>JAVLUX010000038.1:20957500-23367500 GCA_032164185.1 Moxostoma hubbsi
CTGCAACAAAGGACACAATCATGAGCAGGGAGTGAATATAGACGAGCTGCTGCTGTGTGTAAGCTGAGCGTTTCAGCACTAAGCGCTTCCAGCAGCTACACTCATATACATGTGTGTGGTAGATATTGCCGGAGGCTCAAAATAATTCAACATTTTAATATGATCGATGCGATAGTAAATGGCTTTAAAAAAATACTTTATGAGCCTAAAATATGTTAATGTTTCTAAAAACGAACAAGCACCCTGTGTAACCGTACGTATGATCCCCTGCAAAGGACCCAATCATGAACAGGGAGAGAGAGAGAGAGCAAATAGACAAGCTGCTGCAGTGAGAGGGGATGGCTTTAGCACCGCACGGGTGAACAGCGCCACAGAGTGACCAGTTTCAACAGCTGCACTGATTAGTTTGCAAACGCATGACTTAAATGAGATACTGTATATTTCCATGACTTTCATTTTTGCTACAGGACATAATGTATCTACTAAATACTTTCTATCAAGCGTACTGCTGCTCCAAGAAGACTTACAATGATCTTAATGTCAGTTAGAAATGACTGAAAAGTGTTTCCCCACAAAAAAGTAAAACACACGTCCTGATCTGCAAGTCGTGCACTTAACAGGATTATTTTTTTTTAATCTGCTGTTTTTGGGAAGCATGTATTTAGGTTTTCATGTTTTTTTTTTTTTAATTAATTTTTTTTTTAATATACATTTTAGTTTTCCCACCTTAAAGCCTCAAGTACACACAATGGCATACATTATTATTATTTTTTTTTTTTTTTGTCACTCCAAACAGTAACAAAATGAAGAGTTACGTGACGTAACCACCACACCTTGAGTTGTTCTACACTGGACTTGTCAAAGCCAGCATTTAGCTATTTGATTTTGTGGCGTCTGGTGTCGACAGAGCGCTATTTTGCTCTGCTGATCGTGTGCTTGATTAACGCAGCGCGAGCATACAGTGATATAAAGCACGCGTGCTGTGCGTTATTCTTAAGGACAACAAAGAACAAGCTTTGCACTGAAATAATCCTAAACGTGCCTCTAAATACAGAACTTACCTTTTCATTGTACAAAACGAATGATCTATATTCGTTTGTCACTGCATATACTGTAAGCCACATAATATAACAAACTAAAAATGCGTGCAGGACTTTAAATAGTTGTGAACATGCTTTGATTCATATATAAGAATATATCATATGATACTAAATAATATAATTGAACTTATGAGGCATTGTTTACAATTTTCAATGTAATAATTACTAGGAACCTTTTCAAACTTTTCTTCTAATTTTCAGACCTGACAAAATCTTTCAAGCATACCTAAAGTGATAGTTAATATTTTGTCATCATTTAGACTTTAGACTCTGTTCCAAACTTTCTGTCTTCTCTGCAACCCAAAACAAGGTGTTATGTAGAATGTTAGGGACTGACATCCTCAGTCACTATTCACTTTAAACAATATTAAACAAATGGAAGTGAAAGGTGACTGAGGCTAACATTTCACCTCAAAAAGCGGTGAAATGTGCTTGTAAAAATCTTCACTTCGGTTCTGCTGAAGACAGCAAGTCATACACATCTAGGATGCATTGTAAGTAAATAATGAGGGGATTTTATTTTTTGGCTGAAGTAACCCTATTACATATTGAGCAAATGGATTACATCTGGATAATATGGCTATTGGTTTATCAATCCCAGAGAAAGATGTTAAAGTCCAAAAGTGTACATGTGTGTTTTCACTAGCAGAGGATTAGTATGTTAGTTTCAAACACCTAGTTCAACATCTTCTTAAATAAGAGTAATGTTTGTAAATTACACCTTTCAAAGTTAATTTTCACAATCATCGTATTTTTGTTACAGCTCTTGGGCAAACAAGTGAACACAATCAAACCACACTGGCATACATTAAGGGTCAAGAATATTATGAAAGCAGATTTTGAAAGCAGATTTGTATCAAAAGGTTTAAATGTGTTCTTAGAACAATGTACATTTTTATGAAACTAAGATTGGGGCATGTTGTCACATTTATACTTGGGCAGGTTGTCACGTGTAGTAAATGTCATACATTGATAAAATATAAAAATTACAATATTTTTTGTTCAAATGTTTTTATCAATATTTTTGTGTTACCTGTTTAATTTTAGTTGTTTCATTAATTGCTTTGTTCCTTAATAGTTTTATTTATTTATTTTAACTTTGCTGAAAAGTCTACAATATCCTTCTTAATGCAGGTGTAGATTAAAAAAAGAGGTATAGATTTCATAGATAGGTTCTACTGTGACAACTTAGTTCATATAATGTGAAAATATGCCCTGCTATTGGAGAAAAAAAGTAATTTGCTCTTACCTTTGTTGGCGAAAGGCAGGAAACAAGGTTGGATGTGCCATAAAAACACAGAGAGAGAAAAAACAAACTTTGTCAGTATTGCCATTACATTGTTTTAATGCGTTTACCTGACATTTACTGGTTTACCTGCTTTCAAGATTGACTCTGAATTCCAAAACACTGAAATGATGACCAATACCAATGCTGTAACAAATGCTACAATCAATTTATTCAGTAATTATAATTCTTCAATATGTACAACATCAAGAAAATGAAAGAAACAATCTGATTAAAAAAAAAAATAAAATAAAAAAATCCCCTCAGTACTTCTGACTATAAACTAATGCCATAATTAGTGCCTTGCATGATCATTGCCATATTGTACACTTAACTATAATTTATTTACAGTATATACTACATAAGTATTTGCATCTTTGGTTAGATTCAAACTGTATTTATTTGGCTCTTGCACTCTGCACATTGAACACAATTGAATCTAATTTAATCTGATAGCAATAACACTGATAATGATAAACACTTCCACTGAGCACAAGAGGGAGCATGGGAGAGACAAAACAAGGGTGCACAAGAAAGAAAGAAAGCACATGTACAATACTGAATCCTTGACTCAAAAAAAATATATATATTATATATAAATATATATTTAAATTAAGAAAAACTTTAGTGACAATATACCTATCATTTTAACATATAAGGTTTTTAATATTTAAGGTTTTTAACTGAAGAGGTTACCTGACACTAGGATTTACAGAACCCAGAAAAATCACCACCCCTCACTATCTCATGGACAAGCCTTCACCCCTCTAAATAGAAAATGGAATCATCTGTTGTGACCAGGTCTGTTGTCATGGAAACGCATGTTACCAAGGGATTAATGTGTGTGTTAGAGAAGAAAGAGAGAGTGTGTGTGCATGCATATCTGTAGGTGGAGTAGGTTGTGTTGAAGACGTCTGAGCAAAGTGGAGAAAACAGATAAATGAAAGGTTTTGAAAGCATTGCATATAAACATTATATTTCGTACATATGTAAGGACTTGCAAATATGTATGCAAGAAAATACTTAAGCCAAATCAAAAACATAAACAGGGTTTGTGGTATAATTTCAAGCCTTTTGATAGTATTAATGTTTGTATGTGATCCAGCCCTGCCCTGGTAAGTGTACACAAGCAGGTCTGAGAAAGCAAAAACACAACAAAGAATTTCACTGCAGAGAAAAGAGCCGGTTGATATGGTTAGTCTTAATACATAATCAGACTACAAACAGCAACAATTAAAAAAAAAACAGTTTTGCCATACTGTGTAAACATCACAGAAAGGCATAGTACAAGCTCTTTCTTGGTGTTTCCTAAAATAAATATAATATGTATGAGCTGTGAGTCTTGGAGACAGGATTAGTGCTTAAACCGTGACACAGATTTGATGCTGAGTGATGTATCGGATATCTGCACAGTACACTTATGGCAGAGATGCATCTCCTAGCACCTTATAGTGTTTAATACTAAATCCAGACCTAGACATTTAGCAGCTGTAGTAGTGATAACACAGACAGTAACAGATCCAAACAGTAATTTCCTATTATATTAGCTGTACTTTATAGCTGTACTTTAGTATTTGATAGCACCATTTGACATGGTGATTTACACACTTAGTGAGGTAACTATTGTTGGGTGCACTGACTTTGTAAAGACAAAATAACTACTGCAGTTACTACTGCTATGGAAAAAGAAGAGCTTTGGGAAGTGCAAACTTTAAAATTACAATAATGTGTAATAAACGCTATACTCCACACACAAAGGCCCACCACAATGGATTTTCACGATGAAAAGTATGTCTGTATCTGACGAACAGTACTTAAAATTATAGAGCAGTGACTATTTTGCTTTTATTGATTATCACATGTTGATTATATTGATGCATGTATGCAGCCACCTGTATGCTCTGTCATGGCCTGGGGCATTTCAGTTTATATAGAGGATTTGGTCAGAGTTCCCACAGGGAAAATGTTGAGAAAAATAAACAGATTCATCAGGTTATCTGTAAAAAAATAAAATAAAATCAGCAGTCTTGCAGCATGGTCCCAATCCTGAACACACTGCAGACACATAGAATACACACTTGGTATGGCAAAGTGTGACAAACTTTCAGTATTGGACTAAACCACGGCAGAGACCTGACCTCAGTATAACTGAGGCTAAGGCATCACTTGGACAAGGAAAAGTATGGAGAAGTAAAAGCAAATGTTGAAACAACAATTATTGCAAATCTTGCAAATAAGCATAAGTTTGCACCTCTTTCAGATTTTATAGAAATATTAGAGATCAAGGATCATATTTTTTATTTTTGTACTGCCCTTTAGTCTACATATAAGATATAATTTTGTCTTGTGGGATACAAATAAAAAACAATTTACACAAATTATCCTTTGTTCTTAACACCCTGTGTTGCATTCTTGAGCATCAATCAATGTTTGCACATTTTGCAAAAGTTGTATAAAAAGCTGGATCTCAACATCATTTAGCTACTGTTGGGAAGAACTCAAAATGTGTAGAAGATGCTGGGAAAGAACGTGCAGTTCTTTCAGGATTGTTCTTTAGAACAGTGGGCAGCTTCAATGCTCAGGACAAAGCAACGACTCATCACAAAATACACAAACAGTCATTGATCATCATGAAAGCAACACACCACATTAAGAACCACAGGAATACATGTTTTATAACTGTATTATCTGTGTTAAATGTAGTTATTATTTTGTCTTGTGTAAAATATCTAAATGTCTTTTATGACAAAAAACTTCACCAGGGCAGTACTAAATAAAAAAAAAAATAAAAAATGCTATTTTGATGATGCCTCTTATTTTTTTTTTTATTATAAACATGTTGCAGATTAAAACAAATATTTGCCTATTTCTATGGCATGTATGTATGTATGTATTTTAATTGCAAAACATAATTCCTGTGTAATTTCTTTTACATTTAAATAAAACAATATTTTATTTTTGTACTTTTTATTTAATAAAATATTATTCAATTTTGTAATTAACTTGAAATGCATAAATCTTTCAATAATTTTTTCGAGAGAAGGGAGATGCAGACTTATGCAATCAACTGTACCATAGCAGTGTAACAAAGTAAATAGTTTTGTTTTTATTCACAAAATATCAAACTTTTTTATTATTTATTATTTATCTATCTATCATTTATTTTTTTTATTATTATTATATAGCCATAATTAAAGGAATAGTTCACCCAAAAATAAAAATTCGGTCATTATTTACTTATCCTGAAATCAAATATGGTGGGTACATCGAAAAAACAAAATCCCTTTGGTTCTTATTGCATCTCATGACCAAATGCTATTTCACAATTTATTTGATTTCAGTAGCTTAAGTAATGAGACTAAATAGCACACAAATTGACCGAACTCCTTTAGAAGACTTAGATTCTTTATTTTTTTTACAAAACTGAGTAACAGACCTCTTTTTCTCTAAGTGTGGGGGGTGGAATCTGGTTCATTGTACAAAAACCCTGTGGTGTAAAAGAAAGTACATCTATTTTTATAATTATTATTGTTATTAAAGAATGTAAGGTTTCTCTACAAAGAAAGAAAGAAACTCAAAGAAAACACGCTTCAAGTGAAACTTTTTCTGCTTCAACAAGCACTTACAAGAGAAAGTCTCACCTCTAAAGTCAGATCGTTATTCTCCTGTTCCTTCTTTTCTCTCTGAACTGTCCCCAAGCGACTCTGGCACACCAGTGTGTTCTGACTATAGGGCCTGACAAACTTCATGTCACTCATCCTTGAGTTGGTAGTCCCGCACATTTCATAATTATACACATGCTGTAATGTGCCATCTGCATAAACTGGTGGGTAATATGGAATTGCAGGTAGATTTGCCCCAGATTTGTAAAATAATTTATTCTGCCTCCATCTATAGATTTTCACAGAAATAATGGCAATAACAGAAACTATGAAGAGCAGCGATACTACTGCAAGAGCCAAGACTAAATAAAATGTCAGGTTGTCGTTATATTCTTTGTCATGGGCAAAGTCGGTGAACTCTGACAGTACTTCAGGAAAACTGTCAACCACAGCCACATTAATGGTGACTACAGCTGATCGGGAGGGCTGTCCGTTATCCTCTACAACAACAGTCAGTTTTTGTTTTACAGCATCTTTATCAGTCACTTGTCTCACAGTTCTTATTTCTCCATTCTGCAAACCCACTTCAAACAGCGGTTTTTCTGTGGTTTTCTGTAGTTTATAGGAGAGCCAGGCATTCTGTCCAGAGTCCACATCAACAGCCACCACTTTAGTGATGAGATATCCAACATCTGCAGCACGAGGCACAATCTCAGCCACCACAGAACCACCAGTCTGTACTGGATACAGAACCTGAGGAGCGTTGTCATTCTGATCTTGGATGAAGATGTCCAGAGTCACATTGGAGCACAAAGGGGGTGAGCCCCCATCTTGAACTTTAACTTGCATTTTGAATGATTTCAACTGTTCATAATCAAAAGATTTTTCTGTATAGATCACACCAGTCTCTGAATTTATGGAAATGTAAGATGCTAGAGGTGCCCCATTCAAATCTCCATCAATAAGGAAATATGAAACCTTGGCATTGTACCCCCAGTCCATGTCATCTGCTTTGACAGATAGAATAGTTGTAGATGGTGGGTTATTCTCAGCTATAAAGGCCTGATATGATTCCTTCTCAAACTGAGGTGCGTGATCATTCACATCAGATATCTTAAGGTACAAAATCTCTTTACTGGATAGAGGAGGGTTACCTCCATCTACTGCAGTTATAGTGATATTATACTCTGCTGTTTGCTCCCTGTCTAATCCTGAGTTTGTCACCAGGTTGTAATAATTGATTAACGATGAAACAATTTTAAATGGAGAATTTAAATCAATAGAACATGCAATCTTACTGTTGTAACCTGAATCCAGATCTTGAACGTTTATCATTGCTATAACGGTTCCAGGTGCTGCATCCTCAGATACTGCACTGGAAAAAGACATTATTGTAATTTTTGGTTGGTTATCGTTTACGTCAATGACGTCAATAATTATCTCACTCGAGTCAGTCAATCCGCCGTGATCTTTAGCTTTAACTTTGATAGAAAACTGTTTGTGTTTTTCATAATCTATGTCGCCTATGACTCTAACCTCACCAGAGTCTGCATCGATGGAGAACAAAGCTATTACAATCGAGGCCACGTGCTCAAAATAGTACTGTATACCGTGACTTGACTCGTCTGCATCGGTTGCACTTACTGTTGTCACGATTGTGCCATTGGCAGAATTTTCAACCACTGATGTTTTGTACGATGACTGGCTAAATATGGGCGCATTGTCATTGACATCAAGAACAACTATATTAATCTGCACAGTTGCAGATCTTTGTGGTTTTCCACCATCGAAAGCCGTCAGAATCAAACTATGACGTTGTTCCTTTTCTCTGTCTAACGGTGAATGAAGAACCATCTCGACGTTTTTGTGTCCACCAGCACCATTCTGAATATTGAGTTTAAAATGATCGGTAGGATGAAGTGTGTATTTCTCAAGCGTGTTCACTCCCACGTCAGGGTCTATTGCGCTCTCTAACGGAAAACGCGCCCCAAGAACCGCTAATTCGCTGATTTCCTGATCGATTTTAGATTTCGGAAAGACGGGGCTGTTGTCATTGATGTCTTGAATGTCAGCTGTAACACGATAAAGCTCCATCGGGTTTTCCAAAATAACATCAAAACTGACACTACAGGCGGATATCTCTCCACATAGTTCTTCTCTGTCTATTTTATTCGTAATAACCAGATGTCCGTTCTCCTTGTCCAGTCCAATGTGCTCACTGCTGTCCGCGGTGAACACACGCGCTTTTCCTGAAATCAGTCTCTTCGGCTCAAGCCCGAGGTCCAAGGCAATATTTCCAACAACCGAACCCACTGGCATTTCCTCAAGTATAGAATAACGAATTTGTCCTTTCACATCAGCGGCAAATAAAGCTAACGCACATACTGTATAGAACAGCCACCCATGTAAAAAGCAATTTCTTCCCGACTCCATTTTTGATCAACAAAGACTGAGAAGAAGCATTTAAAACAAGAAATGTCGATTTTATAGGATGTTTCAAATAAAAAGTCTCTTACTGTGGGTTAAAAAACAAAACCTTGCAGATGAAACTGAAAAGTGATTTGGCGGTATGTTAGTGCAGCATCTAATGTTAGACGTTGATTTTGTCTGAAATGAGCATTGCTTTGGGTTTTGTCAAAGGGAGGGATAAAATACTGGCGTGTGCATGACTACATAGGTTAAACAGCGGCACTTAGAGTCCAAATACAGGACTGCAGAATACTAATTCAAAATACAGTATCAAGCATTGCAACATATATTTAAAAAAATAATACAAAAAATACTGTTTACTTATATGCAACATAGTTCCAAATACTTGTGGAATTTAAATATGTACATATACATCATGCTCAAATATGTGAAACATAATCACACACACACAAACACACACACACACAAACACACACACACACACACACACACAAACACACAAACACACACACACACGTTGGTCTACCTATCATTACGAGGACTTCCCATAGACATAATGATTTTTATACTGTACAAACTATAGATTCTATCCCCTAAACCTAACACAACCCCTAAACCTAACCCTCACATAAAACTTTCTAAATTTGTACATTTCCAATAAAACATAGTTTACAGTAATAGTTTTTTAACAATATTTAAATTATGGGGACACTAGAAAGGTCCTCATAAACCACATTTATAGCATAATACCATTGTAATTACCAATTTGAACCTAAACAATTGTCCTCGTAAACCACATAAACATGCCCACACACACACACACACACACACACACACATGCACAAACACACACACACACACACACACACACAAACGTGTGTACCTATATATGTATATACATATATAAAAAGATACATGGCTAAAACTGTAGTCAATAATGATATCTCTTAGATTACATTTTTAAGGCATTTTAATATGATTTTGGATTACTTTTGAATTACTTATGTCCTAATTTTTGCTTATTTATTGCCACATGCCTCTGAGTAGGATAAGACGTACCATTTTGACATAATGTTGCTTAAATGCATTACAGGAAACTTACTTAATGGATCAAAATATGAGAAGTGATATACTATTTGTCTGTTTCTGGATGAAATAAAAAAGGCACTTAAAATGTTCTTCCTCTAGCAATTTTGGCATTACAAATGTCATTCACGTGTGGTAAAAAAAATCAGACCAGTAATATTTGTGAATTACGTAACATTAAACAATAAAAAAATTGTTAAACGCAAAAGCGCATTGCAATTTGTGAAACTAAAACTAACTTTACTGCACTATGATATGTAGAGAGAGAGTGGTGGTTGCTTAACAAGTCTGAGAACCTCAAAACATAATTATTGATTATTTTAAAACATTCAACAAGGGACATTTTAAGGTCTCACCTCCAAATTTAGGTCATTGTTCTCCCTCTCCTTTTCTCTTTGAACTGTCCCCAAGCGACTCTGGCACACCAGTGTGTTCTGACTATAGGGCCTGACAAACTTCATGTCACTCATCCTTGAGTTGGTAGTCCCGCACATTTCATAATTATACACATGCTGTAATGTGCCGTCCGCATAAACTGGTGGGTAATATGGAATTGCAGGTAGATTTGCCCCAGATTTATAAAATAACTTTTTCTGCCTCCACCTGTAGATTTTCACAGAAATTATTGCAATAATTGAAACTATAAAGAGCAGCGATACTACTGCAAGAGCCAAGACTAAATAAAAAGTCAGGTTGTTGTTAGTTTCTTTGTCACGTGAAAAGTCTGTGAATTCTGTGAGCATTTCTGAAAAACTGTCAGCCATGGCCACGTTAATGGTGACTACAGCTGATCGGGAGGGCTGTCCGTTATCCTCTACAACAACAGTCAGTTTTTGTTTTACAGCATCTTTATCAGTCACTTGTCTCACAGTTCTTATTTCTCCATTCTGCAAACCCACTTCAAACAGCGGTTTTTCTGTGGTTTTCTGTAGTTTATAGGAGAGCCAGGCATTCTGTCCAGAGTCCACATCAACAGCCACCACTTTAGTGACGAGATATCCAACATCTGCAGCACGAGGCACAATCTCAGCCACCACAGAACCACCAGTCTGTACTGGATACAGAACCTGAGGAGCGTTGTCATTCTGATCTTGAATAATAATTTTCACTGTCACATTACTATTAAGTGGAGGAGAGCCTCCATCTTGCGCTTTTACTTTGAATTGGAAATCTTTAAGTTGCTCGAAGTCAAAATAGCGCATAGCTGTAATATCTCCACTGTCAGGGTGGACTGAAACATACGATGAGACAGAGACCCCATTAACAGTGCTGTCTTCCAGAATATATGAAACACGAGCATTCTGATTCCAATCAGCATCACTGGCTTGAACTTTAAACATTGAAAGACCAGGTGTGTTATTCTCGACAACACAGGCCTCATAGTTATTTTTCCCAAACACAGGTGCATTGTCATTCACATCTGATATCTGTAAAGAGAGAGAGGCGCTTCTTGAAAGGACAGGTACTCCCTGATCAGTGCATGTGATATTGATGTTGTATTCAGCATCTCTCTCCCTGTCCAGTTGCTGCTCTATCCGTAGGCTGATGAAATTGCTGGATGAAGATGAAAGAGCAAATGGCATGTTGTCATTTATGGAGCAATGAACCTGGCCATTCACACCAGAGTCAGCATCATCTACCTTCATCATAGCAACAACTGTGCCAAGCGTGGAGTCCTCAGACACAGAATTTGACATGGAGAGTAAGCTTATCACTGGTTTGTTATCATTGATGTCTAGCACATCAATTATTAGCTTACATGAATCAGAAAGCCCCCCTTGATCTTTAGCTTGAATATCAAGCTGGTAGTGACTTGATTTTTCAAAGTCAACCACACCGTTTAAGGTTACTTCCCCACTATGCTGATCAATAATAAACATGTTTCTCACAGTATCTTCTGTGTTTGCAATGCAGTACGTCACCTGACCGTAAGATCCCTCGTCTGCATCAGTGGCAGTGACTGTGGTCAATTTAGACCCCTTCGCAGCATTTTCAGTTAACACGGCTTTGTAGACTTTTTGTGTGAACAAAGGGGCATTATCATTAGCGTCTAATACAGTGACCTGTATTTGAACAGTGCCAGACAATTGCGGATCACCGCCGTCAATCGCTGTTAACAACAAAGTAATTACACTTTTCTTTTCTCTGTCAAGTGGACTTTGCAAAACCATCTCGACGTTTTTATCACCGCCAGCTTGATTGTGAAGTTCAAGAACAAAATTATCAGTTGGTTTAAGAGAATAGGTTTGAAGACCATTCACTCCCACGTCCGCATCAACGGCTTTCTCCAGCATGAATCTCGCACCCGTTACAGCCGACTCGCTGATCTCAAACTGAATTCGCTTTTTCTGGAAAGTGGGAGGATTATCGTTTATGTCCGTAATTTCAACAGTAATGGTGTACAATTCCATCGGATTTTCCAAAATCAGCTGAAGATGCAAAGCACACGGCGTCGTTTTTGCACAAAGAGTCTCGCGATCCATTTTCTCTTTGATGAGCATAACACCAGTGTCTTTATTCAGACCAATGTATTCAGTACTGTCCCCTGTATGCATGCGTGCTTTTCCTGATTTAAGTCGTTGTAAATCCAACCCCAAATCCTGAGCAATATTTCCTACTATGGAGCCTTTAGCCATTTCTTCTGGAATGGAGTAACTGACCTGTCCTTGCACTGAGTGAAACCGGACGGTGAGAAACAGCACCGAGTACCATATTAAAACACCAGACATTTCCTCAATAGCTCTTAAAAAACATAGGGGGAAAAAATGTGATGATGCCAATCGTTTCAATCGGAGAAAGTAAAAATGGCGCGTTTGTTTCAAGAATTTCGGCAAAATGAGCGGTGCATGCGTTAGCTTTTCCTTTTTCCCCTCTAGCTGAAAATATGGTATGAAGGGGCTGGGTTTAAAAAAACACGCTGTCTATGTGCTATACATTGACAAACAGCGGCCCTTTGAGCCAAAACAAAGCACTACAAGCAAAAAAATAAAAATAAAAAGTACTAGTTCTTCGCAGACACGTTTTTCAACATGTTTGAAAAAAAAAAAAGTGAGAGTGATGTAATTAAAAGTGAAATTATTCTGATTCGAATGTTTCTGTTTTAGCTGAAGTCTAAAAATAATCAGACGATTCACTGTCTTTTTAAATAACATGGCATTGTGGCGCTGTCCAGTGCTGAAAGCAGCATAACTACACATTATAAGTGCATTAACTTGTTTAATTCCAAAATGTTTCCAGCTAAGTGGCACATGTATTTTACTTCCTGGAAAGCACAATGAAAAAATCTATATGCCTTTTCTAAACAACAACAACAATAATAATAATAAAGTTAGTGTATGAGATTTATTCATGGTCACAATTGAAAAAGTGGGAAAATAAAGAGTTAAGTATGATAAAGTAATTTTGCTCGGTTGTTAAATGTGACTCAAACAATAAAGTAACTATATATATATATATTATACATTATATATATGTAACTATATAACTACATACTATATATATATATATATATATATATATATATATATATATATATATATATATATATATATATATATATATATATATATATATTAGGGCTGTCAATCGATGAACATTTTTAATCTAATTAATTACATAGTGTCCCGATTAGTTAATCGCAATTAATCGCATAAACAAATATTTGCTGAGAAAGCACCTCATATAACAATAATTCAATATATAATGATTATACATATTTATATCAATATATAATTATAAATAGTTATCTTTAAATATTTAAAAATTATATATATATATAATTTTCAGATAATTATTCAGATAATTAAAATGCATTACATTCCTGTAGCAGAAGAGTTCATCATTGATAAGACAATACGAAAAGCGGCTTTAAAATACAATGTATTGTTTACTACCATATTATTGATCATAAGTCAATCATTGGCATACAGTTCACAGCAATCCATTTCACAAGTGAATTTTTGAATCAGTTGGAGATTTATTATCAGGGCATGTTTAAGGACCCATCAATTTACACCTGCTTCAGACATTTTTTGAAATTAATGCTTACAAAAATTTTACATCTAGAGCCAAGAGGTATATTAAAACAAAGAACAACAAAAAGGAAAATAAATAAACAGTTTAAATAAAAATATCAAATTTTTTACATATTTCAAAACACTTTATAGCTTTCTTGTTACTCAAATTGGAAATTATTCTTAGGTATTGCTGAACCTCTGAATTAAAAAATGTAACTAATGGTTTATAACCACCATACTTACATTTATGAATACTAAACTTTGCCAACAAAAGCAGAACATTGATCAAATGATATTCCTTATGAAGAGACATGTTATAGCTAAAAAAAAAAAACTAATAAAACATTTCCAAAACAAAGTTGAAAGCTGGGAATGATATGATCCTAACAATCTTGCAGAAATCAGACCAAAAACAAATCGAGTAGGGACAACTCCAAAATAAATGAAAAAATGTTTCCGCCTGCAGACCACAAAATGTACAGAATTTATTGCCATCACAATTACATTTCTCTACTAGAAAATAATTAGTGGGGTAGTACTTATAAATAAGTTGGAAGGAAATTTCTTTGATTTTATTTGTGATTAGGTATTTATGGGGTAATTTCCGAATTTTGCACCATCTCAATCCAGCCACACCCTGCGTCAGACATGCTTGTGTAGCGTCTCGGTGTGTTGCATCATAAACAGAAAATGTTTAGGTCACTGTGTCAAGTTTAATACTCAATTTTTAAACACATCTTGAGATCCCTTAGTTCGCATCTGCACTCCTTCCAGTGTTTTGAACAAGAACACCTACAGAACTGTTTTCTTCACTGTATAAACTGCGTGTTGCTCATACAGCGGAAGTTCCACTTACTGCGCTCTGGAGTAAACAGGTGGTACTACAAGCTTGCATTTCTCAGGAATCCTCCTTATTATGGTCTTGGGAAAGTGCGATTAAATGCATATTTTTTTTAACACGTTATTTTTGTAAAATGCATGGCACTGAATTAACATGTTAAATAGATAGCCCTAATATATATATATATATATATATATATATATATATATATATATATATATATATATATATACCACAAATCACTGCATGTTTATATTTACTTTTACTATGTTTTTTTTTTTTTTTACTGTAATAATACTTTGAAATTTTCAATTTTATAATGTGAGTCAATCAATCACCTATTCAATACAGGGACAGTATTTTGTATTTTTCCACCGGTCACAGTTGTGACCACTTAAATGTTTACTTGTCCCGTGAGCATGTTTTGCTGAGCAATCTTATTAGTAAATCAATAAAATACTATTTAAACATTATATGCCAACTAAATATGGTAGTTGTAAGTGAATCATGGCAGGATTTAATTGCTTCCTTTTATGTTTATTTGACACAGACATATTCTTTAGAGGAGCACAGTGGAAGTAAATGCCTCTGGTCGTGTGAATATTTGCAAAACTCGTGTAAATTTTTTCTCATTAAATCAAGACAATCTGCACCTTTTGGATTTTCAAGTTTAAAACACAGATCTTACCGATACTGTCGAATCTTCCCCATCCAAATTTGCGCCCTGCATAGTCTCAGTGAAACTTGGGTCCACCACTAAAACATTGTGACCACCGAGTGTAGAAAACTTACAGTCACTCTTCCTCGAGTCAGTCGTCATGCACACTTCATAATTATAGCCATGTGGAAGAGTTCCAGTAGCTCCTGTATCTGTGCAATGCGGCGCATAGTATGGAATAACCGGAAGATTGGACTGATAGAAGCGAGATTGTCTCCATCTGTAAATCTTAACTGATATTATGACAACCACACAAGTAATGAAAAGAAAAGAAACAGCAGCCAGTGCCAGAACTAAATAAAATGTCAGGTTGTCGTTATATTCTTTGTCATGCCCAAAGTCGGTGAACTCTGACAGTACTTCAGGAAAACTGTCAGCCACAGCCACGTTAATGGTGACTACAGCTGATCGGGAGGGCTGTCCGTTATCCTCTACAACAACAGTCAGTTTTTGTTTCACAGCATCTTTATCAGTCACTTGTCTCACAGTTCTTATTTCTCCATTCTGCAAACCCACTTCAAACAGCGGTTTTTCTGTGGTTTTCTGTAGTTTATAGGAGAGCCAGGCATTCTGTCCAGAGTCCACATCAACAGCCACCACTTTAGTGACGAGATATCCAACATCTGCAGCACGAGGCACAATCTCAGCCACCACAGAACCACCATTCTGTACTGGATACAGAACATGAGGAGCGTTGTCATTCTGATCTTGAATAATAATTTTCACTGTCACATTACTATTAAGTGGAGGAGAGCCTCCATCTTGCGCTTTTACTTTGAATTGGAAATCTTTAAGTTGCTCGAAGTCAAAAGAGCGCATAGCTGTAATATCTCCACTGTCAGGGTGGACTGAAACATACGATGAGACAGAGACCCCATTAACAGTGCTGTCTTCCAGAATATATGAAACACGAGCATTCTGATTCCAATCAGCATCACTGGCTTGAACTTTAAACATTGAAAGACCAGGTGTGTTATTCTCGACAACACAGGCCTCATAGTTATTTTTCCCAAACACAGGTGCATTGTCATTCACATCTGATATCTGCACATGGAGAGAAGCACTACTGGAGAGCGCGGGCACTCCGTCATCATTGCAGATTACACTTATAATGTACTCCGCTTCTCTTTCTCTGTCCAATTCCTGTTCTGTCTGCAAGCTGAAGAAACCGCTAGATGGAGATGTAATCGCAAAGGGAATATTGTCATTTATGAAGCACCGAACCTGGCCACTCAATCCTGAGTCAAGATCATCAATATTTAGCATTGCGACAACAGTACCAGACTTAGAGCCCTCGGATATGGAATGGGAACTAGACAGAATATTAATACTAGGCGAATTATCATTAATGTCCAACACATCGATAATCACTTTACATGCGTTAGAGAGTCCTCCTTGATCTTTTGCCTGAATGTTAAGTTCATAATGGCTCACTTTCTCATAGTCAATTTGACCATTTAATGCTAGTTCTCCACTTTTTTCGTTAATAAGAAACATGTCAGCTACATTACTGTCCATTGTGTCAGATATGTAGTACGTAACAACACTGTTGGAGCCTTCATCTGCATCAGACGCGCTCACGACTGTTAATATTGTACCCTTTTCTGCGTTTTCCCCAGCGGTGGCTTTGTATACTTTTTGCGTAAAAACAGGAGCATTATCATTAATGTCTAAGACAGTAATGTGTATATGTACTGTGCATGAGAGCACTGGATCGCCTCCATCAAACGCATCTAACAACAAAGTAAACGAACTTTGCGTTTCCCTATCTAGTGTGCTTTGTAGAACCATTTCGACATTCTTAGTGCCATCAGCCTGGCTGTGCAATTCAAGCCTGAATTTATCAGTAGGTTTAAGCGAGTAGCTTTGGAGAGCATTTTGTCCTACGTCCGGATCGAAAGCTCTCCCGAGCATAAAGCTGGCACCTGCTACGGCCGATTCGCTGATCTCAAATCGAAATTCCTTTTTCTGGAACGTGGGAGCATTGTCATTTATATCCGTGATTTCAACAGTAATTGTGAACAATTCCATCGGGTTTTCCAAAATCATTTGAAGATGCAAAGCACATGGAGTTGTTTTTGCACAAAGAGACTCACGATCTATTTTCTCTCCGATCAGAAGCAAGCCTGTGTTTTTGTTCAGTTCGATGTATTCCGTGCTGTCTCTGGAAAATATGCGTGCTTTTCCAGACTTCAACCGTTTTAAATCCAACCCCAAATCCTGCGCTATATTTCCCACCATCGATCCTTTTGCCATTTCTTCTGGAATGGTGTAACTGACCTGTCCTCGCGCAGCGTGAAGAATAAAAAGGATATAAAACAGGACCAAGTGCCATATCCTTGCATCAGACATTTTCTCAATTGCACGGATGATTCAATGACACAATAGCCTTTAAACCCGTAGCAATCTGTAAGCTGTAAATGTATACTATTCCAGACATTAACGTGAATTATATCCTTATACGGCAAGTTTCTCAAATAAATACTGTGTATGAAACAATCTATGAGGCGATATCATTACTGCTTTTCTCTCTGATATTATGGGTGGGATGTTGGAGGGTGGGTCTGTGAAATGCTGTACACATTTTCAGCTTTTCATCGACGAACAGCGGCCCTCTGAGTGTAAACCAGGAAGTACATAAAATGTTTGTCAAGAGTCAGAACTATCCTTAAAAGATATCTTGGCAACGAACTGCATTATTTTCTATGCCTTTTGTAGCCTATAATTACATTGCAAATAAATGCAGTTATTAATATGTAATGGAATTACGCACAGTCTGCTCCAGGACCGTTTGCTGATTCAATAAAATAGTGCAACTGACGGAAATGTTGGCTGTGCCATGGAAAAGAGAACTTCAAATAAAAATAAAAATCATAATGCGATTTAGAGCACATTACAATTTCTGAGCTAAGAGACAGGTTAGTTTGCAGGCTTGGCACACTTTTCATTCTTAGTCAAATATGTATGGTTGAACACACGTTAAAGTACCTCAATTCTTTGCTAAAGAAAGCGTCAGTTCTTAGGTAAAAAGTGAAAACATTTAATCAGTTTAATAAAATATGTATTAACTTTAGTTATTTGATGATTAAAGTTATGTTGAGTAGTTTTAAGAAAAATAAAACGCACAGGAATACAAATAATCATTTAATATGACTAAATTAATATTATCATGACTGATTAATTTATGGTTTGCATTGATATGAACTATTTGACATGGTATAAAACATGTCTAAATATAGAAATCTTTATTTGTTTAAAAAAAAAAAAAAAAAAAAAAACATTTTTAATGACATAAAAGGAATTAGTTGTATCTTTGGCTTGGCATGAACTGTTTGCATGTGTCATAAAACATTTCATATTTAATTTTTAAGATATTTTATTATAATACATTATTTTAGTGTGTGGTCATGTTTATGTGGTTTACGAGGACAATTTCTTAGGTTACAAACTGGTAATTACAATGGTATTATGCTATAAATGTGGTTTATGATTAAACAATGTTTTATTGAAAATGTAAATATGTAGAAAGTTTTTTTTGTGAGGGTTAGGTTTAGGGGTTGTGTTAGGTTTAGGGGATATAACCTATAGTTTGTACAGTATAAAAATCATTATGCCTATGGAAAGTCCTCATAATGATATTAGACCAACGTGTGTGTGTTTGTTTGTGTGTGTGTGTGTGTGTGTGTGTGTGTGTGTGTGTGTAGGTATTTCGTTGGTGAATAGTGTTTATGGAGGTTACAATTTGTATATTGTTTTTATAAACCCAATATGCCAACCAAGACCTATCACACTCATTTGTAAATTATGACAGCCATCTAGCAGAACTTTTGTAATAATTACAAATATTATGTCAAATTATACAGAAACTGATACCAATCATAATTACTTAAAATTAAAATACTGTATTTCAAAAATATTTCTCAGTATAATTTCGATAACGTTCTTAGCATAAAGGTTTAATTTGTGTTTCGACATAGATCAAATTAAACGTTTTCTTTATCTTAACTGATTTTAACATTCAAATGGCCATACAGAATGAATCAGTGTAGGTCAGGAGGGCCAACATGTAGATGTTACAATTGTGTGCAATTGTATTAATTTATTAAACAACCCCAGTCTCCCATATAATACAATAATCCTGTTCAGCAAAAGTGGTGCTGATAGGTGCAATAATAAATAGGACTTGACTGTTTTCACCAATAATTCACTTGAACAAACCTATTTTAAAATATACATTTGTAAAAAGTTGTATTATTTGTCATCTGATCTCTTAAAATCCTTCACATAAAGCTCATATTCAAAACAGCGCAGTGCGTGTACCACTCCACTGTCAACATTTACTGATATAAAAGAGGAAACAGGGACTCCGCCCACTGTAGTCTCATCTAGAAGATAATTAATTCGAGCGTTCTGGTTCAGTCATCATCTTGAGCACTCAGAGTAAATATGGACAACCCAGGTTGATTATTTATATCAGGAACGTGTGTAGTGTAAACTGAACCTCATGATCATGATAAATATCCCTCTCCATATCAAAACACGATCCATTTGCTGCCTTTGCGATCGGTAAGGCAGAAGCCTCTCGCTAAATACAAACAAAATATTATTAGAAAGTGTTTAATTGTGGCTTTACACAATTAAAATATACACAATAATCCAGTTAATCTGCTGCTTGTCAGTAAAATAATCTCCCTTCATCACTATTTGGTCTCCGCCGCAATCTCTTAGCCGGCATCACCACAGGTCCACCAACCATATGCGGTGACAAATCAGGAATAAGAGTTCATACACATGTGTGCTAACCAGCAGCGTCCCTTAGAGTTCAGAACGATGAACAACATTTAGAAACAATGATATGATCAAAAAAAAAAAAAAAAAAAATGCTGATATTTCTATGGATTGACCTAACAAAAGGATAATTTATTCGACAGAACGTCATCATATAGCCCTAATGAATTTATTTGAAGGCAAAAGTAATAATACATTGTAAAATGTAAACACAGATTATCCATTGTTCTTAAAAAGAACGCCATAAAAATATTTCTTGTTTCTAATCAACACTCAATAAAAACATTCTACTCAATAGGCATTCTACTGCCTATAAAAAACAATATAGGCAGTAGAATGATGTAAATGTCAAGAAAATGTGAATCAGCACTTTTTTTTCGAATTTTACTAACAATAAACATGGCTAAAATATTTGTAATAAAACAGTAATAATAATACAAATAAATAAAATAGCTTGTTTATTAAATATATAATCAAACATGGTCTAGACTAGTACTGTAAGAATATTATTTTATATTATATTATTTTATACACAACAGTTAGTTCTGCTCCTCGAATCTGATTGGACGAGAGACATTCCATGAGTAATGATGGTCTGACAGTATCAGCACTTAGACACTTCACTGTGTGTATCACTCCACTTGTGTTCCTGCTGTTCTATACTAAAGTGTAAGAGTGGTGTATATGTGTTAAGAGTTACTGTATAAGTGTCTCTTACATGTATTTTCTATTTTATTTTTTGACATTACATATGTTAGCCAGCAGGTGGTGGCAAAAGATCACTTTTGTGTATAATATGAGCAGTTGGTGACCTGAGGTGAATCCGTCATCATTGTTTACATACAACAGTGCTCCATGATCCCTTGTATTAGTACTACTACACAACTACAACTAGATAGCTTAATATGGCTTTAAACGAACAACTTCAGTATTGTGGCTCATCACAGCTGAGAGACACAACAGAAAGATTAATTACACAACTCATTACTTACCTCTTACAGGAGTTTGCACATTGGAGAGAAAGTACTGTTCAAAATGGCAGAGGATGTTTCTAAAATAAAAGACTCTTTTACCAGCTACCACAAAGTAAGGAGAAATACCCCAGCTTGGATGCTATTTTTCCACTGAGAAAGCTGATCTTCAGAAAGCTGACAGCATCTCTGCTTGGGAGTGGCAACAGGTGATCACACATACTCTGCCTCTCTCTCTCTCTCTCTCTCTCTCTCTCTCTCTCTCACACACACACACACACACACACACACACACACACCCATCCTTGTTTATCCAATAACTTGTTAGAAACAGCACAAGCCGTGATACTATTTCTGAAGTGACATTTTTGAATTACTAATGGAGGCTTGGATGCATCATTTGGTTTGAACCAGCAACGGCAAATTCTGATCCATCGTGTAATAAAGTAGTTTCATGCACAAATGCTCTTTTTACAAACGTACTGTTTGTCCTCATTTTTTTATAATGTACACTTGCTCATTGAACTGTTGTATGTAAGCAATATCGCACTCACAATCGTGCTATATGGCCCTACAGATTACCTACAGCACTCCTGCCTGCGCCCGAATCACAGCAATGCTGATGTAAGGCCATATTGCACGATTGCGAGTGTGATATTGCTTAAATATTATATTATATTATATCTCAGGATCTTCTAAGAAGTTAAAATCTTCTAAAAAAAAACACAAATGTTTGTTGTCTTAATAACAGGGCATTGTTACATTATGGTACTGCCCAGCAAGTGGTGCTGGATAACTGGACATTATTAATGCACTAAGTCCGAATATTTACACAGAGAAAAAACATACTGATACTTTTGTTTAAAAGGAATGTATCAAATCATTTTCAATTAATAGCTTACACATTTAATAATTTAATAATAACTATAAACACAGCTCTTACCGATACTGTCGAATATTCCTCTTCCAAAACATTGTTTTCCTTCATTGTGCGCTGCATAGTCTCAGTGAAACTTGGGTCCACCACTAAAACATTGTGACCACCGAGTGTAGAAAACTTACAGTCACTCTTCCTTGAGTCAGTCGTCATGCACACTTCATAATTATAGCCATGTGGAAGAGTACCAGTAGCTCCTGTATCTGTGCAATGCGGCGCATAGTATGGAATAACCGGAAGATTGGACTGATAGAAGCGAGATTGTCTCCATCTGTAGATCTTAACTGATATTATGACAACCACACAAGTAATGAAAAGAAAAGAAACAGCAGCCAGTGCCAGAACTAAATAAAATGTCAGGTTGTCGTTATATTCTTTGTCATGCCCAAAGTCGGTGAACTCTGACAGTACTTCAGGAAAACTGTCAGCCACAGCCACATTAATGGTGACTACAGCTGATCGGGAGGGCTGTCCGTTATCCTCTACAACAACAGTCAGTTTTTGTTTCACAGCATCTTTATCAGTCACTTGCCTCACAGTTCTTATTTCTCCATTCTGCAAACCCACTTCAAACAGCGGTTTTTCTGTGGTTTTCTGTAGTTTATAGGAGAGCCAGGCATTCTGTCCAGAGTCCACATCAACAGCCACCACTTTAGTGACGAGATATCCAACATCTGCAGCACGAGGCACAATCTCAGCCACCACAGAACCACCAGTCTGTACTGGATACAGAACCTGAGGAGCGTTGTCATTCTGATCTTGGATTATAATATCCAAAGTCACGTTTGTGCTGAGAGGTGGGGAGCCTCCATCTTGTGCTTTCACACAAAGCCGAAAACTTTTCATTTGCTCATAGTCAAAACCGCGCAGTGCGTGTACCACTCCACTGTCAGCATTTACTGATATAATAGAGGAAACAGGGACTCCGCCCACTGTAGTCTCATCTAGAAGATAAGAAATTCGAGCGTTCTGGTTCCAGTCATCATCTTGAGCACTCAGAGTAAATATGGACAACCCAGGTTGATTATTTTCAGGAACATGTGTAGTGTAAACACTCTTTTTGAACCTAGGAGGATTGTCATTGACATCTGATATTTTAAGATGAAATGTTTTCTTATTAGAAAGCGCAGGAGATCCTGAATCTGTAGCTACTATAGTGATATTATACTCTGAAACACGTTCACGATCTAGAGCAACTTCAGTTATTAAACTGTAATAATTTCGTAATGAAGACTGGAGGATGAATGGTGTATTTCGATCAACTGTACAGTCAACGTGGCCATTGTTTCCTGCATCTAGATCCTTAACACTTAAAATAGCAATAGTGGTGCCAAGAGGTGCATCCTCACTTACTGGGCTGGAAAATGACATAACACTGATAACTGGTGCATTATCATTAACATCAATTAAATCAACAATGACTTTGGCAGAGTCTCCCAAACCACCCTGGTCTTTGGCCTCGATGCCAATTTCGTACTTTTTTGCTTTTTCGTAGTCAAGCACCCCAGTTAAAGTTATAACACCTGTACTTTCATACAACTCGAAAATCTCACCAATTACTTTTTTGTTTGTAAAGCTGTAAGAAACTAAACTATTTACCCCACTATCTGCATCACTAGCATTGACAGTGATTATGTAAGTACCTTTAGGTGAGTTTTCTGCTATTATAGCTCTGTAAACTGATTGGTTGAATACAGGTGCATTGTCATTTACATCCAGTACAGTGATCTCTATTTTTACGTTACCGGATCTTTGCGGATTTCCTCCATCGATTGCTGTGACAATGAGAGAAAGTCGTGGATGTTGCTCTCTATCTAGAGGTTTCTGGAGCACCATTTCAGCATTTTTGACCCCACCCGGTCCTGAATGCAGTTTTAAAATGAAATGATCATTTGCTGATATGATATAATTTTGGATACCATTCACGCCCACATCCGGATCATTTGCGCTACTCAGTATGAAACGAGCTCCAGGTGCGGCCGATTCACTTATTTCGAGATTAATTTTATCCTCAGGGAAGATTGGCGAGTGATCATTTACATCCAATATTTCTACAGTAACATGATGGAGTTCAATTGGATTATCAAGTAGTATTTCAAATGTGAAGCTGCACGGAGTGGTTTCAGTGCAAAGCTGCTCTCGGTCAATTCTCTCCTTTACGACCAAAATTCCTTTGTCTGTTTTTAGCTCGACATACTCAGCGCTGTCGCCAGACACGATACGAGCCCGACCCGAGCGCAGTCTTTGCACATCCAGACCAAGATCATGAGCAATATTTCCGATATGCGATCCTTTCTTCATTTCCTCTGGTACTGAGAAACGAATCTGTGCGCTAATGTTTGAGATAGCAAAAACAGCCATGATAAATATCCCTCTCCATATCAAAACACGATCCATTTGCTGCCTTTGCGATTGGTAAGGTAGAAGACTCGAACATAATGCAAACAAAACCATTTTAAGAAAGTGTTTATATTACAGAAGGCCTTTCACAATTAAAATATCCACACAATAATCCAGTTCTGCTGCTTGTCATTGATTCTTCATCGGCACTCTTTGGTCTCCACCAACCATAGGCGGTGACAAATCATGAATAAGAGCTCACACACATTTCTACTAACCAACAGCGGCCCTTAGAGTTGAGAACGATGAACAACATTTAGAAACACTGAATCACTCGATTCCAAAAGACATTTCTATGTATTGACCTAAAAATAATAAAACTACTGTAGGACCATTCATTCAAACAGAACCTCATCAAATAGTCCTAAATTCACTTAACAGCTAATAGTAATTATAAAATTAAAAATAGATATAATCTATTATATATATATATATATATATATATATATATATATATATATATATATATATATATATATATATTGTGTTTCTACTTAAAAATAGACAACTAAAATTTAGGCTAAAGAATGATGTAAAGGTCAAGAAATGTTCCACAGCACTTTGTTTCGAACCTCAATACTTCGCAATCACATTAAACATGGCTTAAATATTTGAATTAATTGAACAGTTTGATTATTTCAGATCTTATAAAAATGCTCTTCTACAGTAAGCATATAACTATGATATGATTATATATATTTAAATTATATTATAATTACAAGTTGTATTCCTGTTTGTGCTGAATTCAGTTATCTCTGGATCTTCTAAAAAGTTAAAATCTTCAGAAAGGTATAAAACACCAATGTTTACAGTCTTAAACAACGGGGCATTGTTAACTTATGGCGCTGTCCAGCAAGTGGTGCTGAAATCAGTCAGACTGCACATTATTAATGTATTAAGTCCGAATATTAATAACATACTGATATGTTTGTTTAAAAGGAATGTATCAAATCATTTTCAGCGAATATCACACAGGTAGAAATTTATATTTGTCAACTATAAACACAGCACTTACCGATACTGTCGAATATTCCTCTTCCAAAACATGGTTTTCCTTCATTGCGCGCTGCATAGTCTCAGTGAAACTTGGGTCCACCACTAAAACATTGTGACCACCGAGTGTAGAAAACTTACAGTCACTCTTCCTCGAGTCAGTCGTCATGCACACTTCATAATTATAGCCATGTGGAAGAGTTCCAGTAGCTCCTGTATCTGTGCAATGCGGCGCATAGTATGGAATAACCGGAAGATTGGACTGATAGAAGCGAGATTGTCTCCATCTGTAAATCTTAACTGATATTATGACAACCACACAAGTAATGAAAAGAAAAGAAACAGCAGCCAGTGCCAGAACTAAATAAAATGTCAGGTTGTCGTTATATTCTTTGTCTTGCCCAAAGTCGGTGAACTCTGACATTACTTCAGGAAAACTGTCAGCCACAGCCACATTAATGGTGACTACAGCTGATCGGGAGGGCTGTCCGTTATCCTCTACAACAACAGTCAGTTTTTGTTTCACAGCATCTTTATCAGTCACTTGTCTCACAGTTCTTATTTCTCCATTCTGCAAACCCACTTCAAACAGCGGTTTTTCTGTGGTTTTCTGTAGTTTATAGGAGAGCCAGGCATTCTGTCCAGAGTCCACATCAACAGCCACCACTTTAGTGACGAGATATCCAACATCTGCAGCACGAGGCACAATCTCAGCCACCACAGAACCACCAGTCTGTACTGGATACAGAACCTGAGGAGCGTTGTCATTCTGATCTTGAATAATAATGGTGATTGAGACTTCTGTGCTTAAAGGTGGGGAACCCCCATCCCGGGCTGTCACGTTAAAGGCAAATGATTTAAGCTGTTCAAAATCAAATGATTTAGCTGCGTGTATGGCGCCAGTGTCGGAATTTATTGACAAAAGGGAACTTGGCCGTGCCCCACGCATGTCTTGATCATCCTTTAGGAAATAGGACAATTGCGCATTGGGACCCCAGTCTGCGTCATTTGCTTTAACGGTCAGTATAGCCAGACCAGGAGAATTATTTTCGCTAACAAATGTTTTATATTCCTCAGAATAGAATATTGGCGGGTTGTCATTCACGTCGGAAATTTTAACAGTAACAGTTTTGTTTGCGTGGCGTGCGGGACTCCCTTGGTCGGACACTAAGATCGTTATGTTGTATTCAGCCAGACTTTCTCGATCAAGCATATCCTCGGTTATTAAGCTGTAATAATCCGTGAGAGATGACTCGATTTTAAACGGTATGTTTTGATTTATTGAGCACTGAACAACGCCATTTTTACCAGAATCTACGTCCTCTACGTTAATGACAGCTACAGTTGTTCCTACTAGGGAATTCTCAGGAATGGTGTTTGAAAAGGACATGAGTTGTATGGTTGGAGAGTTGTCATTTTCATCAATAACTTCTATGAAAATTTTGCAAGTATCCGAGAGCCCTCCTTTGTCCCTAGCGTTAATGTTTAATTGATAGCTATTTTGAGATTCATAATCTAAATGAGCAAGAAGTCTAATCTCTCCTGTATCTGGGTTTATCTCAAAAATCTCCCTTGCTTCTTTGCTTGCAAGAGCGAAGGAATATGAAACGTGGGCATTTATACCTTCATCAGCATCAGTAGCGCTAACAGTGCCCACGATAGTGCCAGGAGGAGAATATTCTCCGACTTCAGTTTTAAAAACCGACTGTTTACACACCGGGGCATTATCATTAGCATCCAGCACAGTAACATACATTTTTACTGTGCCCGATTTCTGAGGTGATCCACCATCAGTTGCAACGAGAACCAAATTGATCTTATTGCGTTCCTCCCGATCCAACTCTCGCTGTAAAACCATCTCAATGTATTTGTTGCCACCGGTCTGACTATGCACCTCCAATTTAAAGCTATCGGATGGATTTAGCTTATAGCTCTGTATACCGTTTAGGCCTACATCTGTATCTATAGCGCTATCCAAAGGAAAGCGAGCTCCTAAGACTGCATTTTCAGCTATGTTTAAATTAACATGTTCTTTTGGAAATAATGGCGCATTGTCGTTTATGTCTTGCACCTCAACTGTGACCCGATGCAGCTGGATGGGGTTTTCAACGATAAGATCAAAACTGAAGCTGCAAGGCGTTGTTTGTTTACAGAGCTCTTCGCGATCTATTCTTTCTTTTACTTCTAGAGTGCCTTTGTCCCTGCTCAAGTCAACATACTGTCGACCGCCCTTTGTTACAACTCGAGCTTTTCCAGATAAGAGTCTACTTATCTCTATCCCCAGGTCATTGGCGATGTTGCAAACAAATGAACCCTCTGGCATTTCCTCCGGAATGGAATATCGCGTGTTGCAATAGACGACGTCCATTCCATAAAAGCAGAGAATGAAAAACACAACCTGCCATTTCAAAGGTGTAGTGGTAAGCATCCATGGGGTGTGTGAACCGTTGGATGAGAATAAAAAAGCCATCTTGAGTCTTCAAACGAAGTTCAAAATCGTGAATCAAAAATACCTGAGTTTTATGGTATTTCTATTCAAATGAAAACGCTGCATATGCCCAACCTAGAAACACGTCAATAATGGCAGATTGCTGCGCAATGGTGGGCACTGTAGTGGGAATTGTTGTGACTTTTTGTGGTCTACTGTGATGCAACTATTAGTCAACAGCGGCACCCAGAGTTCAAAAGTTGCAAATACAAGACCAGTAGTCATGATTCGGTAGTTATAGCCTAAAATAATTAATAATAACAATACAATAATGATTTTGCATGGGGAAACTAAACGATGCATGCACAAAACTTCAAAATAAACAAGTATCAAAAAGCAAATTAAACGCTGACAATGAAAGCAAGACATTTACGTGAGCCACGAGCTATTTTAATGCAATAGGGGGAAACAGAAGACCATTTCAGCACCATCGGAATGAACAGTGCCCGGAGAAATCGACTCTCAATCTCAGACTAAAACCTCAATCAGTACTTAATGTAGATTTACACAAAGTTAGCATTTTAAATGAAGACAAACGGAAAGGATATAATAATCATTTTAATAATAACAACAATAAAAATAACAATAAACAAATACAGCAAATGCAAAATCAGTCGCAGAGATTGGGATTTCTTTGGAATCTCCACTGTATTAATCTCAATGTCCAATACACAATAATGCAGCAAAGAATAAACCAGCCAACCAGCTCTGTGATACTCTTAACTCAATTCGCCTTCTTAAATTCCTGTTTGAATACAGTAACATCATCGTATAAATATATATTAAATAAGACAACATTGAAACAATTAAATCTGCAAGAAAAACAGTTTGATGCTAGACACATTTAATCAAATTATTCAGACATACAGGCATGATGCAGTCAAATCCATATGATAAAAACAAGTAAACAAATAAAGCAATCAATGCAACTATGCCTAATAATAATCAATTTCTTTCTTTCTTTCTTTCTTTCTTTCTTTCTTTCTTTCTTTGACCATATGCCTATGTCAAGGCTCAAAAAGGCCAAGAGATAAAATGAGGGGAAATAAGTGCCGAAATTAAAGTAATGAAAGGACATTTGTCAATTACATTTATAAATTGATTTGTGTGTTTGATATGTCAAACACCTGGGTGAATAATAATGTGACAAACTATTCCAATAGTTTTGATTTGAGTGCTTGAGTTAAGATATTCATTATTTCCAAAATTTTTGATTGGCTGATCTTTATTTTTTTTCCACAATACATTTTATATTGAAACCATTGTTTTTTAATGCAAAATTAAAATGCAAGGTAGAGAGAAATTGGTTTCTTTCATCTAAAAAACAATGTGGCTGGTGTCGAAATTGTATAATTGGGTGTTTCTTTCAGAGGACTCAATAGTATGGAATAACATGAGTTAGTGATACATTAGTTTTCTTTGGTGTAAGCCCTGTCCTAAGGTTCAGAATCAGGATTCTCGCTCGAACCATCAGATGCTGCCAGAAGGAGAAGAACTTGTGGTGTTGGGGTGGAGGTGGGTGAAAGCTGTTCATATGAAAAATTATTATCATTATTATTACTACTATTTTTATTTTATTTTATTGTACTTATTTTAGTGTGTGTAGAGTCATTTCCACCACAACAAACAATTGTGCCCCTAATTTTTTTATCATACATTTTTTTTTGGTGAAGGGTTGTCGTGTAAAAACAAAGAAAAATCAAGGTAAATATTCATTCCAATTCATCATTTCCAATAAAGCTTTAATATGGCCAGATTATGCAAAAAGTGTGACAATATTATGTAATTGTGTGTATTTAGAATACATAAAATGTTAGCTATGAAATTGGTTTATGAAATGAAATATGACATATGAAAGAGTTAAGGCTATTTTCATTTAAAGAGGCCCAATTATGCTTTTTGGGATTTTACCTTTCCTTTAGTGTGTAATATAGCTGTTTGTGCATGTAAAAGGTCTGCAAAGTTACAAAGCACAAAGTCTGCGCCGAAGAGAGTTACACTCTCCCAGAGAAAACACTGCTCCTGAACTGCCTGAAACACTTGGTTTGCGGTCCAGCCTTTACTTCCGTAACTTAGCTATGTCACTAATACATTTGCATAATGGCTACTGGTTAAGGGCATTACATTTCTGACACAAGCTCTAAGCAGTTGACCAATCACAATAAACTGGGCCAGTTGACCAATCACAGCAGTCTGGGCTTTTTGGAAAGGAAGGCTTTAAAGAGACAGAAGGTAAAACAGAGTGTTTCAGACAGAGGGTGAAAAGAGGATCTGCAACAATGTACAGTATGAGAAAATTCATGTGTTTTTAGAACATTAAAGCCTGTAAACCTATTTTAGTAGACCCCCAAAATAAAATTATGAACCTATAAATTAGCATAATATGGGCTCTTTGAAAAATAATTACAAATGTAATTACCATTACCACTTTTTGCTACAACACTAAAACACAATTCAGGATTTGAGATGTGGTGGAAATGACACTGTGGTGGGAACAGTTGTGATTTTTTATGATCTACTGTGATGCATGTACATACACTCTTGATCATTGACAAATGAACTAAACTGTGAGAGTGTGTTAAATTTATTTAACAAAACTTACTACAATTCCACAATGCTAAAAGTGTCTAAAGTTCACAATTACAAAGGCTACACTGATATATAGGTAATAACTCTTGTTCGGTTATCTGGTCTTTTAATGTTATTAAGCAAAAACAAGCTTGTAATTGAAATGTTGTTATTAGTTTTTTTAAGGCTTTTGAGGTTTAAATTTAACGAAGCCACAATGGTACCAGACTGTGACAGACAGTGAGCAATATTTTAATCCCATGAAGTGAAATGTTTACATGTTATTGGCAGATGATTTCTGACAGATCATGACTTTGACCAATAGAATAAATGCTTTCTCAAAACTCAGTAATCAGGACAATGCACGCTCAGACACACTAACAAAGACATGGAAACAAATGTACACCTAGAGTCAAAACACGCACATCAAGCACCCGAGCTACATATTGCTCTAAGAGTTCCAACTACTATACCCACTACTATGCAAACTACTTGGTGTAGTTTTTATTTATTCATATAAAAACAAAATCAAGGTGTACTCCTGTTTAGTTTATGAATTGCATTCTAAATTTACCACTGTGGGGTAGTCGGGTCCTTCTCCAATGATGCCACAAGATATATTTGTTGTATTTATGTCACAATACAAATTTTTGAGAAGGAATTGTGTTTACATTTTAAGATCTGATTAACTTGAAGTCACTGGTGCGTGAGCCTTAGGTTAGATATGTGTCATAAATGTAAGAGCTTCAGAGAGTTCCTCCTCCATCCACTTCGGCAAGGTTTGGCCGGAGATTTGGAATGGAAACTGCTCCATCAAACAGCAGTCTGGGTTTTCTCCTTTGACCAAGACAGAAATCCAAAAATAGTTGCCAATCTTAATAGCTTTAAAAATCTATTAAGTTTTAAGTAATTTGTACATAACTCTACGGACAGTACGACATGATGCGTGTAAAGAAGGTGTGTAGATTGTGGCAGTCAAATATTCTATCGACTCCTTGGATTATAGCGACCCGTTTAGTTCAGCGTTCACATTACAGTTTCACTTCAGCCTGGCTTTAAAAACAAATGACAAGGAGAGCTGTTTTCTCCTCAAGATACAAATAATAAAAGCGCAAGAAGCTGCCTAACCATAGAACCTCAATCGATGTCTAAAAAACAAAACAAAAAACGTAGTCAAGCACAGTTGCAAGCAGTGCATGCATTGTCTATAAAACACTCTTTAAATACACATTCTGGCCAGAAATTAGAAGTATTTTGAAGAATATGTTACAGAGTATCGTTTTTGATGAATTTTGACACAGAAATGTAAGAGTAACGTGAATAGAAAATAAAAATGTATTCTCTGACATGCCAAAAAAAAATAAAAAAATACATAAAAAAAAAATGTTGTAGTAATGTTGATCCTTTTGCATACATTATGTGTGGGAGGAGAGACGCACTCTTGGTGAATAGTGACACTAAGAGTATTTTCTGTTCATTACAGCATTAATGCATTTTAGGAAAAGACGACAGGGTGAAATGTTTACATAGGCTACTGAAGAAAAATGATTGTATTGGAAAATAACTAAAAATGGTCAAATTTTACAGCAAAAGTAGCTACAAATGTCAGCAAGGGCGCTGTCCGTCTGCGTGGTGCTGAAAATGAACGACCTCGCAGGCATATTAAATAACCTTTCAAATTGAAAATAGTAAAAATTATGACATCTGTTTGAAAGAGGTTGAAATGTCTATATTCTGAGCTTTTACCGAACGTAATACTCTACTCATTTTTAACTTAACTTCTGTGCACTGTAGCCACAACCAGCCCCAAAGTGACCTCAAACATCAACACTAAATCACAAAAACAAACACACGAGATTATTAGAACTGTAAGAAATCCAAGACAAACTGGTTTAGAAAAGAAATGACTCATTAAAACCAATAAAGACAGAGACATGCCTCAAAAGTAGACCTCTGCATTTTTCCCAAACTTACTAATTCCGTCATATCAGTGCAGAAAGTGTTGGACTACAAGATTATGCGATCATATAATGGCAATAAAAATGTGGTCCATCTACAGTGGCAGACGCGTTTTTTGCTACACTGACGAATTTTTTCATGAAGAGAAGGGAGGTGATGGCAATATCATACAAAAACAAGACAAGCGTTTTATTTGTATGTATTTGAGTTTCTTGAACTTTCGGCCAGTATCATGTGTTGATTTTTATTAAATACTTACAGATTTGAACTTTTTAATTTGATAAAATTCATATTAAAACTGAATACGAAACTTTTAACCACACATACATTATTTATATTTGGTACTACTCAGATGCCTTTATGTATTTATTGTCAAAGTCTTGTCCCAGCCTTTTAATACTGAACAATGAATCTCCATTATAAAAAATATAATTATTGCTCGTTTTAAACAATGATAATGTAAAAAACATAAAGTCCGTCAAACATAAACCATTTCCGTATATATTGTGTGAAAATGATTTCTTTAAGGTTTTTAAAGATTAACACTTTCCCATAGTTGGGGCGTCTTTTATACCACACCAAACATTTAGCCTTTAATTTTTTTTTCTCCCAAAGAAAAAAAAAAAAAAAAAAACTTAGTATACTTGTTATCAAAGTCGATAAAATGTCGGTGAAGAAGATGGATGAACTATGAAAAGAGTGATGTTTGAGGAAAACAATGAAAAATCCATGTAAATATAATTTTTAACAGAATATTTTATTAGGCATGAAGCTGCAAATGTATTAATTGTTCATTTAAATATTTTTACAATTTTTGTATTTAGGATACATATAATTTTAAAATTAAATTAGCTACAAGCTGAAGAGACAGACATTTATATTACAACAAAGTTTGTGGTTCTCATAATTTCCCTCTAAATCTTTCTTTAAACAAAAACTGCCTCAATCAAGAAGCCGTAAATATCATTTTAAACTATAATCAACTGAGACAACATGGATTGCAGTAGGTCATGAATGAGAATCCAGATGACTGAAACCTCTCTTACCTCATCTTCATTTCCTGTTACGTCAAGTGTTAATATGCTCTGGCCAAATTGTCTGTTGTGTTCGTTTTTCAGAGTGGTGGAGGTGGAGATCCCCCATCTGTGGCTGTGACTCCCTCTGTTTTCGACGATCCAGCTCCTTTTCATATACAAGTTCGGCGTATCATGTACATTCAAAACGAAATGTTTATTTTTCTCCAGTGAACATCATTTAACTGCGCTATGTCCAATATCTGAGTCATGTGCCTCATCCAAACGAAATCGTTGGCCTTTAACTGCTGATTGTCTAATTTCAAAGTTAATGCGATCATTTGGAAATCGAGGTGTGTTGTCATTGATATCCCGAATATTTAGAAATACACGGTGTACTTCAAGAGGGTTTCCCAGGACGAGCTCATAACTGAGAACGCAGGAGATTCGAGAACCACAAAGCTCCTCTCGGTCATTGTCTCTGCCATGATTAAATCACCAGTATTCAGACTGACTACACAATACCGCTTGCTGCTTCATCTGTTTCAGTCCGAGACTTACGAGCAGACAATATTTTAACATCAATCCTGAGATCCTTGGCTACACTCCCAATAACATATTGGCGCTTCATTTCTTCTGGAATATTGTCGTTCAGAGCTGCAGCGACGGTTCTCGGAGGAAAGAGAAGGAGAGCCACGAAACACAAAGGAACGGAAAATAATTTGTATTCCATTCTTGAAGAGTTGATTTTTCGGCTATGGTCGTTCTGCCCAACACTGTTATACAGTATCTCTTTTTCGAGTAATATTAATATAGGCCTAATTATATCGACGTTCACGGACTGTTACTCCATTTATGCTGCGTTTATTCTAACAGACAGAGATCCTTTTGCATACATTATGTGTGGGAGGAGAGATGCACTCTTGGTGAATAGCGACACTCAGAGTATTTTGTGTTCATTACAGCATTAATGCATTTTAGGAAAAGACGACATGGACCAACCAAGTTTGTCTGTTTCCTCTCTAAAACGTTTTAGTGTTAAAAGTTTACATAGGCTACTTAAAAATATATACAAATATTGTATTGTAAAATTACTAAAAATGGTCGCATTGTCACAGCAAAAGTACAAATGTCAGCAAGGGCGCTGTCCGTCTGTGTGGTGCTGAAAATGAACCTCAAAGTGATCTCAAAACATCAACACTTAATCACAAAAACAAACAATATTGTATTCCGTCATATCTGTACAGAAATATAGGCCTCCGACATTATGCGACCAAATCATGGCAATCAAAAAACTTGTCCATATGCAGTGGCAGATGCGTTTGTTGCTACCCTGACATCAACACTTAACACACAAGCCCTCAATAACGTTGACATTCAACAAACCATATTAAGTTGAAAGATGAACTCTTAAAATCACCACACAACAATTAACAGTGGCAAAAAAACAAACAAACAAAACAAAAAGCGCATAAATAAAGTCAGCAAACAGCAAGAAATAAGCCTATATAGCCACACAATTTAGTCATGTTGCAATGCAAGCTGGGAACTTGCACATCAGCTCACTGTACAATATTAAATTGTTCGTTCAGACAACACTGTTTGAATAGTTGGGACAACATTTGGGGGGATATTTTTCGATGCAAAATAATTTATAATTAGACATTCTCTGACTCAAGAACCCCATAAGTTGGATAAAACGCAATTTCATTTTTAGTCAATTATAAATAATTCTTATGTGTTGTCGGCAGTGTGGCAGAGCAGAACTGCGCACTGCTGCTCCATCACCACCAACTAAAATGGCTGCTCGTTAGAGTACCAAGTGTCAACAATAAAGGCAACCATCAAGGTAACCAGGAAGATGATTGTTGATGACAACAGATTTAAGACTGGGGTGAGTTGACGTTTTGGTGTGCCAAGCTGTATAAGGAGAAAGAAAGTTTGCTGCATTGTACTGTGATGTGGATAATGAACATGATTGGAGGAGAGAGGAAGAAACAACAAAGGGACTAATTTGACAAGTGCTCATCACCAGAGAGTGAGGCCTGGATGTCATAGCCGTTCATTGCACTTCTTGAGTTGGGTGGCATGAGTTCGTAGGATCTGCAACTGCCGAAGAGCTCCATGGTCAAGGTGTGATGGAAAATTCTAAAGATGGAAGTGCCAGGTGATTCCTTGATTCTTCTGACCTAACTTTATTCCCTGTTGTTGGACTCTAACTCTGTGTCCTGCAGTATTGCCCACAGTCATCATTCAGGTATATTGCAAACTCTCCATGAACCAGCATGCACCTTTCACAAACACTCCTACTGCCTTAACTCTCTCTCCTACACACACACACACACACACACACACACACACACACACACACACACACACACACACACTTGAAGAATTATTGTTATGTTATATTTGTTCTGTTGGGATTTCTGTATTTGATTATTGCAGGTATTTGGTGTGAGTCTTTGACTCCTTGCCTTTGTTTACTGTTTTCTTTGTTATTTAAATACACGTATGATTTGAAATTTGATACACTCTTATTTTGTTATTGTTTTATTGCATGTAATTGGTGGCTTTTAGAGCTATCTGGGGCGAGGTATTCATTTTGACAGGCCTAAACCTGTCTGGCACCTGAATTTTGACATTTAAAATTAATTTAAATTTAGTACAGGGGACGCCACCGTTACAGCAGGGTTGGGGAGTAACGGAATACATGTAATGGGATTACGTATTTAAAATACAAAATATAAGTAACTGTATTCCACAACAGTTACAATTTAAATCATTGGTATTTAGAATACAGTTACATTCAAAAAGTATTTTGATTACTGAAGAGATTACTTTGGATTTTATTGTCATTTGTTTCATTTAATATTTAGTACTTTCAGATGGAAAACATTTATCCATATAAATGATGTGATCCAAGGTGCATTTAAACAGCAGTGAAACACTTTCTTATGATGTGTTACATTCATACGAGCAGACAGAGAAGTAAGTTTGAAGTAAGTTTGGAGCAGAAGAAATATAAATAAACCTTGCGTAAATTGTCAGCTTTACGTTAAGCTAAAATTCTATTTCTAGCCATTTTACATGCACATGTTACCGGACACAATCATATTTGTTTATCAAGAAAATTCACATTAGATCATAATTTATTTATTTTCTAGTAAGACCTTTGATATTAGGACAAAAATCGCATTCTTGATCATATTTTTTATATTGTTTTCCTGTAAAAATATCCAAAAATCCTTAAAACAAGATCAGTTTATCTTGTTTTAGAAAAAACACTGCATACAATATTTAGGTTTTTCAGAGAATGTATTTTTAACATGTGTATTTTGTCTTAATGTACTGGCAGTTTTTATTGTCAAAACAAGTTAAAAAATCTACCAGTGCTGAAGAAGTAATCCAAAGTATTTAGAATGTGTTACTGACCTTGAGTAATCAACGAAATATGTTACAAATTACATTTTACAGCATGTATTCTGTAATCTGGAGTGGAATATATTTAAAAAGTAACCCTCCAAACCCTGGTTGTCAGAAAGGTGTAATATGTTATTTGTACATTTTTATTTGCGCCGCCTTCTACATCAGTCACAGTAATTTTGATAACGGAGGTTCCAAGTACTGAATTCTCAGACAAACCAGTCTTGTACAAAGGCTGCAGAAACACTGGTGCATTATCATTCACGTCCATCAAAATATTTTCACTAACAACCAGGGACAAAGGGATTTTTAATTGTTCCGAAGTGAAAATTGTATTTTTAAATGCTGGTGACCGGTTATAACCAGTTAATTATGAAACTAAAGGTTTTTATCAAAGTACATTTTTTTTAACTACACTTAATTTGACCCCCAAAAATGTAACATGAACTTTGATCCTAAAGGAAACTGCTGCATCACACATTTGTTTGCATAATTGTCCATCGTGCATGTCAGATTCTGTGAATAAAGACCTTTTTAACAACTGTGTATGATTACTAAATACATGCATTGCAAATCCAGATACAAGGAAAACTTTATTATAGGTAAAAAGTAAATTTCTCAGTGGTTTTCCAAGTCTTCATCGAATTATTGTTAGATATGATGCATTAATACAGATTTGATTCTGCCGGGTTTTGACTCAGAAGCAGATCTCTAATTAAAATTATACTTTACTGTTAATTAACTTCTTGTTATGATTTCTATGTTGATAAATCCACCACGCAGGGGAAAAAAAGTAATAGCTTATTTTTTTGCTTATTTTGGTGAGGCAAGTGGCCTTATTTTGGTAATGGTTTGGTTATGTTTTTCCAGACCATATTGCTGGTTTCTCTTGAGATATTTGGAAACACTATAATTATACCAATTATATAATTATAACCAATTATAACTATAATTGGTATTTCACCCACCTTTTAGAGAAGAGAACTGCCATTTAAAAAGAGAGAGAGAGATGGATAGACAGACATACAGACAGACATACAGACAGACAGACAGACAGACAGACAGACAGATAGATAGATAGATAGATAGATAGATAGATAGATAGATAGATAGATAGATAGATAGATAGATAGATAGATAGATAGATAGATAGATAGATAGATAGATAGATAGATAGATAGATAGATAGACAGACAGGCAGACAGATAGAGAGAGAGAGAGAGACAGTCAGACAGACAGACAGACAGACAGTCAGACAGACAGACAGACAGATAGATAGATAGATAGATAGATAGATAGATAGATAGATAGACAGACAGACAGACAGACAGACAGACAGACAGACAGACAGACAGACAGACAGACAAGGCAGGCAGGCAGACAGACAGACAGACAGACAGACAGATACTGCAAATGTTGTCTTGGTCAATGGTGGGCCTTGGAGACAAAAAGATTGAGAACCACTAATCTGAATGGACGTGAACAATAATTTGCATACCTAAAATTCAGAGAAAACATTAAATTGGAGTGCAAATGCAAATGACTGTCCAGCTGCGCTGAGATTACAGGTGTCGAATTTGAATTAAGAGCAGTTAATGTTAGCGATTTATTTTAATATCCCATGTCTTTTTTTACGTCTTTTTAAGTTATTCCCCTTTTTGTTAAGAAAGCACATATATTAACAAAACATCCATGTAGTACTATATATATTAAATATAAATATGATTCACAAAAAAATATTCTACATACAAATATATAATTACATCCATTTACTCAATGTTTTATAAGAGGAGGATTAGTAAGAATTATATTACCTAAAGCATGTCAATGCAGTGCATTTATTCACTGAGAAATGTTCCACGTGTTCCTACTCATGATGAATGATACTTAAGATGAAAATGCATATTCTGCTATACTGTTATGACTATTATGAGCCAATATTGTTATTATTACTATCAGCAGTTATTAATAAATATAGACTGTTGAAATCAGAACCACAGATACATCTCCAATACTTATGAAAGAAACATTTATTTGTGATTTATAAACAAAACACATTACCAGATTGTATAAAGTAATATAAAATAATAAACACCATTACACTGATGAGCAGGTGTACAAAATTTTTTGTCAAACATATTTGCAAATTCAAAAGCATCGTGCCACTTTGGCACTGGATGAATTGATAGATAATTACTACACACAGGAAGAATACATAGACCCTTTTTTTATCATTTTTATTTTTTAATTTTTTTAAGGTAGGTGTTTATATTATATGAATGTATGGATTGGTTTCACATTACGGTGTTATTGATTTCAAAGCCTAGCACAAAACGAAGGATTGATCCTTTCAAGCTGCAAAAATTATAAAAGAAAAGAGCATTAGACAATAACACTACAGAATTACACATACCTAGAATGTTAATGTCAACGTCAATTGACACAGGGCCGACATGGTTCCCTTGTGTTCTTTTTATGCGCTGTCTGTTTCTCTTTCTCTATGTGAGTGTATATTATCAATGTATGTTCATGTATGTCTGAGGGAATAATCTGATTTATGTCCACATATTTCAAGAGACAATACAAGTCCCAGATTTCTTCATAAATGAGAAGAAAATCTTTATGAAAAACATATTAGTTCATTTACGTATCTCTATATATATATATAGTTTCTGTTTTAACTGTGTTTAACATGCAAACAGTCACTTTGTGATCTGACAGCACTGAACCACACCTGAAAGAGACTTGAGTGAGAGTGGGTGTGTGTGCTTGTGATGATGTAGCCTCATAGCAGCACAAACATCTCTCCTTTACCTAACAGCATCTCTACAGACAAGACAGAAGGAAAAGATGTGCTCCCTCTAAAAAAAAAAAAAAAAAAAAACTCAAGTATGTCAGAATGTTAATCAAACATTCTGATTATTTACAAAATTTCAATCAACATCTATGGAACTGTTGCTATATACAGTAGAAAAACTCTGTACTCTGTAAATGTAGTCCTTCCAGTCCCAGTGTAATCTCCTTTTACCCTCCATCTTTACCTTTGAAAGCACCATAATTCTGAAGCAAAGCCATATCCACAAGCATGGCTGCATAGACTGTGGTGTTTCCACTGCTGTGAGAGCAACATCGGTGTGTCAGAGTTTGTATGTGTATGTAGAGGCCAGTACATGTACTTCTATTTTCCAGGAGAAGTGGTCTAGGAGTGTAAAGCCATTTGCATTGTACAGGCTTGATTCAACTATGACAACTATCAAATGATCGTTTACCCAAAATTGATAATTATGTCATCTACCCTCATGTTGTTCCAAACTTGTATGACTTTCTTTCTTCCGTTGAACACAAATGGAGACATTTGGCAAAATATTAGCCTCAGTCACCATTCACTATCATTGCATCTATGTTTTCCATGCAATGACAGAGAATGGTGACTGAATGATGACAGAATGTTCATTGTTGGGTGAACTATTCCTTGATTTGTGATTCAAGCACAATACTTTTCTCGTCCTTTATGTTGCATTGTACAGTAAGAACCACCAGGGGGAAGTACTGACTTAGGCCAGTACACAGCAGTGGGTAAAGGAGGTTAGCAACAGATTAGCAGAATTTACAAGCAGTGGGTAAGAGCAAATAGCTGGACTGAAACAAAAAGCCGGCAGGAAGTGGGACCAATCAAACATTCAAAACAGCAGCAAGGTGGGTAGGTGTATTTTGGAATGAAGCATCAAAGAATCTATTCTACTGTACTTTTTTTTGTTGAGTCTGAGAGGATGCTGTGCTTCAGTCCTGTGTTGGCCTTAGATGTAGAGGGTGTGAACAGCCTGTTGCCCCATTTACATTAGGCTTTTCTGAGTGTGTTATGCATTAGAGATCAAGAAACTCTCAAAAAGTGTTTTATCTCATTAGCTGTATGGACATCCTTGTGTGTGTACAAATTTGTAAACACATGTGTGCATGCTTTTTGTGTTGTATAAGCATATATTTATTTGCTCTTATAAAATATACTGGCTAAAGCATTTTTTTTTAGATCTCAGCATTTTTTTCAGAGTTTTGAGATTTCAGCAAGATAGATGTGGGTTTTAGCGATCTCTATGCCCTGTTTTGGACATTTTGTTAGTGAAAGCAATTGTCTTGGAATAACCTGCTACATATCCATCTCTGAAGATGTTTACTTTAGATATGCTGTATTAGCAATTGGAGAGTGGGCTTTTTGCACACACATAATCTGTGTCCAGCTCAGATAAATTTGCAGTGAGATTTTTGTCTTTTTCTGGAACAGCGTTGTTTGTAGCATATCAAGGTATAAGATGAGGTGAAGAGTTGTATTCTCGCCTCTGGAAGTTGAGTGAGGGAGGTAGGGATGGAGTCAGAGAAAAATGCCGCTCTTGGTATGGCATGTGAGTTCATATCCAGCTTAACTGGAACTTTGTTAAATCCTTTTAATAGAGGAAGATTTGCAAAGGTATAAGTATGTTTGGTTAACATTTTGCAGACTGGAGTGCTTTTTTGCACCAACTCAGTGTCAGAACTAGGAAAATAGCCAATCAAATGCATGGAGACATGTTCGCAGGTTTAATTTGTGGTTTGTAAGTTCGTGCATAGAGCACAAACCCTTTTCTGCCCAGGACTGGACATTGTAGATTTGTTAATTGGGTGGTGACATCCACTGAAAGAAATTTCTCCTCTCTTTTCAAAATTTTTGTCTTTCTCTTTCTGTCAACCTTTTCCACAAGTTGATAGTTCTAATTTTTCTTCATTACTCATCCCCATCCTCTTTTCCTTTATCCTTCTTGTCTTTCTTTTCCTTTTTCTTCTTTTTCTTCTTCTTGGACTCCTCTTTCTTTCCAAAGGTGATGAACTCACCCTTATCATCCACGGCACCTGGGTCCTGTCGGATGGAGATGATGGCAGGAGAGCCAGGAATTATGAAGGCTTCGGGGGGGATCTCGCCTGGCTTCAGGGCTTGTGGAAGGCCATAGCCGGGGCCGGCTCCATAGCGGAAACTCCAGCTGTTACTGTTGATTCCGGCTCCAACAGGAGGGGACAGCTGTCCCTCTCCCTCCCCATCTGAGAGATAAAAATTACAATTATAAGACATCATCATATTGAGATCGTTGTTGAAGATTCAAAACCAAAAGAGACCTAATTAGTAACTATATCCTTGAGACAAAGACACTAATGGGATTCTTCATGTATTGTTCTCTGAGTAGTTTGGGATGAAGAATGCCTCCACAAATAGTGTTTTCAGACCTGTGGTATGTTTGCTTTGTTTTGAAACTGGCTAAAATGTGTAAATTGGTAAAAAAAATTTGAGCATTGTCATGTTAATATCGAGTTGCAAAATTTCAATCATGATTATTTGTATCCGTCATTGTATACTTTTGTAATATTTCTGCATTTAAAAAGTGTATTTTTATTATGAATGCACTGACATGCTGACCCTCAGATTTCTTCTCCAAATATCAATGAGGCTAATAGTACATGGTTAACATAGGGATATTGTATGTTTGTTTGAAATTGAAATGAAACTGTTTTAGAAGATTGTTTTGGTACAGATCCAAGTGTGGTTGCTATATTCATATATGCCTAAACGAACCAAACAAGTGGAGAAAATGCACCATGTTCCAACAAAGATGCTCCAAATGAGCCAGTTGTGAGAACACCCTTAATTTCTAGTAGAAACATTACTGCACATTACCTCTAATGTCTGCCACAACCATACAATTGTTTCCAAAGAAAAGAAAGTCATTGGGATTCAGATTCACTCAGCTGTGTTACTGGGTAGATGGTCACACAAAAAGACATTTATAAATCAGAACAGTACTGTCAAATTTTGGAGTATAGTTAAACAAATTTGTAACAGAGTATGTCTTGGTTTGCTTAAAGGGATAATTCACCCAAAAATGAAAATTCTCTCATCATTTACTCACCCCCGTGGCATCTCAGATGTGTATGACTTTCTTTCATCTGCTGAACACAAACAAAGATTTTTAGAAGAATAGCTCTGCTCTGTAGGTCCTTACAATGCAAATGAATGGTGACCAGATAGTTCAAGCTCCACATATCACATAAAGGCAGCAAAAGGGAAACCACATTTTGAAAGTGAAAGTGAAAGTCAGGATTTATAGTAAAAAAAAAAAAAAAAAAAAAAAAGACGATCTGTTTCTCACCCAAAGTGTTTGCATAGTTTCAGAAGTCATATATTAAACCACTGGAGTTGTATGGATTACATTTAAGCTGCCTTTATGTGCTTTTTGGACCTTCAAAGTTCTGGTCACCATTAACTTACATTGTAAGGAACTACAGAGCAGAGATATTCTTCTAAAAATCTTTGTTTGTGTTCAGCAGAAGAAAGAAAGTGATACACATCTGTGATGCATGAGGGTGAGAAAATGATGAGAGAATTAAAATTTTAAGGTGAACTATTCCTTTAAACACTGATCTATACCTACATGTAACACACATTGCATCACTGTAGAGTGCACTTTCATACAATGTTCATGTCTGAAAGTGTACCACCCCATTAGGGAGAGACTTATGTACTACTTTCCCTACAGAAGCAGGGCTCTTTGCCACACCAGTTACTCTTTGACCTACTTTCATTTCTGTGTTTTATTTAGATCTAACCATGGTCCTGCAACTCTGTTTGTTTTTTATCTGAAGGTTTAATATAGCACCGAACTGCCTTTTTCACTAAATGCCAAACGTAGCAGGGATTATCCATTTCGATTTTTTATGTCTGCATGGGTGGATTGTGTGACAATGCGTGTGTGCAGCACTAGACTAAATTAGGAATTATTTTCGCTCTCACATTCAGGCAGAGCCCTAAATTCAGACACTCCAAATCCTGCCATTAATATGCAAACAGCACTTTTTCTCTATGGCTGTTCAGTCACTCTATATAACATGCTGAAAAATCTTGACCATCCTGAAAATATACCACCACTAATATGTCCTGAACACTCATGGAGCACAGATGGTACAGCAAAGAATCTATGAGAGTGCGTTTACAAGCACACATACACAAGAGCGCTATGTGCCGCCCCCTGGTCTTGACAGATCACATTTGGCTCAGAAGGTTATATATTGTGGCTTAGAGTGGTAGCATTTACTTGCAGAGTGGTCAAATCTCTGGTGAGAGAGTAACTCATGTGTTCATGTGTTAGTCACACCTCACTCCATCTCCCTGTAGCTTTCATTATGGCAGCAATATCAGTGCATGTGTGTGTCTGTGTGTAAAGTTGCATGTCAGAGCAGGTCAACTGAGCAGACTTGCTCTCTTCCTTATGAGACCAGGGAGAGGATTAGGATTGTGGAGCTGGAAGTGAAGTCTTAAACCTGACTTTCATTATATTTTGCTTTCTGTCTTATATGTAAACACACCGTGACTTGATCTTCTGTCTTGTTAATGTTCCAGAAATATTTTGTAGATTCTTTTTAGCTTAAAGGGTTATTTCACCCTAAAATTAAAATTTACATTATTTGACAATTTTTTATCTTTTTTAAGAATGTAGGTGAGGCTCTTGTTTTATATACAATGAAAGAGAATGGTGACCTAACATTCTGCCTAACTTCCTAATTTACAAATTTACTGCCCTTATTATCAAATGATAAGATCATTTTCAACGTAGTCTCATAGAATAAACGTTACTACGACTAATTGTTTTGTCGCAGTTTCCTGTTGAAATGAACACTACAACAACGGTGCATTTTATTCACTTTCACACATATTGTCACATGAAGGAAAATACAAATGTTTGCTTCCGTACGTCTCTGTGACGTGCTCTCATAAGAGGGATTGATGTAAGCTAGTTGGTAAGGTCCCACGTCACGTGGAGGAGGAGTCAGGAAGCACGTCATTGTTTTCATAGTTTTTTTATTATTATTATTTGGAAATAATTTTTTTATTTTATTTTATATTGTTTTGAAATTGTTTTGGACTGTTTTGGTTTGTGAACGGCGCTGTGTCTGTGCAAGTTTCTATTGTAAACAATGACACTCTTCCTGCCTCCTCCACGTAATGCATGAACTTACCAATGAGTTTATGTCATCCCTCTCAAGAGTGCGCATCACAGAGATGTACGGAAGTGAACATTTGTAGTTAAAAAGTATATAAGTATTGTTTTGTTTCTAAAAATGATCAATCGTTTGCATTCAGAAGCACTATTTGTCGACTGGATTCGTGTGGATTATTTTGATGCACCCTCAATGTGCATTTTGGACCGTAAAAATTATGTTTTGATGAAGAAAGCAACTCAGATACATTTTGGAGTAAATGATCAGCAATTTTTGATTTTTGGGTGAACTATTCCTTTAAGGGTAAGGATACCTGTTATCTGTCTACTTCTCATTTCAATTAACTTCATTTAAGGTGTTAAAGTTAGCTTTAGGTTAAAGTTTTAGGTTAGGGAGCTAAGTTTTACTCATTTAAACATCACATTAAAAACCTTGTCTGATTACGACACAATTGATTTTGGTGCCCCCCATTGGACATTTCCCTGGAAAACTGCAGCCAAACATGTAATGACACATGTAATTTCGTTTTGCAAAAATTATTCCATGGTCACATTACTATCATGAGACCAGGCTGATAATTTTTTAAAGAATCTTGAAAAAGGTATTTACACAGATTACTTCAGATATTTTATTGTATTATCTAATTACAACAAAACTCATATGTATCATTATTAACACATTGTCTTATCAACAACCCAGCAGAACATAGAACGAGTTCTCCTGAACAAATTACCCTTATCAGATGGTTCTTTTATTGAATACAGAAGCAAGAAAAAGTATGTGAACCCTTTGGAATAAGCTGTTTTTTTGTTTTTTTTTTCATTAATTGGTCATGAAAGTCACAGATACAGACAAACACAATGTGCTTAAGCTAACAACATTAAAAATTCACAGTGCTGTGGAAAAAGTAAGCAAACTTTTGGATTTAGTAGCTCATCCATCCTCAACCAAGTGTTCCCGGTAGCCGCGGTTTAAACCTGCAAAACTTTCCGAAGGAATTTTGGATCATTCTTCCTTACAGAACTGCTTTAGCATATTCTTAGAATGTCTGGTGTGAACAGCTCTCTTGAGGTCATTCCACAGCATCTCTAGTGGATTAAGGTCTTGGATCTGACTGGGCCACTTCAAAAGGTGGATTTTCTTTTTTTGAAGCCTTTCTGTAGTGGATTTTCTTCAATGTTTAGGGTCATTGTACTGCTGCATCACCCAACTTCTACTGAGCTTCAGCTGACACACAGCCACCATAACATTATCCTGTAGGATAAACTTGATAAACTTGGGAATACATTTTTCCCTCGATGATGGCAATCCCAATTATGTTATTTCCAAACCATGTTTTCTGTTGAAAAGCAGCAACTTCCTCCATGGTGTTCTGCTATAGCCATAATGCCTGTTTAATGTTATCTGTATAGTAGACTAATGAGCAGAGATGTTAGCCAGTTCCAATGATTCCTTCAAGTCTTTAGCTGTCACTCTAGGGTTCTTTTTTACCTCAATGAGCATCCTGCGGGGTGCCCTTTGAGTCATCCTAGGGAGAGTACCCACAGTACTAAATCGTATCCATTTATAGTCAATTTGTCTAGATCAGGTGTCTTCAATCATTTCGAGGCTAAGGACCCCATGGTATATAGAAAGACGGCGCAGGGACCCCTGTTACATATTGTTTGAAAATTGAGTGTTGCATTTCATGCCAATAAAATGTGTATGGTTCCAAATTATTGTATGTAAATTTTTTATGATTTTTACATTGCAAAGACATTAAAATAATCATTAAATTATGTAAAGCAGAGGCCTGCAAATTTTTTGATATTAATTGCAATTTTTAATTTTCCTTTTTAATCACTGTGCCTCACCCCCTAGAAAAGAAAGACAAAAAAAAGACACACAAATAGTAAGACAGACTGTCCATGCAGAATTAAAAAGCTTTTATAAGGTTACCAATAGGCCTATACCTGGAGTCTTCATCTCATTTTAGTGATCAATTTTATAAATGCGTTTCAATGTTAGTTAATTTCAGTAAGAGGAAAATGTTGTAATGATTGACAGTCACCATCAGTGTAGCCTATGGCAGCTTGATAATCTGTGGTAACTATATATTTAGATATATAACATATACATAGGTTTATACTGTATATTAAGTAAGTATAGACTGTTGTTTTGAAAGCAAAAAGCAACCAGTAATTCAAGAAACTGTAGGCTGACATTCGAACTCCTCGAAAACTGCATAGCAGACGCGTTTACTTATGCAACCCTCTACTTTAGTGCTGCTTAACATGATATGCGTTGCGTTATGAGCGCCTCGTAATGAGCATGGGCAATAGGCTAATTTCGTCAAACTTTATCAATGCTTGGCGTTCCATTTATTTCAACAATATAATACGGGATGCACAAATATGAGGAAGGATTCCTGCAAGAGGAAGATTTGGCATGCAGGTTCGAGAGGCTTCAGAATATGAATGGACTAAAATACATGCTCCTCTATCGCCAGGAATGTGCAAGCGGGAGGCGATCGTCTGTGTTCCGTGACAACTACCAGGTCCTTGAATAATGTACAACGTGCGAGTAAAGGCAGCCAGTGAAGTTTCTGTTGCCCCCTATGGAGTTGGTGCCCTATGCAGACTGTGTAATATGCATACAGGGAGTGGCGTAACTGTCTCTCACCCGCATGCGAGAGATTATTACGAGTTCCGGTAGTGGATCAAATAGTAATTTTCGGAAACCCTGTGGCACCACGGGTCGCAGTCCCCCTGTTGAAGACCCTTGGTCTAAATAAAAATCTAAGCTCTTCGAGATAACTTTGTAGCCCTTTCCAGCTTTATGCAAATCTACATTTTTGATCATAGGTCTTCTGAAATCTCTTTTTTGCGAGGCATGGTCCACATCAGCAGATGATTCTTGTGAATAGCAAACTCATAATGTTTTAGTGTTTTTTATAAGTCAAAGTAGCTCTAACCCACACCTCACACCTTAACTGGATGCCAGATTTGCCAACTCTGCACTCTAATTAGCTTTTGTTGACATCATTATTCTAGGGGTTCACATACTTTTTTCTAAACTACACTGTGGTTGTTTGAATGAGGTATTTAATATGTACAAGAACAATACAATCATTTGTGTGCTATTAGTTAAAACAGATTGTGTTTTTTTTCATTATTGTAACTTAGATGAAGATCAGACCAGATTTTAAGACAAATGTACACATTCAGTGCGTAAATGCAAGTTATTCCAAAGGTTAACATACTTTTTCATACCACGTTATCTTACTGAATATCAAGTCATTAATATTTTCATGTCCGACTGGAAATGAACCAAGAATTATTACCATCTTATGTGTACTTGTAAGACTTATGACTGTTCTAATATGCATTTGTGTGTTAGATGCATGAAAGTCATTTGTGCTATTTTTGGCTCTTATACGTCTTTAGCCCCCATTTTTTTCCATCCATTTTTCCTACTGGTTCTACCTTTCTTTTTTCTACCTTCTTTTCCTCTCCCCTTCCACACCTTGCTCATTCTTACATTTTGAGTATGAATGATTGCCATGGAAACCTCCACCCCCATCCCTGCTCACCCAATCCCCAGCTGCTGCTGCTACTGCTGCAGTATCTAATATTCATTGTTGTTGCCAGGCAACAAGTTACACAGTGTTTCCTAGCAACAGGACCACCGGAGGGGTCTGCCAATCTTGAACCTCTGTGTATCTCCAACCACCCCCCCCCCCCCCCCCCCCCTACCCCCACCACCACCCACTACTCTCATTCTATCATCTTTTTTGTTCTTCTCTATTACTTGCTGTCTCTCTCCATCCCACATGCTTAATCTGTCAAATGACTCTCAGTATGTCATTCTCATATATCTTATGGTTTCTATGTCATGTTCATCTATGTCTCATTTCCCTGCTAATCTCCTCTGGCCTTTTCCTTGTTCCAGCTATTCTGCCATCCTCAAGTGCACAAGATATTACAAACTACAAGCACTAAACCAGAGCTTAAAAAACATATACATACACCTATAATCACCTAAAAAAACATATGCCATAATTATACGCTAGACTTAATTCTGTCATATGGAGTTGATGTTGATGCTATAGAATGATATAGCAATGACATCCCAGATCATTACCTTGTCTCTTTTATGCTGCGATCAGCTAATTTTACTCAATCTATACCATGCTATCATTCATGTAGAATTATTATTTCTAGATAGATTTATCTCATATACTCAGTAAGCCAAAAAGTCTAGAAGAACTTGATATAATAACAGAAAATATAAATATAGTCTTCTCTAGCACTCTTGATAGTGTCGCCCCCCTTCAATTAAAGAAAATTAAAGATAAAAGCCCAGCACCATGGTACAATTATTATAATCAAGCTGTCTATAGAGCAGCTCGGAAAATGGAGCGCAGGTGGAAGAATACAAAATTAGAAGTATTTTGCAGTGCATGGAAGGATAGTGCCTGTAGCTACAGCTAAAAGCTGCCAGCTCAGCATATTTTAGCAAACTCATTGAAAATAACCACAACAACCCTAGGTGTTTATTCAGTACTTTGACTAAATTGGTTAGGAATAAAGCCTCGCTGAACCAGATATTCCATTGCATCACAATGGTAATGACGTCATGAGTATCTTTACTGATAAATTTTAAATCTTAGTGCTGCCTTCGACACCATAGATCACGACATTCTCTTGAAAAAGCTTGAGAATTATGTTGGCATTTGTGGACTTGCATTAGCATATTTAGCAGACCACTATCACTTTGTATTTGTAAACGAGGAATTGTCAGATCAATGTTAAGTATGTTAAAAAGTGAAGTATGTAGTGCCACAGGAATCAGTTTTAGGGCCTCTGCTTTTCTCCTTATATATGCTTCCCCTAGGTGATATTATAATGCAGCGTTTCCCAAACACTGTGCCAGAGCACACTAGTGTGCCAGGAAAGATTGTCAGGTGTGCCATGGGAAATTATAAAATTCCACAAAATAAATAAATGCTTGAAAAAAAATATAATTTCAGTGATCAATTCTCCTCACTTTTCTGAGAAATTCACCATTTTGAAACCATAATCGGTCACTTTTGTGATTGTGAAGAGCAGAGCCTACCCAAAGCATAAGTAAACTAAGCGGCTGCCTAGGGCCCCAGTGGCCACCAGGGAGCCCCCAAGAGCACATGAAATGACAGCTTGATTTTATTTTATTTTTTTATTGTATTTTATTTGGGATGTATTATGTCAATTGTAATTATACAAAAAACGCAATATTAAATGCAATATTATGTTAATAGGCTGCAGGATGCATGCACAGTCAGACAGAGTTGAATAAAGAGGCAGCAGCATTGCAGCAAAACAGCAATGTCACAAAAAAGGACATATCCTTCTGGTGCAGAGAAAAGGAAAAAGAAGAAAACTGAGGAAGAGAAAAAACAGCAAGAAAATGGTATGTTAATTAGCTAGGCTATGTTGCAAGTTAATGTTAGCTGGCTAGTTAGTTAAGATAGTTTTAGGAAAGTTCACGTTTGATTAAACATTTGTAAATAACCTTGGAATCTTAATATACTGTAATACAGCATATTACTTGGCTAGTTTTAGATTAAAGTTTTTGTCTTCTGTGTAAAAATAACTTGTTCCATCCTGGGTATATACTTCTGTAATAAAAATAAGCTTCTGTTCCATAAACTGTTAACAGCTTAATATTATTTACATCAGCCTACCATTTTGGGGTATTTGCTATTATATTTCAATATCATTATGCCTCAATTAGCTAGTTTAAGAGATGTTGTTTTAGGTGTACAGATGGCTTGCTGCTCTGTATAATAATTTGTTGTTAAAATAGCATTCTGTTCTGTCAACTATGTACTCTTATGAAACTTCCCTAGGAGCACTGTTGAAATATTTTGGAGGTGGGGCACAATCAAAGCCATGTGCCCCAAGTGCCAGTGCTACAGCTGATGATGAAACAACAGGTGAGTTTTCACCAATCCCATATCAATATATTTATATGGATAAACCATGCCTTTTGTGAATTATTTTATTTGATTATTTTATTACCATCTCATATGAAATCTAACATGGCTAGCTTTTACAACAACAATAATAATAATAATAATAATAATAATTATTAATATTATTATTATTATTATTATTATTATTATTATTATTATTATTATTGTTATTATTATTATTGTTGTTGTTGTTGTTATTTTCATCTTTCATCAGGTCCATCCTCTGCAGTAGAGGAGCACATACTGTACCAGCACCTGCATCCACTGAACCTACTATTCCTTCCATGTCTTTTTCAACCTCAGCGGATGTGGCAGGTAAGTTAATAGCACAGAAGCCTTTGTATTTGCTCAGTTTACAGTAGAATATTCTGAGATTAATATTTCTAATTATAAATATTAATGTAATGCTGTTTATCTTAAGTTATCATATTTGTAGTTGATTGTTATGCACTTTTACATGTTGCTAATTTATGTTTAACCAAAAGCAATTCAAGTGGTTAACTTGTATACTGTAAATTCATTGTCTGCTGTTTTATGTTGCTACTTTTCAGTACACCACATTAAGTATGCCACTTAGTACTGTAATAATTTGAGTATCAAAGTGCAAAGCAACACCTGACAACTCTTGTGGGTATGCTAGAGTTACAATTAAAAACTGAAAGGTAAAAACATGCCAGGCAGACATTGGTATGATGTAAGCAACACAGCTACAACTAATAAAATCGATAATGGGTGTGTTAGCTTTATATTGTGCGAATAATCAAGCATTAGTCAATCATATTGGTGGCACCGAGGGGCCCCCCAAATCAAATTCTGCTTAGGGCCCCATAAAGGCTTGGGCCAGCCCAAGTGAAGAGCAATGATTAATGTGCAAAAGTGACTGATATTTATATACGTTAAGGGTCGCTGCAGAGTACATTGAAGTCTATGAAGTAACGTCACACCAAAGTGTTTTTCACACATACGTTTTTGCTTCATCATTAATGTATTTGAGAGTACGAAGCAACAAGAATTATGTAAAAACTTTACAAATTTGTGAAGAGACATTGAATGTCTCATAATTTCTTTTGATTAAATATTACCTTATCGTTTACGTATATCAGAGACCCCAGTTATTGAACTAATTTAAATTCACCAAGAAAATGCTTTGACCTAAACATAAACAAGTCTTTTTATTACTTTCTGCTATCAAAGCAACTGCAAGCTTTTTTCTCTCTTCCAAATATATGTTTTCAATATTTATTGTGCACACCTCCTGCTTTTTTATGTGGAAAACTCATCCCTCTGTGATGCTTTCTGCAACTCTTGTCATGTGGAGGGCAATGCAGTGCTTGATGCTAGTTTCAGCCTCCAGAACCAAATTAAAACTGCCACGAGAAATCATCTGTCCGAGGCAAAGACGCAAAATCTTGATGCGTTTGATTATGCACAGGCGAGCACCCAGTTTAAGTCGATGCGGACCAGGAGGAAGGTTTGAGTTTTTTTACGTGTTTTGTTCATATTTTAATAGCATTTGCTTTTTGTAATATTGCGTTGTTTATATTTTAGTCTCCTCCACTGTCACTGGGGGACTTTAATCTGCTTCTTTTGGTGTCTCTGTTGTTCATCTGTTCTCTTCATAAATAAATAAATGCATAATCTGCTATATGCTCATCCTGTAAGTTCATGATTAAAAATGAAAATGTGAACGAAAATAAAAGCTATTAAATGTCTTATTATCATTAAAATATGAAAATTAAAATGGTGGGTAATAATAGATTATGACAGAATTTTTACGACACTGTCTATCAAAATGACGGACAATGAGAAAGTCTAACGCAAGCACTGTATGTGACTTTTTTTCTTATTATTTTTGCATAGCTGAATTTTAAACATTTCAAGTAAACACGCTACTAAGATGGACAGAAAACAAGGACAAGTTCTTGAAAAATCCTGTCAGGGTGGAGCCTCCACTCTTTGCTGGGCGAAACCTGCCGTGACAGGGTGTCCACCATCGTGTTGCGGTTTCCATGGATATTAGTGGCATGCAGCGACCTGAGTCGTGGCTGACTCCAAAGGAGGAGATGACGGGCGAGTTGTGACATATGACGAGAGCGCACGCCGCCTTGGCGGTTTATGTATCCTACCGTTGCGGTGCTATCTGAACGGATCAAGATGTGCTTGCCCCGGATTAGTGGGAGAAACCTCCGTAGGGGAAGATATATAGTCAACAACTCTAGGCAGTTGATGTGCCAATGCTGCCAGGGTCCTGTCCAGGGGCCAGCGGCAGCATGCCTGTTGCACACGACGCCCCAACCCTTTCGAGAGGCATCTGTGGTCACCACAACACGTCTGGAAACCTGCTGCAAGGGGACTCCGGTCCACAGAAAGCAGAGGTCTGTCCCAGGGTTGAAAGTCTGATGGCAAGAAGGGGTGACTGTCACACAGTATGTGCCGTGGCGCCATGCCCATCTCGGGACTCGAGTCTGTAGACAGTGCTGAAGCGGTCTTGTATGCATCAACCCGAGCACCGCGGCAGAGGATGCCATATGCCCCAGAAGCCTCTGGAATTCTTTTAGAGGAACTGCTGTGCCGGGCTCGAAGAGAGCGAGGCACCTGAGCACTGACTGAGACTGTCATTGAGTCTAACTCTATGCCGAGAAAAGAGATGCTCTGAACCGGGATGAGCTCGCTCTTTTCCCAGTTGACCTGAAGCCCTAGATGGCTGAGGTGCCTGAGCACCTGGTCCCTGTGAGCGCACAGTACTACAGTAGTCACCAGGCAACCACAGTAGTGAGCCAGGATGGACCAGTCATCGAGTTAGTTGAGAATGGGGATGCCCACTTCCCTTAGAGGGGCAAGAGCTGCCTGCGATCTTTGTGAAGACGCGAGGGGACAGGGACAGGCCGAAGGGAAGGACCTTATACGCCTGGCTGTCGGACATGAACCGTAAGAAGGGTCGGAGTCGAGGCAGAATGGAGACGTGGAAGTATGCGTCCGTCAGGTCGACTGCCATAAACCAATCTAGCTGTCGAACGCAGGTAAAAATCTGTTTCTGCATGAGTATTTTGAACGGGAGTCTGTGTAAGGCCCTGTTGAGAACTCGCAGGTCCAAGATTGGTCGCAACCCGCCGCTTTTTTTGGGTACAATGAAGTAAGGGCTGTAGAAACCCTTCTCCATCTCGGCTGGAGGGACGGGCTCTATCGCATCCTTGAAGAGCAGGGTCATTATCTCTGCTCGTAAGGCACTGGCTTTCTCGACACGCACGGAAGTGGAGCGAAGGGCACGTGTCTGGGGCGGGGCATGCAAATTCTTTCTGCCAACTTGACAATGTCCTTTTCTCAGGTTCAGAGGTACGTTTGGTGTCCCAGGAAGACCCCTTGTGTCACTTCAATCGACACAATGTCGAGTGAGTGACAGAAGGGGAACTTGAGTTTACCAGAGCCGGCAAGATCCAGATCCATTCCAGATTGGTGTTGGACTCCACTGCTACATGTCTCTGAGTAATGATGACTAAATGCAGCCGGCTCCAGCCAAACATCACTTCAGTCTATTAAGATTGACTTCAGAGGAAGTGAACTGATGCCAACTCCAACAATTAAGACATTGGATACTTCATATGCCATTGTCTGAACATTGGAGTTAGGACAGACCTCACTGAAATTACCGGCCGGTTGAACTACGATGCACCTCACTGATCTCTGCCTGAATCACCTTGGTCTATCGATAGACTACACTCTTGAAATGGAATAACACTTGCCCTTAACACTTACTTAGTTTACTAATTTTAAACCATAACTTTCACATAAATAAATAATATTGGCATTATTTATTGCAATATTCTGGTTAGCCAGAGGGGAACTGGCCCTCACAGTGAGTATGGTTTCTCCCAAGGTTATTTTTCTCTATTAACCAACATCTTATGGAGTTTTGTGGTACTTATCACAGTCACATTCAGCTTGCTCACTGAGGTTCTATATACAATTATTATTTAATTATTTATTTTTATACACAATTTACAATAATATTTAATCAAACTACACAATTATGACTCTAAAACATTCTAGATATTACGGTTTCATTTTCTGTTAATGCATGATTTTACTTGACATCTGCACTGACCCACCATTAGAACATTGGCCTACTAATAAACAGAGCACCTTATTTCAGTTTTATAAGTCAATCCAATTTTACACAGGAAAGCACTGTGCAGTTCGACCTCCTACTTCAAACCTCTTTAAAGCTCAATAATAAAGAATCAATCCATTTCTCTATCTTTCTCTCACTCTTTTTTGTTTGCTGTCTGTCCCAATTACTCTATCTGTTTCTTCCCCTGACTACCATCTTTGCAGTCCAGCTCTGTTCTTTCAGTCTGTCAATATTGTCGTCATACACCACCCAGGAGACCTGCCGCTCGTCCTTCAATCCTCTAATGGCATATTAGGTTGACCACCCTCTGTCTATCTGGCTGATCTTTGAGGAGAATCAAAATTGAGTAATCCAAATTCAATAACCAATCCCCAAATAGGCCTTTAGTTGCACAATTCCAGCTACAAAGTATTATAGTTGAAAGATACAATCCAAGGCACCCAAAAACTGCACATTGAGTTCTTACCCAAAATAAAAACATTTGATTAATTGTGTTAGTTTTAGGCTAGGACATAAAGGCCCACATGAGAGACAGCAGTAAATTACAAATGAGACCTTGTCAGGGGAAGATACATTGATACTTCACTACTTGTTATTAAAAACATGGTTTTATATGGATTAGCTATATGTGAATGTATATCTTTGAGAATTACATGCCATTGAACTTCAGTAGGTCACTATCTGAAATGCAAAATGCAGAAAGTCTGATAAAATTAAAGAGATAGTTCACCCAAAAATGACATTTTGTCATTTATTCATCATCATTTTGTTTCTTTTTCATGTGAAATGCAAAAGGAAATAATGCCTCAGTCACCATTCACTGAATCTCTTTTCCATAACATCTGGTGACTGAGGCGTACCATTCTGCGTAATATCTCCTTTAGTGTTTCACACACACAAAAAGTAAATCACGGGTTTGAAACAACACAAGAGTAAATAAATGATGACTGAATTTTAATTTCGGGTGAACTTTTTGAATCTCAAACACTTTATTCCGGATGTACAATACATAGAGAAAAAAGGAAAGAACACCCTGTACTTGAGATCTTTCAGTTCAAGCAGATAGCAAAAGAGCAAAGGGTATGCAAAGAGAGAGATGCACTAAGCTGACATTTATGGATGAATAAATCTAATCTTACACAGGTTATTTTAAACATGCATGAGTTCACGTCAGTTTAAGTCGGCTTGAATTTGGGTAAAATGTTTTAGGTATTTTGAATGGCCTTGATTCATTCTGTGATTCTTGATAAGAAATCTCAAATCAGCATATACATGAGGCCTATTAATTTGGACAGATGTAATAGGTTGATTAACATGATAATTTAGCTTGAGGGAAAATTACTTAAGACGAGCAAAAGCATGAAAACGAGTTAAAAGATGATGAAGTTGTCTGTTTCAGTTGACTAGGATTTGCATGTAATTACAGTTAGTTATTATTAAGATGTGACCTTACCTGCAGCACTGGAGACCGTGGGCCAGTTCTGGACAAGCATGCCTTGAGCTCCCTGCATCACAGCTGATGCCTCCTCCATATGCACAGAACTAAAAGCAAAACCAAATGTAATTTGTCTTGTTACATTAAACATCCAGTAACTTTTAGGACTGTGTGTAAAGAAAATTTAGATTGATGAAATGAAATTAAGGAATTTTAAAATTAAGTAAAAAGATCGAAAACATCTCACATTAATAGAATAGTTCAACCCCAAAATGAAATGTCTGTAAAAATAATAATAATAATAATAATAATAGATGTTTTGGCAGAATGTAAGCCTTAGTCACCATTCTCTTCCATTGTATGGAAAAAGATGCAATGAAAGTGAATGGTGACTGAGACAAGCATTCTGCCGAAACATCTTTTCCATTCCACTGAAGAAAGAAAGTCATGCGAGTTTGCAACAACATGAGGGTAAGTAAATAAATATCTTTCCGTCCTTTTAAAATGTAGCTTGGTTTCGGGCTGTGAAAGTACCGAAATTAAATTGATGGTGACAGTTGTGTAATGTGCCAAGTGTTGCTGTTTTTCTTTGAGCTATTTGGTCTGAATGTGTGTGAGATGGTGGATGTACATGTGACAATGTGTCCTAAAGTATCTGGTCTGATAAGTCTGTATGTGATCTGATGTATCTGTGCATGAGGTATTGTGTGTGTGGTGTGAGAGATGTCATGAGTTTTTACAGTGTTTCTCTCTGATGCTTTAACTCCTTTAGACATGTTGACTAGACAGCACATTGACAAAGAAAGTGTCTTACTAAACAGAATAAAAGGCAGTAAGAGAAGAATGGTGATGAAATAGATGTGGAAAGAAAGAGGTTAAAGGAATAGGTGACCCAAACATGAAAATTAAGTAATAATTTGTTCACCATATTGTCGTTCCAAACTCGTATGACTTTCTTTCTTTGAAGAACACAAAAGGAGATGTTTTAATTAATATCCCACATCCAATATGTTTTGGTGAGAATCCTTACAAAATAGAAGTCATTTATCAGTGATAATCATGATGTCCATTGCATGTTAGGGCTAAACAAAACACAAGATCTCACATGAACAAGTGTTCCACTATGAACAAGCTTCTCTCATAGCGCTCATGAACATGAAAAATAAAACTGAAAAATGACTGACATTTTGGGTTGTTTCTCACCAAAATCTATTGTATGCCTTCAGAAGACTTAGGATATGATGCATGAGTCACATGGACTGCTTTTATGGTATTTACGGGTCCTTTTCTAAGCTTCAAAGTGAGTCACTATCAACTGCTATTGTACTGTACTGAAATAACAGAGCAGGATATTCATCAAAACATCTCCATTTGTGTTCCACATGAGAAAGAAAGTCAAATGGGTTTGCAATGACATGAGGTTTCCTTGAACCCTTAAATGCATGGGCATTTCACCAAACACTTACATATTCTGGTCTTTATAGACCCGGCACGTAAATCTATAAAAAAGTATCTACAAAATGCCCAAATAGTGATATTAAAGTCAATAAGAAAATAATAAAATTAAATATATTGATATATTTTTATGTTTTATTTGTCATATATTAAAGAGATAATGCAACAAATTTGGACAAATCTAGAACAAGATTGATTACTTTCACACTAGAAATGTAACTGGCTGTCAAACACATATTGAGCTACATAACACATAATCTACAAATAAAATACTCATAAGCTACACATAAAATACTCATAAACTACACATAAGTATTTTCTCAGGCACTTATTGAGTCTAAATAAATGCACAACTTACATCATTTTAGTAGTACATCCAAATGACAATATTAATATCATAATGCATAATGCATAATATGTTAAACTTGCTATAGTTTACTTCCATGTTGTTGCTTCATCAAATGGCATGTCAACTGTAAATCAATCATTCAAACAACAGCACTACATGAAATAGCATATATTATATATATTGTGGAGTGGAGGGGGGAAGGGCCAGGATGGAATGTTGCACGCCCGGTCCCCAATCGGCCTGATGAGGCGCGCGAGGGATAAATGCTTTTGTCTTAAGTTCTTCATTAAAATATTATTTATATTGACAAGCCGGTTCTCGCCTCCTCCTTGCCCATCCTGACCCCGCGCTACATATATATATATATATATATATATATATATATATATATATATATATATATATATATATATATATATATATATATATATATATATACATGTACACGTATATGGGCTACAGATAGATATAGTATTTGTATGAATATAGAACTATTTTATCTTGTAATAAACAAAGAAATAGATATCCTGTGATAGTAAACTTATATAGATATGAAATTATTGTAAAAAAAAAAAAAAAAATATTATGTAAGTGCAAAATAAAACCTGACATTATTACATATCTAGGGTCTCTAATGACCCTATACACTTTTGGTACTCAAACCATTATTATTATTATGAACTTTATTTTTATATTTTAGCAATTTTTACTTTTTTTATTCTTTTTTTTTTTATACAATGATTTATAAGAGAGATATTCGACAATACTAAAGAGGTGTGGGTACAACTCCAAAAGCTGGATGAGGTACAGGGGGGGAAATGAGGTCCCGAGGTCTCTAAAGACCCGAGTTAATAATTTCTTTAATTTCAAACATATTTCTCTCCAATAACACTATACACATAGACCCATTTCATAATCTGATTTCCCCTAATACATGGTTCAATTTCTTTATCGTCTTCATCTTCCATCCCTTCTTATCTTTCTCTCTCACTCTATCAGCAGGCTATGTATAACATATGCCTGTGAAATTGTGGTAGACAGCTGAAGATGTACAATGTACTTAAAATTTCAACGAATGTCAAGCTGTACCCCAGAGCTCCGAGTATGTACTAGAAAGCATTACGTTAAAAGGGACATTTCATTTTCTATACACACTTCCCACTGATGACCTTTAGCTTTTCAGTGTGTTCATCGCCAGGGAAACCACGATCAGACTAGCACCTATATAATCAGCAAAGCTATGAATTGTGCCACAGCACTCCTATACATCCATTATGAATGTACAGCAATGAGGAGCAGAAAGGAAGTGGGTATAGAAGGGCATCTGCAATGCAGCACAGGGTGTGCCCTGCCATCTACAGCTCCAATCCTGTGTGTTGGCAAAATGGATCTTTCTAATTCCTTTTAAGCTGAAATGCACCCTGTGCCCTGCGGCTGAGTGAATGAGTGACTTTCCACAGTACCTAAGGTAAGATTTGTCAATCAATGGGCGTGGATTAAACCCACTGGGAGGGCAAATCTGAGAGTAGATATACTGAGAGTGGCTACTCGAGGTATTTGGAATGAGCGTAAATGAAGAACAAGAACATCTGACACAGAGTTCAGTTCGGTACATTAGGAATCAGCCATCTTAAAGGGATAGTTGACCAAAAAATTTAAACTCACCCTCATGTTGTTCCAAACCCATATGACTTTTACAAGGAGATGCCAGGCAGAATGTTGGTTTCAGTCACAACCACTTCCATTGGATATTGTTCCATTGCAAAGTAAGTGAATGGTTACTGAGACTGCAAATCTGACTGCTCCTCTTGAGTTCCATGGAAGAAAAAAGTAATACGGGTTTGGAACAACTTGAGGCTAAATAAATTATGACAGAAATTTTATTTTTGAGTTTATGCATAAATAATGTAAATCCAACATAAAACAAACAAATAATTTGATGTACTGCATTAGTCATCAGAAGTTTTTCCTGGAATTAAACCACAAGCAATGGTTGAACTTTAAATAATTAATAATAAAGCTTATTTGTATTCAGTGTTGTACTGTATTTATACTGTATGGTGCTATTGCTCTGAGAGTGTCAGTGAAATTTCATCTAATATATCCCCTGTGTGTTTTTGCACCAGCCTTCACACACACTCTAAACCATCCCCGGGGATGAGCTCATGGGGAAGCAGAAAATTATCACGTTAAACAGACAGCCCTTCAACCTTTGGAAACTGTGTGTATGTGTGTGGTGGGAGAGGGCCCTGCTGTATTATGCAAATGTGTGTCTGTGCAAATGTGTGAATATGTATTTTGAGGTTTAGAGATGACTCATTTTGTCAGTATTTGTGCATCTAAATACTCCCTCTGAGATTTGACTTGCCTTAGTATCAGGCATGTGTGTGTGTCTGTATGCGATCACACGCTCAGTTCATCAGTTAGCTTGTCCTTTCTGCTTGCTAGTGAAGGACTGTGCATCTGCTGTGGAGAATGCTGATGACCTACATACTCAAGACCAGACTGCAGAGAGCCACTATGCCAGAGAAAGGCCCTTAGCAAACGCTTCAGAGCTTGTGTTTGTGCGTGATGAAGACAGAGCACAGTTGGTCGACAGAAAAATGGTCAGAGGTTCAGGATGAAGTCAGAGAGCTCCTGGTGGCCATTGTTCTGGTGTCTAGATGGCTCTCTAATGTAGACACTGCTGTCATTAGCGAGTTTCCATTCCTGTATTTTTATGCAAATTTTGATGCAAATAAAATTTCCACAATGTGCATCAAAAAAATTTATAGACTTACTTGAGGTGCATAAATATTTTCTACAGTAAAAAGACAAGCACATAAAATATGATGGAAACACGAATGCATTCCTAGATGCATGTTAAAAAGTAATCTGACTGCGCCTCAACAAGTCATGTGACAGAATAATTAGCTCATAACTGGACTAATGCTTTGTTCCATTTGTTTCAAGTTGGATGTGTGGTACAACTACTCCTACTTGATATCCAATCTCTGCCAATCTCTGACCATAAAGGCATATAACAAAGGCAAAAAAAGCAAACAAAACTGCACCACTTACATTAGCTTAGTGTTTTACTGTCAACAGAAATGTCTCCTACCAACTAAATTGCAGAGGATAAATGATACTATGCAATGCTAACTTTGTCTCTACATGTGTACGAATGTCAAAAGAGAGAATAATGTATCGTATTTTACACATCTTTCTCTGCCTACTTGTGCTAAACAAGTTTAATTATCATGTAGGAACTTTAACAGATGCTTGTTATTAGCTAAAAAAGTGAATGTTTAACAATAACTTTGTAAATCTTTCTGGGTGCTGACATATTTGCATGACTTCATGCACCTGAGTTGAGGATTTCCACATGCGTTTTTAAATTGAAAGTCTGACTTCAAGATGTGTTCTATTGAATTTTTATAAGTTGAATGGAACAGCATAACCAGTGGACCAATATCATCGCACAGCATCTCAAATTTTGCTCTGGTCAACCTGAAATGCTAGAGCCAAAGCCTGTCATCAGAGTGATGGTCTATTATTACCTTCCAAAACTGTCTGACACACTATCGCTATCAGACATAAAGCATCTGCCGCTGGTCACTAGCAAACATGAAGTTCGTAAGAGCTTTTTGTCTGTGTGCCCTAAACTGCAAGTAATTTATTAGATTTAATAAGAGCCACAGTGGCTTTCCCAGTAACTAACTAAAACTTCCATTTCCATATCTACACTAACTAAGCACTTTCTTAGGAAGACCTGTACATCTACTTCTTCATGCGATTATCTAATCAGCCAATTGTGTGGCAGCAGTGCGTCACATTAAATCACTCAAATACGGGTCAGGATCTTCAGTTAATGTTTACATCAACCATCAGAATGGGGAAAAAAATATGATTGCCGTGATTTCGACCATGGCATGACTGTTGGTGCCAGACAGACTGGTTTGAGTATTTCTGTAACTGCTGATCTCCAGAGATTTTCACACAATCTAGAGTTTACTAGTTACAAATAGAATAAAACTACAGTTTACTCAGAATGGTGCCAAAAACTAAAAACATCCAGTGAGAAGCAGTTCTGCAGACCAAAACACCTTGTTGATGAGAGAAGTCAATGGAGAATGGCCAGACAGGCTGGCAGAATGGCTACGGTAACTTAGATAACCACTCTGTACAATTGTACTGTAGTGAGCAGAATATCATCTCAGAATGCACAACTTGTCGAACCTTGAGGCGGATGGGCTACAGCAGCAGAATAACACATGGGGCACAATTTTAGGACTATAGTGTTCCTAATAAAGTGCTAAGTGAGTGTATTTTATGCCAATTCTCACAAAAGTGATGCTTTTGTTCTCTTGAATACATGGGATGAAAATTATGCTTTATTCAATATTTGTTTTTGCGATATTTTGACTTTTTGCTAAAACTAAAATCGCTTCTTGAATGGAAACCTGGCACTCTCTTTTATATTTTCCTAATATACTCACTGTCTTCTGTAATCTTTCATCCCACTCTATTTTGTTGAGTTCAAGAAAACATAAAAAAGGAGATCAACGCCAGAGTAAACACATGCAAAATAATTCATAATAAGCTACACAAAAAGGAGGGGAGGGGTGTTCTGTAACAGCTCAGAGAGCTCTGTAACTCTTTTAGGACATTATTAAACAGCAAAAGTGCTTACCTCTGCACTCCTGCCCTCAACGACGCAGAGTAACGCCAGTCAGCATTTGGCCCTTTGGGCTGGAGAGGAAGAGAAAGAGAGAGGGTAGAGAAGAAGGGGTAGAAGGACAGAAAAGGGTTAGATATACTCTCGTTAATAAATCATGGTGCTCTGTGTGTGTGTCTCTGTCTTGCATTTTAAATGAACCGCAGCTGAAAGAGACCAGGCCTACAGAGACAGGTACTGGCACTAAGCCATGGCCCATGACTCGCTGGTATAACTTGTGAGCTTGCATAGAGTGTATAATAATACAGCACATGAAGCACCCTTGATGTTCATCTAATAACTTACACAACTCATTACCACACACATATTTAATAACCCCCCATTCCCCTACACACCCCCTTTTTCTCAAGATCAAGTCCTTTCAACATCTTTTTCTTCTGCCAGTATCCATCCCAATCCCTTGGAATGGAAATGATATCATCCTAGAATACCAGCTGACCAACTGTAAAATGATACTTGAGCATTTTCAGCCAGAGCAACTGGAATCAATCTAAGGAATAGTCATAAGATGACCATTTACCTTGTAACGTAATACAATGCCCCCATTAAGAAAGCCCCAGTGTTATTTGTTCCTCAAGCAATTCACATTGAATGCATTAATTGGTCCTACCAAAAGAGGGAGAGCACAAGCGTGTAGCTTTAGAGCTTCAAGCAAGACACCCTTTTTTATATATGCCCTGGTAAAGAGTGGGTTGGGGAATATGTGATGGGATGAGGCATTAGAGAATGGCCCAGATAATTTGAGTAAATATCACTCTTTAAGCAGGTGATTTCAGGGTAGATGGACTGTGTGCAGAGAGACTCTGCCTCTCTCCCTCAATATAATTTGCAGGCTGAGAATCAAAGGATGGAGGTTAATTTCATTGCTGGCTCTCTTATCTTGGACAGGCACCCTTTGCTCCTAAATACTCTGTAGTGTCAACTGTGCTGCAGTGACTGCAGCCAGCAACCAGCACAACACATCTGAAAAGATCTGATGCTGTTGAGCCTGTTCCAGTGAACTTTACAGTTATTCTTGTACTACATACATATTTAGACTTTTTTGCTATCTTATTTAAACTATCTGCAAAGTCCCCTGCCATGAGCCAGATATTGGGGACACACATTTTTTGGATTATGTTCTGGCTAGTCAAAACACATTTCATGAACCCATGGCTGATAGCGTGAACATGAATTCACGGCAATTAAACAAAGACAAAAAAACATAAATGGAAAACAAACAAATATCTATGACACCAAAACATGGCATGTTTTACCTTCATTAAAGGAATAGTTCATCCAAAAATTATAATTCTCTGATAATTTACTTACCCTTATGCCATCTCAAAGTCATACAACTTTATTTCTTCTGTGGAACACAAATGAAGATATTTTGAAGGATTGTATTGCTTCAGAAGACATGGATTAAACCACTCGAGTCATTTGGATTGCCTTTATGCTGCCTTTATGTCATTTGTGGAGTTTGAAAGATTTGGATCCCAATGACTTGCATTGTAAGGACAAAAAGACATATACAGTATTTTTCAAAATATCTTTGTTAGTGTTCCGCAGAGTGATTAAACGATGAGAGAATGATAATTTCTGGGTGAACTATCAATTTAACTTCTATAAGTTTAAGAAAAATTACAAAAAGAGTGAAAAATTGTAATTGCAGAAATTTTAAAATGTAATCTTTATTAAATCAAACCAAATTTTCCTCCACTGAGAACAGACTATCGAAAATGCTCTTGCATACTTTGGGAAATTATGACATTATGAAACTGAAAATGGAGTTATCAAACAAAAATGGATGTGTCGACATGGACTATTATGCATACAATATTCTTGAACTGCAAACACAGTGACAGACTGAGACAGTGATATGGCCTGTGTGGCAGCAGGAAGGAAATGATCATGTACAGGAAAAAGTGATGACAGCCTCAAATTCAGGAGCAAATGCCTGATTCATCAGAAATGCAGTTTGCTACTCCAAAAAGTCTTGATGCTTGACACTAATGCAGACTGAAGCAAAGCACTGTAAAGCTGCACTAGAACACTACACAGTGTGACAGGAGATGACCAGGTCAAAAGCATCTGACATGTGGGCACTGGGCTTTATTCCAAGCCATCGTTTGACTGCTCCTCTTTATCTTCACAGTAAATTACTTTTTACACTTATACAAGATTTATTGAAAACCTGAGCTGAGCTACCCAGATAGCACATGTACATCAACCAAGTGACATTCAGAAGATGCCTTTAAGACAGTTAGGATTTATAATGCAAATCTGCTATTTTTAAGATGTTTGCAAAGTAAGAATACAATATTTTCCAGATGAAACACTCTTAAACAGACATATTGGAAATGCATGTGTGCTATCTGGGTATCGTATTAGTAATGCATGTTAATTTTGAAGAAAATAAACCATAGACAGAAATACTGTGGTGAGACACACCTGTAGTGCTGCATCTGGCATACTGAGCCTGCGAACTAATCCGCTCCCTCCTGTAAAAAAGCGTTCGGAGCCCCAGGTGCCACTGATGGGTCGGCCTGTGTTGTAGAACATGAAGGTGTCGCTGCCTGACGTAGCAGTCAGACAGGTCTTGTAGCAATAGGTCTTGGTCAGGGAGCCATTACCACGGACCTCAATATAATGGGGCTCAACCTTAAGGTCTCGGCGGAGCGCAACGTTGCTATTGGGCTGAGAGCCACCAACCCCACCTCCTCCTCCCCCTCCCCCTCCCCCTCCAGATCCACCCTCAACTTGGGCCTTCTGGGACACACAGCAGGGTGAGCAGGACCCAGGTTGAGTGCAGTAGGCATGGCAACGCACAATAGCCAGCACAACCACTGTCACAAGGAACACAAAGGTGGTGGCACTCAAGGCCACGATGAGGTACAAAGTCACGTTGGAAAACAAAAGTGTGCTGTGTGGGCGAATTATTCGTTTGGGGTCAGGCATGACTTTGGGTGGAACCTCCATGACGGCAACATTGATGGTGGCGGTTGATGACAAGGATGGTTCGCCATGGTCCTTCACTAATACAGTAAGGCTAAAGGAAGTGGAGTTGTCTTCTAAGACACGCCGAGTGGTGCGAATCTCTCCTGTGTGCTCGTGCACTTTAAATAGGTCTGGATCACTGGCCTGGTCCAGCAGATAAATGACCCATGCATTCTGACCTGCATCGGCATCATAGGCCACCACTTTTGTGATCAGTGTACCCGGCTCTGCATTTTTTAGCACTGTCTCTGTTGAGCGGGTACCATTGGCTGGGGGATTCACAATCTCAGGCGGGTGGTCATTGCTATCCATTATGTAGATGTAGACAGTGGCAACACGACTAAGTGGTGGGATACCCCCATCCTGAGCTTTAACCTGGAAGTGAAACTCCCGTAATGACTCATAGTCAAAGGAGCGAAGGGCATAGGCAACACCTGTGTCTGCTTTTACTGACACATAAGAGGTGACAGGGATGCCATGATTGTTGTCATTGAGCACCGTGTAAGTGATGCGAGCATTTTCATTGACATCTGAGTCCTGAGCCTTGACTGTGCAGAGCGAGGCTCCAGGTGCATTGTTCTCCATGACATACACAGTGTAGGACGTCTGCTCAAAGCGTGGAGGGTTGTCATTTACATCAGCGACATCCACCTGAATGGTTTTCTGAGAAGAAAGGGATGGATTACCACCATCGGTGGCACTGAGTGTGACATTATAGGCTGCTGTGGTCTCACGGTCAAGGAAGGCAGAGGTCACCAAAGTGTAGTAATTTCTAAAGGACTTGATTTTGAAAGGGAGGCCAGGTGGGATTTCAAGGGTCACCTGTTTGTTTGGGCCTGAGTCCCGGTCTGTAACACTGATTAGGGCCACCACTGTGTCCGCACGGGCATCTTCACGCACTGGACTGGACAAAGAAGAGAGCACAATCTCGGGCACATTGTCATTCATGTCTACAACCTCCACAACCACTTTGCAATGGGCTGCCACTGGAGCAGGACCTTTGTCCATGGCCTGAATATACATTTCATGCGAATTGGTGTCCTCATAGTCCACGTTGCTCCTCACTCGGATTTCTCCAGTGTTAGTGTCCATGCTGAACATTTGCCTGACCCTGTCTGGGGTGTAACTGCTAAATGAATAAAGCACCTCCCCGTTTGTTCCCTCATCTCGATCCGTGGCATTCAGTTTGATAACCAGGGTGTCTTTTGGCGAATTTTCGAGCAATTTCACTTTATATACTGAACTGTCAAACAAAGGGTTATTGTCATTCGAATCTAATACGCGTACGTTAATTTTTGTGGTACCTGTTCTTGCTGGTGTGCCACCGTCTGTCGCTGTCAGGATTAGTTGATGGTAAGAGGCGAGCTCGCGGTCCAAGGGCTTTTTGAGAACGAGCTCGATGTGCTTGGTATTCAACGATGGTTTGTTGGAATCAAGAGCGAAATGCTCGTTTGGGCTGAGTCGGTATAATCGGACCGAATTGGTGCCGATGTCCGGATCTTGCGCGTGCTCGATTGGAAAACGAGAGCCTGGCAAAGCCGACTCAGTAATTTCCAACTGATACTCGTCTCTGGGAAACTGCGGCGCATTATCATTCACGTCTGTTACCTCCACCTCGACATTATGCTCTTCAGGCGGATTTTCAAGCAGAACCTCTAGATTCAAAATGCACGCTGTGCTCGCATCACACAGTGTATCTCTGTCAATTCTCTCGTTCACCAATAATTTTCCATTCTTGTAATCCACGTACCTTTTACCACTGTTAGATGTTACCTTAATCTTTCGGCTGGAGAGCTTTCGCATATCCAATCCCAAATCCTGTGCAATTTCACCTACAATCGTTCCACTCTCAGATTCCTCTGGGACGGAATATCGTATTTGTCCAAAAGCAAGGCCACAAAATAACAAAAATACAAAAAAAGAAAGAGGCACTTTTCTTCCTAGGCAATCACATATCCCTGCAACAGCCATCGCAAGATCATAGGATCCGCAGACGGATTAAAAACAACACTCCGCCTTTTCAGTTTGCAGTACCTTGCCTCCCACTTCAGCATTAAATGCAACTAATTGGTTTTCCATTTATGTGCACAATGGCCTAATTGTCCATTCTATTCTAGAAGCGCACTGATACTTCTTAGATGCGCCCATGTTTCCTTTGTCCGCGGTTATCCTTTTTTCCCTCTGCGCGCGCCGCTGACGGGTGTTTCCTTGCCACTGGTGCTGCATATTTCGCCATGCTCTCTCTCTCTCTCTCTCTCTCTCCGCTTTGAGCCACCCTCCCATTCGTATTATTTTTCCTGCTTCTCTTCATGCTCGTTGGTGTTGGTGCGGCACACCGGGGGAAGGGCTGCCTACTCAAATAAAACATTCTGAATTTTAAATCCTTATAAGAAAAAATAGCACCTTGATGGAAGCAACCACAAATCAACATCGACATTTGAAATTTAATTGACATGAAAAAGACTACAGCAACACGTTAATTTAAGAAAGTGGATACTTTGAAAGCAGTATTCTATCTCCCAGAACTAGGACAATGCGTTTTAAGCTTCAGTTCATCACTTTAGGAGAGCCAATGATGAAATATACACTCGAAATTAAATGCGTTCAATTTGGTTTTCTGTAAGAGACTGCTTTCTGCTCATATGAATGGCTGTGATACTCCCATAAATAATCATTTTTAGGTTGCAGTGAAACAAACCAATGCCTCCGCTGCCAATCGTGCGAACTTTCCTGACAGGCTGATACTTCTCAAACATGATTGTGGTTGTCTTTTTTTCTTCTTTCTTTGTGACAATACTCCAGCATAGCTGGGGGGGGGGGGGGGGGGGGGGGGGGGGGTTAATACAAGCAACATGTGCTTAAAATTTCATTATTTTGTAGAAAAATGGGTTTAAACAGAGGTTTAAAAATATATAATTTCTGACTATTATTTCATATGTTATGATTTATATGTTAAGTTTTATTCTTTGTACAAAAACATGCATTATACTATTCATTGCTATAACTGGATGTTTGCCCTACATTACAAAAATAACTTGGCTTATGTGGTTGGAAAAAAATAAAACATTGATGTTTTACTTTGTGTGGTTCAGAAGTACTGATTAAACTAGATATGTAAAGTTTGTTGAGAAGAACTATAATGTTGACAAAACCTTGTCTGAAAGTTTAAAATAGTTTTATATGTTTGAAGTTAGAAATATTTACAGGTTTTACAGTAAGAAAGAAAGAAATAATGATACAAAGAAAGAAAAAATAGACCATCTTAAAGCAGATTTAAGCTCTTGTTTGTAAGTTTTGACAGCTGAAGTTTGAAGTTACAATCATTCTTAAACACACTCATAGCCAATTAAATATTCTGTAAATCTAATGTAGTCTTGGGAATTTTTGGACACTTTCAAAAGGCTTAAATTATGCCTTTGCAGGGCTTTACGATAGAATAATAATAATGGTAGCCAAGCTGTAGGTCATTCCAAACAGAATTTTCCAAAAATTACCAAATGACCACTATTTTTGCACCCCACACCTTTCAGACATTTGAAGCTCTCACAATGGAGGGTAAAGTCTTTGAAGGAAACATTGAGTATGGATGAGTAGTTATGTTTTCTTTGTGATTTTTGGAGCTTCAGAGTTCTGGTCACCACTCACTTGCATTGTATGGACTTACAGAGCTGAGAAATGTTTCTAGAAATCTTTGTGTTCTGCAGAAGAAAGAAAATCTTTCACATCTTGGATGGAATGGGGGTGTGTAAATAATAAGGGAATTTTCATTTTTGGGCCGGTGAACTATCCCTTTAAAGTGTTTTATTTAAATATTTCATAATTTATTATGGCCCCTGTAAATATACGCATTTTGTAGTATTTTCATTGAGTTTACTTTATATATAAAACGCGTTATAATGAGACAGTCTCTTTAAGAAAAAGAAAGAAAATTGGCCCTGGGGCCTTTGCTAGTCATAATCCACCCATGTACTCCAGTAATAATCATAAACATGTATAATGTTCATTATTTTTATCGCCACAGCATGCACTTTTCTCTCCATCTCCTCCCCGTCTGTGGCTTTGACTTCAGACAGACCGGGTCATTCGGGCATGCGCGCCCCAGGCGCGATCTCTGTGCATCCTTCAAAATGCGCCACAGTGAGGGAGCGTGTCACATTTTGAAACCGATGACATAAACTAAGTCAGGGCAGACTGATGCTGACGCCGTAAGCATAAACCCTTCGCATTAAGGGTCCCCTCATGTCATATCCAGTGGCGGTCTTAAGCATCTGGGGGCCCGTTTCAAGAGCTAATGTGGGGCCCTACCCCCCATAAAAATAATAATAAAAAAAAAAAAAAACAGAAAAGAGAGAAAGCAAAGATTCAAATTGGGTTTCATCAATATGGTATATTTTCGGATTACACCTTAAATGCATTATGTGCGCTTTCAGCAGCAACGGCTCAGCATAGAAATAATCCAAACAATGGCCTTAATTAAAAACTGAAACAATGCCATTATTTTTGCTTTGGAATAAAGATAAGCCCCGCACTTCGGCAACTTCTATTCGGCACTGAATAACACTTTGTGTTATGTATCAGCTGGAATATTCCCTCATATTAACACAACAACAGCAATAACATATTTTGTTTGGGAATTAATTAAAAGTGTCTGAAACTACTGGTAGTATACAACGAATTGCGCTTCACGCTCTTTCAGCACCTTGGACAGCTCACTACAGGCCTAGAGAGCGAGTAGCAGAGGGAGAGACAGAGTGGGAGCAAGTCAAGCGGGAGAGAGAAATTACGATTGCGGGAATCCAGTCAGCCGCCACGGCCACGATATAGCTATAAATATATATATATATATACACTCACCTAAAGGATTATTAGGAACACCTGTTCAATTTCTCATTAATGCAATTATCTAATCAACCAATCACATGGCAGTTGCTTCAATGCATTTAGGGGTGTGGTCCTGGTCAAGACAATCTCCTGAACTCCAAACTGAATGTCAGAATGGGAAAGAAAGGTGATTTAAGCAATTTTGAGCGTGGCATGGTTGTTGGTGCCAGACGGGCCGGTCTGAGTATTTCACAATCTGCTCAGTTACTGGGATTTTCACGCACAACCATTTCTAGGGTTTACAAAGAATGGTGTGAAAAGGTAAAATCATCCAGTATGCGGCAGTCCTGTGGGCGAAAATGCCTTGTTGATGCTAGAGGTCAGAGGAGAATGGGCCGACTGATTCAAGCTGATAGAAGAGCAACTTTGACTGAAATAACCACTCGTTACAACCGAGGTATGCAGCAAAGCATTTGTGAAGCCACAACACGCACAACCTTGAGGCGGATGGGCTACAACAGCAGAAGACCCCACCGGGTACCACTCATCTCCACTACAAATAGGAAAAAGAGGCTACAATTTGCAAGAGCTCACCAAAATTGGACAGTTGAAGACTGAAAAAATGTTGCCTGGTCTGATGAGTCTCGATTTCTGTTGAGACATTCAGATGGTAGAGTCAGAATTTGGCATAAACAGAATGAGAACATGGATCCATCATGCCTTGTTACCACTGTGCAGGCTGGTGGTGGTGGTGTAATGGTGTGGGGGATGTTTTCTTGGCACACTTTAGGCCCCTTAGTGCCAATTGGGCATCGTTTAAATGCCACGGCCTACCTGAGTATTGTTTCTGACCATGTCCATCCCTTTATGGCCACCATGTACCCATCCTCTGATGGCTACTTCCAGCAGGATAATGCACCATGTCACAAAGCTCGAATCATTTCAAATTGGTTTCTTGAACATGACAATGAGTTCACTGTACTAAAATGGCCCCCACAGTCACCAGATCTCAACCCAATAGAGCATCTTTGGGATGTGGTGGAACGGGAGCTTCGTGCCCTGGATGTGCATCCCACAAATCTCCATCAACTGCAAGATGCTATCCTATCAATATGGGCCAACATTTCTAAAGAATGCTTTCAGCACCTTGTTGAATCAATGCCACGTAGAATTAAGGCAGTTCTGAAGGTGAAAGGGGGTCAAACACAGTTTTAGTATGGTGTTCCTAATAATCCTTTAGGTGAGTGTGTATATATATATATATATATATATATATATATATATATATATATATATATATATATATATATATATATATACAGTGTATAATTTTTTTTTTTAAGTGGGTGAATTATTCCATTCTGGCATGTCAGTTGTGGGCCTTTTGGAGGGTGAGGCCCATTTAAACTGAAACGGGTTAAATAAATTCTTATTTAGAATAAATAAGTTCTGCTTATTTATTATTAAACTTTTCTAGTTTCAGAGGTTTGGACATTAACTGGATTAAAACCCTTTTCAAGTCAAGTCAAGAGTTTTTTGTCTTTCATCCATATACAGTTAGTGCAGTACACAGCGAAATGAGACAATGTTCCTCCAGGGCCATGGTGCAACATAAAAACAACATATGACAAACACAGAACCACTTGAGACTACACAGACTAAATAACATTCCTACATAAAGTGCACAAGCAAACGTGTGCAAAAAGTAGGGGACAGTACACTAATTACTAAAAGGAACAGTACATTAGGCACAGTAAGAGACAGTGAGAGACAGTGCAGAGCCAACAGTACACATCTGTAATCTGAGTTGTGCAAAAAGATGACTCTTTCTAAAAATGCCAAATTTAAACATAAAATACTATGAGATAGTGTTCTATGGACATAGCAGTTATTAAGGTAGCAGCCAGGTATAATTGTTTAACATTTTACAAACTGTTGCAGTTGTCACCTTAATGAGCTTTCTTCCTGACCCTTAAAATTATTAACCTGGCATAATCAGTTTGATTCAATAATTTATTTAATTATTGGTGCAGCGGTTAGCACTGTCGCCTCACAGCAAGAAGGTCATGGGTTCAAACCCCGGTTGCCCCGGCCTTTCTGTGTGGAGTTTGCATGTTCGCCCCGTGTCTGTGTGGGTTCTCTCCGGGTGCTCTGGCTTCCTCCCACCATCCAAAGACATGCAGGCTAGGTTAATTGGTGTCTCCAAAAAATTGCCCTAGTTGTGTATGTGAGTGTGTGTCTGTCTATGTGTGGCCCTGTGATGAACTGGTGACCTGTCCAGGGTGTACCCTGCCTTTCGCCCAATGTTAGCTGGGATAGGCTCCAGCCCCCTGCGACCCTGTACACAGGATAAGCGGTTGATGATGGATGGACATCCATCTATTTTAGTTGTTACCACAAGAAGCACATTTTAGGTTTGCTGAGGTGAAGGAAATGTATATTTCATTATCATAATCTAAAGCAAGCTCTACAAGGTCATCACCAGTTGGAAATTAAATAAAAAAGTTATATTAAGTGCAAGTACATATAATAATCGAAACCACAGGAGTTGTATGGATTAATGTTATGATGGCTTTATGTGATTTTTGGAAGTCTGGCCACCATTCACTTGCATTAAAAGGAGCTACAGAGCTGAGATATTCTTCTAAAAACCTTTGTTTATGTTCAGCAGAAGAAAGAAACTTTTACAAGCTAATTTTTGGGTGAACTATCCTTTTAAGTATACTCTAGATTTTGCTTCTTGTTCCACCTGCTTTCTCCTTCCTAAACCCACACACAATGCATAAATGCATGTTTACCCACACTGAATATGTTAGATTCCATCAAAAAATACAATATACAAATTGAGTAAAGCATTGAAGTGCTGAATATATATTGTAAAACTTTTAACTGAACATCATTACATATGCATTTCTTAAAGGGATAGTTCACAATGTCTATTTGAAACACCATATTGCACAGGCAAATATTTAACCACACAGACTCAACATAAACAGTTGCAAGAATCACCTGCAATCTCAATACTTTTCACAATAGCATTTATTGACTTGGTTCCCGAAGCTCCTCGCCTATAAAAAGAAGAAGAAAAAAACTAAAGCTCTATTGTATATATTAACTCCATTAGGTCTAATCAAGTGCACACAGTCTCTGCTTTAGCAAACCAATGTGCAGTTAAAAGCTCAAGCAGGTCTATCATCCTGCATGAGTTTGTCTCTATACTGTCACTGTCACTGTGCAATAACAGGAGAGCCTTGACATTTACAGAATTGAGTTGTTGCTTTAGGGAATGGAGTGTTTAGTTGTGAATGATCTAGAAAAGGGATTAGTGTAATTCTGTCAATTACAAAGTACAACCTCAAAACAAGGTTCTTATGGAGTGTAATAATCAAATTCTCACCTGCTCTACATTTGATGGTGTTTAAGATTGTGTTCCTATTTAACTGCAATTGCACCATTGAAACAAATTGAGATATTGCTGCCTCTCATGAGAAAATAGCTTTTTAAGTGAGAGAGATAACAAGCTAAGCTTCCTCCCCACATCCTAAGCTGACAACATTTAGCTGGCTAAAAATAGGGAGGCATTTTGCATTTTTATTGGGGGCTTGACAAATGACACAATAAAAGACAATAAAAGAAACAATCTTGTCAAAAGTTGCAGCTAATGTCATTTGTAGACCTCATCTGTAGCTTTTTATACTGTTGAATGATATTAGTTCACTAATGTTGATTGGCTATAATGGGTGTGCTTTGAGTTGTGAACTTTAGATATTTGACAAGGCAGAGCTACATTTACAAAGTAATATTCCTCTTCTCTTGACCTCACTTACATAAGTGTGCCAGATTTTTAAAAGAGATGCACCCATCTGAGAGACACTGCACAGACAGCCTGCTCCAACACTGCCCTCAGCAAGGGCATCCAGAGGCGCACCACCCACTGCGGTGTGAACTAAAAGATCTCTCTCCCACTTTCTTTCACTTTTTCATTTTTTCCTTCAAGCACATCGCATCCTCTCTTTCTCTCCTCTGTCAGTGGTGTTGGTGATGGAGGTCATGAGAACAGAATGGTAAGATCAGATGCTTTATATTCCTCTGCACTACTGGACTGTTGATAGGGATGCATGATTATGACAAAAATCATAATGGTTTATTATTTCCCTTAATAATGTAATTGCACTTAATTTTGAGTAATACAATATACATAAAAATACTTGCTTTGGGTGGATCAACTGCATGCCATATTCTTTATGTAGGCCACATATCCAAAACAAGCCGAGGATGGTGTCTGAATTTCTTTATGCTCATGCGACCCCACGTACACGTGTGGATGTTGTATTTTGGCTTCACTATATGCAACCTATCATTTAAATTCATTAAACTGACTGATCTCAATTCAGGGGACGCTGTCGGTAAATAGTTAAACTTTCAAAGCACAAAGTCATGTGACAAAACAACATGGCGCTGACCACAGCAGAGTTTGTCTTTGGGAGATAAGAAAAACCTAATGAATTTTTTACATTGAAACCAGATTAAGTCGTTAGATTAGAGTCTCAAGTTTCATCCAAATTTGAGTGATTTATCGCAAAACACAAAATGAACACTAATGTGTACTGTAGCACATTTTTTCATAATAAATCCTATATATACTATGCATTATCACATTAAGTCTCAAATGGTTAATTCAAAAGCTAAAAAATAGCTTTTTAGCTTTATATTGTCACAGTCTGTCTGTACCCTTTTTAAGGACTTTTTATCCCCACCTGTGTGTCATTCCCTCGTTTGGTTCCTAATGTATATATATATCCTTTAGTTTTGTCAGTCTGGGTCAGTCCTTGAATTGTTTATAGTGCTGTTTGGGTTGTTATGTTAGTAGACATGTACTGTTATGTTTGATATCTACTCCAGTGTGTGTTCTACTCCAGCGTGTGTACTTCTCCAGTGTTTGTACTACTTCAGTGTTTAATATTAAAGGATTTAAAGTTTCTACTCCTGCATCTTCTATCCTCCTTGACTCCTAGGACACCCAAACATTACTATCACATATACTACTATATACTAAAACTATGGATATCTCGGCTGTTCAAATCCTCCTCCTCGAACAAGGAGAACGTCCAGTCGAGGATCACGTGCGTGAGTTTCTCCATCTCGCTAATTTGGTGCACTATGAAGACAACTCTTTGGTTTATTTCTTCAGAGCAGGTCTGAATAGTATGCTGAGGGAGCGAATGTCTCCGGCGGGTCCTCACTGGACATTGTGCAATTTTGTGGAGATGCCACTAAAGCTAAGTGGCTCTCCTTTCACTGTAGGTGTGGAGGATGAGGCCTTAGAACCTCCTCCCACCGTGGACATTCCCAAGCCTTCCACGGCCCCTGTCTCCAAGCCTTCTATGGCCCCTGTCTCCAAGCCTTCCACGGTCCCTGTCTTCAAGCCTTCCACGGTCTCTGTCTCCAAGTCAACTCCACTCCATGCAGCTCCCCTAAATAATTTTTGGGGGGGGCTAATCCTATCCTGTTTCCTGTGGTCAATTCACTGCTGCAGTCAGCAGTAGTGGCCACGGTCAGCGAGCCAGCACCTGTAGCCTCGACCGTCCCAGAGCCAGCACCTGTTGCCTCGATCGTCCCCGTAACCACGCTCCCTGTTGGCAAAAGGAGAAAGAGAAGGAAGTGGGCACCTTCTCCCCAGTTTCTGCCAGTGCCTTCCACGGCTCCAGTGCCTTCCACGGCTCCAGTGCCTTCCACAGCTCCAGAGCCTTCCACGGCTCCAGAGTCTTCCACGGCTCCGCCCCCAGAGACTTCCACTGCTCCATCTTCCATGGTTCCGCCCCCAGAGTCCTCCACGACACTGCCTTCTACGGCTCCGCCCACAGAGTCCTCCTTGGCTCCGCCTTCCACGGATCCGCCCACAGAGTCCTCATTGGCTCCGCCTTCCACGACTCCAACCCACAGAGTCCTCCACGACTCCGCCTTCCACGGCTCCGCCCACAGAGTCCTCCTTGGCTCCGCCTTCTACGGCTCCGCCCACAGAGTCCTCCTTGGCTCTGCCTTCCATGGCTCTGCCCACAGACCCTTCCTGGGCTCTGCCCACTCACCTATACACAATTCCTCCAGCGGCTCCGCCCGCTCCCCTAAAGTGGCCTCCTCCCAGGCCTCCTGACCCAATCCCTGTCCTGTGGCCTCCTCCCAGGCCTCCTGACCTGATCCCTGTCCTATGGCCTCCTCCCAGGCCTCCTGACCCGATCCCTGTCCTGTGGCCTCCTCCCAGGCCTCCTGACCTGATCCCTGTCCTGTGGCCTCCTCCCAGGCCTCCTGACCCGATCCCTGTCCTGTGGCCTCCTTCCAGGCCTCCTGACCCGATCCCTGTCCTATGGCCTCCTCCAAGGCCTCCTGACCCGATCCCTGTCCTGTGGCCTCCTCCCTGGCCTCCTGACCCAGTCCCTGTCCTGCGGCCACCTCCCAGGCCTCCTGACCCTGTCCCTCCTGACCTAGTCCCTGTCCTGCAGCCACCTCCCAGGCCTCCTGAACCGGTCCCTGTCCTGCGGCAACCTCCCAGGACTCCTGATGCATTCCCTGCACTGAAGCTGCCTCCTAGACCCCAATCATCCTCCTGGGATTTTTCTTCTCTGTTTCCCTCCCATCATCTGTCTTTGGGCGCCAGGAGTCGCCCATTTAAGAGGGGGGGTAATGTCACAGTCTGTCTGCACTCTTTTCAAGGACTCTTATTTTGAAGTTCTCATCCCTCTCCCTCTCCCTCTCTCCATGTCCCAGTATTCACTGCCCTGATCACTCCCTCGTTATCCCCACCTGTGTGTCATTCCCTCGTTTGGTTCCTAGTGTATATATATCCTTTAGTTTTGTCAGTCTGTGTCAGTCTTTGAATTGTTTATAGTGCTGTTTGGGTTGTTATATTAGTAGACATGTATTGTTATGTTTGATATCTACTCCAGCGTGTGTTCTACTCCAGCGTGTGTACTTCTCCAGTGTTTAATATTAAAGGATTTAAAGTTCCTACTCCTGCGTCTCCTATCCTCCTTGACTCCTAGAACACCCAAATGTTACATATATAGTGTTAGGATGAAAATAAGTTGCATTTCAAACTGTTCCGAGACCATTACAGACAGACAACACACTGGAGGTTAAGCCATTCACTAAATAGGGAGCAAAGGAGCATCTTATAGCTCTCTATACAGCTAAGTGCATTCAATCCAAACTTCCTATCAAAAATTTAGTTTCAGGCTGTGGATGATGTTTGGACCACTCAACATGTTTGGCAGACATGGGACAATGGTAATCAGTACATACCTGTAGATTTAGAATTTACAGTGTATTGTTTTATATTTAACATGTTTGGCAGTGCGTGGGTGATATTGGCCATTACTTTGAATCAGAATTAATTATCCAAAAACATGAATAATCAACACTCTGGAAACATAAACAATTTGATTTAAAAAATCTGACTTTCTATAGCTTGTTATTATTAAAATTCACAATTTAGTCCTGCTGTTCTGGAATCTGGAAATCAATTTTTAGGAAAACTGTTTGTTATTTGCTATTTAAATTTAAATTTTAAATTTTTTGCATGTTTACAATGTGCTACTAGTTACAAATCAAAAAATGGAAACGGAAAATGCATAAAGCAGTCCCACTGGAGTCTCAGGAGGTTATAGCTGTTTAATCAGTAAAACAAAGCAGTGTCTATAAGGTTAACTTCACATTGGCCCTCTTAAAAGCATGAAAAAAAAAGCTTCTATTCAATTTGTATTTGTTTAAATATAAGCAAGCAACAGACTTGTTTACAATGTTTAACCACTTTAAAAACATGTTAAATAGAAAGTTAAATCAAAGATTTTGATGGATCATGAGTAGGCCAACATGGACTGCAACAACGGATGCTTTTCATGATTAGATAATTGTGGCAGCTGTAACTGTAATCTTGGTTATTTATCCAATTAACTGTCCCTTTAAAAAAGAAGCTTGTATGCCCTTGCAGGCATGTTACATGTATCACAAAATAAAAAATTAGAGAGAGAGAGAGAGAGAGAGAGAGAGAGAGACACAGAGACAGGGCATCTTAAATGTTTGAGAAAGATGGAGAAAGAGAAAGACCTCTACTGGCCAAGGCGGGAAATAAACAATTTGATGTAGGGATCTCAGGAAACCATCTCAGTCAACAGAAGGCGATAGCAAGCCATATAAAGCCTCCCTCTCAGCATTCAGTGCATTTGACTCATTCTGCCACCTGCAGCAATCTGGGAGATGCATCTAAAAATGAGTAATGCAATTGAATATGAAAAGTGGATTTATAAACCAGCATGCACATGCAAATACAAATAAAAGGTGATCTAAATACATTTCACATTTTATAGCACTATTAAATACATGCTTTACTGAAAGTATCAGTGTTTCATTTGAATGCAAATTTGAAACTCTACAATGAATCTCAACAAAGCTACAAATCCCATGTGATTATATTATTTGAACGTTCTGACATTGTTGGTGACAGATATCATCTATAAATTCAGAATCCTGGTTGACACCCTCTTGAAATGAGAAATTATGCAGATCCATCAGAGGCACAAATTTGAGCTTTGGGGAATTTAAATAACTGGTGTGATTTTTCTAAATGAGTCTTGAAGACAACTAGGGAACTTGTGAAACAATTTGTCATTTATTGCAATCTGTTTGATGTACTCTGCTTCTCTGTTTGAGGATACATATACAGCCAGTGGGAGAGAAATCCCAGTACGACCTTACAAAATGGCTTAGGTCATTTTCCGATAAAAACAGAAGTCAGGCATGCACACTCTTTATGTCTCGCAGCGTGCAGACAACAGGCTTTGATGTTTACAATCAACTCACAATAAATAACACTAAAGTGATAATAGCTTCTGTATTTACCCACGGACTGTTTGTAATATGACTCATAGTCTGTCAAAATGATAAAGCACTGACTCAAATCCAAGACTCTGCCAAGCATGTATTTTAATGAATAAAATGCGCAAGCACAAATAGACTTATCATTTGTTGTATATTAACCTACCTCAGAGCATTCATTTCAGAAAATCTACATTAAAGTTTGCCCATAAACCACAAGTTCACAGCAGTAATGTTGTAACCGAAACACAATCCTTGTGAATCACACAGGGGAAGCAGGTGCACACAGATTCAGGACAAATACAAGCTGAGATCAAACAAATGTGAGATTATGTCAAACCTTCATATCATGTGGCACAACTAAATCTATTACCAAGAATTCACCAACGACATACCTATTTTAATTTTTTTTAAATCATGTTAGTATGTCAATGGGGTCTAGGAGATATAAAGTAATTGTCAAACATAAATGTGATTTGTTTGCCTGCATGCAGGTGCGCTCCCCCCAAATGACATTTGCCTTTCAAATGGTGATAAAAATTATCTGACAGAGATTAAATACTTGGAAAATAATATTATTGGTGTACTCACTTAAATAAACAACCACAGTTTGGCAGAATATGAAGACAGTATCTCTGGCTGTGTGTTGTATTCTAGTGATGAAAATGTAGAAATATTAAATGTAATTTAAAATGAGCTTGGGGAGCAGAAGTGGAAATTTTGTGCAGCTTCTCGGATGAAAGTACATGATACATTGACAGCTCAAATCTACACAATCCAAATATACACCTAATTTCCACTACAAGGGACAAGAATTCTGAATGTCATGTTTAAAACTCTACAAGGAATATTGTCTATTATATTAAATGGAAACTTCAGACACTCATGTGAAGTCTCCCAGGAGTGGAGAGTAAAATTCTAAGGAGCCACTATCTGCCAAACTCAGGAGAGAGAGCACGAAAGGGAACAAGACACAGAAAGAACAAGAACAAGAGAGTGAATTAAAACAATATACAGGTAATCGGATATGATATTGTTACGAACACCAGTGAGGACGCACCCATTCACCGATCCGCTTCACCTGAATTCTAACTCGCACTGATTATCTAACAGCTGTTGCCCATCATCTTCCCTCTACTAAAACCTCGCTTCCGTCCAGTGGGACATTATGTCCGAGATCTCCCAGGGCAACTCAACAAACCCGCCACCGCTCAACTGTCCACCCGACCGGACCTTCGTGCCACCGGCTCTTCGGGAGCGAGTGCTGCGCTGGGTCCACTCATCGGTCAGCTCAGGTCACCCGGGCATCACCTCCACAGTTCGACTGTTAAGGAACCGGTTCTGGTGGGAAACCTTGCAATCCGACACAGCCTCCTACATCTGCGACTGTAGGATCTGCAATATGGCCAAATCCCCTAGACAGGCTCCATCAGGTCTCCTTCTGCCACTACCCTTACCTCAACGACCCTGGTCACACATTGCCATCGACTTCCTGACCGATCTTCCGGCCTCCCAGGGGCACACCACCATTCTCACTGTAGTTGACCGGTTCTCTAAGGGGTCCCGCCTGATTCCCCTACCCAAGCTCCCGACCGCTCTCGAGACTGCAGAACTCCTTTTTCAGTATGTCTTCCGCTTTTACGGCCTCCCCGAAGACATCGTTTCAGACCGGGGACCCCAGTTCACCTCCAGGAAGCGAGGTTTTAGTAGAGGGAAGATGATGGGCAACAGCTGTTAGATAATCAGTGCGAGTTAGAATTCAGGTGAAGCGGATCGGTGAATGGGTGCGTCCTCACTGGTGTTCGTAACAGATATACTGTAAACATAACACTCTCTTACGTCTGTGGAACACCATAGATGATGTTAGACAGAATATTAAGGCCAATGTAGCAACTTCAGTCTCTCACTCATAGAGTCTGCAGTATCTCCCTCTTATTAACGCACTGAGTGGAGGGGGCTTGAGAAGTCTCAGTATAATGCAGGTGGGAATGCAGTACTGCAGCAGCCAAGAGACTCACAGACTTCTAATCCATCTATCTCACACAGCCAGCTGGGCAAAGCAGAACCTAGTACTGACCCAACTGCACAGAAATGTCACAGGCCTGTCCTCTGTCAAGGACGTGGGGGAAATAAGCACAGAAGCACAACTAACTATGAGACTAAGCTACTAGGAATATTGAGAGAGAGGGAGAAATGGACAAAGTAAGAAAACGAAGCTTAAAAAGTCTGAGAATAGCTCTTTGGACTGTGTACTGAATGTATTGTTAAATCCATGAACCCCCAAAAAGCGAGCAGAGTCAAGTCGAGTTGTACCGTGCAGTGGAAAAGCCCCATTAGTTCCTCGCTGTGCGTTCTCGGTCACGCTGACTTTATAAATGGTTTTGTTAAACACTGGGGCGTTATCGTTGATATCTAAAACATTTACTATAATTTGCTGTTGGTGCTATTCTCTTTTACATAAATATTGATCATAGAATCATGGAATTAGTGTGTGTTGTCATTCACATCAGAAATATGAATAGCTATTATTAAGTGTTTTTGATAAAGGTGGAGCCTTCATCCATAGCAATAACTGAAATATTATATACTATATATATGTGCAACTGTTTCTCTGTCAAGGGTTTCCCTTAAAACTAAAAGTGAGTAGTGTATCTGGGTGGATTCTAATACAAAAGGAGAGTCCTTGGCAGTGGAACAATGCGCTGTTCCATTTCTACTCCATTCATGTCTTGGGCCGTTATACAGTACCTGGTTTTGCATCTTCACTTACACTGTCCAACAGTGAAGATAGTGTAAAGTCTGGTGCATTGTAGTTGATGTCAAGTATCTCATCATCAAGGACTTCACAGTGTGATGCAAGATGACTCTGACCCCTATCCCAGGCCTCCGCTTGGATCTCAAACGCAGCAATTTCCTCATAATCCAAAGTTCCAATAACTGATATTTCCCCCATGGTGTTGTTGACGGCGAACTTGTTTGCCATTCATTTTTGGCCTTTTTTAAAATTATACACAACTTCACAATTGAGACCTTCATCCGTTTCCGTGGCATTAAGCTTAAGTACAGTGGTGCCAATAGGTTTTCTAAGAAAATGCTGGTGCGTTGTCATTTGCATCTGAAACAGTGATAATAACATTTGTTTTGCCTGACCATGGCATGAAGGTTTTACACGTCGATAGCCATTAGAGTCAAGTGTATTGTAGACTGCCTCTCTCTGTCCAGAGCTTTTTGCAGCACCAGCTTAGAAGGACTATCAGCCTCTGTATTCAACTCAAGGTTAAAAAAAGGGGATTGTTTGAGACTTTGTACGTGGTAATCGAGTTGCTTCCAACATCTGGATCTTCTGCTCTCAGCAGGGGAATTTTGTTCCTGGTAATGTTTGCTCAGATATTTGCATAAACTGTGATTTCTCAGGGAAAAGAGGCGAGTTATCGTTGACATCCAATATCTTCACGTCTATGCTTTCAAGGGATCATTAACAATAGCCTCTAAACTTACTGTGCAAGTGTGAATATTGGGAAGCAATTGTTTTCTGTCCATGGTTTCTTTTACATAGGGAGCACCAGTTTTTAAATTCACAATAAAATAATTATTAGAAGACCATGAAACAATCCTAAACCCGCGTGATTCTACTCTCAGATTTAAGTCCTTGACTATAGATTTCCAACAAATGTTCCCGAACTCACCTCCTATAAACCATTTGCCTCGACATCGCATTCCCAGCTATATAGGAGTGCAAAAATGTAGAGAGAACCCATACAAACATAGTCTTTTGAACGATGCCATTATCATAACCAGGTATGAGGGATGCAAATTAGCTTTATGCTATATGACCTATGTAAATGGCATCGGATGTCTGTGTGTGACAATGCCTAGTGTACAATAATAAATCTAAAGCCGTCGATTAGGTCAAACAGCTTACATTTATTACAAGATTTGGTCAAAGAAAAATCCTCATGATCTTCATCTGGCTTCTTCAACTGGGTGTACTATAATGTGGAGAGTCTTAGCAACGTGAATTTTCTTTGATTTGCATGTAGATAGTTCCACCATGTGGTCATATGAGATACACACTACCAGTCCAAATTTTGGACGCATTAGACTGAATTTTTGTTTCTTAAAATCCTATAAATCTAAAAGATTTTGCTCAAACTCTTTAAAATAATTGAATAGACAAATAAAAGTTGTGCCTACTCTGAAATGATTTACAAATCTTAAGTTTCAAAACTGAATTTACTTACAGTTGGTTACTTCATAATTACATAAAATTCACGACAAAATATTTAATTGACAACCCTGAAGCAATACTAAGCCCAAGTGATTCCAGGTCATCCACTCTCAGAATTAAGTACTTGGTTACAGTTCCAAGTTACATACTCCATTTGTGTTAATGGCTTCACTATTATTCTAAAATATGGAAAACATAATAATTTTAATGGTAATAATAAAGAATGAATAGGTGTGTCCAAACTTTTGAGTGGTGGCACATAGAACAAGAGTTTCTACAATATAGCCCAAAGATGTTGGCAATTTAAAATGTAGAGAAAAGTATATGATTTGACAAAATTCCAACATCTGGATATTTGAGAGTTTGAAATGTAAAATGTCAAATACGAGACCATCAGCAGCATTGTTGGGTGTATCCGATTACAATGTAAATAGCGTTTCTGTTAGCTGGGTCAAAGTGTGTGCGACAATGAATGAAAAAATATAGACATTTTGAATTTGAGTAGAAAACAAAAAACTTTACGAAAAGTGATTTAAAAAGTAACTTAAAATTAAAATAATTAGTAATGTGATTACTTTTATACAAAGTAATCTGTAAAGTAATCTTAGATAAGTAATTAGTAAAATGTAGGCGAATAATTTTTGAGTAATTTACCTAAAACTAATCAGCATTGATGACTGCTAAATATGATTGTGTTAATCTGAATTTAGTAAATCATTATTATTTTGGCCTAAAAAATGGGCATTCATACACAGCTTCAACTAGCATTCAATATCAAGAACACTGCTCAAGAATACTGTGGTTGTGGGTGGTTTGCAAAACTCATAACAGCTGAAAATGTAACATTTTGAACTGGAAATGTAAATTAGGTCAGTATGTTAAGTTATGCTTTTTAATAAATAATTGATTATCCATATTGTCACAGGAAAAACTTGACAAAGAAACAAAATTAAATTTTGTCATGTAAGAGAACACTATCCTCGTTACTTATGGTTCTCAACTTTTAGTGTAAGGCTTTAGTGTCTTGCATGTTGAGGTCCAATGCAATACTTCATGTGCTTTTAATTAAATTTTTTCTTTAAACAAGTATCTGTTGTTTAGGCCCCAGTAAATTAAACCAAAACTTGTTAAATAGCCCCCACTAGTGCCAGTAAGATGTATAACACACTGTCATGAAGGTTGGTATTGACAATAGAGAGTCCGCAGAGTACCCCTTCAGCCTATTCAGCACAATGTAAATCGAATTGAAAAGTTACTGACTTCAAAGTCAAAACGACTTTGAACTCAGTAATTGAAAACACGTTCATCATAGAAGAGGCAAGTAATATTTTTTGAATTGTATTTGTAATATATTTTTGAATAATTTATTAGACACGGACAAAAACATGAGCATCACGTCATTTACTCAAATACCACTTGCATGGCATATAAAAAAAATCATTCTCTTTTCTGTACATCTAGATCTTTTCATAATATTAATTAAAACGTCTGTCCTTGTATGTTTTAAGGATAAGGAATGCTTATTTGTATATACAAATTCATTGAATAATTTGAATTTTAAATGAGAATTGAAATTAAATTAAATTGTGGCTATATTTTTCACACAGAGTGTATTATATTTCCATCAGAAATCCCGTATGTTGTCTTTGATGTGAAATAATTTTTGCATTAAAATTATAATTCTTTATTGTTATTTGTATTATTATTATTATTATTATTATTATTATTATTATTTAGTTATTTATTGCTATTTTTTTCATTAAAAAGCTAGTTTGAATCCCTAGTTTAAATAGTGGTTGTTTATTGTCCATCTTTTATCTAAATAAGCTACATATTGGCAATGTTAAATATTTTAAAATTACCATATAAAAAGAAAAACGTCTTTAGTTAACTAATTATTGACAAAAGACAACAATGGATAACTTCAATCATTCATCATGATGGAAGAAAATTATAAATAATGTATATTTACTATAATTTTATTAAATATGTATTAGTTTTATTTACTGATAAGGATTTCCTCATGGCTACAGTATGTTCTTATTGTAGCCTACTAGAATGACTACATGAGGAAAAAGAAATTCTCTGTTATGCAAAAAAATCTATTGGCATGCTATTGCAATTAACATTTTGACCTTAGTTCCTTGTTTTACAAGTAGAAAATCAAAAAACAGTGCAGTCCACCAGAACATTAGGAACAAAATTCATAATTTGCAATATTGGCTCTAAGAGAAAGAAGAGTACTTATTTGTGGTGATGGGGGCATGGCCAAGTGATGTCTGTGGAGAGTGAGGCCCTGGAGGAAGAATCAGAAGGATTGACACCTGTGAGAAATGATCACTAACAGCTGTTTGTGTTTGCAGTGAGAGCTGAGAGAGATAGAAAAGAGCAGTCCAGTCCACCGGAGGAGAGAGAGAGTAGCACGAAGCTGTGTGTGCATACTGTGCTAAAAAGTAAACAGAGATGAAAATACAGAAATGTGTTTCAAAATAAAGATTCACGTGGATTGTTTATCTGGCTCCCACTTCCTCCTTGACAAGAGAGCTAAGAACCTGTCACAGTGGTGCCTATACCTGGGATTAGGAGGAAGAAAATGCTGTCATGGAGTCCTCACCACTGGCCAAAGTATTCAAGACACTCGCCAGCATCCACCAATCCCAACATACGTCTCTGCTTGAGCTGCATTTGGAACAGGAGCATCAGTTCCAGGCACTCTTCCAGGCTCAAGTGGAGGACCGGCAGGTGCTCCGGTGCTTGGTACACCAGGAGGGGTCTTCGGCCGCGACCCCAGACCCACCTACGGCCATACCTCACATCACGCTGATGAAGTTGGGACCTCAAGATGACCCAGCATTCCTTGAGCTCTTCGAGTGGATGGCTGGAGCAATGAACTGGCCAAGCGCTCAGTGTAATACTGAAAAGTATTAAAAGAAAGCCATCCATGGTGGCATTCTTCCTCCCTTAATTCTTGGGTTTCAGCACCAGTTCATGATGGGGTGCAGGGGGGAACAAGACGGCAAAATCCAACTCAAAAGGTAATTTTATTTTTATTCTTTTCAGCATTTATCACACACTCAATGTTTTCTTTTCAGCAGAACTCCTTTCTGGTTCACACACACTGTGGCAAAGACGCTGGGGCAGTAGTGTTAAGATCCATGTGCAGCTTTAATAACAGTATAAAAAGTAAAACAAAGTAGCAAATCAAGGGAAAACAATGGGCAAGCAAAGGTGCGGTACACATGCAGAGAGTCCAGAAAGGTAAACGAAATAAATCTGAGAGGCAGAGGGGTAATCCGGTAAAAAGGCAAAAAATCCAAAAACTCATAAGCAGGTTGAGATATACGAGAAAACAGGCAGGAGTCAAAACACAGGGTAAACAGGAATGGTAATAAATGCTCAGAAATGTTGGCAAGGAACACAAGACTTTGCAATGAATGCCTATAAACAGGGAACTTAAATTGACAGAGTTGATGTGGAACAGGTGGGTGAGAAATCAGTCTGACCGGAGGATTATGGGAGATGTAGTTTGTGAAATTTAGTACTCAGGTGATGGCGACCTCTGGTGGCATACTGGAGAGATAGCAGGCACTACAGGTGTAACACACACACGGTGGAAGCTCAGCTCTCTCACCCTTCTCTGGCATCTGGCATGCTCATAAACCCGTTTCCACTCTCACTACAATGACAGACAGCAATTAGAGACACTCATTGCCAGGTGATGACCCTTACCATTCTCATCTCCTGATCGTGCTCCATTTAAAGGTCAGCGCTCAACCACGCCGTCACCACCACACCGGCATTTACTAACTTATTAAGGGGAATGTGTGTGGATGGGTCCAGCAACAAAGTGTATCAGCATGTGGTGTGTGACTTGTTGGCTCTACGTCAGCTACAAGTCAGAAGGACATAAGGGAGAGGGAAGTCTCGGCTTCCCCAGCCCTTAGAGGATTCCCTTCAGGGGATTTCCCTCTGGAGCAGACACTAGATGAGACCCTTAGGCATGCCTTTGATCAAGTGCAATTGACTGATAGTCAATGCCTCCAGCCAGACATTGCACTCGCAAATCCATATTTTTTCATTATTAAGGATTGGTTGAATAGAGTGACTCAGGACGCTCAGACAAAGGTGGATACAACGCAGTTGTTAATACCCAAGAGTCATTGGGAAATGTTATTCCAGATGGCTCATTATAATCCGATGTCAGGTCACTTAGAGCAGGGAAAAACACTAGACCATCTGATGGCCCATTTCTATTGGCCGGGAATTCGCGAGGATGTTCGCAGGTTGTGTGCGGCATGCAGTAATTGTCAGTTGGTGAATCCCGCGGTCACCCCAAAAGCACCATTGCACCCCCTTGGTCTAGATCGAGGTCCCCTTCCAAAGAATTGGCATGGACCTCGTTGGGCCATTAGAGCTGACGGCACGAAGGTATCACTTTGTGTTGATTCTGGTGGAATTACCAATGCGAAATCTGGAAGAAGTACCTCTGTGCAACATTTCAGCATGTAGTGTTGCGGAGTCAGTCTTCAGAATAATCTCCCATGTGGGGATTCCAAAAGAAATCCTCACTGATCAGGGCACAACTTTTATGTCACATAGACTACACGAACTATATGAATTATTGGGGATTATATCAATTCGGACCAGCATTTACCACCCCCAAAAGGACAGCTTAATCAACACTAAATCAACACTCAACACTGATTTAATCAATACTAAAGAATATGATTCATAAGTTCACACACGAAGACACTCGAAATTGGAACAAGTGGCTCAAGCCCCTATTTTTTGCAGTACGAGAGGTCCCGCAAGCCTCCATGGGGTTCTCCCCATTAAAATTATGTACAGCATCGACTCTGCTACGTACTCGATGTCCAATAGGAAAATTGGGAGGAGGGACCTTAAGACAACACTTACGGAGGCCACCTCTCACCGTGACAAGCTGTACAATTGGCAGATCCCCTTAACATCCATGTCCCATGAAAAAAGGGTATTTTCCATACCATTTGGTTAACACTAATTTGTTACCCTTCCTTTCGGTTTGTTCGGGGCCCCCGACTATGTTTCAGCAGCTCATGGAAAGAATCCTCAAACCATACGCCACTTACGCCTATATGGATGATATCATTATTTATATACATTACATTAAAGACTGGCAGCGGCACCTGTAGCATCCAAGGTCTGTCCTTGTCCTCATGGCAAAACCTAAGATTTACAGGTGGAAGTATGGTATCTGGGCTTCCCCTTGGGTCATGGACAGGTGTGTCCCCAAATTGATAAGACCACAGCGATTGAAGCCTGCCCAAGGCCTAAGACCAAAAAGGAGGTGAGACAGTTCCTGTGGCTGGCTGGCTATTACCATAGGTTTGTGACCGTTTGTGAACTATTTGACTGTCTCCAGCCTGCTGACTGATCTTACTAAAAAGGGGGCACCAGCTCCAGTCCAGTGTCAGCAGGCGTTTACACAGGTGAAAGCTGCACTATGTGGTGGGCTGTTATAGCACTCTCCTGACTTCTCTCTCCCTTTTATCTTGCAGATGGATACATCGGAAAGTTGGTTGGGACTGGCACTGTCCCAGATAGTGGAGGGGGAGGAGCTCCTTTATAGAGCTCCTTGATAGAGAAAGAGTGTTTTGCCATCAAGTGTGTGGTCCTCACCCTCTGGTACTATCTGTTGGGGGGTGTTTTCACCCTCTGTTCAGACCACACCCCACTTCAGTGGCTCCATCACATGAAGGATACCAACAGGTGCATCACCCATTGGTATCTAGCTCTCCAGCCTTTTAAGTTTGAGGTGGTCTACAGGGCAGGATGCAGATGGCTGTGGAAGATTTCTTCTCTTAAAATGGAGGGGGAAGGGAGAGTAAGTCGCATTCTGGATGGCTCCCCGGCCTGAGTCTGGCAAGTATGTGGTGATGGTGCATGTCCGAGTGAGGTCTGTGGAGAGCGAAGCTGTGTGAGGAAGAATGGTCAGGATTGACACCTTTGATAAATTATCTCTAACAGATGTTTGCAGAGAGAGCTGAGAGGGATATAAAAGAGTAGACCAGTCCACCAGAGGAGAGAGAGAGATAGAGACTCACAAAGCTGTGTGTAGGATATTAAATATATATAATTTAGAGATGTAGACTCAATCAGTTCAAATGGATATTTTGCACGCATTTTACCACCATTTTATTTAGGGTAATGTGCACGCATGCTAAATTTAGGAGAGATTATTTAGGGTCTCAAAATATGTGAGCTATGGACTAGATTAAACTGTCCTTGGTGTACCTTATTAGGTAATGAAATGTATGGCAATTAGTTGCATTTGACAACCATTATAAATTAGATGACTAATAACTAAATTATTTGTGATATTATAGTGATATTATTCTCATGGCTTAATGAAAATAATATCACATGTATTTAGGTACTGTTTTCAAGCGAAATCTTTCAGAAACAGGGATGAGATTATTTACCAAAATATACCACAGTCAAATCGTCTTTGAATACAGACAAACTTTATTACTATTCTAAACATAATCTAATCTAACACATATATACATGAGACGGGTTGGTGAGTAGTGACAGAATGTGAAATAACTGATCAGTACAGTGAAGATGAACTCTATGGAGTCTATCGACAATGCCTTAAGAACCATTTATTTTTCTTTGAGTCTACATTGATTTGCAATCGGATTACCCAAATTATTTGATCAATTCACCAGCACTTTGAGATATTGGAGGTGTTACTTGCATGTCCTGGTGTCCATTTTGTTGCTCGGATCTTGGTCGAAAGTTAATTCCGTCGATGTTTTGACTTCTTTATGATCGAGTTTTTTGTCTGTATAAATTAGTTTAGCTGTGAGGCGAGGCCTTCTCACTCCTTCTCGAGATGTCGAGTCCCAAGCTCCCGTGGATCTCACATGGCATGAGTTTGGTTCTGGCGATATGTAGTGCAGTGGTCGGAAGAGCAAACATGGAGGAAGAGTGTTCAGAGTCAAGAGAAAGAGAGTCAGAGATGAGGAGCAAGAGAACGTGTTCTTCCTGTTTGGAACTATTTGAACTTAAATTGGCTGCATCCCCCAAAGGTGTCCTGCGCCAATCAGAAGGAACTTTTCAGAGTCACATGGTCAACTGGGCTGTCTTTTGCAAATGGTACAAGAGACATGAAATTTATAGTCATCACATTTTTCTTCATACACAAACAAATGTTTGCATACTAAACATGACATGTTTTTATGGATGTTATACGTGTAGGTAATAAAACATGAAAATCTCTGGTTACAAAATCATATTGGTTTTACACATCATTACATTTTATCAAGTTAAAACTTATAGTTACCATTCTTAGTAGAATGAGATAAATCATACAGAATTAAAGCTTATATTTTTAAATTATAGGTGATTGCACATTGCTACACACGTTTTAAAGAGTTCCATCAGTCTATAATCCTTAATTTGTCAGGTGCAAACATTACCACAGTTCAAAGTGATTTCCAGCATTATCTAGCAAGGCTAGATTAAGATAAAATGTCTTAAGAGTTGTACAAATCTGATGGTAACCTTGCACAGAAGGTCTGCTTTAACTGGGTGGGGGTTCTTCTGAAGGCCTGTGATTTACAATGTTGACACATTCCAAACTAAAAGGCTGTTTTTTTCATAGATTCAAATCATGTTGGTGGAATTTTTCTGTGTATATAACCCAACATGTGTGTGTGCACGTGTTGTGGTGAAAAGAAAAACGTTATAAAAATACTAAAAAGTGTGTAGAAATAAACACTCAATATACATGTGGATTTTTTATACGGCTCCCGCTTCCTCCTGTACAAGTGAGCTTTACGTTATGGCAATATGGATACAGATGAAACATGGGAGAGCGACAGAGAAGATGGAGAGGAGGTGACTATGTCAATGCAGATATTATAAACAGTCAGGATGTCAGGACAGAGACAGAGAATCTAACACCTCAATATACAGGTACTGAGACTAATTTCATAAAAAGAAAACTAAACACACACAAACATAATGCAAGTGTGTGTAAAAAATTCGGAAAAGGTATTTAATGTCTGCTATGTTTAGGAGTGGCTTTGTGTGGATCAGAAGCTACAGATCAGCCACAGTGTGTTTAGGGCTGCTTTGTCTTCTAGCTATGTGTCCAACTCAATACAAAGTCTGGCCAGTTTCAAATCAAGAGCAAAAACTTCACCAATGAGAGCGATCTGTAAATAACCAAGAATACCAAACTAACAGAGGAAATATGCCAGTTACTAACCAAGACTTCTGAACTCACAGAAGAGGGAGATCAGCAACTTGCTTATAATATTAAACTCACAAAATAGAGAGAAGTGTTACTAACTAATACTAAACTCACAAAAGAGAAATACCAATTACAAACCCCTCTCACAGAAATAATAATATATACTGGTAATAGAATAACCTCTGGGTGAGAACTCACTATATATTTCTCATTATCCAGTAAAATCACCATAATAGCAATTACATCACACAGAAGACAGTAGTGAAAATCTAATGCTGATCTGTTGTTTTGGGTTTTGGAGGTCTGAGGAGCCCAATGGCCAAAAAACAGAACTGTCAGAAGAGCTTTTTCTAATAACGCATTACATTAAATACATTTTGTTTTTATAAAATTTTCTTTTTTTTCTGTAAATATTAACAGAGGGCTTTCTCTCCTAAACACCAGGATCTCTTTTAACGCATTGTTTTTTGTAGATTTAACATTTTGTTTGACAAGTTACTCTGTAATGTCATTTTTAACATTAAAATATAATTATAAATAAACTTTACTTAGATTCATCCCCCTCCACACAGACCAAAGTCAGTTAAAGGACTACTAAGTGACAAAGAGAAGGAGAAATGAGTGAGGAAAAAAGTGAATGCAGTGTGATAACTGTTTAGTGTGCAAGGAGTTAAGACAAACACTTGACGGATATAAACAAATAGTTTTTATATGGAAAAATATGAAAATATTACAAAAAGGTGGTGCAAAATGAGCAACTGCAGTTCAGTGACATCTTTTGAATCAAAAAGAGTGAAGCAGAGCAGTATACTCTATACAGAGTCAATAAGAATATTACTACAGCAACAACATGCAGCATTGGTACAGTTACTAAATGTTTGTATCTAAAGCAATGGTTTCTCTGAACAGAGATTTCAACAATTTGACTTTGGACTGGAACTGCAATGGTCAAAAACAGAGAGTAGAGATGATGATGGGTATGTTTTGCCAGTGGTCTTGACCTTAAGACAGAAGCAGAGCACTCAGTAACACAAAAGTAATTTGATTTATTTCTCCTTAAAGGATTAGTTCAACAAAAATGAAAATCCTCTCATCATTTATGCACCCTCGTGCCATCCCATATGCATGTGACTTTCTTTTGTAGAATACAAATGAAGATTTTTAGAAGAATATCTTCACTCTGTGGGTCCATACAAAGTGAATGGGCTCTAAAAGTTCCATAAAGCATTTAAAGGGATACTTCACCTCTGGGAAGATGAATGTGTATTTAAAATTGGTCATTTATATAGTATAAATGTGAAATTATTTTTGAATTTGAAGCATTCTAGACAGAGAAAAGGCAGAAAATGTATTTTTTACTCATGTGGCTCAAAGACAACAACTCCCAGAATACACTTGCTTTGCTGCCCTTACGAGGCCACTCCCAAACCACGCCTACCGGTTACTGGCGGCAGTATCTGAAAATATGATACAACTAGGCTTGCTTTTATACATCGTGACTCTATAAATCGTGAGTTAGTTGATAAATTGACTGACTGGAAGAACATTATGATAATTCCGGGTGTCCAAACTCTGTACATGACGTCTTAGTAACAAAAAGAAAAACAAACAAAATACTCACTTTACACTAAGCCGTCCGTTTGTCCCTGCGGGCTTTGGCTTCCAATTTATCTTCGGGATCCTAAAATAAGTTTCCAGGACTCCCCTGTCAATGTGTGGAACAAAACTTGGGTGCTCTGTTATACATGCTCAAGTTAGCGGTGCAGTTTCATCAGCGGATTCAGCGATCTCGTCCAGAAGAAAATGGCATCGCTGAAATTCGCGACAGCAATAGGACCCTCTATCTGTTTCCATAGGCGCACAGCGAGAGCACTGACACCACCAGTCCGCCACAACTCGAGTCTGGCCGGGCTCTTCCTCCTGCCTGCCAAGCAGGTTTTGCTCCCCTGCTACATCTCTGTTCATCGCTGTATTGCGGCTCGTACAGGTAGTGCGAGCATCAGATTCTCGCAACAGATCTTCGTAATCCCCTTCTGCCATTTCAACTTCAAAACTACATTCCGCCATCGTGATTAGTCTACTTGTATACAAACTTTCTACACAGAGCAAGAGCCTGTTTTCTTAGCTTCTACAGAAAGATGGCTGACACTATCTTCACATTCTGTGAGTGAGATCCCGCCCCATATGGGCGTGGTGAAAACATGCGGAATACTGGCTGTAGTTTTAAGCCTCTGGCCCAAAAATCCTCCGATGACGCAAAATGACGATTTTTGCGTCATCGGAGGATTTTTTTCCAGACTAAAAATAAATAAATCTCTCGTCACAGGGGGATATGATGGGGGGGAGCTCGGTAATTCGAAAATACTACTGGTTTTCTACTGATACAAAGCTTAATGCTAAATCCTGAAGTAACCCTTTAAGGGCAGCATAAAAGTAATCCACATGACTCCATTGGTTTAATCCATGTCTTCTGAAGCGATCAAATCGATTTTGGTTGAGAACAGATCAAAATGTAGTTAATTTTTCAGTACATCTTTCCATTACAGCCTCTAGGCAAGATTATGATTTCAAGCTTGATTACATGTCCTAGTGCTTGACTGCAGAGCACTAGATGGTAACTAGATAACTTAAAATTATTATCGCCAAGAAGACTGCAGATGTCACGATTTATAGTGAAAATTGTTACAATTGTTACACATGAAAAAGTGAGTTACATTTTGTTTTTTTCTCACCCAAAACCAACTGGATCACTTCAGAAGATACTGATTAAACTACAGGAGTCTTAAGGTTTAGTAAATAATTTGAGTATTTAAATTTTGGGGTGAACTTTTCCTATAACATTTACTGTATGCAATAAACGATAATTATGAAAGATTAAGTACATGCATGATGTCTGTGAATCTGAGCATAACTTGGCCAAATACGTGTGCCACTGTCTAAGCGACCTGCTCTCAGTTATATATTTACATTAATTTATCAAAATATGTAGTTGCTGCATTTTGCCTCTGTGGGGCAATCTGTGTACATTTTCATTGTTTGACAAATGTGTTGGGGATAAAAAGGGGTTCTTCTCTAAATATGAGAAGCAGCTGTTGTCATGGTTACTGTTGCTATAGAGACAGTGCTGCCTAGGTCAGCACCAATGAAATATGTGGTGTTTTGTCAATATGACATCACACATAGAGCCCTGCTTAACCTCACACATACGCGCTCTTCCTACCTTCTCTGTTCAAGACAGTGAGTCTGAGAATCTAGAAACATATTGTAAATGTCTTTATTCACATTGCTAAATTTACAAGCAAGGGATAAATCATAAAGTCCAAGAAGGACACAAAGGCATAATGGCATATTGTATGTAAGGCAACAGAAAGTAAACAGAAATAATGAAACAAGAGAAACCCAAGGGATGTTAATGAGATTGTGATGTACATTATTATGAATTGCCTAAATAGACTTTACCAGCATTTGGTGGGAAAAGAGCTGCAGAATGTTCTAATCATATGGGGATCAGAGGAATCATCTCCATTTTGTCACTTATAATTCTAGGCACGATTTATTTGTCAACTCCAAAACCAAACAGATAAAGGCACACAGCAGTTTTTACTCATATTATTTATCTCCAAATGCTCTAGTCTGCTGCTAGGAACTAAAATTCCTCAAATGAAAGTAAACAAGACTGAACTTGATTACATTGCTATCAGTGAATACTGATGGTTACCACCCAGTGGCTTTTACAAGCAGATAGTTGGTGTCCTGGCAAGCAATGTGTCCATCTATAATCAGTTCACATGTCCCAAATGACCTATATTCCTACTGTTTTCTCTCCTTGCTGGCTCTCTCCATGTTTCTTCTACACCTCATCTCCATGTCTCAATTGCTTTGGACAGCTTTAGTAAGATAGAGGGAATACCATTTTGATTTCTGTAACAAAATATTTACATTTGCCAAATACTTCATCACAAATACATCACACATTCATCATATAAGAAGCAGCATTAAAGATGACAAGCTTTTTTTTTTCATTTTCATAATATAAAACAATTACATTTTAAAAATCGCAATAAACAAGGCCAAAAACTACAATGAATAGAAGTTTGAAAGTAATTGTTAACTCTTGTATAAAAAAATCTAAGTGTTAAGCATTATTTTCATTATCATGGTTGTTCATTTGTCCTATTTGTGCCAAGGCAATATTCAAGTACTGTTAATATTCTAGCATCTGAAAACATTTTTTGCTGTCTCCTCCATTTTCAATACATTTTGACATGTTGCTAAGGCTGACATACTGGTGTGATCACTCTTTGTTGTATTTCCTGTCTTAAAACAGCGTATTTTATAAAATCCAATTGGCAAAGGCAATTCATTTTAAACATTTGGTGGAGAGCAGAATACAATATTAATCTATATGTAATGTGTATATCCACTACGCATGTTTTGAGGTAAAATCTATGCCTGGCTCATTACATTGAGCTCATTAGAGATCATCACATCTCAACTTTCTTGTCAGCATGTTTTCTTAACAATGTAAAATTATGAATTCCATTTAAACATGACCTTGACCCTCATTTGATCTCAATACAAGCTTTGTCTTTGCAGTTCATGTGTTACTGAAACCAAAAATCAAAAATGAATGTGACAGAGATTTTTCCACTGCTGATCAGTTCAGTTTTCCAAGTAGCCAGGAAGTATGACTTCTCTTTGATTGTAGAGTGTATTTAGAAGTCTTTTAAATATAAAAAAAATGTTCCTTCACTTATCCATGCAAATTCATGCAAAATTTGGTTACAAGTGACTGACATACAGTCTTGCATTGAGTAAAACCTTGAAGTAATGATGAAACAGAGAGGCTGGCAGTTGTAGTATGTTGTAATCCATCAGTCAGCTCATGGTAAATCACTGCTAGACTCCTGTCAACACACACACAAACATATTTATTCATCGGTGCAGAGGAAGAAAGCAATGTGGTCTCGTAGAATCACGCTACTTGTTTGAGTTTTTTAGCAGCGCAATCAGATAACTAAATTTAAAACAGATCTGTTTTAAAGTTATTTTTAAATTTACAGTATGCACAATAAGCATTTTGACTAGAAGACCAAGTGGCATCAGCAAAAGAAATTATAAATGATGCTTAACCTTCTCTCAGAACTAACATTCACTTTTCGTAGCCATTTGCAATTACTTTTAATTGTTTAATGGATGAAGTCAGTTCCCTTCAAAACCATAAGTGTGTTCTAGCAGAGTAACCACATGTGTAGTTTGTCATATTAACTATGGACATGTTCCACAAAGTTTGACAACCAGAAGGTGCCCAAATACTTCACTTTACTATCACTTCTTTTCAATAAATACCACTTATATTTTGTTGTCTAATGCAATTGCATTCATACATCATTTAGCATGGCTTAGCATCCAAATTATTTTTGGGGGCGACCATATTTGCATATTGTGTAAATACATGCAAAGATAAATACATTGGTATCCCAAAGAAAAGTTGTTACCTGTAATGTGGAAGACCTTGATGCACTGGTCTCAGTCAGTGCAGCACTTCCCGGGATACTTGACACAATAAACCCTGTCCCATTAGGAAGGGGCTGCCGTACCACCACCCTTCCCTTTCTAGTCTCTGCCAGAAACAGACTGTACCAATATGCGTCACTTGAGATCAGTGTAGAGTCAGCAGTGGTGGAGTTCCTCTGGCTTACGATGCTGTTCCTACTATGTGGAGCTGCTATAGACTGTTTGGGTTCTTGACATTTTAGAACTATGATGACCAGAATAGTGATGAGCAGCAAAAACAACACTGAACCCAAACCAATGAGCAAATATAGATTTAGATCTGTGAGCAAGTCATATTCAATAGGCACCTCTGTGGTTTCAGTAAACTGTGTCACCAATTGCTCCACCGTGGAGATCTTGATGGTCACCGTGGCTGAACGTGGTGGTTCTCCATTGTCTCTGGCTATGATGACCAGCCGTTGATGTCTGGGATCCCTATGACTGAACATACGTGTGGTTCTTATCTCACCGTTATACTGGTCAAGGCTGAACAGCGTAGTGTCTGTGATCTGCAGAAACTGATATGTTATGCGGGAGTTCTGCATTGAGTCAGCGTCCAACGCAATAACCTTGGAGACCAGAGATCCTTTGTCAGTCGATCTCTGAATAACTTCCTCAATAACTGTGCCTTGCGGACGCCATGGAGACACTATGAGTGGGGTGTTGTCATTTTGGTCCAGAATTATGATGTGTACAGTCACATTACTACTAAGAGGAGGGATCCCAGAGTCTCTTGCTTCAATATGAAATAGAAACTCCTTCTCCCTTTCGTAGTCAAAAGTGCGTAAAGCGTAGAGGTTGCTGTTCTCTGGATTGATGGAAAACAGCATTGACATTGATGTGTTGGCAATCTCTTTTTCAATTATAACGTAAACCAGATACTGGTTTTCATGGAGGTCTGGGTCGTGAGCAGTGAGAGAGGCTAATAAAGCCCCAGGCTCATTGTTTTCCATCAAATGAATGTTATAGAGTGCCTGGGGGAACACTGGTGCGTTATCGTTAACATCCAGTATTACAACATTGATCAATTCATTATCAGTCAAAGGTGGAGTTCCTCTGTCAGTCACATGAAGTGTGATGTCATAATTGGGGATCTTCTCACGGTCCAGTGTCTCAGTAACTGTTAATGCAAAAAAGTCTTCTGATGACTTGTTCAGTGCAAAAGGTAACAATTCTGCATTGTGGATTGAGAGAACAACTTTGCCATTATCTCCAGAGTCCCTGTCACTCACACTGATGACAGCTATCACTGTTCCTATGGGGTCACTTTCTTTGATTGAGCTTTGTAAAGATTTGACTGTAATTTCAGGATAGTTGTCGTTCAGATCTGTGATGAACACTAATATTTTACACTGACCAGACAGGGGATTGACCGCCTTGTCTTTGGCTTCAACATACATCTCGAAGCTTTTAACCTCTTCGAAATCAATCACATCTTTAACTCTTATTTCTCCACTGCTGGGATCGAGAGAGAACTTCTCCTGTGTGTTCTCAGATGTGTATAAAGTGAAAGAGTATGTGATTTCTGCGTTTGTACCCTTGTCCAAGTCTGTTGCATTCAGCTGCATAATTAGCGTCCCAGCCGGCGCGTTTTCGATCAAATCAACGGAGTAAACTTGTCGATCAAACTGTGGGGCGTTGTCGTTGGTGTCCAACACTTGAATGATAATGCTAGCTGTACCTGACCGCGCAGGTATGCCTCCGTCCACAGCGGTGAGCGTTAGCGTATGGACTGCTTGTTTTTCTCTGTCTAAACTCGCTTTTAGAACCAGGTCAACGTATTTGGTTCCATCGCTTCCAGATTGAATTTCAATCGTAAACTCGTCACTCTCGCTCAGATAGTAAGTCTCGATAGAGTTCTCTCCGACATCAGCATCCACTGCATTAGTTAAAGAGAACCGCTCCCCGGGCGTCGCGGATTCTGAAATATCGAGGGGTATTATTTCCCGCCTGAATTGAGGCGCGTTGTCATTAATGTCCATAATTTCCAGTTCGATATTAAAGATGCGTATTGGACTCTCGATTATCACATCCATCTTAAGAAAGCAGAACGATGATGTTTTGGCGGGGCATAAATTCTCCCTGTCGATTTTCTCGGCGATAAACAGTTCCCCTGTCTCTTTATTTATTTCTAAATATTTTTTGCTGTGAATATAATCCAGCTTTACCTTTCGCTCCGCAAGGCTGTGTGCGTCAAGGCCCAAATCGCTTGCGATATTTGCGACCACGGAGCCCACTGGAATTTCTTCGGGGATGGAGTATCGTGTCACAGCTGAGGCGACACTCCACATCGCCGGAAGGACAAGAAAACAGAGGTGCCATCTCCTCGGAAGCACGCTTGATTGCGGCTCCATTGCAGAGCGCACAGGGAATATCAAAGCGATGGCTCAAATTCTAGCGAAATATTTCGCCAAAATAAATAAATTATAATAACTGGTCGAAGGAGCACATTTATTGACATTTCCTAAACGAATCGAGCTTATCGAGTACGTGAGATTTAAAAAAATATCCAGGAGAGCTTCCCCATAGCGCCGTGCAGTGTGCAGCCGTCCATTAATGAACACCCACAGAAGCTTAGGCTAGCTGTGCTAAAACCCACTGCTCCTCTCACTGGCTCTATCCAACAGCATTGTGATAGCAAAAATCATGGCTGGTCTGCCTGGACCTCCTCTCCTGTTTGAGCCTCTTAAAAGTGATTTGCGGTATTGCAGCGACATCGTGTGAATGTTAAAGATTTTATAAAAAATATATTTTTACAGGGGAAAAGTAATTCACTGAAGAATGTTCTTTCTGCACTATATTAGAAGACTTTATTATTTATTGTGAAATACTGAAACTCATTACACTCACTGTATATATATATATATATATATATATATATATATATATATATATATATATATATATATATATATATATGCTTTATTAAAAATATGTACATAATTGAAAATTTGTCATAAACTACAATTGAAATGCGCAAATATTAAAGATATACTAAAATATGTTTGAGTGTGATGTAATTACTTAAAGTCTATAAATAGTGTAATTTGGCTGCAAATGTTGAAATTACGAATAGCTGTGATAAATTGTATAACACCTCTCTTCAAACAAGCATCAAACATTTGGGCGTCATCCAACAAATAGCGAGTTCAGCACCACGGACAGAGACATATCCTGATTACGCCATGCGAACGAAGTATTCTATTCATACAAAGAAAGACCAGACCTATTAAATAGTTTCTAATAATACGCTTTATTCAAAAACTTTTTTATACATGAAGTAAACAAGAGGATATAAAAATGTAAGATATAACCTATACTCGCCAATATGAGACTTTACAGTTTAAGCAACCGCCTGTTAAATACTTGAATTCGAAGTTGGGAAATATCTAAATAAAAATGAGTATACAAAACGTATCCGCAAAGTATTTTAGATTCCTATTTTTGCTGTGACATTTATGAAAGCAAATCATGCAGCATGTACAATTAAACTACAAACATCCACAACATAATTAAACTTATACACAGAAAGTAGCATACAGGATATACAGGTGAAAAATTCATTTGAAAAAATCATTGGTTATTACTGCATCTTCTTGGCAGTTATTGTTTGGCATTAGCTTTTTATTTTTTCCAAAAGTTGAGAATGATTTGTACACTTCAAGGTCCCCATTGTTGGCCAATTTGAGTGTACAGAGTGTTGATGGTGTTCCGGGAATGTAAACATTATGTTGATAGTCTGGTGAAGGTTGAACTGAATCCTGTTGGTTGTAACGGGTCCATGAGTGATTTGAAAAGCCCCCAAACTTAGGCGAGGTCTTATAATCTTAAAGTCAAAGAAAAAATCAAATAAATGGCCAATAATCATAGATCAGTAGTTCAGCTTAATATAAAACTGCTGTCTTCAGATAAACAGCACTGAAATGCATCATTTATTGTGGAAACTGACTATTTGTCATACAAAGAAGTTGTCAAAATGTCTATATGTCAGTAACTATAAGGTTTTGAGTCAGAAGTCAATTTGCACAAATTCCTGTTATCTGTAGTATTGATTTTGTTATGTTGGTTTGAAAACCTCCAAACTAAATTCCAATATTGTCCTATTTTTGTAACTAAGTGAATACAATTACAAACACCTGGTTGTATTAAGGCCATGGTCACCTATACAATTCAAGCAGATTTGAACCGATTGGTGGAAATGTGTTCTCAGGACTAGGGCAGGTTGTCACATGTGTTTTAAATGCTCCAATTTTATATAAATCAATCATTATAAACTTTGTAGCCCAAACAATGGTTTGAGACCTTGTACCTTTTAACACTTTCACATTTACTCTATAAATTTCACGGATAGTTTATTAAACACCAGGTACCAACTAACCCCATATAGTGCACTGGGGCATGTTGTCAAGAAGGTCAATGTGTGTTAAATGAACTGTAACTTTTTAATTCTATGTAATTACAATGGAAATGTATAATAGCTTTTTTGTAGCCAATAATTTTAGGTGCGTGCCTAAAATTGGCTTTCAAATATAAACCTAGACTGAGAAATGTTATATTGTATTTTTTGGATATGGTCATGCTCTTACCGTGCATGTGATTCCCCCAAGTCCAGTATTGTGGAACAGATGGGTAAGCATAGTTGTCTGAGTCCTGCATCAGTCTGCGCTGCAGTGTCCTACCTGTGTATATTGGAGTATGGCTATAGAAAAACAAAAAATTGATGTGTCAAATACTTTATGTGAAAGAAGGTAAGGGGGAGGGAGGACAGAGAGACAGAGATAGAATCAGCCACACTTTAATTACCTTTTATGTGTAGAATTGAGCTGGTTCTTGGCCAGGGTCCTGTCTTTGTTGCCTTGTTTGAGCTACAACGGACACAAAAAAAGACACATTTAAATATTAACTCCATTTAGCCTGCACATGTGGAAAACATGAATGTACTATAACCATAATTGATTGTACCTAGAAGAGTGGAAAGACCTCAAAATACTCCAAAGGCAAAAATCAAAAAACGCATGGCACTAAGTGACTTTACTAATTCATCACCTTGTTTGCAGTACTGTGATTTGGAGCAAAGGAGAAAATGCATTTATTTATTTTATGATTAAGTTATGAGCTGTACATTAGCAATTTTAAGGTCTAGTTCACTGAAGAAAATAAATTAAACATGTATGCCCAGTACTGCTCAAAGGTAAAATAGCTCAGTGAAACAAACACTATTGTTCTCAAATTAGATAAATACCTAATCCAAAGAGTTACTGGAACACTTTTACCTTTAATGTTGGTGCTGCTGTTCTGCATTCATATTAACTTCAGTAGGGCCTATTAATAATTCATATTATGTATTATACTTACTTGATTTTAACACAGACAAATATAATTAATATTTCTAATCTTTTATCACAAGCATTGTTGTTGAGAGCTTGATATGAAGTCGCCATCTAGTGCGCAAAACAGCAGTTTAAATGCCCTACCTCGTTTGGAGAGGTCGTCCCGTTCTTTGCACCGAGACTGTGGCTAGCTGGGCTCCAGGTCAAAGTCTTGTTTTCGACTTCCTTTATGTTATTTCGAGAAGCTGTTCCCGTCGGGCTGCATGGCTTGAGGAACATGAAGTCACTTTTAGATGACTCTGGAGTTAAACACATTTTATAGCAGTAGTTCTGACCGATTGGGTTGTTCTCGTTAACTTCCACGCAGTGTGTGGATCCCTTAGATCCTGACGATATGTGCATGTTCAGGTTAGACTTTATAATGACATCACTGGCAGAGCCTTTAGAACGGAATCCACAGCATGAGCTGAAAGACGCATAATCACAAATGGAATTTCTGTCCCTGTATCCTTTTATTGTAGCCAGGACGATAATAGCCACAAGAAACGTGAATGAAACTGTGCCCAGAGACACTATTAAATACAGCGTAAGGTTTGACCGGTCCTGGAGGCTGAGTGCGAGGTCGCCGAAATCCGGCAAGGATTCCGGCACGTTGTCAACAACTGACAAAATGATGGAAGCCGTGGCCGAGAGGGGTGGCTGACCGTTGTCCTTGACCAAAACGACCAGCCTCTGCCTCGTGGGGTCGTTGTCCACCAGCCGGCGAATCGCCCTTATCTCACCAGTGTACAGAGCGACACTGAACAAACTCAGATCTGTAGCTTGGAGGACTTCATAAAAGAGACGCGAATTCTGCCCGGCATCTGCGTCCACGGCAGTGATTTTAGCCACTAGGTATCCTGCTTCGGCATATCTGGGCACAGCTATAACTGATGCTGCTGTATCATTCTCGGGCACGGGAGATACAACGACTGGTGGGTTGTCATTCTGGTCCAAAACAAACACATTTACTGTCACGTTGGTGCGCAGAGGTGGAAAGCCGGCATCTTCGGCTTGAACCACGATCTGAAAGTTTCTGAGCTGCTCGTGGTCGAAAGAGCGCAGTGCGTAAATGTTGCCATTGTCTGAATTGATGGACACAAACGTGGAAACGGGCATCCCATACATTTCCTTTTCCAAAATAGAGTATGACAAGTAGGAATTTTGCTCCGCATCTGCGTCTTGTGCTGTGATGGTGCAAATTGAGGCACCGGGGGCGTTGTTTTCGGTCAGGTAGACGGTGTAAGACGGCTGTTTGAACCGTGGCGCATTGTCATTGATATCAAATACTTGCACCAAGAGAGTTTTCCTGGTGAAAAGAGGCGGTGATCCCATATCACGGGCTGTGAGAGTAATGTTATACTCAGATACAGTCTCCCTGTCTAGAAAATCACAAGTAACCAATGTGTAATAGTTTTTAAAAGAAGAATGAAGCTGAAAGGGAACATGATGAGGAATCTCACAGACAACGATTCCATTTTCCCCAGCATCCTTATCCATAACGCTAATAACTGCTATAACAGTGCCAGGGGGCGCATCCTCTTGGACAGGTGTTGACACTGAGGTAAGGATCACTTCAGGATAATTGTCGTTAACGTCTATGATATTGACCATAACTTTGCAGTGTACCGCCACTGCAGAAGGCCCCTTGTCCTTAGCTTGTACATATATCTCATGCATTCGTGCCTTTTCATAATCTACGAGACCTTTCACTTTGATTTCTCCCGTGCGAGGATCCACACTGAACAGCTCACGCACTCTCATTGGAGCGTGCCCACTAAAAGAGTATGCGATCTCCCCATTGGATCCTTCATCGAGATCAGTTGCATTCAGTTTTATAACTACTGTGCCACGCGGGGCGTTTTCAGCCAGCCTCACTTTGTAGAAGTTCTGGTCGAACACTGGCGCGTTGTCATTTGCGTCCAGGACCGTTATGTTGATTTGCGCAGTCCCTGACCTCTCCGGCGAGCCCCCGTCCACTGCTGTGAGAACCATCAGGTGTGTCTTCTGCTGCTCCCGGTCTAACGGACTCTCGAGAATCAGCTCGGCGAATTTACTGCCGTCGCTGCGCGTCTGGACGTCAAGGACGAAGTGTTCGTTTACGCTTAGCAGATATGAGCGAAGAGAGTTGTCACCAATGTCCAAATCCTGCGCGCTTTCCAGCGGGAAGCGGGATCCAGCCACGGCCGATTCGGAGATATCCAGGTTAAATTCACTCCAGGGAAAAATGGGAGAGTTGTCATTGACATCCAATATTTCAACCTCTACCCTGTACAGTTCTAAAGGATTTTCGATAACAACCTGGAGATGAAATGAACAATATTGATTATGTTCGCACAACTCTTCTCGATCAATTCTCTCGTTGACAAATAAGACGCCGTTTTCTAAATTGACCTCTAAATATTGCCTTTTCGCACCCGACACTATTCTAAATCTGCGAATAGAGAGTTTGTTGATGTCTAGTCCCAGATCCTCCGCAATATTTCCAACAAAAGCCCCATGCTCCAGTTCCTCTAGGATCGTGTAACGGATCTGTGCCAAAACCACATCCACCACAGATGCAATGAGTGCCAGGCAGGTCACCTGCCATATCCACATCAACAGCTCCATTTTACTGTAAACACCTTCTTAATGCGTGCCTTCAAAAGAATGACCACCAAACTCTCATCATAGGATTACGAACCTACAAAACGGTAAACAAAAGTTGCAGAAGTCCACCAAAACGATCAGTAACATTTCGAGAGAGAATGAGCTCGCTAATGACAGTGAAGTGGGTTGTCCCTGAACCTATTACTTTAACGTTAGAACGCGCGCATTTGACCAATGGCACGCGCGCAAGAGAGAGGGAGTGCGCGTGTGTTTGGATAAGGGAGAAGCGGGGGTGGAGATGTGTGTTGGCATTAAACCGCCAATTTTAACTCCAAACACTACTTCAAATGTGTTTAAATGCTAAAAAATAAGCATCAAACAAAATTCACGTGTTCTACCAAAAAGGCAATGCATTACAAACAAAACGAAGTGAGAAAGCCATGCACTAACAATAAATAGCCTACTCAAATAATATTCGACAATAAGAGAAAAAAATACTTTTAATATTTAGATTAGCTTCATATTACTGTAAAGTAGTTCACTCAAAAATGAAAATTATCTTATTTACTCACCCTCATGCCATCCCAAATGTGTGATTTTTCTTCTGCAGAACACAAATAAAGATTTTTAGAAGAATATCTCTGCTATGTATGTCCATATAATATAAAGTGAATGGTGACCAGAATTTTGGATCTCCAAACATCACATAAATCAGCATATATTCAGAAGACTCCAGTGGTTAAATCCATGTCCTCTGCATAGCAATATAATAGGTGGAGGTGAGAAACAGATAAATATTTTAATATTTGTATTACTTTTTTTACCATAAATATACACATTCAATTTAACTTTTACATTCTTCTTCTTTAGTTTTTTTTTTGGTAATTCACATTCTTCATGCATGTTGCATAAAGGTGGAGATTTATAGAAAATAAGCACTTAAATATTGATCTGTTTCTCACCCACACTTATCATATCACTTCAGAAGACATGAATTTAACCACTGGAGTCGTATGGATTACTTTTATGCTGCCTCTATGGGATTTTTGAGGAATCAAAGTTCTGATCATCATTTACTTGCATTGTACGGACCTACAGAGCTGAGAAATTCTCCTAAAAATCTTTATTTGTGCTCTGCAGAAGTAGAAAAGTCATACACATCTGTGATGGCATGAGAGTTAATTATGAGAGAATTTTATTTTAGGGTGAACTATACCTTTGATATTTACCATAATTGTATGGAAGAGCAGAAATCCGTGAGAATGAAGCTGAATAGACAATGAGATTTAAACGTGCTTTAAAATAGCCTTGGGGCTTCTTCCTTGTGTAAATTGGAACACAATCTTATCCTTTACTCATTCCACTCCCCCAGCCTGCTATACCAAGAAAAGAAATTCCGTGTTTTAAATAAGCACCAAACTCAAACTGCCTGTGGAATGAAAACGCAGCAGATGGCATGATCTTGCAAGGGCTCGTGCTCTTTTTAATTAATGTAGTGGGGATTAAAGGGCCGCGGGTCCGGATCATTAGCGAACAGTGGTATTAAAAGGTTTTGTGAGGCATAATCCCGCCGCTCGCGATTGGCTGAGAAGCAGACTACACGGTTCCCATGATATTCTCCTGCTTTCCATTACATTAAGTGCATACTAAATGGCATAGAGCCGACTCGGAAATAAAGCAACTTAAATCGACCCGCCGAACAAACACATTTAGGCTACTCTCATTAATGGCAAAAAGAGGACAATTTTGTTGCGCACGAATGTGTAAACAGTTTTTCCTGTAACAATAATTATATTTCTACATAAGTTCCCTTGTCTTGACCAAACACTAATTATAAATTAATGTATTAATCATGTATTAATACAGTAATTAATTCCACACAGCCGCAATATTGTAATAAGGATTTAATACATAAGAATTTATGTATTTGAGTTATGACACCAAAATGTGACGTCAAGTCCTGTTTAATTAGGACCACCTAAATGTTTATATTAATGACAACTTTAGGGTTTAATGAGTTACAGCAACTTAATTAAAACTAGCAAGAATAGTAAAAATGTCAGTTTAAGTTGAGTAAAGTTTTTATTTTTTACAGTAAGATAACATTAGCACAGTGTAACGAGGGGTAAATTAGCATGGGAAATGCAGCCTAATCATCCTCAATCATTTTAGGGTTTCACGTGGACGTTCAGACATTAATTAAAAGCTCATTGTCCTTCAATCTCTGAATTGATTTTACCAGAGTGGTTTAACGATTTTAAATTAGTCTGTAGCCTACATTAACCTTCGGTGAACTCCATAAACGCGGATTGACCTACAACAGCATCAGGCTACTACACGATCAGGCCACTGGTATAATCCCGCAAGTGTGGGGCCTCAGAACAAAGTGTGACATTTAATAAATAGACCTATATATGACATACAGACATTGGCCTAATACGCAATCGACTACTTAATAACTTATGATATTAAGTAGCTAACCATCAGCTGTCACAAAATAGTAGCCTAGGAAAAAATGTATTTGCTCTTCCAGAAGAAAATACCAGCGATTGCAAGGCAGCCAAATAAGTGTTGAAGTTTTGCAACACACTCTCACAGTGAAATCGTCTGGATTCGTACGACTTTTTAAAAAAAAATTTGGCTAATTTGTATGATATCGTGCGACTGCACTCGTTTGAACTCCTAGGAGTTTCACTACAGCCAATGACTTTGCTGAACAGCGTTTCCATATAAAACGCAACAAACACTTGCTTCTGTCACACACAACAGCTTCCTATCATGTTTACACACTTTACTGATTGGTTAAGTTTATATCAGGTTGAGTTTTAAATCAAGATTAGGTAGGCTTTGGTTTTGTGAAATTAAATACAGATAAACAGTTACAGTTAAATAGTTGAAAGAAAAGACCAATCACATTTAAATATGCAATTAGATGCAAGAAAGTAGACCAATCACAATTAAACATTCACATTTTTTAATGACGCCTTTGCTCGCAGCTACATTTTGAATGGTGAATATTCTTACCATGTAAATGAGAGATTTCCAAAATTTAATATCAAATTTCGTAAAAGGGGGGACGATGGGGGAAGATGCCTAGCTAAGAAATATTGTGCAACAGATATGAAATAAAAGCTTTTAAATTGTAACATATTTAGATAAATGTTTAGCATGTTCAAGATAATCATCATCCAACATATTAATAGTTTGAAATAAACAGAAATATTATATATGAAGTGAAAACAATGCTAGAAAAAATGTATAATATACATCTGATATAATTCTTAAAGTAATATTCCGGGTGTAATACAAGCACAGCTAACAGTATTTATGGCATAATGTTAAATACTACAAAACTTTATTTCAACTCGTCTCATTCCCTCTTTTGTTTTAAAAAAAAAAAAAAAAAAAAAAAAAAGCAAAAATCTGGGTTACAGTGAGGCACTTACAATGGAAATTAATGGAGCCATTTTTTTTAACGTTAAAATACTCACTGATTCAAAGGTGTTGTCACAAGACAGAGGATATGTGTGTAAACATGTTAGTTAGTGTGATAAAAATCACTTACTAACCTTTTCTGTGTACCATGACAATATAATGTCAACAAACCCTAAAACCCCAAAATAACTGTAAAAACGAGGATTTAAACAACTTTACAGCTCAAATAATACATGAGCTTTAACAGAAGAAATAATAAAATGTGATTTTATAAAATTATAAGCTTCAAATTTCTGTGTTCATACCCTCCAAATCTTCGTCACATTCACTTCCATTGTAAGAGCCTCACTGTAACTTTGATTTTTTTTGCTTTTTGTTTTTTAAAGAAAAGGAGGGATGAGTTGAAATTGATTTTTGTGGTAATCAACATTATGCCACAAATGCCGTCGATTTAGCTGAACTTGTATTGAACCTGGACTATTCATTTAAGCTCAATTGACAGCATTTGTATTGATTTCCACAAAATGTCATTTTGACTTGCGAAAAGTGATTTTATAAAATAAAAAGCTTCACATTTCTGCCTTTAAACCCTCCAAAAAATGCCCCCTTTCACTTCCAAGTGCCTCACTGTAACATTTATTGTTGCTTTTTTAAAGGGGGGACAAGTTGAAATCATAATTTTTTTGCACTTTTGGTGTTCAGATGAAATGTCAAGATTAAGAGGAGCATAGCCTTTTCAGTAAATGTGTTGAAATAAGATGTAGTGCCAAAACATTGTGGCCTTCCGTCTACACTGAGAAAATCTAGTTTTCGAAACCGCTCCTACAAGTGGATACATTTGAACAATGCCATCTTCACATTGTAGTGTGGACAGGGAAAACAGAGATATCTGAAAGTGATATTGTATTTGTTGTCATGTGACGCAGTCATGTGATTCATTTAATCCAAAACAATCAAGATGGCGGCCCAGGTTGTAGCAGCGATGTTGTGCCCGCTGTTCACTTTGATAGCATTGTTAAAGATAAATATTACTTTGTGCACTTTCACATTGCAGTCCTACAAAGGCGACGGGAAGTTAATTCAGAATTGCTGTCCGGCGTTGGATCTCGAGGACTACTGTGTTTCTGAATGTACACTGAACGGTGATTTTTGCTTGAAAACGGCAGTATGGATGCGTTTTGAAAACAAATATGCAGTTTTCAAATCCGGAATAATGTGGCCTCAGACTCCTAAACTTAACAAGTTTGGCGTCTGTACATTAAGCAGTTCAAGCTGAATTAATTATAGAAAATCGTGAAAAAGAAAGAAGAATGTCAATACACTGCTGCCGTGCATGTGTAATAAATGCATAAACTGGAAACTAAAACTGGAGCACTCAATATGGTCCTAACTGCATATGTAGACTAATTGTACCTTTGTGGACCGCCACGGGGTAGAAGCAGTCTTCAGTTAATTATCCTGTGATTCCTGCGGGTCAGTGGAGGCCAATCAGAAGAACAACATACGTTTTCATTTAGGCCTCAAATCTCTCTCTCTCTCTCTCTCTCTCTCTCTCTCTCAAAATTCAATTCAGTTCAGTTCAAATGAGCTTTATTGGCATGACAAATTGTACATTGTATTGCCAAAGCATTTATATGAGCATGAAAAATTAAAAATTAAAGTAGAACAAATTGTGTATTGAACAAGTGTGAAAAAACAGGGAAAAAATAAATAAAATAAACAGTGTATATACTTTCAGTGGTGTTTGTGTGTGTACAAGAGTTTGTGTGTGTCTGCATGTGTCTGTGTGTGTGCGTGTGTCTGTGTGAGTGAGTGAGCGAGTGAGTGAGTGAGTGTGTGTGTGTGTGTGTGTGTAAATGGGCGCATCACTGTTTGGTCTACTCTTCCCTCTTTTTGTGGCAGGAATTGATGTATTTTGCTGCTAGTGTTTTTGTTTTGCTGCAGTCTCTTTGTTCACCAAGTAAGTATTGAGCTTGTGCATCATTCTTCAACTTTTTGAAATTGGGACAAATAATTTCAAATTTGGGAAAGTGTTTTCGAATTTCATTATATTTAGGGCAGGTGGTTAAGAAGTGCTCTGTTTCTGTTTGTCCTTGGCTACAGTATGGGAATAGCCTGCTCTCTCTGGACATCCAGCTCTGTCTGTATCTGCCCTTCTCTATTGCCAGGCTGTGGTCGCTCAGTCTGTACCTCGTCATGTTTTTCCTCAGTTTGTGGTCTCTGCCTGTGCTCAGGTATTCTGCTGTCGTTAAATCTCTGTTTAGGGCAAAATAACATTGTAGTTTGCTTTGTTTTTGTGTTGTTTCATCCCAATATGTTAGGTAGTTTTCTTTTTGTGCGTTACTCATTTGGTTGGGCCGGATTGTTTGGATGAGGGTGTCCGTGTCCTGAGACTGATTAATGTTAGTCGTGTTAGTTTGTTTGTGGAGCCTCAGGACCAGCTGAATGATGGGACTCTTCTCAGCATTCACTTCATGGTTTTTAAGGGCTTTAAAATGATATGAGTTAGGGTCGCTCAGTTTTAGATGTTTCCAAACTTTAAAGGCTCTTTACTCAATGTGGATTAAAAGAGGGTATTGGCCTAATTCTGCCCGGCATGCATTATTAGGTGTGTTTCTCTCAGTGGCGGCTGCTGGTCTTTCAAAGAGGGGAAGCTCATTTTCGGCCTACATTATAAACTTGCCCATTTATTTAAAAGTAAATTCTACCCTACGTTCCTTTTCGAGAAAATGCACTGTGACCACGTCGTACCAACTAGGCGTCTTTTCCAGTGACTTGACAACTGTTTAGCCACTTGAATGCGAACACCTTCATTGATTGCATGCTCAACCCTGATCCTGCCCATGCACAAGTTCATTGCTCTTTTCATGTCTTTTATATGCCCTGTCAAAGTTTGGTCAAAGTCTCCAAACCCCACCTTTGACCAAACAACACATCCGTGAGATGGTTTTATCAAGAGGCATGGCCAGCAGTACATTTTATTTGTCACAGCACTTCCAGTCAGCCAGCTAACTTTGTCATACCAGGAGAGCTGAAAAGACCTGTTATTTTTCCCTATCTTTTGCACTAAATCAATCTTAGGTGTTGACCTGCCCTGCTGTTTAATTATATTTTTTTCCTCGTAAGGAAGACTTTCAGATGGCTTCGCCAAAATCAGGTCGACAATATTAGCACTGTCTGCCATCGTGCGCAGTTTCACCTGTACGACGCTAGCCTAGCCTACTGTATAAATGAATGAATGAATGAATGAACGAACGATCTAAAAAAATATATTAAACTTGGTAAAACTGAAACAAGGAATGTGGTGTATAATTGTGTGAAATGTATTATGCAAATTGACTAGCAATTTCGCCAAACAAATATCAAGAAATAGGTTGCAGCAGTTTGTCTTTCAACTACACTTCAGAGATCCACGATGGGACTGAGCGCGAATAGCTTCAGCGACTTCTTATAGTACAGATTCGCTGTCAGTCAAAAGGAGATGCAGTTTTTCGACAGATCCTCCAATCATTACGCGGAAGCCCGGAGTCCGGGACGGCCCACTCCTCATTCACCCCCAGAGACGCTGAGCGTCTGTGGGCGGGACATAATCGCAGCATTTATCCAATGACCGTCTAGTTTCGGAGCACTGAAAAAAACTGTTCAAAGCAGCCCCTTTGAAGTCAATGGACGCTCGGCTTCAACAGGGAAATGCACTGTGACGCTACGGGAATGTATGAGAATGAAATCGAGTCAGCCGACCTGCTATATGTAGCTGATTCAGAACTAACTCGTTTTCGAGATGAACATGTTCTAACGCTTTTTTAGTCAATAAATTGTTTACACAATAAACTGCACACAAGAATTTCACCTGCTGTTGCACTCGTGTTCACAGTAGTGTGACAATAAAGTGATTTGATTTGATTTGATTTTGATTTGATTTGATTTGATTTGATATTTGACCATTATTTTTTTGACATTACAGGGGAAGCCAAGCTTCCCTTGCAGTCTTAAATAAATCCCCACTGGTTTCTCTGTACCCAAGAATGCTTTTACCAAACTCTGTATGCAGGGCTTCAATCAGATTTTTGTCCCATTTGTCAAATTCGTGATTTAGGAAAGGACCCCAAACTTCGCTGCCATATAATGCAATAGGTTCTATGACTGATTGGAATATTTTGAACCAAATTCTAATTGGTATTTCAAATTGGATAGATTTTTCAATGGCATAGAAAGCCCTTCTTGCTTTCTCTTTCATTTTATTCACGGTTGAGGTTGAGGTTTCCGTTTGCACTGAATTTCAAACCAAGGTATGTGTAGTTTGTGGCATGATACAATGACATTTTGTTCTCTCTCTCTCTCTCTCTCTCTCTCTCTCTCTCTCTCTCTCTCTCTCTCTCTCTCTTCTCACACACACACACACACACACACACACACACAGAGATGCTATTCCCGCACATATACATAGTAAGATATAGACATGATTAGAGAAAATAATGAGGATTGAGAGAACCAGGGATGGGGGAGGAGTGGGAAAGACATTAGCAGACTGAATAACAACACCTGCTTCTCAGCTGTGTCAACTGAAGGATTCCCACAGACTGATATTTATGGAGTGGCTGCTGAGGAAACCTGTCATACCCTAGCAAGCGCATCCAGTAGTTACACTGTTCAGGGGCCGTTCACACAGAACCGTTTTTGCAAAATAAGAATGCAGGTGTCTCGACATTCTTTTTAACTTGACAATAGGTGGTGCAACGTTAAAGACGTCCGTCAAGCACAAGTTTACAGAGAAAAACAATTACAAAACAGTGCATACAGAAGCTGAAAACGCGTTCTGTGTAAAAGCCAATTTGCTGTAAATTCTTGTCTTATTGTCCGTAACTTCTCTTGTTAAGGTCTTGGGTTATGGAAAACACGCATTACACTTTTTGACGCAGATATGATTCTAACGTAAGTGACGTAATTTTTATTACGCAAGTGGTGCAACCGGAGTTTGTAATGTTTCCATTCACGTGCAGCATCCTTAAGTGCAAGTTAAAGCTTAGCTTTTAAGTTCATATCATGATTCTATGTTTGATACAGAATGTTTCTGAATGTGTTGCAACTAGTTCCATATCTGTCGCTCACTTCGACGTTGTGTTGAAGAAGTGACACTAGGGGTCTCTCTTGAGCGCCGACTATACATCTGATCTATGAAAAAAGGCCAATGAGAAGATGGCTAACAGAATTTGCATGTCCCGTCCACGGACATACAGGAATAAAGGCGGGGAAATGCATCATTCAGAAATCTTCTGAGGAGCCGATGGTCATGTTTGCAGCAAGGTGCGAGTCACACACCTGTTCCTCTTCCTCTGAGCGATTGCTTTTGGATCTACGGCGCACTTCAGCGGCTTTCTCCTTCTCAGCACAGCAGTGCAGTTTGCCCTTGGGTGCTTCGACAGCGCAACTAAAAGAGTTGTAGTTGTTTACTTCCGTCCTGGCTCGAGGCAACAGCGGCTCGCCTCACAGCCAGTCTGCCTATCCTCTTGAGCCCCCCCGAGCTGGATGAGCTCACCGCTGCATCGGAGAACGGTCCGGCTAGGAGTCCCCTTGCAGCAGGTGTCCCGATGCGTCTTGGTCATGACCGACACCTCCAAATTTGGTTGGGGCGGCGTGTGCAATGACCACGCAGCTGCGGGCCGTTGGAAGGGGGCCCCGCTGCGTTGGCACATCAACTGCCTAGAGTTGTTTGCTGTATTCTTTGCCCTGCGGAGATTTCTACCGCTAGTTCAGGGCAAGCCCGTCTTGATCAGATCAGACAGCACCACGACGGTGGCGTACATAAATCACCAATGCGGCGTCACAACTCAAGTCGCTGCATACCACTCACATCCCTACAACCTCAATGTGATGCGGACGCACTATCACAACAATGCTTTCCCAGTGGAGAGTGGAGGCTTCACCCCCAGTCGGTCCAGCTGATTTGGGAACGGTTCGGCAAAGACCTGTTCGCCTCCCTGGACACCTCCCATTGCCCGCTCTGGTATGACCAGATCACGCGTTCGGTCCGGCAGACACACATGTCATCCTAAGACAGCGACCAGGCTACGTGCCCAAGGTTCCTACCATGCCCTTCAGAGACCAGGTAGTGAACCTGCAAGCACTGCCCCAGGAGGAGGCAGACCCAGCCCCTTCGTTGCTGTGTCCGGTACGTTCTTTGCATACCTACTTTGACCACATGCAGAACTTTAGACATTCTGAGCAGCTCTTTGTCTGCTTTGGTGGACAGCAGAAAGGGAACACTGTCTCCAAACAGAGGCTCTCCCACTGGGTGGTGGATGCCATTTAATTGGCCTATCGCACCCAGGCCGTGCCCCCCCTTTACGGGTCTGAGCACACTCAACAAGGAGTTTTGATCTTCATGGGCACTGGCCAGAGGCACCTCCCTGGCAGACATATGCAGAGCAGCAGGTTGGGCAACACCTAATACCTTTGCGAGATTCTACAATCTCAGGGTAGAGTCAGTCTCGTCACATGTTTTCTCAGGTCGAGCCAGTAGAACTCGGTAACACGCTGACGAACTGACCGGGTGAATCGCTTGCAGCAAGGTAATACCGTGTGCTTTTTTTTCCCCAGGAGATCACTCGGCTCCCTGGTTGATTCCTCCCTAGCCCTTGGGGTCCGCAATTTGGCAGAGGAATTCGCAGACCCATTCCACTGCGGGTACTCAAATCTACCCTGTACTGGAATAGGTGCTCCGCAGGTCATTGTGTCCTCCCAGTCACATCGCTGAGCCGAGCGACCATTTCCGGCTCCTCAGAAAAATCCTGAATGAAACAGATGCAATTCCCCGCCTTTATACCCATATGTCTGGGGGCGGGATATGCAAATTCTGTCTGCCAACTTCTCATTGGCCTTTTTTCATAGATCAGAGGTATATTCGGCGCTCAAGAGAGACCCCTAGTGTCGCTTCTTCGACACAACGTCTCGTTCCCTCCATCAGGGAATGGAGGTTACATCCGTAACCTAGACGTTCTGGAGGCAAGCCAGTATTGCAGCTGTTTGTGATCTGTATAATTATTAGTTTGTCACATATAAACACTCGCGCTAGCATGGCTGCTTATATTGCTAATATCTGCAATGTGATTCTATATGTTAATTTATTTCCATATGTGCATAATACTACCATATTCTGCAGTTTGTTATCTGTTAATATGATAACGCTGCATAATGCGATCCATGTTATTACGTAACCCTTGCTTTCTTTATCTAAGCATATATATGAGAGACATATATATTTATATTGTTTATTTGTAATTTAATGTTGAATCATAACAGTATGTATTAAGTTATTTATTTCTGTTTGATTGTTTATTACAGAAACTACCTCAGTTGTATACTGCTATGTGTACAAGGTTGAATCTTGCATAAATAAAAGGTGGGAAGATATCCGATGACTCCTACTCCCTGACCAGAGTACAGTAGTGGTTAACACCTTAAAAAAACGGCATTCGGTGGGGCAATCCCCAACACCCTTAAAGACACTTTCTGTTCTGTTTGCTACTTTCATTAGGTTAAATTGCAAATCCAAAAATATTTAGGGGGAAAAAACAGCGCAGACTGACGAGATCGGTGTGAATGTCCCCTTGACATTCAGTTATATGCTCAGGGTTACTCAACCCCCTAGTTTGCATCTACGAAGGAGCAACTCACCAGTAATGGTAAAACATTACCAGTGTCATAACATCAGCAGCACAGCAAAACACAAACCCTCGAAGAGCAGCTAGGGCAGTTACCATCAGAACACATTCAGAATTACTGCACGTCACTGTTACAGATGGAAATGTGAATTAGGCCTAGTTAAAATATCTAAATATCTAAGAGTAAGTCTAGTTTATCACTGTTGTGTTAACAATGACAAAACTTGAAAGTATTTGGGCACAAAAAAGGTTTTTTATATATACTGTTTTTTTGTTTGTTTTTTTGTTGTTGTTGTTGTTGTTTTTTCTCAAGAAGTTCTCTACACGTCCAAAGGGGGGCAGCAGCAGTTCTCCTAAGTGCAACATTATAAGTGAAAACAGATGAGGCGCGTGGCAAATAGCCACATATAATAATACCTCTAAATAATATTTTGTTCTCAAAAGTGTTTTAGCACTAAATTATTCCTAAAGTTGTAGTGTAACCCAAACCACAAACAGGGAACTTATGAACAGGGAAGTCTTATATAAAACTCAACCCCCTAACCATGCCCATCCAGTCAGTTTATTGTGTCAGTGTCAAAAGGCAGCTAGTTAAGTAGGTTTGTACTCTTTATGCTTAATCTTGATTACTTAAATACTTCATTCTTAGCGTGCGTGCATTTAATATGAGAAATTGATACATAATCCTGATGTTCGATTTAATTACAGATTAAACAGTGTGGATTCTCTAATCCTCTAATGTCACAAATTCCCACTTGATGCATTTGTGATCTATTGTAAATCAGGATAATACATGTATGTGTTCCCAGAAACCTTGCTTTTATCTCACATCTGTTAATTTTTTTCAACAACAGACAAAAATTCTCTTTGAACATTGGTAACAAATTTGAAATAGTTTCTCTCTAAAATAGTCAACATAAAATGTGGAGGAGGACAATAGTGTGAGAAATTTTGACAGTAAGAAGTAAATTTTCATGTTACAGTGAATGCCTGTGTGCAGGTGGAGAGGTTTATTACAATAACCCTAAGGAAAAACACCACAGACTGACAAATGCACACTGGTAATTTTGACCTTGATAGGGTTCACTGTGTGTGAGTGTGTACTCCCAACATCTGTCAAATGCATTATATTTCATTATCTAATCTTTCACAACAACTGTTCTACCTGCATAAAATGCAACACTCACACTCATTCTTTATTAAAGCACATTCTTGATAGAAAACATGAAAGCTGTTTTAAATAAAATGTTCCATGCAGTCTTGTTTTCTGTTGTGCAGGTGGTTATATTGCTATGTAGTAAATTTCTACCAGAAGTGAATTACACCTTGATGTCTGGTTGTGTAAACGGCTAACCATGTATGTTAATCAAACCAATGTGCCATGTACTGAATGTCAGAATTGTGAATTGTGGTTTCCAAGTTATTTTTCTGTTCCTCGTCCTTTGATTTAGCAGGAAATCAAAAGTGCTCAGTTTAAGGCTTTCCGTTCTTGGAGTTATTTTTTCTTTAAAATGAATCTTCTGGGTTCAGTACAAGTTAAGCTCCATTGACAGCATGTGTGCCATAATGTTGATTACGATAAAAATTATTTTGACTCGTCCCTCCATTTCTTTAAAAAGGCAAATATTTAGGTTACTTTGATGCACATACATTGGAAGTGAATGGGGCTAATTTTGGGGGGTTTTAAGGCAGAAATGTGAAGCTTATTTTATAAAAGCACTTATGAATTTAAATCATCTTATTAAAAAAAACTTGAACAGCTTGAACAAAACTGAAAATGACTAAAAAGCATTTTGTCTACAAATAAATGTGGTAGTTTCAGGGATTCTCATTAACTACACACATTTTCAGCATTTTAAAAATGTTAATTTAATCTAATTTCAAAATTAGATAAAATTACCTCTAAATCAAAAATTTTACATTGCAGGCAATGATCTCATGGATTAGAATATTTTGCAGTGTTCATGTATAGTGACAAACAGGTGTTGAGAAAAATAAAGAAAGTAAAATCAAAAGTGCCTTTTATCCCTGGAGGGATTTAGCCCCTTTGTACCCTTGATGGCGTTTGTCAGTGAGCCGGCATAATGTGGCCGATCTTAGGGTACTGAACTCCAGGAAGCAACATGCAGATTCTAATGTGATTATGTTGCTTTTACGATAGGGTTAACACATTACGTTGTCATGGAAACTAAATTGTAAACCTGGATATAACTTTGCACAGTTATTTGCGATTAGTACGTGATTTTATCACATCAAAATCATGTGTCTATACTTTTGAAATAGTGAGTATTTTAACATTTATGGATTGGCCTCATTCACTTATATTGTAAGTGCCACACTGAAACCCAGAATAATGCCTTTTTAAAATAAGGAGGGACAAGTCAAAATAATTTTTCTGGTAATCAACATTATGCCACAGAGCTGTCGACTGAGCTTAATTTACACTGGATCTGGAATATTCCTCCAAGCTAAGTTAACAGCATTTGTGGCACAATATTGATTACGATAAAAAAATATTTACGCACCCCTTTTTATGTAAAAAATTTACATAAAAAAATAGCAGTCACTGTCCAAAAATGCTAAAACACACATTGTTTCATTAGTATAGGCACTTTAAATGTGTTAACATGATTTTAGTGTCATAAAATGGCTTATTAACCTGTATGTGTAAAAGTAAAAGTAAAAGTGCAGAGAAACAAATATGTGAACCCTTTGGAATTACCTGCATTTATGTATAAATGTGTCTCAAAATCTAATAACATACAAATTATATTATTGTTCTTGTACACATTAAATACATCATTCAAAAAAGTATGTCAACCCCCTAGGCAAATTACATCAACAAATGCTAAGTAGAGTAAGGAGTTGGCACACCTGGCACCCAGTTAATTAAATGAGATTGGAGGTGTGGGTTAGAGATACTTTGGCTTATAAAAAACACTCAAACATTTTGAGTTTGATATTCACAAGACGCATCTGCTAAAGTGGACCATGCCTTGCAAAAAGAGATCTCAGAAAACCTACAATCAAGAATTGCTGCTTTGCATGAAGCTGGAAATGGTTACAAAGTTATCTTGAAAAGCTTAGATATTCATCTGTCCACAGTTAGACAAATTGTCTGTAAATGGAGACAATTAAGTACTGTGGCTACTCTCTCTAGAAGTGGCTATCAAGCCAAGATGACTCAAAGGGCACACCATAGACTCCTCAGCGAGGTAAAAATAACCCTACAGTGACAGCTAAAAACTTGAAGGAATCATTGAAACTGCTTAACATCTCTGTTCATGAGTCTATTATACGGAAAACATTAAACAGTCATGGTGTCCATGGCAGGACACAATGAAGCTGCTGCTTCCCAACAAAAATATTGCTGCTGCATGTCTGAAATTTGCCAAATACTACCTTGACACTCCACAACGCTACTGGGAAAATGTTTTGTGGACTGATGAAACTAAGGTTGAATTGTTTGGGAAGATCACACAGCACTACATTTGGCATACAAAGGGCACTGCATACCAACATGAAAACATCATCCCAACAGTGAAGGGCAGTGGAGGGAGCATCATGGTTTGGGGCTGCTTTTTTTGCTTTTGGGCCTGGATCGCTTGCCATCATCGAGGGATAAATGAATGAAGTTTATCAAGATATCCAACAGGATAATGTCAGGGTGGATGTATGCCAGCTGAAGCTCAGTCAAAGTTGGGTGGTGCACAATGACCCTAAACATCGAAGTTAATTGAATAGCTTAAAAAAAAAGAAAATACACGTTTTGGAGTGGCCCAGTCAGAGCCAAGACCTTAACCAATGGAGATGCTGTGGAATGACCTCAAGAGAGCTGTGCACACCAGACATCCTAAGAATATGACTGAGCTGAAGCAGTTCTGTAAGGAAGAATGGTCCAAAATTCCTTCTGAACGCTCTGCAGGTCTAATTTGCAGCTACCGGAAATGCTTGGTTGAGGTTATTGCTGCCAAAGGAGGATAAACCAGTTATTAAATCCTCTTTAAATCACTTACTTTTTCCACAGGACTGTGAATGTTTAATGGGATGTGTCCAATAAAGACATGAAAGATTATAATCGTTTGTGTGTGTTCTTAAGCACATTGTGTTTGTCTATACTTGTGACTTTATTAAGATGAGATCACATTTCATGACCAATTAATGCAGAAAACCAGCTAATTCCAAAGGGTTCACATATTTTTCTTTCAAAATCCAGATTAACGGGTATGTAAATTGTAATGTTGGATATAACATTACACACATAAGGTTAAAGTGATTTTATCACACTTAAATCGTGTTAACGTGTAATGTGTAGAATCTTGTGACTACTTTTGAAATGGTGAGTATTTTAGTGACTGGACCCATTCACTTCCATTGTAAGTGGCTTACTGTAGTAGTCAAAAAAATTTTTTGTGGCATTCAAAAATATGCCACAAATGCTGTTGATTGAGCTGAAATTGTATTCCACCCAGAATATTCCTTTTATGTGAAATTCACCTGTTCCTGTGGTGTTGATCCATCTTTCCTTTCATTCTTTCATTCCCTTTAGGGCCATTTAGAGCAGTTAATCCTTCTGAGTCAATATTGTTGTTCAAATGGCAGCAAAAACTGTGCTGGGTTAAAACATCAGTTCCCAAAAATATGAAGACATGATTGAAGAATAGTATGTTTGCTAAAGCACCTGGCACCCTCACAGCTCTTGCAAAATTTGACGATAATGCAACCCTACATTCTGAAATCTGAAAAGTACAAAACTGCTCCTCACAAGACTAAAGATTTTTCTGTGTATTCGTGCGTGCATTTGCCAGCAGCCATAAGGTCAATTATGTAGCAGCAAATTAGAGGTGACTGACAGCTGGCCAGCATGGCTGACAGATTTGAGGAATTCGGGCAGCCTGTGTGGACAGCCCAGCCTGAATGTTAAACTCTTTTTCCACAAAGCTCAAAGGAACAGTTCTACCTATTAGCAATTCAAACACAGTCACATCGTTTTTCCTCTTGTTACTTATGCCATGCAGAAAGAGTTCAAAAGTTGTTTAAGCAGTAGGCTACTAATGTTTTTCATTATACTTTTTTTCTCTACTTTGCCTAATACAAATACAAATACATATAGTAGCCTAAGTCAGATAGATAGGTTAAATCCAATGGATGAAGCACTACTGATTGACAACTATCAAAGCACAATGATAATTACTAACCATTACTACTGTATTGTGTGCATATATGAAGAGTTTATGCACAAGTATGTGAATATGTGTGAGCTTACAAGAGACCTGTGGTCGGCAGACGAAAACAAATTCATCCGTACTCTGCAGAAAGGAGGCAGAGAATGTCCATTTACTTACTTGCAATTCAGTGGCTGTGGTCATGTGCTCTTGCCAAAACAGAGAGAGGAGACCTGTGGTTTTACCTCAGCCAGCACACACCAGAGAGAGCGAAATGGAGAGGGGGAAGAGAGGAGGGAATGGGAGTGGAGTGATGACAGCTCATGATGTTATACATTGCAAATGCGAGTGGGGAAGTGACCGAGTGTGGGTTAATACGCCATAGAACTAAGAGTCCAGAGATTGCAATGCAGTGTATGTAACGGCATGGCAAATGGGGTGTAAGGGGCTTGTGAAAACTATAAAAACCTGCTTGGTATATAGAGGATATTTTGAGAGAACAGTCATCAGTGATGACATTTATCAGAGCTGAATATCTAAAGAAAAGGCTGGTATGAGCCAAATGTTTTGTATTTTATTGTCTCCTTATCTTTCACTCCACTCTCCCTCCTTCATCCACAATCCACCTTTTCCCCCTATTATTCAGCCGCTTACTTCCTTTTTCCATCGCTCTCTCCCTCTATGCCTTTTTTCACACTCCTCTCGCTTTTACACCTTCTTCTCTCTACGCCGCCTTCACTTTGCCACTGATTCCCCTTCCTCCCTGCCCTGCTAATCTATTCCAGAAGAAAGGCTACCATGGAGAACGCATAACAAGTGCTCATACTTCACCACGGGCCAAGAGAGAAATAACACAGAGAGGGAAAAGGGAGTGGGGTACAGACAGGCAGAAAAAGGATTGAAAGTGTTTATTCAAACTCAAAGCTGCCTCCTTTGTTGTGGTAGGGACCTGTCTTGTATTAGGATTCTGAAACTCCCTTCAAAGTCTGGAAAGATGGAAGATGAGCCAAAAGGAAGAGAGAGAACGAGACAGAGGGAGACAAACAGAAGAAGGAGAAACTCCTATTTTGTCTGAAACTGTAGAATTGGACATTTCAGGCTGAGAAATGAGCTTGGAAGGGTTGAGACATGATGGGGGAGACCAACTCCATTGAGCGAATAGATAAACTATATGCTCAGTTCTGGACTGTGATCACATTCACACCATTCAGCCGGAGCTGACTGAACCTTTGTTTTTTTTAATACTGATATTCATGATATTCATTTCTTTTGTGTCCGAGAAAACAGAAAAAAAAAATACAAAAAAATAAACAGAGCTTGTTTAAGTTCAGAGAACAAATTAAAAGCACTGAGAGAAGGTGCAGTTGATATCTCTCACATGAAGGTCAGTTTCTTCAGCATCTCAACACTTCATCTTACAATTCTATTTGGGTAGTGGAGGACCTGGCCTGCCCAGAAACTGACAGACAGAGAGCAGAGAAAATGCAACTACAAAAGGTTATCTAATTACAGCTGTGCATTGGTAAGACCAGAGTCTGGGCAGCTAAATGGACATAAAACATGATCTATTCAGCAGGCATTGCTTATTTCCTTGGTCTAATATAGCTTTTCACACACCTGGTTGTAGACGTAGAATCTCACAATCAATATGACCTGCTAATTGCTCGAAGCTCTCATCAGAGGACTTGGAATCTCCAACATTATACTGATCAGAAAAACAAATGTTTGTTGTCTCTGGAACTTGCACGGTTTTAAAGGTGAGAGGAGATTCAGGTGAGTTATGAGTTCTATATATTGGAAATGTGACATGGCCCATTTAGGATGTTCAAAACCGCCAAAACGGGCCATGACCTGTCTAGCTACCCACTAATTTACATCTCTCTCTCTCCTTCACATGCAGACATCTATTGCTCCTCCTGGATGGGGCACAGGGGCACTGGGGCGAGGAAAGGGGGTGGAGGAGCATGCTGCGCTGGAGCTTGTTGGCTGACCCGGGTGTCAGTGGTTCTGTCGTGGTTCAATCCCTGTGAAATGTTCCCTTTGGAATGACTTGTTGCTTACGTACCTCTCTCACACCCTGTCTTACATTTTAAAGTGTTCAAATAAAACCTAAAATCATTCACTGCCCCGGTTTTACAGATAGCACCTGTTCATCCCTGAGATGTCTGTTTTAGATCTGGAAAGCTTTGCATTAACACCTGATAAACATGTCAAAAGATCAGATTTACAAACATTCTAAATCATAAATGTCTGAGAGACATCTGATGAATGTATTATTGGCATCTTATAGATGTATTGCAGATGAGCAAACAACCCAAAAAATTCTAGATGTAAACACACATCAAATAGACCAGGGTGGTTTCTGAGCAAATGGGGGCCCTTAGCAAAATCCCACTTGCAAAATCCACAACTCTCTACTAGTGGGTTACATTCTCCCTTCCCTCTCAGGCCACAAGGGGGTACCCTATAATTGTCTAATTGAGCCATAACAGCTGCCTGAGTCTTATTCGCAGCTTTTTCGTATATATATATATATATACACACGACTGCCACTTAGAGCTCAGGGGCTCTAAGTGGCAGATTCAACTGCTCATAGCTAGAGACAGCCCTTAAATAGATGCCTGGGTGATGCACCTGTGCTGTCAGTGAAGAAGGAGGACAGAAGGCCTACAATTTTTTTTTTGTAAAAAGTCACTCCATTTATGCTGGTCAGGCTGTTTCATAGTGCTGACATTTTTGACAAGCGTGTGGCTGTAAGGTTGAGCCACTTCTCAATCAATTCACTTTGTTTTGGTTATAACCATCTTAAGAAATGTCAGTAATTACAGCGAGAATGAAAAGCAAAAAGAAAATAATAAGATCCAGATAGAAACAGTTAGGCCTATGTTAGATTATGCAATGATATCTTATATTTTGTGACATTTCAGGGATTGTTTTTGCTTTTGGGCCCAGCGTAGATGCTACACAGTAGCGGCGTTTAGCAGAAATAGTAGTTCATCTAATCCATTAAAAACCTTGAAACATTTATATTTATGTATAAAGCGACAAATGTAGTTAATCGTAATCAGTTAAAAACGTAAAAATTGCGCCATCTTGCTCAAAAAAATTATATTTATGTATTAAGCGGCGAAAGTAGTCAACCGAAATCAATTAAAAACATATAAAAAAAAGTGTTGCATTAAATTTGTATTTATGTATAAAGCAGTAAACAAACAAACATTAAAAATAGTGGTGTCTTACTTAAAAAAAAACATTTAAGTATAAAGCAGCGATAGTAGTCGTAATCCACTAAAAACATTGAAAATAGCACTGTCTTGTTTTAAATGTATATTTATGAATAAAGAAGAGATAATAGTTAAAAAATCAATTAAAAACATTAAAATAGTGTCGTATTAAGAAAATTATATTTAAGTAATACATTAAAAACTTAAAAAAATCGCAGTGTCTTATATAAAATGTGTTTTCATGTATAAAGCGGCTGAAATAGTTAATTGTGATCCATTAAAAACATAAAAAATAGCGGCATCTAAACATTTATGTTTATAAAGCTGCGATAGTAAATAGTAATCTATTAAAAACATTAAAAATAGTGGCTTTTACTTAAAAAAAAGAAATATGTAGATTTATGTATAAAGCAGCGATAGTTGTTAATCGTAATCCATTAAAAACACCGAAAATAGTGGTATTATGGTATTAAGTGGAAAATAGTCTTATTTAAAACATTATATTATATTAGAAATATACAGTATATGAATATATAGCCTAGATATTACTAAAAGTATGAATGCATATGTTAACATTGTGTTTTCGTGAAAACTTTTTGGAATGAAAATACAACCTCAAAAAAGGTGCTCAATCGTCTTCGCTACACCTTGGTGATGATAACTGAGTTTGAAACATCATCCCGTCGTCAACCATGCCCCTGAGCGCACCCCGCCCATCTCCGTTCCACTTCAGCAGCGCTTCCTTCTCATTCAGCAAACGCACTGTCCTGTGGCGAGAGAGGGGTCCTTTCCACCCCGCGGCCAGACAAAAGAAGACTGCAAGAGGAGAAAATCTTCTGACCACTTCTTAAAGGACAGAAGGAACCCTGTGTTGCCATGCTATAGTTGTATTTGCTAGCCTACATTGCACCTTTATATGCGTATTTAGGACATTTCAAAAAGAAGGAAAACTGGAAGTCTTCTTTTAATAGCAATTGTCAGTGTGTCATGTGGAGTGCGGGGTCACACTGGAGGGCGATGACCTGTTTTTCACCTGTCGTTCTTCTCCGGATGGACCCGTGTACATCTTTACAGGTTTTCTTGCGAAAAGACTCTCTCTGAACAGTCCTCCCATAACGCGCTCAGATGCTCACCTGGGTCAAATTTTTGAAACGATCGGCCGAATCTGGCGCAAAGAGCTCACTGTCCTGGGTGATAGTAGCGCTGGAGCGATGCAGTCCATCCTGCCCTCGGCTGTCGTGATGTAAGTTTGACTTGATGTAAGATCATTCTGTATGAGATGTGAAGGCTTCTTGCAGAGCGTCTCCATTTACTGATAATGACAGACATGCATGTGTATACCTTTATGTCTACACTGGATATTTGTTGTGTTTCCCATCTCTGGGTTAGAGGATAGCCCGTGCAGATGCTGTGTTCTCACAAAAACACATCCCACCCAGTCTGTCTGTGTTTAAATCAGACCCTCCTCAAATAATAGAAGAATACACACTAATTATGAAACAAGAAGTTTGGGTAGATTTTCAGTTTTCAGAAGCTTGGGTAAATTTTACCTCAATGTTGTATAGAAGTCTTGTACAGAAAATAACTAGATTGAAATGTTAATTTTACTGAACGCAAATGTCAAACAATCACATCTGTGTCTTATCTGTTTGTTTTTTGCCAGATGTTTCCAGGCAGTTTTACTGCTATACAGCCCATTACAGGTGCTTACTGTCAGCACATATGTTACCAATAATATAACGTACATCAATAAATAGCTTAGAAATCAATAAGAGTTATTGGTGTCTGATGGACTGCTCTTTGTGTTACAGGTGTTAGCAGTAGAAAATGTTAACTTTGGAGTACACGTGGAGAATCAGACTGGGGTACGGGATGGTTTGAGCCGGAAGCACCACAGAGTTTACCAACTATACAGCCGGACCAGCGGAAAACATGTCCAGGTGCTTGGCAAGAAAATCACTGCCGTGGGAGAGGATGGGGACAAATATGGTAAGGATAAGTTGAAACAAACTAATGCCATGGAAGACATCATATTAACAGTCTTTTATATGAATTACTGGCTGATTAACTAATTATAAGATAACTGAACAATAAAACATTTAAGAGGAGGTCTGTCAATCCAATTCTTCCATTTGCTAATGTAACGATCAGCTGTGCCTTAGCCCCAAGCAGAGAGCATTGAACTCATTCCCTAGCAATTATTCCTGCTTAATATTCTCACCAACTTTTGAACTGTGTATTGTAAAACCTTTAATGTTACTTGTAAAGTCAGTTACATGATAAAATGAGCAAACGAGAAAAAGAGCATAGCATATTGAGTTTCTCATAGTAGTTGCCTTAAATAACTTAAATTCTACAGTATGGCAGTGCATGTAATGCAGGCTTTATTTACAGCCCGTATATATTTCTGTCTCTGTGTGTGCATGTTTCTTCACAAGCCCAGCTCGTGGTGGAGGCCGACACCTTTGGGAGTCAAGTGAGAATACGAGGAAAAGAGTCAAACTACTACATGTGCATGAATCGTAAGGGGAAGCTTGTGGGAAAGGTGAATTACAGAAAATATATTGGACCCTGAAGGGGCGTTCCCACTGACAGTGGTCTTCAGTGCTAAAACGACCAGAAGTCCCCCATTTTCAATGAAAGATGCTGATTCGAGGTGAAATGAGCAGCAACAATGTGAGAAGAGTTCAACTTGAAAAATAAGCAGTGAGCTGATGTGGTATCTACTGATAAAAATGAAGAACGCCTAATAGAAACCAACAGCATAGCCACTTGGCGACTTTCATGACTAAATCGCTGTCAGTGGGAATGCCTCATAATTGTGACCAACATGCTTGTTTAGCACATACATCTCTGTTGAACTGTTGTTGAAATAGTTGGCAAATAATGAGCTTATTTCTCAATGATTCCAGTGAGATCAAAACTCAAGTAAGCTGGTTTGTGCAAAATGGCTGGCTAATTATATTTCCTATATATATATATATATATATATATATATATATATATATATATATATATATATATATATATATATATATACACAGTAGAGTGCAAAAATCTTAGGCGCATAAAAAACATTTGTCTTATGGTGGTTATTTATGTCTTCAGCTTTAGTGTGTCAATAGGAAACAATAGGACATACCTTTTGAAAATAGAATAGAAGAACAGGGAGCCCTGCAACAGATGGCATGGCTCCCACAGAGCCCTCCATTGAAGACATCCTCACTAATTTTTCACAAATGCCTAAAATGTTTGCACAGGCTGTATATGTTGTATTTGTATACTATCAATGAGCACTTTATTAGGAACACCTGTACACATACTTATTAATGCGATTATCTAATCAGCCAATCATGCGGCAGCAGTGCAGTTAATACAATCATGCAGATATGGGTGAGGAGCTTCAGTTAATGTTCACATCAACTATCAGAATGGGGAACAAATTTGATCTCAGTAATTTCGACCGTGGCATGATGGTTGTTGCCTGACGGGCTAGTTTGAGGATTTCTGGAGAATGGCCAAATTGGTTCGAGCTGACAGAAAGGCTACGGTAACTCAGATAACCACTCTCTACAATTGTAGTGAGCAGAAGAGCATCTCAGAATTCACAACACATCAAACCTTGAGGAGGATGGGCAACAACAGTAGAAGACCATGTCTGGTTCCAATTCTGTCAGCCAAGAACAGAAAGCTGTGGCTGCAGTGCGCACAGGCTCACCAAAACTGGACAGTTGAAGACTGGAAAATGTAGCCTGGCCTGATGAATCTCGATTTCTGCTGAGGCACACAGATGGGTCAGATTTTGGTGCCAACAGCATGAATCCATGGGCCCAACCTGCCTTGTGTCAACAGTCCAGGCTGGTGTAATGATGTGGGGAATGTTTTTTTGACACACTTTGGGCCTGTTAATACCAACCCATCATCTCATGGATGCCTCTGCCTATTTGAGTATTGTTGCTAATCATGTGCATCCCTTCGTGGCCACAATTTACCCATCATCTAATGGCTACTTCCAACGTGATAAAGCACCATGTCACAAAACAAAAGTAATCTCAAACAAGTTTCATGAACATGACAATGAGTTCACTGTTCTTCAGTGGCCTTCCCTGTCACCGGATCTGAATCCAGTAGAACACCTCTGGGATGTGGTAGAATGGGAGATTTGCAGCATGAATGTGTATCTGACAAATCTGCAGAAGTTGCTGATGCAATCATTTAAAAATGGACCAGAATCTCAAAGGAATGTTTCCAACATATTGTGGAATCCATGCCACAAAGAATTGCGGCCCTACACAGTTTTAGTATAGTATTCCTAATGAAGTGCTCAGTGAGTGTGACACACACTTGTGGCCATAAGTTTGGAATAATGTACAAATTTTACTGTTATGGAAAGAAATTGGTACTTTTATTCACCAAAGTGGCATTCAACTGATCACAATGTATAGTCAGGACATTAATAACATGAAAAATTACTATTACAATTTGAAAAAAAAAATTCAGAACTTCTTAAATTACTTTAGTGTTCTCATCAAAAAAATCCTCCATGTGCAGCAATGACTGCTTTGCAGATCCTTGGCATTCTAGTTGTCAGTTTGTCCAGATACTCAGGTGACATTTCACCCCCAGCTTACATTCTAGCTGATCACACAAAAGTTAAATGGGGTTAAGATCCATAACAGTCTTTTCCCATTATCTGTTGTCCAATGTCTGTGCTTCTTTGCTCACTGTAAACCTTTTCTTTTTGTTTTTCTGTTTCAAAAGTGGCTTTTTCTTTGCAATTCTTCCCATAAGGCCTGCACCCCTCAGTGTTATCTTTACTGTTGCACATGAAACTGGTTTTGAGCGAGTAGAATTCAATGAAGCTGTCAGCTGAGGACATGTGAGACATCTATTTCTCAAACTAGAGACTCTGATGTGCTTATTCTCTTTTTAGTTGCACATCTGGCCTTCCACATCTCATTCTGCCCTTGTTAGAGTCAGTTGTTCATTGTCTTTGAGGACTGTAGTGTGCACCTTTGAATGAAATCTTCAGTTTTTTGGCAATTTTAAGCATTGTATAGCCTTCATTTCTCAAAACAATTATTGACTGATGAGTTTCTAGAGAAAGCAGTTTCTTTTTTTCCATTTTTGACCTAATATTGGCCTTAAGACATGCCAGTGTATTGCATACTATGGCAACTCAAAAACAAACACAAAGACAATGTAAAGTTTCATTTAAAGAACCAAATGCAGTTGAAGTCAGAAGTTTACATACATCTTATACAAATACATTTAAACTCAGTTTTTCACAATTTTTAATTTAATCGTAGAAAACATTCCCTGTCTTAGGTCAGTTAGGATCACTACTTCATGTTAAGAATGTGAAACGTTAAGTCACGTGACGCCATGTGAGGTTCGAACATGTGAATGGCGAGCTCTGCGCACTGTGCTAGTTTTAATTCTTTTTGTATCATAAACTGGGGAGACTTGATACACCCTGATTCTTAACTGTTCTAGGAAGACAATATGTCAAAGAATTCAAAATCCTCGGGCTCTGGAGACATTAAAAGACACTTATGTTCTCAAGCTGAAGCCCCCCGAGCAGCAGGCCACAAGCCCAGGAGGCGATTTGTGTGGTGAGGTGAAATTTGGTGACAATTGCTGAAATGCTGAAGAAAGTCATTGCTGACTTGGAGGAACTTGCTGTAATACGTTGATTGATCATTGCCATGGAGACAAAATTCACTGAGATGATTAAAAGAGTGGCAGATGTTGAGAAACGGATCGATATTTTGGATTATCTGATTATCATCGGAGAGGTAATTAGCTGCTAATCTGCTAATGACCAAGGCATTCTTGGAGCGCATTTGGGAAAAGTTGGAAGATATGGAGAATCGTAATCAGAGGAATAACGTCCAAATTGTTGGAATTCCTGAGTGAGTAAAGGGTTAGAATATGGTGGAATATCTGGACTGGCTATTTCCGAGTCTGCTCAACATAACAGGCCATAAACTGGAAATTGAGCAAGCTCATAGAGTTCCGGATTGGTGATCCACTGAGGGAGACCGATCAATTCTGGCCAAATTTCTGAGATCATCCGATAAAGATAAACGTAATCGATTCAAGGAATGCAAAAAATTCTTACATCAATGGATGGTCACTTTTGCAGTGATATTCCCGGCCAAATTGAGAATAGATGCTAAGGATGGACACAAAGTATTTACATGTCCCCAACAAGCATTGTCCTTCACAAAGTCAATGGAGTAAGTCTTTGTGTGGTACTCACATTGCAGCTGAGTGGGCCTGACTCACTGAGCATTCACGTGACCGTCCAAGGAAACTGGGAGCCTTTTTTGTTTCTTTTTGTGCTGGTTCCGCCTAGCAGCTAGAGTTTGTTTAGTGTAGTAACACTCCTTCAGGATGAATCTGCAAGTTTTTTGTGCTTATGCCTCCTATTGGTTGGAATTTGTTTTGTGGAGTATTTCTTGCAGGACATTGGAGTGATTAATTCATTTGTTACACTCATGTAGCAGTTGAAAAACATTTGTTTGACTGTCTGAGGAAACCGAACAGGCTTTTTTTTCTTCTTTTTTTTGTTGTGCTAGTGGCTGAAGCTTGTTTTATGGAGGAACACACCTTCGGGACAGTTATGCATATGAATCTGCACATTTGTGTTTTTCCCACCAATTGGCTGGAGTTGTTTTGTACATTTTCTTCTGTTGTGTAATTCTGTCTAACTAAATTTGTATAGAAACACTGGACTTGAGCAATCTGAAGGCAAATTTGACGTGGGGGCTGTCATAGGCGTATATGGATGGTATATGGATTTTAGAGGGATGGACGTGCTGTCGTTCATTTGGCTAATGTGCATGCGTTTCTTTTTATGTTTGTTTGGTTCATAGGGAAGTTTGTGGTTTGATTGTTGCACTAATTTTAGAATGTTTTATTTTTGTCACAATCTATTTTTTCTAATATGTCAAAATGTCAAATGTTAATATGAGTGGATTGTCGCTCTCCACGTGGAATGTGAATGGGGTGGGGCATCCCATAAAAAGAAGGAAGGATATTTCTTTTCTTAAACATAAGACATTTTTTATAGTTTTTCTTCAAGAAATGCATCTTTCCCTACAGGAAGCTGAAAAATGTGGGAAGATATGGGGTGGGCATGTTTTCTTTAGTGCTGTCTCAAGTAAGAGCAGGGGAGTTATTACACTGATAAGTTAATATCTATAATACAAATGTCTCAGAGTAAAGATAAATTAGGAAGAGTCATTATTGTTTTAGCAGATATTCAGGGAAAAGGTAGATTTTGGCTAATATTTACTCATTAACGCTGATGAGATCTTGAAGGGATGTTGCTAGCCGCTGGCACCCCTCATGATATAATATTGGGAGGAGACTTTAATCTATTGATAGACTCAATCCTTGATCATAGTGAAGCAAACATATGTAAGCCCCCTAGAGCAACATTGATGATTCACAGGATATGTAAAAATCTTGGTCTTACAGATATTTGGAGACTTTTGAATCCATCTGTTAGGGACTATACATTCTTATAGATCTGAAGCGTTGAATGTCACCTGATGGCCTCAGAGAATTGACTGATTGAAATACAGATAAAATACTATTTTGGAAGGTGGCGTTTTGGCTATTCAGGGCAAGACAATCATATTTTCAGTCAAGGGACATTGACGGGAAGCTTTTGGCTAGATATATAAAGCAGAGAGAGTTTTTTCCATTTTTCCTACCATTCTACAAAATCTGCTGTTGGTGAAATTTTTCCCTCAGCCATTGATATTATTAATGCTTTTAAAGAATTATATCTTAATCTTTATAGTTCCGCATCTTCATCTACTGATATTTGATATTCCAGATATTTCAAACTTTGTGGAACCCTTAGAACTCCCTAAACTTACGACTGAGCAAAGAAATTCTCTTGATTCTGAGATAAACTTGTAGGATCAGTCTGATTCTTAAAAAGGACAAAGATCCAAGGGAGTATAAGAGTTACCTTCCATTTTCCCTGATCCAGCTAGATGCAAAAATATTGTCAATGATTCTGGCTAACCGATTAAGTAAAGTTATGACATCTCTTAAACATATAGATCTGGTGGGGTTTATTCTGGGCTGCAGCTCTTCTGATAACATTAGGCATTTCATCAATATTATGCCCTCTTTCCCCATTATTGAGTCTTGCCCTGGAACCATTAGCAGCCACGATAAGAAGGGAAGATGATTTTCCAGGGGTGTTGGAAGGAGGTATGGCACATAAGCTTTTGCTTTACACAGATTATACGAGTTATATAATTATATATTATATGAGATGTTGCTTCAATATATCCTCATGATGCCTTCTATTTTGTGAAGTGCACCAGTCCCTCCTGCAGCAAAGCACCCCCAAAACATCATACTGCCACCCCCATGCTTCACGTTTGGGACGGTGTTCTTCAGCTTGCAAGCCTCACCCTTTTTCCTCCAAACATAACGATGATCATTATGTCCAAAGAGGTTCATTTTTGTTTCATCAGACCGGAGGAGATTTCTCCAGAAAAAAAATTATTTGTCCCCATGTGCACTTGCAAACTGTAGTCTTGCTTTTTATGCCAGTTTTGGAGCATTGGCTTCTTCCTTGCTGAGCAGCCTTTCAGGTTATGTTGATATGTGACTTGTTTTACTGTGGATATAGATATTGGTCTACCCATTTCCTCCAGCATCTTCACAAGGTCCTTTGCTGTTGTTCTGGGATTGATTTGCACTTTTCGCACCAAACTACATTCATCTCTAGGAGAAAGAATGCATCTCTTCCTGAGCGGTATGATGGCTGAGTGGTCCCTTGGTGTTTATACTTGCATACTATTGTTTGTACAGATGAATGTCATACCTTCAGGCAGTTGAAAATTGCTCCCAAGGATGAACCAGACCACACTTTTTTTTTTCTGAGGACTTGGCTGATTTCTTTTGATTTTTTCATGATGTCAAGCAAAGAGGCACTGAGTTTGAAGGTAGGCCTTAAAATACATGCACAGGTACACCTCCAATTCAGTGCACCTCCTTTCAGAATTTTCTAAAGGCTTGAAATCATTTTCTGGAATTTACCAAACTGCTCATAGGCACAGTTAACTTAGTGTATGTAAACATCTGACCACTGGAATTGTGATATAGTCAATTAAAAGTAAAACAAAAAGTAAGTCAATTGTTGGAAAAATGATTTGTGTCATGCACAAAGTAGATGTCCTAAACAACTTGCCAAAACTATAGTTTGCTAATATTAAATCTGTGGAGTGGTTAAAAAATGAGTTTTAAAAGTTTACTGGTGCATCTAAAAAAAAAATTATATTGTGGAAAAGTTAATGATTTTTACGTAATTTAATTAAAAAAGTGGAACTTTCATATATTCTAGATTTATTACACATGAAGTGAAATATTTTCTAGCCTTTTTTTGTAATCTTGATGACTACAGCTTACAGCTCGTGGAAATCAAAAATCCAGTATCTCAAAATATTAGAATAAAGAAATTATAATACAGAAAGGTCAACCTTCTGAAAAGTATGTGAATTTATGCACTAAATACTTGATCGGGGCTCCTTTTGCACGAATTACTGCATCAATGTGGCGTGGCATGGAGGAAATCAGCTTTTGGCACTGCTGAGGTGTTATGGAAGCCCAAATTGCTTTTATAGTGGCCTTCAGCTCATCTGTATTGTTGGGTCTGGTGTCTCTCATTTTGACAATACCCCATAGATTTTCTATAGGGTTCTAGTCAGGCGAGCTGGCTGGCCAATCAAGCACAGTAATACCATGGCCATCAAAACAGTTACTAGTAGTTTTGGCACTGTGGGCAGGGGCCAAGTGCTGCTGGAAAAGGAAATCTGCATCTCCATAAAGCTTGTCAGCAGATGGAAGCATGAAGTGCTCTAAAATCTCCTGGTACACAGATGCATTGACTCTAGATTTGAGAAAACACAGTGGACCAACATCAGCAGATGACATGGCACCCCAAATCATCACTGACTGTGGAAACATCACACTGGACTTCAAGCTACTTGGATTCTGTACCTCTCCACTCTTCCTCCAGACTCTGGGACCTTGATATCCAAATTAAATGCAAAATTTACTTTCATCTAAAACGAGGACTTTGGCCCACTGAGCAATAATGATTTGCAGTAATTTGTGCAAAAGGAGCCCCACCCAAGTATTGAGTGCATAAATTAACACAAGTCATTTCTGTATTATAAATTCTTTATTCTAATATTTTACAATACTGGATTTTTGATTTCCATGAGCTATAAGCTGTAATTATCAAGATTACAACAAAAAGGCTTGAAATTTGTCACTTTATGTGTAATGAATCTAGAATATATGAAAGTTCCACTTTTTGAATTAAATTATGGAAAAAAGTGTATGTAAACGTCTGACTTCAACTATAGCTTTCAACTGTGTTTGATATAATGGCAAGTGATTTTCTTGCACCAAATTAGCAATTTAGCATGATTACTCAAGGATAAGGTGTTGGAGTGATGTCTGCTGGAAATGGGGCCTGTCTAGATTTGATCAAAAACTACTTTTTTTAAATAGTGATGGGGCTGTTTTTAACATCAGTAATGTCCTGACTATACTTTGTGTTCAGTTGAATGCCACTTTGGTGAATTAAACTACCAATTTCCTTCCGAAACAGCAAAATCTGTATATTATTCAAAACTTTTGGCTGCCAGGGTGTGTGTATATATATATATATATATATATATATATATATATATATATATATATATATATAAAAAAGGAAAATAACAACTGGATTCGAAACTTTTTAACATCACTGTATGCACATATTTATTTATATATTTATATATATATATATTTTTTTTTTTTTAATTTTCAGAAAGCCAGCAATGTAAATGGAGGCTGTGTTTTCATTGAGATAATGCTTGAGAATAACTACACTGCTTGGATGTCAGCGCGATATATGGGCTGGTACGTAAGCTTCACAAAAAGGGGCCGACCACGCAAGGGCCCCAACACGTTACCCAACCAGCGAGACGTGCATTTCATGAAACGCTTCCCTCCTGGGGAGCAGCCCGAACTACAGTCCTGCAACTTTACCACGGTCAGCAAGAGGAGCAAAAGAGTCCAGCAGACCTTTACATCTCCTCAACCACTCCCATAATACAACATGCCCTCTACAACACTGCATTTTAATGAGCACTGATAGGAGAATTATTCTAGGATCTTGTTTGCAAAGACCATTTCTTACTAAGACAGATAAACTAGACACACTATCCTTTAAAATGTGATTAGGTTAGATGTAGGACCGACCTCCCATTAGAAGTCACAATCAAAGGATGAGGTTGCTTAAACACTGTGTAATCATGCAAACATAATCAAGACTCTTGGGCAAGCATCCAGTATCTAAACCCTGACAACAAGGGGACCAAGCACTTCAGGCCAAAGAATTCCTCTCTACTGTCCAGTGCCACAGACTTGTCCCACCTTTAAAATAAGCAACTGGCATGTTAAGTCAAGTGCTCTTCTTATGTGAACTGCAAACATGGAAGCAATCCATTGACAGCAAAGCCTGAAAGACCTGCAAGCTTCTTTTCCACAATTGGGCCAAATGGTTCTTAGCACAGTAGCATTCCAATAGCATTTCCTCTTGAGCATGGTTCAGGTACGGGACAATTTCAAACCGTTTGCTAACCGTACTCAGAACAGAGAATTTTCGGACAATGCGGCTCATTATTGGTCACTTGCCTAGTCTATTTTAATCCTGATTTTGCAGTATCACAGTGAAAAAGGAACCGCAACCATGGCAATGATCCTGGATCGGTACGGAATGGCGCGAAAAGGGTATAGCTACAGGCATAGCTCCTAAAGGGGCATGAGCTCCAAATCACCATTAAAGATATAGGGAGCCCCTAACCTAACACTTTCCCTAACCTTAAATCTTTTGGAGTTGGCACAAGCCCCTTTTGGAGTATCCCTGCCCTCTTTTGGAGATTCCACCCCCATCTGGAGGTCACCGGCCTGCTGCTATACCAACTTGAACTGCGCGATGAAAATCTTTCGGCACAATGGTGGAAAAGTACATTATGACTTCAACGTCATTATTTTGAGATAGTCTTAATAATGAGACATTAAGTCATAATTGAGAGACAAAGAGTCAGTTATTAAATATAAAGTCCTATTTATGACAAAAAAGATGTAATAATGAGGTGAAGTCATAATAATGAGATAATCAAAATTATGGGATTACATTTTTAATAATTATGAGATCATAAAGTCAAAATTAAGAGTTTAAAAGTTGTAATTATCAGAAATAACAGATATCAAAATTATGAGTTAAGCACTCATCTTAATCTGATGTTTGTTTTTTCATTGCATAGAATCATAGTGGTCTAATGAATTGTGAACACAGGAGTATTTTAAAAGTAGTTTAGCTATTTATGAAATACTTGCCTTATTAGCAGGACTGCATTGAACTGTACAGAGAAAACACACCCTTGAAAGTATTTTAAGGAAGAAAATCTTTATCGCAGAAAGAACAAAATAGACGTGGCACATCTTCCATTAACAAACTCTAAACCTCTGGTCAGTCTCAATGTTATAGGACGATGCACTAGAAAACTGTATATTAGAATTTTTATCTCATATTTATGAGGGGGTGTTATTTGAACACTGATCTGCACTGATGTTTGGGGCCATTTGAATATGAAAGCTGGGACAGCTATCCAACACTAGCATGGATACATTTCCACTCTAGATAGTTACACATTAGTTATTATAACTGACCCAGTCCTGCAAGTTATGTATTGCAATACAGCTCTGTCACAAAACTGCATGGGGCTGGTTTAATCTTGAGAGATTAAATATTTTGATAATACTCATGCTATTAAATTATTTATTTTGTGGACGTATACCCCCTCCCCTTTACTGTTCCATGACACCTTCACTTACGCCATTGAACGGCTAAATGTCTTCTAATAATTATTCCATTCCCTAGTATTGCTGTTATTTTGCCACCTAGTAGACCTAGACGGTATGAACTATATGCCATCTAAACCTTCACAAATAAATGTTTTAAAGCTCCAAAAAGCATATAAAGGCTGTGTAAAAGCGATCCATAAGACTCCAGTGGTTAAATCCATGACTTCAGATAAGATATAATAGGTTGGTGTACTTTTTTATAATAAATTCACATCCCTGTCCTATAGGCGGCGATATGCATGAAGAATACGAATTGCCAAATTCACAAAAGAAAGTGGGGATTGATTGTAAAAAAATAAAATAAAAAAGGACTTAAATATTAAACTTTTTCTCACTTATATCGCAATCTGACGATATGGATTTAACTACTAGAGTCATATGGATTAAACATTTTGGTACCCATTCACTTGCATTGTATGGACCTACAAAGCTGAAATATTCTTCTAAAAATCTTTGTGTTCAGCAGAAGAAATGAGTGATACACATCTGGGATGGCATGAAGGTGAGTAAATGATGAAAGGTTGGGTGAACTATACCTTTAGAACTGATCACTGGTCATTAACAGTTGTTTAAAAGGACAGTTCATACAAAAATGTAAATTCTATCATTCACAAACCCTAACCCCTTTGGCGTTCTTTAGAAAATTAGATGTTAGGCTGAAAGTTAGCCTCAGTCCTCAAAACATTACTCACATTGGCGAGTAAGGCTAACATTTTGCCTAACATCTCCTTTTGTGTTCCACAGACAAAAGCAAAACGTATGGGTTTGGAAACGACATGAAAGTGAGTACATGACAAATTTTACATTTCTGGAAGCACCATTACTCTGAACCAAATAACAGGATAATTCCATCCTCTACAGCAGCACTGAAGATCAAGTCCCAGGTTTAATCATTTGATAAACGCTTAGTCTATTCATATCAAAAGACATTCATGTTAAAGCAACAAGTAAATGTGTGCATGAAACGTCTTCTGCTGCATTCCTGATCACCCTGTTTGCAGACTGACTTTGATCCTCCCTCTTTATAACAACTCCATCTCTCACACATACACCCTAATGTCTCACGAGCCAACACTGCGTGGTGTTAGTCTGCAATCATTCATACTATTGACTTACTTCGATGGAATTCCATTCTGCATTTCGCATAGAACGGAATTCAGCCCTACAATTAAGGAAACTATTATTCATATTTTAATAACTGAAGAATAAAAGAAATTGCTCAGCATTCATACATATTTTGAATTGCTACAGCCATCCGGTGAAGTGTTGAAATGATTTCCCAAATGGGGCTAATATTGTGCCTGTTGCTATGGTGCCGATCATAAGACAAGCAGAAATGAAATAAGACTTCACCATTAGATGAATAATAGTGCTGCCAATTTGCACATTTTCAGAGCAGTAGGTAAACTTAAATATTTGAACAGCAGCCCTGTGCTTTTGCAGCAGTGCTTGCAGAAGGGTTTGGCAGCAATCGTGGCAGGTTAATGAAATCTGGGGCAGTTGGAAAGACACTCACAAATGGGAGGAATCATGCATAAAAATACACTAAAACACCATGTGCTTGTGTAAGCTTCTTAACACTCCTTCACAGTCAAGTACTTTATTCTTATTAATAATGTTTTTTTTTCTTTAAAAAAATCTTTTCAATATACAACACCATTTTAGACAAGACATTTCTGTTTACACCTAAATTCAGATCATTTATGGATCATTCAGAACCTAGACGAGCAGACAGTGATAGGGGTACGAGACGGAGAGAAGGACAGCGCTAAAACTGAGAAATGGTGGGACATATCAGGAGAAAAGAGTCAAAAAACTACAATTATTCATACGATTTCACGTGAAAAGCAAAAGTGAAGTCAATTTCCCAAATTAAGAGGAAGAGCATAAAAAAAAAAAAAGAGACAGAAACTGGGGGTTGGCCAGCACACATTATGTCCAATGTCTCACTCATTCATGCAGAACAGTCCTGGGGTAAGGAAAGCGCTCCAGGTCATCTCAGACCTTGCCTTCTACCTTTAGTTTTTCTTTTCTTCTTTATGTCAATAAAAAATAAACAAAAAGACAGATAGAGTTCATTGGCCCAGGGGGCGGAGCCGGAGCAGCCTTCACTCTGTATGTTGGGGCGGGCTCCTCACCCACCCACACGTTCCCTGCTTCATGGCATCGCTCTCTCCATCTTTTCTCCACCTCCTCCAAGAGAGGGAGAATGAGAACCGATTCGGTTTGTGTGATGGGGGGAGGCCCTCGGAACGACAGAAGAGGGGGAGAAATCAAATGGACAGATGGAGAGAGGAGGGCGAAGGGGAGGGGTGGTGGTGGCATTCCTCGACCTTTGACCCTGGCACACTTCTGCAGAGACTGGGTCAGCCGAACAGTCCCCACACACACTCACACACACTCCGCACGCCACCAGGACTTCCCTGCCAAGAGATCACATGCATAAAATGTAGAGCTTGTAAAACGTGAGCGTTTGAATACTCAAAATGACAGTTACTGTTAAATTGAGATTGCTTAACCTGCTTTTTAAATACATTTATGGGTTGTCGAGCATTTGCTACCTGCTATCTGGATATGTAGGTATACGTGCGGGACGGTGAGCGTCCTTCTGTCTGTCCATTGGTCGACACATTCAGGAAATCCCAGATAAGGATAGTGTCATCATGGGAACTGCTTATGATCTGGAACTCGTCAAACTGAAGCCGGAACACTCGGCCAGAATGTTCCTACACACAGGAACGAGATACCCACTATTATTAAGGTGATACTTTCAAGTCATAACATTACAGCCAACAACCATCAGAAACAGATTGGGAATGATGTAACACAAATCAGTCTATCTGCCACAATATAAATGCACAATCCGTATGTACAACGGAGACAGCAGAGTCGCTATACACGAAAAGATTATCAAAATCGTATCTGATTTATTTATGGTATACGAAGATTAAAAATTACAAATATTTTATACAGGTTTATATATTCAGCTTGTTACTGTAAAAATTATGTAATTGTTTATATGCTATATACTGTTGTATATCTCTGTTACCTTTCATTCTCTATTTATTTGCACATAGTGGCATTGTACTTTTTGAATTTTTTACATTTAAATTGTATACATGTACTTATTTAGCAACTGCCAAGTCAAATTCCTCGTAAATGAAATATTAGCTGGCCAATAAATCTATTCCGATTCTAAATTAGCATCATTTTTAACTATGCACATAATAGCCATGACATAGAATTTAAAAAAGTAATAGACAGAAAATGTGATCAACTCAATGGCTGGTTATAGAGCACAACAGTGCCCACTTTTTCAGCCACCTTGGATCTGAAAGTATTTTTCCCATTCATTTTTGCTTAGGGATTTCATAAAGTTCTATACAGAAACAAGTCTAAACCAAGAACCAAATCAACCAGCTGAGAGGTGAATCACAACATTACAAACTTTGATTTGAAGCTATATATATATATATATTATACACGCACGCACGCACGCACGCACACACACACACACACACACACACACACACACACACACATTTTTACCCAAACATCACAGGTGTCATTATTTTTAATAATTTTTAAGCAGAAGGGTTAAATGTTAAAATTACCGTTAATAGTTGATTGCCCTATGGAAACAAATTAATGAGATTTTTACATACAGAACCAGACTGTTGTGCTCTATATTTAGACTCTTTTTATTAAAAGGTTGTTTAACACAATATTTACACATAAGAAAAAAACAACAACAACAAAAACACGTGCTGCCCTTTTAAATAAGATGCCCCAGAACAGACTAATTACATTTTTGTATGCTAAGTAACTAGGCTAAGGCTTCATTTACCATGTTTACCAACATTTATTTTAAAAACAAATTGTATATATTTCTTTTGCCAATTTAGATTTTTGAAAGTCTGGTAGTTGAAGTTGCAAAATACTGCCAACAAAATCTAAAATGAATATATACACCTTTAACACCTCCCTATTAAAGAGGAAGAGTGATGTAGCAATGAGTTGGGCAGGTTTGTTTGGGGACAATGGAACTCACCACAAGTGTACGAAGACACAGAGTGCTGGCTGGGGCTCGCGGATCAAGTGCAGCTTGCAGGTCCCATACTTTAATTTTACTGCACACACAATCAAAACCCATTAGACAATACACACACACACAAAAAACAGAATATAAATGTCATAAATCCAAAATGCATCGGCTAAAGTACCACTCTCACTTTTGTTCTCTAGAGCTGCATTTCACACATAATCTACAGATAATCTCTGATTCAATTGTGATCTTTTTGGGATTAAATGTGACTGCTCCCTCGGTTGTAAGGGTATTGTGCACTGCTCGAGTATCAGATTTATGACAAGAGTACAGGGAGCAGACAAATGCAACTCCGCAATTAAAGATGCGAGAATAAAGGGATTATGCACATTAAGGGCAGGAATACACCAGCCGTAATCCAGACAAAAAACCCAGCACAAATTTAATCCCCAGACTGCAGAGCATTTCAGATAGAAAAGTGTGTTTAAGAGGAGTTTGCTGATTGATTTATTTATTATCAGTGATGGGACAAATCCCCAGTTTCCAAGATGAAATATGGGGTTACAAATTTTAACAGGATCTTCCCCTCACTGTTATGAAGTGCTGTCGTTAAACAGACAAAGTCGTAAAAAAAAATCTATTTAATTTTTTCCCACAATTTGTAAATTACATTAAACCTCCCTTTGATGTTGAATAAATCAGACATAGACTCAGACATACCCGTCATACGCTCCACTCACAATCCGCTTGTTATCAAAGCGAATACAGCGAACAAGCTCCTCGTGCCCTTCCAAAACCCGCAAACATGCTCCACACTCGATATCCCACAGCCTGGACAGAGATTACAATATTTTGAGAAAAAAAAAAACACAAGGTTTTGATGTCATATACACCAAATGGCCTAAGGTAATTGCTAACCATTGTAAACATCTATTATTTGTATTTATTGTTTATTTGCACACACCTGATGGTGTTGTCCGACGAGCCACTGACCACAAGTCTGTCTCTGTACTGCAGGCAGGCAATTCCTCTCTTATGACCATTCAGCGTCCTAACAAATTCACAGGTGCTCGTACTCCACACCTGCGGAACACACACATAAAATAACCTCCAGATTAGACTCCTACATGCAACAGAGAGTAAACATGACATTTTTAATCTTAATAAACATTAAATCATTGAGCTACTCACACACACACACACACACACACACACACACACACACACACGTCACAGTGTTCATGTACTCAAAGTTTATGTTCTTTTTGCTATTGTTGCCGTCATTGGTATATTCATACATAGACATCAATGCTGTACTCAAGTTCTTGTTGCCATTTTTATGTGCACATCGAGACAGTTGTATTACAAACAAACATGTTGGCATAGCAATCTTGGATTAAAAATCTATAAATTAGGGGCATTTCCAATATGCAATATTGCCGACCAAACATAAAAATGCTAAAATGCAGCGCAATGAACAGAATGCAGGTGTCTTGAGGTGGGTTTTTAAAAGCTTAAGTTCTTCATCTTGACATGGCATCTACAAAATGTGCCACTCTTGCACGAGTTGCTGAGAAACCAGCGTGATGCAGCACAACAGTCAGACCTCCATCTAGCACGTTTACATGAAAAAAAAAACATGTCCCACAAATTCCATATTTACACAAAAAACGTAGTAGGCCAAACAAACAGGTTTAAGTATAGTTTCTAATCAGAGAACATATCCACATGTGAAAACACCAACACACCAGCCATCACTACCCTGCTTCATTATTTGGGGAATGTTTTGAGGGTGGGGGCTGCAGAATCACTTGGCACCTCGCCCAGGATGATGGGTGGGCTGGCTGAGGACTGTCTGTTTCTGGAATCCTGACTGGCCGCAAAACACAGCATCTGGCAGAGACGGGCTGGACAAAAGTGCCGAATAGATCTCTGGGTGAGAGGAGCAAGCTAACAGTCTAAAGAGAATTCTGAGGCTGTTAGTACACTGCTGCTGCTCTCTGCTGGCCTCTTTGAGCATATGCCAGTGCAAAGACAATCCTGAACATTAATCTTAGCATCAGACAGCATTCCTACACATCATTCACGTCTCATAGGCCAGCTTAATTTCTGGGAGGGTGTGCATGGGTGCAGTCCACTGGAAAAAAAATGTCCTGTTCACAAGATCTAATCACTGGATTTGCCAATATTGGCAATAAATTCACTTTCAAGAGTTGAGCCAGATTGTAGATTTACAAAATGTCCCACATGAAAAGCAAACTGGGGTTAGACAGGAGGGCTGACATCTTGCAGAGCTCAGCACCAAACAAAATCAAACACACCTGATCAAGATCTTCAGTATTCCTTAAATAAATGAATGAATGAATAAATAAACAAAATACAGGGGTTAAGGAGTAGGGTTGGAGCATAAGAGGGAATTGGAATAACCCTGCCTTTTCTGTCTCAGTTTAAATCCACATTAATCCGGATACATTTGAAAACTGCGTTTTAATTTTCGAAATGCTCTCCATCCATACTTCCATTTTCAAGCGTTTTCCAAAATTTGCTCGCCCACACTGCAACGTATGAAATCTCTTAAATCCCAATACAGTGCATGCAAAAAATCGTTGTCCATCTACGGTCTGAAATGCAATTGTCCTTGTGTTCCATCACCGGACAGCAATTCAGAGTAAACTTTGCATTGCCTTTGGAGGAATGCATTGTAAAGGTTGTCCAAAGTAACATTTATCCTTAACAGCGCTATAAAAGTGAATGTCACGAACAACAACACTGCTACAACAAAAGCCACGTCTTGATCAAGGACACAATGGCGGTAGATGTGGGGAAACATTGTTATTTTACTTTATCAAAATACGCAAAGATTTCACGTAAAAAAAGACATAAAAATATGAAACATTGCAAACATTGTAGAAATTACATTACAAGGTCATCTACTTCCAGAAGAACAGAAACTTTAAAAAGTAGACATCTAATACATTGCATACAACAGGGTTTCAGCAAAGTATTTATCATGTTAATGATGTAGAGGCTTTAATAAATAGTGCATGAAATATGATACGCAGAGCTTTATAGGGTTAATGTTTGCAGATATTATACACAGAGCTACCATCTTGATTGTTTTGTGTTGAATGGATTACATTACTGTATCGCAACAAATATGTCATTGTTTTCAGATACCTCCTTTTTCCCTGTCCACACTACAACACGAAGACAGTGTTTTCAATTTTATCCACTTGGGAAAAGCTCAGTTTTCTCTGTCAAATACACCATCTCATTATGGACGGAAGGCCAAAATGTAGAGAAAAAGATGCATTTGAGTCACACAAAAAAACAAAATCTGACTTTTCCATGACCTAAAGATTTTTACAAACCTTTCTAATTCAGACCGATTGGATAATGAATCATTCCAACTTAACGGATTTACTAAAGAAAAAAAAAAACGAGTCGCCCATAAATCAAACATCAATATGGCTTGCAAAAAAATTCTCTCTACACAAAAACAATATTTAATCAAATGGCATATTTTAGAGCTTTTAAGATTTTATTAATTTCCATGACTTTTCCATGCCTGGACAAATCAATTTTAAAATTCACTGATATTTCCAGATTTAAAAGCCACAGGAAACCTGGAGTCAAAAGTCTGCCTATGCGAAACTACCTCTCCCCATTCACCCCACCCTCTCACGCTGGTTTAGATTTTCTTACAACGCATCGATTTGTGGTTTGATTGACAAGCGATGACAGTCAGTCAGAGCTGAGCGCTGACCTTTATGGTCCGATCCCCAGAGGCGGAGACAATGTACTTGTCGTCAAAATCGACCACATTGACGGCAGCCCTGTGGCCAACAAGGACACGGCGAAGGCTGATGTCTGTGGGAGAGGCCATGTCCCACACGGCGATGGAGCGATCCTTCGAGCAGGTCACCATCAGCCCGTTGCAGAACCGCAGGTGGAGTACAGCCTCGTTGTGATGGATCAAAGTGTTCAGAACTTCTCCTGAGTTCACATCCCACACTCTGTGGATGAGATCGAAAGACAAGTCAGCACTGAAATAATCAATCCCTCATTCACTGCAGCAGATCGAGGGAGGTGATTTTTTTTTTAGTAATGAACAGAGGACTTTTAGAGAGTGAGAGTGTGACAGAAATCGGACCTGACAGTGGAATCAGAGGAGCCGGTAACAATGACTCTCTCATCGTATTGCAGACACAGCACGGAGCCCGTGTGCCCCGTCAGGATCTTCAAACACTCCAGAGTCTGTTTGTCCCATATCTGAATGCAAACATACAAATTTCAGGTAACAGACAATGAACATGCAAAACTATGGAAACTTGTCTAAGTTAGCCACCTGCATTCAGCATACATAATTATCTTTGTATGTGGATTTTTCAGGCAATCCTACATTTGTAGCATAAGCACAGATATAGTTTTTGCATATACAAAAGAAAGCACATAATTATTAATGGTAAGACATCTATATGATTGCAGATATTATTTATAAATAAAGGCTCCACCTAGAATTTGAAAAGCTTTTTTCAAAGCCTAATCTATAATAGATTTTAACATACATGGAAACTGTTTAGTGTTCAAAAATGTATTTGGGGTGAAAAAAAGGGCTGATTCATCCGCTTCAAATAGTGGCCTAATCAAACCAATACAGTAATTAAATCCTAGATTTTTCACATTTTCTTAAGAAAACTTAAGTGGTTCTAGTAAATGCAAAACTCACCACCATGTAGCTAGGGTGATGAGTGGAAAAAAAAGTTTGGCCAATACCAATATGGTCACCAATAAATTGTGTATTTTTTAGCCAAAAGATACATAAGCTGACATTCACTTCTACAACAAGGTGTGAGTACAGTAACTATAAATAAATCGGCTAGATTGATTTTTAATGGAACAATCCTTTCAAGCAGCCAACTATCCCTTCAGCAGGCTGTAAACACAATTTACATCACATCCTGAATTTAATGCTTGTGTTTTTGATTTTCTTGTTTCAATACCCTCTCAGTAGTTTCAGTATGATATTACATAAAGGGAGGATTTTAAATATGTAAAGTCAAAACTCAAGGCATGTGGGTGTTTCTGTTTACAGAGTTTTAAAAGCATCCCTCCATCACAAAATGGATATCTTGAACCCTTTTGATTGGAGAACTCATCCATTAATGCACTAGAACCAAAATCATACACTTGCAAAAAGTGCTTACAAACGTCATCAGTGCACATCTTTAATGAGAACACTGTTATTGTCAGATGTGGTTAACTTAATTCAACAGAAAAGACACCTGCGTAGGAATGGAATCAGATCATGTGGGTTCAGAATCTAAACGGAGTGAAAACCACAAGATTCGCAAGAAAACAGGCACACAGATTATGCAGTGGCACCTTGATGGAGTTATCTCGTAGACCGCTGATGATCTTTTCATCGTCGTACTGGAGGCAGTAAACACCTTTGCTGTTCTCCGATCTACACTGAATCCTTTGTAGGTTATGTCGGCCACACCTCCAGTTTGCCTCGATGGTCTGGAAACAGCAACAGAGAGAGGAAACAAAAGTAAAAGTAATTTATCTCACTATATATCAGAAATTTATTAAGAGGAAACTATTTTTTCATTAAAGCATACAAAAATTACTGCACTGGCATAAACGAAAATCTGATTTTAATATTACAGATGAAAATCAGATCATCATTAGACTTGTTTAATGGCTCACTCAAAACACATAATTTGTTGTCACCTTTGGATTAAAGAGTGATTACAAAAAATGTCACTGAACGAATCAGTGAACAAATCTAAATGAGTCAGAAAAAGCATCTATATGTATGTAAAGCATCAGTTAATTCACTCCACTAAATTGTGACATTTATTTTAGTTTTAATAATATAGAACTTTAAACTACAGAAGTTGTGAAATGATTGATTCTTGTTCTATAATTTCTGTTAATTAATGGAGAACAAAAAGGTACGATTAGGACAGATTAAACATACTGTCAATAAATAGACGGTTACAATAATATATAGTTTGTCTGCATTCATATCGGTATTGAACAGTATTTTCTATTGGCAGTAGAGCTTGTTTACCCAGGACTCAATTTTGGTCAAAAGGAAACACTTTACATATTTTTTTTTTTTTTTTAAATGTTTACATTTCAATCATAAATCGCAGTTCAAATCGCAATAGCAATATTTTTCAAAATGATTACAATTAGAATTTTTTGTTCACTCCCTTGCCTTTAAATCATTGGCTCATTACTTGAATAAACACAATAGCCAAATATATATAATAATGGTCAAAGAAAAAGACAGATTGAGACATTCACTGCCTTTCCTACCTCAATGTCTTGAATGATTTTTGGATAAAGAGAGCGATAGTATGAGTTCGGAGGAACCTCTGTTGTGCGGTTCTTGAAAAGGTATTTTTCCCTGTGAAAGAAAAAGCATTAAAAATCTTATATTAACTGCCATCTTCACAAGTCAAATAATTCAAGACCAACAAAAGATGTAATTAAAGGAGGCTTCAAGCATGTCTGGTAGAGAATTACACTGTAAAGAGATAATGACGAGATTGTTGTTAAACCCTCATGTATAAATGAGGGGGTTGGGTGATGTAAACAGTGATATCAGCACTGTGACTCACCACTGGTGTCTCTCTGAGAGGCCTTTCCAAAGCGGATCTGTCCGAACCATCCGCTCGATCAGCTTCTTCCACAACATCCCCTCAGAAATCACGCGCTGCCATTCCTTACACACCAGCTCTGCCGAACACAGAGAGCGTGCGTCTAGGAAAGACAGGATGTTTTCCGCTATATGATCCAGACCCTGAGCTGAAACACAAAGAGAGATGCACTTAAAATACCAGGATGTAAGAGTTTAAAGCCATAAAAGCAGGACATAATTCAAGAGGAAGCAACTTTCAGAACCCATTTTACTTCAGTAAATGTATGCATATCCGACTGAAAGGAGATTTAAGGAGAGAAAAGGAAACTTGATTGGCTTGTGAAAAGTGGAAATTACATAGCAGAAAGGAGTCAGGTAGTTTGAAGAAAAGTATTTCTCTGGAATAACATGCACTAAAGAATTAGGCACAGCAAAACCAAGAACATGTATTAAGAAAGTAAATAGTGTCAATTTTGATTTCACGTCATCTTTAATAGTTGAGCTTAATACAATTAAAAAAAGACCAAGCAATGTATGAGTTTTATTTCAAATCTAAAGACTAAATCTTACATCTAAATTTTAGTCAAGAACAATGAACATGCATATGGGTGTAATTAAATCAAGTGTTATCTTTTGTATAAATCTGAACAAGGATTTGTATTGGTTACCTGGCAGTGCTGTAATGAAGTCCCTTTGGAGCATGGGTTTGAGGTAGGAGTTTATGTGGCCGTGTTGGTAATGGCACATGCGTGAGATCAGGTGTTCCACAAACTCCACCTGATCTGACTCAGACCACTGATCAAAAAGCTGGATGCACACGTCCTTCTCCTTCTCATAATTTCCTTCAGACGGCCGCTTCCTGGAGCCCGTTAGCAGCCCATTACTCACCTGAGGACAGAGATAGGTAGGCTGGAAGAATCGTATGAGAAAAACAAAGAAATGGATATATTAGGCCTTGTGAGACAAAATACACCCGTCCATGTTTCTTTTTCTTTGGCCCTGTTTACATCAAGTATTAAAGATGCCATCTCCCCCGGACAAGACACTGTTTACATCTGGTCGTAAAATGCATCTCTTTTGACCACATCTGATTGGATTTCAAGGGGAGGGCCAATGATTTTGTGATGACATACATCAATCAATAGATCAGTGTATTACTGCATTATGATAAAGCGCAAAAAAATTAAAATTAAAAGCACACACACAAAACAAAAACAGCACTTCTCCAATTACTCTTCTAATATGCATTTAATCTAAGCACAAACGTGAAATTTCTGTGTGCTTCTCATCCGTGTCACTGCATCTTGACCTTTCAGGCATACTGAAGAAGTTGCGAAAAAAGATTCTATTCATAGTGCGGAACTTTTAACTTCAATGGCTGAAACACACCTGGGACTCTTATTTTGAAATGTATGCACTTCACTGCTTCTAGCTGCTCTTTCAAACAGATTAGGAAAATAAAACATCCTACAATGACCTACAGTGTATTACAATATAAACAATTAAAAGTAACCGTTGTCATATTTCATCAACACATATATCATCATCATCATCATCATAATAATAATCAAGAGTTGATCATTAGTGATCAATTGTCGCAAATTTCCGATATAGCCTAATGATTTGAAATTGCTCTGCAACAGCTGGAAACACTCACAAGCCCCCATGTGCTTGGAGATTTCACTTTAAAGGATGCAGCATGTGCAGTTGTTTAATTAAATCATATTCTTTTGAAGTTTGATAATCACATCAGTTTACATCACGATTCCCGTCTTTCTGCCCCCAGATGCAAGAAATCCTTAAATGATAATTAAGATTTTTGTTGTATCATTTATGATATTTAACACTTTTTATTACCTTCAATTTTGGAAAACTGAATTTAAGAGATTTTAAGACTATCCACGGGAACCCTGTTAACTATAACGTGATGGGTGACAAGAGAAGATGGTCAGGTGTCGCACAGATATTTTTAACGACTCTTTGTTGCTCTTGGAGTTTCAAGAACACAGAAGATTATCAGTACGTCCACTGCATGAAGGTGGGATCTTGTGTATTTATGAACCAGGTACTCTTGTTTTAAAATGTCCCTGCTCTGCTTCCAGTTGTTTTGACATCCCCTGAACACTTTAAAAAACTCATGATAACTTTCGGCAACTCTATAACCTGTAATTCCTCTTTTCTAGCTAATTATACTTTGACATCAACGCCATAGATATCTATACAGAAAACACAACATTTTCAAAATGGCTGTGCACTAGTTTCTCTTGTGCATAATGTGAATGTGTGATTTTATTTTATTCAAAATTCCCAATCGGATGGTTATTTCTTTTCAAAATCACACACTTATTTTAGTGGAGTGATTGAAAACAGACGAGCATTTACACTACAAACCAATATGGTCATATGCATTTTAAACCACATTCAACTACTTCTGAATGTGGTTGAAGTGGACAAATCTCCAAATATGTTGTACCCAATTTATACCTGTCATTAGAATTATCATGTTTCCAACGGACCGGCCATAATGCATCTTAAAGCTGAAATGTGTAATTTCTGTGCCACTGAACGGAATCGCAAAATTAAAAATTTTTAAAGTTTTCAGACAGCCTTCCAAATACGCCACCGCCTGCTGTTGATCCAACAAACAAGATAGTCCTACCCCAAACTCATGCCATTGGTTGAGCCAATGTTGTTGTGAGGCTTGAATCGCAGTTTGAGAAATTTACCTACAAATGGCTAACTTACAGTTGTCACTGCATATTAAGCTATAGGATAAACATACACCAAAAAAGTTACACACTTCAGTTATAATACCAGGAGAAAACGAGGGCTTTGAAAGGATGGAATAGGTATGAATCTAGCAAAGTGAGACTTCAAACTAAACTTTGCATTTAGGTATTGTTTGCTCAGCAAAGTGCACCTCTCCTTACAGTTCCTGAATAACCAGGTGAACTGGAGAGATAATCTGCTCCAAAACACAGCAAGTTGTCGACCTAGAAAACAATTAAAGGCATCATAGTCACACTCCGGCTCCTGAAGCAAAGGCCATTTAAAAAAAAATTAAAAATAGGCAGCAACATTATGCCTTATAAGATATCACATTTTTGGCCACATTCTAACGCTGCATCACATGTATGCTTTGCAGAGAATGTGAAAAAATTCACTCAAGAGCCAGACAAGCCCAGAAAAATGTGGATTACAATTACACCAAAAATACTGATAAAATTTGTTCGCTTTAAATTATCAGTCACTCATGAGGCTCCTTTTCAGTATATGCTGCTTATGTAGGTGGTTGATAACAAATTTTGGAACAGAGCTAAAGGTGCCCACATCTATTGTTTGAGGAACATTTCAAAATTGCAAAAAAGAAACTATAGATCCTGAATACAATATCATAAAGGCATGTGGAAAATGACACAAAGATATTTCAGGCACAGATTAGGCCATGCCCTATAACAAACTCCACTGTCAACAGTGGTTCACCAAGTCCAGGGAGAGGCTAGTCAATGGACTGCTATAGTTTTATATTTTTATTATTTCAACACACTTTGACGTACAGCGCATCCACCTCACCTTAAACACTGTGGTGATCTTTGGGGAGCGGTCTGCAGTCTGCGAATCCATGACAGAGGTGTTCTGCAGAAGAAATCACACCATTATTTTGCTCAGTGTTCTCGGAACTAAAAGATAAACCGTGATGTGTGATTTCGTGATTTCAATTGAAAACTAAATTAATACTACAACTTAGATTAAATAAAATGAATCCAACACTCTTATCCATTGAATTGCAAAAAAAAAAAAAACAGCTTAAAACATTAATGTTGTGTGGTGATGCTTCTATCATCAGCTCATGATCTTGAAATGCATTGTATGCTGGTAAGCAGATGAAAGGACAGTCCAACAGCCTATGATTTGTGTGTTTTATAACTTGACATATTCCCCCATCAGCGTGTGATATAGATGGGAGACCGGGCAGGGTGTGTAGGCGTGTGGGTAACGTGTCAGCAACTGTCCTCTAGCCAAGGCCATAACAAGGATTTGCTTGCATCCCAAATTCAAGAACCTGAAGAAGGATTATGCCATCCATATAATCACTGTTCATATCCATGATTCAGCACCTGCTTTAATCCGTAACCTATTATTTGTACTATGAAAATCAGCCAAACTCTTTACATACTCAGACAAAAGCCCTCAGGACAAAAAGTGAAGTGACATAAAAGCTAGACACAGACACAAGTGATGACAATGTAAAGGTTTCATTTCCAGTTATCAGAGCAGGAAGAGAACTTTTCATTGTGAGGGTTCAACTATTAAAGTCTATACACATGGCTTGCCATCTTTAAGCAAAAAACATTTATCCATCTCCCTCAAGCTTACACAATAAATGTATACAGTTGAAGTCAGAAGTTTACATACACTTAGGATGAAGATTTAATAATAATTTAACTAGTCCTCAGATTTAATATTAGCAAACTAAATTTTTGGCAAGTCATTTAGGACATCTACTTTGTGCATGACAAGAGTAATTTTTCCAACAATTGTTTACATACAGATTGTTTCACTTTTAATTGACTATATCACAATTCCAGTGGTCAGATGTTTACATTTAGTAAGTTAACTCTGCCTTTAAGCAGCTTGGACAATTCCAAAAAATTATGTCAAGCCTTTAGACAATTAGCTTCTGATAGGTGGTGTACTAAATTGGAAGTGTACCTGTGTATGTATTTATGGCCTACCTCAGTGCCTCTTTGATTGACATCATGGGAAAAACAAAAGAAATCAACAAAGACCTCAGGAAAAAAATAAATAAAAATTGTGGACTTCCATAAGTCTGGTTCATCATTGGGAGCAATTCCCAAACACCTGAAGTTACCACATTCATCTGTACAAACAATACTATGCAACTATAAAAACCATGAGACCATGCAGCCATCATACCGCTCAGAAAAGAGAGCCATTCTGTCTCCTAGAGATGAACGTAGTTTGGTGCGAAAAGCACAAAACAAAATGCGGATAAATTGAAGCACCATCTCAAGACATCAGCCAGGAAGTTAAAGCTTGGTCACAAATGGGTCTTCCAAATGGACAATGACCCCAAGCATACCTCCAAAGTTGTGGCAAAATGGCTTAAGGACAACAATGTCAAGGTATTGGAGTGGCCATTACAAAGCCCTCACCTCAATCTGAATGAAAAATTGTGGGAAGAACTGAAAAAGCATGTGCGAGCAAGGAGACAGACAAACCTGACTCGGTTACACCAGTTCTGTCTGGAGGAATGGGCCAAAATTCCAGCAACTTACTGTGAGAAGCTTGTGGAAGGATTCTCAAAACGTTTGACCCAAGTCAAACAATTTAAAGGCAATACTACCAAATACTAACAAAGTGTATGTAAACTTCTGACCCACTGGGAATGTGATGAAAGCAATAAAAGCTGAAATAAATCATTCTCTATAATATTATTCTGACATTTCACATTCTTAAAATAAAAGTGATCCTAACTTAAGACAGGGAATGTTTCCTATGAATAAATGACAGGAGTGGCGAAAAACTGAGTTTAAATGTATTTGGCTAAGATGTATGTAAACGTCTGACTTCAACTTTAAGTGAAACTCCTATAATTTTCACTGTATCCATGGAAACAAGAAGCAAATCCACTCTGCCATCTGATTCTATAATGTTACTGAATTCAGGTATTGATATATGGGTATATATATATATATATATACACACACACACACACACACATATATATATATATATATATACACACACACACACATACATATATATATACACACACACACACACACATACATATATATATACACACACACACACACACATACATATATATATACACACACACACACACACATACATATATATATATATACACACACATATATACATATATATATATATATATATATATATATATATATATATATATATATATATATATATACACACACACATATATATACACACACACACACACACACATATACACATTTATATATATATATATATATATATATATATATATGAGAGAGAGAGAGAGAGAGAGAGAGAGATGAATTTAACATAATATAGAAATATAAAATGCATTACACAATATTGAACCTTAAAAATCTTTTTAAGAAATATTACATACTTGATAAGACTACACAAAAGTAAGCTAAGAGATGATAAAAAAAAAATACAAAAAATACATCTTTAATCAGTAAGCATGACAATTTAAAACTTTATTTGTATTGTCTTTTTTAATCAATTTTCATTACAAACTTCTAACACTTGAAAAAAAAAAACATAACTGACATCACGAATTTGTTCTTTTAAATCGAAATAAATTAGTTCAAGTAGGCTAATGATTGGATTTGCTTAGCCACCTAGCTGTATGCTAGCATTGTGTATTTCACAACAATGGGAGTTTAAATTTCACTGAAAAAAGGTTTGTGTTTACTTAAAATATAGATATGAACTTATTCAAACACTGTTCTCGTAAACTTCATAAATACATGTTACGTGTAATCATCTTCTGGTTTAAAAGCATCACCAGAAATTGACAGCACGAACGGACACTTCCTATTACGCAGCTTTAAACGCCACTTAAAATACGTCGTGATATGGAAAAGAGGAATGTTTATAAGTCAGAAATAATAAGTATGGACACTATACACACGGTTAAGAGCACCAATCATCTATATAAAACACAGTTATGCGCTGTGGCCAAATTCTAGGCGGAATTGAGTGGCGCAGAGGCGCCGCAGTGAAGCTTGAGTCGGCGGCTGAAGTCGATGAGACTCCGACTCACCACGATGCCGCGGCAGCTTTCTTCGCTCCACCTCCGCCACTAAGTTCAGTAAATATAATCATTCATCACCATATACAATAACTCAGCTCGTTTATTAACGTCTCAACTGTTTCAACAACGAAAAGACAGAAGGAAGAGGGCAAGAGAACGATCAAGAGAGCCAAACAGCCAGCGATCCAGAGCAGGGCCCTCCCTGTCAGCCGAGCCAGCCATTTCTCGCTCTCTCTCTCTTTCCTCACCCCTCCTTCCCCCACACCAACTCAATCGATCCTTACACATTTCACACGCTGGTTATATTCACACTGACTGTCCTCGCAAACGGACATCCATCTATCAAGAAAATCTTGGGGAAAAGTCTAAACAATCTTGTCAAAGCAGAAACGAGTACTCACCATCAGCTCCAAGGTTTTGTCCTCCATCTCCGGTTCCATGTCTGTTCCCCGAAACTCGCAGTGAAAATGGAAACCCCGCCCTGCGACACAAACACGTCATAAACGGAGGCGTGGAGAGAATCCTTAAAATGAAACATACGATTGGCTGTCAAACACACAAACCTCACAAAATGGGCGTTGTCCACGTCGTGATTGGCTAATTTCTGCTGCTAAGGTACAGACACACCAGTCATGATCGAAGGGGGGGGTATAATCTGTGAAACAAGACTCGTGATTTGTCGCCGAATTACAAAACGGTTTTGTAAAACAAATTACTATTGGCTGCGTTCTGGTGCTAGGGTAAATAATGGGGTTATCCCCGATTATTAAAATTTAGCTGAGAAAGACTGATAAAATTGCTTGCAGGACAATATTTTAAAATGTCCATTCTTACTTATTTGAATTATGTAATTTACTAGATGAATGAATATATTTGGGACAATAAATTCCCCAGAAGCTTTACTATCCTGTTAAAATGCCTAAAAAACTTCTGCAACGCCTATGAGTTACCTCAGTAAGGAAAATAACAATACAATCGAATATAAAACCCGTCTTAATGAAGGGATAGTTCACCCAAAAGTGAAAATGATCTCATTTACTCACCCTCATGCCATCTCAGATGTCTGTCTTCTGCAGAAAACAAGAGAATGTGACCAGAAATCTGAAGACAAAAAAAGCAGATAAAAGTAATCCCGAAGACTCCAGTGGTTGTATTGCTTCTGAAGATATGATATAAGTGTGGGTAAGAAACAGATCAATATTTAAGTCCTTTCTTACAATAAATTGCTAAAGTGAAGATTTATAGTAATAAAGGACTTAAATTTATCATATCACTTTTGAAGATATGGATTTAACCACTGGATGGTTAAATGGATTACTTTTATGCTGCCTTGTGCTTTTTGGACCTTCAAAGTTCTGGCCACAATCAACTTATAGAAAATATTCTTTTAGCTCTTCTTTGTATGTGTTCAGAATAAGAAATGCAATCATCCACATCTGGGGTGGCATGAGGGCGAGTAAATGCTGAGAAAATTTTAATTTTTGGGTGAACCATCCCTTTAATTTGCCCCCAAAATAGATTTACTTGGCAAAACAAACAAGCTTAAAGTGCAATTTGCAAACAATGAGAACGTTTAATGTCTGTCCAGATGTAACAAATGATTTATACAAAATAGTGATGCATCAAAGAAAATATACAACATGTTAAAATACTGTGGGTCTTTGATAATTTTTATCCTTTTACATTACTAGGTTGTCTATTTCCAGTTAATTTTAGCATGTGCTAGAACACCATCCATCCCACAATTCTTCAAGGTCCAAAAATGTAATTTACCTGCATTAGCTATCTTTTTCTAAAACCAATCTCTTGTTAAAATGTGACTGGGCAAAATGGAAAGAAATTAGTGCTTTGTGTGGTTGATCACAGGCTCAGGAGATATGACCTCTAAACAGGACTTAAACAGCCGAACTGGCATACTCACATCAGTTATCACAGTAACCCCCACCCATTAATCAGTCTAAACGGACATTTCCATGCATGTGTTCTGCTGGCAAAGCCGCTGCCAGTGAGAGCTGAAGGCTCAAGCTAAGATTTTATGTTCTGAAAAAGCAGCAGGCTGAAGTTGAGGTTCAGATGCTGGTACACTGTGTTGTCATCTCTCACAAACTGCAAAATTCAGGCACTCATATGTAGTTTATTTTGAGAATTTGCATCTCCTGTGGGCTGAGGAAAACTAGTGAGGGAAATGTACGGAGAAAGACAGTTCTTGGTCTTCATGGCGGAAGTTCTGTAGCACAGGGGGATGGGTCCAGTTAATATAATGGTCCATTTGAGGGCAAGAAACCACTTCAATGTGGGAACAATGCAATGTGAGGATCAGGGTGTACCGCTGGCTCAGAGTGCATCACCACCACCCACTGGTTTACAGCAGAAACAAGGCAACAAATTATGTCTGGGCTGACCAGGAAATTAAAATGCAGGCCTAGCAATGGGCTTTAGGTGGCGATGCAAGCAGCACAGATCTAATCGTTTGCTACTGCTTTCTTCATATACTGATTAAGAGAAAATATAATACATTTTGAATAAAATACAACAGCAGCAGATGCCATTATAAAAGTAGAGGCAAAAGGAAGAAAGGAGTGAGATTAGGGGGGGAAGAAAAAGGTGTTGTGAAGAGCTGAGGCAGAACAGGCAAACGGGCCATGGCCATGATGTTGTGATGACCTGGTAAACAGTGGAGAGGAGAAAACAGTCTCTTCCAGTCCAGAGATCATTGCATTTCTAAAGCCAGGGAAACACCTGCCATTTTTCAAAAATTCTTATTCTCCCTTTTGCTGATTCGATCTCCTTCGCTCCCCTGCCGTTTGCGGGGTAGGTGGGGGGGGGTGGGGGGGTCTTGTTTTTTAAATTTCTTGTGTGTCAGTCTCGACTACCTAGTAGTCATCTAAATCAAAGAATTCATCATCTCCTCCCTGGTACTCCATGCCTTGGAAATCCACACGGTACCGCAAAATTCCTGAAAAGAACAAGAGTTGAAAAAAAATGGCCCTTGATATCTCTATTCAGATATTTCTTGAATAATAATTAGGAAGAATACTCACCACCAATGCCTCCAAAGCCTTTCACAAACTGTGATCCCTCCTGGCTCTTGTCTGTAACAATTTCCAGGGTGGCTCCAAATCTCTTGTAATTATTGGCGAACCACTCAAGCAGCGGCATGCTCTCGATCAGCTCGTGCTCCTGACCAGTCTAAAACAAGCACATACGGTACAGATAACATTACTTCATTAGAACTAGAGGTAGATCGATATATCGGTTTTACTGATTAATCTGTGCCTATAGTTGATTTTTGGAACTATCGCTTAGTTTTAATCTAGTGAATGTAGGCTATAAAAACCTTAATTTGGTAAATACTTAAATATAGGGGATTGATACAGAGCAAAGTCTTCATAATTTAAAAACAAGCGAATGTATTTCGGGCTTGTTTAAAGTTAAAGTCCAGCGTTATGCACCAAATATAATTTTTTTTCTGGTTATTACTGGGCTTTTGGTTGCACAACAGACTGCAGATATTTTTTTTTTCTCCATTTTGGACACTTGCAGCCTCAATGTCTGTGCCCATCATAGTAAGGAAAGACATTTTTGAACATTCTATAAATAATTTTAAAAACCATTGGTTGATTAATCAGTTTTCTGCCTTTTCACCACGTAGGTATAGGTATCGGCAAAATCCACTATCGGTCAACCTCAAACTGGAACCACATATATGTTATACAGTGCATTTGCAAAGTATTCATAGCTCTTCACTTTTTCCACATTTTGTTATGTTACTGCTTTATTCCAAAATTGATTAAATTCATTATTTTCCTCAAAATTCTACAAACAATACCCCATCATGACAACATGAAAGAAGTTTGTTTGAAATCTTTGCAAATTTATTAAAAAAAAAAAAAAAAAAAAAAAATCACATGTACATAAGTATTCACAACCTTTGCTCAATAGTTTGTTGAAGCACCTTTGGCACCAATTACAGCCTCAAGTCTTTTTGCGTATTTTGCTACAAGCTTGGCACACCTATTTTTGGGCAGTTTCTCCCACTCTTCTTTGCAGGACCTCTCAAGCTCCATCAGGTTGGATGGGGAACATCGGTGCACAACCATTTTCAGATCTCTCCAGAGATGTTCAAGTCTGGGTTCTGGTTGGGCCACTCAAGGACATTCACAGAATTGTCCCGTAGCCACTTCTTTGTTATCTTGGCTGTGTGCTTAGGGTCATTGTGCTGTTGGAAGATAAACTTTTGCCCCAGTCTGAGGTCCAGAATGCTCTGGAGCAGGTTTTCATCAAGGATGTCTCTGTACATTCATCTTTCACTCGATCCTAACTAGTCTCCCAGTTCATGATGCTACCACCACCATGCTTCACTGTAGGGATGGTATTGGCCAGGTAATGAGCAGTGCCTGGTTTCCTCCAGACATGATGCTTTCAATTCAGGCCAAAGAGTTCAATCTTTGTTTCATCAGACCAGAGAATTTTGTTTCTCATGGTCTGAGAGTCCTTCAGTTGCTTTTTGGCAAACTCCAGGCAGGCTGTCATGTGCCTTTTACTGAGGAGTGGCTTCAGTCTGGCCACTCTACCATACAGGCCTGATTGGTGGAGTGCTGCAGAGATGGTTGTTCTTCTGGAAGGTTCTCTTCTCTCAGAGAAACGCTGGAGCTCTGTCAGATTGACCATCGGGCTCTTGGCCAACTCCCTGTCTAAGGCCCTTCTCCCCAGATCGCTCAGTTTGGCCGGGCGGTCAGCTCTAGGAAGAGTCCTGGTGGTTCCATTTATGGATGGAGGCCACTCTGCTCATAGGGACCTTCAATGCTGCACAAATTTCTCTGTACCTCGATTCAATCCTGTCTCGGAGGTCTACAAACTTCATGACTTGGTTTGTGCTCTGACATGCCCTGTTAACTGTGGGACCTTTATAGACAGGAGTGTGCCTTTCCAAATCATGTCCAATCAACTGAATTTACTGGATGATCAGTGGAAACAGGATGCACCTGAGCTCAATTTTGAGTGTCATGGCAAAGGCTGTGAATACTTACATGTGATTTTTATTTTTTTATAAATTTGCAAAGATTTCATTCATGTTGTCATTATGGGGTATTGTGTGTAGAATTTTGAGAAAAATTATAAATTTAATCCATTTTGGAATAAGGCTGTAATATAACAAAATGTGGAAAAAGTGAAGTGTTGGGAATACTTTCCGGATGCACTGCATACTGAAAGGTAAATATCACACAAGTGGCTAGTTCATCAAGTTCAACCAAATGTGCATGCATTGGTGTCCTTAAGTATGAGATCACAAGTTAAAATGCTTCTAGTTAGAATATTCTCTAAATTAACACAAATTTCAGACCGAATTGAATTTCAGAACTTCTTATTTGGAATTTCTACCTTTTGCTTTAGTGACAGCATGTGTAAAAGCTGACATGGACAGCACACTTTTGTGTAAAACCTGATGATCAGTGTTATTCTCAAGTCATGCTGGATGTTCCAAAGGGCATCATGTGTTCTTCAATGGAAGCCAGAAAGGAGCTTACATTTGTCAATGTCATAAATTTCCTTATTTGATTAGTGACCTAGAAATAGTGCAGAATCTTATATACTTCATAAGGTTTCTTCCTTTAAAAAATTTCAAAATCCTCAAACTTTATTTCCAGGTTTAAATTAAATTATGAATCATAGATTTTAATGTGGCATTTCTCAAACTTCTGGATCCCACTGTATATCCTAAAACATCAAAACAGAACTACAATGTCATCCTCAATGTTAAAGATCAGGTATTTTAACTCAAAAGCTGACAATCTGATGTTAGGTCAGAGTACAACTTTAATTACAGAGACAGTCACTGGGCCTTTGGGAATAGCACTTAAATCTCACAAGAGGGATGCTCTGTGGGAAGTGTTCCAGCAAACAGGGCACTTTAAGCTACTTTCATTAAAATCTGTCAAATCATACATAAGATGTATTTTGTGGCATCTCTTCACTTACCTCTTTGTCAGTGAAATGAGACTTGTCCTTCTCCTGTTCTGGTGTCAAGTAGAGTGTCTTTTCATCTAATAAAAAATAATTTAAATTAAAAATGAGAAAGGACATTTTTTAATGCATTCAGTACATGCAAAGTTATAATCGAGCTAGAGCAGGTTTGTGTGTAGTCAAGCTATAGTATTCATCTGTCTGTCTGTCCAAGCATACATGACACTGCGTAATCATATATTCGAAGGAAAGGCATCACTCATACAAAAATTAACATTGCTACATTTCCACACTTAACCTCATTTTCCGAGCATGCACACATTGCCGAGGCCAATTGTGGTCTGCTTAATGTGTATTCATGCTGGGCGAAGTGAAGCTACGTTATTATTAGCATTATTTAGGTCTGTTAGTCAGACTTATCATACGATTGAATCAGCATTTATAGACCAAAAGAAATTTTTTTTTTAGTTAGAACGAAATCAAACTTTTAAATGTGCATTTAAACATACTGATTATGAGGGTGAATGTGTGTTTACCATTTTCCGGTGTAATGTTTTCTCCATGACAACGTAGAACATAACGCATGGTGTCCAGGTTCTCATAAACTATAAGAATCTCCACTGCTCCCATCTCCAACGCTTTGAGTGTGTCTTCAACTCCGAAACAGTACTTCCCTGTATCCTGACTGATCTCATCAAAATATCGGCCTGAAATCAAACAAATGAGTCACTACACAATCAAGGACATCATAAAAATTCAAACAGGCAAACAATCATTCATAAATTTACTACAAATGTATTATTTTTATTTCACAGAAAGCCATGGCTTTTGGGGGGCCTGGGTAGCTTAGCAAGTATTGACTTTGACTACCACCCCTGGGGTCGCAAATTCGAATCCAGGGGGTGCTGAGTGAGTCCAGCCAGGTCTCCTAAGTAATCAAATTGGCCTGGTTGCCAGGGAGGGTAGAGTCACATGGGGCAACCTCCTTGTGGTAATGATTAGTGGTTCTAACCATCAACAGGGCACGTGGTAAGTTGTACGTGGATTGCAGAGGGTAGCATGAGGCTCCACATGCGGAGTATCCACGGTGTCATGCACAGCGCGCCACATGATAAGATACACGGATTGACGGTCTAAGAAGCAAAGGCAACTGATACTTGTCCTCCACCACCCGGATTAAGGTGAGTAACCACGCCACCAAGAGGACCTACTAAGTAGTGGGAATTGGGCATTCCAAATTGGGAGAAAAGGGGATTAAAAAAAAAAAAGCCATGGCTTTTATAATGCTTAATTAAATGTCATTTAAGAAACATTTAAATCAGTTTGAAATGTGCGTGGTTGTCCATCACCCTCATCCACCCTGGAAATTATTGTTACCTATTAGTTTCTTTTCTTGGATGAATTTAACATTGGACAGCACTTCTGCTGAGAGCTCAATGGCCTGGTTGAATCCATTCTCTCCTCCGTACGATATGTCAACCAACTTCAGAACCTTCGCTTGTAATCTCTGCATGTTCCCAGAGAGAGGAGCATAAAGTCAGCAAAAGGCCTAGTGCTGAATTCTGAATGTTGAAAGAATATCAAATTAAATAACACACCGGGTCAAACATATCTGACTGGCTGAGCTCCGTCTTGAAGTCGGCTGATCCGGCAAGCACCAGTCCTGCCACATTGACCTTATCATTGGACACAAATAGTTGCACAGCTGTTTCTGCAACTTTACGCACATAGTTATGTCTTTTCTCCATTCTTAAACGAGCAAATCGAAGAGCCGACTGACCTCCTCTACCTGGCAGTAAAGATAGAAGTCAGTACATTTTAGAACAATTCAATTTGGAAAGAGGCACAACAAGCGATTTGAAGACATTTTTACCGTGCTTTTTGGGCAGGTCCACAGTAAACTTGTGCAGCACCTCCCTCGTGTTGCCTTGTAAAGTCCCAAAAAGGGCACCGCTACCATCAATTACAATGAAGCCAAACTTACTGTCATCGGACAGCAGCGCTGTAAGAGCCTGTAGACATATAAATGGTAAACTTATTTTTGTCTTCACAAAAATTAGAATTCATAATTTACTCAATCTCATGCCATCCCAGATGTGTATGATTTTCTTCTGCAGAACACAAAGATTTTTTTGGAAGAGTATTTCAGCTCTGTAGGTCCATACAATGCAAGTGAATGGTGACCAAAAGTTTCGAGCTCCAAAAAGGACAAAGGCAGCATAAAAGTAATTCATAAGACTCCAGTGGTTTAAATCATGTCTTCTGAAGCGATCCAATAGATTTTGGGTGTGAAAAGACCAAAATATAACTTATTTTTACTGTACATCTTTCCATTACAGTCTCTAGGCACGATCATGATTTCAAGCTTGATTACACTCCCTAGCGCTTAATGCATGCACAGAGCACTATTAGAAGTGTAATCGAGCTTGAAATCATTATCACCAAGGAGACAATTCATTTTGTCTATCTAAAAAATGTCACAGGAGTTGCTGAAGACAGGTATCCAGTATGCAAAACATGCAGACGAAAAGTGCCAGCAAAAATGGTGAAAACATCTAATATGTCCCAGCACCTGAGGGATCACCATCCAAAGATTCATGCCCAGATGAAGGTAATAATTTTACAAACATAGTAAATATTTATATGTAGTGTACTACTTACCTTTTGTAAAGTCGAACACTGAAATGAAACTGTGTAAACCCGAAGAGTTGTTTATTTTAAGTTTAAGAGGAGGGGTTCAGCTTTATATTGTGAATGCGATGCCTCCAAATAGTTTTTCCTACTTGAATAAGATTTCAGTGAGCATAAAAGCGCTGTGATTATCCGGCTGATCATTAGATTACTGAATAAAGAATGAAGGTTCCCCTAGCCTGACATTGTTTATTTTAAACATATGGTTTAAAGTTATAGTTTTTATTTATTTATTTATATTTATTGAAAGGCTATACATTTTCATTGAAAAGGTACAGTACCTTGTGTCAGAAGGCAGATAGACAAAATTGCAAGCACAAATACAAGTACTTTACCTACTTGTTTTCCGTTAAAAGTAGGAATATACATTTTAACTGCATGTCCTAAGGAATGCTGCAATAAAACTTTATATGTTTGGAGGTTTTTAACGTTGCATAATAGGTAAATTTGCAGATAATCCTAAAAATCGTGATCTTTTTATCAGACAATAAGTAAACAGTAAACAGCAAAAAAAATGTGTCCACGGATCATGGACAATGATTCTTTCTGCCTGTCAATATGTTTGCGTGTTCACATAGTATTTGATGAATAATGCGATTTATGCAGTGTTGTTCATAGCAGTTGTCAGTTGAGGGTGCAATTCAGCAGCTGCTTTTTTTAACAACGGTTTCTGCTCTCATCGAAGCTCATTTTGGCTTCGATGAAAAGAGCTGAAATCGCTTACATCACTTTAATCACTGGAGTTTTATGGATTACTTTTATACTTCAAAGGACCCCATTCACTTCCATTGTATGGGCCTATGGAGTGGAGATATTCTTCTAAAAATCTTTGTGTTCAGCAGAAGAAAGTCAAACACATGGGATGGCATGAGGGTGAGTAAATGATAAGGGAATTTAAATTTTTGGGTGAACAAACACTTTAAGTAATAGCAGACCACTCCTCGACAACATGCATGATTTGAGGTATCATTCACGTCCAAGCACAAATGGTGCAGGGGAAGTTACATACCGAAGTATACTCAGGGTAAGGGGGTTGTTTCAAAAAATGTGTTAAATGTTTGAAAATGAAAATATACTTTTTTTTTTTAATGTACATGTACTGAGAGAATCTTTATCACACATGGGTAACTTTACACTACAAAAATATAAGGCATATGACAGGTAGGAGGTTTTGAGGGTGTAAAATCAAGCAGGATTTTCTCAACTTTTGGTCAAACACTTGCAATTTTCCACTACATCATTCTGATGCACTATTGCCATTGAAATCAATTAATTTGTAGCAGAAATTGTAGTGTGCAGGCACATTTATGACAAAAAAACATGATAGCTACAATTATGAATAAGACAAAAACAGCTGGTTCATCAACTATTCCCTGGTGCTCACATGCTCTCACCTCAGTGTGGAACTTGTTGTCACATAAATACAAGGATGTGTTGATTGGTTTAAAAGGCTCAAAATCAATGTTGACTTTCTTCTCTTTGCCTTCCTCTGTCACTATGGTGCCACAATACACCACCAGGCCATTGGGAGGCACTGCAAGATAGAGAGCAAACTTACAGGGGGATCAAGAGAGACCACACCCAAGAAAAGATTAAATCAGCTGCCATACAAACATGCAAACCATATGCACTCCATTTAACCTATACATTCACAGTAAACCCATTTGAACTGCTAGCTTAATGTTCAAACAAGACCACCAATGAGAAAAGTTAAGGTGATCAACAGTAAACTTCACTGAATGGATATGGAAACGGTTATATAAATACTTCCAAACCATCTTGGTTCCAACTAAAGCCCTTCTGCCACATTAACAACCACACACTCACCTTTGTTGTACAGTTTGAGTCTCTGCTGTACTGAGGTAATGGCTCCCAACACAGACAGTCTGTTGACTCTGCTCTTGATGTTCGAGGCAGTGCCAAACTCATCGGCCAACATCTTCGCCACACGTGAGATCTGATCCTTATGAGGGATGATGAGGGAAATCATACTGGTGCCATTTCTGAGGACAAAGTTTCATAGAGAAGTTCAGCGGGAAACACAATATCCAAGGTATTACGTAAGAGAGGATGCAACGGAGCAGGATTTGTTAATTTTCATATGTTCACAGCCTTAATACAAATAAGTGGCATCTATTTATATAAAATGAACTCGAATGATACCTTATAACAACATTTTAAGTTTATGACTGTACTTGTCAAGGTGTGGCAAGATACGTTAAAACAGCATTTCAACTACAATCATAATGCTATCACAATGTAGACTATTAATTTAAAATAACAAGTCATATAATTGCTATTTATGTTTTGGGGAAACAAAACATTTAACCTTTTATATATGGCCCAACCTAAATGTCACGTTCACCATCCAAATGCTTAGGCGTCATCCCAAGTGGCCTCCACATACCCAAAGCTCTCGTTATTCATCATGAAACCAACATTTTTAATCATTAAAAAAATAAAGCGCTTTACTGTGCGCGGTCTTATTCTCCGTCCACCATACTGCTCTCTCTTCAACAGCTGTTAGCAAACTGGTTAGCATGTGGTCTCCCCCAAGAACGAATCAAATCACACATCAGATGTGTTGCTGTTTGTCATTCAACGCCTGTAATACAAATAAAGAGGATGAGACCGAGTTGAGCCCTCACCCTCTAGCCGCCTCGAGGCTTTTGATCAACTTCTTAATCTTCCAAATTTCCACGTTTCTATCCGCTGCGCTGGGGTCGTCCGCCATCTTCCTCGCGCCGTCTGGACCTGCTGAAAAAAGAGAATTCTACTTTAGCTGGCTAACGCGGATAACTTGAATTATCTGGTCCGGTCAGTCATAATAAAGTCTGAAAGTGCACTGGTTGCCTATATATGATAGAACGAATAGTTGTACAGTTTAAGTGAGGCTTGTTGTGGTTAAGAAAGCGAAGTAGGACTAAAGTTTGATGCGCTAACGCCACCCAGCTCGCGGGCCTCTCTCCTCTCGCGTCCGTGAACAACGTGCCACGCGCCGCTCGCGGAAGATAACACGTAAAAGAGCCCTTAATATATATTGATTTAATCAACATTTCCAGAATCCTTCAACGCATTTCACTGAAAGCAGTGACTGTACGATACTTACAGGCTACTGTGATCTGATCTGATCCGATCCGCTCCGCCGTGTCCTTACGGCAATTACTTAATGGTCCAGAGCGGGTTTGCCACTGTTTCTCACAGTGAACTGATACAGCTCTCGTAAGCAGCCGGTTTATTCTTGCTGCGCGTGGTGCTTCGATGGAGGCTCACGTGGGGAAAAGGCAGAAATTCCATTTAGTATCACTTCCTGAAAACGCGACGCACGGGGGTGTATTTGGTTCTATGTAATTGGGTGACTGTACTGTCAATCAAAAAGGATGGAACAATGCCGTTTTATTGCAAAAACAGAGAGGAAAAACAGTCACATACGATGGAAATACAATACAATATTCTGCAAACAGTAAACTGAACAGAGAGAGCTCTCTTTTTAATCTGAAGAAGAAAGATATACAAATTATTTTGCTCGTTTCTAAATGTACTTTTATATAAAGATTTGTTTTTTTCTAAAATAAGAGATTTTTTTTGTTACTGGTAAAATTATCGGTCATAAACATTCTTAAGTATATGCAAAATAGCTTTAAACAAGGTTTAGTTGACATTACCTCGGCATTTCAAAGTTAATAATTGCATAGTGTTTTTAATTTAGATGAAGCCCTAGATTGGTCCAATGTCATAAAAAAAATGATTTCCTTTTTTCATAGATAAGATAGATAATTGTATTATTATTTTAAATGAAGGCTATTTGTAAGACCTTTATTTTATTTATTTTTCCTTGTTACGTTACTAGGGGTTCAAGCCCGTATTTAAGATGGTCAGATGGCGTCACAGTGAAATCGTTGAATCGCCAATTTAACATTGATATAAGTTGGAAAATTGGTCAACGGTGGGTAAGAGACCGTCTGAAATGTCCACAAATGGTGGTAAAACTGTGGAGATTTTCTATATAAATTTTCAATAAGATCAAACAATGTATGAATACAATCATAAAGACAAGTACAGGTGAAGGACAAAAATAAACAAATCAAATAAATAAACATTAGAAAAAAAATATGTATTAACCATTCAAAATGTATACATAAATATTATAAAGCAGACAAATAATCGAAAAAAAAAAATAAAATAAATATATTATCTATTCATTTTCATTTTTTCAAGTCATGTGTCAGGAAAGTTCTCATATAAGAAAGGATATACGATTTTTATTAATAACGCATATTAACTCAACACATTTATTGCTAAAACTGTGGAGAATGTGGTTAGGGGCTGTGACAAAAAGCTGAGTCCAACCCCTCAAAATCACCTGTCTGGCGACCATAACACAGGTTAGGACTAAATCCTCCACATGTTTATTCTCCACATTGATTACCGCCTCTCAAAATACAGAGTCAGGGACAAAATGAAGCCTGAGTGCCCAAGACATCATATACCTAAACCAAAACCCTTGGATCTTCTTGCACCCTCTATGGGTTGTGTCTCCATCCTCCAGCTGCTAATGGTTCCAGGGCAAGACAGAACAATAATGGGGAAACAGGGCAACCCTGCCGGGTGAACCTATCCAGAGTAAAATTATCTGAAATTAATCAATTTGTTATTATCCCCACTACCAGGTGTCTATAAAGTAACCTAATCTATCCAATAAAACTATTCATGAACCTGTATATTTCCAAAATCTTAAAAAAGATTATCCCATTCTACCATATCAAATGCCTTTTCAGAGTCAAGTGAGATGTCAGCGACCAGAGTCTGATGATTCATCGCTGACCACATTATACTGATGAAATGCCTAATGTTATCAGAAGAGCTGCGGCCCCAAATAAACACCACCTGATCTATATGCATAAGCAATGTCATAACTTTACTTAATCGGTTAGCCAAAATTTTTGTCAATATTTTAATGTCTAGCTGGATCAGGGAAATTTGACGATAACTATTTCACTTGCTTGGATCTTTGTCTTTTTTAAGAATCAGACTGATCTGGCCTTGTGTCATGGTTGGTGGAAGCTTTCCATTCTTTAAAGATTCTGTATAAACTTATAACAAAAGTGGAGCCAGTTCTGTAGCATAAGATCTAAAAAACTCAGTGGCAGAACTGTCTGGCCCCAGAGCCTTGCCTGTAGGTAAGGCCTTTATTACCTCGTCAAGCTCCTCCAAGGTTATCTCAGAATAAAGATATTTTTTTTTTTTTTTTTTTGCACAGTCATCATTTTAGGGAGTTTTAATGGTTCCACAAAGTTTCTAATATCTTCATCAGTAGACGAAGACATGGAACTGTAGAGATCAAGAGAGAATTCTTTAAAAGCAATATTAATATCAATGGCCGAGGTAAACATTTCACCACCAGAAGATTTCACTGAGGGAATGGTAGAAAAAGACTCTCTCTGCTTTATATATCTAGCCATAAGCTTTCCTGCTTTGTCCCCGAAATAAAGAATGACTGTCTTACCCTAAATAACCAAAACTCCACCTTGTGCGACAAAATATAATTAAATCTGTATTTCAATCGGGTCAATTCCCGGAGGCCATCAGATGACATTCAGAGCTTCGGCTCTGCCTCAGCACTTTTAATATTCCCTTCTCACTTTTTGATGAATGTGGCATACTGTATGATCCAACTCCTAAGAACTGCCGTAAGTGCCTCTGAAGCCACACCCACAGAGGATACTGAGGACCAGTTGGTTTCCAGATAAACATTGATTTCAACCTTTAACATTTGTTAAACATTTTTGTAAAATCCTTTAGGATTTTGCAAAAGGGACACATTAAAGCGCCAAATGTATGTTTTCTTTTTCTCCATATGTGGCAACATCTCTAAACTCACCAGAGCATTATCTGAGACTAAAAGGTTTCCAAATCAGCAATCATCAACAGATGAAATGAGGGATTTAGATACCAAAATATTCTAGAATAAACTGTATGGACTGATGAAAAAAATGTATAGTCCCTACCAGATGTGTTCAAACGTCTCCAAATATCTGTAAGACCAAAATTTTTACACATCCTGTGAAGCATCAATGTTGCTCTAGGGGGCTTACTCACTTTTGCTTCACTATGATCAAGGACTGAGTCCATCAAAAGATTAAAGTCTCCTCCAAATATATCATTAATCTGCTTAAGACATCTGAATTGTAGATGTTTACTTATCAATATAATGACTTCCCTGCACTTACTTGAGCCAGCACTAAAGAATACATGTCCACCCCATATCTTCACAAATTGTTCACCTTCCAGCAGTGAAAGATGTGTTTCTTGAAGAAACACTGTATCATATTGTAAAGGGGTTTAGACGGGCAAGGAGGAGGCGAGAACCGGCTTGGTAATTAAAATAATATTTTAATGATAAACTTAAACAAAAGACATAAACACACATGACGGACATGCCCGTAAACAATCTCTCTCTCCTGCACCATCTTCCGCAATCGGCCTTTATCCCTCTCGGAGGCTTGATTAGCCTGATAAAGGACCCGGTGTGAAGAATCACCACACGGCCCTGCCATACGCCCTGCCACATTCCTCCCTCGTTCTCTCAGGCTGGGCCCCCGGCATGACGTACACCCCCCCTCCCTGGGGAGGGGTGTGCCTTCCGCCCCGTCTGCCGGCAGGTCATCCCCGTCTACCTGGATGAGGGAGGGGACAAGGGGAAGGAAACAGAAATAATAAAAATGGGGGGTACTTCCTGTAACATCATAGTATCCCCCAAAAAACACTGTAAAATTTAAAAGAGAGGGACAAGGCTAATGCCTAGCTGCAGTGAGAGAGAGAAAGGAGAGAGAGATGGAAAAAAACAAAAACTTACTCGTCGGTTCTCTGATATACTGACGCATGGTCCTCGATCACTCCTCCACCCTCTTTGGTGGACGACAGCCACTCCTCCCCGGGCAGACCGGAGTCAGACCCACGACCCCCGGCGGACAGAATGCCCCTCCGCATTCCCGGCGACTCATGGGGACACTACGCCACCCCTGGCAGTGGCCGTACCGCTCCAGGCGGTCGGGGAGTCACTTCCCTCCTCCCCTCGCGGACGGCGGTCTTCTTTCAACACCTCTGCGTTTCTGGGGGATGGCAGGGCTCTCCTCCGCCCCTGGCAGTGGCTCCATCGCTCCAGGGGGTCGGGGAGCCCATTCCCCACTCGCCTCGCGGACGGCGGCCATTCACCGCATCCGGGCGGTCAGGCTACTCCATCCCCCAGCGGATGGCAGCGGCACTCCTCCGGGTGGGCAGCAGTGTCAAGGACTACGCGACGGGCATCCTTCTACCTTCCCGGATTTTGGCACTAGTGTAAAGGGATTTAGATGGGCAAGGAGGAGGCGAGAACTGGCTTGATAATATAAATAATATTTTAATGATAAACTTAAACAAAAGACACAAACACACATAATGGACATGCCTGTAAACAATCTTTCTCTCCCGTACCATCTTCCGCAGTTGGCTTTTATCCCTCTTGGAGGCTTGGTTAGCCTGATAAGGGACCGGGTGTGTAGATCACCACCCGGCCCTGCCCTCCACCCTGCCACACATATTTCTTACATTTAAGAAAAGCTTCCTTCTTTTTATAGGGTGCCCCAACCCATTCACATTCCACTTGGAGAGACACAATTCACTCATATTAACATTTGAGATTTTTACATATTAGAAAAAATGTATTGTGTGTCAAAAATACAATTATAAAGACTACATTCCCCATTAGTGCAACAGTCAATCCCCGAACTTCCCCCTGAACCAAACAATCAGAAAATAGAAAAATGCTCACCAACCATCGTCCATCCCTGTAAACTCAAAAAGTCCACGCACTCCTACGAGAACAGTCCTCTGTTCTATACAAATTTTGTGAGACAGATTTAAATAACAGAAAATAATCTATAAAAAAAACTCCAGCCAATAGGCAGAATAAACACAAAGAATGTGTAGATTCATTCACAAAATTGTATCGAAGGTGTGTTCCTCCACAAAACAAACTCCAGCCACTAGCAGAACCAGCACAAAACAAACAAACAAACAAACAATCAAAATTGGTTTCCTTGTACAGGAAAACTAATGTTCAGTGAGCCGACTGTTCATGAGTGCAGCAGATGCCATAATCATTCCAATATTTTGCCAAAAATACTCCACAAAACAAATTCTAGCCAATAGGATGCATCAGCACAAGGAACGAGCAGATTAATCCACAAACTGTCCCAAAGGAGTGTTATTCCCCAAACAAACTCCAGCCAATAGGCGGAACCAGCACAAAATCAAACAAAAAAGGTGACTAGCTTCCTCGGATGGTCAAGAGTATATTCAGAGAGTCAAGTTCACACAGGGCCTTAAGTGAAACACACCATGACTTCCTCAGTGCATTGATTTTATGGATGACATCATATATTGTGGGCATGTAAATATTTTGCAGCCATCCTTAGTATCTATTCTTAATTTGGCCAGGAACTTCAGTGTAAAAGCAACCTTCCGTTGATGCAAAAGTTTCTTGAAGGAGTGTTACTCCACAAAATAAACTCCAGCTGCTAGGTGAAACCGATTCAAAAAGAAACAAAAAGGTGCTCAGCTTCCTCAGACAGTAAAGGGTATGTACAGTGAGTCAATTCACTTGGGGGCTATATCAAAATCACCAAATGGTTTACTCACCCATTGTTTCTATGAAAGAAAATGCTTGCTGTGGGCATGTAAATATTTTGCGGTCATCCTTAGTATCTATTCTAAGTTTGGCCAGGAACATCAGTGCAAAAGCGATCTGTTGATGCAAGAGTTTCTTGCATTCCTTGAATCGATCACATTTCTCTCGAATTCGCAAAGTCTGAGAACAAGAAAATGTTGTGATTCTTCTAAGAAAGCTTTCCTTTGCTCCTCACTCACACAACATAAGATCTTTATCGGATGGTCTCAGAAATTTGGCCAGAATTGATCGGAGCCTGTCTCACACAACAGATCTCCGAGCCAGGAATCTGTGCGCTCACTCGATTTCCAGCTTGTGGCCTGTTATGTCGAACAGACTCGGAAAGAGCTCATCTAGGAATTTCACCATATCCCTGCCTACTTCATGCTCAGGAATTCCAACAATTCTGACATTGTTTTACCAGTTGCGGTTCTCCAAATCCTCCAGTTTTTCCAAGATGCATTGCAAATCTACTTTGGTTGCTAGCAGATTAGCAGCTCATTCCCACTCTGATGACTCCAGATAATCGATCCTTCTCTTGACATCCCTGATTCTTGTAACCAACTCACAGAATTTTGTTCCTATTGCAATTATCGATCGACGTATCACAGCAAGATCCTATAAGTCGGCAACAACTTTCATCAGCATCACAGATATGTTGGACAGTTGATGCTGAATTTCTCCTGCCGAACCGTCCAAACCGAGTCCCTGGTCTGCAGGCCTATCTGAGGTATCAGCTTGAGCATGTAAGTGTCTTTTAAAATCTCCAGAGCTTGAGGATTTTGAATTCTTTGCCATGTTGACTTCAAAGAACAGTTATGTAGCAGGGTGTATCAAATCTCACTGGTATATGACAAAAAAAATACTAATTAAAAACTAGCAAAGTACACAGAGCTTTCCGTTTACACGTCCGCTTATCTCATGGTGTCATGTGACTACACATGTTTGTATTGTTAAAAAATATCAGATCGAACTAGATCCAGAGTCCCAATATGAAAAGTTATCAAAGACATTTTTAACTTTTGATTTATCTTCAAAATGGTAAGCCAAAACATACGTAGTGGGCATGGCCACTTTTATTAAAATGGTTATAGCTCATGAATGGAATGAGATATTAGTATCACCAAATTTGTTACACATATGTATGGGGTCTAGGGTGATCCAATTCTGGTTTGCCCGGGACAGTCCTGGTTTGAAGAGGTGCGTCCTGTTGTCCTGACAATTGTATTATGTCCCGTTTTCAGCTGGTAGGCTCACTTATTTTTTTCTTTTTAAATTAAAAATCCTCATTGTCCTTCTAGCTGTTGTCTCCAGTATCGTTTGCAGAGAGGAGAAGCAATTTCGTTGTGTAGCACATTGATTTGTAGTTTTTCAGTAAATCAGCTGAAGTGTAACTGATTACTATAGCAATCACATCATGCACTTTGCTCTCGTGCTCTATGTTGCCCTGCCAGTCAGCGCAAGTTAGAAATGCCCAAATAAAAACGTGTTTTCAACAGCGAGCTGAAAGAAGCCAATCCGTTTCTTCCCGCGACATGTGAAAATTAAGCGATGTGTTTTGCTGTCACTGTGAATTTTTATTTCCCAAGACCACCGAGGTAAATCAGACAATCTCACATTCAGACAGCAATACAGCACATTTTACATCATACAAGCACTTAAATGTTGAGATGTGGGGATTGTGTTTTGAATTTTAGGTTCCAATGTTGTGAATTTTGTGTTAAAATATGTACATGACATGACAAGGCAATTCATAAATACACATGCAATATGAAATTATATGAATAGTATAGGCTACGTGGAATTTGTACATTAATAAAAAGCTAAAATGTGATTAAATATTGAACAACAAAATATAAAATAAGATATATATTTTCATAAACTATATATACAGTTAAGTGCAGAAGTTTGCTTGCCCCTTTCAGAATGTATGCAAATATAAGAGATAAAAGATAATTTTGTTATACACTAGTGGCCAAAATTTTGGAATAATGTACAGATTTTGCTCTTATGGAAAGAAATTGTTACTTTTATTCACCAAAGTGGCATTCATCTGATCACAACGTATAGTCAGGACATTAATAATATGAAAAATTGCTATTACAATTTGAAAAAATAAAAATAAATAAATAAATGATCAGAATTTCTTAAACTACTTCAAAGAGTTCTCATCAAATAAATACTCCTCATACAGCAATGACAGCTTTGCAGATCCTTGGAATTTTAGATGTCAGTTTGTCCAGATACTCAGGTGACATTTCATCCCACAGTTCCTGTAGCACTTGCCATAGGTGTGTCTGTCTTGTCGAGCACTTCTCACTAACCTTACAGTCTAACTGATCCCACAAAAGCTCAATGGGGTTTAAGATCCATAACAGTTTTTCCAATATATGTTGTGCAATGTCTGTGTTTCTTTGCCCAACTGTTTTTGTTTTTCTGTTTCAAAAGTGGCTTTTTCTTTGCAATTCTTCCCATAAGGCCTGCACCTCTGAGTCTCTGAAACTGGTGTTGAGCGGGTAGAATTCAATGAAGCTGTCAGCTGAGGACAAGTGAGGCGTCTATTTCTCAAACTAGAGACTCTGGTGTACTTATCCTCTTGTTTAGTTGTACATCTGGCCTTCACCATCTCTTTCTGTCCTTGTTAGTGCCAGTTGTCCTTTGTCTTTGAAGACTGTAGGTACACCTTTGTATGGAATTTTTTGGCAATTTCAAGCATTGTATAGCCTTCGTTCCTCAAAATAATGATTGGCTGATGAGTTTCCAGAGAAAGCTGTTTCTTTTTTGCCGTTTTTGACCTAATATTGACCTTAAGACATGCCTGTCTATTGCATACTGTGGCAACTCAAAAACAAACACAAATACAATGTTAAGCTTCATTTAACAAACCAAATAGCTTTCAACTGAGTTTGATATAATGGCAAGTGATTTTCTAGTACCACATTAGCAATTTAGCATGATTACTCAAGGATAAGGTATTGGATTGATGGTTGCTTGAAATGTGGCCTGTCTAGATTTGATCAAAAATGACTTTTTTTCAAATAGTGATGGTGCTGTTTTAAACATCAGTATAGTCCTGACTATATTTTGTGATCAGCTGAATGCCACGTTGGTGAATTAAAGTACCAATTTCCTTCCAATCAAATAATACATTTTAACAGAAGAATGAATGTAAATTAATTTATAAAATTATAAGCTTCACATATCTGACTTTAAACCCTCCAAAAATGGGCTCTATTCATGTTTCATGATTTACATACACAAATCAGTGTATGTAATGGCACTGGCACACAAATTAAAGTACAACCAAAAACATGAATATATTTTATTTTATATTGAAAATGCTCAAATGTCATAATGTTCAAAACACATAGTGCTGTAATTTATTTGTAATTAATATAAGTTCTGTGGTAATATATTCATCTAAGTGTATTATTATTTTATACTATAGCATTGAATCTCTCCTGAGTTAGTGTAAGGATCACTTAATTTAATTGCTTTAACGTGCAACATACAGCCCAGAAAGGCAACCTTAAGAATTTCACAAACCAATGACTAAAATATAGTGAGAGCATAATGAGCCTTGAAATTTAGTCTCTTAACTAAACTCGAGCAGATCTGTATTTCATGAGCTGTAGAAGGGTTGCCTTTTCATTAACCAATCCCAGGACACAGATACATTGTTAAAGGTCCACTTTTCATGGTCTCTTGGTTCCTTTGCTGAGTTTGTCTCCAAGCTGTTGGATGAGTTCAGCAAGTTCTTCAGTGGCCTGTGACTTTTCCTCAAGAAGCTCATAGCGGAGACTGGAAATATCCTGCTTGATCTCCTTCAACTCACCTGAGACAAAAAGTAACACACAAAATATGTTTTTAATCGGTTTCAAGTAATATTTGCTTGCAATATCACAAGAAACATGCAGTTATAGCAATATTTCACACATACTATGTAATGGATGTAGGTTATAACAAGATAATTACAGAGATGTGTTTTAGAGCATAGATCACAGAGAAACAATTGAGTCTAGTCAGGAGTCTAGTTAAGACCATAAAACAGGTTAATCGTACCTTCATTGATCTCATCACTTTCGCTGTCAATTTGGGCCTTTAGGACATACCGCTTGATGAGACGTTTCATGAGTTTCTATGAGATCAAGAGAGTTGAAGTCAATACGAAATCAAAATTGACCCTGTTAACTTTCTTGATGCACGTTGCATGTCTCAGGGTGCACAATGCATCTGTGCACATTATTCCAAGTAAAATAAAAGTTTCTTTTTCATAATCTTTTATTAATATGTAATAGCTTTATCCGCTTCTAAAATTACTTTCCCTTTTCCAATCCATCCCCTCCATTCACTTGTCTCCATTGTGCTATGGAACGGCTACTTTTCCTGGTCTAATCAACTCCCAAAGGATAAAATCAAGTACCGTCTTACATTATTTCTCTTTTTGAATATCCTTTTTCGCTTTGAAAAGATTAAGAAAGTAATATGTAGACGATGCCTGCAATTCTTATAAATGAAGAGTTTATCAGTACTTGATATCTTGTTGGGTGTTTGATGGGATTTCTAACTGTGAATTCCTCTTGTATATGGTAAGGTCGAAACTGTTGAAGCTGAAAAATAAATCAATAAGAAATATGTAAGAATTATAATTTAGTTTTTTCTTAACTTGAAAAACAATGTGAGAGAAGTAGCAATATGAAAAACCTTGCCTGAACTCTGACCTTGGACTGTGGATTGGCCAATCCCCCATCTTGCTGGCTGCTTTGAGTACAGATTTTGGCCTTGCATAAACTCACTAGGCATGCTTTGGTGCGTTGAGTCATGTAATAGAAGGATTTGGGGCTGGGTATTAAATTAAAAGGGGGTGGAAGAGTGCTGCCTTCATCAAAATAGGAGAGCCACAGCTTTGCACGAGCAAACTTCCATTCTACATCAGCATCCTCCTGTTCTCACACACACACACACACACACACACACACACACACACACACTCGTTATAACAAATGATCAGAGAAGTACATCATTTTACAACAATGTGCATGTCTGTTAACAAAGTATTTTTTATTTTTTTTAGAAAGAAAAGTGCATTGATCTTACCTCAATTTCCTGGTATGAATGGTTAATCATTGCTATCAGCATGTTGAGCAATACCACCACCACTGTGACATTGTAGACCCCATAGAGCACATAACCAATGTTCTCAATAAACTTATGGTCATACTTCAAGACCACAGAGATCACCTCAGACAAACCAAAGATTGACCAGAACAGTGTCTTAAAACTTTCTTCAACCCTGTAACAGATATATAACACAAACAATAGAAAAGAAACTCTTAAAGGACTATTCCAGGATAAAAACAAGTTTAGATCAATTGTCAGTATCCGTGACATGCTGTCAATTACCAAAGAAAATCATTTTGACTCGCCATCAGTTTGTAAAAATCAAACCAAATGGCATCTATAGTGACACACTTACTTACAATGGAAGTCAATGGGGCAAGGCATTGAGGAGGGTTTAAAACCAGAAATGTGCTGCTCATATTTATGTTAAAGCAATTATATTAACCCTTTCACACATACGATCAAACTGGTGTGATCACACTATGCTAGACTCAGAAGTGTACAATCAAATCGGTGTGATCTGCATTTTCTTGCTGCTGTTTACCAGCAAAAAGGGACTGAAACAGTTGTCATGATGAACCAGCAGCTCAAATAGTCTTTTCAACATCACAATATCTTTATTTTTATATGTTACCAACATTCAAACAATAACCAAATATAAGTTTAAAGCTGTTACTTCTGAAGCGCACTGTTTTGATGCAGTGATGTGGCCATGTTTTCTGACATCAAACAAAGAATATACAAAGTAGTCATTCCTCTCGAGCCTTCTCCCATTCCATCTGTCACTTACGCTAACCACTTCAAGTGCTGGTAAAGTGGAAGGGCTAGTCTTAAAGAACCTTCTATGCTTCTATGACGAACTCTCATATGGAAACAATATGGCGGCGTGCATTGCTGGCAAGTGCATTCGCGATCGCATCTTACCTATCATAATCAATCATTATAAACATCTAAAAGCCACTTATATGTTTGGTAATATATAAGCTGACCTTCAGTGCACCTGCTGTTATATAATCTGTCCTCCAGTGCATGGGCATAGCAGCCACGGTCCGCAGGGGACATGTCCCCCGCACTCTTTAAAAAGGTGATTTTGTCCCCCATGCTTTTTCAAGTTAAACCCATACCGAGTCCAAATGGTGGATTTGTATACAATATTCTTTGTGTTTTGTTACTTTGGACTGATTGAGCGACCATCCATCCAATCACATGTGAGTTTTATGAGACAAAATAACCCTTACTAATAATAGGCCATCTGTCACAAAGTCTAAACAACGCGGCTCCGTTCATTTAAGTTGCTTTCAACAATGCTCATTTATCCATGTTTTTAATCACCATTGATGTTGATCTAAATGAATAATCTAGACGTGAGGAACACACAAACAAAAGTTATTTATTGACATATTCTTGATTGATATGCACTGCAGAAAAATAAAGGACAGTCACACATTGTAAGTGGAGTTTATGTCAGCACCTGAGTCTTCATTAAGTTATTCTGTTTACATTATGTTTGTGAGCTAAATGTTTGACCAGTTATTTTTTCCCAATTTAAGCAGATTACTAGATCTGTGTTAAATATGTAAAGCTATTTTTAATATCATCTCCTGATTTTTTCCTCTATATTATTGTGCAGTCGACAAACTGTAGGAAAAGATAGATTTGCCTTGTTCTTTTAATGCTTTAAACCTCTGCTAAAGTCTCTTTATAGGTCTGTAGACAAATGAATAACATTTTTTATTATCTCATTTCACACAAGACACTAATTTGTCACCACCTTCTGGCGTCACAAGAAATGGCCACTGAACAAATCATATTGATCTGAACACATTTTGGTGAACATAGTGAAAACACTCGAGCCACTTGGATACATTTAAATCCCTCAATGCACAAGCACAGAATAAAAAATACAATTGTACACATGCACAATTGTCATTATAGTAATTGATTAAATAATTTATTCAGGACCAGCTTGTGCTCAGTCTTTTATTGTCATGTGTGAAACAGAAGCAAGTGCTCCACAAGATGCCCTTTACTTTTGCAGCTAATTTTTGCTACATTTTGAGATTAATTTGCAATACTTGAATCTTTAAAATACTACAAAATACAAGTATATAATATATTAATAAAATACTTTTATCTCATTTATATATTAATTCATACTGTAAAATATTAATACTGCACTGTAAGTGTAAGGTTTGTGCGGGCCACCTACTAACAGCTGTGACCCCCCAATTTTATAACGACCACTACGCCCCTGCTCCAGTGCATCTGCTGTAAAGGGTAAGGTAAGATTTTTTTTATTTATTACGGTGTACATTAACGAACTCATGCTGGGGGTTCCATCAGTACAATATGAACTCCGATGCAAAAAGGTTAGTCCATCCATAAAAAAATTTATGTTATCTGTGCAGTAAAGCTGTCTAAGTAATCCTTTTGCAGACAGACATAATTCAACGTTCCAAGGTTTACTGTCTTTGAATAGTCATGACAGGATTTGATAGATTGGATGAAGCTTTGCACAGACAAGGTTAGTAATCGAATTTATAACACCAATCTCATGTTAACACATATAATGTACAAGTCTAGTGGCTATACTTTCAAATTAGTGTGTTTTTGAAATGTTTAACTGGGATGAAGCTAAGTTACTTACAAACTGAGAGACGAGTCAAAATTATTTTCGGTTGTAATCAACAGCATGCCCCAAATGTTGTCGAGAGAGTTTAAAGAAATGTTTCGGGTTCAATACAAGTTAAGCGTAATTAACACCATTTGTGGCAAGATTTTGATTTCCTCAAAACATTATGCTGACAGTGTTCCTCATTAATCACAAATTGCGGTTTCAGTAATGCACTTACAATGGAAGTGAATAAACGCTAAAATACAAACTGTTTCAAAACCATAGCTGCTACACATAAACATTATATGTGTTAACGTGATTTTAATGTGATACAATCTCTCACTTACCTTATCGGTGTTAAGTTATATCCAATATTACAACTTTGTTGCCACGAAAACGAAACCCTGTAATTCCGGTATTGCATATAACTTAACACAGATAAATGTAGTAAGCAACTTTATTACACTAAAATCATTTTAACATTTATTATGTTTATTTCTTGTAGCTAAGCTTTTGAAACAGTGTTTATTTTAGTGTTTATTGACTGGCCCCATTCACTTCCATTGTATGTTTTTTTTTATAAAGAAGTGAAGAGTCTAAATTATGTTTTGTGATAATCAACATAATGCCACAAATTCTGTCAATTGTGCTTAGATTGTATTGAACCTGGAATATTCCTTTAAAAAGTAAATCCTTTATGAAATGATTTTCATTGTACATTTCCCAGACTTACGTAGTAAAAGCAGGGTTGTATTTGGCTCCTAAATAGTAGGAATACAAATTGAACATGCCAATCATGAAGGCAAGGAAGACCATGATGAAGATGACCATGAATTTAAAAATATCTTTAACAGTGCGGCCGAGTGATATTTGTAAGGGTCCAAAACTCTCATTGGCTGGCAGCACATAGGCAATACGAGAGAAACTCAGCACCACAGCAATAGAATATAACCCCTCAGAGATGAGTTGTGGATCAGAGGGAAGCCACTTATTCCTGGCTGAAAGACAGAAATCATTTTTGGTATCACCACTTGATGGCAGCATTTTGTTTTAACACAGAGGACAACAGGCAAGTCTGAGCTACATTTATTAGCATATCCTAGTAAAAAGAAACAGACACACATTACAAATGTCTCAAGAACTAGTTGGTCTCAAACAGAGCATGACAGCACACAACCTACCATAAGTGAAGTAGGCTACATCTGCTGGTAATGAGGCATTGCTCAGGTCTGCACTGGTCACATGCAAGTCCACATATAGCTGTGCACTAGAAGCTTGAAGAAAAGCCATGAGCCGTGCAGTGAAGGACGCTACGAAGACCGACAGCATGCCGAAGTCTAAAACATTCCACAAATGCATGATGTACTCACGTGGCCCGTCAGCCCAAACCTCCTTACATTCCAACCAGATCATTCCTGACCAAATGAATAAAACAAAAGAGTATTTAATCATACTCATGTTTACAATTTTTTTTTTTGTCTGATGCAAGCATTATAAGGGGACTCCATAAACACAATACCAAACAAAAAAATCTTAAACGTATAGTTCACCCAAAAATCTAAATTATATGATAATTTACTTAAGCTCAAGTTGTGGTATGTAAGAGGTATGTTTTTTTTCTTCTCCTTTGGAATATGAAAGATGTCAGGCAGAATGTTAATCTCAGTCACTATTCACTTCCATTGCATCTTTGTTTTTTTCATACAATGAAAGTGAAAGGTGAATGAGAGAAACATTATGCCAAACATCTCCTTTTGTGTTCCACAGAAGAAAAAAAGTCATACAGTTTTGGAACAACATGAAGAAAACAACAACAGAATTAAAATTTTTGGGTGAACTGTTTCTTTAACCACTTGAGACCCAAGCATTTTCTTAAAAAATTTACCGGCAACATATGTGGAACAGCTTTAAGTTGTGTAATACCAGGCTGTAGAAAGTCAGAATTTTTTAAAATAATTTTTTTAATACCTCTCCGGGAACCAGCACCTTATCGTGGTGGAGAGGTTTGTGTGCCCTTATGATACTGAGGGCTGAGTTGTCTGGAGCCAGATGAGGGGGCCAGACTAAGAATTGTTTACAAAGACTCCATGGAAAAAACGGCAAGAGGAGGAGTTACCCTGCCCGGAGGAAGCCTGGGGCCCCTGTCTGGAGCCAGGCCCAGATGGAGGGCTCGTCGGTGAGCGCCTGGTGGCCAGGCTCATCACGGAGTGCAGCCGGCCACAGCCCAAAGAAGCAATGTGACACCCCCCTCTACATCCCTAGGGCCCACCACCCATTGGAGAAACCGCAGGAGTCGGGTGCGCTGCCATATGGGTGGCAGTGAAGGCCGTGGGTCTCGACGGACCAGACCCGGGTGGCAAAGGCTAGCTCTAAGGATGTGGAATGTCACCTCGCTGGGGGGGAAGGAGCCGGAACTGGTGAGGGAGGTGGAGCGCTACCAGTTGGATCTGGTGGGGCTTACTTTGACACACAGTTTTGGCTCTGGATGTGTACTCATGGATAGGGGATGGACTCAATTCTTCTCTGGAGTTTCCCAGGGTGTGATGCGATGGGCAGGTGTGGGGATACTTGCGATTCCCCGACTGAGCATCGCTACGTTGGAGTTTACCCCGGTGGACGAGAGGGTCGCCTCCCTACGCCTACAGATTGTGGGGGGAAAAAAACTGACTGTTGTCTGTGCATATGCACCAAACAGCAGTTCAGAGTATTCAGCCTTCTTGGAGACCCTGAATGGAGTCCTGAATAGGGCCCCAGTAGGGGACTCCATAGTGATGCTGGGTGACTTCAACGCACACGTGGGAAATGACAGGGACACCTGGAAAAGCGTGATTGGGAGAAACGGCCTCCTCGATCTGAACCCAAGTGGACGTTTGTTATTAGACTTCTGTGCTAGTCATGGATTATCTATAACAAACACAATGTTTGAACATAAGGATGCTAATAAATGTACGTGGTACCAGAGCACCCTAGGCCGAAGGACGATGATCGATTTTGTAATCATGTCGTCGATCTGAGGCCATATGTTTTGGACACTCGGGTGGGGAGAGGGGCAGAGCTGTCAACCGATCACCAAGCGAGTAGTGCGGGTGAACTGGGAATGTTTGGAGGAGGCCCCTGTCTGCAAGATCTTCAACTCACACATCCGGAGGAGCTTTTCAGGCATCACAGCAGAAGTTGGAGACATTGAACCGGAGTGGGCAATGTTCAAAGCTTCCATTGCTGAAGCTGCAGTGGAGAGCTGCTGCCTCAAGGTTTTAGGTGCTGCAAGGGGTGGTAACCCTCGAACACCGTGGTAGACACTGGTGGTCAGGGAATCCGTCCGACTGAAGAAAGAGGCCTTCCGGGATTTGTTGTCCCAGAGGTCTCCAGAGGCAGTTGCAAGGTACCGGCTGGCTCGAAGGGCTGTGGCCTCTGCCGTGAGGGAGGCAAAGCAGTGGGTGTGGGAAAAGTTTGGAGAAGTCATGGAGAAGGACTTTCGGTCCGCACCAAAGTGCTTCTGGAAAACTGTTCCCCGTTTCCTCCTCCTAAGGTGGCGGACCTTAGGAGGGGGAAACGGGGAACCATCCAAGCTGTATACAGCAAAGATGGGATGCTGTTGACCTCAACCGAGGAGGTTATTGGGCGGTGGAAGGAACACTTTGAAGATCTCCTAAATCCCAACACGCCCTCTATGCTAGAGGCAGAGCTGGAAGCTGATGGGGGATCAGATTCTATTTCCCTGGGGGAGATCACTGAGGTAGTCAAACAACTCCGCATTGGCAAAGCCCTGGGGATTGATGAGATCCAACCAGAAATGCTGAAAGCTTTGGATGTGGAGGGGGTGTCATGGATGACACGCCTCTTCAACATTGCGTGGAAGTCTGGGACAGTGCCTAAGGAGTAGCAGAACGGGAGAAGGGTTCCACTCTTCAAAAAGGGGGAGCAGAGAGTGTGTGCCAAGTACAGGGGTATCACACTTATCAGCCTCCCTGGTAAAGTTTACTCCAAGGTGCTGGAGAGGAAGGTTCGGCTGATTGTCGAACCTCGGATTGAAGAGGAACAATGCGTGTTCCGTCCTGGCTGTGGAATGACGGACCAGATCTTTACTCTCGCAAGGATCCTGGAGGGGGCCTGGGAGTATGCCCAGTATGTGTTTTGTGGATCTGGAGAAGGTGTATCTCTCCCCCGGGAGAGACTGTGGGAGGTGCTGAGGGAGTACGGGGTGAGGAAGTCGAATTCGTTCCATGTGGGGGTTGGTCTCTGCCAGGGCTGCGCTTTGTCACCAATCCTGTTTGTGATATTCATGGACAGGATATCGAGGCGTAGTCGGGGTGGGGTGGGTGTGCGGTTCGGTGGGCTGGGGATCTCATTGCTGCTTTTTGCAGATGATGTAGTCTTCATGTCATCATCGGTCCGTGACCTTCAACTCTCACTGGATCGCTTGGCAGTCGAGTGTGAAGCGGATGGGATGAGGATTAGCACATCTAAATCTGAGGCCATGGTTCTCAGCAGGAAACCGATGGAGTGCGTACTCTGGGTAGGGAAGGAGGTATTGCCCCAAGTGATGGAGTTCAAGTACCTCGGGGTCTTGTTCACGAGTGTGGGGACAATGGAGCGGGAGATTGGCCGGAGTATCGGGTCAGTGGCATCACCTATGGTCATGAAGGCTGGGTCATGACCGAAAGAACTAGGTCACAAATACAAGCGGCCGAAATGGGCTTCCTCAAAAGGAATAGGGAATAGGGAATGGCTTGGGATAGGGAAGTTTGGGGCCCACTGCTGGAGCTGATGCCCCCGCGACCCGACTTCGGATAAGCGGTTGAAGATGGATGGATGAATTTTTTTAATAATGTTTCCAGGAGTGGTTATTCATTTTTTTGAGACGTTACATTAGAAATTAGCATAAATAATTCTGATTGATAGTAATGGCCAGCATTAAACAATTTTGAATCTACACGTATTTGCCTGAAACTGAACTTTTGGCTGGATTTTAGAAGTGAATGCACTTAGCTGCATAGGACAGTTATAGGATGCTATCGTGCTCCTTATTTAGTGAATGACTTAACCTCCAGTGTGCTGTCTGTCTGCACTGTTCTCAGAAGAGTTCAAGGGCACCATTTTCCCCCATCCTAACTCCATATAAAACCTCTGAAAGAATAATTGTTCAGCTTTTGTATGAATCCATTGATTCTCAAAGTTATAATGCACAGTAAATATAGGATTTCTAATGTTTAGATTTTAAAAATGGCATATTGGATTAAATTAGAGAATCAAACAGGTTTCAATGTAAAAATGTAATTAGGTTTCTTACCAGAAGATTTTTTTAAATTTTTTTTATATAGTTTCTCCCAAAGACAAACTCTGCTCTAGTCGGCCATGTTGTTTTGTCACTTGACTCTGTATGTCGAAAGTTTAACCCTTTACTGGCAGCACAGAGTCTCCTGAACTGAGATCAGTTGGTTTAAATTAATACAATTATACATTGCGTATAGCGCAGCCAAAATACAACTTCCCCACATTTCAAGATCACAACTTGTTATTAAAGTTTCTGTAAGTGATTGCAGTCGTTCTACTTCCATGACACTGAGTTATTGGTTTAGCTATGCCCCTCTTTCCAAAACCCCAAACTCCAAAGATACCAAATGAGCTTTATTGTGACCTACATTGTGCAGAAACGGTTGTAAAAAAACAACAGCAGCAAAATAGCGCCCTCAACTGACAACTGTTATGAACAGCATGGCAAAAAAATGCATTATGCCTAAATAATTTGCTGCAACTAGAATACTATGAGAATGCACAAAATGATTTACAGGCAGAACGCGTCATTGTCCACAGACCGCGGACACATTTTTGTTTGCTGTTTACAGCAAGTTTATAGTTGTTACAGAGACCGGTGAGATATCTGAACACTCTTATTTCATTAATATCTTTCAGGGAATGCGACAATGTTTTCCATACCTTTCCATGATAAACATTACTTACAGCATCTTTAACTACACCTACAAACTATCTGTTGTTCAGGGTTTACTTATACTCACCTAGTACCCATTTCATAATCAACAACTCTGTCCAAGAGAACTGAGTGGTTTTGATGCGAAAGATCTGACGTGGATGATCAGTGATGGTTTCGTTAGGAAGGGTTTTGACTCCTGAGAATCGGTCCGACGCATTGAAAACCAGAAGCCCCAAGAAGAGGGTGAATGAGACAGCATGAGCTACAAACTTCATAAAAGGACTGCGGAGTACCTGTCCCACCTGGTAAAAAAAAAAAAATGAAATTCAAAACATCCAAAATGTCAATAAAATGCTCTCTTTTTACACAATGTCACAACAGCGGCTTGTAGCCTACACCGTTGGTTCTCAACTGAGTTTGCTTCAGACCCAATTAAATTGAACATCAAGTGGTGAACCAACACAGTACCAAAATTGTTGATCACAACCTGTCCATGTTAGCCAGATTAATTTGCACCATAATACTTTAGAGTTTGATTGGACGTACAGTATATGGGAAGCATTTTCTAGTCCCTTTTAAAAGTTGATAAGCCTTTTTATGACATTTTAAAAGAGAAACCAAAAATATTAAAATATTATATATATATATATATATATATATATATATATATATATATATATATATATATAATTACATATATTATATTTAATTAAATTGCGTGTTGGTTTTGCGTAGGTCAAGTGCTCACAATTGCATACAAGCACTTGCGTAAAGCAAGTTTATGGTCTAAGTTTCCCCTTGCAATTTTGTACAGTGGATGAAAAAGGAAGGCCTGCCCATTGTTATTAGATGAATTGATGCTGGACAATGATTGTGTACCTTGCTGCAGGGCATAATCCAGTATGCAATGGCAAGAAATGGCAGACCGACCATCACTCCCAGTACTGTCCAACATTTCACACCTATTGACTGTTGCCTGAGGCCTGATAGATTCTCATACCATAGCGTAAGTAACTGCTGCTGGCAGTTAGGGTGAGCCACAAACTGCAAAGAAAGGAAAAAAAATGGGAAATGATTCTGCTTTGGGTAATAAACCATCATTTAAATATAGACTACATTTCTCAGTACCTTTTTGACTTCATACTTAATGGCCAGTTTGACCCGGCTGAGGCAGGGCCTGTGGTGTTCACTTGGTGGGGTCTGATCAACGTCTCCATTCAGAATGGCCTCCACTTCCTCTGTGTTTCTGCAGAGATCCAGAACTCCAACCACAAAGTCCTTACACTGCATTGAGAGCTTCCTGTAATCATTCTAAGACAAAACAGAGAAGCTATACTACATAGCGTATGACTTACTCCAACAGAGGCCCAAATTGCAATTGCAAACAGTAAATAACAAACAGTAAATGACAGGGGCACATCCAGCAATGAAAGACATGGATGTGAAGAAGTCCTGAGAATTCACAGGACTTGCTCCCCTAAATGGAAGACTGATTGATGTTTGCATCTGATCATCTCAAACAGAAATGTACCTAATGGAGGGCACCCAAGTGAAGACTGCCTCACTAATTATAGCATCACAATGTTTTATGAGATAAAACATTTTATGTCGAATTACAGACAAAGAATCATTGACATGCAATTACAACTGTCGAAAGTGATAGTCTTTGGAGAAAATTATGATGAGAGAATAATAACAGGGTGATTACAGGAAGCTCTCAATGGAGCATTCTCAATTAATAGCTCACTAAGCACAATAAGGGGGAAAATGGTATGGATTTGAGAAGTCTTGACTAGATATTTCCCCAGAGTGACTTTCAGTGAAGAACTTCTCCACAACACATTTAAATATAAAACAACACACATCGCTGAAGTGCACTGAGTTCTCTGGAGCAACATTTTCTTTCAGAAAAATTCAGTGTACAGAGATTATACTGAACCAGAAACTGTCATTGAAAAGCCTTTAATTTATAACGAAGGTAGGGAGATTGGTTTTCGGGTGTAATATTTTGTTGGTCTTTGAGCTCAAATGAGAAAATACACTTCTTTTAGCTAGGCATGGCTTATTACGGGGTCATGAACACACTCCAAAATTCATGATTTTAAGTTTGACATAAATCTAAAACCTGGAAATCAAGATTCACAAAAATTTTATGCTATTGACAGCCATAGTTTCTCCTCACCACTTTGTTGATTTAGCTTGCTCAATGGGAGATGTTCTGTAAGGCACAATTCTCTTTGAAAATATTTATTGTTAACATATATTATGTATTGTGTTTCAGTGAAAGTAGTAAATAAAAGTAGCGATGCTACTAACTTATCTAAATTGTTCAGTAGAGACATTACTTCATTTATTTTCAAAACAGAGTAGTTTTTCCAGTAACAAGCAACATTTTCTGACAAGTATCGCTGTAGCGTAAAAAATGCTACATTTATCACTGTAGACGCAGTAATAGAGCTGAGGGAGTAAACAAACGCGATCACTAGAACTGTCATCTCTCATGTAGCGCTGGGAAAAAACAAAAATGGAATGGATTCATTGTTTACATTGTTATAACCCCATATGACTTTCTTTCTTTTTCTTAACACAAAGGGAGAAATTGTGGAAAAAAAATAAATAAAAAAATCACAATTCTTGAAAAGCTCAGTGACTTCAATAGGACACAAAATTATATTTCAGTGGTCTAATAAATTACTGTGACTCACATCTCGCTCTCAAAGAATACGACAAGGTTTGGTGAGAAACAAACAGATCTAATCTAATCTAATATATTATTAAGTAAAAAATCATCACCAACCGTTGATCTCCTGTGCGTGTACATGTGACAGAATGCATGAGAGCTTTAGAGCTCCCTGCACGAGAGCAACAGCAGTTACTGCATGCGCGAGATGGAAAAACTTGTTTAGTTTTGCTTCAACAGGACCACCAGTGATGTTAACAACCGAAAACACAACATAGCTACACAGTATAGTTTCTGTATTTACCGTCGCACAGGTAACCCTGTCCGCTATGAAAGGCACTGGTCCAAAATCATGCTGATAACATTATATTGAAATCTGCATCTCTCTTGCCAGTTAAAACGACTTGATTTAACCAAGAATGTTACACCTACCAACTCTTTTCACAGAGGTCTCTTTAGGCAGAAGTCTGTCACACACACACACACACACACACACACACACACACTCTAATCACTTTTCAGACATGTTTTGTAAGTTCTGTTCTCTGGTTTGTGTTCAGTTATGTTGTGTTTTCTTTTGTTAATATCACTGGTGGTCCTGTTGAAGTGAAACTAAATGAGTTTTTGCTTGTTGCTCTTGTGCAGGGAGCTCTAAAGCTGCATGCAGTCTCTCTCATGTATACACACACAGGAGATCAACGGTTGGTGAAGATTTGTTACTAAATATTACATTAGATTTCAGATTGTTTCTAAAACCTTATCGTATTCCTTCAGAACAAGACATAAGTCACATACAATAATTTATTCGACTTCTGAATTATACTTTTGTTTCCTTTTGAAGCTTGAAGAAGCGGTCACCATAATCTACCATTGTATGACATCACTGAGCACAAAATTTGTTTCAGAATTTCTCCCTTTGTGTTAAGAAAAAGAAAGTAATATGGGGTTATAACAACACAGGGGTGAGTAAACAATGACTGCATTTTCATTTTGAATGAACTATTCCTGTAAGTGAATCGCTTCATTCAGGTAGTACAGTGAACCAGTTAAACTAAACGATACCCTCATATGGTGCATTGTGAACTCATTTGGAACTCATTGTGACCATTATTGGACCATTCTTTAGTCCAATTTTGTTGTTTATTTAATAAACTTAAAATTTCTTGATTTAAAGTGTTATTGTTCTTTTTGGTCTGACAGTTGGGATGGGAATCCACATGCACAATACATATTACACCCCAACCCTAGACTTGGGAATTTAATATATGGGGGTTCTTGGTCACCTGTCTTACCAAGGCATTCTCCCCCCGATTGAATCAATCAATCAATCAATCAACCAATCTATCAATCTATCTATCTACTGTCACAATCCCCTGTTGTCTGCCCTGTGTTTCTCCCCTGTCATCTCTCCCGGACTTCAATTCCCATAATTCCCTACCCTCATCACTGCCAGCAGCCATTGATTGTTCTCACCTGTGTATCATTATCCTTGTGTATTTAAGCCCTGTTGTTTGTTCATTCGTGGTGAGTTGTTAAATGTAAATGTTATGTATGCCCTTGATCGTGTTCCTGCCCGTGCCCTTCGTGGATGTTTCTGTTGTGTATATCTTGGTTTTCCCATCGTGGATGTTTCTTTTGTTCCATGTGTTTCTTAGTTACCCTGTTCACCTTTTGTGTTTTCAATAAAACTGCACGTAGATCCTCACTCCTCATCAGCCCCGTTCGTAACAACTAGATTAGGACTAGATTAATTTACTGTCAGTTTCTTTATGACACTGTTATTTAGGGTGGCCAGACGTCTTGTTTTTCCCAGGACAGTCCCATAATTAAGCACTTTTACTAGTTTCTGGACTAATTCTGAAAAAATCATGTTTCTTGTCCTGTATTTCCCCTCTTCTAAAATGTCTCTATTGCCTATGCAGCTTTCTCAGTCATGTGAGTATACTAAACAAAGTAGCCAAGGATACAGCTTGTATAACCAATCAAATCACACTGTGTTATTTGAAGTACATTATTAGACATCCAGTTGACTGAAGAGTCAATTTGAATGTGCACACAGATGAAATTGCAGCGGTAAAAAATGTCAGCTGAGAAACTGAGTTGAGCATGCACATTTAATGAGGATCTTCAAAAAAAGTTACAATTTAAAAAGTTAAAAGTAAAAAAAAAAAAAAAGTCAGTCACAGACAGCGCTAGTAATGTAAGGTGTGAGATTTGTGGAGCGCGCTTTTTTCATCGCCCATGGAAACCGCACTAACAATGTGCTGCATGTTCAAACAAAAAAGCATGTGGATGCTGCTAAAAGTAAGTGTGTCACACCTAGTGTTAGTGATTTGTTTGTGAAGCAAAGTTACATATCTGACAAGGTGCACGCAAGTGAATGACTTTTTGCTTATCATTCTGTTGTGCACAGCCATAGTTTTCGGTCGGCTGACTGCACTGCGAAAGTGATCAAGAAATTGTATGATCGAAATTTTGCCTGCACCAAATCTCATATGCAACGTACTCGCTTTTGTGCAGCTGGCCTATCATAAATTACTGCAGCATTGCAATACGTGTTTCCTCCCTCTTGATCTAGCTCTTGAAAGAAAACTACACATTTTCAATGCACTGCATGCATACTTACTTTCTCAAGAAAAATGGCCAAAGTTTCTAAGAGACATTTTCAGCAATCCTTGCACTAAATTTTGGATTGGTACTCAAGCAAACAGTCCACATATCAACCACAGAAGTGGTTTTGCACATTCATGACCTGAGAAACGTCTTGCAGGCCATGCTGGAGGAATCATTCAAACCCTCTGACATTAAAAAACAGTTGGATGCCCTGGTTGAAGCTGGTGACATGCGAGTGGATGATTTCTTTTGTGCAGTGAGAAACTTTTATTCAGCACTGGTGGATTACCTCCAAAATTGGAGCCACTCATTGACACAGAAAAACTTGAGGGTGCCCTACTGAGAGACATCTCAGAGTGGAAAGACATTGCATGGCAGCCTTGAACACTTCTACTCCAGAATCCCCACTATCAGTTTGATTGACGAAACCACGTTCTTTGATGAGTGGGCTTACATGAAAAACATTGTCACTCATCGCATCACTGAGTGGACATGAACAAGACAGCCGTGTCTAAGAGATAGACAGACATTTTATGTGAACTGGAGAGCAATACCATCTACTTTAGAGTCTTAGCCAAGGTTGTGGAGTTTGTTTTATGCCCGCCTAGGACATCTGCATCTGTGCAGCATGTGTTCTCATTAATGAATGCAGCATGGACACCAGATAAATCTCGACTCAGTGTAACAGTGATGAAGGCAATGTTTTTCGTACGTCTTAATTTTGGACTGGACTGCTCTGCATTTTACGATAAACCCTTGAAAGACAAGCACACACTGAGAAAAATTGCTGCCAGTGAAAAGTACTAGGTGACAACAGTTACGAATGTGGTTGCACCCTCTAATTCTCATTGATCTGCACCTAGGTAAGGATACGTCAATTTAATTTTTCCTGGGAGAGGGCTGTCCCAAAGTGAGTAAAATTAACTTGAAACAGATTATTGCAAAGTAAACTCTACTTGAGGAGTTCTAATTAAAACCACCAACACTTGTGTGTAGCCTTTACTTAAAAATATGGTCTAATATCTGCGAGAAAATTCTTTTCTAGGTTTGTTTTTAAGTAAAACTCACTCAACTTTCAAAGTAGCTGTTGTGTGTGTTTTTTCAGGTTTGTAAGTCAAATTAAAATAAAGGATATATTTGATTTGACATTAGTACAATGACAGTATAACGGATCTGTATATCTGAATATATATATATATATATATATATATATATATATATATATATATATATATATATATATATATATATATGCCTTTATATTTTAGGAAGGGGATCTCTTGAGAGGGGATCCTAATTTTCGTGGGTTCTCGACATTGGAAAGTTTGAAAACAAACTCTGCTCAATGGCATAGTCAGAAATGTAGGTGAATTGAAGTTGTAATGTGTTTCTGTGCATCTCCTCACCTTAAATTCAGTTTCAATGTTGGCTAGTTGTGCCAACTCATTACAGAGTTCTAGAGCTGTGAGCACAGGGTCCTCGCTAGAGAGTGACAGGTAGGCAGCGCTGGCGAGCCCTTTATAGGCATTCATCCTTGATCGTGAGTGACTAAAAGAATCCTGCTTCTGTTTCTCTGCACATTCGCCACACTTGCAGAAATAGTCATGTGGTTTCTCGATGCGAGCCCCCTTTAGTAACAAAATATGCACAATCTCGTATTCCTTGCAGTGCGCTGACAGGATCATAGGTGTGATGTCCTGGGAGAAGCGGGTTCCGTCCTCATCGTAATCATAGAAGTCATCATCACGTAGCTCTTGCTCTAGGGGACTCAGTGTAAGTCGCAGTCCACCCTCAAATGCTGGGTGGACCAGGATGGCCTCAACTATCCGCACATAGCCCTTGCTGATGGCCAAAAGCAGGGCATCACCCACTCGTGCCAGACCCTCCTTCTTTAGCAACAGTTCTGTAACCTCTAGGTGTTCATTCCCTACAGCAAGCTGCAATGCATTCTGGCCCATGTAGTCCACACAGTTCACATTCAACGTCTTGGACTCTTCCAGCATTTTACGGACTACAGGAATATTTCCATACTCTGCAGCATCCAGGAAGCTCTCCTCCTCAGCAGTAAGGCTAGTGCCTCTCTCGCTGAACATGTATGCCGGGCCGCGGACAGCCTGTCTGCGGCATTTCTCTCTCAGGGTGGTGTGTCTACGTTGCATTGCCTCAAACCTGAATAATAGATGCTTTGTTTGAATATAGGATTTGGTGAAACTATCAAACTGAAAAGACAAGCATTGCTCTTTTCACAGCATTTTCCCCAATAAGATCATGCTGTTGACTCACCTTGACCACCACAAGTTTTTGGTATGCCAGTCCACCAGTTAGACCAGCACCAATGTAGCATTATCCAGCATAATCCATTCTGAACCAGAATGGAAATTAATTCTGGTCTAAACTGACCTGCATTGTAGACTAGACTATAATAGGCCTGGCTGGACCAGCAAAGGCTGGAAGAAATTGGTCCAGGACATCCATTCATATAAAACATTGGTTTAGGTGTGTACCACACTACATTACAGTACATAATACAGTACATATAATAAATTGCACCTGTGGTCAATGAGACCAATGCAGATGGACTTTTAATAGCACTTCCTGTCATGAGAGGAAAATACCACCACCTCTGAGACAGATGCTCTTAATGTCATTTTATATGTGTGATCTTCACCTTAGGACTTAATTAACTGACTTTATTAAATTAACCAAAGGTTCTTTGTAGTGTCATTTTCCCTTGAACATAAAAGGCTACAAAGATGCTGAACTAAGCAAGTTATTTTCAAACACAAACCAGGTATACAAGGATGAAATCTAATTATATTTGATTTTGCAAGAGCCTCAGTGTAATTAGACTGGGAACAGATCAGAACTGTGGATGTCACTTTGAATAAAATTCTGTGCAAAAACATTAATTTAGTTTCTCACCTTGAAAACGAGATATCAAACATGATGTAGTCTAATTCCCATAGTGTACCAATGGTATTTTGTTCCATCTCATCCCTGCTTTTCTTAAAAAAATCTAATAATTTTTTTTTTTTTTTAAATCCAGAAAACCACTTACAAGAAGTGAAGTTAAAATACTCACTATTTCAAAGGGAATGCCACAAGACAAAACAATTGTGTTAATGTGATTTTAGTTAATTTGATAAACCATAAACACTAAAATGCAAAAACGACCACAAACAAATTATGATTTAAACTATTTTACAGCTCAAATAACATGCATTTGAACAGAAGAATTGCTTTTATAAAATTATAAACTTCACATTTGCATTAAACTCTCCAAAAATTGTCCCCAGTGCCTCACTGTAACCTCGATTTGTTTTATTATTATAATTTTTTTTTTAATAGAAAATCAACATTAAGCCACAAATACTGTCGACTGAGTTTAATCTGTCTCTGCATTACTCTTCTAAGTATAAAGAAAAAAATAATAATATCTTAATATTTACATTAGTTACAGTAGTAATGTTTTACAAGATATTTAACCATTTAATATTTAGTTACTATGTGAGCATTCTAAACAATACATATGCTTCATTATATAAATGTAATTCTTTTTACATTACATTTCCACACATGCAAATGACTAATTGCAAGTGTTATTTAAGAGCTTTTGTGAAAAAAAATGAAGCATGTTTACAATATCAAAAGCTGGAAATAAGGCAAATATGTGTTCATCATCCCTTAACTGATGACTTTATGTACCATTTTTGTTATTTTCCATTTGTGTGTGTGTGTGTTTTTTCCTTAGTTTTCTCCTAATGTGTTGGTTATGAAAATCTGAACGAATCATTTTTATTGCATTTGTGAACTAAGTTTACATAAAATTCATACACAATCAAAAATCTTTTTGAGTGCACTATGGACAAAGAATTATTAGTTTGCATATGTATGTCAATAGCTGTTGAGACTGACTAATTTATGTTTCAGTTAGGCCTGTGAGAAGTGCGTCAATCTAAAAAATGCAATGTTGATTATGAGAAGGCCAATAAGAACGTGTTCTTTTTTCTACTACAACATGGGAAACATATGGCCTTTTAACATTAAACAGATCCCAACTGAAACAAAACTCAATCCAATGATATATAAAACTAGCTTGTCTTTTTAGTCAATCAAAACTTTTCTGCTCTTCCAATTTTGTGCGGTACACAAGATTGTGATGATGAATACTTACGAAAAGTGTAGGTTGCTTTCATGGGGATGCCAGTGATGGTGCATGTGATACTCCAGGTCATCATCACTGTCACATAACCTGTGCGTGTGATGTCCAAATGCATCATAGTTCTCTTCCTGTTTAGACACCTCAACTTCATGAAGATCTAATAACTCTGGCTTGGTTGAGTAGTTTTGCTGGTCTGAATCCCCTTGACTCTCTAGCAGATTGCTTAACGGTTGGCCAAGGTGAGAGAAGGTGTTTCTGTCACTGTAGGTGAATGCATCGGTGGGGAGAGTGTCGGATGTGTCTCCCGCAGGTGTACGCCGCGGTCGGCTGGTCACTGTTGAGGCGACAGCCGTTGAGGTGACAGCAGCATCCCCCGTTGATAGCCCAAGTGGGATGGTGCAAAGTGCGGCATGAGATATGATAAACTGCTCCTTTGCAAGCATTTCGCTATGGTCTCTCTCTTTCAGCATTTTATCAGAGAGAGCCCGGTCCACAAGAGTTATACCTTGTTCTGCAACAAGTGTGACACTCTGAAAATAAGAAATTTCTCCTCTGTTTGTCTTTCTCCCCCTCTTCTTTTTATCATCATCCGCCCACTCCAACTTCTGGGATACTGTGTTATCATCAAAGTAATGTTTAGCTGTCTGGCAGCCTATAACAGTCCACTTGCACATCAACAAGATAAAATTGGTCTTTCTCTCCTCTCTCTCTCTCTCTCTCTCTCTTTCTCTCTCTCTCTCTCTCTCCATCTCAGTGCATGCTGGGAGCGTTTGGGGGTGTGTGAGGGATCTCACTCTTTTTCTTTTTGAATTAATTGCAAAATGGATTTAAAAAAATTGTCTTGCGAGTTTAAGGTGACATGTAAATTGTACAATTCTAGCGATAAGAGCAAGATACTGTTCTGTTAAGGACATGGATGCTCCCAGCACATACTTTCTCAATATAGAGAAGATACATTTTCAACAGAAGCAAACGTAAAATTACATAAAGCTGAAAACTGTGACTCTGAAAGTATCAGTGATTTACCACAGTTAGGAGATGAGCAAAGAAAGGCTCTGGATGACATAATCACATTCCAAGAGCCAAGAGCTGATGGGCTACCTGCTGAGTTTTATTAGCAATTTTGGGACACTTTAGGAGAGGATTTACTTAAAGTACTGTTGGAATGTTTTAAGAACAAGATACTCCCTATAGGCTATCGATGAGCAGTTATATCCTTGCTGCCAAAAAAGGGGACTTGGGACTTCTTAAATTGGTGACCAGTGTCATTATTGTGTCTTGACTATAAAAAATAAAATTCAAAGTGCCTGGCGAACAGACTCAAGTGTTATTTAAAGTTTCTGGTTAAGAATGACATATTGCATTCCTGACAATTCAATCATGGACAATCTTTTCTTGTTAAGGGATGTTATTGATGTTAATTTATTTAGTAATCTTGAACTTGGAATTATCTCATTAGACCAAGAGAAAGCATTTGACAAAATTTGATCATGCGTATAATGAGTTTAATGTTTTAAAGTTTTGGATTTGTTGATATTTTTATATCTTACATAAGGCTGCTGTATTCCAATGTTTTTGTCTTTGTTAAAGCTGGCGGTAGATTAAGTACACCCAGGGCTGGACTGGGAAGAGAAATTGACCTGGGATTTTACATGGCAACTGGCCCAAAACTTGTCGTTCGTGGGTTGGGGGTAGGGGGGGTGGGGTTTTGATCCAAAAGTTTTTGACCGGGGCATATTTGAGCTTATCGCGGCCCACTAGGCAAGTTTCGTAGACGACCCACTGACAGCTCGGTTGAATGGCTAGTGCACACATGAAGGATGATGTTATAGCTTCAACAAAAAACATTGAACAGTATGAAAGGGCATTCTCAGCTAGTTTTAACTGGGGTAAAATTGAGGGTTTTATAGTGCGCCAGTGGTAGGGAATGGGACCCCCACAACTCCCAGGTGGATTGTAATGGGGAAGGGAGAGGCTGAAAGTTTTAGGTATTTATTTAGGGAACAAACTGTTTCAAATGAAAAACTGTGAACGAATGCTGGAGAAGGTTTCTGCCGATTGTCTAAATGGAAATGTATATTTCCACAATTGCCATACAGATGGAGGGTTTGGTAGTAAATAACCTGGCTGCCTCTACATTGCACTGGATTCAAGCAGCAACACATTACTTTCCAGTCCAGGAAGGCAGTCAGGGCCTGGTGGATGTGCAGAGTCGTGTATGTGCTTTTAGGATACAAGCTGCACAGACTCTTATATCATCAAGACCTGGTGTGGGCCCAAACTGCAATAACGATTTTACAGAGAGAAGGTAGACTTGGTTTGGACAGACATTTTTCACAATAAATAAAGAAAAGCAAAACATATATACATGGAATCAATATTTAAACCCCACAAACACCGCTCCCAATCCCCAACCCTGTGCTGACCCCCAACAAACATTCCTGTGGTCACATGTGAGTATATACACTCAAAAAGCAAACAAACACACACACACACACACACACACACACACAAAATTATGTCAGAACTTTTTCCACTTTTAATGTGACCTATAATGTGAAAAATTCAAACTGAAATCTTCGTGTTGGAAAAATGAAAATGAAAAACCTTACAATAACCTAGTTGCATAAGTGTGCACACCCTCTTATAACTGGGGATGTGGCTGTGTTCAGAATTAACCAAACACAATCAAACTCATGTTAAATAGAAGTCATTACACACCTGCCATCATTTAAAGTGACTCTGATTAATCACAAATAAAGTTCAGCTGTTCTAGTGGGATTTTTCTGACATTTTCTTTGTTGCATCTCAGAGCAAAATCCATGGTCCGCAGAGAGCTTCCAAAGCATCAGAGGGATCTCATTGTTGAAAGATATTAGACAGGAGAAGGGTACAAAATAATTTCCAAAGCATTAGATATACCATGGAACATAGTGAAGACAGTCATCATCAAGTGGAGAACATATGGCACAACAGAGACATTACCAAGAACTGGACGTCCCTCCAAAATTGATGAAAAGATGAGAAGAAAACTGGTCAAAAAGGCTTCCAAGAGGCCTACTGCAACATTAAAGGAACTGCAGGAATTTCTGACAAGTACTGGCTGTGTGCTACATGTTACAACAATCTCCCGTATTCTTCATATGAATGCGCTATGGGGTAGGGTGGCAAGATGGAAGCCTTTTCTTACAAAGAAAAACATCCAAGTCTGGCTGAAGTTTGCAAAAACAAACATCAAGTCTCCCAAAAGCACATGGGAAAATGTGTTATGGTCTGATGAAACCAAGGTTGAACTTTTTGGCCATAATTCCAAAAGGTATGTTTGGTGCAAAAACAACCCTGCACATCACCCAAAGATCACTATACCGACATTGAAGCATGGTGGTGACCGCATCATGCTTTGGGGCTGTTTTTCTTCAGCTGGAACCGGGGCCTTAGTCAGGGTGGAGGTAATTATGAACAGTTCCAAATACCAGGCAATTTTGGCACAAAACCTTCAGGCGACAGATTTGGAGCGCTTTTGCAAAGAAGAGTGGGCAAATACTGCCACGTCAAGATGTGCCATGCTAATAGATTCCTACCCAAAAAGACTGAGTGCTGTAATAAAATCAAAAGGTGCTTCAACAAAGTATTAGTTTAAGGGTGTGCACACTTATACAACCAGGTTATTGTGAGTTTTTTTATTTTTCACCCTCAAAGATTTCAGTTTGTTTTTCAATTGAATTGTTCACATTATAGGTCACATTAAAAAGTTCTGACATGATTTATCTTTGTCTCATTCTTTTACATCACAAGAACCTGGCATTTTAACAGGGGTGTGTAGACTTTTTATATCCAATTAGTTTTAGGCACCCAGCTGAAAAGCCATTACTAGGCATTACGCTGTCAGAGACAAAGCTTCAGATTTAGACCAATTGACTTTGTATCCTGAGAACTTGAAAAATGAATTAATAATTATGTGGAGGCAAGGCAGAGATCTGGAAGGGTTGGAGACGAATAATAAAACATCATCTGCGTAAAGCAAAAGCTTATGCACCACACCTCCCGTCATCACCCCTGGAAAATCATCCTCCTTTCTTAACGTGGCTGCTAATGGTTCCAGTGCAAGACAGAACAATAATGGGGAAAGAGGGCAACCCTGCCGGATGCCCCTATCCAGAGTAAAATAATGTGAAATTAATACATTTGTTTTTACCGACACTACTGGGTGTCTATAAAGTAACTTAATCCATCCAATAAACGTACTCCCAAACACATACATTTCCAAAATCTTAATAAGATAATTCCATTCTACCATATCAAATGTCTTTTCAGCATCAAGTGAGATGGCAGCGACTGGAGTCTGATCATTCGCCACTGACCATATGATATTGATGAAATGCCTAATGTTATCAAAAGAGCTGCGGCCCCAAATAAACCCACCTGATCTATATGCATAAGAGATGTCAAATCTTTACTTAATCGATTAGCCAAAAATGTTGACAATGTTTTAAAGTCTAGCTGGATCAGGGAAATTGGACAATAACTCTTAAACTCGCTTGGATCTTTGCCCTTCTTAAGAATCAGTCTGATCCAGGCTTGCATCATGGTTGGCAGAAGCTTTCCATTCTTTAATGATTCCATATAAACATCTAGCAGAAATGGAGCCAATTCTGTAGCATAAGATCTAAAAACTCAGAGGCAAAGCAATCTGGTTCTCTTTCTCATGCTTTGGATTTTTTGATGAAAGAGGCATAATGAATGATCCAACCCATAATAACCACCTTAAGTGCCTCCCAAGCCATGCCCACACAGTATACCAAGGACCATTGATTATATATAAACATTGATTTCAGCCTTTAACATTTGTTGGATTTCAGGATTTTGCAAAAGGATACATTAAAGCACCAACTATATGATTTATTTTTCTTCTTATATGGCAGAACCAGAATCTCTTTCACCGCACCATCCAAATTGAGTCCCTGGTCCGAGGCCTGTTTATCAGGGGCTTCAGCTTGAGCATGTAAGTGTCTTTTAATGTTTCCAGAGCACAAGGATTTAGAATTCTTTAACATATTGTCTTCATACAACTATTATGGAACAAGGTGTATCGAATCTAACTGATTTATGACTCAAAAAGTATTAAAACTAGCAAAGTGCGCAGTGCTCACATTCACACGTCCGAACCTCGCATGGCGCCACGTGACTCCATGACATTTATTTTTAATAAATCTGGTTGAGGCGCGTTTGTCAGTGACTGCACCTTTTTACAGGTCAGTGTTGCAAACATGGAAGACTGTCTTTACAGTGGAGTGAGATCTTGATGGAATTGGACACTGGGCTCCTGAAGAACCATTATTTTTGAACCTCATGATTCAGATGAGATTTCTATCCTCTGTGAGTGTGCATACATGTTTACAGAAGAATGGTGTTGTAAAGCTGTGGCACATCTTGGACAGGTATGGGTGGAGAACGGTGGAGGTTCTTAAAGAGGTGACAGGCTTAAAGTCATCATGTAATACTTCAAAGCTGGTGGAGGAGTTTTTTTTATCGTTATACCAAGTAGATACAGGGAGTTCATTGCAAGAGGACAGATCCTGGACCAGCAAGATTTTACTAAGATCAAGAATGTCCCTGATATAGATGAGGATCAGGAGAATGTGGTGTCTTTTTCAATCCTTTCTTTTGAAGTCCCGCAACTACATTTTTTTTTATTCAACATCAAGAAGGCAACATGTATTACCACAATAAAAGTGTTGCATCAGGACTCACTCAGAACAATAAAAGCCATGAGGTGGCCAGGATTATTTAACCCAGACTTCCTTGTGAGGGACAGGTGGAGGACCCTGTGTAAACTTCCTATAGAGAAGTGAACAGCTGATCTGCAGTAGAGGATTATTCATGGGGTCATAGCTACAGACAGACATGTGGCACACCTGAACACAGCAGTGAGTGGGGGATGTCGATTTTGTGGGGAAGAAGAAGATTTAGAACATTTGTTTTTAAGGTGTGTGAGATTAAAAGGTCTTTTAAAACTTCTGAAGAGTTGGTTCAGAAGATTTGAGGAGGACTATTCTGATTAAATATTTATTGGAGGACCTAAGTACAGATTTCTGATCAGGAGGAAAGTGCATTTGTTAAACTATATGATAGGAACAGCAAGCTCATAGCTTTTTAAGTCCAGTGTGGATTCTTATTTCTGTGTAGTTACAGTTTTCAGTGTCGTAAGTATTTAGATCGTTAGTTCTGTACAGCAGTACCGCCGCTCTCTCAGTGCAGCGTACACAACCTAGGTAGGGCACCAACTCCGGTCATGGAACACTCGCTGTGTCTGAAACCACCCCCTATCCACTATATAGTGCACTATTTCGAGTTTTTGCTATTTTGTAGGAGTGTCTGAATACATTTCAAGTATGAGATGATGAGAGGCAGGTGAGATGTAATCGGCTGGGATGAGCTGCCACGCCACCGGAACAGACCAACTCACAAACACACAGGGGGAGACACAGACAGAAAACACCACTGGACAATTCCAAAATCATGACAATTTTTATTTTTTATTTTTTATTTACAGTAATTTTAAATCAGATGATAGCAACATGCTCCAAAAAAGTTGAGACAGGGGCAATTTAAGACTAATAACAATTTAACGATTTGAAATAACAAGGCGATGTGAAACAGAAGATGGTAAACAGGCAATTGTGTCATAGTACAGTATTCTGTATAAAGAACCTCCAATAACAGCCTAGTCCTTCAAGAGCAAGGACCATTCTAGTCAATTTGCCAACAGATGCTTCAGCAAATAATCAGCACAATGTTCCACACAGACAAATTGGAAGGATTTTGGACATTTCACCCTCTACAGAGCACAATATAGTTAAAAGATTCAAGGAATCCATTGTTCAAATCTTGGTGCTTAAAGGGCAAGACGAAACCACTTCTGAATGTGCATGATCTCTGATCCCGCAGACATCACTGTCTTAAAAACTTCATCTGTAATGGATTTCATGAACATGGGCTTGGGATTACTTTAGTAAACATTTGTTAGTCTACACCACTCACCGCTGCATCCACAGATGCAAGATTACTTGGCAAAGCATTAACAAATTTGTGTCTTCCGTGCCTAAATCCTTACTAAGTGTTATTAGAAGAAATGGTGATGTTTCAAAGTGGTAAACACTCAACAGTCCCAACTTTTTTGGAGCGTGTTGCAATCATCTGATTTGAAATGACTGTACATAAAAAAAACTAAACAAAAAAACAAAATGTAATTCACAGAGTAAAATGTCATTTAATGTAGAGCTTTAAATATAGCAAAGGTTGATTATAAATTACAAATCACTCATTTTTGTTTTTATTTGCATTTTTCATACTGTCCCAACTTTTTCAGAATTGGGGTTGTATATAGCACTGTTTTTTGTATCAATTCATATTTTTTATTGATCATTTTATTGATAAATAAATATAAATTAATAATATGTTATAAAGTATTACATATAATACATAAATTATATATATTTTTATTAATAAAAAATGTATTTCAATAAATATTTTTATTTATATATTTATTTATTGTAAATTATATCTTTCAAAGTAAAATTAATTGTAATATATCTCTTGGATAAGCAAAGGAATACAAGCACACTGGAAGGTGTTTTGTGAAGTTAGTTTTTCTTTCTTTTTTGCCCCTAAAGGGTTTAACTGTGTCCTTTTGTATAATGGTATTTTTCCTAAATATCAGGTTGGGGCAAGCTATCACTTATGATTTCTATACAAATTCTTTAATTATAATTATTTATTTATTTTTTATTTATTTTTTTATTTTTTTGCTGTTTCATTAATTGATTTGTTTTTTGCACTGTTTACATTATGCAGAAAAGCATTAAATTGATTTTTGTACATTGTATTTATAGATTTATAGTTTAAATACAGATATGCTGTGGAATACATCATTTTTTTTTGCAAGGGCAATAAAGATGTTATTCAATAGCTTGTGTGTATCTATACAGAAACTGACTTTCAAAAATAATCCCACCATAGGAAATATTCACTACTAAATTTTTTCTATTACAATGCAGTCTCAAAATGTGAATACATTTCAGTTTCATATTTGTTTTAATATTGGTAAGGTCATGGCAATTACATTTGAATGTCAACTCCAATCTGCAGACAGGTTATTTCAGATTTGAAACCCTTCCATACATGCAGAGCAGCTTCTGTATTGACTGCAGTAGATCACCTGTTAAGGTGCTTTGATGCTGATCAAAGGCTTATGCCCGGAGGTCTTTCTCTGAGGTCTGGCCCATCTCATCTCATATGACACTTACAGTAATTTTATGTGCTCAGAAATCAAAGGTAAAGACGTAATGATTCTAATAATTCTCCTGTCTGCTATATGTATATTCCCTTGTCTTATGTCTTAAGGATGGTATTTTTAAATAAATACTATATCACACTGTCAAATCATGTGTTAACATCATATAATCTCACAATGCAGGCAATAGCCTGTTTTGAGTGGATGAGTTTGCTAATGACTATACCGAAGGTATTTTATGCAGTACTAAGACAGAATCTAAATCAGAATCTTTCCCTTACCTATTTCCCTGCCATTGGGGAAATAGGTAAGGGAAAAGTGGTAAGACGAGGTGAATCAAGGTTATTCTGGCATGCTTACATGCTTGTTCTAGAACTACCATTATGTCACTCAGGAAAAGCAGGTGATGCAGCTGTAATCCTGTTGCTGATAGATTTAATGCTGTCTACACCTTATGCACATGACTGGATTTACACAGACTGGTGTAAACACAGATTTTAAATGAGATCATGAGATCACTCACATTCACAAACATTGAGGACATAACTGAAAGAGATTACGCATGTTTTTAGGTCTGAAACATCCAGAAGATATTAGCAGCCATACAGAATCCATAAGTCCTTTGGGCCATTATTTTTTTTAGCATATTTTTTCATAGCAACCAGTGAGCAGGAGTGACTATTAATTAAAAGAGACACAGCTGCACAAATGAAAACATTGCACACTCCACTCTCATTAACAGTAGCGGATGGTGGCATAAGCTATATAGGCAGCCGCCTAGGGTGGCAACGGTCTCTGGGGTGGAGAAAGGTGCCTCAAATCATGCTACCCCGCCTCCAGAAGATTGCGTGTGAGAAAGGTACCCCAAATCATGCCACCTTGCCCCCAGAAGATCGGGGAAAGTTGCCCCGAGATGTTCCTGACAGGCTACTCAGCCTTAAAGGCTCTATATGGTTAAGATTGTGAATGTTCATAATGTATTATTACATTCTGAACAAACATAATATAATCATGATCAACAGCATAATATAAATATAGAAATTGTATATATAAATTTATTCACCAAAGTGGCATTCAGCTGATCACAATGTATAGTCAGGACATTAATAACATGAAAAATTATTACTATTACAATTTGAAAAAAAAATTAACTATTTTTTCTCAGTTCTCGCGTTGCAGATGCTTGGCATTCCAGCTGTCAGTTTGTCCAGATATCAGGTGACATTTCACCTCACACTTCCTGTAGCACTTTCCATAGATGTGTCTGTCTTGTCAAGCACTTCTCAAACACCTTACAGTCAAGCTGATCACACAAAAGTTAAATGGGGTTAAGATCCATAACACTCTTTTCCAATTATCTGTTGTCCAATATCTGTGCTTCTTTGCCCACACTAACCTTTTCTTTTGTTTTCTGTTTCAAAAGTTGCTTTTTCTTTGCAATTCTTCCCATAAGGCTGCACCTCTGAGTCTTCTCTTTACTGTTGTACATGAAACTGGTGTTGAGTGGGTAGAATTCAATGAAACTGTCAACTGAGGACAAGTGAGGCATCAGCTTCTCAAACTAGAGACTCTGTACTTATCCTCTTGTTTAGTTGTACATCTGACCTTCCACATCTCTTTCTGCCCTTGTTAGAGTCAGTTGTCCTTTGTATTTGAAGACTGTAGTGTACACCTTTGTATGAAATCTTTTTTTTTTTTTTTTTTGCCAATTTCAAGCATTGTATAGCCTTCATTCCTCAAAATAATGATTAACTGACAAGTTTATAGAGAAAGCTGTTTCTTTTTTGCCATTTTTGACCTAATATTGACCTTAAGACATGCCAGTCTATTGCATACTCTGGCAACTTAAAAACAAACACAAAGACAACGTTAAGCTTCATTTAACAAACCAAATAGCTTTCAACTGAGTTTGATATAATGGCAAGGCATTTTAGCATGATTACTCAAGGATAAGGTTTGTCTAGATTTGATCAAAAATGACTTTTTTCAAATAGTGATGGTGCTGTTCTTTACATCAGTAATGTCCTAACTATACTTTGTGATCAGTTGAATTAATTTTGGTGAATTAAAGTACCAATTTCCTTCCAAAATCTGTACATTATTCCAAACTTTTGGCTGCCAGCGTATATGATTTATTTATTGTATATATTATTTGTATATATTATACATGTATATGTGCATATACAGTACACACACACACACACACACACACACACACACACACACACACAAACACACACACACACACACACACACACAAACACACATATATATATATATAGTTACTTAATTTCTATATTCATTGTCTAGTTATTTATATTTAAAGGGATAGTTCACGCAAAAATGAAAATTCTCTCATCATTTACTCACCCTCATGCTATTGCAGAAACATGTCTTTCTTTCTTTTGCAGAATACAAATTAATATTTTTTTGAAGAATAAATCAGCTCTGCAGGTGAACGTGAATGTCGGCCAGAACTTTGAAACTCCAAAAAACACATAAAGGCAGCATAAAAGTAATCCATAAGACTCCAGTGGTTAAATCCATGTCTTCAGAAATGACATGATAGATGTGGGTGAGAAACAGATAAATATTTAAGTCCCTTTTTACTCTAATATTCCACTTACACTGAAAGTGAAACTAAACAGGTATTAAATGTGACGTTCAGATGTGAAAGTGGAGATCTAGAGTATAAAAAGGATTTAAATATTGATCTGTTTCTCATGTTGCTGTTGTTGCTCTTAAGGGGGGCGCCACGTCGGATCTCGACTAGGGCACCAAGTATGCCAGAACTGTCACTGCTCATTAATCACTATTAAGTTGTCTATCAATGTCTCTTTTTGTTTTGTGTAAAGTCTCTCCTGAATGTAAAACAGTATTTCAAATTTTAATTACTTTGTAAAGCTAATTTGAAGTTCTATGGCTAACATGACAGGTCTGTCAACAAGGTTGATCTAACAATGTTGTCCAAAGGGACAGGGATTAATTTTGCAGCCATCACCCAAGTGACATGATCATCCTTTCAGAGAAGAAAGAGAGAAAGCAGAGGTACAGATTTATACACACCTGTTCTTCCAAAAGGGTGTAGAGAGAACAATTCAGATCACTCAGTGCACAAGCTGCAACATCATATCCATTAATATGTTTATTTTCTTCTCCAACCCCTATGGAATTGTACATAAAAAATTAATTTATGAAGAATATGTATATTTATTTAGATCAAGCACAATTGTTGCAACAAAGTAGATTCCTAAAAATGACTCATTTGTAATTGAATGCATTTGTAAATATTTAAATACGGAAATAATTATTTATATATTGTGTTTAAATCCATACGTATACTGTAGGCAGTAATATCATCAGAATAGAACCAGAACCTCAGTCAGATATGGATAGACGATGAATAGTTCACCCAAAAATGAAAAGACTCCCGTCATTTACTCACCCTCATGACATCGCAGATGTGTATGAATTTCTATCTTCTGCAGAACACTAACAAAGATTTTTTTAAAGACTATTTCAGCTCTGTAGGTGCTTACAATTCAAGTAAATTGTGAACAGAACTTTTAAGGTCCAAAAAGCACATAAAGACAGCTTAAAAGTAATCGAAATGACTCCATTGTTTAAATCCATATATTCAGAAGCAATATTATGATAGGTGTGGGTGAGAAAGTCCTTTTTTACCAAAAATCTCCACTTTCACATTCACAGTCTTCTTTTGTTGTTTGACGATTTGAATTATCTGTGCATATCACAACCTACTGGTTGGGGCTGTACGAAGGTGGAGGTTGATACAAAAATAGGGCTTAAATATTGATGAGTTTCTCACACACACACACACACACACCTATCATATCGCTTCTGAAGACATGGATTTAACCACTGGAATTGTGTTGATTACTTTTATGCTGCCTTTACATGATTTTTGAAGATTCAAGGTTCTTGCCACATTCACTTATATTTTATGGACCTACTTATATATATATATATATATATATATATATATATATATATGCTTAACAAACAGGGACCCTTTTCATATATGCATATTTCCCTTTATGAATCCAGGTTCAGTGCTATTTAAACTTAATACCATAGAACATCTACACATTATGGAAAGGGAAAATGGAAAACATAAGAAACAGCATTAGTGTCTCAAGCATACAACTGTGTGATGCCATATAAGTAGCCCTCTGCTTCATCTCTGTAGCTGTTAAGTGAAGAAATCATTAATGTCACACAGGGACATGCAACAGCCGAAAGTAACCTGTCATTACTCACATGTTTACATTCTGAGTGAGTCATAAGGGGCCTTATGACTCACTGCAGCTGAACCACATACTTTAAAATGTACTAAAGCACGCTCACATTAAACTACCAGATAAACCAGGAATTGAAAAGGTCAGTGGCATCATCTGATAATTATTATGGGAGTATGGGAGCAAACTGAATTTGAGCATGCACAATTTTTGTGAACACATGCTCACGTTTACTAGTGCAGTAGGGTGGATAGGCCTAATCACAGTATGATGACTTACAATTTTGCAGATGTGTAGGACAGATAATATATATGTACTTTATACATTTCCTGGGGAAATGTGTGAATGTTTATATGATATAATACTTAATATTCCATGTGCAACACATGGAGATATATGGATTATATTGAAAAGATTTTTTTCTAAATCAGTATGCCTCATCACAACACATAGGGTTAATCACCCTTGCACCCAACATTATTCTTTATAGACAACACTGCCTCCCTCTGATCATTTTAGTTGGTAATTTCAAAAAACGATTGCAGTCAATGATATTATTGCCTGGATATGCTAATTAATTGACTCCAGATTGACGTGGATTGGGTGAAGCTTTGAAATATATCACGTGCTACAACGCATTTCATAATTCGTACCAATATGCTGTTTATGATGTGTTGCGCACTTTTTGCGGTTTTGTTAACCTTCCAAGTAGTTTCTGGGAGTGAAATACCCTCTAAATCCAACACGAAGGTATTTTCGTTTAAATTGTACACATCGTGAGAAGTTAGTCTCGGTCAACTCTATATAAAAAACGGTGTATTGTTTAACCACTGCAGGTAAATTCGTGTAACATTACTGGTGTATGGCGCAACGAGCTGGGCTCCACGTTGCGGATGAAGGCGGATGGTTCAGAGGTCAGAGGTGTTTATCAGACGTCAGTGGAGAGCGCACGTGGCGCCGCGGGTCATGAACGCAAAGCAAAACTGATCGGGAAAGTTGGTGGAGGGCCTCAGCCTACAATATCATTCGCTGTGATGTGGGAGAAAGGTAAATTCGTCAAGAAAGTCGCCATGATGTATATCACTAGACGATGAGAAATTAATTATGTCAAGCTGTCATTTTATCAATCATTCATAAAAAATATCCTGAAATACCATAGAAATATTAATCCATTCACTGAATGAGGACAATTTCTGCATCACAACATGTTGGTTAGATATCCCGTTAAGATAGGGATCTAGAGATATGCCAAACAATACTGTTTATTCTTTATTTTGCAGATGCTGTCCCTCACTAAATGTCTGAATGAACTAAAATGTAGCTACACGAATCCCATAGAAAGCCACATATATTGTTAAAAATGTAATTTTAAATAAGATTTTTATGTTAATCAATTTTTTTTAAAATTGCTAGGTGATATGCAATTCCTCCAAGAAATAAATAAATGAGATATATAATTATTTCAGGAATAGGCTTACCATCTCTTCAATGACAAGTACTGTATAAAGCTTTCAAAAAGCTTCTAGACTACATCTAATTTTCCACTGGATTCTTTTGATTCTATTGAAATTTCTTGGTAAGATATTTTTTTTCAATGTTTCATCAGCAGAATGATCCAAAAACCCTTTATACAACAGTACAGCCCTTTGAAGACCGTGTAAGTCTATCCCTCACATCCTCATTGTCGTTACCACTGTGGTGAATGAGGTCTATTACCTTTTTAAAGGGTTAGTTCACCCAATAATTCTCTGAAAATTTACTCACCCTCATGGTATCCCAGATGTGTACGACTGTTTCTTCTGCTGAACACCAAGATTTAGGAGAATATTTCAGCTCTTTAGGTCCTTGCATTGGAAGTGAATGGTGACCAGATATTTTAAGCATCAAAAATCACATGGAGGCATCATTAATGTAATCCATTATAAACCAGTGGTTTAATCCAGGTCTTGTGAAGTGATATAATAGGCGTGGGTGAGAAATGAATAAATTAGTCCTATTTTACTATAGATCTCCAAAGAAGAAAAATGTACCATGGAAATCATACTCCGTCAAATTACCTGTAACATAGTAACCATAGATTTGATAGTATTTTGATTAAATAGTCAGTGTGGTATTTTGCCAGAAACTGTGATTAACATGGTAAATTATTGCAAGGGACCCCTTAAAAAAAAATAAAAGTTCATGCTTGAGAAAGCACTATTAGAGTAATCTGTCATGTGTATATATTTTTTTTTATTTGTCTGCAGGCTCATGTTCTGCTTGGGTTGGTCAGTGCTTTATTTTACCTAATGGAACACAAGTGCTGAAAACATTCTGGCTGTTACGTAGTGTTGCTTATGACATGGCTGGTGATTGGGGAAGTACCAGGTAAGATGATCATGATTTAAAGTAATCAACTTTGGCTCTTTCTCAAGGCCTTTTGAACTGCCTGTTGACTTTATGACTCAGTATTTCTCCCTCTTTTATTTTAGGTTGGGAGAAGATGTTTTTTCATGGCTTGAATTTTAAACAGTAACTCTGCCTCATTTAAAAGTGTTGATTTTTTTTTTTTGCACAGAGTACCGTAATGAAACCTACTGAGGCATGTACATAACCCTCAAATGTAATAAAAGAACAAGAAATCACTAAATGATTTGTGACTGTCCTGAAACAACTAGATCAGGCTGAATAGTGTTTCTCATATCTATCTCTATCTCTATCTCTATCTCTCTCTCCCTCTCTCTCTCTCTCACACCTGTAAAATGGTTCTGCTGGAGAGATGCTGAGTCTCTTGATAATTTTCTGCTGTAACCTTGGTGAACCTGAGTTTGGCTTGAAAACTAACCAACGCTGACAGTCGTGTGCAGATTAAATTATACATGATCGTGTTTGCAGTATTCACAGTTGGGAATGCTGCTTGGAAATGGGAAACCTAAAGTTAAAAATCTGCAAGTTTACACTTATTATTATGGATGAGAGGTGTCAAGTATTAGGCAAACACATTAAATCCCAGTGGAATCTTATGACCACGGTTCGGTACACTAAATAAACCGTAGTAGACCATAACAATGGAGATGACCCTTTGCTAGGGCAAAAAATGGTTCTGAAAACGTTTTATTTAAATATTACACCAGCCAAGTCATGAATCCCATTGTGCATTTGGACTGAACGATAAGCTATTGTTTAAGGAGTTTACAAAAAAGCATAAGTGGCAGTTTCATATATTTGCAGATTTCATAGAGTTCAAAACAATGTCTTTGTGCCATTCTGCCATGATGGGCACTCTTTTTTTTTTTTATTTCTCAGTTATCAGTATAAGTAGTATATCTAAAGTTATGTCTCAGTCTTGAAGGTGCACTTAACTAATTGTTGTTTTGGACTTGAATTGACACACAAGAGCATGAATAATTTAAACTAGGGCTGGGCAAAAATATAGATTTTCCGATGCATCGTGACCTCGATATTGAATACCAAGATCGATCTTTCTATGTGGCAACCCTCTATAATGCAAGTAAAGATCATGCATGTGTCACCAAATCTCACACTATGTCACTAAAAATGTCTGATTAGCCACTGGCTAGTAAATGTTCAGATTTCACTCACCTGTGATTTGAGTAGTATAGTGGAGAATTTTTTAGTACAGTGTGTTGAGTACAATATTGGTTTAATTCGTTCTGTGTCCGAAGAAGAGATTCATGGATCCATATATAATTGAATAATGTCTCTTAATACCCTTTCTATTTATTACAGTCAATTGTTGATAAAAAAAAAAACATTACACACATCTCTCGTTATATGTGCTGCAGCTTGTCTTAAAGAGACGGTAATAATTAAGCATGTGTTCTACATATCATTGTAAATAGTACAAATTTAGCAAATAAACATTTTACAAAAATATATATGCAACATAGATACAATTTTAAGACATTAATTACTGAAATAGACAGAATTTGAATGTTTCAAAAGCTAAAATTTGACTAATTTGCTGAAATTAGTGATTTAAAATATAATTTGTAAAATCAATATTTTTATTGTACCTAAAATTTGAATCCTTTTATAATTAAGAGCATTAGCCGAGAGAGAATTTATTTTATATGCAAGCAAAATAAACATTGTAAAAGAGTTGTACCCCTATGAATCAAATCGATATGGGAATTAAATTGAGAACTTGTGAATCAATCAGTTGGGAAATCTACATTTATTCCCAGGCCTAATTCAAACATTGTAGTTTTCAGTTACAGATACCATTTGTAGAAATACATTTTTCACTGTCAGCCATGATTAATTTGAGTAAAAGTGTCCAACAACAGGGCGCTTACTGAGATTAATTGAGTAGTATTTGGAAGATCATGTGACCTTAACATGGCAGCCCCCAAGAGGGGACCCTCTCCATGCAGAATAAAAGTGCTTTTAGAAGGTTACTGAAGTCAACACCTCATGTAAGTGGTGATTTCATACTGTTAATTTCTTTGGGAGTAAAAATATTGAGTGCACCTTTTAAAGTTTGCTGTGATCTCCTGCTATCCTCTTGCATTAGTGTCTACATGTTCTATTCTTGTCAGAATAATTTTTGCAATTGGAAGTGGTTTTTGATTTTAAGTGACATATTTCAGAAGAGCGCATTAAGTTTCTGATGAAAGAGTCTGGAAATTATCCTTCAGTAATTTTAACCATTATATTTTATTGCACTGAATGAGTTATTTGAAATTTTGACTCTGAATTTCAATGGAAGCACTTATCCCATTTTAGATCTCCTATTATTACGGATGACGGATGCTAAAATGGAACATTTCCGTAAAAGTTTACAGCGGCATGCAGTTAAAATGTATCAAAAGATGCATGAAGACAAAATTATTAAAACAGAAAAAAATAGTGAGTACAGTAAATTAAGGATTAGACTGAATTCTGCCTGATCCTTTAGTAACTGAGAGACAGTTGGGAGTGAGTTATACCAAAAAGCAAGAATAGGTCGTTTACAACTCCATATATTCCTCACATCTGTCATCCACTGCTGATGTTCTCAGTTCGCCTCTGAGATGAGCTTTACTCTTCACTTCCTTTTCCAGAGCCTCTAACCAAATAGCAGTGTTTGTCTCATGAAGATTGTTGAGCTCCTCAGACTAAGTTTATTTCCGGGGGGGGGGGGAAACATCTCTCATTGTTATTTCTGCTATATGACTGGGTTCTGTTATATAACATGATTTTGGGTCTTTTTCTGTTTCGTTCTAATTACAATTTTGCCCCCTGGCTCTTTTGATAGAAAAAAGAGGTGATATGTTGAATAAAGATGTTACAGAATTTGATTTACCTGCAGTTCCTGTCTTCAACATGTCAACATCTCCCTGGAGATCTAGCACCAAAGTGTGCTGTCTTTGAACTGCTCTCTCTCTCTCTGAAGATGGTCTCATCACTCATGGTTTTCGGTTTCTATGTTTGAGCTAAAAACAGAAAGAAATTATTTTAGGAAGATAAACTTACAATACCAAGCACCTTGAGGGTAACAAATTCTCATAGGCAGGTGTCTCCCTGAATAGTCGCAGCCTTGAGAAAACGTCTGACACTTACTTGCATTCTCTCTCTTCAGAATGTCACTATAACAATCTTCTGTCCTGTCCAAAATACTTGGATTATATATAATAGATGAACGTTTCATCAGGAGCTGTCGGCTCCTCTGTCTGAGATAAAATTGTAATATGTTAAATGGGCAGCATTGCAACCTGATCCAATATATAGTTACAAAAACTGTACTACTTCTGATAGCTGTACCTGCAGATGTTAAGGAAACTGCTGTGTCAGTGCTTGAGTAACTTAAATATCATACAAGAACTTTGCCCCAGGCAGTTCACCTACAGACTACAGGTTCAGTTTGCCATCACCAGACACTGCACAGTTGGACCACACAGACATTGTGTTCACTGTCTGACTCCTGGAGTTGAAGCAGATTGGAAAGAACAGTTTGAGAGCTTGGTAATCTGTTGGAGCAGTACCTCACAGTCTATTACTATACAAGTATGATATTGTAGCTGTATTATACTTCACCGAGCTGAGTTCTGTTTTTTTGCTGCAGGGTTTTGCTGGAGTATTTGAATTGCACTCTGTTACAAACTGGTACATTTATCATACCTTAATATCTGTTAAATCTGCACTGCTATCTTTCTTGGTTTATATGCATTTTTCTGTCTCCGGGCATTCATGTTTATGATCGAATCCATCATTACCATCTGGACCACCTGATCCTCAGGACATCCTGTCACAGATTCTATATACATATTAAGCTGTTTGTCGCTTTATACCTACACTCGATGAGCACCAGTGTTGGGTAACGTTTCTCTGAGTAGAGCAATATTCTAACGAGTTACTTTTCAAAGTAACTTTTTTTTTTTTTTTTAAATTTTTTTTTTAAATGGAAAGTAAAGCGTTAGTTTACTTTTGCGTTACTTTCTCTTCTGCTATGCAATCTATACAAATATGCCATGCATTGCATACAAGAGACATTACAGGTCATGCTAGCTAGTGTACAACACTCATGTCAAAACTACATAGTAAACAAACAGGTATTTAGAAAGTAGATCTTCACATCATATAATAATCAATAACATCAATATGCATATTTGTTTTTCCATCAGGATGGCAAGCCAACATGAGTAAAGATCCTAAAGCAGCAAAGTCCAACACTTAAACCTGCATCATATGTCATGTGCTGTGCCCATCGACAATGTCAGTCAACTTAAGATGTTTTTTAAAAGTCAAGATAAAATTCAGTGGGGAATGCCAGCCTTGCATGTTCAAGGAATTTAATCTGATGAATAAATTAATATTTTTCACTTAAGTCATCTCAGTGCATGCTTGTTTTGATTTGATCCACGGTGCATACAGATGCCATAACTTCAAAGGTACATGCTGAAACCACATTTAATGGAATAATTTTTAATGCTACCAAAATGTTCATGAATCAAACTACTTGTTTATTATAAAATAAAAGACTAGAATCTTTTTAGAAACTAAGACATATATTCTGCATGCACAATCAATGTAGAATGTTGCTTGGGGTCACTGATCCAGCTTCAGCTTTTCTCATCCAATTCTTCCTGTTACGGGGAGCTGTAACATGGTGCGGTGCGGTGCGGCTGCATAAGTCCGTGCATTGAGGGAGTATTTCATCCCGTGTATCGTCGTGGCCAGTGGAAGACTAGTCTTCTAATCCTTTTGCCTAAATGCGTTTTTATTTTTTTTATTATTTTTTTTTTTTTAATGCAGCGTGCAATTGCGTTTCACTCAACTGAATGTTGAACTCATATCATGCTAAAAACACGAAATGCGCATGCAGGTTAGCGAGTTGATTTACAGGCGACGTCTGCATTTAAAAGGTGAGTGGCTCTTTTACCTGCAAGGTGGGACTCCCTTTCTACATCCATTGGCTGTTGGGTGCTAGAGCTTCTTGGTATGGCATTCCAATTTCTAATTCCAAGTTACAGAAATACTCAAACCAGCCCGTCTTGCATCAACAATCATGCCACGGTCGAAATCATCAATTTTTCCCCATTATCTCTGCTAAATAGTCATTGGCCTCACACACACTATAGAACTACAATACCCATCATGCACTACATCTACTCTCCGAAGTTTGCACAGTACTCCTGATTTCTAGCCATACAGGGGTGGTACAGGTGTACAAAAGCAATGTTAATTCATTTAAAGAGTAACTCCGATATTGTTGTCTAAAATAAAAAAAATATTGCGTTACTTGTTACTCAGATAAAGTAATCTGATTACGTAACGCATGGTACTTTTGTGTTACCCCTAACACTACGGAGTACTTCATATGGAACACCTGCATATTTATATGTGATGTCTAAGCAGCATATTGTGTGCATTGCATAAATTCATGCAAATATGGGTTTGTAGCTTCAGTTGATGTTCACATCAACCATCAGAATGGGGAAAAATGTGATCTTCATGATTTTGACCGTGGCATGATAGTTAGTGCCAGACGGGCTGGTTTGAGAATTTCTGTAACTGATGATCTCCTGGGATTTTCATGCTCAACAGTCTCTAGATTTTATTCAGAATTGTGCCAAAAAAAATAAAAATAAGTAGTGAGCGGCAATTCTTTAGATGGAAATTGTTGATGAGAGGTCAACGAAGAATGGGCAGACTGGTTTGAGCTGACAGAAAGGCTTCGATAACTCAAATAACCACTCAACAATAACAACAATTTTAGTGAGCAGAATAGCATCTCAGAATGCACAACACATCGAACCTTGAGACTGATGGGCTTCAAAAGCAGAAGACTGTTGTAATGTTAAGGGTAGTATGCAATTTTCAACATTGCCTTCGTCTCTGTACCGAGTGTGCATATTTAGAAATGATAAGGAGGCTGTTTTTTGAACAGGATCCATATTTACCTGCTTTTGTTCCTCTGCACAAAGGTTGTTTTTGTCTTTGAAAGTTTGGATCGTTCAGTTGTGCTGTGTAGTTAGCCAGCTGGCTCTCACTGACCCACCAGCTTGGGTCCAGACCTCACACCTTTGTCCTCTGACCTGGCTAGTCCCTAGCTGCACCACCTGCCTCACAATCATGGCTCTCTGCCATGCCACTTCCACCTCTCTGGCTTCCATTGATGTGATCTGACATGGTTTTCCAGAAACATTCCCTTGAGTCATTATTAGCCTTCTAAACCTAATCTTCAGCCCAGATGTCAGATTTGCATCTCTTTGGTTCTGAGGATTATGAAAGTTCAACTTTTAAGTGTTGTGCAATGGCTTTGTATAGCACTTTGCTTGCTGTTGTTGCTGTAGCAGCAGAGTTGGCATTGACACATGCCCATGGTAAGTCCAGATAACATGGTGCACAGTAAGAACACCATTTTGCAACCAGATTGATGATCATCTATGGAGTGTGGAAGATGCCACCTCTTAACTTTTCCACTACACCCTTCATAAATGCACAAACTGTCATTGCCAGCTTGATCCCCTGAAAAGTACATGACCGTGGCGACATTTTTGCAAAATGAGGTGCAGGTCCGAGGTGAAATGTCCACTGTGTGGTGCTAAAAATGTCTCTCAAACAGACAAGGTTTTTAAGGTTAATGCTCAAGTTTTAAATCAACAAAACCTACCTCCCAACCCTAAACCTAACTGTCATAAAAGGCAAATATGAGAAACCACACAATTTTGTGGTGCATCTATAACTCTTAACTCATGACAATTTGCATGCTCTTCATAATTTGTATTGGTCATGGAGATAGGATCCTAATCCTAGTCCTTAATGAAGGAATTTCACCCTAAATGCCAATGTTCTTGTATTATAATGGCTTCAGTACATACACGTTTTCTTCTCAAGGTATACATTTCTCAGAGAGAATTGTTTTTTTCTTACTATATGATCGAAGATCATACTGCAGTTTTAATATTACAAAACACAAAGCTCATGTGGTAGAATCTGGGGACTGAATTTTCAAATAAGTTTTTTGTTTTGTTTTTTTAAGTGTATCCGTGGTTGACCATTGCCTGAATTCTGAGGGCAGAATGACATCTCTCTGTGATTTGATCGTCCTATTGACACTCCTGTCACCTGTAATTAGATGACTCATCCTGCCAATCTGATGCTCTGAATGTCTGCATAATCCCAATAATTTCCTAATAAATACATTTATTTTCTTTCTTTTTTGGCTGCATGGCTGAAAATCTAAACCCAATGAATCTTATTATAGGACTATTCCAGGTTCAATACAAGTTAAGCTCGATCGACAGCATTTGTGTTAATGTTAATTAGCAGAAAAATAATTTCAACTTGTCCAAACTTTTCTTTAAAAATAAAATCAGAAATCTGGATTACAGTGAGGTAGTGCTGTTAATTGAGCTTAACTTGTATTTAACCCGGAATATCCTTTTAGTGTGTGCCTCCTGCCTTAAAGTTAAATATATTTATCATCTGAGGTTAAAGATATTGTGAATAGAGATAGGGATTCAAATCCAAGATGGACTAGAGTCATCTTCACATCCCTCAACACATTCATGTGATGCTCAGATGCCTCTTTCCAGCAGTGTTCAGGGGCATGTTACTCCTACTCTGATTATAACCTGCAGCATCATTAAAGATACAACTAAACTGCTTTCAGAAGCTTCTCCCAGGAAATTGTCTGAGTGCATAGGTTTATAGATCTGTGCTCTTGAAATATTGAAGCCCTTGGTGTTTTATGTATTTGTGGATAGGACAGTTTAAATAGTGTCAGAGTTTGGAAAGATGATTTAAAACTGGCTTGTAGGCAGCAGGGGGAGGGCTGTGGTTGCTAATGGTGTCTAATTCTGCCAGAAAAGGTACATTGTGTCAGAATATCTGCTTAAGTTAATCACAAGCATGATCTCAAGAGATTGTGTAGCAGATACTGGTAAGAAAGCAAAGGGAGAGTTGCAGAGATAAGGGTAAATATCTATCAATGTGTAATTGTGGTCCGTGGGCGTGGAGGTAAACAATAATTTCTCTTGTAATATGAAAGAGGTTTTTAAGAGAACTGGAAGCAGCCTAAAACAATTCCATCTAGTGATTTAATTTTATACATTTGCAACAATAATTCTGTTTAAAGTTCACTGAAAGCATTTTATCTCCAATGTGCTGCTACCTGTTTTGTGTGAATACTACTTAATGTGTACTGTGTAACGTTTTGGATGTTAAAGTACTTTTTTGTATCCCAGCTTAATAGCAGAACTGTAGCTAAGCCATTAGTAAGTAAAAAAATTGGTGCTTTGTGGTGCTTACAAAGCATTGTTCCATTTGTTGGAGCATCCAAACAAGCTCGACGAGGGACAAACCACAAACCGGCGACAGGGAGTTGGGCCCCGAAGGCTCATCGATATTCTAGGGCAATTAATGAAATGGCTATCCTGTCTGGTCTGAACTCACAGAAGGTCTACTGTGGCACGTCACAATTGAAACAAATCACAGAAAATTATAATAATGGTTACGAGTGGAATGTGTCAACACATGTGACGCATGCATAGCCGTAGAATGGTTTGAGTGCCCATGATGACTCCTGTCCACTGTTAAAAGAACCTACAATGGGCACTCGAGTGTCAGTACTTGACCTTAGAGCAGTGGAAGGTCACTTAGTCCGATGAGTCCTGTTTCATGTGGATGGCTGTATACATGTGTGCATTTACCTGGGGATGTGATGGCACCAGGATGCACTATTACAACAAGCTCTGGGTAATGTTCTGCTGGGAAACCTTGGGTCTGGCCATTCATGTTGTCATTAATCTGACACATGCCACCTACCTAAACATCATTGCAGACCAGGTATACCCCTTCATGGCAATGGTATTCCCAGGATGACAGTGGCCTCTTTCAGCAGGATAATGCACCCTACCACACTACACACTTTGTTCGGGAATTTGAGGAACATGGTGAAAGGTTCAAGGTGTTGAACCTGGCCTTCAAATTCCCCAGATCTCAATCCAATTGAGCATCTATGGGATATGCTGGACCTACAAGTCTGATCCACGGTGGCTCCACCTCACAACTTACAGGACTTGAAGGATCTGCCGCTAATGTCTTGGTGTCAGATACAACAGGACATTTTTAGGGGGCTTACAGAGTTCATGCGTCGGTGGGCTGCACTGTTTTAGTGGCACGCAGTGGACCAACAGCATATTGAGCAGGTGGTCATAATGTTTTGGTTATGTGTATTTTAGGGTAATACGTTTGTTTAGGTCCTATAATCTTTATATGGACAACTGTACCTGTGGTTTCAGCGTAGATATTGTCGATGTCAATCTTTGTAAACTCATGCAAAAAACAGCAGACATACTGTCACTGACAATCTCCATCTGCTGTCTCTCCAGTAGGCTTCCTGTAGAGCTGCACATCTCATCAAGTGCCTAATCATACAAGAGTGACATAAGAGCACAACAGTCATCCGGATCTTTAATAATCTAGTATGACAGAGCTAAATAAAATGCTAAGAAAAACCTCAGAGCGTTCTAAATCCAGGGTTTGAGTGATATTGCTCTAATTGTTTATTTTCCTAATGTCAGAACATTAATTAGAGCCTCTCAGATTAATAATTATTAATAGATTAATAATGTAATAACCCAGCCTCTGTGTTATTACAGTCAGTTTACTCAAACATTCAAGCAAATATTCTAGGTGAAATTAGATTGGTTCCTCAGGGCTTTCAGATCAGATGCCTGAGCTTAAACAAGTTTTAGTGTGAAAATTAGTTGGTAGAACTAAAGCATTGATCTTTTGTTGTACAAATATATATACTACAGTGGGCGGAAAAAGTGTTTGGATACACTATACATTCAATTATGAATTTCATTGCATTATAAAACATATCAGAGTTGGCATCTGCTGCTAACTTCACTTTTCCATTTTTGCACATCACTTTTAACCGCCTTGATCCACTAAAACTCACCATGGGACATTTCAGTTCCCTTTAAGTGCTCATAGGTGTCCTAGCAGAGTAACTAAAAGTGTAGTTCATCACATTAACTATTTATTCAAGAACTTTAGTTGGGAACTTAATGTTTAAAGGTTGTCAATGGATGCATGCTAGAGATAAAAACAGGAATTGACTCATTCACAAGGTTTAAAAGTTAATTAAAAGATCTAAATAAATATATTTAAGCAATATCACATGAGCAAGAGTGCGATATGGCCCTACATCAGCACTGCTGTGATTCGGCTGCAGGCCGAGTTCTGTAAATAATCACAGCAGAGCCATATGGCATGATTGCAAGCAGTTCAATGAACAAATAAATATATACAAATTAGGAGAAACCGAGTATGCTCCTTAAAACGCATTTGTGCATGGAACTAGTTTCTTACACAACGGATCAGAATTTGCTGTTGCTGGTTCAAACCAAATGATGCGTCCAAGCCTCTTGTTAGTAATTCAGAAATGTCACTTCAGAAATAGTATCATGGCTTGTGGTGTTTCTAACAAGTTATTGGATAAGCAAGAATGTGTGTGTGTGAGAGAGAGAGAGAGAGAGAGAGAGAGAGGGGGAGACGGAGCGTGTGCGATCACCTGTTGCCACTCCCAAGCAGAGATGCTGTCAGCTTTCTGAATATTCACTTTCTCAGTGGGAAAAATATACTCCAAGCGGGGGTATTTCTCCCTATTTCATGGTAGTCAGTGCACAAGACTCATTCATTAAAGAAACTGTAATGTCCTCTCCAATGTAGGAACTCCGGAAATAGGTAAGTAATGAGTTGTGTAATTGATCAGTATGTTGTGTCTCTCAGCTGTGATGAGCCATAATGCTGAAGTTGTTTGTTTAAAGCCTTTCAAAGCTATTTCCTAGCTTTAATAATGTAGTAGTAATACAAGCGATAATGTAGAGTTGTATGTAAACACTGGCTGATGCGGATTCATTTCACGTCACATAACTGACTCATATTTCATACAAAAATTATGGCATGTCAAATAAAAAAATACATGTAAAAAGAGACACATACAGTAGCTCTTAACACACATGCACTGCTATTACACACTTTAGCTTGGAATGGCATGAACACAAGCGGAGTGAAGTGTCCGAGTGCTGATGGTGTGAGACCATCAGTGCTCATGGAACGTCTCGTCCATCAGATTCGAGGACCAGAACTAACTGTTGTATATTAAATAGTAATACATATACACTGGCGGCCAAAAGTTTGGAATAATGTACAAATTTTGCTGTTTCGGAAGGAAATTGGTACTTTAATTCACCAACGTGGCATTCATCTGATTACAAAGTATAGTCAGGACATTACTGATGTTAAAAAACAGGACCATCACTATTTGAAAGTCATTTTTGATTAAATCTAGACAGGCCCCATTTTCAGCAGACATCACTCCAATACCTTATCCTTGAGTAATCATGCTAAATTGCTAATTTGGTACTAGTAAATCACTTGACATTATATCAAATACAGTTGAACGCTTTTTGGTTTGTTAAATGAAGCTTAACATTGTCTTTGTTTTTAAGTTGCCACATTATGCAATAGACTGGCATGTCTTAAGGTCAATATTAGGTCAAAAATGGCAAAAAAACAAACGGCTTTCTCTAGAAACTCATCAGTAAATCATTATTTTGAGGAAAGAAGTCTATACAATGCTTGAAATTGCCAGAAAAAAAAAAAAAACTAAAGATTTCATACAAAGGTGTAAACTACAGTCTTCGAAGACAAAGGACAACTGGCACTAACAAGGGCAGAAAGAGATGTGGAAGGACCAGATGTACAACTAAACAAGAGGATAAGTACATCAGTGTCTCTAGTTTGAGAAGCAGATGCCTCACATGTCCTCAGTTGCCAGTTTCATTGAATTCTACCCACTCAACACCAGTTTCATGTACAACAGCAAAGAGAAGACTCGGGGATGCAGGCCTTTTGGGAAGAATTTTAAAGAAAAAGCCACTTTTGAAAAAGAAAATGATAGAGTGGGAAAAGAAATAGAAATTGGACAACAGATAATTGGAAAAGAGTGTTATGGATCTTAACCCCATTGAGCTTTTGTGGGATCAGCTTGACTGTAAGGTGTGTGAGAAGTGCCAGACAAGACAGACACATCTATGGCAAGTGCTACAGGAAGTGTGGGGTGAAAAGTCACCTGAGTATCTGGACAAACTGACAGCTGGAATGCCAAGCATCTGCAAAGCTGTCATTGCTGCACATGGAGGATTTTTTGATGAGAACTCTGAAGTAGTTTAAGTAATTTCAAATTGTAATAGTAATTTGTCATGTTATTAATGTCTTGACTAAACTTTGTGATCAGTTGAATGCCACTTTGGTGAATAAAAGTACCAATTTCTTTCCATAAGAGTAAAATCTGTAGATTTTTACAAACTTTTTGCTGTGTGTGTGTGTGTGTGTGTGTGTGTGTGTGTGTGTGTGTTTTGTATATACACGTACACAATGATGGCCAAAAATATTGCCACCATTGGTAATTATGAGCAAAGAATATGAAAAAATTCAGCAAATTTCACAATTTTGTGAATACAATTCACAAAAATCTCTCCTTTAATTGAAGTAAAACAAATGGAAATATCTAATTATTAAATCAATATTTTTCTTCAAGACATGTTGTCCACAATTATTGGCACCCTAGAAGTTCTTGTGAGTAAAATATATCTGAAGTATATTCTCATTCATATTTTGCACCTGGGTGACTAGGAATGAATTGAAATTAAATTTCCTACATTAAATTGTTCAGCCATGACTTCCTGTTTCGCAGGGGTATAAATATGAGGAAACACACAGGCCAAATTCCCTTAACCATCAATCGCAGTGGGTTAGACTAAAGAATATAGTTCTGATGTGCGGCAAAAGGTTGTTGAGCTTCACAAAATGGGAAGTGGCAATAAGAAAATAGCCAAAACATTGAAAATGTCCAACATCAGGGCAATAATTAACAAGTTCCAATCAACTGCATCTTCAACTGATCTTAAGAATCAGTCTAGAAAAGGACGTGTGTCTATTTTGTCTCTATGCGCAGAGAATAAGGTGGCTCAAGTGGCCAAAGAATCTCCAAGGATCACAGCTGGAGAATTGCAGAAATTAGTTGGGTCTTGGGTTCAGAAAGTATAAATAAATAAGATGTCACAATTTTTTTGGGGGTGGCTTCAACAATAAAAGCCTCTGCTATATTCAACAACAAACTCAAGCATCTTCAGTTTGCCAGACACTACAGGAACTTAAAATGTGACCAGGTTCTATGAAACAAAAAAGTGCATTTTGGGAGCAAACACCAGAGATGAAGTACCCAACGCCCACGGTTAAATGTGGTGCTGGATCTTTAATGTTGTGGCGCTATTTTTCTGAGGTCCTGGACATCTTGTTCGGATACATGGCATCATGGACTCTATCAAATACCAACAGATAAAAAATCTAAACCTGACTGCCTCTGCCAAAAAGCTTACAACTGGCCCTGGTTGAATCTTCCAGCAGGACAATGATCCAAAATAAACATCAAAATAAACAAAAAAGGGTCGCTGACCACAAAATCAAGGTTCTGTCATGGCCATCCATGTCCCCTGACCTGAACCCCATAGAAAATGTGTGGGGTGAACTGAAGTGGAGAGTCCACCAACATGGACCTCTAAATCTGAAGGAACTGTAGCGATCCTGTATGGAGGAATGTCTCCGATTCCTTGCCATGTGTTCTCCAACCTCATTATGCATTATAAGAGAAGACTCAGCTGTTATCCTGGCAAAGGGAGGTTATAAAAAGTATTGAATAAAAGGGTGCCAATAATATTGGCCAATGCACAAAAAATTTCCCCTGTTTCAATTGTTTTACTTCAATTAGTGGTTAGATTTTTGTGTTTTTTTTTTTTATGAAAGATCAAAAGTATAAACATGCAATTTTTTTTTCACAGCCTTCTGTGCTCATTTACCAAGGGTGCCAATATTTCTGGCTACCATTGTCTGTGTGTGTGTGTGTGTGTGTGTGTGTGTGTGTGTGTGCGTGTGTGTGTATATATGTATGTATATACGTGTGTGTGTGTGTGTGTGTGTGTGTGTATATATATATTACACATATATACATGATTCACTGTGTTTGACAACTGAATCCATGTTCTGTCCCTATCACATTAAAACTAATCCAACTTTTTCTCTGAAATGTTTTGCTTGAAAAGTGCGCTTGTGCTACAAATATTTAAATTATTTAAAATAAATGCCACTTGTTTTTCTTATGCAATGGACTTCATACATTTTAAGTGTCCAAATAGCTACTCTTTGGTGCCATTGTATTTTCATCAATCTAATCAATTGTCAATTCAATATGTGAGCATGCAGAAACTGAGAATGACTGTTACTCTGTTTGGTGACAAACACCTGAGGTCTCACTATTTTGTTCCCCCACTCTCACCGTCAGCTCAATTTCATCCTGCTACCTTCCTCTCCATTGAGTTTGACCTCACTTCAAGAGATTTCAGTGCATGTTTGACCTCACTTCAAGAGATTTCAATGCATGAGCGTGAGCTAAAGATGGCCATCACGTGTCATTCAGCAACCCAACGACAGAAGCAAAAAGCACAAAAAGAGAAATACAGAGCCTGAGATGACCCCTCAATTTCTGTAACTGCATTGAATTTCTTAAGCTCTTACAATGAGCTCCACTGCTGGAGATCTGTGTACTCACAAAAGCAGCTCTCCTCGGAATTATGCAGTCCTTCTATATTTTAAGCAAATGGCTTAAGTAATTATAGAGCTTGGGGGAATACTTCATCCTCATTAAACATGAATGAGTAGAATCAGTCTACTGCTGCTACTGTATACAATGCATAATGCACATTTAATTGGATATTTCAGGTGTTGTATTTCAGTGCAGTTATTTAAAAAAAATGCTTATATAAAAATTTTAAAAAAAGTAGCATTACAATTTTTGGACATTAATTTCCGCACTCAATATAGTTCTTTACATACATCATAATGTGTTTTTTGCCATTTTGAAATATTCATGACTGGATATTTAAATACCAGAGTACATGCATATATTAATTATTTCTATATTTCTGTGACACATTATTTCATTTAAGCCTACTCTTAAGTCAATCAAATCTAATTAGGTACCATGGTTTTAAATGACAATAGTATTACCATCTGAAACATCATTATATCATGGTTCCACCACTGCATTTTCTTTTTTGTAAGGAAAGGTAAAGATAAGGGGTCTGCATTTTAAATCATCATATAGACGGAGCGCAACAGACTTTTTCTGGAAGTAAAAATCCCATAAATTTTTTCAATAGACTAATTTATTTTCAATAATAACTTCTAAACCTTCAAAGACCAACCTACCTTGAGCTCCGAGGTTGTTCATTGATAGTATGTGTCTTAGTTAAAGCCATCAGTCCATGTTATTCAACTTTATTGTTTTAAAATTATGCTTAATAGTCTGGCAGATAAAGATCCACCAATCAAAGAACTGCAGCAAACAAAGTCCAAACAAGTCCAGCAGCGAGAATTCACTTCCCTGTCTCACTGTTAATGATGCAATTGATTTGGTCTCCCTACACACTCAAACTACATATACACTCACTGAGCACTTTATAAGGAACACCTGTACATCTACTTGTTCATGTGATTATCTAAATAGCCAATCATGTGGCAGCAGTGCAATGCATAAAATCATGCAGATACAGGTCAAGAACTTCAGTTAATTTTCACCATCAACCATCAGAATGTGGATAAAATGTGATCTCAGTGATTTCTACCATGTCATGGTTACTGGTGCTAGACGAGCTGATTGGATTATTTCAGTAACTGCTGATCTCCTGGGATTTTCACACACAACAGTCTCGAGAGTTTACTCAGAATGGTGCCAAAAAAAAAAAAAAACATCCAGTGAGCAGCAGTTCTGTTGAAGAAAATGTCTTGTTGATAAGAGAGGTCAACGAGAATGGCCAGACAGGTTGGAGCTGACTGAAAGGTTACAGTTACTCAGATACTCTGTACAATTGTAGTGAGTAGAATAGCATCTCTGAATGCACATGTCAAACCTTGGGCTACAACAGCAGAAGACCCCTTCGGATGTAATCGGACATTATTAGGACCATAGTGTTCTTAATAAAGCGTTCAATGAGTATATATTTGTATATATCACAATATTTTATAGTAAACTTAAAATACATTGTTTCCTATACTTATACGATTATACTATAACTTAAATGATACAGTTTTAGATTTGTATATATTTGTATGCGTCAAATCAAAGTTTCTAATGTTGTGAATGAAATGCATTAATAATAAAAAAAATAAAAATAATAATAATATTTTCGTTCACCCGGAGCTTTCATAGAAACCAAAACAGATAGCAGTAGGGTAACACATATACATTTTGAGTCTACTGTGTACATCACATTTTTATAATTTCACATGTTATTATTCAGGAAAAAAACAAGTGGCGAAAGTTGGCTTTTTATAAAATGCGCTCTGTTGGTGTGCAGAGACTTAATGCACATACTGTACATACATACTGGTCTGATAAGCTTACTGTTTTATGAATACTAAGGATTCGGACATGCTTCTCCATTGGCATACTGTTTTTGAAATACTATAGTCCGAAGTATAGAAATTTAGACGAAGCTGGTGTTTTATGATTAGGCTCCATATGCGTTAGGATGCTGCTAATGTAGGCAGAAGATGTCAAGTGAGCTTGTCAGTTTTTGACCAGCCCCAGTGCATTCCACAGCTAATTAAGTGATTTATTGAAAAATAAGATTTACCTCCTACTAGCCCTCTGAAGTGAACTCTGCCATTTCGGTCTCTAGCTTTCGCAGCTTGTTATGTTGTTTATTAGGAAGATGTTCAGTGGAATTACACTTTCCAGTGTCTCCAAGGCCTGGACTACCATCAAAATTGACATGTTATCACAGATTCTTAAAAGATGAGAGAACAAATATGGGGTGGACAGAATTCATTGCCCAGTTGCTCATTAGTAAGGCTTTTTAGTCCGTCTTACTGAACTCACAGACTCTGAGAGATTAGGAAACTGATTGCATTACTAATATATATATATATATATTATATATCATTACCTTTTTTAACATTTAATATTTCAATTTTTTTGCCCACTAGAGAGCACTGGAGAGCCGAGAGAGAGGTTTAGTTTGAAAACCTTCATCTCCGCATCAAACCGTGAAAGAAATTAGGTGCTGGGTATATTTTATGCTACTAAGCATACAAGAGATAAAACCAACAACAAAGGCTTGTGTCTGTTATATGGATGTATGTATCTGTATTCTCTTTCTGCGCCTACTTCTGTGAAGTTTGTACTATCATTGTTTTAAGAAAACTTGTAAAGCAAGACAAATGCAAACACATTCACAGTCATATATTGTCTTTTATTTGGAGTGAATTCAATGGACTTATTTGTGCTGTCACAGCAGTAGATGGTTGGAAAAAAAAAGGTGCTTTTGTTGTTTTCAAGAGTATGCAGGCTCTGAGCACAACAATACTCGTTCATCTCGCTCTGTCCTGTCATGAGCTGTTTGTGTGTGAAACAGTAAACATAGCTGAATACCAGAGAATGTTTCACCTGTGCTCTCTCTTAGTACCTGCTTTGAGCACTTGCAGTGCAGTCTTCTTTTTCTCTGTCGGAATCCGAGCCGAGCAGTTTTTGACTTTCAGGTCTATAAACAGTAAAATGTTTGTGATATGTTAGAAAAGAAGAAGTGATGACTGTGATATGCTTTGTTCTGTGCGTAGAACTTTATGATTGTCTGTGTGGATTTATGGCAGTATTTATATTGTTTCTGGTGTTTTGGTACTATGCATTGAATGTGACTTCGTTGGCAGAGTGGTCTGTTCTGATATTCGGATATCCTCAGAAGAAAAAGAGAAAAGATAAATAAATAAAATACAACTGTCTCTCCTTAGAGCTTCTTCAACTGCTTTAAATGAAATCACCAGAGCTTAAGGACCATCTTCATACGACGGCATTACTATTATGTAGATTTATTATGTAAATCTGGAAAAATAGTCTGTATAATCATGTTTTAAATGTAGAAAGCAAACAAGAAGAGACAGTTGTATTTTATTTAAATAAAAACAGAAGAGATATGTTTCTGTAGAAAAATACGAATGGTGGTTGCCAGGGCATTGCTTTGCAGTTCCTAAATTGTTCTGAATAGTTTTTAATGTGTTGGGTATTCTGTGTGGTTTCTCGGATGTCACACCTCTTCTGGTTCCTTGTTATGGCTCAGGTCCCTCCTTCAATTTAAGTCTATGGAACTTTCTGTCAAGGAAAATTTTTTTTAAGAATCAGCACGTAAGATTTGAAGTTCATGTCTTTAAAATTCCTTCTCCGTTTGTGCTAAAGGAATAGTTCACCCTCATGTTGTTCCAGAGCCAGCTTGGAGGTTTTGGCCAGAATGTTAGCTTGACATTAATTGCATAATTTCATTGCACTGTTATTGAGGCTGTCTGTCTCTAAAATTCTGCCTGAGATTTTCTTATGTGTTAAATGTATGACGGAGTCATACGGGTTTGATACAACATAGAGGCCAGTAAATAATGACAGAATTTTCACTTTTGGGTGAGTTCAAACCCCTAACTCTAAGTATAAACTATAATAATAGTAATGCTGTCCTTTGCTTTACCTGGATTGTTTCTCATATCATCTGAATCATTCTGCAGCACCTGTATATTTGTTCCATGTCCCTTCGTTTGGGCCTCAGTAGATTGCAACCTGTGACAGAAGACATCAAGGTCTAATTCTTGGCATGCAAAGAAATTATGAAACAGCAGTATTTAAATGAGAATCCTTTTTCTCTGATTGAATATCTTAATTCTGATGTTTCAGAAGCTCCATGACACACTCCCACGCTTTCATTCTGGCCTCAAGACCTTGGAGCTCAGTATACTGCACTGTAATAAAAAGACACACTCACATATTTTGGCTTAAACATCTTATCAAAGCAGAGACTCATCTCTGTGGTCTCTCAGTACCAGCAATCTCAATCTTTATTCTTTGGCTTTCCGTGGAATTCAGTCTGGCCTTTATGACTGCGATGACATTGACATCAATTAAATTAAAATATGTCCTGCGCAAAATGTAACAAGACTACAGCATTGTCTGTTAAATGAGAAACCAGACTTAATGGTGAGAGGCAGGAAGGTGAGACAATCCACTTGAGGGAATAAATAAACAACATGTACATGTTTATTTCATGTGTCAAGAGATAATGCTTAGACCCTGTCAACAAGTATGTGTGACTTAAATGAACAGGACAGATGGGTTATTTGCACATTGTTGACCTCTGTACCACTGCATTTTTTGTAGTAATCTTGCCTCAAAATACATATTCTATGTTATGAATATTGTAGCTGTCACATTACATATTGTAAAGTGCTACTCAGCTCACGAACAGGTCACGTCACCTGCATTTACACCTCTGAGCCTCTTCATCTGGGTCCTGGTGGCTTGCACATGTAATAGCACAATAACCACGATTTGCAGCTCAGTCAGACTGGCATGATGCTTTTGGGTCATTTCCTCACTGGCGCCCTGGCAGGCATCCAGCTGGTGGCACCTTTGAATTAGGGTCGCTAAGCTTGGTAAAATTTTACCCACTTCCCAGCTGGGACATGAAAGCTCATTTGGATTTGCCAAGATGTCCAGCCAGAGATTGCAAAGAGTCTCTGGTCCAGCTGGCTCTTCTGAGCCTCAGATTGAATCACCACACTTCCTGTTTGCACTGTGTGCAGATACTCTGCCCTGTATACAAAAGGCAGAAGGGTTAGAATCAGTATGACACTCATCTTGGAGTGTGGAGTGTAATAACTAGTGCTTTCTTTTTGATTAAAATTTGCAATCCTGATTAATCTCATAACTTTTCATAGTTAATCGCGATTAATCGCAGATTTTGAAAGTGCTGAAATTTGACTATGTTCTTACTGTATTTTCAAAAATGCATTTATTTCCTTCTTTGGAAAGAAAACAATATGTAACAATAATGCTTTATAAAAAGAAATCATACAAAGCCTTCCACAGTATAAAGATACAACAATCATGAAGCCGCATTCATGATTTGTGTCAGGGCATCGATGACAACATCAAGCACCCCTTTGAACTCCACATGAAAAGCGCTGCAGACAACGTCTCATTTTGCGTGTTGTTGATTGTTATGTCTTGGAGTGCTTCTGTGGTAATTAATACTGTGTATTACAGAGGCTGCAAAGTACATTACTTCTATTACAAGTCTCATCTGGGCTTGTTTTATACAACAAAAAGCATTAAGAGGTCCTTTCTCATTTTTTTGTGGTGTAATGACTCTGGGCAGACACATCACAAAGATTCTGCCTCACTCTGACCAGTGTTAATGCTGGTTTATTAACAGTAAAATCAGTTTAGTGGCCAATCGCAATTAAGAAAATGAACACGTTAAACTTTATTAATTTATTGTATGCTTTAATGCATTGACTTTGACAGCTCTAGTAATAAGCAAACTTAAAATGGCTTGATGTGCCCACTGATTGTTTCTCATGTACGCCCCCCCCCCCCAAAAAAAACAAATGCGACTGTGGCGACATATTTGCACAATTATATTACATGAGTCCTAAGAGTAGTTCAAAGGTGAAATGGAAGGTGAAATGTCCACTGAGTGTTGCTAAAATAGAGAAACATTTTCTACAAAACAGATGAGGTTTTTAAGGTTAATGCCAATTGAGAAAACCTACCTTTCTTCCTTAAACCTTATACCTAACCGATAGTGTCATAAAAGCAAATGTGAGGTGAAAAAAAGCAGTTGCTGAAGCAACCATGTTATTTGTGGTGCTTCTATGACACTTTTGGCTCATGTGTCGGCTTGCATGCTCTTTTGGACTCGTAACCTCTTTGCAACGCAAGTGCTATGTCAGTTGAACCACTGCACAATTTGATTGTGTTCAAACAAGCTGATTAATGTAGTGCAATGCAGATGTAATAAAATGTATCGCCTTACAAGTCATGACCTACAGTAAAAGTGCTTAGATGTCATAAGATTGCATTGTGTAAGGATCAGGGCTAAAAGTTAGTGCTGGTGGATTGAAGCTGCTGCCCCTTTTTGGAGCTGTCTGCCTACAACAAGCCACATAAAAATAATTTTTCATCAAGTTTGCAAAAATGTAGGAAAAGTAATGTGTTTCTGTGATATGAATAAGGCTGCTCTTCAAAAGCTTAGGAGATAGATTGGAGTTCAGGTTTTTAATAGATTTGATGTTTAATGTTAAAATGTCTGCCTTTCTCTTAAAACTGTCTTAGATGTTTCTTCAAAATGTTCTTAGGAGAAATACAATTAGAACCAAATCAGATTATAATTGACATACAGTATGAGTACTGAATTATAAAATACACTTACTGTACACTTTATTGGGAACACCTACTTATTCATGCAATCTATTCAGCCAATCAATTGTATGTAGATATGGGCCAGAACTTAAGTTAATGTTCAAATCAAACCATGATGAAAGAGGTCATCGGACAATGGTCAGACTAGTTCGAGCTGACAGAAAGGCTACGGTAATTCAGATAACCTCTCTGCACAATTTTAGAGAGCAGAATAGCATATCAGAATAAACAACACATCAAACCTTGAGGCGGATGTGCTACAACAGTAGTAGACCATAGTGTTCCTAATAAAGTGCTCTGTGTGTGTAAATGTGGATAGCAAAGTACAGATAATTTGGTTTTGGAAGAATTTAATGAAATAATTGAGTTCATATTGAAATCTCTAAATCTTGATTGCAGACTATGGTGTATTGGCAAATATGGGCAGAACTTGTGACATTGTCGAGATCTGATATGAATCTCTACAGTAGTGGGGAGACAAATGAAATTACTAGGGTCTGAGATGTGGGGTGCAACCAAGTCTCGGTTTGCTCTCCATGTATTCTCACTGATGTCTAGGAGAAACAAATGTGAAATTAAAGGTGCAGTATGTAAGATTCAGAAACCCTTGTTATTAAAGACAACTGTGGCCATTAATTGAACTGTAGCCAGCTACCTGTTGCTCGTGCACACTATCCATAAGGACACAAGCGAGCGAGCATTGACCAAAACAATGATGTAACCTACAAAGAGACTGAACGTGATCCACCGGTATCATGCTGACAGATGAGGTAGCATAATTCAAATTACACAGTTATGATTGTTTTACTACAATCTTTGAGATTCAACTAAAACTACTTATCAGCTAATATAGCATACTAATACACACATACAGCTACATACTACCAAACTATAACAGACAGTTTACTGTTGCACTGCAGTTATGTTGCACTATTGTAAGTTTTGTATGTCATATATTGTACTACAGTCAAGAAACCAGCGAATTTGCTTAAATTTATCCTGTACACCTGACTTTTAATATAAAGAGAAGATTGTTGAAATAATTTGAAAGTTACGAAGCAAGGTATCTTGCAATTCGAGTTAGCAGGCAAGATCAAGTTATCTAAAATTACACAGATCAATCCTTATGGCACTATATTTCACATGCTTTGCAGTTATGTAAGTTTACCTGTCCAATAAGAAGAACGGCAATTCAGGGTCGGTTTTGACCCCCAAAACCGAATGAAGGTCCCTCCAGGAATCAAATGCCCTGCTGATGTTCAGTTTGTGTAGGAGTCGGTGTTGAGCTGAAAGCCGGACTTATGCTGGATTCCATCTATAAGATAACGTTACCTAATTTTGCAATGTGTTGTAGCTGTTGAATAGTGGAAAAGAAGCTATTACTGAGGCAAGTCTCTCAGAAGTGTGCATAAACGTCACGTCCTTTGGATTTTCTCTGCAAAAGTGACACGCTCCCTTCGCATGAAAATCACTCTACAGGCTTTAATAGGCAACCTAGGAAGTCCGGGAAGGGCTAATTTTTTAAGTTGCATTACAAACTATTCACACATTGGCAAAAAAAAGCAGAATATTACATGAAAATTGTTACATATTGCACCTTTAATGAGATTTTTTTGTGTTTTTTATTTTAATGTAAATTACAAGATGTCTTTGATATAAAAACCTTTTCCATTTTTGTATATTTGACAGAAAATGTCCCATTGTATTTTAAACAGTGTGTGTTTGAGAATAAGATCATGTCACTCTGTTCAACCAACCAGTTTGTTTCTGGGGGAAAAACAAACATGGCTTTGTTCTCCGCCATCTGTGCAGCGTGACTGTACCTTATCTCTCACCTACAAGCTTCCCAACAAGGAATATGCAAGCACAACAGAAAGATATATCTAAACCTTAACAGCACTAGACTATTTCCACATTCAAATTCAATAACATGATCACAGACTCTGATATTGAATAGCTTAGGCAATTATAGACTGTCTTTTTTTTTATAGATTCTAGTTTTGCAATGGTTCAGAACATGCAAAATTTTTTGGGCAGTCAGGCCTGACATGCAAAAATAACTCCGACCATAGGAATTGCATAAAGGACAGAGAGATCACATAAAGATTGTGCATATGAGGATTTGTGGAATATAGTTAAATGCTACTGCATGTAACTTGATGCTGTATTTGCATTAGCCAAGGCAGTTCAAACAAATCACATAATTAGAACTACTGACATCAGAGTGAGCGCATGAAAATCTGCCATGATTTATTTAACAAATAGGACCTCAGGGGATTTGAGGACATGTAAGCTTTTCAAAGTTTCCAACAGCATGATGAAACAAGCGTCCATGACATCAATAAAAGTGGTTAGACATTTTGAGAACCCTTCAAAATTTTCTGTATTATGCAAGCTTATTGTCATCCACATCCTAAGAACAGAGGCTGTGAGGAAAGGAATAACACAAAAATAAAGCATACTTTCATGTGTTTTCATGGCTTTATCTAGCCAATATTCATGGTCTTTGTTGGACAAAAGGCCATAACATTTCTTGGTGGTCTACAAAATCATTCTTCTCTCAATGATTGCGAGCCAAGAAGGTCTAGAGGCCCTACACTTCATGCTTTATAGTGGGATTCTCTTGAGGTTGTCTTTTTTCCAACTCAGATAACATTTCAATGTATGCTTTTTTTGTGTTGCTAAAAAGCTCCAATTTCGTGTCCAGCAGTACATTCGTCCAATAGTCGCTGGTTTTGGCAAACTTGAAATGTGTGGCATCTTCTCATAATCTCATTTGAATACCTGTCATGTTCTGTATATTCCTTATGATTTATTCATGGCCGGTGCCAGCCAAACATCACTTCAGTCTATTACGATGGACTTCAGAGGAGAAACTGATACCAACTCCAACCATAAGACATGGGATACTTCATATGCCATTGTCTGAACCATGGACTTTGGATGGACCCCATCATACCTCACCGAAATTACCTTCATTCCTCCTTACAGATGCATTACAGATGCAGTCAAGTCAAAGTATTAGTGCAATTAATTGAGAAGTTCCAATACTAATTATAATACTGTATAAAAAACAGTTTCAGAAACTGCATCACAAAATCAATTTCTGCACCATACCAGAGCAGAATTTCTTAGGAGAACCCCCCCCCCCCCCCCCCTCTATCTGCTCTCCCTCTTTTCCTCTGATGTATCTTGTAATGACAGATGGAAGGCTGTCTATACGAGTTGATGACACATAAGAGGGATTAAAGTTCAAACTGCACCAGCTCGAGCCTTCAATATACATTATGTCGAGCCACAGTTACCAACTCATTTGTGAGATCCAAAGTTTTAAATGCTAGAGGCATTTGGATGACTTCATAAATCTCCATTAGAGGAAAAAAAAAAGTCATGAGTACAGCATGTTTAAAAGAGGAGGAAACAGAAAGATTAAAAAAAGAGATTAAAAAGGAGGAGCAGGAGGCAGAGAATGACTAGGAGAAAGAAGAACCAGACTATTAGATATAAAACTGTTTTTTTGTAAATCACTGAGCTGATGAGAGCTTTTATGACCACTCCGATAAACATTTGTTTGGGGGTTTTATTCAGCGTGTATATTTTTCAATGTACTGCAACACATAATGGTGTAATGTACCAATAAATATGCCTTATTTTTTTTAGATATACAACCTCAATCTTGTTGAAAGGGTATGGCAGAAATCATAACAGCATTTAAAGTGTCATTCAGAGCGTCTCCAGAATGGTTCTCAGAGGGTCATACTTCTAGCATAAAAAAATAACTCTTAACCTCCGCTGTTTGCTTTTAAACAACAGTGAAGACATAGAGATGCACAATATCTTTCATCCGTGGAAGGACACAGCATTTCCTCTGTGTAGTTAAACCGCAGGGCATGTGTTCACTATAGCAACAATATAACCTGTCCAGCACCCTGACCTTTTGTGTGCTTTGATAGCTCTATCTCTCTCTGTAAACAGCATAGCTTTCTATTCCGCTGTCTGTATAAAACGCAGCTGGAACTTTTCAAATGCTGTTGCTTCATGCCTGCCTGCCGAACAGCTGGCCTGTATCGCGATGTACACGGTGAGGGACATTGGCCAGTATTAAATGCTTATGTTGAGAAGTAATTGCTTGTATCCATGGCTCTGTGGGAAACATCTGCCACCGTGTGATTGGTGATATGTGAAACATCTGCTGCAGTGTGATTGGTTTCATGAGACATGTCTGTTTGGATGTGACTGGCACTAGTGATGCCCTCGTTTTTATGGGAGGATGCTCTGGTCATAAGAGTATGACCATCTACATCAACTATTTGACTCTGCAATAAATATTTTTTACTGCTGATTTGAAATATGTTCTTTGATCGTGACCAACCATTTTCGAGATATCGGTGTTCATGTAGATAGGATCTGCAGTTTCATGACTGGGAATAGCTTCCCGAGAGCATTCCAAAGATGGCCTCCAGTGGACTGACTTACTAGGAAGGCCTTGAAAGATCTCACCAAATTAAAAATTAGCGGTGCTAAGGTCCCTAAACTCTAAGTATTAAACTCTGACTCGTAATTAGCTGTCACCGCTTGTACTCCTGACATAAATGATACATGCCAGTAATGCTGCAGGTAGGAATTCTTGGGCCTGGAACAAAATATGTCCAGCAGGCCCACCTCCAGTCCATTGTTCGACGAGTGGGTGCGTGAACAGTTGTTCATCAACCTGTGCCATCCGGACGGCTTTCGAGATTACACGCTGTCTCAGTGTATATATCCCTGTCTCTGGGTATAAAATGGGACAATACGGGAACAATACAGAGAAGCTGTGGAATCTTCCCCCCCACTCCAGGCCCCCCTCAAGCCCGGGCCCGGGACAAAAGGTCCAGTTGTAACCCCTTATCAGTGGCCCTGCGTGCCAGATCTTTAATCGTGGGGCTTGTTGAGGGGAGATGTTCTCCTCAGACTTATGATTTTGTCCTGATGGACTCCAAAATTTTGACAGTATTTCAAAAGTTCTGCTGCTGAAATCGGTCTGTGCTTACCGAAATTTGAACCACTGCCCTCCAGTGGCCTCCCCTCAACAAGCTGGTACTGCTTTTGAAGATATGGGCACCTATGCACTCCAGTTTCAAGATAAATTGTCAACAGAATAGCGCCAAAAGTGATGTACTATGCATATTTATTAAATATTTGAAAACTTTAGGTTTACTTGGGTTTTCTTTGAAAAGGGATTTTCAAAGTCTTAAACAGTAAGCCCCCCTCTGACAAAATGTACAAGACTGTGCCCCACATGTATATATATATATATATATATATATATATATATATATATATATATATACACAATAATATTGTTTATAGGTATATACAATAGCCAAATAGATGATAAATAAGGTAGCCAATCCTAAATGTTCCACTAAGGACAGCAGTACTTTCTGGCCACTTATTTGAAGTTTTATCAGGCATTTTCCAGGCACTGGAGCAATTCACCTTTGATGATCAATAACCTTATCAATATGATGATCATATTAATAATATGAAACTGTATTCTGCATTATTTTTATTTAAAAATACATGTTTGCCCTCATTACAATGGAATTACTTTACTGTTTTTTAGTCTATATTTGTGATAAACTCACATCACATGAGCCAGTGTTCGTCTCTATGAGAAACTGCACTTGTCATAAACATATTAATTCACATCGCCTTTATAATAGATTTGCGAGAGCACAGGACACATTTTGAGCATGCACACACACTCCATGAGCGAGAGCAGGGATATTTCATAGAGCAGAGTTCAGTTTTGTGAGAGAACAAAGGAAATCCACATGCAAGCGGAGAGATTAGCGCAACAGGTACATGCGTTTGTGCATGATATGCATTCATACACAACATTTAATTGTATTATAATGCCATAAATATATGGTCTATTAAGCTGGACTATGGTTCATTAAGCTATACATTTTCATTTATCTTGACAATGGTTTTATTGGTGAATTTGCCATCAATCTCCGCGCCTCCCCTGACATGCTCTGGCGTCCCCCAGTTTGCAAACCGTGGCCCTAACCCAAACCCCAACCCTAAACCTAACAGTCAATGGAGTAAATCTATAATTTCAGAGTGAAAATGCTTTTGGAAGCAACTTGTCAATTTCCTGTGTGATCATGATGCCTGAGTCATGTCTAGGGACCAAGGCATCCTGGACACTGGGGTGGGTTGTTTTGACTTGGGCCAGTAAGGAAAAAACCTAGCAACCACCAGGAAAACAGAAGTAACTGTATAGAATCAAGAACAACTGTGACCACCTTAGGAACCACAGAGCAACACCAATAGCATCATGGTGGTGATCTTTGCATTGGCAAGCACCAGTCACATTTTTTTTAAATTTAATAATCTAGTTTTATTTCTTATTTCCAAACACCCATTCTTTTTCAGTGTATTCCTAATAATTAGCCTTCGACACTGCTGGGGTTTTATCATTTAACTGCTGGTTTGTTTTCCCTCTGAACTGAAAAGCTAGTTAAGTTGGGGCATTCTGAGTTTGATTACACAGTTTTTAAGGTGAGAATGTACAAGAGAGTGTAATAAACTCTTGTGACACAACGATTATTCAGAATTTCCTAACACACCTAAGCTTTGGCTGTTTTTCTCCATTGCAATTCTTCTGAGATAATAAGGATCTTTTTCAGCCAACATCAAGTGTCCAAATTGTGCTCAAGTATAAAATAAGCACCAACACACACATCAATGCGTGTAAATAGTCATGCAAATGCATAACACAAACGCACACTAAACATGTGTAATAAGAGGGAGAGACTCAAAGCATGGGCTCCATCCAGGAGGTGAGTGCCTCTAAATTGCAGGTAGGTGAAGAGCATGCTGATAATAGCCTCACCTCTCCCATTGACCTGATGGGGCGAGTCAGATGGAGAAGGAGAGCACACAGAATCAATGCAGGGCACTTATCATGATTGGTCACAATCATAGAGATGACAGCGTGAACGCCGGTTACATGGCCTGCTCAATTCTCGCTCTCTCTCTCTGCTTTTCTTCTAGGCCATATCCCTCTATCAGAAAGAAAAATCATAAATGGAACCTCTTTAATAGCTCAATTTGTTTATCCTAGATAGCAATCCTATTAAATTGAGGCAAATATTTGCTTAAAGCTCACCAAAAAAGAAAGAAAGAAAACAAATCTCATTATTTATATCATTTACTATTTATGTTGTTCCAAACCTGTATGACTTTCTTTGTGTATTACAAAAGGAGATGTCAGGCAGAATGTTTAACTCATGTCCCCCATACAAAGAAAGTGAATGAAGACGAATGCGGTCAAGGTTCTAAAATGACAATAAGACCTATTAAAGTATCATAAAGGTCATTTAAATCTTCACTGCGTATATATGGCATATCAACACACATCATATCCGGTTTTGTATTGGTTCTTGTCTGTCCTCTTATTGAATGCAATGCGTCAAGTTTGAATGTACAAACGTGCAAATTAGATTTTTATAGTGGAACAACATGAAGGTACATAAATAATGCCAGAACTTAATTATTGGGTGCACTGTTCCTTTCAATTTAGCTGCTTCTCAAAATGTTTTCCTGACAAACAAATCCCCATAATCTCTAGAGTTTTAGAAAAGATCATTTCACAAACTGTGCTCGCATTTTGCCAAGACACCAGAGTCTACAATGAAAGCCAGTTTCAATTAGAACATCAAATTTTGCAGATTCTTCCAAGACCAAATTATCTGATCTTCATTCATTTTATTGCCCTACTTTTACTGTATGTCAACAGTAATGCATTTTAGAAGAAACATGTGACAAAATTGATACTTAATTCAAACATAAATGAGAAAACTACGAAGTCCCTTGAACTACAGTATGGAAGATCAACCAATGAGCAATAAAACATTCCTCTGGGCTTCTGGAATTTAATCAAGGATGGACTTCAAAGACACTGGTCACTAATCTTGCAGTTCAAACACATTCACTGTCTAAATACTGACCCTTAGCACTTAATAAGTTTAATAATTTTTTAAATCATGTTTTTTGACTATAAATAATTCTTATTTACATTATTCATGATGTTAGCCAGAGGGGAACTGGCCCCCACAGTGAGTCTGGTTTCTCCCAAGGTTATTTTTCTCCATTAACAATCATCTTTTGGAGTTTTGTGTTCCTTGCCACAGTCGCCTTCGGCTTGCTCACTGGGGATATTAATACAATTATTATTTAATTATTTTTAAACACGATAAAGAATCATATCTTATCTAATTCCACAACAGGGCTCCAAACAAAAAAAAAAAATCAATTAAGGAGCCAATGGCTCCTACAGGGGGAAAAACAGGCGCCAAATATTTTAAATTTTTTTAACTCCATCCATTCCTTTTCGTCCCGCAGCTCGCTAACAGTGTAGTCTGTGGAGCATTCTTCGCAATTATGTGATCACGTGCATTTTTATGCTTGTTACTGTCACCGTGTTTTCTAACAGTCTCTTTTTTGAAATTGTTAGTTCCTGCAATGAACTCCGTTTTCCCCGCTATTTCTTTGATATAAACTTTTGTTATGTATCTCGGGAAATGTAATGCAAATTTTAAAATCAAAAGGGAGTAAACTTTTACTGTCGCCAATGGCGACCTTGACAGAAATTACACTTACAAATAAATTTATTTGGTCACAAATGCGACCATTTTTAGTCGCAGTTTGGAGCCCTGCACAAGGATGATGATTTATCGACTTTATAGACATTACATTTTTATCGTCTGTTAATGCTGAACTTCTGTAAAGCTGCTTTGAAACGATGTGTGTTGTGAAAGGCGCTATACAAATAAAATTGACTTGACTTGACTTGACTTGGCTTCTTCATAATGCAGCTCCACTGCTTCCTCACATGTACAGAAACAGAGTCCTGAGAAATCCATGTATTCATACACACTCTCATCACACACACACACACACACACCCACATTCCTCTCGAAAACCAAAGAGCTGGAGGGGTTTGTGCTAATCATACTGCTGTCTCCACGACTACAGCTCTCTTTCATGGCAGGTCAGCTGTGCATCAATTATTTATGCTCTGATATTACTAATGCATTAGTAATTTATCATAACCTCCACATTTCTTGATGAGATTGTCTTTTCTGAGGAGTACATTATTATGGCAAATTAATAGTTTAATATTAAACTGGCAATTTAAAACACGGAGGAGCTCGCAGGTTTTGTGTGAAGCTCCTTCTTCAGAGAGAAGGCTGGAATTGAGGGAGTGAATAAGTGAGTCAACTTTGGGGCTGTTTTTATCCCTCGTTCCTGGAGATAATTTAAAAGGTGTTGGAAGATGACATTAGTGTTATTGATAGTTGGATAAAGAATAAACTTTGGCATGCCGCTATGGAAAAAATACAGTTTAGGGATTGAACTCGCCTGCATGACAATCTGCTTCCTTCACAGTATGAAACAACATCCACAATCTTAATTTATACATCTTTGACTTAGGTTTCACTTCTACAGTATAAATGTTGTGGTGAAATATCAGCAATTTTATGCACTTTAGAGATTATATTGTGGCAACCAAGCACATTTTCTGCTTTGCTTTATCATTCATTCATTCATTTTTCTTCATGTGCTGAAATATGTTCATTAGGTTTGTTGATTTGATTGATTAAGTTAGTACGTTTGGTATATTAATTTTATGAATGATTCATGATGATTGATTCATTGAGTTTCGATGTATTCATTTGTTAATTCATTCGTTCATTCATTCGTTCATTAATTCATAAGGTTGGTGTACATATTGATTCATTCATTGATAAGATGGCTGTACTGATCAATTAATTAATTTAGTAATAAAATGTGGTTTACTGATTCTTTTATTCTTTCATTAATTAATAAGGATTAGTATTGATTCAAAAATGTATTTATACTGAATTATCTGGTGTATTGACTGATTCATTGATTCAGTAATGTGTATTTATTTGTCAAATTTGGTGTATTGATTCTTTTAGTCATTCATTCATTAATAAGATTTGGTATATTCATTCATTCGTTTACAATATTTGGTGTATTGATAGATTCATTCATTCTTTATAATGCACTCATTCATAAGAATTGGTGTATTGATTCTTTCAGTCATTAATTAATATTTGGTGTATTGATTCTTTCAGTCATTAATTAATATTTGGTGTATTGATTCATTCAGTCATTATTGGTGTCTTGATTCATTCCGTCATTAATTAATATTTGGTGTCTTGATTCATTCAGTCATTAATTAATATTTGGTGTATTGATTCATTCAGTCATTAATGGTGTCTTGATTCATTCCGTCATTAATTAATATTTGGTGTCTTGATTCATTCAGTCATTAATTAATATTTGGTGTATTGATTCATTCAGTCATTAATGGTGTCTTGATTCATTCAGTCATTAATTAATATTTGGTGTATTGATTCATTCAGTCATTAATTAATATTTGGTGTCTTGATTCATTCAGTCATTAATTAATATTTGGTGTCTTGATTCATTCAATCATTAATTAATATTTGGTGTCTTGATTCATTCAGTCATTAATTAATATTTGGTGTCTTGATTTATTCAATTATTAATTAATATTTGGTGTCTTGATTCATTCAATTATTAATTAATATTTGGTGTCTTGATTCATTCAGTCATTAATTAATATTTGGTGTATTGATTCATTCAGTCATTACTTAATATTTGGTGTATTGATTCATTCAATTATTAATTAATATTTGGTGTCTTGATTCATTCAGTCATTAATTAATATTTGGTTTATTGATTAATTCAGTCATTAATTAATATTTGGTGTCTTGATTCATTCAGTCATTAATTAATATTTGGTTTATTGATTAATTCAGTCATTACTTAATATTAGGTGTATTGATTCATTCAGTCATTAATTAATATTTGGTTTATTGATTAATTCAGTCATTACTTAATATTTGGTGTATTGATTCATTCCGTCATTAATTAATATTTGGTGTCTTGATTCATTCAGTCATTAATTAATATTTGGTTTATTGATTAATTCAGTCATTACTTAATATTTGGTGTATTGATTCATTCAGTCATTAATTAATATTTGGTTTATTGATTAATTCAGTCATTACTTAACATTTGGTGTATTGATTCATTCAGTCATTAATTCAATAATAATATTTGGTGAATTGATTCAGTCATTCGTTCTTAAGGTTCTTTGTATTTATTCATTATAAGATTTGATGTATAGATTAATTCATTAATGTGTATTAATTCATAAGATTTGGTATATTGATTCTTTCAGTCACTTTTTCATGAATACTATTTAGTATATTGATCCATTAATAGCATTTGGCATATTGATTCATTCATTAATTAATTAATTCAAATATTGTGTTTCGATTCATTCGGTCATTCATTCTTAGGGTTCTGTGTATTCATTAATTAATTAATAAGATTTGGTGTATGGATTCAGTCATTCAATAATTTTTAAGGCTTGGTGGATTCATTCATTCATGCATTCATGCTTGGTATGCTGAGATTATTTCCCATTCTCTATGACGAAAACATGCTGGCATGCTTGGCAGTCTTATTATAAAACAATAAGTTAAAGTTGTTTGGTGTTCACAACCTCCTTGCTCCCATAAAACTGAAGTCATGTTTGTGTGTCGTTGTGTGTTAACACCATATGTTCTGTCACGGTGTTGTCTTATATTCCACTCATGCGTACAATGTTGTGCCATGTTACCTTTATACATTGCACTCAATGTACCACGTTGTGTAAAGTCTCAGTACCATTACGCAGTGCTGAATTAGGAAAACAGAGCTGTTCTTTCCAGCTGTGCTGTCTAATAAGATTATACCTGTCCCATATACACAATCATAACTGTTGCAGCACCAGCTCTGTGACAAAACTTAAATATATCCATCCTACAAGAAGCAAGTAGTCATTTAGCACATATTTGAATCCATGGTGACATGCAGTAAACTTATTACATTGTGGAGTTTGAACTGAAAACCACTGAGTTTCTAGCTCAGATCTTTAATAACTAAACCAGATCACTGTTTAAACACCTAAAAACGCATGACACCTTCTGATTCCCCACTAAACTATTAACACAAATTACTGCCACCCGGCAGAGAGTCAGCAAACAGACACAAATACAAATGCATGGGCGTCTGAGTGGGTGACAGCACAGCAGTGGGTGTATTCAGATCTCTTGCTTACATAAGTATTTCTACTCCGTGAGCAGGTGCCATGTTAAAGGTCTTCCCTTTTATTGAGAGTTATTTATTTTTGTACCATCCAAAGCCAATTTTTCCCCCTATAAATTCAAGGTCACAATATATTTGATATACTGTATAGCAACTGCTTTCAGAGTTCTCTCTGTTATTTTTTCATGGTCTCTCTGTCTTTCTTTCTCGCACCCTTTCAGACTCTGTAGTTTACAAGGTATTTTAAAAGAAAATTACATACTTTGAAATGTCATATGTGCTTTTTCTGTATTTCCCTAATTAAGAAGACTTTGAATGCTATGTACATTCTATTCAAATCACATCAAATGCACTTTGATTGGTTTTACTTGCCTTTTTTTTTTTTTTTTTTGTACAACAAAACAGTGAATATTGGTGTTCATATATGATTTGCTGGCTCCTGAAATCTGCTTGAAATGTGGATATTTTATGTGCTCCTCAATTTACTCATTCAGTCACCAAACAAGTATATTACCGAACATTAACACCAAAGAAATTGCAGTATATTTATCATAAAAAACATGAATTCGGCAACAGTAGTTTGAAAGTTTTGCTGCTGAAATCAGTCAGTTTTTACCGGAATTTGAATCCCTACCCCCCAGTGGCCAAAGCTGGAAGTGCTGAACACATGGGCACAAGTAAGTTTCAGTTTCTGGGAGAAATGACCACAGAGTGGTGCCAACAGCAAGCTGTATTTTTTGTTGAAAATTATGTATACAGCAGCAGTGGCTTGTGACCACAGATATTGGTGGGCAGATAATTATTTTTTTTACATTATTCAACTCGTTCAACTCATTCAAACACAAACACACTGATTCAATATGTGGTGTCCTTGCATTATTCCATCACAAGGCGGGGCATAAAATTGTGCTGCCACCCCCACCGAAAGATGCTGCCCTGGGCGACTGCCTATGCCGCCCATGCTTAATCTACCACTGGGAGAGGGAGAACAGAACTATCTACATGCTGTTTACACATTTCCAAGGTACTAAAAAACGAATAGCTTTATAATAATAATAATACATTAAATCACAGTAAATTTATAACACAAAGTTTCGAGATTCAAGGCTTTTTGACATATAATTTGTCACCATACAAACCATACAATGTCTTATCACCTAACCTTTCTCTTGATTACCAAACAATTTCTTTTTTATGTCTGGCTCTTCAGGACCAAGTTGTTTGATGGTCAGTTTGTCTTGAATTTGCAATAGAAATGACACGCTGTTGCACATACATTCATCGATAGTGCTCGCTATGTCCGCGACCTGTCAAACTGCTGGAATGCAGCTGCGCACTAGTACTAAAGTTAGCTTTGGTTTGGCACTATGTATGGAGAGATTTATTTCTGCATCAATGGGTCTCATTATAGGGCTCTTTGCAGTACCATATTTGACCAGCGCTTGTCAGTAATTCAGCTATATATGGTTGATTTCAGGGTAGGCTACATGAAATTTTGGATGCAACATGTTGATTTTTGTGTGATCATGTTCTAAAAAAAACATATTTAAACAGTTTTTTATGAGTATATAATCTCTGTCTGCATTATGTAGTCCCTTTACGAACAACAAATCAAAACATAAAAAGTATATAATTCTTAAAGGTGCACGCAGTAAATATCGCGCTGGATAAAATGGCATTTTGAATTTACACTGACACCTAGTGGCGTGGATGTAGTGCCATGCAATAGCAATAATTTACACTTAACAATGCCATTGCAGAAATGCACTATTAGCAGTCAATTAATCTATTCCAAGATCAACAGTATTCAATAATAGGGATGTTACCAAGATAAAGTGATTTAGTGTTTGGCTGGTCATGATCTCAAGATTGCCCTCATGTGGTGAGGAACCAGTTCCTTGTAAAATAAATCAGCATTAATTAGGCTACCGATATGACTGGAGTCTTCATCTCATGTGAATGTACATGATTTAAAAAATACTATTTCTTAAGGGTTAAAGTTTCTTTAATGAGGTCAAAATGACTGAATGCACCTTTCATTTGTTATAGGTAACCATCATAGCTTGTTTTTGTATGCTTGAACAATTGATGAAAATGCATGATTACTTTGGGAGATACTCAAAAGTTACACACACACACACACACACCAGGGTTTCCGTTGTCCGGTAATTACCGGACATTGGCTGGAAAAAAAATGAAATGTCCGACTAAATTAAATCTCTCCGGTCAAATTGTCCGATTAAAATTGCCTAATAATCCCACCCCCCTAACACGATCTGAATTTGAGAATAAGCCTAAAATGTATCCAGAGTGGACCAAGCTCACCAAGATAGCCTGTGTAATCCCGGTCTCGAGTGTTCCTGCAGAGAGGGGGTTCTCGCTGCAGAATCGGATCAAGACGAAGCAGCGAAGTCGCCTTGCGGAGAACAAGGTTACGCAGCTTATGCGCATTGCAAGTTGTGGAGAGACACTGGGAAGTTTTGATTTTAAGTCGGCAGCTGCACAATTCAGCACTGCAAAACAGCGTAAAAAGTAGCCTAAAATGACGCGAGACAATGTTATAGGCCTAGTCATTTGTTTGTTCCAGTTCATTTGACAAGGAGTCATTTCACGATGGCCAATTTAAATGTTACCAGCTAAATGAGACATACTGAGAGTGTATAATTAAGTTCGCTTGAGTAAAAACAATAGGCTACTATTCAGATATTTTATGTGGGGAAGAGGGATTGGTTTGTTAAACAATGAATGTGAAACGCCAGTCGGACGTTCATGTTTTTTTCCGTCTATTTGAAAGTTAGGCTAATAAACATGTTGCATTCTATACGGCCTGATTATGTCATTTTTTAAAAGTTACATAGCCTGCCTCCAGTTTTCCTCAACTTGACTAATTAAGAGGCGATATTTGACCGGCATATCATCAAAATGTCCGTAAAACGAAACCTCGACCGGCACCATTTTTTTCTAGCGGAAACTCTGACACACACACACACGCATGCACGCACATGCAGATGTTGGTTTTACTATACTTGTGAAGACATCTCATAGACTTTCATGTATTTTATATCAGGCTAATGATATATTCTATCCCCTACCCCTAAACCTAACCCTCACAGAAACCTGTGCAATTCATTAGATTTAGAGATAAGCATAAATTAGCTGATTTATGGGCCTTTTTTGATTGTGAGGACCAGCTAAATGTCCTCACAAGTCGGTTTCCTCAAGTTTTACTATATTTGTGAAGACATTTTCAAAAATGTGGTCCTCACAAGTATAGCTAAACCTGCCCCCACACACACACAAACACACTAACTTGTTTTTATATCATTGTGGGGACTCTTCATGGACTTCCGTGCAATTTATGGATTTTATTCAGATCTAACGATAATTCTATACCCTAACCTTACCCCTCACTGAAACCTTTTTGCATTTGTACATTTAAAAAATATATATATTTAGTATGTTCAGTAAGCCATTTCCCTCGTGGGTACCGCTGGCTGGGCTCTACAATGTAGGTGATCTCAGGTTTTACTATATTGTGGGGACATTTGGTCCCCACAATGTAGTATAAAAAAGTACACACACACACACACACACACACACACAAAACTAAAAAAAACAACAACAACACTGTGAAGGTCCCAATGAGACACTGGCAGCTGACCATGAGACAAGTGAGAATGGCAGGAACCACTGAGGTGTAACCATTTATTTCAATGGCAGACGCAGCCTTCTGTTTCTTTGCATACCACGACATCTCACTAGAGCACAGTGTTCAACTACTCCTAAAGCTTCTCTTCCAGAAGTGTAATTTGAGCTTGTTGCGCAAATTAAGGTTACAAATTATGTTCAATTTTAAATGCAAATTTCTGTTAAACAGGGTCTCATTATGTTAGGGACACCTATATGAGATGTAGGACATCTCATCCTAAACCGATGGGAGCTAAACTAATTTGCTGAAGAATCTTTCTGTGAAACTAATTTGTTGGATATACAAGCATACAGAAACTTTTAAGATTTTGACGTGCTTACATGATTAAAATAGAATGTGCAAAGAGATCAAACTGCTGCCAAGGCTTTGATGAATTTAACTCAAAGACAGAGGAAAGGTTTTGGAAGGAGATGTCTTTCAGCTTTTCAACAGGTGGTGGCACTGTGGCGCTGCTCTGGCAATATGAGAAAACAACGATGACAATAGTGAATTTAAGGGAGGAGGTGGTGGTGGTTGTGATGGGGGTTGGGGGGGATGTCATTAGTGATGCGTATGAAATAGAATCGAAAGTTTTGACATCGACTGAACCTGCTTCTGATGCATGCATCAAACCATGACTGACTGACAGTCAACAGCTAAGATGGAGGGAACTATCTAGAGGAAGGAAGTATGATGGGGAAGGGGCTCAGGTTATTAGGTTCAGAGCATCCAATGTCCAACTTTTTCCAACCAACATTATCACAGATACATGTTAAAAATATACTCCTCCTTCAGGCTCTTACATCCTTGTATGCCTTCCCTGCATCTCCACTAAAGCGGCAGAAATCCGTGACAAGGTGTTGAAGCAACACGGATGTGAGATAGTGATGTTTGTATAGATGTTCAATACCAAAGGCTACTATAAACCAATACAGCTGCTACAGTCTGTACCTCACCTCGCTCAAGCAAGCAAGCTCAATTTCACAAAATCCAGAGTCGCTTGCATTTGTTAGCGTAACTGATGACATTTATCAGAACAGGGGAAAGAGCATGAACCGTGCATCTGCCGAGGTTCACCGCACACAAACCACTTAGAATTATATGAGATCGTAGGCTTATATAACAGAAGTCTTACTACTTTGTGTAGATGTCTCACAAGGTCTGCGGAAGGGATTGGCGGTTATATTGGCGAAAGAAACAGGTGTGCGTAGCGTAGCTGATGATTCTTTAGCTACAGGCACAGAGCAAACATTGCAAATGTATAAGCCTGCTCTCCCTCTGACATTCCATATGGAGTTCAAACACATGAGGGTATTGATTTGTTGGCTAATTAAACCGCATCAAGAAACCCTGCCTGTGAATAATATTGAATTATAGCTTGGTCTGATACCTCAAGCTACGCACATGCATATTCAGTCAATACCCTTCATCAGCAGTCATATCAGTCACGCCTGCATTCTTGTTGATTACCCTATTGTGATTTATTTATTTTACATGAGCTGACACTCATTGTATTATTGATAGTGTTTAAAGGGTTTACTTCATAGAAATTGGTTATCATACTACCCCAAAGGAGCAAGGCGGTATTGCAACTGGGCTGTAGCCCTGTACTGATGACATGTTTCAGTAATGATTGTCACATCTGGCCTTGGGGCTACTCTGCCAAAGGCTTGGATGTTTTTCGTCTGTCTGATGACATAGACGGGTAACCCCACACCCATTCTTGTTTTGTTTTTGGAAATTAGCCCTGTGTGATGCAACAATCAGCAATGGGTTAGGCTTCAAAAAAATATAATAAAAGAAATCATAGGGAATGTCTAAAATGCAATTTAGTCCATTTAACCTTATTGCTTGATTCTCTCTTAAGTGAAAATTTAACGACTTTGGCCCTGGGGCTATTTAGTTGATTGTCTTTTCTGTGGTTCTACTGCTCTTTTGAACAGCCCATTTTGTTGCTCTCACTCAGATCTCTCCATAATTCTCCAGGTATCGCTGTGGATTTAAACCATGCTGTGATGTCTCCAAAGGATAATAATGAACTCAGATGAACTCGTTAATCTTCTACCTTTGTTATATTCCCCTCAAAACCTTCATCTTGCTCACAGGACTTGATTGAAATTGTGTTGATGGTTTGACCAATTTAACAGTCCTTTGCAGTAGAATTTTTTGAGTTTTTCCCAGTTAAAAATATCTGTTACTTGGCATTGTGATGTCATGAGGGTGGGAATGCAGTAGATAGAGGCATGAACTCCATGTTTACCTCCCTTCTGGAGCTGACAGAGGGCTCGCACTCACACATAATCACACGGTCTGCATCTTAAACTACTGTGGGTCAGGATGTTAAATTTGCCCCTACAGAAACCCACACAGCCCTGTGAGACATGGTGCTCTACTACTACTAAAACTGCCGGATCTAATAGCATTAAATGATCATGGAAAATACTGCCAAATGGGCTATGGCAGAAAAATCAACACTTCAGCTGGGGAAAAATTATCACTTGAAGGGATAGTTCATCCAGAAATGGAAATTCTGTCTTCATTTACTGAACCCATATGACTTTCTTTCATTTGCAGCACACAAAAGTGGATATTCGAAAGACTATAGCGGTCTCTGATTTCCATACAAAAAAGCAGCTGATAGTGATTATATAAAGCTTAAAGGCGTCATGAAGTGCTATTTATTTAAAATAATTATATTGTCTTCCCTGAGGTCCAATGATAATGCTATTAAAGTTTTTTTTTTTTTTTTTTTTTTTTTTGCACTAAAACAGTCACAATTTAGTAATATATGATAATTTTCCACCATTTTGGCCCACTGTCTTAAACACTTGGTTTTGGCCTAAGCACTTCCTTAAAACTTCAACATAAAAGCCCACTGTTCTGACTGGCTAACATCATGCAGCCCCTCAAAATCAGCAAACTCAATTGGGAGAACATTATAAAACAAAATTGCAGGGTTTTTACATAACGCACATCCAACACATTGCATCTGAATATATTAAACTGTTCACCTCATGGGCAACTGTTAACACTCAGCACCATAAACAATCAAACAGTTCTGAAATTTTAAATCAACGGTGGACTGGCCATCTGGAGAACTGGGACTTCTCCCAGTGGGCTGGCCACGAAACAGGGCTAAACGGGCGGCATTAGCTGAAACGGGCCGGTGCATTATGCTGAGAGTGCTGCTATATGCCGAAGGGGACCGCAATATGCAGAAAAGGACAGCAATACCCCCCTCCCCACTCAACATCTTTTGGGACAATTTTCTTTGTAAAATCCAGGGCTAATTTCTCTTTCCTGTCTGCCCCTGTTTGAAATATTCATTAATTAAATCATTTACTTAAGTTTTTGCAGTGTAGTCACTGTAAGCGCACGTATGTGCACATCACCAGAAACATGCCGAAGACGTCCATCGTCAAAGACATCCTATATTTACATATGTAACGGTAGCAGCTGGTACTTGATAGCTGTGCGGTATGTAAACCTCACTCTCATGGCCTTAAGAGACACACTAGCTACACCAATGCTAGAGACCATGTCTTTTATAGCCTTCTTGCTAGTGCATCCTACTTTCTTACTTGGGATCAACGGTTCATATCCTGCTAGGGGTGGGTCGAGTAGGAACTTTGACCATTAAAAATAGTGCATATGGGCAAAAGAATGCATCCATGATGTGTTTGTGCTCAAAGAAACACAGGCAGGAGCTGAATGAAAGATAATTGCTTCTCCCTTTCAGAGTTGTAACTTGACACCGTGTCTTTTAACACGCTCTCACATGTTTCAAGTGGTCAAATATGTCTGTCTAGTGCATCAATATAATCAAAGATTATACAAAATAGTCCATATGTGTCCCATTTGGTGTTATGTTTAGAATAGTTAGCCACACAGGGCCTGCTCTCTTGACCTACGTGCTAGTTGGCGGGGCCAAGGGTGTTATGACGCATGTTGTGGGATGTTTAAATACAAACTAGTAATGTTTTGTGACGTCAAGAACAGACAGATTTCAAAACAAGACATTTCAGCAGGGTGGCATCTAAAATGCTCTTTAGACAGGAGAGGAAGTTTTGAGTTCTGAAATTTACAGTATTTTTTTATAGTAGGCTACAGCTACATCTTATGTGTCTAAATATCAAGGAAAATTTGATTCTCCATTTCATGACCCCTTTAAAGCTGCACTAAGTAACTTTGTGCTATCTAGCAACGTCTGTGGTTGAAACTAAAAATGTCAAGCAGTTTGTGAAAGAACACTTATGTTCATGTCATTTTTGGCACTGCTCTTCTTGTGGATGAATCTCAAGATTCTAATAGAGCTTTTACATAGAGAACAGGGGACTCAATCACTGCAAGTTAACAGTATATTTTGATATGATTATTCAAGTTTTTTGTATACTATTATTTTTTGTATTGTACTGCACTTATCAATTTAAGAGGTGAAACTTGTTATATGGCTGATACAATATCAATGGAAGACTTTATTATACTATATTAATTTGTACAGCCTCAGTTGATAATGCAAGTGAACCATAACACTACAATAGTATGTCTATACAATGCAAACAATGACACCATAAACTAAACACATAAAACAAGGATTCACTAATGATGGGGATAAAATATACATTATTAAACAGGAAAATAATATGCTTAAATATGCAATATAACAATTACAATAAGTCATAAATATTAGTAAACATGTCACAGTAACTTCCCCTGACAACATAGATACATTGTGATCTGTAAACACAAAAGTAATGCTCATTTCATACAAGCATAACAAGTAATATTAGCTTTAACATCCCCACCAGACAACACATCCAAGCATTATAGCAGTTAAACAACTTCTCCAAATGGATAACAGATAAACATCCATCCAGACTGCAGTGATGTTGTCCTGGACTGCTTGAGTGCGATTTTCTGAACTAAACAGCAAAGTTTCTCCAGCCAGAACATAAGATGGCCAGTGCATCTGTCCTGTGTTTACAGATATGACATAATGATGTAAGGATGAACAACATAATCCAGCGATTTCATCACAAATCAAACCCAACAGCTCATAATACAAATATTTTTTTTAGGCTTACCGTAGTGATCGGTGTACGGTAAGGACATTGTTTTGAACACTGATCATTTTTGTACTCAATCAATAATAGTAATTTTTTAATTTTTAACTAAAAGGTCTTATGTAGCGCAGCATTTATGCACCCAAATGTGCATAAAAATAGTCCTTCGTGTGTGTCATATGCCAAGTCTTCTGAAGGCATTCGATCACCTTGTGTGATGAACAGACCAACATTTAAATTGTTATTCATAAAAAGTATTGAAATCCAATATGAAAGAACATCAAACCTAATTGTTTTTTGCTTGTGAGTCAAGAGGTTGCGAGATGACGTCATGATGTTTGGTCATGAGATACACAGTTTTCCTGACCAACCACGGGGTGGTGCCATGATGATTTTGATTGCCGCTGGACTGTTTTCTGTTTCTGGTCTCCATAAGAAGCAATGTAAAATCTACCAAAACAAGCAATTCAGATGGAGAACAGCAACCATTATAAGTATTACTCGGAGTAAAAATTTGTTCAGGCTCAGTTTGAGCAGTGTTTGGCTGTCATTCAACTTGAAGTAGGGCCTAACCAGAGGCCATTGTTTTTTGTCATCTACCCACTCTTTACAGTAAACTTTGATGGGTGAGGCACTGTCAAAATATGTTCATCGTGAATCTGTAAAGTATCCTGGAGGAAAAAAAATGTACTTGGCTTTTTTCACAAATTGAATATGCTAAACATCACGTTATCCGCCATAAACAGATGTGAGTGAAAACTCTGGAGACCGGAAAAGAAAAAAAAGTCTTTATGTAAATAGTGTATTTCTGCGTAAGGTAAAATGTGGATATGCAACACATGGTTCACATGGACTATCACATGGAAACTTTTGGGTGCTATTTTAAGCATTAAAGTGAGCTGCTTTGCACTGCTATTGTATTGAATTCCACCAACGGGACATTCATTACATTATTTCCTTAAGTGAGAAGACAAAGTAGATGAGTACGAAACAATATGAGGGTATGTAGATGATGGCAGAATTTAAATTTCCAGGTAAACTATCATTTTAAACATTCATAGATATAGTTCATTGTGGACAATGACTAAATGCAGTTACAACGGTTTCTTTGCAAATTTAGCATGATCTGAAATGTGGAGCGTATAAATCATGTGTTCAAATTGTAAATGCTAAATAATGATAATTTAGAATTAGGGTGTTTTTAATGAAATGTTTTGCATTGTCAGACCTGCCCATTAAAGATAAAGGATAACTGATCACAGAAGGAAAATCTGGGCCTTGATTTGTTTTGTTGCTTCAAATATTACCGAGCTGATATCTGAGATGGCAGAAAGGAATTATTTTTAACATTCACGATGCAGACTTATCTAGGGGAATTGCCAATCAATCTTAGAGACATTTGTTTCGCAGATAAATTGTGATGTCAATTTTGTATGCATGCTGCCATGCGATCATTAGCTACGGTGCTCCAAAGAGATAACACGGACACAGTAGCTAATCAGTAACTATAATAGTCGTTTATGGACACACTTAATAACTGTCTGTCTTTGCAACATGGGTAAGGAGCCTCGCTGGCTTCCAACCTAAAAAGTGGGAAAATGCTGCTTTAGCCATGTGGCACATAAGCTAAGGCCATGACTGTGCTCGTCATGGTGTTAATGGGTGAGATAATGCCCCTACGACCCATATCTACTCGTGATCCAAGCCCTTTCAGAGCAGCGTAGTGTGGCTTTTCTTGGACATACTAAAGAGCAAGCAGTTCATCATAATTAAGGCAACTTTATGAAAGCAGCTTCCCGGCTGCAGTACCTATGTAAGATGTGTCATCTTTATTAGCCCGAGCATGTTAAGCCAAGCTCTCCATACACTAATCCCTACCTAAAGAAACAGCTTTCAAGGAATTAACATCAAAAGTAGAGCCTAGCATGCCGGCGGGGGAGCTTTCACCAGCTTCAGCTATCTCGCAAGTATTTCAGAGGCTCAGGGATGAAGAGGAAGTTAAACTTAAACTTGCTCCTTGTTCCACCATAAGTCTTTGACCTTGTTCTCAGCTTCCTCTAATAATCTGTTTTCAGATGTTTGCAGATATTCATGGAATTCGGAAGGGATCTGGGAAGTGAATTCAGCAGGGGTCTGAGTATTCCCCCTTAGGCAGTCTGTCCCATTCCCCCCTCCATGTAGCACTGGATTCAACCTGTGATCAGCAGAACCTATGATCAGGCCATCCACAGTTGAAATGATTGGACTGTGTTAGGGTTAGGTTTTAAAGTGGCTAAGAAATAAGTTTATAATAATGCCCACTGTTTCAAGCACTTTGTTTGTCCTTTCATCCCTTTATGCAGAGCATAAATATTATGCATCAGAAAAGAGATCTCTTTAATATCTAAATTGGTTGTCCTAGACTAAATTGAGACTTGTTTAATTGTCCTCCTTATCAGATTTTTTTTACAGAGAAAAAGACCCTAGTACTCTCACATGTGTCTTCTCTAGAAGAAATCTCAACAATAGGAACTTTTACACCATCGGGCCAAATGGTCACCATTCCCAAACTGTGCTATTCTGTATTGATCCAGGCGTGTTGACACAGTTACAGTTTCATTTTCCATTGTGGTGCTTCAAAATTAGGATTAGAATGGACTAACTGTGAAAGTGACCAATCGTGAGTCACCATGTCACTAGCCATTCCACCAGAACAGTTCTCCCAACCAAGTCTCACGAGGATAATTAGATGGCAAAGAAATCTCGTAAGAAAACGTGCAAGTTGGCTTATACAAAAAAGTAAGACTTTTAGACCAATAAAGACAGTTATCCCAATTTTTTAACCCCTAACCTAAACATTACCCTAAAGTCTAACACTTGACAAAAACACTAAACCTAACCATAATTTTTATTGGAAAATGACTGTTTTGTACACAGAAGAAAACATTTGGGTTTGGAACGACACAAGGGATGTATAATACATAATACAATAATTGAATTTTTTTTAAATAATGCACACCCCAGGTGCCATTACGAGGCTTAGCGGAGAATGCACTATTTTTAATATAGGGTGTAGCGTGGTGCTGTCCACTATAGATATGAGTTATGAGGCTGATTAGGGCAAAATACATTGAAACATTAAAAGATATTTAGGATAACAGAAATTGTGGCTCTATTTGTTGGTTGTGACTGGGAGTCTCTGTGTGTGTGTATGTATGTGTGTGTGTGTGTGTGTGTGTGTGTGTGTGTGTGTGTGTGTGTGTGTGTGTGTGTGTGTGCACCCATATGTGAGCATGTGTGTTTATTTGTGAATGTACGTGAGCGTGTGTGCGCGAGCATGTGTGTGAGCGTGTGTAAGTGCCGGGGACTCTTTTTAACCGAAATTGGAAAATTTGGGGGATATTTTAGACATTGTTTGAAGTTATTAACCGATTTACTTTCAATCTTTATTTTTACTGGTTATTTTGTTGTGGTAGATTTTAGGGCTCTTTGAAATAACTAAAATAATTTGGCGAAGTGATTTGGAACCGTTATGCGGTCAAGACCTGGAAATACATTATAGCCATGCATTTACTGAAAAATAATTGCACAATAAACATCCGTCATAAAATCAGAATCATGCATTCAACAGACCCCTGGTATAAAGGTGTTTGCTATACAGTATATATTAGTTATTTGCATTGCATTGCATAAATACTGTATGGAATGGTTAACTAAAGTAGTTCACTGATGTGTCCTTTCTTAAAATAAAGCGTTGAATAGGAGGCTGGCTAAAATGTATTATATTGTATAGATTTAAAATTTTATTTGTTGATTGGTCAGTCTGTGGTGTGTTTCCTGTGCAATGATGTAACCACCAAGGTATGATGCATCTAGTGTTAATTTTGTCACCTATTTTTAATTTAGTCTTAGTCTTAGTCTTATGCCAAATGTCCTTGTTAGTTTTAGTCATATTTAGTCATTCACATATCTTTTTTTGTTAGTCAAGTTTTAGTCGACTAAAAGTCTCGTCATTTTAGTCTAGTTTTAGTCAAAAGAGAATTTAAGGTATCTTAGTCTAGTTTTAGTCAAAAGAAAACTCAATATATCTTAGTCAAGTTTCAAAACATTTTAGTCTTTTTTTAAATAAATTATTTCTGAGATAACCATTTCAGTCAAATAATGTTTCACACATCTCAAATATTGGTTAAATGTCATAATTACCTGACAAAATACACTTGTTGAATGATATGTTGAATTCACTTTGTTAAACGTGTCTGGTTTTCTGATTTAAGAGACACATTCACAAATGATGAACTTGTTCTGAAGAGTATTTTATTAAGCAAATAAGTTACATAAAATATATATAACCTGCATAATGTATGTGCCACAACACCATAGCTAACTGCTTAATTTACAGCGTAGATGCCTAAAATCAGCATTAGCTTATGATACGTATATTTAAGTTAACTTCCCTGAATGTGCGGGTGGTTAGCCTTTAGATGTCGCTTAAGGTTGGTGGTGTTTTTCCCCAATATTTTTTGTCCGCAGTGCTTCCTGTCAGTTATAATGACACATTCTGACTTTTTGTCAATATCATTGTACCTAAAATGCAACCAAATATCGAGCCTCTTCCTTCTACCTAGCATGTCGTCGGCGCTCGTCGCGTGTTCGCCACTGTCTATGATTGTTGTGTTCTTGCTCCATGTAGTTTCGTGTTGCAGCCACAGGAGTATGAGACCTGTTGTAACCGTTACTAGAGCAACAGCGCGAACTCATTCGGAATATTTTGAAGGCATAACAGCTTCAAAAAAGTAGAGACGATTGTATACGAAAATGAAGAGAGATTTTATTTTAGTTTTTATTTTATGCAAAACATTTTAGTCTCGTCTTTTTTCGTCAACAATAATGCATGTTAATTTAGTCTTAGTCAGCGTTTTTGGACATTGGTGCAGTCTCGTTATCGTCTCGTCTTAGTCATGGAAAAAAAGGTCGTTGACGAACATATTTAGTCTCGTCTCGTCTGACGAAATTAACACTAGATGCATCGTTGTAGACATTTACTTGCTTGTTACGACTGATTCCCGAAACCATAGTAACTATGTAGCACACCAATTGATTGAAGCACATTGGTAGAGCTTTCATTAATTACTTTACTCAGGGGGTGGAGTAAAAACTTTGGCAAATCTTAAATTTGAATAGCTCATTTGCACATACACCAGAAAACAATTTAATGTGAGAAAGCTGCTGAAGACAAAATCGGCATGCACTTTGGAATGTGACTTATGCATTGTGCTGCAATTAAGACTTTGGTGTTACCCTCAAGCACATTAGCATTTGCACATGCACACTCTTCAAAAACATATTAACAGCACTTATGCGGTAACATAAACACATAAAAGTTGAGTTTTCTGTCAGAAACCGTGTCCGATGAAGCACTTTCTCTAAACAGTCTTTAATCCATTAAAATAAGGCTGCATTCACATTTATGTGACGTTTCAGAATGTCACTTTCTGCAAAAAAAGTGGTAAAAGTAATTTTTTTCTTAAATGCATGTAAATGTGGTCAAAGTCTTGACAGAACGAAAGATATATATGAAATGAAAGATATAGAAGCATCAGCAAAGTAAAATGATTTCTATCGGGAAGACATGCAGGCTTGAGTGAGGTTTAAGATGCCATTTATTTGATGAATGTAGAACAGAAAAGTAATGTCTCTCTTTGGCGTAGGCCCCGTCTGGCAGTCCGAGGGAGTTGTACTCGGAACCAACATATCCTGCCGGAGATAGGAGGCAGGGGCGAGGAGCCTACCCCCGTGCGGGAAGGGGCTCAACTGGTGGTGGTGGGGTGGTGGAGGTTGCCGTGTTAGCGCACTGAAACAGCAATGTGATAGATTGTGAGCAGACTTATAAAGCAATGGCTTACCTGCGATTGGCTAGGAATTACCCAGCTAATAGTGTGATGATGTACAGCTGCTAGTCTTCCCACTAGAACAACGCTGCGCTCACATGTCCACACAGCAAACTAATAAGGAACAATGTTTCTAACCACATCTTATCTTACCATATTGAAATGTGTTACTCGCTGTGCTCAGAAATGTTTGGCCTGATGGTGGAAAGCGCAGATTTTCACAAACTGTGCTTACATTTTCCACGATACCAAGGTTTACAATAAAAAGGTCATAGACTTTAATGTGAACTCAAACATTTCTCATCAGGTTCTTCCAAGACCAAATAATCTTAGCAATGCCATCCACATTAATTTTATAGCTCTATGTGAGCGCAGCGTAGTTCTAGCGGGAAGACTAGCAGCTGTACATCATCACACTATTAGCTGGGTAATTCCTAGCCAATCGCAGGTAAGCCATTGCTTTATAAATCTGCTCACAATCTATCACATTGCTGTTTCAGTGCGCTAACATGGCAACCTCCACCACCCCACCACCACCAGTTGAGCCCCGTCCCACACGGGGGTAGGCTCCTCGCCCCTGCCTCCTATCTCCGGCAGGATATGATGGTTCCGAGTACAACTCCCTCGGACCGCCAGACGGGGCCTACGCCAAAGAGAGACATTACTTTTCTGTTCTACATTCATCAAATAAATGGCATCTTAAACCTCACTCAAGCCTGCGTGTTTTCCCGATAGAAATACTCTTATTGTGGGAATTGTCTCGTTTGTTTCTATCTTGATTTCTTGAACTAAAGGAGAAAATTCTAACAAAAAAGACTTTTGGATTGCCACCCTACTCAAGACCAGGACTGATTGTACAGAGCTGTCAGCATCATGGTAGCAAACTGCATTTGGTTATTACATTGTCTGATGTCCTTAAAGTCTCAACAAGCTCTGTTACAGAAAAGCACTCTGCATGCCAATGTTCAGAACTGTTCAGACCCTCAGTAATTCAATTCAAGGACTTCTGCACCTTTTCAGCAAACTAACCGAAGCATCTCTCATATTTTCCACTCGGGCGTATGTTTCACACTTGTTCGCTCTCACAACCAGGTGGATTAGCACAGTGGTTAGAGAAAAAAAAAAAACTCTCGGAGAGATAAGCATTCGACACGGTTTTAAGCAACTGCGTTGAGACTGTGTAAATTAAAACCCAGCTCCTGCTCTCTCATTTCCTGCAGACATTTGAAATGCATGGCCCAGTCTGCGTTTTAAGTGAACATATTGTTCTCAGAACTCGGTAAACATAACAAGTTATCTCTCGAGCTGTACCTCAGTGCTTAACTACTGTGACAGCCCAACCTGCTCGCTGGAATGACTGACATCTCAACGTATTTACACATTTGTTTTTGCTCCTCAAGCTGTTTTATCTGTCAGTCTCTTCATACCCATCAAGATGCTGTCTTCGTGATAAAAGCTGCTGATCACCAGCCTATGTTTGAAGTGCATGGTTCAAATGCTTCAGATTGGCAGAAATAAATTTGCAAAGTAGAAACTGTCTGGCAAGATTGTGTATTTTAATCTGAAGAGGATATTATCCATTTTACGATAAACTATGTAGCTTTTCTTAATTTCTTTTGTCGTAGAGCAATATAAGGGAGTCAATTTGCAATCAAAATGATGTACTAAGCCTAACTTGTGCTTCATGATTAAATTGATTTTTCTTGGCAGATGAAGTGAAGAACTTGGACACACTGGGTTTTGGAGAAGTGGTCGGTCGGCCAATCATCAGTGTTGTGGAAGTTAGCCCAGCATGGTGCCTGAGCGAGACCGTGAAACCTTGATTACTCCAGTGGTTTTGTAGCATGACTGACCACTCTAGTGGGGCTGTAATCTAAAATGCCTGGCTTCTGTGTTTCTAACATTATTGCTAAAGATAATGAAGAACAGGGAGATTTACAGATCTAAATCCAACACATGAGTCAGCTAAATGAACATAAATATTTTGTCTGACACGTGTCTTTGCACCTAGTATGCTTGACACTGCTAAAGGGCCTTCACAGATTGCTTTGTATTATTGTCAGAATAATTACTGTCAATGTAACTATTGTGTTAGAGTCAATGACATAAAATAGAATTAATATATTGACATGAGAGGGAGATAGATAATCAGTGGATGACACAAAAGTGTACAATTAAGGGGAACAAGAGTCGTTGCATGTAATATAGTGGTCTCAAAGTGTGGGGTGCAGAACACTGCCCAATTCTCAAATCTCGTTCACTTTCACACGTTCATAAAATTGTGTCAATACATGCAAGAACTAATGTGTGCAAATTCTTTTTCTCAGCCTTTTCTCCTAAAACATTGTTTACACTTTCACCTGGCACAGCAGCATCCGAGGTGTTTATGGGGCATCAGGTGCACTCACTTAAGTGGCATCGGGTGCACTCACTGTATGTAAACAAAGTTTGAGTCTTAATGAGAAATACATTGAGCATCTGGCAGTTGCTTCCGAGATAGTTTTCAACATTGGACTTTTCATATCATATACTGATAAATGAAGTGTTATTTGAAAGCACACAGAGTGAAATAAGCTTTAACACATTTTGATTATATGTTCTAGGAACAGGAAAGTGTTTAGCATTTTGCATTAGCACATGCAGGCTACTGATCAGAAGATTCTGTGATTTAGCAATTGCCACAAAATGTGTTTAGAGGGAACATAGCTTGCATTGCATCGTATTTAGTCTCAGCCTCAGACGACACCCACAGACCCCCCAAAGTCAATTCTCTAACTGTCTGTTGCTTATGGCACAAAAAACTTGAAAACAATTTCTCGATCAACTCTGCCTGGAAGCCGAGTTGTGTTCACTATGTTACGCGTTAGTAGTATGAGCACATTTGAGGATTAAATAATCACAGAATTTGCCCAAGTTTGCCAGGTTAGTGACATCAAATCTTTTAAAGATATTCAGAGTTTCGTTTGAGTCATCTTAGAAAAAGTAAAGCCATGAGCAGAGCTGAAATTTCTGCTTTGTTTACTTAGTTATGTCTGTAAAATTCTCTATAATGAGGTTATCTGTGCTGTATTTAGACTCTCTACACATTTTCTGATATTCTCCATTGTTTTATTTCTTCTCCCATAATGGCATAACCGACTGTGATTGGTCGATTAACATGTCAGTTAGATGGCTTTTCCTGTCTAAATTGGTGGTTCTTGGCCAATTGAAGCAGCTATAGACCCCCGACCTACCCACAGTCATAGTCAAGCTTTATAAATTATTATGCATTATGATTCTCAAGAAACCTGTTGAGAACATTTGCAGCTCATATGTAATCCCAGAATCAAAAGAACATCAAGATCAATTATATGACCATGGTATTATGAACTATTTCATACCTTTTCAAAAGCAGAAAGCACATTGCAGTAGACCTTCATGAATTCTTCTGTTTTGAATGGAAAACATGGAATGGTTATTTTGTTTATTGCCAGTGGACATTGCATTAAGAGCAATAAGAGCTTTAAATCCACGGCATGAAAATACATTTCAGAAACACTGGCCAGGTCTGATACAACAGGTGAGGTGGATCTTCTGTGAGAGCATTGAAACACATTATATTTTTTTCCCTTTATCATTACTTAAAAATAAATCAAATGAACAGTGAATCTAGACTCAGCAAATGGAGGACAGCCAAAATATTGGCCAGTTTGGAAAAGTGAACAGCATTAGCAAGCGATTGTAACCTGACATCACATTGTAGTAAATTTATCATTACTGTTTAATTTCTTTATATTAATGACTTCTGCTTTACATCAACTACAAATGACACAAAATTAATACAAAAGAATTAGTTTACTTATTCTTTTCTGAATATGACATTACATTTGGATAAAACATGCCTTTTTAAGCATGATTATCAGTCACATCACCCTGCAGTTCTTGCCTGGGTCCCCACTAAAGCTAAGCAGTGTTGAGCTTGGCCAGTACCTGGATGGGAGACCTTTTTTGGAAAACTAATGTGGCGCTACAGAGTGGGGGAAGGGGATATTTTAAATACAAAAGAGTGTATAAGCTACAAGGGTTAAGAGCCAAAGTCTCCCCGCACTGTCAGGAGACACGGGCCCAACCCAAGTGCCCCAGTAATTAATAAAAACAACCCCCCTAAACACAGACTATGCCACCTTGGGAGTTTCACCCAAGGAAATAACAACCCAAAAAGGGCACATAGTTCCGTTCCCACAGAGATAGAGCAGAGACAGGAATATACAAAAATACTCTTTATTTTAAGATTTAATACTATCTAAAAATACATACCAACCCCACACAAATCATGGACATGGAACCAGGTCTGGTAACTTATTCAAAGAAATAACACATTCAAATACAATTCACATAGGAGCACACAGTCGATGGCAGGGAGAGAAATAACAACCTGCTCAATTTTCTCTTCCCTATTAATTTCACACATACACTCGTGCACTCACTTCACCACGCACATATGCAGGTAACACACAAAAAATAGAGTCACAACACTCAGTGAACTAGTGTACCCGTTATCCCAGAGCAGTTAGTGCCCCCTCCCGCCACGCTCTGGCCCCTAACAGAGTTAGAAAACTAGAGCCTCTGATTGACCAGAGGCATATAAAAGAAAACCAATTTCACAAGTACCACGAAATTCAATTACACAAAATACATCAACTAAACCAAAAAAACATAATAAAAATAAATAAATAAATAAATAAATAAATAACCTTTAACTACAAAATATAATCACTTTTATATAAATCGCCTTACCCATTCACTCACTTTACATACACAAACAAATTTTTCTTACAATGGGATAATTACATTCATGCACACACACTAACGCACACACAGGCACGCACACACTTTGCTATTAGCCAATCACATACACGTGCTAGACAAAATATGAGGACTGAATCAAAGTTCCCCCATTTAAAACTAATGACACAGACTCACTTTGAATTCACAGCCCAGTTTAAACCAAGACGATGTGGCGCCGATATGTGGTCGATACGCAATTCCACAATCTCCCGAGGCGGAGCCCAATTGGGGTGCGATCAGTCCAGCGAACGGGAGCAACAGGGCAAGGTGAAAACCCTGCGCCAATAAGATTTAAATGGTAAAGCAGAAGGGGAAGCCGGGCCGCGGTCCCAATTGTCTATCCACGAGAACACCCGGACATCATACAACATGCACCGCCTCCACTAGAATAAGAGGGAAACTCATATAAACAGCAGCTTCTGTACAAAGGTTAGTGCATACAAAACGATTGCTTACCCACCTGGTTGTTAGCACATTGGTCATTTCCGCATCAACTGCTCAGTTGAAAAACACAGCGCTGGGTGCCCTTAAATAACAATAACAAAAAGCGTACAGCCAACAGCTCACCCTCAACGAAGCACGATTACTCCTACCTGGTAACGTACCTGAATGCAGCCACAGCCAAACACTACAACTGTATAGCTCCGATGTTTACTGCAAGGGAACATCTGCCAGCGTCCGAATTTACATCAGCCGGCCAACAGTCAACATACTTCCAAAAACACCCAGAAACCTTATATACACACACCCTCGCCTGGTACTAATTAGGTGATTAACATTACGCATGTCCCGGGGGACTGGCCAAATCAGACGGACACAACTATTCCGGTTACACTAAGGTTTCTACTGGAAGAGGCCTTAGGGAGGCCAGCAGAGGGTGCTCACCCTGCAGTCTAAGTGGGTTCTAATGTCCCAGTATAGTGATGGGAACACTATACTGTAAAAAGGCCCCATCCTTCGGATGAAACCGAGGTCCTGACTACCTGTGGTCAATAAAAATACCAGGGCATTTCTCGTAAAGAGTAGTGGTGTAACCCTGGTGTCCTGGCGAAATTTCCCACTCTGGCCCCTATGTATCAAGGCACCCTAATAATCTCAATCCCTGATTTGGCTACATCACTGTACTCTCATCTCCATCAATAGCTGGTGTGTTGTGAGCGTACTGGTGCACTATTTCTGCTGTTGCATCATCCAGATGGATGCTGCACACTAGTGGTGGTTAAAGAGAGTCACTTTACTATGTATAGTGCTTTGAGTGCCTAGAAAAGCACTATGTAAATATAAGGAATTATTATTTTTATTAATGATTCAGTAGGTAAATGCATTAATTATATTTCATGGTTTAAAATGGATTCTACTTAAGTAATTAATACATAAGACAGTAATTCCAATGTATTAGTGTAGTTTAGTCTGAAGCAGCAACACAAGAGCTTCTTCTAAGCACAGAAATCTGAAGGGGTTTGTGATCAGATTTCAGCACTGTATCCATATATCACACATTATTGCAGTTAAAAATAAATTTTCCATTCCATTGTGCAGCATTACACAAAAACAGAAGTTCTCAGTAACCAATATCATTGTAAAAGTTCACGTTTGCAGTCAGACAAGAACAATATATTCCGTTAGTGATAGTGTCCAATAACAGCAACTCTTTCTCGATGACTGATGTGACTAGTCTTAATGTCATGTGAGGGTACATCATTTGAAATATATATATATATATATATATATATATATATATATATATAAAAAATACTATCCTAATATTACTATTTCTTACTGTTTAAAATGTTGTAATTGGCAACCAAATTACAGTTCGCACCTTTAACTTCTAGAGGTTAATATTGTGTAATTAGTGCAATTACACTGTATAGTAAAGAATTGAATTCAAATTCTCAACTAAAAAGTAATCAGAACTCACTTCACATTCTATGTTCTATGTTTTACTGTCAATATTGATCTCTCTGAGACAAGCAGAGACAGGAAGTGAGAGGAGGACTGGATAGAGGTGATTGTACATGTGCTGGGTGCCACAGTGACCCAAGCTGTGCGTGGGCCAGTGAGCCGAAACACAACTCATTACTGTGAGCTCCCACGCTTCCTAAACAGATGGCGGCAGGCTTTCACGGACACATTCACATAAACACACACACAGATGCACGCATGGACAATCCACACAATGAACACACTAATTCACCTTAATTAATAGTCTTGTCAGTCAAACAGAAACACCAAATTATTGAATGTAAATGCCAACCTTTCCATACAGTCACATATATTCACCTAGGTTCATTCACAGTGCCATCAGAAAGTATTAACCCACTCATTTTGCTCCTGGTACACCTCCAGATTTTAACACATTTTAATCATTTGTAAATCACATTTAATCTTTAATCAACAGATTCAAAACATGAGGCTTTTTGCCCATACTTCGATGTAAGATTTTTCTGCCAATTAATGGATAGACAGCAATTTTCTGGAGATTTTCAGTTTGAATCAGGTCTGGGTTGTAGCTGCAAAATTTTAGAGTAACTGTATTTTTCAGCCAGTTCTCAAGAAAATTATGTGACTGCAAAATGAAATGTACTGCAGCAGTTCTGAGGTGAAATATCCACTGTGTGGCGCTTAAAGCGAGTTACATGTTAAGTTTTAAAGTTAATGCTCTATCAAGTCTTAAATCAACAAAACTGACCTCCTTTCCCTAAACCTTAAACCTAACCGATAGTGTCATGGAACTGTATGGGAGTATAAGTGAGCAGGAAACTGTGCACCCTGAAGCCGCGTTCATTGTTACCGGGGACTTTAACAAAGCCAATTTTAACACAATAGCATCAAAATACCACCAACACATCAGCTTCAACACATGAGGGGACCGGGTTTTGGACCATTGCTATTCTCCTTTCCGGGATGGCTACAAATCCCTCCCCCGCCCACCATTTGGCAAATCAGACCACTCTTCCGTTCTGCTTCTGCCCGCTTACAGGCAGAAACTGAAACGGGAAGCACCCATCCTCAGAACGATCCAGTGTTGGTCGGACCAATCAGACTCTGCTCTACAAGACTGTTTTGATCACGCGGACTGGGAGATGTTCCAGTCCGCCTCTGATGATGACATTGAGGTTTACGCTGATAGCGGTACATGTTTCATCAGGAAGTGCGTAGAGGACGTTGTGCCAACCAAAATAATACAGATCTACCCCAACCAGAAACCATGGGTTAACGGTGATGTTCGCGCGGCACTTAATGCGCGGACCTCTGCTTTTAATTCCGGGAAAGCGGAGGAGCATAAACAAGTCAGTTATGCCCTCCGTGACTCTATCAGTGCAGCCAAACGCCAGTACAGGCACAAAATTGAAGGACAGTTCAACACCACCGACTTTAGAAGTATGTGGCAGGGAATTAACATCATCACGGACTACAAAGGGAATAAAAACTCTACCGTGAACACCGCAGCCTCTCTCCTGGATGAGCTTAACACATTTTATGCTCGTTTCGAGGACAACAACACTGCCCTCGTGGGGAGAGCACTCGCGACCGATGCTACAGAGGTTGGTTCACTCTCCGTCACTGTTGCGGATGTAACCTGATCCTTCCAATGAGTGAACATCCATAAAGCCACGGGTCCAGACGGCATTCCGGGCCGCATCATCAGAGCGTGCGCAAACCAACTGGCTGGTGTTTTTACAGACATTTTCAACCTGTCCCTCTCCCTGTCTGAAGTCCCCACATGCTTCAAAATGTCAACCATTGTGCCTGTACCGAAGCAAGCCAAAATCACTTGTCTGAATGACAGGCTTCCTGTTGCTCTGACCCCCATCATTAGCAAATGCTTTGAGAGGTTAATCAGAGATCACATGTGCTCTGTGCTGCCCACCTCTTTGGACCCATTGCAGTTTGCCTACCACAACAACCGCTCCACTGATGATGCCATTGCATCTACAATATACACTGCTCTCTCCCACCTGGAAAAAAGGAACACATATGTGAGAATGCTGTTTGTAGACTACAGCTCAGCATTCAGCACCATAGTACCCTCCAAGCTTGATGAGAAACTCCGGGCTCTGGGCTTAAACAGCTACTGGATTTCCTGTCAGGCAGACGTCAGGTGGTTAGAATGGGCACCAACATCTTCTTAAGACTGGAGCCCCGCAGGGCTGTGTTCTCAGCCCACTCTTGTATTTCCTGTACACACATGACTGTGTGGCAACACATAGATCCAATGCCATCATTAAGTTACCACTAACGATGGTAGGTCTGATCACTGACAATGATGAAACAGCATACACAGAGGAGGTGCACACTCTGACATGCTGGTGTCAGGAGCACAACCTCTCCCTCAATGTCAGTAAGACCAAGGAGCTTGTAGTGGAATTCAGGAGGAAAGACAGAGAGCACAGCCCCATCACCATTAATGGAGCACCGGTGGGTCAGAGAGTCAGCAGTTTCAAGTTCCTCGGTGTCCACATTACTGAGGAACTCACATGGTCCGTCCACACTGAGGCCGTTGTGAAGAAGGCTCACCAGCACCTCTTCTTCCTGAGACAGCTGAGGAAGCTTGGAATGAACAACCACATCCTCACACGGTTCTACATCAGCACTGTAGAGAGCATCCTGACTGGCTGCATCACCGCCTGGTACGGCAATAGCACCGCCCACAACCGCAAAGACCTGCAAAGGGTGGTGCGAACTGCCAGAAACATCATCAAACTTTTTTCAACAAATTCAATTAGATACATTCTTGCACTTGGATAGTGCTTTGTGTGAAGATGCACATGCGCACAACTGTAACCCCATTTAAATTGGGCCAATTTGGAAGCATAGAACAATTTTAGCAGACAGAAATTTTTACCCTCTGTTGACAATTTATCTCACAATCAGTCTGGACTAAAACTGCTTCTTCTCAAGGGCTGGCCTGTTTTTGACTCCATCCATGATGCCCTAGCTTGTAAGAAGCATTCTTTTCTTCCTGCAGAAAATGAACCCTAGAGCATGATAGTGTAACCTATCATTATAGTGTTTTGGTGTGTATTTGGGTGGTGCCAGACACTTTGCTTTCAGGCCACAACTCAAGAAACCAAAAAATTTTCTTTCAAAGGGTTTCAGGTTTTGTCATATGGCTTCTAGCTATCCCCAGGCAAGAATTTATGTTGGCCTTTCTCAGAACTGCTTTCCTTCTAGTCATTCTCCCTAAGAGGCCGAAACTGTGAAGAGATTGTTGATGCCTGGAGAGTTTCTTCAACATAAAAACAGTGCTGCTCTGTTAGTCTTGTAGCTGACCTCATGACCTCACCTTTTGTACAATTGCCCATCTTTTCCAGTAACTCAGTTTGGCCTGATCACAATACTTTCTGAATTTGTGCCACATTTCTTCCATGTAAAAACATGGAGCTTCGACACAGTACTTCTAAGAAGGTTCAAAGCTTTTCAAATCTTTGATAACCTTCTCCAGCTTTTTTTTTACTGTCCAACATCTTGAAGTTTCACAGGCAGTTACTTTGGTTTTTGAGACAGCTGTTGTTGTTGTTTGTGAGACCTCACAAAGTCAGTGATATTTATTATGCAATCAAACAACTGAACACAGGAGGAAGTGGATTTGAGACGAAAACAGATGCACCTTGTTAACACGTACTGTAGTGTGAACTCTCAAGATAACTGAAAATCCCTCTTAATTTAAGTCCTTAGAACAAAGGCAGGTTGATGTTTATCAATTACCTCATTTTCTAAATTAGATTTTTCATTTATTCTGAACACATCTAACAGTGTCATTTTAATTTTATACAGACCATTTTCTCCAAGAATGGGGGGAAAACATCCTATTACAATTTGCAACAATCTGTCTGCAATTAAAGGGATATCATACCATCTAAGTTGTGTATGATTTTCTTTCTTCCGCTGAACACAAAAAAATATTTTTTGAAGAATATCTCAGCTCTGTAGGTCCATAAAATGCAAGTGAATGGTGCTAAGGCCTTTGAAGCTTCAAAAAGGAGATTAAGTCAGCATAAAAGTAATCCATATGATTGAAGTGGTTCAATCAATGCCTTCCGAAGCAGTTGGTTTTGGGTGAGAACAAACCAAAATATAACTCCCTTTTTCACTGTACATCTAGCAGTCTCTAGGCACAATAATTTATTCAAGCTTGATTACATTTCCTAATGCTTGATGCATATGCAGAGTCAGAGATCTTCTTTACTGAGATAACAACCTCTGCGCTTTTACCATAGTAGAGTGTAACGGTCAACTACCCTGTTTTGCATTTACATTTACATTTATGCATTTGGCAGACGCTTTTATCCAAAGCGACTTACAGAGCCCTTATTACAGGGACTTATTACAGGGACAATCCCCCCAGAGCAACCTGGAGTTAAGTGCCTTGCTCAAGGGCACAATGGTTGTGGGGTTCGAACCAGCGACCAGTTTTGACAGTAAGTCACTGTTTGCAGATACCATACAAATGATAAGAAGAGCCAAAATCTGACACCTACCTGTCTCAAAATTATCTGTGTCTTCTCTTATAAAACAGCAGTTTTATCATCGTTAACTCCACACATAGTTCACTCCAAAAGGATTGTTTTGTGTAAAACATGTTGAAGATTAGTGGACAGGTCAATTCATTATGTGATGAACTGTTTCTTCACGAAAACAGCACACTTAAGCATCTCCTCCTTAGACATCCATAAAAATAAATAAAAAAAAAGTAATCTTTGCTCCTCGCCAATGTACCACTCATAGAATGTCTATGGGACTGCTGCGTTATGCTATTTATGCTAACTTTGTAGGCTCCCCTATTACAAGGGTTCTGGCAGAGTGGTAGATGGAGCTATAGGAAGTGTAATTGAGCTTGCAATCATGATCGCCAAGGAGACTGCTGTTAAGATTTATTGTGAAAAAGGATTTACATCTTGGTCTGTTCTCACCCCAAACCAACTGGATCGCTTCATAAGACATTGATTAAACCACTGGAGTCTTATGGATTACTTTTATGCTGCCTTTATGTGCTTTTTGGAGCTTCAAATGCCTGATCTGTGTAATAGCTTCTTCTCCCAAGCCATCAGACTCCTCAATACTCAGATACTGGACTGACACACACACACACACACACACACACACACACACACACACACACACACACACACACACGTGTCTTGAGTTGCACTTTAATTATTGTCACTTTATACCTGGCTGCTACCTCAATAACTGCTATGTGCATAGAACACTATCTCATAGTATGTTATGTTTACATTTGGCATTTTTAGAAACTGTCATCTTTTTGCACTACTGTGTACTGGTCGGCGCTACACTGTCTTACTGTGCCTATTGTCCTGTTAATTTTTAGAAATGTATTGTACTTTTTGCACAAGTTTGCACTTGCACTTTATATAGGTATGTTATTTAGTCTGTGTAGCCTCATGTGGTTCTGGGTTTGTCCTATGTTGTTTTATGTAGCACCATGGTCCTGGAGGAACGTTGTCTCGTTTCGCTGTGTACTGCACTAACTGTATATGGTTGAACGTCAATTAAAAACCACTTGACTTGACTTGCATTATATGGACTCACAGAGCTGAAATATTCTTCTAAAAGCTTTGTTTGTGTTCTGCAGAAACAATTAATTCATAAACAACTTAGATGGAATGAGGGTGATAAAATTTTGAGATAATTTTCATTTTTGGGTGAACTAAAACTTTATGCAGAATAAGAAATAAAATTGTTGGGTTGTAAAGGTTGTATTCACCAACATTAGTAAAATAAATCTATTATTTAACGTGAACTAACAACAATACTTTTACATCTCATATTAATGTTGGTTAATGTTAAAGCTGCTAAACAACACTTGGATTCACATATTGTGAATGAATGAATTTTACACCTACTGTATATCGCTTTTCTGACACTACACTCTGTGTTTTTACAATGAGAACAGGTGACTCAATCACCTCAAGTTACCAGTATATTTTAATATAATTTCCCCTTCTGTCACTCACTCGATGTTGTGTCGATTGAAGTGACACAAGGGTCTCTTCTGAGAGCCTTGCATACCTCTGAACTTGAACTTGAGAAAAGGCCAATGTCAAGTTGGCAGACAGAATTTGCATGCCCCGCTCCCGAACATATGGGTATAAAGGGATAGATCGTTTTTTGACTAAAAAATAATAGTCACATAGGAAATTGGCATGTTAGTTCTTAAGTGCTTTTCCACCCAAATTTGGGCCCAATGTGCCAAATTCCAGACAAGCGGCACTATATGGCAAATGGTTATCTGGCTAGTGAGATATTACATTTGCAAAGAAGTAAAGGAAATAATGCTGTTTTGGTCTCAGTACTGATAGGTTTAGGATTAGGGTTAGGAGTATATTCATGGAATTACTGCTCAAATGTTTCAGAACATCGGACATGATGTGCCTTTTTTCAACAAATTCAATTAGATACATTCTTGCACTTGGATAGTGCTATGTGTGAAGTTGCACATGCGCACAACTGTAACCCCATTTAAATTGGGCCAATTTGGAAGCATAGAACAATTTTAGCAGACAGAACTTTTTACCCTCTGTTGACAATTTATCTCACAATCAGTCTGGACTAAAACTGCTTCTTCTCAAGGGCTGGCCTGTTTTTGACTCCATCCATGATGCCCTAGCTTGTAAGAAGCATTCTTTTCTTCCTGCAGAAAATGAACCCTAGAGCATGATAATGTAACCTATCATTATAGTGTTTTGGTGTGTATTTGGGTGGTGCCAGACACTTTGCTTTCAGACAATTAAAAACCACTTGACTTGACTTGCATTATATGGACTCACAGTGCTGAAATAGTCTTCTAAAAGCTTTGTTTGTGTTCTGCAGAAACAATTAATTCATAAACAACTTGGAATGAGGGTGATACAATTTTTTAGATAATTTTCATTTTTGGGTGAACTAAAACTTTATGCAGAATAAGAAATAAAATTGTTGGGTTGTAAAGGTTGTATTCACTAATACATTAATGTTTGTATTGTACTACACATCAATTTAAAAGTTGAAACTTGTGATTTGGCTGGTACGTGTTCAATGGAAGACTTTATTTTTATATTATATTGAACAGCCTCAGTTAATAATGCAAGTGAACCGTAATACTAAAACAGTATGTCTGTACAATGAACACAATGACACAGTAAACTAAAAACATTAAATGAGGATTCAATAATGATGGAGATAAAATATACTTTATTAAACATGAAAATAATAAGCTTAAAAATGCAAGAAATATTAGTGTGGCGGGGCCGGGTCGTGATTATACACACCCTGTCCCTTATCAGGCTAGTTAAGCCTCCGAGAGGAATAACTGTGTGGAAGGTGGTTCGAGGAGAGAGAGAGAGCGTTTACGGGCAGCTAACTGTCGTGTGTGTTTGTGTCTTTTGTTTAAGTTTATCATTCAAATATTATTTATATTGCCAAGCCGATTCTCCCGTCCTCCTTTCCCTTATATCCTTTACACTGGTGCTGAAGGCCTGGGAAGGAGGAGGGATACGCCGTAGTAGAGTTCTCGCTACTACAGACCACCCCAATGGAGCAGCCTCGGCCGTCTGCTGGGGGACGGAGGAGCCCGGCCACCTGGAAGCGGAGGAACGGCTGCTGACCGCGTGGGGAGAAAGGGCTCCTACCAGCCGCTGAAACGCGCCGGGGTCTGAGACCGCCAGCCACGAGAGGGGAGGGGCTCGCTGCCGACTGCCAGGGGTGGAGGAGACCCATTCTGTTCCACGAGAATGTGGCAGGTGCAACAAAAGACACAAACACACACATGACGGCCAGCTGACCGTAAACAATCTCTCTCTCATCGCACCACCTTCCGCAGTCGGCCTTTATCCCTCTTGGAGTGTGACTGAACAGGGCCTCATTTCCCAATAACGATTGATCATAGCGGTTAATAAAAATTTCTACAAGCGATTTAATGAACGTTCGATATTTTATATTAAACTGCACTTAACATAAACGTGCGAGGATGCGGTTTAATTGATACTTAAGAGAGACGCTGTCCATAAAGGTGGCATACTGAAATGTGACCTTATAGTGCTGCTCGTCATTGTAACTTTGTTATATTTTTTGCATAACTTTAAAAACGTGTGTAATTAACTTGCTAGAAATATTCATTTGTTTCAATGTACAAATTAATTCACCACATAATTGCATTTTGTTTTGCAATTGTTTTATGCAGAAAGATATATTTATTTTACACAATCACTGCTTTGTTCACCAGATGTGCATTTTAATATTTCATTTTCAAAATTTGCTGTATGGGTCAATATTAAATCTTCCAGGATCAGTGAAGACAGCAGAGACCCAGTGTATGGTCCTGCTAATGACAACAAGCATTATTTGAATATAATGAGGTTATAACAAGTGCAAAATAAGGAGACGCTCAGAGCTGTGCTTTACGGTAACTGCAATACTACACAATATGTAGCATCATGCTCAAGATGGCGGCGAGTATGGCTGCGTTGTGAACTATTCTTAGTCTACAATTCTTATGTTTTTTGTCTTGGATATTGTCTGCCTTATTGTCTATGATAGTCAAACAATTTTGGACATTGGTTCTGCAATAGCACACAGAAAACCGGGCTTTAAATACCTCAATGCCAAACCACTGTTTACAAACATGACAGCGGAGCCCTTTGTCTTGGCAGCCCAGTCGCAGAAACACAGCCAGAAAAGGGGAAGGAGAGCCATTGTTCTCATTAGACTAAGACGTAGCGCAAATAGACTGCCACTACCCAATATTCTACTGGAAAATTTTCAGCCTCTGGACAACAAGTTCTGTGAGCTGAGAGCAAGGATCTCTTTCCGACGAGAAATGAGGATGTCTGCGGTGATTCCAGACCTCAGGGTTCTCGGTGCACCTTGGAGCGAAAGACCTCTAAGGTAAAAGCAGAGGTGGTGGTGTATGTTTTATGATCAACAAATTCTGGTGTGATCAGAGGAGCCTACATTCTATCAAGTTTTTCTGCTGTCCTGATCTGGAATTTCTCATGCTTCTGAGCATTCTGGCAACCGAGGGAATTCACAGCGGTCATTATCACTGCTGTGTACATACCGCTACAAGCCGACACAGACCGGGCACTCAAGGAACTGTATGGGAGTATAAGCAAGCAGGAAACCGTACACCCTGAGGCTGCGTTTATTGTGACCGTGGACTTTAACAAAGCCAACTTCAAGTCAATAGCACCGAAATACTACAAACATATCAGTTTCAACACACAAGGGGACTGGGTTTTGGACCATTGCTACTCTTCCTTCCGTGATGGCTACAAATCCCTCCCCCACCCACCATTTGGCAAATCGGACCACTCTTCCATTCTGCTTCTTCCTGCTTACAGGCAGAAACTGAAACAGGGAGCACCCATCCTCAGAACGATTCAGTACTGGTCAGACTAATCAGACTCTATGCTACAAGACTGTTTTGATCACGTGGACTGGGAGATGTTCTGATCTGCCTCTGATGATGAAATCGTGGGAAACGGTACACAGATTGCGTAACGTGTTTCATCAGGAAGTGCATAGAGGATGTTGTACCGTACAAAAAAATCTGAATCTACCCTAACCAGAAACCATACATTAATAACAATGTGTGTGTGGCACTTAATGCGTAGATCTCTGCTTTTAATTCTGGATAATTTCAGAATTCTGAATAAATAAGCCAATTATGCCCTCTGCAAAACTATCAGAGCAGCCAAATGTCAGCACAGGGACAAGATTGAAGGACAGTTCAACATCACCGACTCTAGAAGCATGTGGCAGGGAATTAATATCATCACAGACTTCAAAGGGAACAAATACTCCGCCGTGAACACCTCTGCCTCTCTCCCGGATGAGCTAAATACTTTTTATGCTCTCGTGGCCAAAGCTACAGAGGTTAGTTCACTCACGTCTCTGTAGTGGATGTAACCCGATCCTTCCTACGGGTGAATATCTGTAAAGCCGAGGGTCCAGACCGCATCCCTGGCCGCATCATCAGTGCGTGGGCGAACCAACTGGCTGGTGTTTTATGGACATATTCAACCTTTCCCTCTCTTGGTCTGTAGTCCCCACATGCTAAAAAATGTCCACCATTGTGCCTGTACCAAAGCAATCTAAAATCACTTGCTTAAATGACTGGCATCCTGTTGCTCTGACCTCCATCATTAGCAAATGCTTTGAGAGACTAATCAGAGATTACATCTGCCCACCTCACTGGACTCACTGCAATTTGCATATCGCAACAATCGCTCCACTGATGATGCCATTGCATCTACACTACAAACTGCTTTCTCTCACCCTGAAAAAAGGAACACAAATGTGAGAATGCTGTTTGTGGACTACAGCTCAGCATTCAACACCATAGTGCTCTCCAAGCTTTATGAGAAACTCCAGGCTTAAACAGCTTGCTGTGCAGCTGGATCCTGGACTTCCTGTCAAGCAGACACCAGGTGGTTAGAATGGGCAGCAACATCTCCTCATCACTGACCCTCAATTCTGGAGCCCGGCATGGCTGTGTACCTCAATACTGGAGCCCACTCCTATATTCCCTGTTCACACATGACTGTATGGCAACACATAGCTCCAATCCCATCATTAAGTTTGCGGATGATACGATGGTGGTAGGTCTGATCACTGACAATGATGAAACAGCCTTCAGAGAGCAGGTGCCCACTCTGACACGCTGGTGTCAGGAGCACAACCTCTCCCTCAACATCAGCAAGACCAAATAGCTTGTGGTGGACTTCAGCAGAAAAGACAGAGAACACAGCCCCATCACCATCATTGGAGCACTGGTGGAGAGAGTCATCAGCTTCAAGTTCCTTGTGTCAATCAGTGCCTCTTCTTCCTGAGACCGCTGAGGAAGTTTTTTTATGAACCACCACATCCTCACACAGTTCCACACCAGAACTGTATAGAGCATGCTGACTGGCTGCATCACTGCCTGGTATGGCAACAGCACTACCCTCAACCGCAAAGCACTGCAAAGTGTGCTGAGGACTGCCAGACACATTATCGGAGGTGAGATGCCAGACACATTATCGGAGGCGAGCTTCCCTCCCTCCAGGACATATATACCAGGCGATGTGTGAAAAATGCTTGGAGGATCATCAGAGACTCCAGCCATCCGAGCCATGGACTGCTCTCACTGCTACCATCAGGTAGGCGGTATCGCAGCATCAGGACCCGCACCAGCCGACTTCATGACAGCTTCTTTCCCCAAACAATCAGACTTTTGAACTCTTGATCTCTCACGATCAAAATACATCAGCACTGCACTTTATTAATCTTACGCTGAGCTGTCATAAATTATATTCTCTCTTAACAACACACTGGAAACTGACTATAGACCGACAGCCTGAATGTCAATACAGCATAATACAACCTACTGTATATTTTATATATACAATTTTTATTGTATATATGCTATTCTATTTTTATTGTGTATGTGTGTTCTATATTGAGTGTATTGTATACTGTACATTGTATATTATTCTTTGTATATTGTGTTGTGTGTACTTATGTGTATAATAGATATGTAAATTGTGTTGTTTAAATATGTTGTTTATTGTAATTAGTATATGTCTCGTCACTGTCATGACTGCTATGTTGCTCGGAACTGCACCCAAGACTTTCACCCACTGTTGCACTTGTGTATATGGTTGAGTGACAATAATAAAGGGATTTTATTGATTTTTTGATTTGACGTGCTGTACTACACAACGCGTGGTTGCATGAGAGTTCCCCTAGTTGTCAGAGAGGAAGAGGAGATGAGGATGAGCCATTATACTGTATGGATGATTTTCATGCACGGCAGAAAATTATTGACTTTTTTCCTTCTCTCTCTGAAAAATCTTAATTTATCTGTTCATCCATTATTGACTAACCATTTTATGAATTTATTATTATTATATAAGACTTGTTGGTTAAAAAATAAAATTAAATGTATGTATACTGATATTAAATGAGCATAAAGTGTAGCTATTTGTATTTAAATTGTATTAGGTGTAATTTTGAATTTGTCCTGCAGGTGTCTGCATAAGTCGGTGTTCTTACGATGTTCTTACGATGTTCTTAGCAGTGTAGGAGTACTCCTGAGCGCTCTATAATCTACGAGCATTTTCAAGTACTACTCAAGTTATGATGCTTTTGGGAAATGATAAATTGTAAGATGGATTCTAAGATCTCCTTAAGCTTATGATGCTTTTGGGAAACCAGACTGTGAACTGTAGTTTCTTTCTTCTTTTTAACATCTACTCGCAAACTAAAACAGTGTATTAACGGCATCTACTGTTTACATGGGAACAAGACAGCTGGCTCTTCTTTTCTATGTTCACGGATATGACGCAAGGATGTACGTCACAAGCCAGCAATTTTGCACTAAATCAAGCCCGACAGCTTAAAATATATTGTTTTGAACACTGATTGTTTATGTACTCAGTCAATAATGGCAATTTGTTAATTTATCTTACATAGTGCAGCTTTAATTTTAGTATATATATATATATATATATATATATATATATATATATATATTTATTTATTTATTTATTTATAAAAAAAATTGAGTACCAAACATGTAAAAATATTAATTAATAAATAAATAAATGAAACAAGGGGGTAAATGTTTAATATTTTTCACACAATTATTTAAAAATGTATATATTATAATACCTTTTTATTTCTGTATTTATGATCATAAAAAAAATCTTATTTAAATTGATTCATAATTATCAATTGTACATTTATAATTTAACATTAACCCAGATGCAAAAACTTTACATTAAGGTTTATTTATTTATTTTGGTTTTGGCACATTTATTAATCTTGGTTAAGGTTCATTTCTACATATACTAACATTACGATCAATATAACATTACGTATGTATAAGTTAACATTATTTAATGCAGATTGAACTAACAATGAACAATAATATTTTTATAAATGAACATAAACCAAGATTGATAATTCGGTAACATGCACTTTAAAATGAGGTTGCATTTGTTAATATTAGTTAACTTCATTAGGTAACTAACAATGAACAATACATTTAAAGCATTTATTAATCTTGGTTTTTAAACTAAAAATATACATTTAAAAATAATTTTTTAAAATCAAAAGATGTATATGTTAACATTAGTTTATAACAATCATATTTTTGGAAACTAAAATAAATGAAAAAATGCTGTAAAAATATATATTGTTCATATTTAATTCTTGATAACTAATACATTAACATTTAAAACGAGAAATGTTTGTAAAGAGTCACCACCAAGTTAAATAAGCGGTGTACCAAAAATGATGATACCTAATGCATTTACTTATGTAACAAATAGAACCTTATTGTAAAGTGTTACCAAACTAACAATTGGGTTTGAAGGCACTGCATGCACATGAGCAGGCTTGAGCTTATAATACTGCTTGTGTGTGTGTGCGTTTGTGTTGTTCTGCTAGCCAGACAAAGTGACAGTCAATGATAGGGGTTCTGTGGTAGATCAGAAAAAACAAGAGCCAAACAAATACTTGTCTATGCAGCATTCTTTATCAGCCCAGCAGTCCTGACCACTCCACCACCACAGGGGTTGCCACCATGACTTGGTCTTTTTTATTGCTCTGTCTCGTCCACCATCCAGGGTCAAGAGACTCTTTGGAGTTCAAGCACACTGAGGCTGGAGAACTCTTGCCTGCTGCTCACTGCTTTGAGCCCTCACTGGCCGACAAAGCACAATAATCCACATTAGATGCTCCAGTGGTGCTGGTGTCTACTGGGGCCCACAGTCGATTGACTGAGCTGAACCCTCTTCGTATACAGAGCCACGCTGTGTGATTGACAGCCATATTGCTGTTGTCCTAGCTTTTATGGGCTTGCAGTTGTGGTGCACAGTGGGCAATGCATTTGCGTGCACATTTGCGCAGGTTGGGGGTGACAATGGGGTTTCTATTTACATCTGCAGGTGGCAATTTTGAGTGTGCAAGGCCTTCATATACTGAAAGTTACTGTAGATACACAGGAGGCTGAGACAGGGCATGATGCCATGGTTATAGGGTCAGCTTTGAAATTTGGTATGTGCAATAAAAAATCTATGCAATTCAGATAAACCTATAATCTTTATCATTAAAGGATTAGTGACAGACTGATTTGGGTTTTTTAATGGCTGATGGTGACGTCTAGAGCAGTAATTCCCAAACGAAGGTACGTGTTGCTATACGCAGCGCACAATTTAAATTAATTAAATCTGATTGAATACTGTTCACAAGACTGTCATTTAAGGGATAAACTTTTTCATGTTACACAGCAACATGACGTTGATTTCTGTTAAGCACTTCTGCAGATGCAGAGCCAACAAAAGTGATTTTTAATTTGATATGCTGCTTAATTTAATATTTTTCATGCTTCAGCATGCCGATTAAACATGATGTCCGCATACATGGTAACTGGGACATTATTCCCACAAAAGTTGATTATATTTTATTTTGTTATCACTGCAAAATACGGTTATATTCATTAACACTAGTAAATGCATTCCTATATTTACTGTGCATTTTCACATTGAGAATCGTCTCGGGTTACTTAAGTGTAACCCTTGTTCCCTGAAAAAAGTGGAACGAGATGCTGCGCTAAGAAAAGCGCTTTGGGAACAGCTTATAGTTGTGACCAGCTGTGAATATGTGTGCAACAGGTCAGTGAACATTGACCGGATTTTATAAACTCTGCCGGTGTAATCATTGGATGCACCTGGGGCAGGGTTATAAATAGATGCATCACCGGAGCATCATCAGGTATTTTGTCTGAAGAGCAGTTCCAGGGCATCCCAGTGCAGCAGTGAAACGTTCCCTTTACAAAAAGCTTCACTTATGATGCTGCGCTGAGAAAAGCCCTTTGGGAATGAGAATACCCACGCCGCCGCCTGTGGCAGAATTTCTATATGAGGATATGCGTCCATGAGATCGATCATGACCAGCCAAACGTGATGTTGGGCTTGTGACACGATCGTCTTGATGGTTAGCATCTTGTACTTGAACAACCTGACAGAGCAGTTCAAGCCTTGAAGATCTAAGATCGGACACAACCCTGCACCCTTCTTGGGAACCAGGAAGTATTTGCTGTAATAACCTGACTCTTTCTCTGGAAGGGGAAACACGTTCTATGGCCCCTTTGAGATTTTGCAGTTCTTTTCACAGTAGACATGCCTGCTCCGTTTTACGGTAGTGGGGACCACGCCGTTGAAACACTGTGGGCGGTGAGCGAATTTAATTCTGTAGCCTTTTTCTACTGTTCTTAGGACTCACATAGAAATGCCTGGCAGAAGTTTCTATGCTGTCAGATTCTCTGAGATGGGCATTAATTTTGACACTTCCTGTTGAGGGGATGTCAAATGTTCCGCGTCCTAGACTAAGGCAGGAAACATCTGTACACCCAACTTTTCGTTGGAAGCCTCTAACTACCGAAACACTGGAGGTGGCGGGAATGGAGAGGTTCCGTGGAGGTACTGGGAGGGGTTAAGTGGATGATACACATGCCCCATCCCAAGGGGGGCTACCCCCACAAGGCTGGGTGCAAAACCATCAGGGTTTTCTTTTGAAATAACTGTCCTGAGGTCTTGCTTTGGGGGCTGCTGAGGTCGACGAACCGGCCCCCTGTCTTTACGAGGGGGAGCACGATTCGCCACGCCTAGTTTTTGAGCCTCCCGTCTAGGAGGCCCGGGATGGGGCTGGGTGGCCGACAGCCCTTCCCCCTGAGTGTGGCGAGGAAGAAATTGTCCGAAGGCTTCCTTGAGACTTTTTGCCTCCTGGAACCTGGTGATAGTTACATTCATAGCGTCACCAAATAAGCCAGAAGGAAAAACCGGGGGTATCGAGAGGGGACGTTTTTTCCCTGTCTCTGATGCCCAATAGGTTAAGCCACAAGTGTCTTTCCGCCTTCCCCACAAGCGTGGAGGTGGTCCTGCACAGCTTTGTGGGGAGAGTGGGTCTCTTTAGCGCTGATGCCGAGCCAGGCGAGAGATAACCCGCAAGTGTCTCTTCTACCGGCGGCATCACCGAATACCCCCGAGCCTCAGCACCCGCGATTAGTTGAATATTTCAACGTCAAGGGCATGAAGACACGGGAAGTATAAGGATTCCTCCATGAATGAGAATACTCGTTATGTAGGTCATAGAACAAAGGAAGGGACTGATATAGCGTTCCCTTACCCCTTTTTTTATTTCTTTCAATTTTATTTATTTATTTATTTTGGCCACCATACAGAAATCTGTCTTCTAGTTTGAAGCGTTTGGGGGTGGGGGGGGGGGGGGTCTCTTACTTCCACAGCCGCTTTATTATTATGCGCGGGATTTACAGAGGTTCAGTGTCCTCATGAACCGAAGAGGCGCCGAGGCGCACTTCAGGCTTATGAGGATCAGCTGGATCTGGGGAGAGATCGAGCGAAAGGGACAAACCCGTCTCTCGCTCCTCAGCCAGATCCATACGAGAGCCCCACGAATGAAGTGTGGGTGCTGACTCTCAGAAGTAAGCAAGGCAAGCGTGAAGCATTTTGCCATAAGCAGATCGCAATGCTCGCAACTGCCCCACCCCAACACGAGAGCAGCATGCTCTTCCCCCAAACAAACAAAGCAGAACTGATGCGTGTCCCTCTTAGCCATAGAGCGGAGACAGGGGAACACGCATCATTTGCCCTGATTTTCAGTAATTTTTTCTTTCTTTTTCTTTTTTTTTTGAAGAGAAAAGAGAAAAGGTTCACTGCCTAACAGATTCTAACTCCTAACAGAGGATAGAAAGTTTGACAGGCTCGTGATAGCACACAAACACAGAGAGATCTGAAGACAAAAGATCTGACGATGCTCCGGTGACGCATCTATTTATAACCCTGCCCCAGGTGCATCCAATGATTACACCGGCAGAGGTTATAAACACTTGACGTGGTGTCGAATGAAGTGTCACTGGGGTCCCTATTCAATCACACCATGCGCTGAACTGTGTACATGAGCTGCTGATGCAGGTGTTGGCAGGCAATTGCATGCCAAAGCAACTGGCTGCGTCAGACTGCACATACCCTTCCCCAATGCCATACACACAGGGGGATTAATCCATGAAGGCCCATCCTCTGGAGCACCTATTCTAGTACAGAGTAATTAGTACCCATAGTGGATCTGGTCAGGGAATTCCTCCACTAGGGCTAGGGAGGAAGGACATCCAGGGAGCGCAAATTTAGTGGACTCTCCTGGGTGAATGAGCGCACGTGAGCACCTCAGAGGTTTGGAAAGGCGTTATGTGCAAGCGGAAAACCTGGTCAGACGTCAGACCTGAGAGAACACGGCACGAGACCAACTCACTCCTGAAATTTGTAAAATCTTGTAAAGGTATTAGGTTTAGCCCAGCCTGCTACTCTGCAGATGTCTGCTAGGGAGGTGCTGTTGGCCAGTGCCCACAAGGATGCCACACTTCTCGTCAAGTGTGCTTGAACCCTCAAGTGGGCGGGCATGGCCCGGGTGTGATAGGCCAAAGTGATGGCGTCGATGACCCAGTAGGCTAGACTCTGTTTGGAGACAGCATTCCCTTTCTGCTGTGCACCAAAGTAGACAAAGAGCTGCTCAGAACATCTAAAGCTCTGTGTGCAGTCCACATAGGTACTCAAAGCATGTTCCAGACACAGCAATGATAAGCCTGGGTCTGCCTCCTCCCGGGGCAGCTTCACTTGCAGGTTCACTACCTGGTCCCAGAAGGGGGTCATAGGAACCTTGGGCACATATCCCGGTCGAGGTCTTATGATGTGGTGGATGTGAGCATCTGCCGGACCGGACTCCAGGCAAGTGCCACTGACAGAGAACGCTCGCAGGTCCCCAACCCTCTTGTTGGAAGTGAGTGCAATCATGAGGGCCGTCTTCAAGGAGAGGGCTCTAACTGTGACTGACTCTTAGGCTCGAAGGGTGGGTCTCTGAAGGCCCGAAAGGACCACGGAGAGATCCCATGTGGGGAACAGGCATGGCTTGGGAGGGTTCAGCCTCCGGGCGCCTCTAAGGATCCTGATGATCAGGTTGTGCTTCCCTGAGGACTTGCCATCCACTGCATTGTGGTAAGCTTACATGACGGCTACATAGACCTTCAAGGTGGGGGGAGGACACCCTTCCCTCCAGCCTCTCCTGCAGACATGAGAGCACTGACCCGACTGCGCATCTCTGTGGGTTTTCAGATCAAGAAGAACACAAATTCACGAACAAGCGCCACTTTGGTGTGTAAAGCTGCCTGGTAGAGGGAGCTCTGGCTTGGTTGATCGTGTCTTCGACAGCAGGCGGTAGGCGAAATTTGATCTTCCGCATCCCATCCAGGGGCCAGACGTGGAGGTTCCAGAGGTCTGGACGCAGATGCCAGAGTGTGCCCTTTCCCTGAGAAAGAAGGTCCATCCTCAGGGGAATTCGCTGGGGAGGGGCTGTTGCAAGGAGCGTGAGATCCGAGAACCAAGTCTGTGTGGGCCAATTGGGGGCCACTAGAGTGACTTGTTACTCATCCACCCTGACCTTGCACAGCATCCGTGTAAGTAGGCTCACTGGGTGAAATACATACTTGTGTAGCCCCCGTGGCCAGCTGTGTGCCAGTGCGTCTATCCCGAGGGGAGCCTCCGCTAGGGAGTACCAGATCAGGCAGTGAGAGGTCTCTTGGGAAGCAAACAGGTCATGCTTTGCCGAACCGCTCCCAAATCAGCTGGACCGCCTGAGGGTGGAGCTTCCACTCTCCACTGAGCATGCCCTGTCCGCTGCCGTGTTGAGATTTCCCAGGATATGAGTGGGGCGCAATGACCTAAGTCGCTGCTCGTCCAAAGGAGGAGATGGCAGGCAAGTTGCGACATATGACCAGAGCGTACGCCGCCTTGGCGATTTATGTACGCTATCGTGTTGGTGCTGTCTGAACAAATCAAGACATGCTTGCCCCAAAGTAGTGGGAGAAACCTCTGCAGGGCAATAATTACAGCCAGCAACTCCAGGCAGTTAATGTGCCAACCCAGCCAGGGCCCTGTCCAGGAGCTGGCGGCTGCGTGCCAATTGCACATGAAACCCCAACCCTGTTTGGAGGCGTTTGTGCTGACCAGAACGTGTCGGGACACCTGTGTTAAGGATTGGATGTCTGGTGGCAGAAAGAGGTGATGAACACACGGTATGTGCCTCGGCGCCATGCCCATCTTGGGACTCGAGTCTGAAGCCAGTGCTAAAGCGGTCTCATATGCATCAACCTGAGCGGCGCGGCCGCCTCTGAGGATGTCATCTGGAACCGACGCAGTGGAACCACTGTGCCTTGTCTGAATAAACTTAGGCAGTTCAGCACCAGCTGTGTGTGCTTGTTTGTGAGGCGCACAGTCGTTGAGACTGAGTCTAACTCCATGCTGAGAAAAGAGATGCTCTGAACCGGGGAGAGCTTGCTCTTTTCCCAGTTGACCTGAAGCCCTAGACGGCTGAGGTGCCTGAGAACCTGGTCCCTGTGGGTGTACAGAGAATCTCGACAGTGAGCTAGAATCAGCCAGTCAGTGAGGAAATCGAGTATGCAGATGCCCACTTCCCTTAGCAAGATGCTAGATGGTAGGAAGATGCTATTACTTTAATACTTTTAAAGCTACTCAAGTTATTCAGCCAAAAGTAGTGAGTGGTTTTCTCATTTCCTTGTTATTGTTGTTTGATTTATTGCCTTTATATATCTTAGCGTACTAGACAGTGCTCAATTCGGATACAAGTACACTTCAAATCTGACATTTTGATACAACTTTTTGTCCCACTGTTTACGTTCTCTTTAGACCAAACCGAATCCATTTAAATCAATGTACAATAATTGCATGTTATGTAATGTAATCACGAATACAGAATTATGAAGTGAATTTGACCATTTAGGCATATTAGCGCACAAACATTAGCCGCCTGTCAATCAAACAGCACACAGTTACAGACGTCAGGAAATAAAAAGTAAATCTTTTATATTTTATCTAGATCAACCAACCAGTGTTTGTCTTGCTATCACGATTGATGTAATGAACACCCCTCTTTTAGATGTATAACATAGGCTAAGTACAGAAAATTACTCAAAATTTTGTCATTGATATCGAGGACTTCTCTTCTTCTTTTTTTTCAGATAAACATCAAGATTGTTTTATCGCCCAGCCCTATTGATAACATTGCATTCATTTCTCACATCAACCCAATAATCTCAGTGACAGATAATTAAATTACAGGCTACATTATAGACACAGAATCTAGTAAGCAGAAATATGAAATTTACCTCGATATGTTACTTCAAATTAGATATCTGATATCTGGCTTGAGCAAGTTAAACTCACATGACACGATCAAGCAATTGGCCTTTTTCACTGCGAATAGCCCATTTAGGTGCAACTGTGATATTCATGTGTTGGACTGTGCTTGAGGCATCCTCCGCATCCATTACAGTTGGTGCCAGATCTGCAGCTGCCGTTCAAGTTTTTTACGTGTGATTTGATTTGACGAGAGTCACGAGACTCTCCCTAGTCAATCATGTTGATAGGTAAAAATAAAATCAGGACAGGGAAGTAGCGAACACAGACTGTGGGAAAATAGCTCAGTAAAAGTACAGTTACAGCACTTAAAATATACTCAAGTAAAAGTATAAAATTTTTAAACTACTTTAAAAAGTACAATTATTGGGGAAAAAAATACTTAATTACAGTAATGTGTGTATTTGTAATTCATTACTTTACACCCCTGGTCTTTTGATGGTTTTTCAAAAACATTTAAAAGGATAGGTCACTCCAAATAATGAAAATTATCATCATATACTCATCCTCATATCGTTCCAAACTCTTTTGACCTTCTTTATTCTTTAGAACACAAGGAGACATTTTGAAGAATCTTGATGCTGCTCTTTTTCGTATACAATGAACGTAAGTTATAAAGATTTTTAACAACGTGAAGTTGACAACATTTACATTTTTTATTTTTTTTGGAACTAACCCTTTAACATTGATCATTTGGAAAACTGTACAAAAATTGTTTGTAGATATTCCTAAATATGAATAAGCACTTTCAGTTATTACTGTTTTTCTATATTGAATTAAATTCCACTAAAACTCCATAATTAAATGCAGGCAATGTCAAAAGAAACTAGATTAGGTGAAACAAATTACTTCTTGTTCAAGGAGGTCTTTCTTTTTGTAGAAGGCAAAAGAATAGATTTATGATTGTGGCTTAAACTGTGTCTGTTGAATGGCAGCGAAGGATCTGCATTTGTTTCCTCAAAGGTGTTTGACTGGCAGTCAATCGCTTTGTTACTCGCATTCTGCTTGGTCACCATGGAAACCAATGTAATAATCACACATGAGCAGTTACAAGGTGCCCCACCACCAAGAGAGCTGTGCACTAAGATAACTTAAGTGTGTGTGTGTTTGCACATAGGAATGAGTTTCTGTTGGGCACCCATGCTTGTGTGTTTCTCTATCTGTGTGCGCGCTGCTGCACTGTGTGTGCAGATAACTAAAATGAATGCAGTGTTAGTCAACAGACACATTATGATAGCTGAGTTTTTTTCCCCCAGCAAAGCCAAAGATCTTCCCTGGGTGAAACATAACAATAGACTTACATCATTACAAATGAAACACTAAACACAAACATATTGCTTTGAGAGGACTGTAATTCTAATAAAGATCCAGTCTGGATGTTTGTTTTCTGCAAACATGTTGTGACAATATCTGAGCAATTAATAATCTACATTACCCAGCTCTCTGAGAGCCGCTGGGCAGCCAGGGTCCAGCGGGGAAGCAAACCTTTTAATACGACTGTTGCTTTGAGAGTATAATTAAACAGCAGTAACAGAGTTAATGTGGGATCCCACCCATTTCCTTTTTCAGGTCTAAAGGAACATAAAAAATGGACATCAATCATAATACATATAATTATTTGAAGATCAAAATGAAGCAAAGACACACTCTTAAAGGTTCCAAAGAGTTTTGATGCCATTGGAGAACTTAAAGTTTTATGGTTCTGTAGAAGAATTTTTTTTATTTATTTACCAGTGTTTCAAAGAGCCCAGGCTTCAATTTAACTGCTGGGCAATTTTTAACACTTTTACTGTAGAATATACAATTTGGATCTGAAGATTCAATAAGGAATAAATAGAATTGAATTCCAAGGTCCTCTAAAGGAACCAGTAAAGTACAATGAATTTGTTCTTTGCTCTTCACTCAGAATTGTTTGCGTACATACGGACACCGCCCACTCTGCTGGGGCTGGTGTTTTGAGGAGCATTTAAATATGAGATGCATACTGTGCTGCCAACAGACTACATGTAAAACATTTTCCAATTTGATATTAAAATGTGTTATCAATGACTACATACCGGATTCTAGAATCCACATGAGAACAGAAAAAAAGCTGTTAACCACAAAAAGAGTTAACACTCTCTGATGATTTAAAGTATTATATAGTAGATAATGTGTAATTTGTCATGTTTACATTCTGCATTCATGAAGCTAATGCTAACACGCAGTACACTCACTAAGCACTTTATTAGGAACACCTGTACACTTAATAATGTGATCATCTAATCAGCCAATTGTGTGGCAGCAGCGCAATACACAAAATCATGCAGATACGGGTCAGGAGCTTCAGTTAATGTCCACATCAACTACAATGGGCAAAACATGTGATCTCAGTGATTTCGACCATGGCATGAATGTTGGTGCCAGATATTCTGGTTTGAGAATTCCTGGGATTTTCACACACATCCGTCTCTAGAGTTTACTCAGAATGGTGCTAAAAAACAAAACAAAAAAACTCCAGTGAGTGGCAGTTCTGCAGACGGAAATGCATTGTTGATGAGAGAGGTCAACGAAGAATTGTAAGACTGGTTCGAGCTGACAGATGGTCTACAGTAACATAGATAACCATTCTCTACAATTGTAATGAGCAGAAAACATCACATAATTCACAACACAGAGGCAGATGTGCTACAACAGCAGAAGACCACGTCGAGCACTTTATTAGGACCATAGTGTTTATAAGTGTTAATTAAGTGCACAGTGAGTGTGTGTGGCCATAAGATGCACCTGTTACCATATGTTATTGTATTTTATAAACTTTTGTAGACTCAATCTAAAAATTGTCTTAGTCTTTGAAATAGTTTTGGAAAATGTCTCTAAGTGATCATACAGTTCTGTAAAATGTGTACCAGCTCAGCAGCTCTGCACTCTAGTGTTAATGTTGACTGATCTGAACCAAGTGAATTCACCAGAAAAGGATACTGGTTTCAAGATAGGTGGAGCACTGGATCACACCCAATGATTATGTGGACCAATGGCAGTAAGGTGTTTAACTGTAGTCTTCCTGAAAGTTTGCCCTGGCAAGCTGTTTCAGACCACTGCAATGGATTAAAAAAATCTTATTTTTGATAAGATTTTACTAGAAGTATACTAGTGCCTATACATTATATCCCTGGCATATATACAGATCAAGAACCCATATATAGCAAAAATGGTTCTTAATATAAAGAAACTGATATGGTGCACAAAGAAACCATTAAGTAACCTTTATTTTACGAGTGCATATAAAAGTAATGGCTTGATGAGGATGTTTTGGTAGCCCTCTTTGTATATAGCTAATAACACTCTTATCATCTCAGAGATATTAACAATATCACAAATGCAAAGGACAACATCGCCATTGTCAATGTTTATAATTCACTGCCCATAAGATTGTGAGACATGTGAAAATACATCTTTCAACTGAAAGAAGACTCTATTCATCCAGTATAAAATGAGACTGGCAAGATATTTGAAAGCAATTTAACAAAGCCATAATAACTGATTTGTGGAGCTTCAGTTTCTGTCAGTATCTGTGCACAGAGTGTGCTGACAGAGGACAGTGAGTGGGGTACCATGGCCCAATGCCACAGCATGTGCCCACAATTCAGTTTGAGACCATGCTGCAGATCTAGAGCATGCGGCTCTGCTGCGACAGTGAGGTGGAGAATTGACTGCGTCTGAGCGTGTAGATTAAACCTGCTGGCAGACAGAGGAGATGAGCGAGCAAGTTGGATCTGAGGCGGAGAGATAGGAAAGCTTGCGCCGGCTCCCTACTCAGCCCGTCCAATCAGATAAACAAAAGCCCATGGTGCAGTGATTTATAGTGCGTGTGGAGGGCCTGACAGCTGCACGTCTCATCAGCATGGAGCCGGGCGTAATTAGCGCGAGGCTGGAGCGCTTTTCATGCGCGGGGGGTGGGGGGGCGGGGGGATTGAGCTTTGCCATTCAATGCCACTGTGAGTCTAAGTCTTCAGGGAGCTCGTAGAGAGCTTGCACTCTCAAACATCACCAGCCAAGCACAGAGAAGATAGAACGAGAAAAGAAAAGAAAAGAAAAGGGGACAAAATATCTGAAAGACTAGTTCCATTTCACTGAAGACAATGAGGAATTATATTGCTTTTGGTTTTCTCACCATTGCTCTCTCACGTCCTCTCTCACACCCACACACCTTCCTCCTCCTCTTTTCTCTCGTGCTCTATCTTTTCCTCCAGCAATTCCCTCTCCAACTCTAATTGTGTGCATATACAGAGGGAGTAGATGGGGTTGTCAGGTGAGCCAGAACTGAGAGAGCCGGTAATCCAGTAAGTAGCCACTCTCCCAAGACTTCTAGGATGCTCTTTTATCCATCCCTCACTTAGCAGCTGAATTTTGCATGAGGTGATGGTGGGAATTGTGCGAGTGCCTCCTCAGCACAGGTGCCTGTGTTTGTACACAGTCCTTTGAGGCAGATGGCCTTGTATGGGGGGCGACAGACTTGATGGCGTGATTAATGGCTGGCTGTGCACTGGATGGTGAGCCAGATCGATCTGTGCTGGGTCAGATCCTCAGTGCGTGCGGGAGGAGAACGGCCAAGTCAGCACTGTAATTTGACTGTATCTGTTCCTCAACCCCTAAGGTGACTGTGTCAAGTTAATTTACCCACCGACAACAACAGAATAAAGACTTCTTTATCAAGTGCAAATACTGTACAGTTATTGTATTGTCTAAATACAATGATAACTCCAGAACGGCATAACAGCTAACTGATCAAATCAAATAAGAGATGGGGGCATTTACCGAGGCACAACAGAACCTGAACGTGCATTACGAGAAACTCTCCTCATTGATATTGTGTTTTTTTCAGAGTATGCACTGCATTTGATTAATAAATTACATTTTTTAGGTATGAAGGTGTGCAATATAAACAGCCTGATCTCATGAAATTTACATGACAATAGAAACATTTTTGCAAACCAAAATTACATGCTTCATAACATGTTAGACTGCAGTTTCCTAGTGAAATGTCCTGCAGGGTGTGCCAAAAGTGAGTGAAATGATGTTTTTAAGGTGAATATTATATGGGTGTTTTAATGGGTAAAACGTACCTCCCTAACCTAAAACTTTAGCCTAAATCTAACCAATAATGTCCTAAAAGATAAATGAGAGGTGAACATTCTTAACCTAAACCAACACCTAAACCTAACCAATAGCGTTTAAAGCAAATTTGACATGAAAATCAAATTTCTGAAGAAACCACATCATTTCATTCCATGCTTCATTCATTTTACTTCACTTTAACTTTTATTTCAGGTGTCCTTGGCTGGGCTGGAGGCTAAGTCTCTGAATCCAAAGTCCAAAACTCTATCTAGTGAGGTACCCCAGAAGTTAATCACATTGGAATATGTGCGTAAATATGGGTGGTTCTGTAATACAAGCATAAACATTTAGTGATTTTCAAAAAAACGAATTAGAGTAAAAGTGTTTTTAATTAATTGCATAGCAGGGTTTGTGTAATAGAGCAAAAAATAAATGGTTATAAACTCATAAACAGCCATTGAACCTGGGATTTTTGTGAAAGTGAATAAAATGCACAGTTGTTGTAGCGCCTCTAGTGTTCATTTCACCAGGAAACTGCAGCAAAAATGTAGAAAGTGGCACATAAAAATAGGCTTGCAAAAATGTTGTTGTAGTATTACTGTTAAATTTTCAGGTTGATTCAGTAAATCAGGTAGAAATAGCTAAGGAAACAATGTGAGTTTACCACTTTTTACAGTGTGAATTTTGTATACTACATATTAGGGAACGAATAATGAAACAATTTCATCTGAATAATGGGAAAAATATTCGTTAGATTGATTATTCAAGAAGCTCAAGGATAATTATGTCCAAAATTACAATGTAATTATGAACATATGCACATAAAAATCCCCACTGTTAAATGAACCCTTCTTGGTGTCGCCACAAGTTCACTCTACAGAAGTGTTAAAAACTAACTCTGAGCAGTGTTGAATCTACTCTGTGTTGTGTAGAATGTTGAATTGGCCAAACAGTTAATGAGATCAAGTAGTTGCACTCTCTGAGTGATGATTAATCATTAGTAATATACCTGCTTGCATCTGGGAGTTTTTTTTCACTTTCTTAGTATTTACTGAATGTGTTGCTCTTTATTATCACACAGTAAGTAACATGGTGATTGATGTATGTCGTCATGAAACAGAGACCCTCCACTCCAAATCCAATCACAAGTGGTCACAGAAGGCACATTTAGGTGACCAGGTGTAAACAGCGATGTGTCTCACCTGACCACATGTGATCAGATCTCCCGAGACGCATCCTAATAACAGGTGGAAACAGGGGCACAGATAATTTTGCCATAGCAACAGATACAGATAATGGCTTTGCTGCACACCCCTATTTGGATACAAGATTGGATTTTCACCGAAACAAATGAAGAAATCTGAGCAGGGCCGAAGGCTGAGAGCTCTCCGGATTTTATCGAGGGGCGAGCTTGTATTTCCAGCAAAGCTCTGTGATGAGTGAGGAAGCAGTTCCTAATGAACTTGTGGGAATTAATGGCAGCAGCATTATTAGTCTGCCATGGAGTAATTAATTAGTCCCAGGATAGCCGACCTCTCCTACACTTTAAGGATTAAGATGACCCCCCACCCCATTATTCCAGTTTTAGATACCATCCATAGGCCTCTTGAAACAGGGCTATTATAATTATGAAATTCATTTCTATTTCTATTTAATTTTGTCCATTTAAATGTAGTTACATTTTTGTTATTTTCACTCTGTTTAGTTTTAGTTTTAGTTTAGTGTTTTCTGGTTTCAATTTAGTTAATTTTTATTTTATTTTTAGTATTTTGGGGCTTTCAAAAATTGTTAATTGATAATATATAAATATGTTTAATGCTTAAATTCTTAAAATTCTTAAGTCTAATTTGATAACTATCTAGTATCATTTTCATGTTTAATGAAGGCTCATTGTAAAAATGTCTAATTTTATAATATTTTGTGTATACAAAACTAAAATAAAATCTTTTTTTTATTTTAGTTTGTTTTGGAGTCATGAAAATATATGTATTTTCATTTAGTTTCACTTTTTAAAATTACTTTCATTTTTCTTTTTAATTTAGTTAGTGAAATGAAATGTTTCATTATTTTTTTGTTTACAATAATAACACTGCATCTGAAAGAGCTAATAACATTTTTGATGGACTCGGCCATCATATCTTTGTCAATAGGTGTGTGAATAAAGGACTTTCTGAAAAGAGAGGAGAGAATGGAAAGCACAGTTAATCTGGGTAATCTTTTTTTGGAAGGCACAATGTAGACATTCATTTTAAAACTGTCTCAGTATGTCAAATACAATAACAAAGCCATTCGCCATTCTGCTGATGCTGACAGCAAGGTTCACTACTCAGTCCAATACTAATTTAATGGTTCCTTTGCAGTCCCTCTGGGAGCGGCAATAAAGCCTGGTATGCAATAATGGCTGTGCTTTGGAGCTCTCTCTCTCGCTCTCTCTCTCTCTCTCTCTCTCTATCGCTCTCTTTCTCTCTCTCTCTCTCGCTCTCTCTCTCTCACACTCTCTTTCTCTTGCCCTTTTTCTCTTTACACCACCCTCTCTATGCAAATCCTTCTGTAAATATGCAAAGTAATATCCTGTGATGTAGATTTGAATTATTCTGACTGTTTGAGAGTCAATATGGATAGCAGTCGTCTGATTAGTGTTAAAGACCAGAGCTCCACTTCACTTTGAATTTCACACATTTGCCTGTTAGAGCTCAGGGTGCACAGATTTATCCGCATGTTAAAACTGAATCATTTGGATATTGTGAAAGTGATTTATTGCCATTCATTACCATAATAACACATCATGTTCTTGATATACTTTTCCATATCTACATAGCCTACCATCCATGTGTTACATGACTTCATTCCCTCTTATCGTTCAGTCCTCTGGGTATATTAGCACATCAGCAATTTGGTCCTAGCAAACCATAAGGCCATTTCAAAAGACGTAATTTTCCTACATCTGTTAATCTATGTTCCTAAAGCTTAGCTGTGTGCTAGACACAGATCTAGACCTGTTCTACATGCTAAATGGGCACATTTGCAGCATGAATAACATTAGAGCGAGGTCTTTCTTGGGGGAATGATTTTGGTACATGAGAAAATTTCATATATAATTTTCTCTTTCTTTCTCTAATACTTTCCTTGATTGCTTTTATGATGGTAATTTTAACACCAGCAGCACAAAAGTGATTTACACAAGACGTGTTCTTGGATCAAATATCTTTGTTGCTCCTGGAACAACATTCCTGTCAACCAATCATAGCCCTAACGCTACCCATAAAATCAAAAGGCAGTGATTGGTTGATAGGAATGTTGTTCCAGGGGCAACACAGGATGTCAATCCAGGAACTAGTCCTACCTGTGTAAATCATGTTAAACAACATTGAGAAATTGAGTAAATTTACTTAAGTATTAATTTTTGGGATTTGTACTTTACTCGGGTGCAATTTAAATGGAATACTTGTACTTTTAATTGATTATATTTCCAACAAAAAAATAGTACTCCTTACAATTTTATTTAAACTTGAAAAGTTCTCACTACATTTTTGCAGATAATTTTCTTTCGTCTTATAGGACTGAAGCCACCTTTTCACTGCATCCGACAAATGAGAGAGGTCAGTCATTTCAAATGGAGTGTCACACTGAGGGTGTGTGGAGTTCCGACCATCAGCAGAGGTGGAATTTCTCATTTAATTTGAGCTTCGGATAAATTGAATTATTTGTGTGACTAGACCGTATGTGACTATACATATCTGAGTAAATATTTTATCAAGTAAAATATCATTTTATTAGATTCATTACACATCTCAGGGCAGTTCTGTCGTGAAATGTCCACTGTGTGGCACTAAAAGTGTGTAATTTTCTCTAGAAAGAATGAGGTTTTTAAGGTTAATGTTCTATTGAGATTTAAATCAACAAAACCAACCTCCCTACCCTAAAACTTGAACCTAAACCTTACCAATAGTAAAATAAAAAGCAAATGTGAGATGAAAAAGACAATTCATAATTTGATGGTGCTTCTATGACACTTTTGGTTCACGTGTCGACTCGCATGTTCTTCAGGACTCGTACTCCGGTCCTTTGTTTCACAAGTGCAATGCTTTATCTGTTGAGCTACCAACAACTTAAACAAGCTTGTAAATGTAGTTGTTTATGTAATGCAAACATTGTAAGTGTTTATGAACTGATAATCTGCTGTTTTACTCTTGATTTGAGTGAAAGGGGACAAAAGTCTTTGTTGTTTTAGCATCTCTCTAGTGATCATTCCATCAGGAAAATGCTGTGTGACGTATAACAGGCCATATAAAACTAATTTTGAAAACATGTATTAATTTTTACATGATTCTATGACCAGGTTGTGAATGCCACTGGAGGAGAAATATGACATGTCGTCGGAAACAACTTAAGGCAACTTAAACCAATCAACTTAAATCCTCTCTCACACAATATCCGCAATATCTGACTTTTTTAATACTTAAGTACAATTTGATGTGAATACATTTTACTTTCACTCACGTATGTTTTTGGCTAGATACTTGGACTTCTAATTGAGTAAAATGTTCACTCAGTATCCATACTTTCACTTAAGTATAATTTCTGAGTACTTTTTAGATCCCTAATGTCAAGACAGAATAAAAGACCAAAACACAAATTAAAGCCCAAGCAAGTGGCCCCTCAGACCAAACATGTTCTTGCACCAAAAAAGCTATACACAGTGTTTTGAGAGGCACTTTTAACCCTAGAATGCAAAAAGGGGGTCACATTGACCCGAAGGAGACTGATATTCTGAAGATTTTATCAGTAAAAATATTTATTTCCAGGATATTCTTGGAAAGCCTCATCAATTCTTTTTTTCATATGTCTTGGTCATAGTTTCAGGGAGGAAATCAAATAAAAAAACAACAAAAAAATCTATCACTACTCCAAGACTGGCATTTCCTATGGAATTTTGACTTCAACTTGTTTTTTACTTTTTAAAATTGATGACAGATACATTATGAAGCATTGATATTCAGATATTTTGAGCTAATACTTTTCAAACTTTTTTTTTTTAACAGATTTTGAAGCGTAGACATTCAAATACTCCAAATCAGCTAGCAAGAAAACTATTAGCAGGTTATCTAAATATGCTTGCATATACAGCAGAGAAGGTTTTAGAAATTATGGACACACATAATCACATAGGAGTCCAAATAAGAGTACTCAGATGATGATGATGATCCAGACTACAAAACAGGTTATGTTGGAGATGACTGTCATTGTGACAGTTTTGTGTAGTTGCTTGGCGTTTTAATATGAAGCAGATGAGGTAGAACATTGCAGTGTAGAAAGCTGTCTGCACTATTACCGTAGATGTTTTGAATATGTTTGTGACAAAGGCTCAGAAAGAGTCAGTTCAGGAAAAGTTTCAATTATTTGAAAGAATACTGAATTTTAGTATTTATCAAAAAAAAAAAAAACAAGAATTAAACAGTAAAACTGTTGTGAACTATCTCATTCTAAAATTCTTAAAGATAAAGATATAAACCTTTTCTTGGATACCTTTTCTTGGAATAAATCCATTGAAAACAATAGGGGTAATTTTGACCCTCTTTAGCATTCGTGTAAGTTTTTTGGGATAAGCATTCTAGGGTTAAAAGTTATCTTTAACTTGACTTTTAAAGACATCTATCTAGTGGATGTTCACATAGAAAAACAAGTATAAAACAGCACATATGTGTGAATTGGTCCTTAAAGCTGGATTACACAACATGATTTATACACGGATTTTTCCCATGATTCACAGTCAGGGTGAGTCGGTGCTTGTCAGCAAAATTTCAGGACAGTCTAAGTTCACATATTTTACAGAATATCCCATAGCTTATGATTGACACCGATTCTGATTTCTTGCCTTTAGACTATGATTACATCTAGTCATTGTGTATGAAGGGCCCTATTTTAAGAGCGCTAGCAGTAAGCACATTGCGATGCCATAAGTAATACATGCAATGTCAATGGGCATGGCCATGAAGTTTGAATTTTCATGCAAGCATGCGATAAGTCTAGGTGTAATTGGGTTTAGCAAAATTGCTCAAACTAAGCACAAAAGGGCTGGGTCAGGTGCAATTTAAATCCGAAGTTCTTCTGCATCATATTATAATTATTGTCCATTCCCAGTCATGCACCAGAGATATAAAGAAAGACAGCACATTCATAAGACTTTGGTGGTGTAAATACACTGTATGCAGTTAATTAAAAGTAAAAATATGGAATTATGTTCTTTTGTGCATTAACTGTTATAATTATATGACAGTAACATGCTCCTTTTATACACATGGAAAATGTGGTTCGCGTCAGTCTATGGATTTACACCAAAATGTTTGTGACAGTAAGTACAGTTTTAGTAACAATTTTCATCTACTGAGACCAAGGCTGTAACCTTGTCTTGAACACTGAGGGGGGACCAAAACATTTTGACAAAACATTTATTAATGCAATAATTTTCTCTATATAGGCTTTAAATGTGTTACAGTTTTTAAAATGTTACCAAAATGTGATGTTTTGTTTTGAATTCTGTGTTTTTTCACACATTTCACACAGTACAAGACAAACACTGTGTCTGTATTTCAGTTATCTTTTCTTTCTTGTTTGTGCTGTATCAAAGAAAAGACAAATATAATTTGCATTTCTTTTAATCACTGATGTATCTGTAAAATGACATGACATCAGCTGGATTGCAAAATGAAAATACACAAAATTATTTACTTATCTTAAAAAAAAAAAAAAAATCTTACAACACTGCTCTTTTACATACAAAAACACTTCATATTGACCACTGCTCTCAAGGTCCAAGAGAAAATAAAATCATCATTAAAAGCTTTTTTAGAAAATATTTTCTATGGCCACAGGAAGCTTGGAATAAAGTGCACAAGTCATAGGGACAACTGTTACGATGTCTTTATTTTTAACTTTAAATTATGCTTTATAGTATTTGTCCTTTTTGAATACTGAAAGCTCCTGCTCACTATAAACTGTTTTTCTATGGAATAGAGCTGCTTAAAATATCTATTGTTTATGTTTCAAGAAAAAGTAACAGCTTATGGGTTTTGAACAACATTAGGGTGAATAAATGAGTGAGTAAAAGTACATTTTCCATTTTTAGGTGAACTTTTAACTGGTGGCTCATTTTTTGAGCACAGACCTGACAAGACATGCTCAAAATAAAATGGTCTCTCTTATAAAATAATACTCTCAGGGGGAGCTGTACGAAATTCAGAATTAATTAAAGACAAATAAATTATTTAGAAAATCTTAAATGGTTAATTATTTCCTAATACTATTTGCACTACAAATATAAGATACTGTCCTTGTCACAACCTAAAAACTTAATGTAAGCCTCAAATCACAGGTCTAATGTTCTAGTTCTAATCTAAGTGTGAAAATGCTCTACTTTGTATTTTATAAATCATTTTCAATGTTAATTTTCTAAAAAGTTCCTTCAAAAGCTTGCCAGATAACCACATTCAATTAATTTACAATATACACACATTCGAGCACACGCACACACATCTTAATCCTGATTCACTGAAAATGGCTTGGTTAATATTTTCACATTCATAATTATGAATGATATACAAATCACGTACTGTACGTGACATTTTAAATTCAATATGGCCATTTTGCCAAATGGTGAATATAGTTTGCACCCAGTGCAACAGTGGTCAAATACTGCATGTATAGTTAGATACTTACATCTCACATGACACAGACACTCTTAACTTGAAGTGCTTGCTGACAATTGACAATTTGGCCATATCTGATTATTGGAGGGGACTTGTCCCCCTCAAAGTATATTGCGGTTATGGCCCTGACTGAGACAGAAATCACGACTAGTATTAACAGTGATTGTTTTGGAACGCACTTCACTTCTGCCGGTTGATCTTGAAAAATTTAATTCATTTATTGAAACATAAAAAAATTAAACCAAAAATATTTCTAAATTCAAGTTACTCTTCAAATGAAACAAATATATATACAAAATAACAAAGTGGTCAAAGATATCATAACAAATCCAAACATTTTAATCTCTACAACTTCTACCGGCCCCTTTTGCAGAGTTAAAAATCACTCTGTGACAACAGATGGAAAAATACCAATACAAATTTGATGATAATACAATTGTATATATAAACATAACACTAATATATATATATATATATATATATATATATATATTTTTTTTTTTTTTTTATGTTCCCATGTATTTTCAGAGTTTGGACATGGAATTTATTACCACCTACTGGTGGAATCTCCAAACTGCAAATGCAGGAACTGAGTTTAGTTGAGTTGCCCTAAGATAGGACATGCATTTGAAACAGGAAATTTCACAGGAAAATAGTATATTGTGCTTTGCGCCATTTACTTACAATATACCCTCGGTTTGTGCGCATACACACACAGATAGTGCAAACACTCCCACACATGCCCACTTGCGTTTTGCTCTGTTATGAAAATTGCGCTTAGAATTACCGCTCTCATGCAAACAGAGCCCGAAGCATGTTTGATATTTTAGAGCTGACTATTGAGGAAATCTAGTAATATATGATGCCCCGCGACTCAAATCTGAAGTCACTGACCAGCTGTTTAAATTGAGTGTGCAAGGCCACAAAGCTCAAGAAATGGAGCAAGCCCTAGAAGCGGAGCTCTGTGATGGAGAAATAAATTCAGTTGTGGAATGAGAAATAGCACCCTCTATGTTTACGACTAGAATTAAAGGGATAGTTCACCCAAAAATAAAAATTCTCTCATCATTTACTCACCCTCATGCCATCCTAGATGTGTATGACTTTCTTTCTTATTATTCTTTACTTTTCTGAGGAATATCTCAGCTCTGTAGGTCCAAACAATTAAAATCATGATCACCAAGGAGAACACTGTCAAGATGTACATAAAAAATGTGTTACATTTTGGTCCACAACAAACTGGATCACTTAGGAAGACATTGTTTAACCCACTGGAGGCATATGGATTATGTTTATGCTGGCTTAATCTCCTTTTTGGAGCTTCAAATGCCTGATTGCCTTTCACTTGCATTGTATGAACCTACAGAGTTGAGATATTCTTCTAAACATCTTTGTTTGTGTTCTGCAGAAGAAATAAAGTCATACGCATCTTAGATGGAATGAGGGTGAGTAAATGATGAGAGAATTTTCATTTTTGGGTGAACTAATCCTTTAACAGGAGAGTGAATGTTTTTTGTGAAAGGATCAAATTTACTTTTGGGTTGTGTGTGATCCCCGGTCATTTGGTGTCAGTTTTTGTCATTTGCCAGTCACACAGTTGGTCAGTGTGAGTCTGCAAAAATCAAAACAGGCGCCTGTACAGCCAGAAAAAAGCATTGCTACATAGTTAAATGCTCTGCATTGGTAGATTTTCTCGAACAGCTTTAATGTTATGGGTTAATATATTACCATATAATTTCCCTGTCGTCTCCTCGTGGTCTGAAAGGCAAGCGTGAAATGAGACAGGTGAAATAGAGATATTAGCAGGGTCAGAACCTTCACAGCCAATCAGCAGGATGAAATTCAGACTTTGTGTGACTTTGTAATTTGCATTTCTTTCTTAATAACTCTCATAATGTGACACAGAGACCATACCAATCCACTTCTGGCCAGACAGAACAGACACACAGTCACACGATAAAGCAAAATAGCAGAATATAGTCAAACGGTTTATGGAAAATGATCGCCTTGAGTCATTTCAGTTACCGTATATAATTTTCTTGTGTATCTCATGCAATGAATTTAGGATACAAGAAGAAATGAAATTAAGCAGCTTGAATTAGTTGAGGCAATTGTTTTGCGTAAATCATTTGGGTAAATGGCACTAATCAGGTTTTCTGTGCACTGCGGGGTTGAGCTTGGCAGCCAAGGCCTCTACTGTGGTGATTTATTAGTAGAATGCGGAGGATGAAGAGAGATGATTGAGTATTGAGGGAGGAGAAGGAAAAGATATGGATGAACCCCTCATGTACGGGTGGATGCTGAGTAACAAGTAGGGTTTCCGAGGATTTCCTCAATCTGGGGATAACCGCACTGATTCAGACGAGTGTAGCATTTCATATTGCTCTAGTGAGGCAGGCGTGAATCTTTCTGATCTATTGCTGGTTATCTGGGTGTTTGGAGGACAATAAATCAGCACAATCGGTTGGATGGGATATCATAGGATTCTGGAACTCTATTCACTGGTTTTTAATAGGCGCATGACGTGATTTGTGTTCCTGTGAAGTCACATTGGTGGGAAATGCATGAAGTTGTCAGCCAACGCTACTACTCACATAGTAACAGCGGGGATACATAGCCCTGATGGACTGTCAGATGTAGCGCATTTCAGGTTGGAAAGCAGATGGAATTGTGAGGATTCCAGCTGAAGACGAATGAGCTTATTCCAATCATATATGGTGGGTGACAGAAGCTGCCTGGATTTAAGTTTGACATCACTGTCTGTTCCATTTACTCTCTCAAATCCAGATGTGACCTCAATACTCTTGTCACAGCCAGACCACAACCCAGCTGACACTAACTCCTAGTTGTCTAAGTCTAATAGGCCGTGAAGGTCTTGGATGGCATTGGATACTGGATGTGTGTGAGGAGCTTATGGAGACATTCTTTCAGAGCCTCCTGGGCGAGTCGATGGCCATTGGTCACCAACCGGCTTCCACATCCCAGCATGGATCAATGCTGCTGGATCAGTCCAGACTTAGGAGAGGAAGGTAGAAGGTTTACGTTGCACTCTCACAGGGACAGGTGTCTGAGGCCACACTGTCTCTCACTTCTCATTTTGAAAATGCCCATGGGCTCCTCCTGCGGTCTGATGGCTCTGCTCCAGCTGGGCTGATCTTTATACAGGCTAGAAGGCTTGGGGACAGTGCAAGTTTACAGTGACTGAAAGAAGGTCATGTGCTTATCTTCAAATCTAAACTTAAGGGCTCAGAAATTCTACGCCTTGTGTAGCCAAGAATACATTGGGCACTGATGTGAAAGATAGCATGTTAAAGTCTGTGGCATGGTAATCTGAGTTTTAATACATTCAAATGAATTACATTTGATGATAATTGTAGGCAGCTGTTCATATTTTAGTATTGTAGTGGAGACATTTAAATGCTCAAGTGTACAGTCACAAATGATTAGCCTTTGTGAAGAAATTGAGAGGTGAGGAAATGGAACACATCGCCTATCCCTCTGGACAGGTTAAGCGAAGTGATTTTCCTTTAAATTAACATCAAATCCTTTATTCAAATGCTGTCATTCTGAATAATGCAACAGGAAAGCAAGAAAATATGTGCCTAAGTATCTGAAGATGAGACCTGTATTACATATTAGATCCAATATAAGCTATTTTCATTTTGGAGAGGGTACACATTTAAAGCGGTTTCAGGACCGTCACACTATTGAGTGATTTTTGTCTAAAATACCAATTTTTTTCACCGTTTAACAAGGGCAACTGAGATCTAACTAGCTGCTGGTGCGATTAAACGGTGTGTAATATCGGAGGACTTCAGGGAGTGAGGCTGATCACAATCCACTATCCTCATTTTCATCAGATCTCATCGGAATGTGCGGCGCTCCCCTCTGGTTGTCCTCAACCTGGTTGTCATAGGAACAGGTGTCATGTGAGCAAAAGTCAGACGAACTTGGGCAGAGGAGAGGAACTGGCCCTGTGGAGGCAGTCGACACTGCTCTTGTCTCTTCTGACACGTTACCTTGGAAACAAGCTGGGGAGACAGCAAGCAAGGATTAGAGTAAGCCGCTGTTTGTTTGAATAAGAGTGAAGATGCTGCTCGGAGTCCAGACTGTACTTTGTTGAGGCAGTGTACGTGGGGCCGAAAGGGGTGTGATGTTTGCACAGGAGACGTGTTTGCTGCGTGGTGGAAAACAGTGTGAGTTTTGATGTCAACATGACAGGCCCGTGTTTCCACAGCCCAGCTGTGTAAGGCCACAAATAACAGGCTCAATAAATAATTCATCTGCTGTAGCGAAAATATGTTTGAAGATTGAATGTCTCTGGTGCCTTATTTATACCCCCTCCTTCCATAATTAGATCTGTGATACTGTAACACATTCTTCTTACCCCAAACCTTGTGGTGATTTTCTTGCATTCCTTGCAGATCTTACTATTCCAAGTAAACCAATATAGACTCATGTGATTTTGATGAAGTGTGAATGTTTGCAATTGGACCCTGGATGTGTGCTAGGCATGTAATATGAGTATATCGCAAAGCCCCTTGAGCAGCGGCATGGCTAAGGGACGGAAAGAGATGTGTGCTGCGTTTTTCCCCTGAGAGCTGCCAGAGTAATTGTTTAACATCAAACATCTAGGCTTCAAGGTTAATAAAGGGGATGTTACTGAGCTCCCAGAGGCCATATTAGACTAATATTTACTGTTGATTTGGATGTAGAAGGAGTGTGACAGTCTCTCAATATCAGTGACAGTTCAGTGGATGGATGGGGGAGAGACACGCTGGCTTGGGGATATTTTACAGGTCTTTGTGACCGTCGATCATGACGGCTGGCTTCCGTTGAGGGGTGTGGTGGGGGAAGCCTGTTGCTGCTGAGCTTTCATTTGCATGGTCGCAATTGTAGAGAGCAGCGGCTCGGATAACAGTGTTCTCAGGGGTACTCCAACATGCCAATGATAAAATCGCATTGTATGTGCAGATTTGACTTTAGGTAAATAACAGATTCAGGGCTTTCATCAGTATAACCTCTCTCTCTCTCTCTCTCTCTCTCTCTCTCTCTTTTTCTCTCTCGCTCTTTCTCTCTCGCTCTCTCTCTCATTTTTGCTCTCTCCCACTATCAGAGCCTGGGGATCTAAAAGATGGAGGCATCAGTGTTAAAATCAAATATGAAACCTCTGTGCCTCTGGGTTCAAGTACTTGTTCAACAACGGGTGACCCACTTATTTTAATTGCTTATCTGCAAACACAGAAAGGGGGGGTTGGGGGGGTCTTGTTCCAGTGCCATGCCTGTGCTTAAATACACAGCATTTCACCATTAACAATAACTGTATGATCAAGGCATTTTCACACTTCAAAGCATAAAAATGAATACATTAAGTATTGTCAGCCCCAAAAACTAGAGAGGAGCTTTTACTGAAGCTTGAATTCTGTGTTAGCCTTCATATCAGATCTGGGCTTTGCAGAATTTGGACAACATTTCTTAGAATTTCTTTAGAACATCCTATCTTTCAAAGGACCTCTTTAACGCCCATTGTTTTGTTTTATCATTGTTGAGGATGTTTGAACTAATCTAAACAGATTTAAAATTTTCTATTTTTTTCTAATATTTTAATGCTCTCATTTCTCATCTTTGCAATTTTATTTACTGGAGATGAATTTGAGTATGTATCATACTGCTATACCTTCATTTAGTGCTGATGAAATACCACTTTCAATGCACTTTGATGTTGTTCCATTGAAATTCCAAGCTAAATGCAAACATTTATTCAGTTATTGCACAGACATTTGGTTCATATTCTGAAAATGATTTAGCATTAAACTGACTTTCACCATCATGTCTGGTGGTTTGGTTTCAAACCAATTATGGTAATATTGCTTCAATTGGCAAGATAAATACTCTGGCTCTGAAAGCTCTTGGAGAATATATCTGGACATTTTTTAGTATGAATGTAATCTTTTTTATCTTCTCCTTGTTTATAATGCATATATATTCAATCAGTTGTGAAGCTCAATGTGAGTTATAAAAAGGAGCAGCCCCTGAGCACAATGGGATGCATTATGGCTTTAGCCAGCGGGTTGTGACATTTCCACAGCTGTAATGCCATGAAATATTTTACCATCTTGGTGGCATTTCATATAGTTGCCATGTTTTGTCTGATGGAGACAGTCAACAGAATGCAAGATGAATGTAGGATGCACAGTGTTGAAAATTTCACAAAGTCAGCTGCAGTTTTTTTTAACTGTGCACGCCAACACTGTAATGTCTGGCTGCCACATGGGAAGATAATATACTGAAGTCAAATTTTTCATCTTGAATTCAAGACTACTTATAAATTATTTTAGAGAATTATGCAACACACATCACACAGCCTTCCCGACTATGCACGGCAATCAGGAAGCATCAGACAGAGATATGAAGATACATCAGTTGACATTTTCATTCGACTCCCTTACAAGCAGACAGCTCTGACAGACAAGTCACTAACAGTGTTCTATTGACCCTAAAATCATTGAATCCCTTTTAAAAGAATGCAATGACAGATCGGTGGGCCATCCTTTACAGAAAGAGCACTCAATAAATAGACATATTTGTGTTTAGTTTCTCACTTCTGTCTGACAGAGCTGTCAATGAATGCATTCCTTCGAAATATCACACATGTTATAATCTTGAATGGCTGTCAGATCTTTTTTATTCAGAAATAACTGTGAAACTTTACAGTGTGTAAGGAGAAGGCGTATAGCAATTTTCTAAAAATTGATTCAGAGTGTTATCTTAAAAAGGAATGGATCTTCCCACGAGGCACGCGTAGAATGATGAATTGCATATGATATGACATAGAGAGCTAGAGAAGGAAAAGGAGGTGGTGATTTTTTTATTGCTGTTGTCTAGTTCCTTTCATTCTCAACTCTACTCTCTGTGTTGTCTTCTGCTTTTCAGTTTTAATCTTTTCTCCCCCCATATTGTCCCATTCATCTGCCCTGACACCAAGGCAATGGCTGAGGGACCATCACTTGCGTCTTAGCACTTTGAAAAATGAACTCTTTCTCACTATCCTCTTATATTCTCAGCAGTATAACACACCCCACATCTTGTTGTGTCGATACCAGTGCTCTGAATCAGACTTCTTGTGATTGAAGCCAAACGAGAACGTGTTGGAGATTTCTTTTTGGAGTGAAGGTTAAAATCAGTCTGTAGAAAAATCACAGAGGTCAGAGCTCTCTGCTGGTGTGAAGGTGCAGACGTGGGTCCCTGAGGTGTACAATGGCATATTACTTTTTAAATAGAAAGGGTCATTTTGTTCTGGAAAGTAAATGCTGATCATGTTAAGAAAGAGTTGCGAGAGATATTATCAAATGGATGTGACAAAAAAAAATGTTTCTTATACAGGGAATGTAAAAAAAGCATAGGAGATCTGTATGAATGTATACAAAATCCCAAAATAGATTTTGTCACAAGTCCGTATATATATATATATATATATATATATATATATAGAGAGAGAGAGAGAGAGAGAGAGAGAGAGAGAGATGGGCTACAACAGCAGAAAACCACGTTGAGTTCCACTTCTGTGGACCAGTTTTCCGATGTTTTTGCTATCATCTACGGTCAAGTTTTAGTGAGCCTGTGCCCACTGCAGCCTCAGTTTCCTGTTCTAAGCTGACAGTAGTGGTACCCAGAGGGGTCTTCTGCTGCTGTAGCCCATCCGCATCAATGTTCGACGTGTTGTACGTTCAGAAATGTTTTTCTGCATAGCACTGTTGTAACTCATGTTTATTTGGACTTACTGTCACCTTCCTGTCAGCTTGACCTGTCTGGCCATTTTCCTCTGTCCTCTCTCATTAAAAAGCCGTTTTCGCACACAGAACTGCCAATCGCTGGGTGTTTTTTTTTCTTTTTTTCTTTTTACACTCTAGAGAAAACCTAGAGATCAACAGTTACAGAAATGCTCAAACCAGCCTGTCTGGCACCAACAATCATGCCACGGTCTAAATCACTGAGATCATTTGATATGAACATTAACTGAAGCTCCTGACCCATATCTGTGTGATTTTATACATTTCTCTGCTGCCACATGATTGGCTGATTAGATAATCACATTAATAAGTAGATGTACAGGTGTACCTAATAAAGTGGCAGTGAGTGTATATACACACACATGCATGTGTATATAAACGCTGATGAGGCAAAACATTATGACCACTCACAGGTGAAGTGAATAATGTTATAATGTTATAATGATCATCTCCTAACAAGACCACAAGTCAAGGTCTGGGTAGATTAGATGGTAATTGAACAATCCGTTCTCGTAGTCAACTAGAATGCAGGAGAAATGGACAAGAGTAAAGACATGAGCGACTTTTACATGGGCCAAATTGTTATGTCCAAACGACTGGGTCAGAGCATCTCTGAAACAACAAGGCTTGTGGGGTGCTTCCGGTCAGCAGTGGTGAGTACATACCAACAGTGGTCCGAAGAGGGACAAACTACAAACCTGCGACAGGGTGTTGTGTGCCCAAGGCTCATAGATGCAGAGGGCAATGAAGGCTATCCCGTCTGGTCTTAACTGACAGAAGGTCTACTGTGGCACAAGTCACAGAAAAATGTTATTATGGGAGGAATGTGTCACAACACACAGTGCATTGCACTCTGCTGCGTATGGGGCTGTGTAGTAGCAGGCCAGTTAGAGTGCCCATGATGACCCCTGTTCACCATTGAAAGCATCTACAATGGGTACACAAACGTGTACATTTTGACAGCTCTAATATATATATATATATATATATATATATAAATAAATTCCACATAACTCTTCAGTAAAATGTATGATCTTGGATCTTGGTCTCAAAGCCTTGTGCTTCTTTGAATTTGCAACTGAATTGACAATTGACTTTTTTTCTTTTTATGAAAACATCATTATATAAAGACAATGGCTGTTTGAAAACCTAATGCGCTGGTGCTACGTGGGCAGTTGTCTGCATATACAGCTTTGTAACTGAAATGGAAACATAGGAAACTGATTTGAGACACTTTTAAAGCTCATCAGCAGTAACTGTCACTCGCATGTGTGGCACAAATTGTACTCTTTGTTTGAAAGCATGAGAGACTGACTAACACTTACAGTCCTAGTGTTAGCATATGTCTATGCTAATGCATTAATAAGCTACACATTATAAACTATTCCTATTAATACTTGTCAGAACTGGCTAAAAATATACTTACATGTTCCTCAGCTCTGTCTGCTATTGAAGATGGGCATTTTTAAAGGAATAGTTCACCCATTATTTACTCACCCAAATGTGTGATATGACGTTGTGATGTCTGGCCATGAAAGGCGATGCAATGTATGGGTAGCCTCCATACAGTATTTGTTTTAAGGTATATATTAATGTTTACATTTTATTTCAGAGTGAATAATGACTTAAATTTTGTTCTGTTCATCGTACAATGTGATCGTTTCGCTTCAAATGGCTTTGAATATAAGTGCATAAGTCATGTTGATTACTTTCACTATGGTTTTAAATTGTTCTTATTCGAACTTGCATTCTTCAAATAAACATTGTGAAGACTTTATAATTAACCTTTTGTGTTCCACAGAAGAAAGAATGTCATGTGAGTCTGGAGCAACATTAGGTTGAGTAAATAAATGACAGAAACTGAGCTCATTGGAAACCATAACATGATAGGCATATCAGTAAAGAATGCAAGAAATTTTGCTTAATATTTTGGCCAAAAAAAAAAGGGCTTTGAAGGCACAGAATAGAAGATACTGAGAGTGCTGGAGGACTTATAATTAATCAGCTCAGCAATGATTTTAGTACAGCAGAGTGCTGTCAAAACAAATGTGAAATACATTGCCCGCCTTTTAAACTTACGATGTCTTGAAGGAACAAAAACGTTTTCTTTTTAATGGTTTTCAATTTACTGGATGTAAACCTTAAAGCGCCATCATACCCCTGGTATTTTGTTCACAAAGCAAACAAACTCTGTCAATTTGTTTTTTAGACATTCTTAAGAAGATGAATGCAAAAAAATGGTCTCAGAGTGCATTATGTAGAATTTACTTTAGTAGTTTAAATCTCAAAGGCTCAATTTTTATAGTATAATGTAAATAATTGTTGACTTTAAACCCTACTTTCACTCCCAGTCCTACTACAAACCATTCGGTCTGTTGACACGATACAGACAACAGAAACTGCAAACACATTCTCCCAGTACTTGCTAGGCCAATAAAAACATCATCAGGTGGCTGGTGATTACTACTGTGGGCACATCATTGATCTCTCAGAGAGCTGGTCCATCCCATCACCGCTTTCCAAAGTTTTTCCTTGGGCTCTAATCGATACGCCATGAGAGCCTTCACTAATGTGGCCTGGCCACGATGCCGAACCCCCATTAACTTTGATCTGTCCAGAGTGGATCACCTTCCTGCATTCAGAGAGCCTTCATTGACCAGGGTAGGTTTGCACCAGCTGTGCTTATGTTCTCACTTAAGTTGGGATGTAAAGTTCACACTAAGGGCTTAGTAACTACTAGTTAGTTTGTAACTAAGTCAGTGCTTAATATGGGTGCACCACCTATTCTTAAGGCGTGACTTAACTAGTAGGTTGTAAGCTCTCTGTAAAGTAATGCATAGTCACGTAATATGATGTTTACTTGTATCGAATGAAAAAGCAACCTTCAAATTTGTAAACAGAAGTGTTAATAAGCCGTGAATTTCAGTTTGATCTTGTTAAGGTTGATGTTCAAGCCTTGTTTGCTTATGTAACTGTAAGCTGTAATAAATTATATCCCCATTAAAATACGATACGTAATAAAACAAGATTTAATTAGTGATATAGTCTATTTAGCTTATGTAAATAACAATATTCAATAACTGTATCTAAAATGAGTAAGGGACAATAAATAAATACTAATACAACTGGCTGGAAAAATAGACATGTATTTGTCTTAATATTTTATATATTTCATATGTTGAAACTTGACACTCGGCGGCGTACATAGAAAAGTGCACCGTTAGATCGGTTTCATGCTGAAGAAGTAAGCTTTTTACATAATATGTTCTCCTGTAAATGTAATGAGTGTAAATGCCAACATCATCAGATATGTTGAAAGGACTGAAGCCTGTCAACCAAAACATGAGCTCATTGTTGTCATTAAGTGAGTCTGCTTTTTTATTCCAACCGTTACTCCTGGTCGGAGGCTTCCGTTAATATATTGTGTATACATAGGGTTACGTCTTTGCTAAGTTTAATGGTGCAACGCTCAAACATTTACTAGTGCATAAATTGTAACTTAGTGCCCTTTTACACCACAACTAGGCTAAGTTGTAACGTACATATAGCTGGTGCAACCGGCCCCAGGTGCATTGCTGTGCAATCCAAACATGTAGCAATTCTTTATTATTACCATAACACCATTTACTTTATGGACATTTCCTTTGGCAAAAATAAAAAAGATTGCCCTGGAAAGGATGTATAATTAATTTTTGTTTTGATTTGGCTTCATGAAACTGGATCCTTTAAATAATATATGCCTTTGCGGTATCTTTGTTAATAGGGTTTGCTCAATGAGGGATATGCATTCATTGCTCTCCTAGAGGGAGAGAACAGGAAGAACTGGTTATTGGGCGATCGATTCTCTTCAAACCGCCACTAGCAAGGAGACATTAGTCAGCTCTGGCCACCCGCCAACTAGTCTACATAACTGAGGGTCTGACATGTTGCATTCAGGTTAAAGTATATTTTTCATCTTGTATATGCAGCCACTGTAAATCTGGTTGTTTTCATAATTAAGTGAAATTGCTGCACCACAAGATCAGTAGGGTTAAAGATATACAACCAGTGGCAATAATGAGGTAACTGTATTTGGTCTGCACAGTTAGACCACTTTAAGTGGAAACTGAAATGCAGAATTAGAAAATTGCAGTATTTTTACCAAGTAATTTTTGTCAAAGAGTACTTCATAAAAGAGTTCTAAGCCATGAAACAAACCAACCAGAGATTTGTCAACATTTAACACTTTTTACTTATTTATTCACCCTTATGCCGTCTCAAACTCATATTACTTTCTTTCTTCTGCAGAACAAAAATTAAGATATTTTGATAGCGATATTAGGTGGTTTTGTCCATACAATGCAAGTCAATTATTAAAATTAGATTGAATAATTATCAAAATATATTCGTTTGTGTTCCACAGAAGACAGTCATATGAGTTTGAGAAGGCATAAGGGTGAGTAAATGATGAGAGAATGTTGGGTGAACTATTCTTTTAAAGTCTTAAAGGGAATGAACTACAATCCCATAGAGCATTGTGAGTCATGTAATAGAATTTAAACTATGGAGAAATATAAAACTAATGATATAAATCTGCTGATTACAAGTATAGACTATTCAGATATACAGTTTATACAGTATAAGTAGTTTAAGATTGTTGGGAGACCAACTCCGTAACATTATGCACAGTTCATCATGGAAGGGATCGTTGCTGCACCACCATTTTGCCGTGCTTTGTTTGCCACAATCCACAAGACTGGTGGATCTTTTCTCTTCAGGATCATGGGTAGTGTAGTTCTTCTTTTAAAAAACTTTTTTTTTATGAAGTTTGAAACTGATGGCTTTAACAGAATTATATACCATCGATTAACAAATTTGGAGCTCTCAGGAGGCCTGTCTTTTAAGGTTTAAAAGTTATTGGTGAAAATCAATTTGTCAATGCAGAAAATGAATGGGATTTTTCCTTCCGGAACTAGACCGTTGTGCTCAATAAAAGCTAAATTTACTACTAACAGTTTCTCTGAATCTCTCTTGAGTTTTACTCCAGTGGCTCAACTGAGACTTTATCTGTAAGTATTTACAAATTGGACATATTACTAATGCTCAGTTAACAATTCTACATTTACTTTTATTCATTGGCACATATTGTGATGGAAACATCTCTCCTAGTTTAATCTGAATCTTTGCTCTGGGTTGAAGATGCAAGTTTGCACAGAAGTCTGAGAATGCTCAGGGATAACTTTGTTGGTTGAATTCATCAGCCCTCGGGGAAATGCAGGTCCTTCCAAGAGCCGCAATGTGCAGTTATAAACACGCTGAAGCAGAGTGGGTTCATTTTACTTTTCATTATTTCAGGGCCGAGTTGAACCATTTGCAAAAAATGAGTCAACCTAATCAAGGACTTCCGCTTTTTTGCTCAACAATAATTACATAGTCAGACCCGCTGCAGAGCTGTATGATTTATGACAGGACATGATGGATATTAATGGATTCCTTAATTGGTGCATATGTTTATGAAATTGGCTGGCTGGCACTGACATAATGACACTGACACTGTCAGGTAATGCGAGCCCTCTTCTGAAAATGCCTGGGTGGCTCTGAGGAAACAAAGCTCTTCGGTGGAGTTCTGTCCCTAGCAATAAAAAAAGAGGAAAAGAGGGGAAACCTCCCAGTCTGAATTGAGGAAAACCACCATGCTCATATAAAAATAATGTATCACTGTTGCAGGAAAACATTTTGTTTTTCTTAAAAATGACTGGAAACAAAGACACCATAAGTTTAAGCTTTAATAAACAAGCCCAAACTTTTTGTATTGGAACTAACTGGGAAGAAAGTAGTTTAGTGAGGTTCTCGCACAGTAAAATTGCGTCAGCACTGGGAATGACTGATTTTATTCTGTACCCTTCTTGCAATATTTGCTGATTTCAGACAGAACTGTCAAAACAAGACTCTCTGACTATAGGTCAAGTTAGTTGACTGGTCTGTAAATGATCTTTCCTCAGCCCATAAGATCACTATAGTTACACATTGTCGAGGTTTAATAAGTTTTGTTGTTTGAGGGTGCATGTGTGTTTGTGTGCTTTTCACAACCTGATCTCATGAATATTGTGTAACCATAGCGACATTTTAGCAAAATTATATTACACATGGTTCGGTACAGGTATCATGACAGTTTTTAGGTGAAAGTGGTGCTAAATGCAGGTTTTTTCTAAAGTGAGAATTTTCTCCCAAACAGATAAGGTTTCTACAGTTAGTGCTCTATCGAGTTTTTAATCAACACAACTGAGTTCTCTACCCTAAACCTTAAATGTCAACCTAATCGATAGTGTCATAAAAAGCAAATGTGAGATGAAAAATGCAATTGCTGAAGCAACCACTTCATTTTGTGATGTTTCTATGACACTTTCACCTCATGTGTCGACTTGCGTGCTCTTCACGGCTCTACCCTGGTTCTTTCTAATGCAAGTGCAATGCTCTTTCAGTTGAGCAATGTTATCCCACTCAAATAAGCTTGTAAATGTTAGTTATGTAATGCAATTATTAAAATGCACCACCTTACAATTAATTTGCTATAATAAAAGTGTTTTGATATCATAAGTTAGCATTGTGTGAGGAACAGAGCAAAAAGGTTTTGTGAACTGATTATCTGCCGTTTTTGTGTGAAAGGGAATAAGAGTTTTAAAAAACAGCCCACATATAATTTATTTAGCAAACATCTTGGTAATTAATGTGATTTTGTCAGACTTGGTTGGCTTTTAAGTTTGCTTGATATGCCTGTATGGTATTAAATCCCCTCTAACTAAATAGTCAAGCACACAGTACATTATCGTTCCAATTATTTGCATCTTTGAAAATGACATCAAATGCAGTCAGTCGTGCCTAAAAATGTTCAAGTTGAGCCTACACATTCTGAGTTCAGCCAGCCAGGATGGTAACATTTCATTAAGATACTGCCAATGGTGGGCTCGTAACGTTAGCCGAGGAAGAGAATCTGATTTAATTTAATTGTCATTCTTCTTGATGTAATTCACTTCTTGCCTCAGTGAGGTAGAATATGGGAGGAGTGGTACTGCATCGTTTTATCAAATAATGATTTTCGTGTAAAACAACCGAAATACCATCAGATGCGTATAGGATTTTATCTACAAGATCTAAGCTTTTAGAACTCCATCTAAAAGGTTCAAGCATATTATCTAGTTTGGGAGTCTCTAAAAGCGCCTATTCCTGTGCCAGTCCAGTAAAATTGTACTAGACTATTAAATTATTTACAAGCTATTATTTCACACTGGAGTTCATTGGGCACCTATGAATGACACCAGTTCTGTGCTGTGTAGATATTGCTTACATGTGATTTGCAATGATGGTATCTAAAGTGATGCATTATCAAGCAGAACAGGATGGCAGAAGTTGCTCTGTGTGTGGCTCAGGTCTCCCACAGACCCAAACAGAGGGAGAGAGACAGAAAAGGGTGTTCTGCTCAGATGGACTCCTATACATCTGCCCTCTGGGCTTACAGTTTCTCATTAAATGCAGACAAAGAGTCCATGTTTTTTTTTTTATTATTATAACGGCTCCTGATGGGGGCCAGACAGAAAGCGCTGTGACCGCATACGTGCTCGCCCCATCTGCGGCTCTGACTTGCAGGCTTGCCCTGAGAAAAGGAAGAGACGTGAATGAAATTGAAAAGAAATGGACAATAACGTGAATGTCAATGTTGAGGAATGATGGGTAGGATGTAAACATAAACACATGCACACAGAGACACATACAGCAAATGTAGCAATGTTACAGATCTGGCTTAAAATCTCATCAGCCACATGGATGCAGGTTGTACATTTGTAAGGGGTGAGATAGGGGTGTCATTCACACTTCTTGTGAAAAGGAACAACAGGAAGGTTTCTCCATAACCATGTCACCATTACCACACCTCACATTCTCTCACTTTTTTCCACATTTCTCCTTCACTCTTTCTAATGCCTTACAGTTGAGAAAGTTCATTGTGCTTTGTTTCCAGCTGAACTATTCAGAGTTTCAAGAGCTCAGCTCTGTCACGAGGCAGCCGAGCTCTTGTATTCACCACGCTCGAATGTAACAGAGATTTATGAAGCTGAAATTATTGAGGCACAGTGTCTTCTCATTTCAAAATATCCCCTATAATGCTTGCTGTTATTGCCTGACATGGACAGGGAGTAGGAACTGTAATCTTGCTATTTTTATCACAGGACCACAGAACTATTGTCAGCCTCTGACTTTGTTCTTTGTAGGGATGAGTGCCGCCTCGGGCAGTAATCACTCTGACAGCTTTCTAGTCTTGGAGAACCTCTGGATTTGCCATTTTCCTGCTCACTGGTTTTTGGATACGTCAGGATTTGTTATATTTTATTTTCAGTTCTTTAAAAGGCTCAGATGTTTAAATATTAAAGACAACTGTGGACTTGCACCCTTCCTTCTGTTTTGCACAGTCTGATCTGCAAAATATGAGAATGTGGCAGACTTAATGCAAAGAGGCATTTATTAAAAAAATCACATCCTATTCCCTCAATAGACACCAACTAAATGGATAGTGCAAAAATGCAAATTCTGTCATCATTTACTCATCCACATGTTGTTCCAAACCCATATGACTTAGGCTATACACTGATTCAGTTTAAAAACTTCAGTTTTTAGTTTCCTAATAACATAGTTTTCCAGCTTATCAGGTAAATGCTCCATTTTCGGTGGAGGGAAACATTGTTCTTGTCTGGATGAGAGGCAGGAAATGGCGAAGTTAATGCACTTTCAAACAAAAACATAATAGTGTGGACATAGCCTTACTTTCAACTTTGGAACACAACATAATGTGTTTGGCACCATGTCAAAAAGTGAATGGTGACTGAGGTTAACATTCTGCCTAACATCTTTTGTTTCCGATGGAAGAAAGCCCTAAGGGTTTGGAACAATATAAAAGTGAGCAATTGATGACATAATTAAAATTTTTAGGTGGACTATCCCTTTAAACCTGATTGCAGGGTTCATGGATATGGTTACTTCAGTTGTAAACAAATTAGCTTTAATTAAAGCAAATTGCACTCTTGCTTGCAAGTGAGAAATGTAGTTTATGTGGTGTAATTGGTTGAATGCTTAAAAACATATGAACATATTTGATGTTTATTTCATCATTACTGCTGCAAATTAATTAACACCACAATCATTTTCAATTTAAACCATCATATAGGTAATTTCTGTACATGCAAGAGGCAGCAGTCATGCTTATGCATACACACTTTTTGTGATCCACTGGCCTGCTTTGGTGATCTAAATTCTCATTTAGGTCTGAAAGAAACACATTTGGTCATCAGGGCCAGAAAGCCCGCACTGGCTCAACAAGAAACGGCCGAGCAGAAGCCAAGTCTAATCAAAAATTGCAGATGTTTTGCCTCTTCACTTTCCTATCTCAAACTATCTCTTTGGCATCTAAGTGTTTTATGCCAATGAGAGGCAGTTTTAGAAGTTCATTAAAGTGATATTATATGTTTTAAACTCTGTGCACAGCAGAGTAAGATGCTTGAAATTACATGGAGAATATGACAGTGTCAAAGTCTGAACGGTGATCCATGCAAAGGTTTTTCAAACATTTGGATTCGTCACATAATGCTGCAAACTGATAGCAACTTTACAAAATGGAGCAAGATGACAGTGATTTGTACAGTTGACTTGTTGGAAAATTTAAAATCCAAAGCCAACAATTTAAAAGAGAAATTGTTCATCTAGACACACATAACCAGTCAAAGTCTTGGACACACTTAACTGAATTTATGTTTCTCATGATTTTAAAAACCTTTTGGTCTAAATGCTTATGCTCAAATGCTAGAAATTAGTTCTATAGACCAATATAAATTGTGCCTATGTATACATTTCTGTATAAAATTAAAAATTTTCAACACGAGACTGGAGAGTGAATGAAAACCAGTCAACAAGTAGTATACTTAATGGGAACTCCTCCATTACTGTTTAAACTTTTAAGCTCTGAAGATGTCACACGCACGCACGCACGCACGCACACACACACACACACACGCACACATGCACACGGTGCAGCTATCCTTCTGAGGACTCTCCATAGACATAATGATTTTTATACTGTACAAACTATAGATTCTATACCCTAAACCTAACACTCATTTTTACATTATCAAAAAAGCATCAATTTGCGTTTTTTTTTTTTTTTTTTTTTTTTTTTTTTTTTTTTTAATTATGGGGCCACTAGAAATGTACTAATAAACATTTATAGCATAATACCCTTGTAATTACCAGTTTGTAACCCCTAAAAATATGTCCCCGTAAACCACCCTAACCTCCCCGTGCACACACACACACCTGCACAAACTGTGCTAAAAATAATTGTTTTTTAATTTTCTGATTTGACATTACATGTATCAGTGTGTAAATAAGGTGGCTTTTGTTTTGTTCCCAATCATGCCACCTGTAACTGAGTAAAATTTTGTGTCGATACGAAGCAATCAAAAGTTAAATCATATAACAATAATTTAATCTAGTATTCAAAAACATCTCCAAGTGTCCAAAAGCCTCTCCAAACATATAGAACATAATAATCATACATAAGAACTAATTACACATGAAAATACAACAATGAATAAAGGTATGCTTTTTCACGAATAACGAGATCTCATTCAGTTTCATTCTGTGCCATTTGAGCCATCGAGTCTGTGTCATGTACTTGGCACCATCTCTTGGTGGCCATGCGTAATTAAATTGAACAATCCTCTCTGCCCATATTTGGATTACTTACACTTCTGATTGCAGTGATCTGAATCCTAATATGATTATTTTAGCATTCCATGATGCTGGACAACGTACTACATAATTTATGATAAAGTCATCTGATCCAGAAAAAATTACATATTTTTAGCCTGTGTGCTGTGTGCACATTGTGCTTCATATAGATTATCTATGAGTATGTAGGTGAAATGTGTTTATCTATGTATCCTATTATGTTGTATATGGACTTCGAATAACTGTATGTGATATTTTATGAGTGTTTTATTTATCATGAAGTTATAAGTGAATACATGGCTTTTTAAGCAACGCCTGTTTACATGTCAAAGACATATAGTATAGACATATACTTGGCTATTACTTGCTATATTTTTGCCTGAGAGTAAAACAAATATATTGGTTGTACTCTACTCTTTGAGAGCTTTGCAACAACATATGATATATTTCAATTGGATCAGACTGATGTTTTTACTGAATACAATAATATGTACAGTGCAAAATTATTAATCAATTATCAAAACCGAACACTTCTGATTTGTCTGCATATTTTAAAAAAATGGTTCAGTTTTAGTCATAATGACTGCATGCATTGTAATGTACAGCTCCTATGTGTTGTCAAGACTGTAGTAATTTATATTTTGATAATCATTTTTTTCTTAGCGGGACAATCCAAGCTTAAAGGGTGTAGAAGCATAACAGGTAGATACGCCATGATGTTGAATGATGTTGGTTGATTTCTATTTGTGTTATTTCATAGTTTAACAGTTATTATAAAATTTTCAAACGTATAATAATTAGGAATAAGTAGCTGTGTCCAAATTTTAGACACTTAAATTTTAAAAAAAAGAATTCACATTCCAAAATGTTAAACCGAAATTCAAACCACATTCCCCAATTTTCTAAAGCTGGAACTGTAGTTGAAGGTATGGGGCACATATGAGCTCCATTTTCCAGGTGAAATGTTCACAGAGTGGCACACAAAGCGAGTTGTATTTTTAGTTGTGTGCAATGTAATATAGAAAATATGAATGCACTGGAGTCAGTGGAGTAAAAATTTTATTTTAGAGCAAAATAGCAATCTCTGAATCATGCTAATTTTTATGTGAACATGATTACTTAATGGTTTCCATGGGATTAGAACCTGTGTCTTGGAGGTTGCTCACCCAACATGCTATCAGTAGCACTAGAGGAAAAGGTGATCATGGTTGAATTGATCTGATGGGGGATGGCCCTTGTCAGTAATTCGTCTGAATGGTGTTGATATAAGGGCACATTAATTTTTGGAAGCAACGTGTCGATTTTCTTTGCGCTCATTTTTTTAAAAGTTTCTTATTTTTGCTTTATGACAACTGGAATAAAAATACCCTCTATTTTTGATTGAAAAAGCTGTAAGTCATTATTATTATTATTAAATAATATAGAGCCATATGTCCTCTCTCAAAAACAGCTTTAAAATTTAAAGCATGGGGTTTGTAAGGGGCAAGGTGTATGCCGACTGAGAAATGAGCCTGCCATAGTTTCATTCATATAGTGGGGGGTCTAATCAAAAACACTGATTCATGTTTGGAATGAAATCTCATCACTCTGCTGCTGTTTTGGATGTGAGCTCAGCAGTGCTGCTTTCACTCTGAGTAACCCATGCCATCTGCCATGCTCAACGCTTCCTGCTGTGAGACCATTAATTACCAGATTCACTCTGTGGGACAGTGGGATCTGAACGACTCACTTTAAGCACTTAAGTGCATGCCAGGAAATAACAAGTTATTTAATCTATCACTTAATCAATCAATTTATTAAAGACTTTTAAATGTACTGTTAATGTGCTAAATTCACATCCTTTTAGGTTTGGTTTCTGCAGTATCCAGGGTGTGACTGAGTGAAAATTTACCATTATTTTAGACTTCACAACCATAATGGATAATATGGCACTTTTCCACTGCACGTTAAGGTTTGACTCGCCTCAACTCGACTCGCTTTACTTTTCAGAGCTTGCGTGGGTGGGACACAAACTGACCAAAACAATAACACAACCGCTAGCTGTTAGCTACTAGCTCATTGTGCTGCATAAATCAGTTGTTGCATGGTGATTTTACACAAGTGTAACAGTTAAATTTGCCTGCTTGTTTTAGAAGCAAGCTTTCAGTAGCTGAGAGTCCAGGGCACTCTCCCTCCCGTTGCTCGCCGATTTAGGTAGCATCCATTTGGTTGAACCACATCCACTTTTTCTTGATGGTTCTGTAGTCACTTAATTTTTTTTTTTGACATTTCCCTACACTGTTGGTAGGTCCGGTATTAGCCGTGTGCGGCCAACAGCTGATACACTTCCAGAGAGACTTTTTAGTTTCGCTCATCGCTAACGAATGGACCATCTGAAACTCATTTATTGACCACACCGTGGTTTTGCGCACAATCATTTCTTTTTTCACAATTCGAATGTCACATGAAAAAATTATACTGCTATCACTGTTACTAAACTTTAAAACTAGCGGATTGATGTTGCGTGTCGGAAATCTAGTGACGCTGGTAGTGACGATTCTCCCTGACTAATCATTGATCTGCAGGATTTTGATGTCACATTTAGTATCGGCTCGACTCGCTTGGAATCTCGGCCGAGGTGGTACGAAAAAAAATATCAGGTACCAGGTTCTATCCACAGTGGAAAACCCCCAAAAAGCGTTCTGAGTCGAGTTGTACTGTGCAGTGGAAAAGCCCCATTAGACTGTTAAACAGCTTTCAGTATTCATTGCATCAGTACCAACCACTTAGAAAATAGCTTTAAAGATGGCTGTTCAAACTTCACAATACCACTCACATTGAGTGAACAACTTTTTCTAATTTACTGCACAAGCACATACCACTTTATAATTGAAACTTGTTAATTTAATAATTAGTAGAATAATTTATAATAATAATATTAATTATATTTGTTATTATATTTTACTTATTATATACATTATTTTGATGTATCGCTTCTGATATATCATTATTTATCACTTTTGATTGCGAAAAATCACACTCAATGTTTTTAAGAGAAATATTGTTACAACTTATTTTTTTTAATGATTTACATTTGTAGCTGTATTATTAATAATTATAATTATGAATTATAGTTTATTATTATTTAAAATGATTGAATATATTATTTATATGAATATGTTAATGATAAATTGAATGTATATATCACTGTGGCGGTTAGCCGGTTCTCGCCTCCTCCTTTCCGGATTTCGGCACCAGTGTAAAGGGAGTTCAGAAGGGAAAGGAGGAGGCGAGAACCGGCTTGTCAACATACATAATGTTTTAATAATAAACTTAAAACAAAAGACACAAACACACACACGACGGACATGTCCGTAAATTATCTCTCTCTCCCGCAGAATCCTCTGCAATTGGCCTTTATCCCTCTCGGAGGCTTGATTAGCCTAATACGGGACCGGGTGTGTAGGATCACAACCTGGCCCCGTCCTCCACCCTGCCACAAGCACGTTTCATTGTGAGAATTCAATCTGAAAGTGCTAAACAGAAAAAAAATTACTTACGGTGCTAATTAAATAATTAGTTTTTTAATTTAAAATGTTATCTTAAATTGGAGCTTGTAGAAAATATTTGACAATTAAAACTTTGACTTGACTTTGACTAATGCAGTTTTATGAGAATCTCTGATCCTCTGGCTCAATAACATTCCTGAATACAAGTTTGAATAATGTTATGCAGCATGCCACTTATGAACAATATCCATGTAATGCAGTTATGATGCAATGCCAGCAATGCCACCACCATCTCTCTCTCTCTCTCTCTCTCTCTCTCATACACACACTTTTTCTCTCTAATTAGAGTCCCAGTGTTTGATTATCCTGTGAAAATGCCTAATCCAGCTCAGACGTCCTTACTCTTTGGTTTGATATCTTAATTAGTGAAAAGGGGAGAATGGGAGCGAATTGAAACTCCCCTACCACTTTCATTCACTCTATTTTTCTTTCCAAGATGGGGCTGGATTGCTGATGTCAGGACAGAGCTGTTTCTCTGGTAATGAGCTGTCAGTGATATGAAACTGGGCACTTGATTTCTCACATCACCAATCCCCCCTTTTCCAAATCAGAGCCAGACTAGTGCTTCCCTCTTTGCCTTTCTTGGAACAATGTCCTGGGGACAGGCAGTGTCGGAGACTCGAGGGGAAAAAAATATGCCACTGAGGGAATGCTGTCCATTGGTCTAAATTATTGATTTAATTCACAAAGAGCTAATAAGGCTAACAAACAGCCAACCTCAGGGCTGTTCTGTGGGTCACAGCTGTAAGCCAATGCTGATGCTGTGATGGTTCGTCACAAGGAGATTTCTCATAAAGGCTTGTTGCAACTGCGCTGGCTGTTAAACATGCACTATGCCTCTGAGAATGCCACTCAGCACTAGACTATTTTCCATTTACTGAGAGATGATGTCCCCGACCCAATAGTGTTGGAGACAAAGTGTGCAGAGATCACTGGCGACTGTCAGCACCGCTGATCTCCAGAGTGGATGATCTCTGGGGCAGATGCTCAAAAGAGGAATTCAGAATGCTGGAGTTGGTTTAGCTGAATATAACTTTACAATTTGAAATGACAACACAATCATTTTCGCCTATTCACGAAGGATTATCTCCATGCACAATGGAGGAAACGTAATTAGCTCATTATTCACATAGTAAGCCAAAACATGTCACAATGCCGCATTAGCAGTTGCTATTGTCAGGATGGCTGAGCACTCAGGCTCTCGGCGCGCTCTCTTTGGAATAAAAAAGATGAATACTGTAAAGAAAAATGTGACAATTTTGTGTATTTAACAGCTGCAGAGTTGACAACTGTGTACTGATATGTAGGTGTTCTGGTGTTACAGTTCTCATATCAGAATACTTAAGTCATGTTTCCTTTGATCTTTTCTGGTGAGCTCTGCAGTGCTGTCCATAGTGCTGAACTATATGTGTACCAATGATATATTTACATTGCTAAAGCATTAGTTCACCCAATTTGAAAATTCTGTCATAATTTATTCATCCTTATGTTTTTCCAACCCGCATGACTTTCTGTCTTCTGCATAACTCCTGTTTACACTGTTCTTTTCTTCATTAAAATAAATGCCAATGGTGGGGGGGGGTGGGGGGGGGGGCGGGTTTTGTGTGATAAAACAACATCAATATTTATCGTGAAAAAAAAAAATCCATATTGATGACAGACTTTAAGTAATTTTTGATATTTAGCCTATGTTCTACAGCTAGACGATATAGACACGTTGCTAAATAAAAAACTCAAGCAGTTCGGCAAAGTTATTCACACATTTAGCTATCTAAATCACAGTCATGAAATCAGTATGTTAGGAAGTATTAGCAGGCAGCCCTAATGTCATGGAAACCGTAGTCGCAAGCTAACAGCTAGCTATCTGGCTAATTAACATCATTGTGTACCGAACAAGACAAGACACAACAACTCAGATATCAACACCATTGGTGTTTATTTATGTACTATTTAGATTTTTTTAAAAAATGTCATGATCCATAGCACTGTCACAGGCAAGAAAGTGTTTCTTCTTCTTGTGATGTTTTATTGGCGGTTGGCAATTCATCTTATGGTGCACTGCAGCCACATACTGAGCTGGACTGTAGAGTGTCACAAAGTCTTTCTTTGGAGTCAAACGTCAGCTGAAAATTATGAAATTTCATCAAAAAAAGGTTACACACCTTATGTAGGATTATATCCTAAACTGAGTGTACTTTAAAGTTTTCTTACCATCTAGATAGAGTTTACTTGCAAACAAACAAGTTTTGTTCAATTTATTCTTTAGGTCTAACAAACACGTGGAATGCAGTTCTGCCCCCATAAATGGTATGAAATGTATATTGTGATAAATATCGATATCGAACGATATGAAACAAATATCGTGATAAATTTGTTTGTCCATATCGCCTAGCCCTAGATCATACTGTGAATTCCGCAACAATAGGTAGAAGGTATTGCTGATAAAATCTCTCTTTTTAACGAAATTTAGGCATGTGTGAGCTTCGGTTTCTGGGTGAAATGTCCACAGAGTGGTGCCAAAAGCAAGTCGTTTATTTTTTATCTTTTTCTTAAATTATGTCATTTAGTGGTGTCAGTGGATTAAATTAGTTTTAATTGCGATTAATTTGATATATTTTTTTAGTTGATGCAGATTTTGAAAATGCCAACATTTGATAATATACATTCTTTATATCCTGTCAAAATGCTTTTATTTCCATCTTAGTAAAGAAAAACAAACTATAATGCAATGCCAATATAATGCTTTATTAACAATTTCCATACAAAGTCTATTGGGAAGTTGACTAACTGAAAGAACTAGTCTCCCCATAGGTTGCATTTTCATTGCAATGGGCATTAAATCTCTTAAACTCTCATCCACCTATTACTCTTCTGGTAGAATGTGGCTTTCCTATAACATGAATCACGATACCGCATTCATGATTTGCATGTGGGCGTCAACACCAGCGTCAAGCGCCACTTTGAACTCCACATGAAAAGCGCTTGCAGACAAAATCATCTTATTCCTTGTTTTGGTGATATTTAAGACTTGATGTGCTACTGTGGTAATTAAAATGCACCTTACATAGGCTCAAAAATACTTTTATGATTTATATCACAAGTAACATATGGGCTTGTTTTGTACATGAAAACATTGTGTTTGTGTGTTGTGAAATGTGCGTCAGTGTATTGACTCTGGACAGACACATTACAAAGGTTCCACCCTTCCAACCAATGTGTATGCTGGTTAATGCTGTATTAGCGGTACATGCATTAATGGCGATTAAGAACAATTCACGTGCTAAACTTTTTAAGTTAATCACATGCATTAAAACTTTCTTTTTGACAGTTCTAGATGTACGTGTCAACAGGAATGCATATTTTATAAACTCTACCCCTTAACTAAAACCACAACTCTAAACCTAACAGTTAGTGGAGTAAAAATGTCATTTCAGAGCAAAATTGCATTGTTTATGCTAAGTCGACAAATTTCCTGGTTCTCATGGAACCAGAACCCATGTCTCTTAGTTTGCTTTAGTGTGTTAAGAAAATGAAGTTCACACTTGAATTTGATGCAGAAATGTCTGATGGGGGATGATGCTCAGCTAAATGTGGCACATTTCAGGGCATGTGAAATTTTGGAAGTAACATTTCGAGGATTTCATTGGGTTTGCATATTCAAACTTGCTGCATTGCATTCACTTAAGACTAGAGATGCACCGATCGACCGGCCAGGGACCGGAATCAGCCGATTTTCCGCATACTCGGCCCGGACCGGTGACCGGCCGGTCAGCCTCACTTCTTTCCGAGCCGGTCCGTTTTGTTGACAGCGGCGCAGGTAATTACGTGGAAGTTCTTCACTGTGAGTGAAGAATACATAAAGTTCGCAATGTGTAATAATTATAAGGCTTAAGTAAACCGTGGGGGAACCACCACAATAACGTTCGGATCAACAAACCTAATTAGACACTTAAAACACCATCACCCAGCTGGAAATGCCCATTTTAAAAAAGAAGCTAAAAAAGGGAAAGCGGCTAAAGCTAGCCAGTGCTCAGAGCCAGCCACAAGTCAGCAGCCTCTCCTATCTTTCCTTGGTATGATCAGCGAAAAGACCAAAGCAATTACGAGGAAAATTATGGAATTCATGGTCCTGGATGACCAGCCGTTCTCCGTAGTTGAGCACAGAGGGTTCAGAAATCTGATCAATTTCCTCGATACAGAGTAGGTAGTACTTTTCCCACGTCCCGTTGCCCAAGTTGTTTAATCTCGTGTCCTGTCACACGTGCAGCCTATTACAAGCATACCTGTCAACATTTTGGTACACAAATCCGGGATGTGTCTCTGGATGCCAGCTGGATGGCAGAGACAGGCTAAATACATACAAATTGTGCCGTTGTGATTTAATGTGCTGAGTAATTTTTCCCACTGTGTCTGATATTAAAATCAGTGCGACACATTGCAAAAGGCGTGGGTATTATCGATATTGCTTCGGGATATTAAATTAAATTCTCCGTCCAGCTGTTGTTAAATTTACATGTATTTTTTTATTTTATTTTTTTTCGTCGGAGCACCAGCTGTCTTCTCCTCCAATCTACCAGTGATGCTTGATTCAACTTCCCGTGTCTACTGCCTGTGCAGATTTCAACAGCACAACTGGGTTTTGGTTGCCAGGTTGAGGTCAGAAATGGGTTGAAATTTGTATGATGTGTCGATTGTGTGAGTTGGAATGCGTTTCATACAATATCTGGCAACTGGAGAACCTTGGATTAATACGTCGATGTGATTATTTATATAGCGAGGTTTGGGCCATACAAATTACGGGAGTTTCTCGGGAGAAATAACAAAACGGGAGGGGGCGGGAGATTGGTGTGAAATACGGGAGACTCCTGGGAAAAACGGGAGTGTTGACAGGTATGGTCATAAGCCGATCCCGAAGCAGCAATCAGTTTTACCTCTGATATTTGGACATGTAACGTACGCTTAATGTCAATGTTGAGTGTATTGGACACTTCAGTTTTGTTCATAGGCTTGTAATCTTTGGAATTTTTTGTTAGATGAGTAAAAAAGAGAAAAAGATCCATTTATAATAATAGTGGAAAATGACATCTGTTTTGTTATATAAAGCATTTGCAGTTAATTGTTATTTCTACCTCTTTCTAGTCACAGAGCACTTTATTTTGAGAGTTGTTTAAGTGAGAGAAGATCCTGTAACTTAATGCAGTTTGGGGGAAATTGTAATGTTTAATAATTTCTTTTATTATGAAAATAAATTTTTGCATTGAAGAAACACTTGCAAGAAAATCGGAATTGCCAAAAAAATTGCAATCGGTGCATCTCTACTTAAGACACAGATGAGAATCAATGATATCATTGATATCAAACCTGGTGCAACATGCCTTGACGAGTCATATTTTAAGGTATGCTAATGAGATTTAAAAGCTATGGCAGAGGGCAAGATTTTCAGGGAATAAAGACTAAGCGGTTGACGATGGATGGATGGATGGATGGATGGATGGATGGAAAAGGGCAGTATGAACATGTTTCAAAACAACACATTTTGTGTTTCACAGAAGAAAGTAAGTCATAAAGTTGTGTAAAATCATGAGTGTGAACTGTTCCTTTAACACACCAGTTCAGATTTTGCGCAGTCTGTGGTTCTGAATCCCTACATCCTTGAAGGGTTTTTTGTCTGTGTACTAAAATGAAGCCTCTCTAGGGTTCAGGTATTGGAATATGAATATAAATATGAGATAACTTTATGGAGGATTACAGTGTGTTGGATTAATTAAGACATGGTTAGTTTTCAAAATATGTATTACTCTAATTTTTTATTTTTTCTGCTTCTCCTCAACCCTTTCTGACACTGTGTTAATCTCAATTACAGACAAAATATTTTGATTTGTACTTTTGTTCTCTGTTCTTCATAAATGTTGTGTCATTTCAGTAATTAGCTTCTGGATAATGTAAATGTTGGAGTTTGGGCTTGTGTTTGGACTGCCAGCCATTAATGGTAGAAGAAACTAATTACCAGCCACGTGCCTGCGGAGTCAAAACCTCCACCCACATACACGGATACACACACACTTAATCATACTGCTGCACGTATACAGAAATGCATGAAGAAATGCACACATATCCAAGTGCATACAATTACACATACTCCTACTCATATATTAAAAGCTTCTAAGGTCTTTTTTTTCATGCTCCTTTCTCAGTGATTCAACACAGACACAAAAAGTATGCATAGAATGTATCACTCAAAAAAAAATAGCACTTTGGCTAAACATGATTCAGTCATGATGTGATTGAAACAAGTTCTTTTAACAAAACTGAATCAATTTAAACCCAATAAAACGGACCATGTACTAGAACTAGAATGAATGGTGTTTGTTTTTCTTGAATGAATGGCATTCCTTTAACTTGAATAAATGGTGTTCCTTTAACTTGAATGCATGGTTTTCCCTTAGCATGAATGGTGTTCCTTTAACTTGACTAAATGGTGTTCCTTTAACTTGAATGCATGGTGTTCCTTTAACTTGAATGCATGGTGTTCCTTTAAGTTGAATGGTGTTCCTTTAACTTGACTAAATGGTGTTCCTTTAACTTGAATGCATGGCGTTCCTTTAACTTGAATAAATGGCGTTCCTTTAACTTGAATGCATGGCGTTCCTTTAACTTGAATGCATGGTGTTCCTTTAAGTTGAGTGGTGTTCCTTTAACTTGAATAAATGGTGTTCCCTTAGCATGAATGGTGTTCCTTTAACTTGAATGGTGTTCCTTTAACTTGAATGGTGTTCCTTTAACTTGAATGGCGTTCCTTTAACTTGAATGGCGTTCTTTTAACTTGACTAAATGGTGTTCCTTTAACTTGAATGCATGGTGTTCCTTTAACTTGAATGCATGGTGTTCCTTTAACTTGAATAAATGGCGTTCCTTTAACTTGAATAAATGGTGTTCCTTTAACTTGAATAAATGTTGTTCGTTTAACTTGAATAAATGGTATTCCTTTAACTTGAATGGCGTTCCTTTAACTTGAATGCATGGTGTTCCCTTAGCATGAATGGTGTTCCTTTAACTTGAATGGTGTTCCTTTAACTTGAATGAATGGTGTTCCTTTAACTTGAATGGTGTTCCTTTAACTTGAATGGTGTTCCTTTAGCATAAATGTTGTTCGTTTAACTTTAATGAATGGTGTTAGTTTAACTCGAATGAATGGTGTTCCTATAACTTGAATGAATGGCGTTCCTTTAACTTGAATGCATGGTGTTCCTTTATCTTGAATGCATGGTGTTCCTTTAACTTGAATAAATGGCGTTCCTTTAACTTGACTAAATGGTGTTCCTTTAACTTGACTAAATGGTGTTCCCTTAACTTGACTAAATGGTGTTCCCTTAACTTGACTAAATGGTGTTCCCTTAACTTGACTAAATGGTGTTCCCTTAACTTGAATGCATGGTGTTCCTTTAACTTGAATGCATGGTGTTCCTTTAACTTGAATGCATGGCGTTCCTTTAACTTGACTAAATGGTGTTCCTTTAACTTGACTAAATGGTGTTCCTTTAACTTGAATGCATGGCGTTCCTTTAACTTGAATGCATGGCGTTCCTTTAACTTGAATGCATGGCGTTCCTTTAACTTGAATGCATGGCGTTCCTTTAACTTGAATGCATGGCGTTCCTTTAACTTGACTAAATGGCGTTCCTTTAACTTGACTAAATGGCGTTCCTTTAACTTGAATGCATGGCGTTCCCTTAACTTGAATGCATGGCGTTCCCTTAACTTGAATGCATGGCGTTCCCTTAACTCGAATGCATGGCGTTCCTTTAACTCGAATGCATGGCGTTCCTTTAGCATAAATGTTGTTCCTTTAGCATAAATGTTGTTCGTTTAACTTTAATGAATGGTGTTCATTTAACATTAATGTTGTTCATTTAACATGAATGAATGTTTTCATTTAACATGAATCAGTTATGTTGTCCTACATTTATGCCTTGTCTTGTTTAGCCTACATGTTTATATCACGTCAGATGAAGTTGATTTGGTCAAGAACTAGGTATAATGCCAGTTATCTGTCCTATTTTCTCATTCTTCAGTGACTCTCAAACAAGACTACAGAGGTAGCAGACAGTATGAAACTAATCCATTTATTGGAAAGAAAGTTCTGAAATCTGTTGTACATACTACATTCAAAGCCCCAGAGAATACAGGTTCAATACAAGTTAAGCTCAATCGAAAGCATTTGTGTTAGTATTGATTACCACAATTATTTTGTGGTACTATTTTTTTGTCCTTCCTTTTCTTTAAGTGAGTCACTTACAATGGAAGCAAATGGGGCCAGTTTTTGGAGGATTAAAAAAAACATTGTAAACCCATGTAAGTTCTTCTAACTTAAAAAATGTGAGGCAGCTGATTGCCTTTACTTTACAAGTATCAAAACTCTCATATATCCATAACTTGTTTTCCTCAGAAACTAAAAATTAAAATGAATGATTTTGGTACAATCAAAATATGAAATTGCTAATGTTTATTTTAATCACATCTCATAATTTAAAGTTCTGCTAACTTAATTATTTTACTTTATTATTTATTCAACTTAAAAAAAAATCTTTTTGAAATCATGAACATGCTTCGTATTGACTTATTTTTTTAAGTCATGTTATTTTAATAATTAAACTATATAATTTTAAGTGACTTCAAATGTGTTAGTAGTTTTACTTAAACATGTTTTGCAACTGCTGGTTTCCTTAATTTAAATGAGAAAAATCTGCAACTTAATCATAATAAAAACTAAGCAAACTGCATGTAGTAAACATATTTAATGTCATATAAAAAGACAAGGTATAATTATTGACAAAACATGAGGCACAGCACTGAAAAGAAATCCCACATTCGATAGCGACAGGATAAATTGTCTACAGCTGCATTAGTGTTGCACATCCTTCAACGTTAAAACCTTATAAAGCCACCTGTCTTTAAAACTCTTTTAGGTAACTCAGATCTAATACATAAATCAGTCCAAATGTAAAAAGAAATCTGTATAGCCTGGGCAGGTGGGTAATGACTTCACTTTCAAGAACAATGACATTTATGACCAGATTGTAGTGAATTGCAGCACCTGTGGGTTCTCTGACCGCTGTTAACAGGGCAATTGGTGAATATACAACATTTGGCTCTTCTGAATATTCAGTCCTGAAATGCAGAAATGGAAAAAAGTGGCAAAATGAAGGAACAATTCATTCAAATCTGTTTTAAAATACACAAAATTAAATAAAATACACACAACCTACATAAAAGAATAGTTCACACAAAAATTGTCATTATTTACTTGTTACAGACCTGTATGACTTTATTTCTTCCATGGAAGACAAAAGCTTTGTTTTTTTTTTTTAAATAATCTTCTTTAAAAGGATAGTTCTCATCATTTAATCACCCTCATGCCATCCCAGATGTTTATGACTTACTTTCTTCTGCAGAACACAAATGAAATGAATTTTACAAGCAATAAATTTGATACACAAGAATAACACACTATAATAATATATCTCTGCCCAGACGTAAACCTCTTACTTGAGTCAGACGAGGACGTGGGTAGAATGTGTGTTCCTCCATCATTTGACTCCAACTCGGTTCTTCGAAGCTCGGGTGATGACGAGAGGCCATTTCCTTGCTCTGTCGGTGGGCAGTACTGTGGCTGATTCTCAGCAGGTTGACGGAGATATCGACAAAGTCGACTCAGTTGAAGAAGGAAGAGAAATCTTTCATCACTTCTTCAGGCAAAAGGGTGAGATGTGTATGTTATTTCCTTGTGCAGCGAGGCTACACCTGGGCACAGCAGGGCTGCAACTAGACATGGCGAATACTGTTGCTGGAAGCAAGGCTTAGGAGGAATCTCCAGGGTTTTATACTCTCTATGACATCATGGTTGACGGATGTGTTCTGTCATGCGTTTCATCCAATAGGAGTTGGGTGTTCGATCCTTCAGAATTTCATACCTAGATATAAAGTGAGCAAGGCTTGATGAGATCTGCAGTCTTTTTGGACTTTGCTTGATTTTGGGGTCGTTATTGTGTTATCAGGCTTTGAGGGTTCCTACAGGCCTCAGTCAGTCTTTGCTCATGACTGTGTGTATGCCTGCCTTTTTCTCCTATCTGAGCACATGGGTAGTATATTTGCAGTTTAAAATACTCAAGACATGTTTTCCACATATATCACATTAAAACTTGTTTATGTAAATATGGGATTGTGCTGATTCAAAATCATTTTCAATTTCTTCTTGTGTTTTTGTGATTTGCATTCTTTGTGCTTATCGCCACCTACTGGGCAGGTAGGATCATTTATCTGTTTCTCACACTAATCATATTGCTTCTGAAGATAAGGACTTAACCAATGGAGTCTTATGGATTAATTTTATGCTGCCTTTATGTGCTTTTTTTACATTTTGGTATCCATTCACTTGCATTGTATAGACCGACAGAGCTGAAATATTCTTGAATTCAGGAGAAAGTCCTACACATCTGGGATGACATGAGTTCAGTAAAAGAGAGGTTTTATTTTTGAGTGAACTATTTATGTTTGGGACAGGCTCAAATTATTCTGGGTAAAACCACAGAACAATATTAAACTAAGACCATAATACCTTTAAATAACAAATCAAGAGGATCTCAGCAAGTGCATCAGAAGTCTTTTCTCTCTTCAATGCCTTCTGACAAGATATAAAGTCATCAGTGAAGACTGTGCCGATCAAGTTCTGCATACGTGTGTTTGGTAGATTCTGGTTTGTAAAGCAATACTCAGCCAACTCAGCAAACACATGAAACAGAGAGATAAGAAAGGCTAGTTATATTTACAATGGATTGAAAGACAGTCTTTTGCCATCCCTACAAATTAGCAAACTTGTGCATGTACACAACAGTTTTACTCTGACATTTTTATTTATCTTCAGCTTAACGGTCAAATAATATGTAAATCATGAAAAAAGGGGGAAACCAGTTCATTCCAATGTTGCCAATTTAGATCAAATAAAGAAATATGTCTATTTTACAGTAAACACACACAAACTTGCTACTTACCTCAGAAACTTGTACCATGCGACCAACAAAATGCATCCACCTCGTTCAAACTAGGGCAGGAAACTAGTCCAAGCAAGTCCTTTGAGCTCTCAATATTCTATGGAATGTGGAGAAAAACGAATAGCATATAAACCTATCAGTTAAATGACAACTGTAACCTTAAAAAAATAATTTAATCAAAATAATTACAGGCTAACCCCTCTAAACAAAAAATCTTCAATGTTAAAATGCTTATAAAATGTAGAAATTGTACCTCTGTTGATACACAGAGGAGCTGATTAGTTAAGCATGTGCTGCATCATTTAAAATACTATCCTTTAGATGGATGAAAATGCTCTTTAGATAAATGTTGCTGTTCATTTTGTATTCTACATATTGTCTCGGTTACGCATGTATCTCGGTTCCCTGAGAAGAAAGGAACGACACATTGCATCAGGAAGCTAACACTATGGGGAGTGTCCTTCTGTACAATCTAGTTGAATCCTTTCTAAAATAACAGCAATTCTAAAATTGGCTATGGTGTATAAGCCCCGCCCTTTTAGGCAAGAAGTTGTCTGGTATAAAAGCAGGCGAGCATACACGTTCCTCCGAGTTTTTGGACTGAGGGACAAGAGCGCATCGCTTGCACCTCAAAGAACTCTGCGTCTGCAGTGCGGCCAGCTTTCACAATGTCTCACTTCTTTCGTCTAAGGGAACTGAGTTTACATACGTAAACAAAACGTTCCCGTGTGACACAGTACAATTGACTTTGCATCAGGAAGCTGACAGATTCCCATTACACCACACTACACGAGGTAGTGAACCACCTGCACTCTGAAGGGTTTGGTTAGAACCTTAGGCACATAGCCTTTTCTGGGTTTGACAGTTGTTTTTGAAAGACCCGGACCAAACTCCAGGCATGAATTCTTAACAGACTTGTAAGTGCTTGTAAATCTCCGACCCGTTTTACTGAGGCCAAAGCCAGCAGTAATGTGGTCTTAAGAGAAAGCACATGCAGTTCAACATAGTCCCGAGGCTCGAAGGGATGCACCGCAAGCAATTTTAGGACCAAAGTTAGGTCCCAAGTCGGGACTGTCTTGTCCGCTGTGCTTCATTCAAAGGCTAACATGTGGCTTCACAGCTCTGGCTGGGGATACCAAATTGTGCCTTGTGTTTGAGAGAGAAGGTCTCTCTTCAGTGGCATATTCCATGGAGGCCTGTCCAGTATTTCTACCATCTCCAGAAACCATGACTGATTGGGACGTTTTGGCATTTTGGTTTCCAAGTCCACTCCGGCTATACATGGGCCAGCGAGTTATATACACCACTACTGTTGTGTTGTCTGAACGAATCAGAATGTAATGATTCACGTTGTCGGAATGAAAAGCACTCAATGCTAGAAAGACAGCCAGTAGCAGTTGACATGCCACGCCCGTTTTGCACCTGTACAGGTGTTGAATGTCGGGCGTCCATCACACACAACCCTCCAACCTCCAACACTTTCCTTCTGAAAATTTAACCCAGCATAACACCCTGTTGGTAGAAGCCCGGCACTGTCCATGGTACTAGAGCAGCCAGACAGTGGCGAGTCACCACGATGCGCATGCGCCCAAGTCTCCAGGCACAATGGTGAACATCGCTTGAGTCAGTAGTGGAGAGGTCTCGTGTGTAACAGACCTAATGGTATGATGGAAGATGCTGCCGCCATATAACCCAGCATTCATTCAGACACCAAGAACAGTCTGTACGTGTTCATTCATAAGGTGCGCACGCATGCTCACAGAGTCAAGACAAACTCCTAAAAAGGAGATTTACTGGCTGGGGAAAAGTGTGCTTTTTGCCCAGTTGACATTAGACCAGATTTTTTGTTTGCTCAGTAGTGCCTCTGATTGGCTAGTAATAACCAATATCTGAGGTAATTCATAAAACGCATACCGCTCATTTTCATTGGGGTGAGTGCCGCATCAATACAGCCAGAGACAGACTGAAATGAAGGACTTTAAATTGATATGCAGTTCCCTTGAACACAAATCTAAAAAGCCATCTGTAACACGATGCAATTGATACATGAAGTATGTGTCCTTCAGATCTATTGATGCAAACCAGTACTGAGGACAGATGTGTGATAAGATCTGTTTCTGAATTAACATTTAGAATGGGCACGTCACAAGCACATGATTCAAGCGTCTAGGAAATAGAGGCCGAAGCCCAATGTCCTTCTCCAGAACGAGGAAATAACGGCTGTAAATCCCATTGTGTGTGTCACAGTCTGGGGCAGTCTCTATCGCGCTTGTTTGTGAAGAAACTGTGAATATCTGTGCGCAACACAGGACATCCTTTGGTCAGACCACAGATTGCAAAGTGAAGTGAGGTGACTGGCGTAAAAACTGAATCTTATGACCGTGCGTGATTGTTTCAAACACTCAATTCTGTCAAGCCAGTGAGGACTTGCCACGCATTCACACAGCGGAACAGCAGGCTTATTAATTAATCTGAAACAATCTCTATTGCGTTCTTTGCGAGAAAATTGTGTATTTCGGCTTGTAACACTGGTGCGTCTTCGGACGGAACTGTGGAAGACAGAACACCGCTGAAATGGGGCTGACGACGAGCAAATTGGATTGTATAACCGTGTTCGATCATTGCAAGATGGTTGTGATGAAGTACTGCTCCGTTTTGGTATAAAATATCTCATAGCCTATGAGTGTTGCTGAGTCATGATGTAGCGCTCAGCAAATCTATCCACTGAGTCGCTGAAAAGGCCGGCTGCAGACACCGGAGCATCAAATAGAATGTCTTTTTCCTCTGATTCAGCATTTCCTTGAGTGTCAGCCAGATGTGATGATCCAAAACCACCAGGTTTCTCATTGACTTGCCAGTGGCCTGTGCAGTGATTTTTGTGGCTTACAGCGCTAAGTCCATAATGGTGCGGAATTATTTAAATGTCTCTGGATTGTAGCCTTGCTCATCCATTTGCTTGAGAAGCTTGGCTTGGAAAACTTGGAGAACCACCATTGCGTGTAGTGCTGAACCAGCTTGGCACACCTCTGAGTATGCTTTTCCAGCCAGTGCAGACTTCAGTTGACAAGGCTTGTAAGGATGAATGGGGCGTGATTTCTATGCCCTGCCACTCACTGGGCGGTATGTGCTGCTACCGCCTCTTCCACAGGGAGTAGTTGGGCATAATTTTGTCTTTGCTGTGGTCCACTCTAGTGAGGAGAGTTGAATAAATTTCGAATGAGCTGAATAGGGCATGCGCCAGGATTTTGTCAGTTCGTTATGAGCTTCCGGGAAGTACGGGGTAGATCTGTGGAACACGGTTGCTTGACGCTGTCCGGACTGCAAGAACCATTCATTAAGGGGAGATTTTTCAGGTTCCTCTGGAGATCACTCAAGACCAAGATTTTCAACCACCCTTGAAAGGACGCCAAGCATCTCCTTGTCAGTGGTGCGTGCACGTTCCTCACCTTCGCTGGGGGAATGGGTGGCAACGTCCTCCATTGTCCACTCGCCAGATGCAGCGAGAGACATAACATCATCTGCAGCATTAGAACCACCAGATGTGATGAGACAGTGCATTCCTGCAGAGGGTTGAAGCTCATTACACACATACCGTATCAGCAAATGCGCAGTATATGGAGATTGAGGGGCTCACGAGGTATGTTTCGCATGAGGACCTCATGGCCCCGCCATACCCCCTCGTGTGATTCCTCAGGTATCAAGTGAAGTGTCTTGAGACTCATGCCCTCACAGTGAGGGCATTCTGTCTCCATGAGAGCTGTCTGTGTGGGCGCAGCCCAGACAGTGAATGCAGCTCTCATGCTGATCTGATGGCAGGATGTGTCCCTCGCATAAGAAACACTTACAGAACACCATCTTTAAAACGAAATGATATATATATATATATATATATATATATATACACAATATCACAAAGCTTATAAGGATACAGTACTCCTACCGAAGCGCTGCGGGCAATCAGGATGATGAAGCGGCCCATTCACCAGCGAAGCATCAAGGCGGAGTAAATATTCGCTGGAACACTGAAGGGGAGCAGACAGTCTTCTTGTTGCCATGAAGATCCCCACTGCTGACTTGTGTATGTTGACTGTGAAGTAGTAGAAGGCTTCTAGACGAGAGATTAATTGCTGTCTTGAAGGAAGAAAATTCTGAGGAATGGTGTTAGTGAGCCCGTTTTTATACCGGACAGCTTTGCGCCTAAAAGGGCGGGACTTAAACACCATAGCCAATTTTAGAATTGCCGTTATTGTAGAAAGGTTTCAACTAGCTCGTGTAGAAGGACACTTCCCATAGCGTCAGCTTCCTGACAGAATGTCAAGTGTACTGAGTTATAAGGGAACCTGAGATATCATTATTAAGACTAAGAGGTTATTTCACCTAAACCAGCAACTTGCTGTATGTCTCCTTCCAACATTAAGTACTGTTTGGGATATTTATGTAAATACAGTTTCAGCGTAATATTTGTGTAGTTCCCGTATTAAAAAAATAAAAATAAGTGTTATGATTGAACTTGAAATTAAATATTTTTGAATCCACTCAGACAGCAGCGAACATCTTGATGGAGGAAAAGTGCTCAGAGGCTGCATCCAATCATGTGTTTGAGTAGAAGTATATTCATTCTCCAAAATAAAAGTCCTCTATTTAGAAGCTACATGCATGTAAACCCAGTTTTTCCACATATGATTGAATAAATAGTAGCTATTATGTCCAAATTAAAATGCATGTCAATAAAGGTGTTCCAGCTCAATATTTTAAAGTTTTAAATGTACTTGCATTTATTTGCACACCATATAAAAATGTTAGTTGATTCTTTTGATACACAGTAAGTTAATTTTGTTCGTTAAGGCCAAATCCTTATTAAGGATTGCTTTATACATTGTATTTTGACAATATAGTGCAATGCAAGACAAACAACATAGTTAAAAAACAACTATAACCATTGTTTGTACTTATAAAAGAACGCAATCTGGTCAAGTTTTTAGGAATCATGGAAATCCATTTAAATAAAGTAAATAAATTATTTGTAAGTCAAATTAAAACTCCAATAATCCTGCAGTGCCTGCGATGGACTGGCGAACTGTCCAGGGTGTACCCCGCCTTTCGCGACCCTGTACACAGGATAAGCGGTTGACGATGGATGGATGGATAATCCTGCAGTGCTCCTGTCATAACTTTAAAATAGTCAACAAACTCAATATAAATAAATGCCATTTTAATTACTGAAAGGTGCAGTATGTAAGATTCAGCCAGCTACCTGCTGCTCGTTCTTGCGCTCGTGCACACACTCCATAGGGATGCAAGCATCCAAAACAATGACATAACATACAAAGAGACTGAACGTGATTCACTGGCATTATTGTATGTCATATGTTGTACTACGATCAAGAAACTAGTGAATTTGCTTAAATGTATCCTGTATACCTGACTTTTAGTATAAAGAGAAGATAATTTAAATTATATACTATATTTTACATGCTTTGCAGTTATTTAAACTTACCTATCCAATAAGAAGAGTGCATATTCAGGGTCAGTTTTGATCCCCAAAAACTAATGAAGGTCCCTCCAGGAATCAAATGCCCTGCTGATGTTCACTCTAGTTTTCACTCAACCATGAACACGTTTCCACTTAGCCAGATGGGATTCAGTAGAGACATTTTTAATTTTTTTTGGCTTACTCTGAGTTTGTGTAGGTGTCAGTGCTGTGCTGAAATTAGCTGAATTCCATCTCTAAGATAACGTTACCTAATGTTGCAATTTGTTGTTGATGTTGGATAGCAGAAGAGAAGATATTACATTTACATTTACGCATTTGGCAGATGCTTTTATCCAAAGCGACTTACAGTGCACTTATTACAGGGACAATCCCCACGGAGCAACCTGGAGTTAAGTGTCTTGCTCAAGGACACAATGGTGGTGGCTGTGGGGATAGAACCGAGAACTTTCTGATTACCAGATCAGCGCTTTAGCCCACTACACCACCACCACTCTATTACTGTCTGAGGCAAGTCTCTTGGGAGCGCTCATGGATGTCACATCCTTTGGATATTCCCGGCCAAACCGACCCGCTCCCTTTGCATGAAAATCAGTCTACAAGCTTTAATAGGCAACCTAGGAAGTTCGGGAATGGCTAATTTTTTAAGTTGCATTACAAGCTGTTCACACATTGACAAAAAAATGGCAAATATAACATGAACATTGGTACATATTGCACTTTTAACATCAAATGTATCTCTTCACTTCTTGTAAACATTTGACTGCTGCTGACTGTGTCCCAATTGTGTGCTTCCAATTGCCCTTTTTGAATGAGCTTGATTGAAACAAGCACATCGAGTAGAGCCAAAGAGTCACCCATTCAAGTCAATTTAACATGATACATTCATGTTTGAACAAAAACCTGATACAAAGGTGTTAAATCTAAATTAATTTAAGTAAAGTGAACAGCATCCACAAATCTTTTTTGTGCACCTTCTCACTCACTCACTCAATCACTCACACACACACACACACACACACACACACACACACACACACACACAGACTCAACTGAATATTTCACACTCACTGACTTCTTACTACTCATAGTACAAGTGACATAGGCAGAGCCTTAGGCTAGCCTAGCACAGAGGAAATGAGCTCAGTCATTTGAAAGCTGTGGCTCCTTAAAACTCAGAACAAGAGAGGACTGGCTCAGTAATTACCAAAGCACAAAGCCAACCTAAAGTTCTTTCAGGTTTAGAGCTAGCGCTGCATGTGGCGCTCAGACTATTTAATTAGACAGACAGATTTGTAGCTATGCATCTCCCCCCTGATGCCCCTTTCTGCTTCAGCTGAACTAGCACACATATACACACTTGTCTTTCTCTCCCTCTCTCTCTCTATTTCTCTCACACACACACACACACACACACACACACACACACACACACACCAACCTGTCAGAATACATACTCAAATACACATATACCCTGGCCTAATACAGTGTAAGACACAAACACCTTTTAACAAGCGCTCACACATCGATCCCACCAACACACACACACACACAAATTTCACTGTCGAGACACCTGTACAAACACACACACACACACACCCTAGTGCAGCCTAATTTCTACTAACTCCACAGTCAGTTCAGTATACTAGAGCTCCATTAGAGATGTTGGATGTCATGAGTGTAGGTCACATTTATGGCAGATAAAACAAATTCAGACTGTGGCACAAATAACATCTCCTAATAAGCAGAGGTTTTTAAGTTAGTGTAATCTGTCTTTCGCTGACCTTTACATGCTCTTAAGCTCTCTTAAAAACCATGTTTTTCATTTCACTAATGTGGGTCTTTTCTGAAACTAACAGAACTCAAGCATCAGTCACCTCTGTGATGGAAAATTATTTTATGCTTGACAAGTGTATAAACACTCCCACACAGTCACTTATTTACTTACCCCTACAGACACATGCGCTTGGAATATATACAAACAATCAGGCAAATATTCAGATTATTTGTACAGCCTTTGCTGGGGAAACATACAATAAATATAACAGATTTTTCCAGTGCATTTGTCAACAACTTATGTTCTCTTTTTACACAAATTTTGAAACAGACTAAACCTGAAACACATACGTGGGCCAAAAATGATCCAGCACCTACCTAGTATTTGAATATATATATATATATATATATATATATATATATATATATATATATATATATATATATATATTTAATTTTTCTTTTTTTACATTAAGTGGCCTTTTTTATCTGAAACTCCATATTCACCACCTACAGTATACATTGCATATGTAGGTCGTATATGACACATATGTGTTTATGGCGGTATTCAAAGCATTTATCACTTATATTACTCTTGTAATACATAGATTTTTTTCACTGTCTATTTGTTGTGTAAAAATTTTACACACCATGTTCATTTCTGTGTTGGATGCAAGTATAGAAAGTTGTCATTCAGCCAATGCTTTTATTCAAAATGCTTGACATGTTGCCTATTACAGTTACCATGGAGCAACCTGATGTTAGATGTCTAGTTCATGGCAAGGGCACAATGGTTATATTGCCTGGACCACTTTTGAATGTTTTTGAACCTGCAACTTTTCTTTTTTCTGTATAACTCACCATTCTGAACAACAAATATACTGCCACTACATTAAGTAATATAGCAATATAGTGTAATATAGAAATATATAGTACATAAGGTTTTGGTAACAACTTTTTTGGCATTTTTTTTTTCTTTGTAAAATACTTTTGATTCTAGTCCATTGTACTCTATGTGGTTGTATGGGTAGAGTAAGACATTTCATATTTTACCACCAAACATGGAAATTACCCATACTGTTGCCCAAAACTAGTCTTATGAAGAATAAACATTTAGATTTCCTCAGGCTCTTTTTTGACCCACAAAAGCATTTTAAGGGGGAGAAGTTGCATGTGCATTCTAGGGTTAATTGTATTTGGGAAGGCAATGGAATGGGCTGTGGAATGTTTCAGAGAACATTCAGAGAATGTTTCCTCTGGAGCCACAATGATTTTATCAAACAGGAACATTTAAAGGCTCTTTTTCCCTCTAAATAGGGCAATTCGTTTCTATGGACACATTCTATCCTTTATGTGAACATCTACTGTTGTGCCACACCAACACACTGCCCGTTTTTTAACCACCCAGCATCAGGCTGGCATTGTTAACCGACACACATGCAATAATCTCAGCTCTCATCTCACTATCCAGACGCTCACAACGCTGAGATCATGAACATTGACAGGAGATACAGGACTTGTGTCCGGCTGCTCATTTCACCACGCCAGGCAACATTGCAAATCTAATTAATTTCCTCCCTGGACCACCATCTCACAAAACTGCCAACTGTGATGGATTGAGTCAGAAATTCATTTTTCCTCATGTTGCAGAAAATCTTGCAACATTACAAATTAAGGAGTGTCCTGAGGTTGTTTTGCAGAGCACTGAATTGTTTCTGTCCAACATTTGGATCACATTGTTTTGCAGTGTCATTGGTTTACAGTGGCCTTCTCTGACCACTGGCAACCTTGTGGATGAACAATTCATGAAGGAAAACCACAGTTTTATTCTCAAATTTAAGAAGTTAAAGGTCAGTTTAGATGTTTTTTGTCATCTGTAGAGGGCCATGGGAAGAATGGGGTTGGGGATTGTGTAGTCTCGTCTTCAAAGCAGAATCTTACTCTACGCAAGTATATGAACACAGACACTTCTAGCTATGCAAGCTTGATTTCATCGATTGTTGTGTTCCAACAGTTTTCGGACCACAATATACAACATAAGTACATGTTGCATTCTCAGCATTGCCACACGGGGTGCTATAGCGGACATTAGTGTAAACTGTGTGCCGTAATGTCTGAGCAACAGTTTGAAGAGAATATTGCTGAGTAAATAAGTTGTCTATATAAATATATATAAGAAGCAGAGATGTCACAATAAACACGTTGCAATTAATTACAAAATTTTAACATTACATTTTCTTAATCGCGATTTACCGTTAATACCACACAAACCAATATAAACACTTGTTGATTGTAAAGTGTTTGCCCGGAGTCATTACACAGACCCACACACCACAAACACATACAACAGCACTTCCCTGTCAGTGATAAAATGATCGAGAAATTACCTTTTAGTGCTATTCAATGTACGAATTAAGCCCAAATGGGACCTATGTAAGGCGTATTTTAATTAACACAGAAGCAGATTAAAATGGTTGAGGATGAGAGTTTAAGAGGTTTAATGCTCGTTGCAATTAATATGCAACCTATGGAGAGACTATTTCTGTCAATTAGTCAAACTCCCACTTAGACGTTGGGAAACGTTTCGTCTTACTTGGAATGGTTCTATTTTAGAGCATTTCTATCTTTATTCTGTGGAAGGCTTTGTTTGGTAAATGGTATTGAAGCATTATATTGTTACATATTGTTTTGTTTTCTTTCTTAAAATGGTAATAATTGCATTGTTGCAGGAAAAGAAGTATATTTGGTGTCAAATTTCAGCATTTTCAAAATCTGCAATTAACTACAAAAAATAATCAGATTAATCACGATTAAAAAAAATATCAACTGACAGCACTAATAAGAAGTCAATATATTTATAGCCTGAATAATTACACATTCGGTTTAATAGCAGGGACTTTTGAATGTAACTCTTAGTTCTGAGGTTTGTTATTGTCACAGTAAAGAATGAACGCATGTTAATATGTTAAACTGGACTGCACATTGAAAATGCGTTGGCACTTGCATCTCGGTGTGCATACTTGTGTAAAGTCCTGTAGCGTTTCTGGCATGAGATGGCATGGACCACCAACTATATGTTCGCTGACCTGACGCATATTGCACAGAAAACTGGAAAATACTTTATTGTTATGGAAATCTCATTCGTTTGGCTGACTTTGAGCTACTTCCTGGAATAAGGGCATACATGTACTACAGGATTTTTTTATCAGTCTGGAAACAAAGTCATATTTACAGTGTTCCACGTTGATACAACAAGTGCTTTTCAGGATGAAATAATTATTAGATTTGACAGAGTTACCGAAGTTATTGGCAACAAATCTTTGAAAGATATTCAGAGTTTTGTTTGAGGAACTTACAGTAGTAGCAATTTTACTAGATATCCACATAAAATATGTTATATTCTGATGTATTTATATATCTGTGAAATAATCCATAATTTTCAGTTATGGATAGGTAGAAATTCTGATCAGAGACATTTTTCAGGCTTTTTTCTGTTCGTAAAGACTGCTGCACCATTATTTAGATTCACTTTTTTCACGCTGGTCTGTAAAAAACAAAAAAACAACAACAACAAAAAAACACTTAGAAATGGTGTATAAAAACGAACAGCAAATTTGACGTGACTTTGAATATTGCAGTTTTATGTGCATCTCTTCTCTGGCTCAATATCATTATAATAACATGTCTAATTGAGTGGTTCTTCCACCAAAAATTAGCAATTTGCTATTTAGTAGTCAAACATAATCAGGCAGGAACTCGACATGTTGCTACGAATGTTACGGTACCCTGATATCGACCTAAAACTTCCGAGTTACAGACAAGCACCATCTCCCATCAGACATCTTTGTTTATGTTGCACATTGTTAGCTATTATCCCCATTCCCAGCTCCTGTTGTGTTTTTGCTGACTAAACACATCTGAGCCTGGAGAGAGTAAGAGGCAATCAACAGGCGGGTCAACAGCCCTGATCGATTACTGCCCTTGTGTGGAGGCCGGGTGATTATAGATCATTTATATGTATTGTGTTTACTTTCTTAAGTGTAGGCTCTGCTAATCAAAGGCATTTTGCTGAGACAAAATGCAGATGCTGGTCTGGAGCCATCTACTCCTTTCTCATGAGTCACTGCTTTCCCTTACTAGATCAGGCATGATGCCTGAACATTACACTGATAAAACTCTGACAGATCAGGCCCAGGTTTGAGTGTCAGGACTGCAGCAGAGGCAATTTCATTAACTTTGCTTCTATCAGTTAATAGCAATATCAAAATAGTGTGACGTGTTTGTGTGCTAAGAAGATGGTTATCGATTGTGAGATGATATCGCCTGAACTCTCTGTGGCCGCTCATGACGAGAGATTGTATCAGATTGTATGAGTGAATATGGAGGACGGTTGTGCTCAAGATATCAATATCATAATACATATTGAATTGTGTCATTGAAGACAGATGTATAGTGACAGCTTTTAAAGTGTTTTCTATTAAACAGACAATAAATTCGCCATTTTTCTAAAAGATACATTATTTAGAGCCAAGAAGCCATGACGTTCACACTTGCTGAAGGCTACATGCACTCACTACCTAATGCAGTTCATCACCAACACAAACTAAATTTAATTCCAGCCATCTGGGTTCATCTCTCCAATTGTTATTTTATTAAATATGACGATACCTGTGCAAGGTAATGACTGCAATTCAGAAAGGTCTACATATTGCTTGCGCTAATGTACTGTAAACTCTCTCCCTGGGCAGCATCTAAGATTTATTCTAGCCTGAGTATGTGAGCTCTGTGTGCTTGAGTACTCTTCATTATTGTGAGATAATGTAGTGTTGGGAGGGTCCAACACTCCTCGGTCCATCAGTGCATGGAGTGTTTCTGTGTGGCTAAAGTGCGTTGCATTGCTAATATATGCTAATCCAATTGACACAGGGCTTAATTGTAATTTATCAACTTATTCAAAAAAGTTCAGCATTTTCACACTGTTTTAAATCGGTTCTACGAAGTATTGTTAAAAAAGATAAGAATGGATGTGCTGCTTGCCTTTTTTAATATAATACTGATTCATTTTTAGGCAAGCTGAAAGTATTCATTACTTGTTCGTTCCCAATGGAGCGTGTGAGGCGAGCAGTATGTGATTAATGGTTGGTCTCGGTGCCCACACAAGAGCACAAACCTGAAAACCAGATCCCCTACACACAAAAATAAAAATGCCTTGGCGCCTGAGAGAAAATAGCTGGGGGGTGCAATCTAAGTAGGCACTTGAGCTTTCAGTCCTCCAGTCCTGCTTCACTGAAGTAGCACACCTGCTCATTGGGACCTTGATGGGAGACAATGTTCTTGTTTGTGGTTATGGGGAAACGTGCTGTAGCATTAAACTGCCTTTCTTGATTTCCATTCGAGATTGACTGAAAAGCCCATCTCCTACTCCTGTTATTGAGTGGAAGACTGCTGGTGCGTGACGCCGGGGCTAGTCTTTTATAAAGAGTGGAGAGATTAGACTGTCTGTTTTCAAATGGGATGATTTGCTGAGCCCATAACCATTCAGAATGATAAACATATCTTTTATGAGAACTTTTGCATGTGAGGTTATATACTCTAATTAAAGATTGTAATTAAAACATGCTCCATCAAAATGAGTTGTAAGGCGCATTGGGCAGTTTTTGGAAAAACTAGATTTTTGATTGTTTTGGGTTTTCTTTTTCTATTAAATGTGGTGTCAAATTGCTTCAGCTGCTGTCAATTTAAACTAGATAAGCAATTCTCATTTACCTTTAGTTAGTTACTAAATGAAAAGCATATTGCTACAATTTTAAATAACATCACTGTCAGAGATGCGACAATAGATGAGGAGTGGATACAACAAATTTAATTTGTATTTTAGTTGGTGGATGTGCGATCTCCGCATAGATGTTTAATCTCCTTGTAAATGACGAACTTCATTAATAGCTCCGAGGTGTCGGTGTGTGTGTGTGTGGGGGGGGGGGGGGGGGGGGGGTAATTACAAGGGTATTATCTGTGTGTGTATCTGTCTATGTGTGTGCAGGTGCATCCCTAAGTATAACTCATGGATTTGTTCTGTATTGTGAGACAGCAATGATGTTATAGACATTGAAGGAATTAATATGCCCATGTGAGTACTGAAGACTCAAGATCAATTTCCCTGCAAAAAAAAAAAATATATATATATATATATATTTTAATACATTTACTTAACTGGTATTTGCCTTTAATATAATTACATTTAATGTCTTTAATATAATTGTATTCAATATTTCAATAAAGTATTCAATTAATAAAATAGATAGGTAGACTAGAACACTATCAAATTATATTTGCAGTATTATATAGACTATTTACCTAGTCTATTTACATTCATCTATGAATCTATCTACTGTATCCATCCATCCATCCATCCATCCATCCATCCATCCACATTTATAATTATATTTATTTCTGTGTAAATCTACTATATGTAATATGGGCATTGTAAAACAACATGCTATCTAATTCTGTCCCTGAAACATAATGTTGATATTTTCACATTTACTACACGGCATAGTGCGAAAATAATCTCCCTCTGTGCTGTTTAGCTAATCTAAAGAGACACCATCAAAAGGCCTGCTAATGTCAGACAGAGGGTAACCAATCTAAATGCAGCAGCAAGCAGCTGATAGCAGCTCTGAGCCCTGCAACTCATTTGTCTTTTATTCTATAAGGGGTTGTTTCAAAGGTTATTATCACTTTATAGCAAAAATGAGACACTTTGTATGTGACTCACACCAAACAATTTTTTGGCCCACAACTCTCAATTCAGTCCACACCCTTATAAATAAATCCATGTGTAATGTGGAAAAACAACCTTGCTTTGCAGCCAAATCCTCCCTTAATTAGCTGTAGCTTCACTTCTCTTTCTGTGCTGGAGGGTGTCCTGTTGTTATAAAAGCATGGAATTATATCTTCACACATATGTAACGCCTCTGTTTATTTTTTAGCTTCTCACTGAGAGAGGCTAATTATCAAAGGATAAACTCTATCCAGAATGCCTCAAAATGATGAAAATCTATCTGTCTATCTGTCTGTCTGTCTATATATCACAGTAATCATAAGTATTCATTGTTCTAGCACATGTACATCAACATCTAAAATGTTCACTCTTTTAAACAACTTTAGAGACAGAAATCTAAACAAATCATTTGATGTCTTTAGAATATTGAATTCATGGAATTCATGATTGATTTTAATTTATTTGGATTTAATGATATTTAATACATTTAACGACGTCACATTTATTTGACACAGTTAAAGGTTAGATTCCTGAGTACATCTGATATTTGAACTCAACAGCCAAACAAACACATTCCTCCCTTCAGTGCTCCTTCAGAAGCTCCGCCCCCTTAATTCATGCACGCTGGAATCGTGTTTTGTGGATCGGTTCGATCCACTTTGTTTATTGTCCCATTTACAGAGCCAGGGCTGTGTACAAACACCAGATTTTTTTTCCAGAGCACATACAGATCAGACAGATAGCAGACAGTGAATAGATGTTAGTGGAATTTGGCCAAAAAATTATTGGATTCAAATGACTCACTCCACCTCCACCGATGTATTTCATTTTGTTCTGTGGGGTTTTTAAAGAATAGTTGGAACTATTATGACAACACACGCACTAATCGATAAAGGAGTGAAATACATGTTATGTTACACTGTGCCATCAATGGTTTTAACAAACATTCCATACTTGTTGAGCTTTTTCTATAGGTTTTTTTCAGACAAATTTATGACTACTAATAATAGTTCCACCTGGATTTCATTCATGTACTATATATTATAAATGTACTTTCTTGGACAAACTTTCTCCTGTTGCGGTCGGACTGGTCTCACAGTAAATCAGAAACAGTTGGTTGACTTTTTTTTTAGTTGGTCTGTGCTCACTGAAATTTGTAACACTGCCCCAAGTGGCCAAAGCGGTAAGTGATGTTAGGCATATGGGCACATGTGAGCTCCATTTTTCTGGGTGCGTTGTGCACAGAGATGCACCAAATCAAGTTGTGAAGCAAGCTTTTTTTCAACTGTACAGGATGTAATAGTGTATAGATGAATGCATATTGTATAACAGAGTGTATATTTGCTCTAGGTGTAAATAGCACCTGCCACACAACACGGCTATTTGCACTCAATAGTCTAATGGAAACACAGAAATTACAGACAAACTCCTCCCTCAAGTGTCGCAGGTTTGATTCCCACTTATTTCCTATCCTGTCTCCACAATTAATGTTTTTTTTTTGTTTTTTTTTGGACATGGTGAGGAGTTGAGAGAAAGGTTTGATCTGGATAAAATTAACCATGCTTTTACTAAAGTAATATTATAGTAAGCATGTATTTTGGCCATAGGTTTAATGCAGTTAACCATTGTGTTAATATAGTAACCATGTTTAATTTTGTTGTTTACTATGACTTATGTCTGCAACATACCATGGTGATACTATGGTTACTGTAGTAAAACCATGGTTAATTTTAGTAAGTTAAGGTTAGAGTTAGGTTGAGGGGTAGGGGTTGTATAGGCAGGGGTACTCAACTTTGGAAAGCAGCAGAAAGCAGCATCCATTTAGCCTCAAAGGCTGCTTTTTTTTTTTTTTTTTTTTTTTTTTTAAATAACCACCATATTGAAGGTTTATGTAGCTGCCATAGCGGCTCACCATGACACAGTGGACGTTAAGTCTTTAGGGAAGCACAACCTGATCATCAGGTTCCTTAGAGGTGCCCAGAGACTGAACCCTCCTAGGCCATGCCTGTTCCCCCTCATGGGATCTCTCTGTGGTCCTCTCGGGCCTTCAGAGAGCCCCGTTTGAGCCGCTAGAGTCAGTCGAACTAAAGTCCCTCTCCTTGAAGACAACCCTCCTGATTGCACTCACTTCCATCAAGAGTGTTGGGGACCTGCAAGCGTACTCTATCAGCGACACTTGCCTGGATTTCGGTCCAGCAGATTCTCACGTCATCCTGAGACCCTGACTGGCCTACATGCCCTTTCAGGGATCAGGTAGTGAACCTACAAGTGCTGCCCAGGGAGGAGGCGCAGACCCAGCCTTAGTGTTGCTTTGTCCGGTGCGTGCTTTGTGCACCTATTTGGATTGCATGCAGAGCTTTAGATGCTCTTTGCCTGCTTTGATGTACAGCGGAAAGGGAACACTGTCTCTAAACAGAGGCTTTCCCACTGCATCGTGGATGCCATTGCGTTGGCCTACCAGACCCAGGCTGTGACCCCGCCCCCTTGCAGGTTCAAGCACACTCTACGAGGAGTGTGGCATCCTCGTGTGCACTGGCCAATGGCACCTCTAGCAGACATCTGCAGAGTGGAGGGCTGGGCAACACCCAATACATTCGCGAGATATTACAATCTCCGGGTTGAGCCGGTCTCGTCCCGTGTTTTGTCAGGTCTGAACACGGACAATTCAGTAATACGGAACAGCTGGCAGGGTGTATCGCTTGCGCATAATGCCTTTCCCCTCTCCTGAGGCAAAGACATGCGCTCTACCCCCCCCAGTCAAGTCCACAAGTCATTGATCCTGGATGTCCTTCCTCCCTAGCCCTTTTGCTCAAAATTCAGCGGAGTAGTTCACACCCAGACCCACTGCAGGCACCGAGTTGTAGGCACTGAGTTTTAGGCATAAATGATCTACATGTTAAGGCTTCTGTTGTGTCTTGTGGTTCACGCAGTGTTGTCAGCTTGAACTGGTCCATAATAGCTTGATATAGAATAGATGAATTAACTGGGTAACTTTTTAAATATTCAGGGGAAAAAATTGTTATTGCTAAAGCAGACAGCAGCTCTAAACAGATAAACAGCACTTATTTATTATTCACTGACTATTTTCAAAGCGTTTGCCCACCATTCACAACATTCAGCCATGCACAATAAAATATCAGGATATTTTGGGTATTGAAATGTTTTGTTAATAATTTAATTATAGACTATATAATAAATGCGTTAATCGATGACAGAGTGTGTATATGAAGCTAAACTTCATGATACGAGATTAATTTAGTTGGTTATGACATTTTTATTTTAAAAATTTATTTTATTTTTATTGTAAACCACTAAGTAATTTATGCACATATTTTTTTAGCTTATATCTCTGGACAATTCTGCTAAATTTATGACTCAAAATTATTATTCTCCATGTTTCTGTTGTTAAAGAAGTGCTCAATTAAATTTTCTTTGGTTGGTATTTAAAGATTTCAGACTGATTGCAGACAAACGTGGCTGCCACTCCAGCAAATATAAATTATTATTGTTCTTTTTTTTTATCTTCTACGGCAGCTGCTGTGAGAAGCACATGTACGCATCAGGGATTTAGGTGCACGAGCAACACGCAGAACTGCCCTGCATTGTGCAGTTTTTAACTAGAAAATCATGTCCGTGACGACATGGCCCTAATATTATCAGTGAGCTTTCCCAGTGTTTTCGGATGTTGCATTTGCAGTCAAATCGTGACATAGAACTTCTACGCGAGTGCTAATTACTATGGTGTTGACTCATTTGTATTGTACTGTATTCTCCCAAATCAGTCAGCAGATCTCAATATAGACTATTATTTCTTTAGATAGGGATCATTTTAAATAAAACTAAATAAAATTGAATTTACAAATTGAAAATGATGTAGAAATATAAACTAAATTAAAATTTTAAACAATAATAACTCTGGTTGTAAAGACTAACGCAGATTTCACTTTCTTTATTCTTTGTTTGAGTGGAGGGGAACAATCAACAAATAATTGAAATGTCAACAGATCGCAATAAGAAGTGTGTTGAAGGACAGTTTTGTCGTCATACACCTAAAGCATATGTTTTCATTCTGAAACCACTCTGAAGTCTGATCAGCAGGATACTAATCATAAAATATATATATGAGAGGCAACAGAGGTGTTTTTGTTACATTTATACTGACAAATTGTTTTTCTTAGTTGTGAAGTTTAAAATAAGCTTAAAATATTGATGTTGAGTTTACAGTTACAAATTTAATTTGGATTCATAAACAGATTAATTCGACACGGACTCGGCCTGTCATGGACTCAGTCTTGGGACCAACTCGTCCCCTTTTGGACTCGGCTTGATTGTTTAAAGACTCAGACTTGACTCTGACTCGACTAAGGTGGACTCGAACTCAACACTAATATATATATATATATATATATATATATATATATATATATATATATATATATATATAATAGAGTTTACATTTTTGTTGGTTTATTTGTTTTACGGTCTATCCAAATGTGTAAAAACATATGTGTACCCATGCGTGTTAAATGCCTTACCAAGATCACCCTGCTCCATCCAGCCAGTCTGTCAGTCTGAGTGTACAGTGTCAATTAATGGAAAATAATACAAAAAATAATAATAATAATAATTGAAAAATCCATTCAGATGGGCAGAAACTGAGCACGGTGTGAGTTCAAAGCCAGGTCACTTCACAGGATGACAAAGTCACATGCTGTGACTAAGAAAATTCTTAGAAATTGAGAACACCCAGCATGGAGTTAGCACAGGTGAAGGTGACTGATGTTTGAGCTTGAGCCAAAGCCTTTTTTCATGTGTGTGTCATCAGAGCATTGAATAAGCATTATACAATATTTATAATATGAGTATGGATTACAGCATAAGTGAGTGGAAAGGTGACTTTCGTGCCCTCGACCACCCCCATAGGAAGCTACATAAGCCATTTATACCAGCAACATTGATCATTTGTCATAGCACTTCATATGAGGCTTCAGTGACAATGCTGTCAGCTGTGATCAGGGAGGTTTTTTTTATGTGATTCACTTGTCTGATTAAGACAGGGACTCCCAATTCAGCATCTAAACAGCTCAATCTATAATTCTCCACACATCGCCTTGCATTTCCCCAAGGTCTCTCAACTCTCTCTCTCAAAACCCAATCAAAAGTAAGCCATCAGTGCAGCTCATCAACGCAGACAAGCAGGAATACAGAATTAAAGTGAATTTCCAGGAAAAGTCCTCTTATAGCCCTTTAGTTGGTAATAGCTCACCCACTCATCTTGTGTATCCCCAAATCCCAGGGAACTGAAAAAACAGCCATGCCAAAATCCCTCCCAGATACAGTTACATTTTCAAATCTCTTTATTAATTCATGCCACTGTTTATTCATATGGGGTGAAATCTAGAACATTGATTTTTCACTTGGAGTTTATCGAGGGAAGGCAGATTTATATAGTTCTATTTTAGAGAAGGAAAAAAATTCTGACCATGGGTATAATTAGATCACCTTATTTATTATGTGATTGGTTCTAAGAAGATTCATGTCTTGGCTGTCGCATGCTTGGACAAGCTCCAATAATATCCTGTGTTAAAATGATAAAATGCACGCTGCATTCAAAATCAACTTATTTTGGGGAGGAAGCACATGTTTCGCTATCAGTGGCAGAACAAACCCAAACACACTATCAGTTTGGCTGGGTATAAAAGCAGGTTATGTTGCTTTATTGAGCATCCAAATCTGTATGCTTCTGCTAGAGCAAAAAGGAGTCGTTGGGTGCCAAAGGGAAGCTTTTGAGAAAAGATAAAGAGAAGGCAAAACATATGGCCTCTGGTTTTTAATTAGAGCCTGTTCACCTCTGGGATTATTTTTAGTTCAGGTAGTAAGGGATTTCGCCTCCTTGTGGACCACCGAACAACAATGCAGCAGCAGCACCTGTGTGTGTATGTGTTACAGAGTGAGATAAATAGAGCAAATGTTCAATGATTTTTGTTTTCATCTCTAGCTTTGTAGATGCAACACTTTAGAATACAAATGAAGATTTACTGCAAGGCACCATTAAATACAACTTTTTACATAGTTCTACATTCACAAATATTTTCTTTAAAAAAAAGTTATTTGATTAAAAAAGTTTGTAAAAATTTAGCTACAGTATAAAATTTGACAGTTTAAGAACATAATAAATAAGAAAATATTTAAAGGAATATTCCGGGTTCGATCATTTTTACGCTCAACCAAGAGCATTTGTGGTATAATTTCAATTTCTCCCTCCTTTTAAAAAAAGCAAACATTTGGGTCAGTGAATCACTTACAGTGGAAGTGAATGGGGCCAATCTGTAAATGTAAAAATACCCAGTTTCAAAAGCATAGCCACAAAACAATATCAACATATTTGTCAGGAAAAAAGGATGAAAAAGGACAAAAAAAAACACCATAAAACCAGTTACATTAATTGATACAACAATGCACAACAAAGTCTTCTGAAGGCATACGATCACTTTGTGCAATAAAAAGAACAATATTTAAGCTGTTAATCACTCTCAAATCAAATTCTGAGTGATTAAGGTGAGTAAATAATGACAATTTAAAATTTTGTATGAAATATTCATTTCATGATAACATTTTTGGTGTAACACAATGTAGTTAGGTTGAATCAGTCATACTAAGTAATATTTTTGACTAGGATGTAGTGTCTCTGCCATGTAAATGTGGTTTGCCGTTAACTGCTATCCATGTGCCATATATGCCAAATTTCTGTTCTTCTATTCATTGCCAGTTACTTTGCAAATCACTGCTTGAAGACCACTCCAAAACATATCCAATTTGAAGCACACTCAGACTAGTAACCCTGCCCTGCTCCAAGGGCAACTGGAGCAAACCACAGAGTATGGGATTCTGGGATGGGGTGGCGCATGACCATTGGGAAGACACTTAGCCCAGGGAGATGCAAAATCGATTTGGTTTCACTTATCAGAGTCTGGTGAGAGATGAGTTTGGGGGTATCCATAACAGATTCAGAACAACCCTCCCACTGAGTAACTCACCTCAATTTCCACAGATCCATGCTCTTCTGCTCTGCTTAACCAGAACCGATTGCCAGGTTTTTATTTTAAGAAGGAGGAAAAGGAGCAAGCCTCTTCTGGGGTTGGTGGGAGGTTTTATTGCTAGTGGCTATGGGTGATGACACCAGCCCTTGTGATTGAGAGTGAGTAATCATGGGTGTCAGGCCTGCTCTCGATAAAACCTCTGCGCACAAAGCGGGCATCTTTTTGATTTACACTTTCTTATAATCCAACATATGAATTCTGGGAATCCTATTATGGCTTGTTTTGTTGCTGGATCCTTGTAAGCATTTAGTGTGTCTGTATCAACAGGCCTTTCAACCTGCGTAACCTTTATATTCATATATGAGAGAGAAATCAATCTTCAAACCATCTAAATACATTCAAAAGACAGGAATGTTGCAGATTTAGACAAGATTATTCGTTTTGCTTGGCGAGAAAACTGAGTCATCGCATTGGGGTGTAAATGTTAAACCCAAAGCCACTCAGCCATTTTTACCAGGTCAAATGTTGAGTGTTGGGACTAACGATTCCTTCTCTACCCCATCGAGGGCTGTCACTCAGACCCACTCTAATGGAGATATAATCATAGTGATGGGATGAGGAACTTTTCATGTTTAATTAATAATGCTAATGAAACTTAATTAGCATGGCTAATGAAAAATGCATTCAAATGAGAGATGAGCTTTATCCTTAAATAACAAGCCTCCTGCACTGGATTTGGTGTCCTATTACATGCTAATTAGATTGCACTGGGGACTGTTAATTTAACGAGCTCACATCATTTTAATCTGATGTGTGGGGGCAAAACTATATATGAGAGAGAGTATGTCTATGAATGAGTGCAAGTGCCAAAGAGTGGAAGACAGTACCACAGCCAGCTGCATGTCCAACCATCTGTGATGAAGGTGATAGATATATATATATATATATATATATATATATATATATATATATATATATATATATATATATAAATATCTCGGGTGTGTTGCGTCATAAAAATAAAATGTTTAGGTCACTGTGTCAAGTTAAATATAGTTTAATACTCAATCTTTATACATATCTTGTGATCCCTTAGTTCGCATTTGCACTCCTTCGAGTGTTTTGAATGCAAGAACATTTGTGTGTTGCTCATACAGCTGAAGTTTAAATTACTGCCCTCTGGAGTAAACGGGTGGTACTACAAGCTTGCATTTCTCAGGAAAGCATTGCGATTAATTGCGTGCAATTTAACGCATAATTTTTTTTCTTAATCGCGTTATTAACGTGTTAAATCGACAGCCCTTATATATATATATATATATATATATATATATATATATATATATATATATATATATATATATAGCACTTCATATATATATATATATATATATATATATATATATATATATATATATATATATATATATATATATATATATATATATTCTTCTGTCCTAACTTAATATACAGAGACAACTACAGTAACAAGAAAAAGTATGTGAACCCTTTGGAATTACTTTCATTTTTATGTATAAATTTGTCTGAAATCTGGTTTGATCTTCACCTAAGTTACAATAATGAACATACACAATCTGTTTTAACTAATAACACACCAATTATTCTATTGTTATTGTACATATTGAATACATCATTCAAACAGTGTAGGCTGGGAAAAGTATGTGAATTCCTATAGCTAATGATGTCAACAAAAGCTAATTAGAGACAGGAGCTGGCATCCAATTAATGAAACAATATTGGAGGTGTGGGTTAAAGCTACTTTGAATTATAAAAATCACTTAAACATTTTAAGTTTGCTATTCACAAGAAGCGTGATGTCCTGGTGATGTGGACCATGCCTCCCAAAAAGAAGAGATCTCAAAAGACCTACAATCAAGAATGGTTGCTTTGTATAAAGCTGTTATCTCAAAGAGCTTAGATATTCATCTGTCCACAGTTATAAAATATTTCTATAAATGGAGACGATTTAGTACTGTGGCTACTCTCTCTAGAAGTGGAAGTCCAGTCAAGATGACTCTAAGGGCATACCACAGAATGCTCAATGAGGTAAAAAGAACCCTATAGTGACAGCTAAAGACTTGATGGAATCATTGAAACTGCTTAACATCTCTGTTCATGAGTCTACTATACAGAAAACATTAAACAGGCAAAGATCAGAATCAGAATCAGCTTTATTGCCAAGTATGCTTACACATACAAGGAATTTATTTTGGTGACAGGAGCTTCCAGTGTACAACAATACAAACAATACCAAAAACAGCAGCAAGACATAGGTAATTAAAAACAAAAAAGACTAAAAATAAATAATTATACATATACGTACATACACTCACCTTCATACATACCCGCATACACACACGTAGTGAAAATCTATTACAATCTTTATATAAAGAACAAAAATACAGTATATTATGTACAGAGCAATGTAAGTAATGCAGAAGTGGATATTTTGGATAATATAAATAGACTTAAACTGTGTATTGCACATAATTATTGCTCAATGGGGCAATTTAATTGTTCATGAGATGGATAGCCTGAGGGAAAAAACTGTTCCTGTGTCTGACGGTTCTGGTGCTCAGAGCTCTGAAGCGCCGGCCAGAAGGCAACAGTTCAAAAAGGTAGTGGGCAGGGTGAGTGGGGTCCAGAGTGATTTTGCCAGCCTTTTTCTTCACTCTGGAAGTATATAGTTCTTGAAGGGGGGGCAGGGGGCAAACAATAATCCGCTCAGCAGTCCGGACTGTCCTCTTTAGTCTTCTGATGTCTGATTTCGTAGCTGCACCAAACCAGACAGTTATTGAAGTGCAGAGGACAGACTCAATGACTGCTGAGTAGAACTGTTTCAGCAGCACCTGTGGCAGGTTGAACTTCCTCAGCTGGCGAAGGATGTACAACCTCTGCTGGGCCTTCGATGTGTATCTCCCACTTCAGGTCCTGTGAGATGGTAGTGCCCAGGAACCTGAATGACTCCACTGCTGCCACAGTGCTGTTTAGAATGGTGAGGGGGGACAATGTTGGGGTGTTCCTCCTAAAGTCCACAATCATCTCCACCGTTTTGAGTCTGTTCAGCTCCAGGTTGTTTTGACTGCACCAGACAGCCAGCCGTTCAACCTCCTTTCTATATGCAGACTCATCATCATCCCGGATGAGGCCGATGACAGTGGTGTCGTCTGCAAACTTCAGGAGCTTCACAGAGGGATCCTTGGTGGTGCAGTCATTTGTGTAGAGCGAGAAGAGTAGTGGGGAGAGCACACATCCCTGGGGGGCACCAGTGCTGATGGTACAGGTAGTGGAAGTGAATTTTCCCTGCCTCACAAGCTGCTGCCTGTTCATCAGAAAGCTGGTAATCCACTGACAGGTAGAGGTGGGAACAGGGAGTTGGTTTAACTTAGTCTGGAAAATGGCTGGGATGATTGTGTTGAAAGCCAAGCTGAAGTCCACAAAAAGGATCCTTGCGTATGTCCCTGATCTGTCCAGATGTTGCAGGGCGTGATGCAATCCCATGTTGACTGCATCATCCACAGAGCTGTTTGCTCTAAGCAAATTGAAGGGGATCTAGAAAGGGTCCAGTGATGTCCTTCAGGTGGGCCAACACCAGTCTCTCAAATGACTTCATGACCACAGATGTCAGGGCGACAGGTCTGTAGTCATTAAGTCCTGTGATTTTAGGTTTCTTAGGGACAGGGATAATAACTGAGCGTTTGAAGCAGCATGGGACTTCACACTGCTCCAGTGATCTATTGAAGATCTGAGTGAAGATGGGGGCCAGTTGGTTAGCACAGGAACAAAGGCACGCTGGTGAGATGCCATCTGGGCCTGGAGCCTTCCTTGACCTTTGCTTCCGAAAGACACGGCACACATCGTCTTCACAGATCTTGAGTGCAGGTTGTGTAGCAGGAGGGGGGAGGAGGGGGGGTTAAATGAGGTGTTAATGTTTGTGACATGGTAGTCGCTGATTTCCAGCAAAACCAATGCTGCTTGCCTGAAGTTTTCCATAGGCCACCTTGACACTCCACAAACTACTGGGAAAATGTTTTGTGGACAGATGTAACTAAAGTTGAATTGTTTATGAAGAACACGCAGCACTACTTATGGCGTAAAAACATGAAAACATTATCCCAACAGCGAAGTACGGTGGAGCGAGCATCATGATTTGAGGCTACTTTGCTGCTTCGGGGCCTGGATCGTTTGCCATCATCAAGGGGAAAATGAATTCCGAAGTTTATCAAGATATTCTACAGGATAATGTCAGGGTGGCTGTGTGCCAGCTGAAGCTCAGTAGAAGTTGGGTGATGCAGCAGGACAATAACCCTAAATATCTAAATAACCCTAACAGAATGGCTTCAGAAAAAAGAAAATCTACCTTTTTGAGTGGCCCAGTAAAAGCCCAGTCCTTAACCCAATATATAAGCTGTAATGACATAAAGATAGCCATTCACACCAGACATCCTAAGCATATGGCTGAGTTGAAGCAGTTCTGTAAGGATAAATAGCACAAAATTCCTTCTAAATGGTATGCAGGTCTAATCCGCAGCTACCAGAAATGCTTGGTTGAGGTTATTGCTGCCAGAAAAGGATCGACCAGTTATTAAATGCAAGGGTTCACTTACATTTTCTACAGCACTGTGAATGTTTAATGGGATGTATTCAATAAAGATATTGACAGACAGATATAGAGACAGATTGTAATTGTTTGTGTGTTGTTAGCTTAAGCACATTGTGTTTGTCTATACATGTGACTGTGATGAAGATGAGATCTAATTCCAAAGGGTACACATACTTTTCTTGCCACTTTATAAGTAAGTAATTTTTTGCTGAAAAGTGTAAACACTTTGACTCTATGGTTCTTTCAACATTGATCTGTTTGTTTGAGCATCCCGACAAGCCCGGCATGGCAACATTGACTCAATTAATGGCGTGCGTTTGTGGTGGGAAAATTTGTTTGTTGACCAATGGAAGACAGGAAGTGTTTGATAGGAACATGTTTGTCATTCCCTGCATCTGAATATGTGTACTTTCATACTATACTGTATGCAACAAGCGGTGCATCGAATGAGTAGGATGTCTGAATATTCAGTATATGCATGGACACTACTATTGTGTGAGGCCACAAGAGCTGAGGAGCTGTCAGATTCAAAATGTCGAATTTAAAACAAATATTTCAAGAACCTTGAGTTGGATTTTAGTGCTATAGATACCAAGAAAGTTGTTTTTCATGGTTCAATTGTACTTGTTTTACAACACTAGAGTACATTTAATTGTGGTTGTTGTTGGGGGCTGCCTGAACCGTTTTTCCAATGTAAGCATATGACCATTGCATGCTTTTTCTTTTTTTTCTTATTATTCATTATCTTGCACAGGAGCGCCAAATTTTTAAATGCTGTGTTAAGTAAAAAAAAAAACTTCAACTTATAAAAACACACCTGGAAACATCTGCGTTCTGTTTCATTTATTATCTGTAGATACACTGAAAGTACAATTATTTTTTCCGTTAAGTGCTACTAGTGCCGTCAACACTTCACCTTCAAACATGTTTTCATTTCCATACTTTCAACTTTTTCTCCACATACACTAATCTGTCTGTGTAAACAGAACATATATACCTTGTTCCTTTCCAATTTTGACTCATTTTATATTCCCTTACATGCCTAGCTACAGTATTGCAAATTGGGTAAAAATCTGATGGTAGCATGGCAGTTCACAGTTTTCTCCTCGATTGAAGAATGTGGTAGACTGCGCTTTCCTTCTCTCGGCTTCCCGAAAAGTGCACCGACAGCCCAGCTCATCTGTGGAAAATGCTTTTACACCATGCAGGGAAGGCAGATACACATGACTCCAAGGTTTCTGCTTTACCTGGAATTAATGCAGCTTATCACTGTGGCATAAGTGTGTTGTTGGTAATATATAAAGCTTCCTTCACCTGAATGATAATTAAAGTTTTAGGTACGGTATGCCATTTGCACTACTAGTGGTGTGGCAAAATGTGTGAGTTGTGTGTGTATATAGTGTGAAGTGTGTTGTCACTTACTGTAGCATGTTTGTTTGAGTATCCCAACCAGCCCCAAATAGCAAGATTGGCTCAACCAATGTCCTCAGTTTGGGGCAGCAATATATATTAGTCCAACTGATTGAAGACTGGGTTCAGGAAACCTGTTTTAAAACCAACCTGGTCTCTCAGAAACACATTACTACACCTTTATTTTTGCAAATTGATTTTTTTTCACATGGCTCGTTGTACATATCGTGGCAATTTCCTGGTGAAATGGACACAATAGGCTCTAAAACAAGAATGACTTTTATTCGCTTTAAAAGACCTAGTATGCCCCTTTTTACAAGATGTAATATAAGACTCAGGTGTCCCCAGAATGTGTCTGAAGTTTTAGCTCAAAATACTCCATGGATAATTTATTATACCATGTTATAAATGCCACTTTTTGGGTGGAATCAAAAACACTCTGATTTTGTGTGTGTCTCTTTAAATGCAAATGAGCAGCTGCTCCCCGCCTCCTTTCCGGAAGAGGGCTGTTCCTTTACAGCGCGTGCTTAGATACTACAGCAACAACAAATCAGAACCAATATGACTGTCAGTGTAAAATACTCTCTCTGTTAAGCCATAAATGTATGAATATAAAACATATATATCTATATGTATATCTGGTCTCCGTGAATACAATCGGAGACAATGGTAACTTTAGCTGCAGTAGCCATGGAATCAGCTAACAAGCACATTCGGAAAGGTGATTTGCAAACATTCACAAAATATGAAGTGCGATACTTACATCTTCAGGATATAAAGCTGGAACATGAACAGTTTGTACTGATCCATGCTTGAGAATTTTGAAAAACCTGCTTTATATTTCATATCTAAACACACACAAAAATTTGAAAGAGTTGATTTGTACATTCTAACTGTACACTTGTAGAGTTCCCAGTCAAAAGTGACCGCCATAGGAAATAAATGGATAACACAAACATTTTTGCATAATTAATTATATAAAATCTAAAAAACAGCCACAAAAAAAAAAACAGACATGGACATATAGGGGTGATAATACTAAACATCAAGTGTGCAAAACACACAACACACACACACAAAGCATAACTGGCTTAGATTAAAAAAGGGCACCACGTTCACACACATGCTCACTCACTCACACACACACACTTTGGTGCGGCTATCCTTATGAGGACTCTCCATAGACATAATTACTTTTATATTGTACGAACTATAGATTTTATCCCCTAACCCTCATAAAAAACATTCTTCATTTTTACATTTTCAAAAAACATCGTTTAGTATGTTTTTTTTTTTAGACTATTTGAATGATGGGGACACTAGAAATGTCCTCATAAACCACATTTATAGTACAATACACTTGTAATTACCAGTTTGTAACCTAAAAAAAATTCCTTGTGAACCATCCACACACACGCACACATAGATCAAACACATATACAGATCAAAGACATACAGATCAAAGGGAAAGTTTACACTCTTTGTAACACCATGTTCAGGGTTGACTGTAATAATAATGTGGCATTATTGCAAAAACTGACTAAAAATAACCTACAACAAACCCAACAAAATGTTTTTACTTTGACAAAAGTAGTCTTTAATAATGTTTAAATATATATGTTTATATTTGAAATTACATCTGGTTTTCATATATTTTTATATTTTCAGAAATGGAATGAGGATTGGTTCAGTATTTGAGAATATATTCAATAAAAAGCCCCTCTTTTTTTCTTTTCTTTTTTTTTTTACCCAAAAGCCCACTCAAAATACACACCTCTAATCCTTTGACATGATTGAAGTTAGAGTTGTTAAATTTCTTTCATAGCAATTAAAAACAATTCACTCTTAATGTTTCCGGTCGCATCTGACTGGGAACAACTCTAATTTGATTAGAGTGAACAATAATGAACAAGTCATACAATGCTCTCTAATGAAATCAAAACACTTATAGTGCATGGCATATAAGGCAATACACCAAAGCAATAACATTTGCTTTACATAACCAACTACAATTACAATCTTGTTTAAGTGCAATCAAATTGCGCAGTAGCTCAACTGATAAAATGTTGCCCTTGTAATGCAAAAGACTGGAGTATGAGTCCTGAAGAGCACGTAAGTGGACACATGAGTCGAAAGTGTCATTGAAACACCACAAAATAACGTGGTAGGTTCAGCAATTGCGTTTTTCATTACACATTTTTTAGGACACTGTCGTTTAGGTTTAGGTTTAAGTTTAGAGTAAGGAGGTAGGTTTGTTTGTTTAAAACTTATTAGAGCATTAACCTTAAAAACCTGCTCTGTTTTATAGAAAATTAAACTCACTTATAGCGCCACACAGTAGACATTTCACCTCAGAACTGCCGCAATATGGGTTAGGAAACAGGTAATCTGATTTTGCAAAAATGTTCCCACAGTCACGTCATTTTCCTGAAATCACACTCTTGAAAACAGTGATTATTTTTGCAATTCCATTTGGTGCCACTCTATTGTAGCTTCCTTCACCTGAATGATAATTTGACATTCTTTTGCACAATATAACGTGTGCAAGGCGTGGTGTGACAAAACATGTGAGGTGTGTGTATATAGTGTGAAGTGTGTGCATGTTTGGGTGTGTGTGAAAGAGAAGTGGGGAGAGAGAGAGAGAGAGAGAGAGAGAGAGAGAGAGAGAGAGCATGTTTTTCTTGCACTCCCTTACATGGACAGCAAGTCTGGCAGAGGCCAGCAGGGGTTGTGTGTTGCCATGGTAATGCGAGGCAGGCTTGAAAGAGCCGTGTGGTTTGCCCAACAGGACATGTCTTAAATGGACCGAAGGAACACATGTGAACTGCTATTTCTCTTTCTCTTTTGCTCATTCACTCTTTTAGAATCTATCTATATTTGTAGACTGTTCGGCTACATGCAGAATTTCTGCCAGCTTAAAATGCAATATTTTAAATCCTCTCTGGCTATTGTAGCTGAAATAAAAGTGGTTAGCACTCACTGTCGCCTCACAGCAAGAAGGTCCTGGGTTTGAGTCCCAGCTCAACTAGGGCCTTTGTGTGGAGTTTGCATGTTCACCCCGTGTTCGCATGGGTGTCCTCCGGGTACTCCGGTTTCCCTCATAAGTCCAAAAACATGCATTCTAAGTGAATTGGAGACTCTAAATTCCCCCGTATGTGTGTGAGTGAGAGTCCCCCAGCCACTGGGTGTTGTGTCAGAAAGGGCATCCGGCGTAAAACTTGTGCCAAATCAAATATATATAAGCAGACTATCACGAAGCGGACCCTGAACCTACGTGGGACAAACGCTAGGAAAGAGAGAGAGAGAGAGAGATTGCATTATCAGTCATGGTAATACAGGTTTTCTGCTAAACTTTGTGAATATTTTACTTTAGCAAGATATGAAAGCATGAATGCATGCACATAAACACATAATTAGTTTTAAACCTAACAAGATTAGTTTGAATAAAGTTATTCTTGGACTGTTTCAGCTCGGTCTTAGTGATTAAAAATGGTAAGCTTAAAAACATGCTTCAAGTGATAACATCTAAATGAACTGTTTTTATTCAAGTGAAAAATATTATTTAATAATAATACAGTATCAACTTTATTACATTAGGTCACACCAACAAATAATGTTTATGAGTCTAATCAAATAAAAATAGCTCTTTAATTGCATATTTTTACAGCATGTGGAGTCTGATTGGCTTCTATACGTTACCTTACCCTTTATATGAAGAAGTAATTCATCATAGTATATATTAGTCATGTTTTATTTCCATTGATGAACAAATTGAAACAACAAACAACCAATCGACATTCAAACATTTGAGAGAGTATCTGGAGGAGAAAATCTACCCTTTAGAAAATATAGAAAAAAGAGCTAGCAATTCTCATTCAAGCTTCTATTTATCACAGGTCAGTGTTTGACATTCTAAATTTGCTGAGACAAGGAGCCGCCGCCAACTTGGGCCGATACGTTTACAATTCCTCGCTTGCTCAGAGATCTTTATTTAGAGAAATAAACAAAGAGTAACAATATTGAAAAGCATAGGAATGAATGTGACCTTTTCCAAACGGAATCAAGCCTGACATACATTAAATTAATATCACAAATCAGTTTGAGGGATTTTCTTATTTTGTACACAATCATTTTTGTTGCCAAAATCTGCTCCGCAGTGTAACCAGGACACCGAGTTGGTGCGTTTGTGACCCCTTTGGGAATAACAGTGAAAGGGAAGATGTATATTTAAATTAGGTTACAATGACAGTTTGTTTCTGCTCTACATTTCTTTTTATCACCAGCCCATTAACTCCTGGCAGGTCTGTCATTCCCTCAATCTGCCTCGCTTTTTATTAAGCCTCTTTGCCTGTCACACTGTACTTAGTGCAAACAAAGCGACGGAGGGAGGAATCCTCGTCTGTGTGCTGTAAGTGCAGCATAGCCATGATTGGGTTTTGCCTCAGGTTGTTGTGTATCCTTCCGGCACTGTGGACGGCTTTATCACGCGTCCTTGAGACGTTTCCACACTTGAATCTTATGCACTTGTGCTATGAAGCGGCCAGGTATGTGGTCTACTTCTCTGCTTAAAAAGAATATATAATTTCCCAGTATTGAAAACTAGCTGGGGAAACAAGCTGCTGAGTGTGAATGAGAAATGCAATGAAACAAGGCCACATAATTCGACATTGAGTCATTACTAAGTTTCGGTGCTCCATTAAGGTTTCCATTAAGGGTTGGAAGTCTGGTAGAGTCTGGGATGGGAAGGTTCCTGACATAACCAGACAGAGGGTCTGGCTTAGAACAAGAACACAGCCAACCAATAAGATATGAACTTTAGGTCATGTGTCTGGAATCAATATTCAAGATAGTCTGCATGACTGAAAGCTGTTAATATTGTTGGTCTTCGAGCACATATGAGAGGTGTAACACCGTATCCTAACAAAACGAGATAAAATATCTCTCTGTCCACACTGAACTCAAAAAGGCTGTGCCGCACAGTAGTCACAGCCAATCAGAACATATTTTATGTTCAATGTACTGTTATGAGAAGCTGTACTTTGGATCAGATTTTACAGTGGGCGAGGTTACCTCGCGTGATGCCACAGAAAAAATAACCAAGTGATCGAAAAATGTCCAGTTGCTTGTCGCAGTTGGCTAGTAAAAAAACTCTGATTAACATGGAGGTACTTTTTATTGCGTATCACATCAGGTTCGGACATTAAGATTGTCAAACCTTATTGTCATTACTGGACATATCAAGTAGTATTACTTTAAATGTCTGTTTTGGGCTCATTACTCAAGTATTGAAGTTCATTGAACTTAACTATCTTAAAAATCCATCGACTTTATATTTTAAGTGTAAATAACTCAAACTTTTGAATAAAAAATTAAGACTATGGGGAATACCCATAATACTTTGCTCTTTAATTATTTAATTATGCTTTCTTGGTCAAAGGGAAGTTATGGGGCATTTAAGTTGTTGTAATTAAGAATTTATAGTGGTTTTAGTTCTTTTGTAGTATTATTTATTTTGTTTTGTTGCAAATAGTTGCTTCGTGTGATGTCACACGTAGGGTGATCAGTGCCCCAAGTTCATTCTATATGAACACCAAGTTAATTGAACATAATTACATTAAGTTTTATCGACGCTAATACACAATTCAATTGAGAGAACAAGTTTACCTTATCAAATGAGTAGAGTCAACTTATTAGGGTTTTCAGTGTATAATCAGACAGATTACACTGGGAATTTGGTAACAGTTGGTCGAAGAAGGGTGAAATCAGTCTGTGCTTACCGATACCAGAATTTACTGCCCCCCAGTTGATGCGTCAGCTTCAGCTTACGGGTGAAATGTCCACTGAGTGCTGCCAAACGCAAGTTATATTTTTAGTTGTTAATTATGTAATACAGTTGTCACAGTTCATCCTGACACTCCCAGCACTTTCACTCCACGATCACTCTCCCCTGAGTTCTAATCACCTTCACCTGAAACTCGTTACCTCACCAATCAACATCACATCATATAAACCCTTCCCTCTTGTCACTCCTTGTCTGATCTCACTACTACGTTGAACACAGACTCCCTTACCTGCTCTCTTCTTATGAAGACATATAGTTACTCTGCCAATCTCCACGTTTCCGGTTTCCTTCGACGATCTTCCAGAAACTCCTGTACTCCTGTGTGCTCATCTCCACTCTCCATTGCACCTTCGCCTAGCTCCATTTATCTCCTCGCCATTCCTCCGCCATCTACATCAGGTTCACTCCATCAACTCCATCTCTCAATAAACTACACCTCCGGGTTCAAACACCATCCTCGAGTCTGTGATTCTGTTACAGAAGATCAGACCAAATACTATATCATCATGAACCCGGCAGGACCCGATCCCATTCAAACCCTGGTAAATATTCTTCAACAAACGCTTACACCCCGCTCAGTTCCCTCAACAACTTCCGCAATTCCTTCGTCTGGCCTTTCCGCAAGCCCGGTTGCCAACCCAGCGCCCTACTCTGGCGCGGCGGAGTATTGCAGCGGATTTCTGACCCAATGTTCTCTGGCTATAGAAATGCAATCACAGCGCTTCCCCACTGAACGTTCCAAGGTGGCTTTTGTAATCTCTCTGCTATCTGGACAAGCGCTGCAATGGGCCCAACCTCTTTGGGACTCGAACAGCCCTATTACCCAATCGTTTGATGACTTCACTCGTCATTTCCGGGAGGTCTTTGGAATTCCCGCAGGAGATTCTTCTCTGGGTGAGCAATTAATTAACCTCCGTCAAGGGAAGGGTTCCATCAACGAGTATGCCCTTAAATTCCGCACCCTAGCAACCTCTAGTGGATGGAATGAGGCAGCACTCCTCGCAGTTTACCCCCAGGGTTTGGAACCACGACTACGGCTTCACCTCTCCTCCTTTGACGACGCAATGGGTATCGAACGCTTCATTCAACTTTCTATCCGCGTGGCTAATCGCATGAAATCCTGCTTATCCGATCTACCCTCCACACTACCTACACATACTTCTGAGTCTGACAGTGAAGCTATTCAGCTGGATTCCAACCGTCTGACCCCAGTGGAACGCCAACGCCGGCTGACCCAGAGGTTGTGTCTGTACTGTGGTAAAGGGGGGCACGTAATCTCTGCGTGCCCCATCCGACCTCCACGTCCTTCGGTGAGTCACTTACATACTCCTAGTATCTGTACCTTACCGCTCCTAACCAATGTGACACTTACTGCCTCTGATTTCTCTCTCTCTGTACCTGCACTCCTTGACTCTGGGTCAGCTGGCAACTTCATCTCCGATTCCCTCTGTCGTCAACTCAATCTCCAGAAAAAATCCTGTGAACCCAATCTCCGCGTCCAAACCATAACTGGTAAACCCTTGGGTAGAGGATACATCCGTCACTGGGTAGGCCCCATCACCCTACAGATTGGATGTCTCCACTCAGAAAACATCACCCTTCTGGTACTAAACAATTCAACTGCTGATATCGTCCTTGGATGCCCCTGGCTCACCTCTCATTCACCTGTCATCTGCTGGGCAACTGGTGAGGTCCTGAAGTGGGGAACCCAATGCTTCTCCACCTGCTTTCCAAACCTTCCCATACCAAACCATTCCCCAACCATAAAGGAACCCATCGTTAATTTGAACACCACAACGATCGAAAGTCCTACCAGCTCACAGTCCGTTGAAATTCCTTCCTGCTACTCCAACTTCCGGGACGTCTTCTGCCCCCTTCAGGCCTCACAATTACCTCCACACCGACCCTGGGATTGCAAAGGCAAGATCTACCCCCTCTCAATCCCAGAACAAGTCGCCATGGAGGAATACATTAAGGAAGCTCTCTCCCAAGGCTACATCCGCCCTTCCACTTCGCCTGCAGCCTCAAGTTTCTTCTTCGTTGCTAAGAAGGATGGAGGACTCCGCCCATGCATTGACTATCGAGCTCTCAACAGAATAACTGTAAAATACCGGTATCCTCTTCCCCTGGTCCCCGCTGCTCTGGAATTACTGAGAGGTGCTACCATCTTTACAAAGCTAGACCTACGCAGCGCCTATAACTTGATTCGCATTCGGAAAGGTGACGAGTGGAAGACGGCTTTCATAACCCCAACTGACCATTACGAATATCTGGTCATGCCGTACAGTCTGGTCAATGCCCCATCTGTTTTTCAAGGTTTCATGAATGAGATCTTCAGAGAATACCTCAACCGATTCGTTCTCATTTACATTGACGACATCCTCATATACTCCACTAATAAGTCTGACCATCTCCAACACGTCGAGCTTGTGCTGGGTAAGCTGAGAGAGTACAACCTCTACCTCAAGGCCGAAAAATGCTCCTTTCACCTTCATACACTCCAATTCCTCGGATATAACATCAGTCCTGAGGGTATTCAAATGGACGAGAAGAAGGTAGAAGCAATTCAATCCTGGCCCACACCCACTACAATCAAAGAGCTCCAACGTTTCCTAGGTTTTGCCAATTTCTACCGCCGTTTCATCAAGGATTTCAGTACCCTCTCTTCTCCATTGACGTCTCTCCTCAAAGCCAAACCCAAATCTCTCGTCTGGTCTCCTGCAGCCTCTTACGCTTTCCAACAACTCAAGACTGCATTCACTACCGCACCTTTACTCCGCCACCCTGATCCAAACATTCCCTTCCTGGTAGAAGTGGATGCCTCCACCACTGGCGTGGGAGCTGTTCTTTCCCAATATTTGGGAAAACCGCCCAGACTCCACCCTTGTGCCTACTTCTCCAGGAAACTCAACCCTGCAGAACTTAATTACAACATTGGTAACCATGAGCTCCTGGCCATCAAATTGGCACTTGAAGAGTGGCGACATTGGCTAGAAGGGGCCAAGCACCCATTCCTCATCCTAACTGATCACAAGAACTTGGAGTTCCTCCGAGAAGCTCGACGCCTCAACCCCCGCCAAGCACGATGGGCACTATTCTTCTCCCGTTTCAACTTCTCCATCTCGTATCGCCCCGGTAACAAAAATGTCAAAGCGGATGCCCTGTCTCGAATCCATGCCCCGGAAGAAACCCTGGAGACCCCTGACACCATTCTCTCTCCGAATGTGCTGGTAAGCCCCATTCAATGGTCCTTAGACGACAACATCGCTGAAGCTACCACCACTGACCCAGTTCCTCCTAACTGCCCTTCTGACAAGACCTATGTTCCCACTTCCCTGCGTTTGACCCTCATCGATTCCTTACACTCCTCCTTGGGCACTGGTCACCCTGGGACCAACAGAACCCTCTCCCTCAAAGAACGCTTCTGGTGGCCACGCATGGAACGTGATGTACGAAGGTTCCTCCAAGGATGCATGGAATGTGCCATCTCCTGTACACAACGTCGACTCCCAGCTGGTAAACTCCTCCCTCTGCCCGTTCCTCGTCGTCCCTGGTCACATCTGGGAGTTGACTTCATCACAGATCTGCCCTCGTCCGATGGTTACACCTGTGTCCTAGTTACAGTGGATCGCTTCTCCAAAGCCTGTAAACTCCTCCCCCTCAAGGGGCTTCCCACCGCCTTTGAAACAGCTGAGGCACTCTTCAATCATGTTTTCCGAAACTATGGAATCCCCGAAGACATTGTTTCCGACCGCGGGCCTCAGTTTATCTCCCGTGTCTGGAGATCCTTCTTCTCACTTCTGGGTGTCTCCATCAGTCTCACCTCTGGATACCACCCGCAGAGCAATGGACAGACTGAGAGGAAGATCCAGGAAATCGGCCGCTTCCTGAGGACTTTCTGTATGCACCGCCAGAACCACTGGAGTCGCTTTCTGCCCTGGGCTGAGTACGCCCAAAACTCCCTACGTCAGTCCTCAACCAATCTAACCCCCTTTCAGTGCATTCTAGGTTACCAACCTCCCCTATTTCCTTGGTCCGGTGAACCTTCTGAACTACCTGCGGTTGATCATTGGTTTAAGGAGAGTGAGAAGGTTTGGAACGTAGCTCATCACCACCTGCTACGAGCTATTCATCGCCAAAAGAATTCCGCTGATGCCCGTAGAACCCCCACTCCTACTTACCATCCCGGACAAAAAGTGTGGCTCTCTACCAGGGATATCAGACTGCGCCTCCCTTGCAAGAAGCTAAGTCCCCGTTTCATTGGACCTTTCACTATCTCCAAACAGATTAACCCTGTCACCTATCAACTCCAACTCCCACCTGAATTCCGCATACATCCCACCTTTCATGTTTCTCTCCTAAAGCCTCACTACCCACCCCTATCTCCTCACCCCACAGAAATGGACCCTTCTGACGCTCCTCCTCAACCCTTACTCCTGGAAGACGGTCCGGCCTATGCAGTCCGGGACATCTTGGACTCGCGTCGCCGCAGAGGTCGCCTAGAGTACCTTATCGACTGGGAGGGGTACGGCCCTGAAGAGAGATCATGGGTTCCCCGGGACGACGTCCTAGATCCCACCCTTCTCGCTCATTTCCATGATTCCCACCCAGACCGTCCCGCTCCTCGTGGTCGTGGGCGCCCTCGTCGCCGAACTACACGCCCCTCTAGAGCGGCCCCTGGAGGGCGGGGTAATGTCACAGTTCATCCTGACACTCCCAGCACTTTCACTCCACGATCACTCTCCCCTGAGTTCTAATCACCTTCACCTGAAACTCGTTACCTCACCAATCAACATCACATCATATAAACCCTTCCCTCTTGTCACTCCTTGTCTGATCTCACTACTACGTTGAACACAGACTCCCTTACCTGCTCTCTTCTTACGAAGACATATAGTTACTCTGCCAATCTCCACGTTTCCGGTTTCCTTCGACGATCTTCCAGAAACTCCTGTACTCCTGTGTGCTCATCTCCACTCTCCATTGCACCTTCGCCTAGCTCCATTTATCTCCTCGCCATTCCTCCGCCATCTACATCAGGTTCACTCCATCAACTCCATCTCTCAATAAACTACACCTCCGGGTTCAAACACCATCCTCGAGTCTGTGATTCTGTTACAACAGTCAGCAGGAATGCATATTTTATTAACCATATACCTTAACCCAACCACCCTACCCTAATCCTAGCCATCAGTAAGTACACATTTTTATTTTAGAGCAAAAATGTCTGATGGGGTAGTGCTTGTCATTATTTGGCAGAATGGCGTCGATTTCATGATGCATGAACTAAGTGAAAATGCATTTATTTTTAACCTACCTAGAAATATTTGATTACAAAAGTTGTATACTGTAACACTCACATGGAACTGATGCATTGAATTCAGTTCAATTTGTTCAATTCCATTCAGTTTTTCGATTCATTTTCCTCTACCAAATTGAGTGATAAAATACTGAGGTTCTGAAATCCTCATAAAAAATTAGCTAGGTTTTTTTTTTTTTTTTTTTTTTTAGTATGATGGATTATCCAGGTGGAACACATTGTTAGTGGTTGAAGTGACTACTAGGGAAAAGAAAAGTGCTCCCCAACTGAGAAGTGGCAATTCGTACACTTGAATACTGCTCATAAATCAAAGCTCTTGTATCGGAAAAAAAAAGTTATTGCAAGCATGCAGAAATAATAATTCTAACAACAGTTTTCCTTCAGTTAACACTTTTGGGTTTAGAAGAGGTTTTTTTTACAGCTCAGAAATGATTTATTAGGTGATATTCATGAAAATGTGGATTGAAACATTATTTTGAGCACTAATAAATACATTTTATATACTCACTTTACAGCCAAATAATGAAATTAATCTTATTTATCTGTATGTCAAAGGATAATAATATACATTTAATTGAGTTCAGTATTCTGATTTTACAGAATACATTGTGTATTTATGCATTTGTGTAATAAGCTTCATTAGCTGCTTAATAAGAAGTAAATCATCTTAGTTTATCAGATTAAAAGCATAAAATGGAGGTGGAGAACGTTATGGCAAGAACTACAAAGTGTGGACATAGACAAATTGGAAAAATCTGTCTTGACTCTGTCATCATTAAAACCTCCAGGGCGCTTCTTGCTGAATAGTGAGGGTGATAACCTGGCACCCTGGTTACATGTCCCACTGTGACCTATTGCTTATATAGCCTCCTTCATCAAAGATTTTGAGAAAATTCTCTCCTGCCTTCTTGATGATAAGTGGTGAGTGCCCATGGCCAGCTGAGTTTTTTTTTTTTTTTTTTTCAGTATGTACTGTGCAATTACATATGGAAGTTACCAGTAACAATAATGAACAACATGCACTTTTATGTAATTATGTTGTGGAACAGCCTATAATTACACTTTGTTGTTGTTGCCATTAATGATATTAATTAAAATTAATGAATTAGTATTAACATCATGGGCTCTGTAATATAAAGTGTTTCAGAGTGGTATAGTATCTACCGATACACTCCTATTGCATCCAGTGGACTTTTAATGTATTAAATTACAAGACAGCCATCAGAAAAGTGTTTCATTATGTCACTTTAGACTTGAAGCACCAGCTTCAAAACTTGAATCTGCTCAAACAGGAAATCAAGTGTTCTCCCCAATAAAGAAATTACTAAAAGGTTTATTGTGTTTTAAAAAGTTCAGCAATGTTGAGACTGCCTAAAAGTCTAAAAAAAAAAAAAAAAAGAATACTATACATTCACAAAACCCAGCATAGTTGGAATCCTCTCCCATTTGAAACAGTTAGATGTTCAGACATGTGTTCATTATTTTGTAAGAATAACACGTTTTAAATTGAAAAACATCTGTCATTTACCTTCAAATGAGTCCCAAATACCCATTGAAATCCATAATATTGTCATATCATTATTTTTAAGCCAGTTCTTTATTCTTAAGAGGTTTTAAGAGGCTGTTCAGACAGAACATTTTTCTTGCGTTAAAAAAAAAAAGAAGCTTGATGTAGCGCAGCGAATGGAACAGAATGCAGGTTTCTCAAGGTGCTTTTTTTTAACAGAGCATCTAAACACGGCACTCTTGGACGAGACACTTAAAAACCAGCGAGACAGCGCAACAGTTAAATACATCTGTCTAGAGCATGTTTACATAGAAAAAATATTGAAAAGGAGCACAGAAGGTTACAAAATCGCAGTGTAATCAGCCCCAAAGACCTTGTTTTGTGTGGAAAAGCTACACTCACTGAGCACTTTATTATGAACACCTGTACACCTACTTATTCATGCGGTTATCTAATCAGCCAATCGTGTGGCAGCAGTGCATAAAATCACACAGATACAGTTCAGGAGCTTCAGTTAATAATGTGAACCATCAACCATCAGAATGGGGAAAAAATTGATCTCTGTGACTTTGAGGGTAGCATAATTGTTAGTGCCAGATGTGCTGGTTTAAGTTTTTTTGTTACAGCTGATTTTCACACACAACAGTTTCTAGAGTTTACTCAGAATGGTGCCAAAAACCAAAAAGATTCAGTGAGTGACAATTCAGGGAACCAAAATGCCTTGTTGATGAGAGGGATTAATGGAGAATGGTCAGACTGGTTTGAGCAGACAGAGAGGCTACAGTAACCACTCTGTACATTTGTAGTGAGCAGAATAGCATCTCACAATGCACAATATGTTGAACCTTGAGATGGATGGGGTATAACAGTAGAATACCAAATCAGGCACTTTATTAAGACCATATTGTTCCTAATAATGTGCTCAATGAGTGAGGTCTAAGGCTTATTTTAAAATATTAGATTTTATTTCCATTAAAGTGATGTGTTCTTACAAACCATCAGAGAATTGTTTTGGGAATAATTACTTTTAGTCATGAGTAATTATGAGGTCAGATGCGACTCCAGCGCTACAAATATTCTCTGTAAACAACAGTCTCTTTTTAAATGTCAAAACGGCTTCCATATTTGGTCTTTGTAGCTCCGAGCCTCTCTTGACCCCCAAACCCTGCCAATCCTTAATGGCCTTTTCTCCAACCATAAACAAATGTAACATTTATACATCCTCTTCCTCTGTAAACCAGTGTCTAAAAAGGACATTTCCACAGTTCACTGTGAGGTCTGTCCACCTCTCATTTCTGTTGCCTGTACATCTCCCCAATATTGCACAGCCGTGGGGCTGCCGGGTGTGTCTGACGAGACTCAATGAAGGGGGGTCAGAACATCTGGACATGTTCTGCATGGGTTGAATATTGCTGCAGGAAGGTGAGGGTAAGAACATGGGTACTTTAGTCTCTGTCGTCTGGAAGTTAGTATTATGTTAGTATTATGTAAGCTTTTGGAATAAAAATTTAGACATAGTTAAAAGTAAGGACAGGAAATGACGGGGAGAAAAAGGCGGAAAAGCATTGTGAAATGTCCGAGCCAGATTAAATCTCATGTTGCCATATGAGCACAAGGGCATATTGTCTCTGAGCATGTGCGTTAACCAACAGGCCAAGGCTCAGGGTTCAGGTGAAATTTTGTCTCCATATTAAACAGGATTTATTTTGTTTTAAGGGAGCTGCTTGTGGTGAGGTGAAGGCAATGCTTTCGGCACAGATAATACCCCAACACTGTGCTCCCGACAATTTCTTTTACAACATCAAAAAGGAACAGATCATGTAAACACAAAACACATTACATCAAAGCAGAAGACTTCTTGTTTATACCCGCCAACACCCCTCTCTCTTTCTCTCTTTCTCAAATACTGTGGCATTCCTGCATTTTAAATCGCAAACATGGCCAGCCTAAGAGTATTTATTTTTATTTGTCTAGTCTCAGAAACCTATTTGATCTGATATTGAAACATTTTCTTTCTTTTATTGCAGCTAGATGCAAATGAAATTGCTGAAAATATAATTATGACATTATTTACACTCAATGTTGTTACAAACACATATGACTTTCTTTATTCCATGGAACACAAAAGGAGATGTTGCACTGTAAATACAAATAGTTTTTAAAAAGTTTTTATTAAGTTACCATTACTAAACTCTAAAGTTAGCATTAATTAATACATTTAAGTAGTCCTAATTAAACAGAACTTAAAATGTCAAATATATACATTCTTTAAAATCTGGCTTCGAGTAATACTAACTCAAAATTACTAAATGCTTGAATAAATTCTGTATGTTTGGTCAAAACAAGGGAATTTATGTAGCAAACAATAATTATTTAAAAATGTATATAGTTTTATTTCTTATGACTATTGTTGTTGTTGTTTTTGTAGTTGGTTGATAATTGTTATTTGTGTGAAAATAACCATTATGGTGATTATGATGGTGAATGTTTAATTTAAGCCACTCTTCTTTTAATTAATTGTACTTTACAAAAGTGCAGATTTATGTGCATTATGTAGTACTGAGAAAAATCAAATGTTCAAAATGGCTAACTGAGATTCTAATTATAATTTTCCTTATGATGTATAAGATGTGCTATAACTCAATTTAAATAATTAAATGTGCAGTATGTAAGATTCAGAAACCCTTGTTATTAATGACACCTGTGGCCATTAAATGAACTGCAGCCAGCTACCTGTTGCTCGTGATCGCCAGCGTACTCCATAGGGATGTGAGCGAGCGAGCATCGGCCAAAACAATGACGTAACATACAATGGTGTAAAACTTGATCCACCGGCATCATGCTGACAGATGAGGTAGCATAATTAAAATTACACAGTTATGATTGTTATACTACAAACTTTGAGATTCAACTAAAACTACTTATCAGCTAATATAGCATACTAATACACACATACAGCTACCAAACTATAACAGACAGTTTACTGTTGCACTGCAGTTATGTTGCACTATTGTATGTTTTGTATGTCATATATTGTACTACAATCAAGAAACCAGCAAATTTGCTTAAATTTATCCTGTACACCTGACTTTTAATATAAAGAGAAGATTGTTGAAATAATTTGAAAGTTACGAAGCAAGGTATCTTGCAATTCGTCAGCATAAGCAGGCAAGATCAAGTTATTTAAAATTACACAGATCAATCCTTATGGCACTATATTTCACATGCTTTGCAGTTATGTAAGTTTACCTGTCCAATAAGAAGAACGGCAATTCAGGGTCGGTTTTGATCCCCAAAAACGAATGAAGGTCCCTCCAGGAGTCAAATGACCTGCTGATGTTCACTCTGGTTTTCACTCGACCACAATCACGTTCCCGCTTTGCCAGATGGGATTCAGAAGATAAATGTTTTTTTTGTTTTTTTTTACTTACTCTGAGTTTGTGTAGGAGTCGGTGTTGTGCTGAAAGCCGGACATTTGCTGGATTCCATCTCTAAGATAACGTTACCTAATGTTGCAGTTTGTTGTCGCTGTTGAATAGCAGAAGAGAAGATATTACCGTCTGAGGCAAGGCTCTCGGGAGCACGCATAAACGTCACATCCTTTGGATTTTCTCAGTAAAACTGACCCGCTCCCTTCGCATAAAAATCAGTCTACAGGAAACCTAGGAAGTCCAGGAAGGCTCAAGTTGTGTTACAAGCCGTTCACACATTGGTAAAAAAAATTTAAAAAAATTAAAAACAATGATACTTTAATTTAGAGTTAGCGTTACTTAAAAAAATTAAGTTCAGTTTAATTGAGCCAAATACGTATTTTATTAAAAAAAAACAAAAAAAAAAAACATGCAAGCCGATTGACATCAAAAATCTAAGTAAGGTCACCTAATTCTATTTTACAGTGTGCACTGCACTTCTGAGAAGTTTTGTCCGGTATTCCAGTAAAAATATCGAAACATTCTTGAAAAATTTACTTGAAAAGCAAAATGACATTATATAAGATATTATGTCTTATTTTTAGAGAATTTTAACAAATATAGTAATGATTTTGTTAATAACTAGAAAATTGTATTTACCAAATCATAAAAGAAAGAAAAAAAAATTTATTCAAATGGAAAATAATTTTTAACTTAACCCACTGGCAAATAGTTACATTTCTCTGAAAACAAGACTATAATTTCTTGTTTTAAGCATGTTTAGTTAATTTTCCCAGACAACAACACAAAATATTTTACAGTGTAGACAGAATGGTCAGTCCCAATCTACATTCACTTTCATTGTATGGAAAAAATGCAATGAAAGTAAATAGTTGACTGAAGGCCCAATATATACTTCATATATAATCGAAGAAAGAATGAATGTGACATCATTAAGAACAAAATCTGTCCAAAAAGACTGTGTTTTTGCATTAGTTTCGGTGTTTCGTAACAGCTTGCCTGGGCGAACTTTTAGGAAAGCTTATAACCGACTGCTTAACACCTTCTTACTGCCATTTTGTCCATGTCATCGTTAGGTTTGGCCTGGAGCTCCACCTACCTTGACACAACATCTCATTCTGTTTATGTTGTTCAGTCAGTCAAAATCAGTCAACAACAACAACACGCCAGCATGTATCTTGATTAACAAGCTGGTGCAAATTGACCTACATCTGTACGAACGTTTATGTAGAAAACATTTTCCAAGAGCATGTCTTCCAATTTCCTTTTTTTTAAAGTAGTTTACACATCTGCCCAAAGTAAGCCTATCATTATTCTTTTGTCATTATTCTGTGCAACACTTGTATACACTGATCTTTGCAGTAGTATCAGTGTCATCATAAATTACAATAACAGAGTGTAACTGGCAAATATTATGGCCACATATAGCGTGTTAGCACATTAGCGCCATGAATTTAAAATGTAATCACTATAAATTAAACATTTTCTATTGCATATATTACTTTAAATCATCATCAAGTGGTTAAAACTGCTTCTTTTACTGACCTAATGTGAATTCTACTCATAGAATGAGGCATAAAGTCATTGATAACACATTTTAATGACACATTAGTTAAGGTTTGACCAGTGGTCATTTCTCAGGGCCAGCAAAGCCTTCTCTGCTGGCATAACATGCCTAATAAATACATATTTTTTTCACCCTTTCATTCTCATTGACCTTTTTGCCTATGCATTTTCAACTCCTTCCACTCCTAATTCATCTACACACCAATAGCAAAAAACAAAAAGTTTATCCAGTCAGAATTTATTCCTTGATGCTTACAAGCAACAACTGTTGTGACAACTGTTTCACAAATTGCATGCCCGAAGCCATGCTCCTTAGCTAAAGCAGCACGTGAATCTGAACTCCACGAAGTCAGGCCTTCAGAATTCCCACAGAATCCCTCAACTGTGTAAGTGAATAGGCATATAAAGTCATATTGTCAGATTCAGCAGCCAATCAGATCCATTTATTTGTTCTTGTTGGGTGTGGTCTTTAGGAGATGTTCCAGTCCAGGCCTTCTTGCTGGCCTTGAGTGACGCAATCATGCTTTAAGTGACGTACGTAATTTGAAAGTGAAGAGCACGATATCTTGCTGACGAGACAGCTGTCATCACTGCCTCATCATCATCAGAAAGAGATACTTATGGATTTAAAAACCTGAGATGTTCAGCATGAACGTGAGATTGATTTATTAAACAGGAAATGAGGTCTGATTTTCACTTGAAGCAAATTAGTAAATGCTTTTTAAATGGTTATAGCAACATCAGGAGTTTTCTAATTGTAAATTAGGCGGCTTGAGCATTCAGTGTCAGATCAAGTTTTGAAAAGTAGCCGTGTAACCTTATGAAACAAAATTTATTGCAAGCAAAATTAAAATATTATTAGAGAGCTTTTTCTTGATATTAGACCTCCTTGTTTCTGGCTTTCTTGCGTGGATGTGTTTTTTAAATGTCAATTGGTATTATTAGTTGACTGCCACGAAATGTACAAGGCATGCCGTGTCTTATTCATAGTGAAACTATGTTTTCTTAATGGCATGAATCACACTGAAGGTCTAGACTTAAAATGCACAGGCCGTGGCTGGGTTTTATATGTTGCGTCCTCATTTAGATGCTCCTCTAAATGCCTCCAACAGCGGTGTGGCGGATGTCTGAATGTTCGCAAACAGTATAACATTGCTTGACTGTTTAGAATTTCTTTTTACCCCTGAACGAAGAATGAATAAGAACTTATCCGGAAGTTTATTGAGGCCTTGAGGCTGTAACTTCTGCCCTAAACATTCTGCCTAGCATCACCGTTTGTGTTCTATGGGAGAAAGTGAGTCATATGGGTTTGTAGCAACACTGAGGGTGAGTACATAATTATATAATTTCATTTTTGGGTGAAATAGCACAAAAACAAACAAGCAGCAGAACATCTCAATCAAATAAACTGCATGCAGAAACCTGTGAAGAACCACATGCACCTGCAAACAGATACACACGTATCGTATATTAGAGCCTGAGATAAACGTATACCTCACACATGTGAGCATGCACTGTCCAAATTTGAAGCCAGTGGCTGCATATATTATAAGGATGTTCCAGCAGTTAAATCAGAAGATATCTTCAAAGCCAAGGTCTAGAATGACATTCAGCTATTTCTCTCTGTGTGTGTGTGTGTGTGTGTGTTTGTGTGTGTGTGTGTGTGTGTGTGTGTGTGTGTGTGTGTGATAAGATGGCAAATGAGATGTGAGCGGTGGATGTTAGTCGCTCCCACACAGAAACACAGACGCAAACTTAATATTCTGGAAACTAGGTGTGACATGTTTGCGAAAGACAACAGGATAACAATGCCAAACAAATCAACGTAGCTGAGGATTTGTAGAAATAGGCAGTTGTTTAGCAACTAATTACAGACATTGAGTAATGATACCAGGATCATAAATTAATAGATTTCCAAGGGGCAGAAATAATCCTAAATGGGGAAAAAGCAGCTTAACTAGACTAATCATACAAAAAATGGAGAAATGTGCAAATAGACACTGCTTTGCTAATCCACCCACCTCCGATATTGTTTCAAAATAATATTGTTTTTCCTTTTTTTATGACAAACTGTTTTATTAGACCACTGTATCATTAAATAGAATTAATATATTTTTTCTTTGCCGCCTGTTTGCTCTGTGTTTGGAGCGTGGGTAAAACAAAACATAAGTGTGAGAGACACAAAGCAGAGCCCTATCACTGTTGGCCATGTTGGTCTGACGAGAGCCCCACCGTAGACCCACACAGATGTAATCCCACTAAACAACCCGATGGCAGATAGCCTAGAAGGTAGAAAACAAACATCTGCTGGAGGAGTAAACAGCACGGCAGGGAAAGAGGTGAAACGTGGCTGGGAGCGTGTACACAGATATTAAACATATCCATGAGAAATAGAGAGAGAGAGAGAGTGAGATTTCAAAACTAAGTAAGGTGATTAATTTGAACACAAACCACTTTGAAATAAAATTGAAGACAGTTATCACATGCTATATTTTTCCTGTTTACACTGTGGTAATTGCTATATAGTCGACATGAGCCACAAGTGATAATAACAAGTTGCTATACCTACATTTTTGCTAAATTATTTTTACATGCCTCCTTGTATGTATCGTGACAGCTTCCTGCTGAAATGAACAATTAATCTTATTTTCATTCACACAAGTATAAGGGCAGATTATCAGTTCATAAACACTTACTTTTCACCTTTCTTCTCAAACAATGCTGCCTTATGACATCTTAACACTTCTACTATAGCACATGACCTGTAAGAGGACACATTTTAAGGTTTTTTGTACACAATCAAATTGTGTCGTGGCTCAACTACTAAGAGTGTTGTGCTTCAGATGCAAAAAAACGAGTATATGTACTAGTATATGAGTATATGTCCCAAAGAGCATGTGAGTCGACACATAAATGAAAAGTGTCATTTAAACACCAAAAAGTGATGTGTTTTTCATCTCAGATTTGACACTGTCGGTTACGTTTAGGTTAAAGATTAGGGTAGGGAGTACATTTGATTTAAAATAAGAGATAGAGCATTAACCTTTAAAGCCTCTTCTGTTTTGGAGAAAAATTTCCACTTAATGGACATCTCACCTTGGAACTGCTGGAATATGTGTGTATAAGGAGCCACTTAATTTCATTTTGCAAAAATGCCAACACAGTCACACAAGGGGCCATTCATGGCCAACACATTCTTACGTTTGTCAGCGCTGTTTTTTCCAGTTGTTTGTTTTTATATATAAAGATGCAGTAGTCAGACACTTTTGAGCATTGTGCCATGTCACAAACTCGTGACTCCATGGGTGGTAGTCAGCCTCAATACTCGCTGAGCTACCAAGGCCCCCATTGTGCCATGTACTTATGCTTTTACAGATTCTTACACAGAAGAGGTGTGTTTCTTTATGCTGTGTTAAGTGAAAGGAACGAGACACAAGTGTTATGTTATTCAGTATTTGTTGTGCCACTACCTTTTTTTGCACAAAAGTGAGTTCAGTCTGAATGGCCCCTTATTGCGTATTTGCACATTAGACAATCAGATTACATTTTGGAATTAACAAGTAAAGCATTACTTTTTGAATTTACAACATTATTCCAGAGTTACCTTTTTCATTGCTAAAATAGGCAATGCTAATAACTTCTATTTATTTATTGTATTTACCGACAAACACAAATGGCAACATGGTGGGCCAGAGCACAATAATGGCGTGTTTTAAACATAATGTTCCCCAACATTGTAGTGTCACTGCAGATCCTCTGTCTGCAGTCAAATTTCTCCTAACATTGCCCACTGCCTAAAGCATAAAGGTGCGACATACAGTATTCATAAGTTACCTCTTTCAAGTATGATGCTCCACTGTCTGTTCTACAACCTACAAACAGTTTCTGCCCTGTTATCCCCCTAGTGAGCCACAAGGGTGGGTCACTCACCCTGAATCTGGCCTGAGGAGGGTCAGGCATCTGCTTGGCTCCCCAAGCATCAAAGCTTAAAGGCTGAAGTCCAAAAAACCTATGGATTTAATGCATATTTTACACAGTGGATCATAAATAATAAAAAAGGTTGGAATTTGTATTGAATTTATAGAGCTTACATTTTTGGCTGAAATGTCAGAATGGATGTCGGTGAGAAGAATGAGTCTCCCTCTGCCTTTGTTTTCGCTTTGCACTCTGTCTCTATTGACATGTTTTACGAACCTTTACAGGGTTTATATGCACTGACTACCCAGCTTACATCAAGACTAGCTCTTCTTTAATTAACTCACAGGATGTTCTGTTTGACCTGCTGTGCTCCAGAGGGGCCGACAGCTTGTGTTGCGCAGGAGTTGGTAATTGTCTCCAAAAAAACTCATTCTTTGTTCTCTCTCTAAATTAAGTAATCTCTCTTTCTCTTCAAATTAATTCACTCAATTTAAAACATGGTACATTGCCCCTCCCCTCCATATCTGAAAACCCTCCCTTTTACTTCACTCCCTGTGCTCATTAAATTATAATGCCGTTTTAATCAGCTCATCACATCTGGAACAGATATGTGAAGATGACTTCAGCTTACCTACCTGAGAAAAAATGTATTTCTTAAAAATTGCTCTTTCCCATATCTCAGGGGATATAAAGGAATTCTCAAATATGTGTCATATACAGTATCAATATTGTATTACGTTCTGATACAATTCATTTGGAGAAATAAAAATTGAAACATATGAGACAATTGTTGGCATGCATTAAGAATTTAGAGCTATACAATTGTGAAGAGTATAGCTCAGATAATTGACTTTTGGAAGAATTTTATTCATTTAATATTATTGAGTTCATTGAAACCTCTGACTTTCAATTGCAGACTTTGGTATCTTGGCAAATAAATCTGAGTGCAGTTTATGAAATTATTGAGATCTTTTCTGAAACTCTACCTGAGATGCATACAGTATGATATTACTAGGGTGTTTTTCTCAGGAGATGAAATGAAGAATCAGGAGACTTGAAGGTTAAGTTTAGAATTTCTCTTATCAAATGGAATTGCAAAAACAATGAGTACTCCCCTTTTCTGCCATTTTTGCTCTGTCCGGCTGGTCAGGATGCTCAAACAAACATTGTGTTTTGAAAGCACCACAATGTTACACTTTTCGGGGAAATCAACCTATAAATAGCTTATTTATATTTGTCTGCATTTTACTCTGGGATAGGAGAAAGTATTTTAACATAGAAAAAACTACACACATCACCTTATATAAAAGTCCTCTTCATTTAAAAGTATTGTTGTCTAGGAGAAACAACTGAGATACTGTATTAAAGAGACCTCATTTGTGATGTTTATCTCCTTTGGGCTGTTTTTCTTCTTCCATGAGTTAAACAACTCCCATACTTTAGCTGAAAAAACACAAGACCAAACCTTTCTTCGCTGTTTTTGACCAAACTTTTATCCGGCCCATAAATGAAAGCACCCAGAGGCAGGAAGCGTAAATAAAGTAAATTGCTATAGGATACCATAACATGAGGCTGTTTCAAATAGAGAGTGAAGTGACAGTCATTTAAAAGCTCATCTGGCCGTGCTGGCATGGCGTTACTCAACAAGACAAATGGCAGGAGTAGTCAGCTTGCTGTAGAGGATTCACCAGCAACCAGGGGAAACTTACTTAATAGATATTACAAAGCTAAGAGAAAAAGTTCTGCACAGGTCTGCTAACACAAGCTATTTCATAAAGGGTGCCATGTTTCTTTCCCTACAGAATCTCTTGACTTTTAGCCATCTCGGCATTCTATATTTTTCTCTAAACCCTTCATCACCTCTCTTGCCCAGCTGCCTTTGGCAGCGCCTACACACCTGCCTACAACATGACTGCCCTGGCAGATGCTCGCTCTGGACGCTATAATAGAAAGAGTATATACGATTACTGCACATGTTACTGACAAGGTTTACACTGTAAATTTAGTGCAGAAGGAGAAAAATATAGAGATTTATTCCATTATCTTGTAAACAGATTTTTGGTGTGTTGGCCCTGACTGCAAAGAAATACATAAATAAAATAAAATGTACAGACAATACATGTATAATTTTACTGTAAAATATGATTACAATTATATTTTATGATAAAATAAAAATATGTATTGGCTTTTAGTTAATGGTGAAATTTTATATTATGTTTTACAAAAAGGTGAACAAGATTTAACAAAACAATACATGTAATTTTACTGTAAAATATTGTTAAATTAGGTTTTTAGATATGAATAAGTATGAATTACCCTATAGGTAATTGTGAAAGTGTTTAAGAAGAAGTTTGTAGTGTAAGAGTATTGTACCACCTCTGGAGTCGCAAGTTTGAATCCAGGGCGTGCTGAGTGAACCAAATTGGCCCAGTAGCTAGAGAGGGTAGAGTCACATGGGGTAACCTCCTTGTGGTCGCTATAATGTGTGGTTCTCGCTCTCGGTGGGGCACGTGGTGAGTTGTGTGTGGATGCCACAGAGAATAGATTGGGCCTCCACACACAATACAGTTCCACGGTAACGCACTCGACAAGCCATGTGATAAGATGAGCGGATTGATGTGTCAGACATGGAGGCAATTGAGATTCGTCCCCCGCCACCTGAATTGAGGCGAGTCACTTTGCCACCACGAATACTTAGAGTGCATTGGTAATTGGCCGTTCCAAATTGGGATGAAAATGGAATAAAATAAAATAAAATAAAAAAATAAGAGGTTGAAAAATTATTTCACAATACATGTAATTTTACTGTGAAATATTATTACAATTATGTTTTTTAGATGTGAAAATTATAATTTACCTTACAGTTAATGGTGAAAATGTATGTTTTATCAAAACAATGACATTTTTTAACAAGACAATACATGTAATTTTACTGTTAAATATTGTTAAAATTAGGTTTTTAGATGGTAAACGTATTAATTACATTAAAGTTAATGATATAAAATTATTGTAAAAATTACTGTGAAAAGAATTCCCTTCTTGACCCATCACATCTAATTATATTTTATTGAAATAGTTGCTTCTCGGCCGTGAGGGAGGCAAAGCAGTGGGTGTGAGAAAAGTTTGGAGAAGTCATGGAGAAGGACTTTCGGTCTGCACCAAAGTGCCCTGGGGGAGGTCACTGAGGTAGTCAAACAACTCCGCAGTGGCAAAGCCCCGGGGATTGATGAGATCCAACCAGAAATGCTGAAAGCTTTGGATGTGGAGGGGGTGTCATGGAAGACACGCCTCTTTAACGTTGCGTGGATGTCTGGGACAGTGCCTAAGGAGTGGCAGAATGGGGTGATGGTTTCCCTCTTCAAAAAGGGGGACCAGAGAGTGTGTGCCAACTACAGGGGTATCACACTTCTCAGCCTCCCTGGTAAAGTTTACTCCAAGGTGCTGGAGAGGAGGGTTCAGCCGATTGTCGAACCTCGGATTGAAGAGGAACAATGCGGGTTCTGTCCTGGCAGTGGAACAACAGACCAGATCTTTACTCTCGCAAGGATCCTGGAGGGGGCCTGGGAGTATGCCCTTCCGGTCTACATGTGTTTTGTGGATCTGGAGAAGGTGTATGACCGGGACCCCCGGGAGAGACTGTGGGAGTACGGGCGGTCCAGCCCTGTACGTCCAAAGTGAGAGCTGTGTCCGGGTCCTTGGCACGAAGTCGATTCGTTCCATGTGGGAGTTGGTCTTCTCCAAGGCTGCGCTTTGTCATCAATCCTGTTTGTGATATTCATGGACAGGATATCGAGGCGTAGTCAGGGTGGGGAAGGTGTGCGTTTCGGTGGGCTCTCATTGCTCTCAAATCTCATTGCTGCTTTTTGCAGATGATGTGGTCTTCATGTCATCATCGGTCCATGACCTTCAGCTCTCACTGGATCGCTTGGCAGTCGAGTGTGAAGGGGCTGGGATGAGGATAAGCACCTCTAAATCTGAGGCCATGGTTCTCAGCAGGAAAACGATGGAGTGCGTACTCCGGGTAGGGAAGGAGTTATTGCCCCAAGTGAAGGAGTTCAAGTACCTCGGGGTCTTGCTCACGAGTGAGGGGACAATGGAGCGGGAGGTTGGCCGGAGAATCAGGGCAGTGGGGGCAGTATTGCACTCTCTCTATCGCACCGTTGTCACGAAAAGAGAGCTGAGCCGGAAGGCAAAGCTCTCGATGTACCGGTCAATTTTTGTTCCTACACTCATCTATGGTCATGAAGGCTGGGAAGAAAATTATGACTGAAAGAACTAGGTCACGAGTACAAGCGGCCAAAATGGGCTTCCTCAGAAGGGTGGCGGGCTTCTCCCTTAGAGATATGGTAAGGATGCCCCCTGGGCGCCTCCCTAGGGAGGTGTTTCAGGCACGTCCAGCTGGGAGGATGCCTCGGGGAAGACCCAGGACTAGGTGGAGAGATTACATCTCCACACTGGCCTGGGAACGCCTCGGGCTCCCCCAGTCAGAGCTGGTTAATGTGGCTCGGGATAGGGAGATTTGGGGCCCCCTGCTGGAGTTGCTGCCCCCACGATCCGATTTCGGATAAGCGGTTGAAGATGGATGGATGGATGGATGGATGGAGTTGTTTCTTCTTATTTTTGATATCCCTTATGTACATTAGTGTCTTTTGTGTTAAATATTATGTTGTTTTCAAGTGTGTTACCCTGATTGTGTTTCGTCTTTGCATGTAAAACTCTGCAGTGTCTATTCATGTAATTGGCCATTGTTCCTGGAAGGGCCACCCTTGATGAACTTCATGACCTCTGATTTTCCATGTGTATGTATACATAGTAATACATATGTACTTTATATTACTATGGTAATTAACTGTATATAAAAAATACAAAGATGATTTTTATAATTCCAGTAGGTTGGTGAATGAACATTATACAATTTAATGATATATATATATATATATATATATATATATATATATATATATATATATATATATATATATATATATATATATATATATATGTATATGTATGTATATGTATATGTATGTATATGTTAGTGATTTGAAAAATATACAGGCACCTAAATGGCAAACCGTAATGCTTGAAACATTGTAAATTTTTTTGCGGTAAGGTTCTGGCAACCACAGCTGCCAGTTTTTTGTTGTTGTTGTTGTTACAGAGGAAGTGAAAGGCCAGTAAAGATGTGGGGGTTACATGTGATAAGAAGGTTGACATCAGTTGATAACAATGTGTGAACCAAAATACCAGAATCTTTGATCTGTCAGTCAGGTTCACAAACACACAAACACACACAAACCTATCTGAGATGTCAGACTGGATAGCTTATAGTCCCATCGATGTGTAAATAGCATCACAAAGCAATTAAGATGCTGATGTCTCTTAAACAGGAAAAAAATCAATTACACACCATTTTTAGTTTTGCTGCTGTGAGATGTAAAGGACAAACGCAATTATCAACACAAAATCACATACAATAAGAACTGACAGAACCACATGAGAAACTATCTAATATATGTCAGTGGAGACTGACCAAGAGAAAGCAATTATATTACACAAAACAAAAACCACAACGATGTTGATGTAACTGTAATTAAATTGCAATTTCTTACTTCAGATGAAAATGCATACCTCTGATGACTCGTTTACATTCTAAAGTTAATTTCAACCTTAAAATGATAGATAAGGTAAAAAGCAAAAACAACCAAACAAATCAAAAAGTCATTTGCAAATCTCAATCTCAATTCTCAAAAATCGTCAATTCTCCATTGCAACTCATTGTCATTCTCTGACCTGTAATATTGTTCTTTCATTTACTGTTTGCTTATTTGTTTGCTTGTTGTTTTTTTACTACAGTGTTTGATTATCCTGGCTGGAATTTTGCTCTCATTTGATGCCTTCCTTTATTTGAGTACAGATTTGGATTTGGTGATTTGAAAAACGCAATAAACAATAATGTTTCATTGTGTAAAATGTGTATATTATTTATTACGTAGTTTCATATGTATGTAGTGTTTTTTGTAGCCTTCAATAATAAATCTGCAAGCATGACAACGCAATTAAAAGACATTATCTGACTATCTCACATGTTCTTGGTGCTCATCCAACATTCAATTCTATTGTTCGGCCGTTTAAACTATAAGACACTTTAGGTGCAATCAGCAGCACTTCCAATGTAAATGAGCTCTTCTGTTTCCAAGATCCCGTTGTGACCAAAACAAAGACAATGATGACAATAATGCATGTTGTTTCATCAATTTCTCTTTTGGTAGTTTGCTACAAGAATAGATATAATCACTCATCTCCAGTACACCATTGTTATTGTGAAATTTCTAATCGTTCCCATAACAGATTGGAGCCCACTGATTTACAATAGACATAGGAGCCAGTTATAATTACTGTGTGATATATGGGGGTCATTATACCATATTGAACAGTATAATACGATAAAAGGCCTCCACGCCATCTACCTCTGTGACAATCTGTGGGGGCGGTCGCTGCCTCTGAGCATTGAGGTGTGACAGACCTTTGATGAAGGACTTAATTTAGACCTGTTTGTGCAGTGTCTGGTCAGTCTGAGCTGAAAAAGACCTGCGGGGGTTCTCGTTAAGAGACCTCTCATTAGAGAGAGTAATGCATTATGGAGTCTTCAAGGCCATTTGATGGCCACATATGTTTTTTTAGTGTTTGCTTTTAGAATTTCTGTGTCTCACTGGTGTAGATCACAGAAACTGCAGGCTTGCCCTCAATAATATGAAGTCAAGGGGATAATGCTCAAAACAAATACAAAGCATGCTCAAAAACATTTCCAGATCTATGACAGGAGAATGCTCAGTTTAGTTTTTACCTACAAAGGGGTGCAAGTGGAGACAAAAATTGGGCTTTGGCAAAACTGGCAAATTACAAAAGCTAGCTTGCTGCTGGAGAAGCTAGAGAATCCCAAACCAATCTACCAATGACCTGTCACATAAAAAAATTTACTACTAAAGCCAAAAGCGCACACTACACAATTTAAGCTTGTCAGATCATAGTGTGCCCCCATCGCCGAAGGTCTTGTAGCAGACTAATCACTCTGTGAATTTGCCAATAGGATGTTACATCTCTGCTGCTAATTAGTCTGTGCTTACTGAAATTTAAACCACTGCCCCCAGTGGCCGAAGCTGGAAGTGACTTCCACCCAGAACTCTCAGGGTTATGTTTGACGATAAGATGAACTTAGACCACATTGCAAGAACAGCCCGATCATACAGATTTGCACTGTAAAACATTAGGAAGATGAGATTAGGATGACCCTTTCTATCTGAGCATGCTACACAGCTCCTTGCCCAGGCTCTTGTTTTATGTAGACTGGACAACTTTAGTTATCTTCCGGCATGTACAGTCAAACCTCTACAGTCATGTACAGTCAAACCCCTGCAACTGATCCAGAACGCAATGGCATGATTGGTCTTTAAAGAGCCCAAGAGAGCGCAAGTCACGCCTCTTTTAATCAAACTGTACTGGTTGCCAATGGTTGCTTGAAGCAAATTGAAGGCATTGATGCTTTAAAAAAATCTAAAGACACATATCTTTTGCTAGCATTTGGCCCAATCCTACTAATGCTAATACTGTCTTCTTTCTCTAAAAAGATCAAATAAATATAAAAAATCTAAATGCATTCTTGTTGATAACTGTCTCTCACCTTCCTCTCTACTTGTACTTCTCATATTACTGCCTCTTTAGGATGAATCACTTATATTGTTCTCCTCATTTGTAAATCACTTTGGATAAAAGTGTCTGCTAAATGAATAAATGTAAATTATGTAATACAGTCAACATGAGTGCATATTTTAATAACTCTACACTCTAACCCAAACCCCAACCCTAAACCTAACTGTCAGTGGAGTAAAAACATAAACTTAGACGGAAAATGCAGTTTCTGAATCATGCTCATCTTTGATTATGTGAATGCAATTACTTCCTGGTTTCCAGGGGATCAGAACCCATGTCTCGGTGTATCTCAAGAAAAAAAAACATTTGAATCAATGTCAAAATGCCTGATGGTGTTTGTCAGTAATTTGGCAGAATGGGGTCAATTTCAAGGTAACGGAACATTCGGTAGCAACATGTCGATTTCCTGTGAAATTATGTTGGCCCGATGCAGACGGTCTTATAGTGTGCACATTTATTAGACATTCTAAAACAGATTTCAAACCTGTTTGTGTATGAACGAATTCCTTGATCGTGGCTAGTCAAGGAGGGATGATCTTGTCATTCTCGCACCAAGTATGCGGTCAGTTGTGAAATGTGCGCACCAGCATGACAGAAAACTCGAGTTTGTGAGTCTTTAAGTGTTCACTGACAACAAATTTTAGTCTTGTGGTGTCTGCTTGTCTTTATATGAACACATTTGACCCCAGTGTTGAAGCACAATTAATCCATAGTTTATGAGAAAAAAAGGTCAGAGAGAATGGCTGCAATTCTGAGCAACAAAGAATATCAAAGCGCTCTCCCCAGATCCAAAGCCTTTGGTCCATTCCTCTTTGTAGCAAGTTTAGCCCTTGTGCCAGGAGAAATAATTGACATTACTTGTGTGTAATAGAGTTAAATCTGAGAAAACAGTCCGATTATTCAGTAATGCTGCACTACCTGCATTGTGCATACAATCTCTTCCAAGGATGATGCCCCAGTTCCTGTTCAGAAAATCGCATCAGAGGAAGGAGATGCCATTGCGTCTGGCTTGAGCAAAGAGCACCAAATGCAGCTATAATGATAAGAATTGGGCTCCTTAGGAAAGGAGGGTGAAAGATAACTCCAATATCTTCTCGCTAATAGTAAAAAAACAACGCCAGAAGCACAATCTTCTTTTTTCAAGCAGCATTGTCTGGTTCTCTAATGAAAAATAATTAATTTTAGGTTGCTCTCTCTCTAGACAAGAATATGCATTTTTACATTGTGTTGGCTAATGTTTCTTTGGATCACTGCCATAGACATTAATCCTTGTCTTAGCATTTACTACAAAACTAAAGGTTTATAGTCATTATTATTTATTCATTTACAATTTACAAGCATTCCTTCAGCATATGCATTCATCCACATTGAGCTGCTGTAATTAGTCCAAGACATAATTTACTTTTTAATTTTCTCATATATACTATATATATATATATATATACATATATATATATATACACACACACACACACACACACACACACACACACATATATATATATATATATATATATATAGTATATTGCTTTTGTCCATGATTTTTATCTGTCGAATTGTCTCTGTATGTGACATCAACCATTCATTGCTTTGACACAGTGATGCCAGCCAGTCCTCCTGCAAAAACAGCTTGTGTCAGTGTTTTTTTACTTTATACAATCTCTATACTGTACATTCAAGGCTCTGGATGATAGGTATTTGATGGTATTGTTGGAAGTGTTGGAAGTGTTCCATATGAAGTTTCCTTGAACAAAGTAATTCGGCTTGGAAAGCAGACATAATCTGTTCAGTGTCTCACTGAGTTTTGAATCATTATACTTACTCTGTTTTAGTCTGGGGTTCAGGTGAAGATCATAGGTTCTGAAGTCAAGACAACTCAGTATGTGTTCTTTAATAGTCTTATAAAACATTACAGCATGTACTGTATATGTATTCTGCAGTGTGTTTATTATTTACAGTATTATAGTAGAGCAATAGCTGCAGCCTGTTAGATGTTATCAATCTAACATTTTGGTGGGTCAAACATTGTAAAAACATCAGAATATGAATGTGGCCTTATTTTTTGTGATTCCAGGAGCTCTACTAACTGGATGTGTTTGGCCTTCTTTTAACATTACTCCCTGGTACCTTGTTCAAGGCTGGATCCACCGCTGTGCTTGAGATGCGGAATGTTAACAGGTTCCTTGGGCAGGAATGTCTTGTTCTCTATGCGCTGGCTCTATGCTGTCATAAAGCTGTTGACCCTGAAATGTGTAGAAAAGGTTCCTGCCTGGGTTTTGTTCCTAAGCCCAGCTAATTGTTCCCTGAGGTCTTGTCACATGAATCAGCCTCAGGGTTGAAGCATTAATTCACATGAGTTTCTCTGAAACTCAGTTGTTCTCATGTGTAAATGTAAGTCTATGAAAAGTGCCCACACGCATTGTCTTCTCCATTTGTGACTAAAATTACCAGCATGAGAAAAATAGGGAAAAACAGAAAAACAGACTGAATTTCAGCAGCAGTAGAACAATGATTATGTCATCCACATGCATATTCTGTGAAGTAAGGAAATGTCAAAACCATCTCCTACTCTAAAAAGTAGAATAATCAAACTGCTTTGCCTGTGAAATAGAGCACTCACCAAAGCAACTCCTCTGCACCCCCCTCAGAGATTTCAGTGCCATTATGCGATTTTATCCTCTTTGAATATTTCTAAATATGCTGATTGACAGAGGGGGGTGTCATTATTGTAAACTGTGTGAAGAATGAGTCACCGCTATTACACAATCAAAGAACAAAAGACTGGTGCTTTTAAAGTCTCTCACCTTTTTTAGAGCAGGTTTCAGGCTCTACAAAATCTGGATGTAGACCTCTTTTAGTAGACAAGGTGCCATTGTCTGGAGTGTTTAACTGAGTTCGTAAAAGATGTGGTCCATGTTTTTTTTAAACCATTGTTTGGGTGTCTAGCACTGTCAGTTGCACAAGATGGCTGAACAACGTAAGCAAGCACAACGCTAAGAGTGTTTTTTGTTTGTTTGGCTAAAAATGCTTTTGAGACACCAGTATGTAGCAAAATAGAGTTGTCTCATATAAAGCTGACCTCTGACCCTCGCCCTGTTGCATGGGGGCGGTCACTACTTTGGCAGTAGCTGCACTTTGATTTGCTTGCAACGGGCTTGGGAATGATTGGCACTGCTTAATGAGAGCCCAGGAGAGGTAACCCAACAGCTGTTTGTTTGCTGCTAATGAGAGACTGGTGGAGGAAAGAGAAAGACTCACACACTGGAACTTTTTGAAAGAGGCTGCCTTCAGAGTGCCTGGCAGAAAGGCAGAAGTCCCTGAGGGCCGGGCTCTGGGCTCTGTTGCAGTGTGCCGCTCTAGAAGCTCCTGGGTTCTGCCACCGCTGTTCGCCAGAGATCAGATTTGATGTCTGCACAGAGGCCAGGGAGATGTGGCTTGAAAAAGCTTATCTGTGTCTCTGATAATTAGGTCGATTTATTATAAAAATATGACTACATAAAGATGGACTTTGATAAAAAAAAAAGATACAACATTATACACACTGATGCACATTTTGTAATAATGTCCAGGTTATTGCTTCTGATTAAGCTATACAGAATTCTACCTTTATTGAGCTTGTATAAAGCACCCAGAGAATGGTGGAAATAATTAAATGTGTGGTTTCAAACCCCAAAAATCTCAAGCATCTTTTGCACTCTTTCCAAAGGACAAACTGCCTGCTGTCTTTCTTTTATACATGCCTCTTCTCGGCTGGTGGTAGCTGCATGCTTTTAACAGACAACATCAGTTGCCATGCTGTTACATCCAGTACAGGAAACATCAACAGTATTGGAAATTACAAGGCTAACAATATCTGGTTGAATCTTCCGTTTTGGAACATAAACACCGAATTAAGCATAGCAGCCTCTACTTTCTGCTCTATTGATCACAAGACAGTCAATAAAAGCCTCGGCAGAACAATTTTTAAGGTACTAGAGTATTTATTCACAAGATGTGTAGCAAATGAAGCAGCATCTCAAGATAAACATGCTGAAGAATCTTTAGCCCTCCTGTTATGTTTGGGTCATTTTGAGCCGTTTAAGAGTTACAAACAGTGAAAAACTAACCTTAATCTTAAGTTGGCCTTTAGGTTCTCTTCAGAACTGACTAAATGAATATGTAAAAAAAAAATATATAATTTAGATTTGAATAATACTTGTTTATGTATATCAAATGTTTTGTCTGCATCTTTTATGTGCAGTCATATCTGACCTGTGGGTAAATAATGCTGAATTTCAATGTGGTTTCATGATCAGAATTAATAGATTAGCCTGCTGTAAATCTACAACAAATCTATTGTATTCTATATGGGTCATTTTTTACCTTAATATCACAGTTGCATTATGTTTAAACATTACAGAATGGTTAAATATATTCACAAGAGTGGATCTCAAGTTTATTTCAGACCATGATTGAGATGAAGGTAGACTCATTTTCAAAACACAAGCGCTGAATTGCCCCCCCTGAACTACTTATTTGATATAGGCAAACTACAATAGAATTGAATAGAAATAGCATTGGAGTTGGGAATTGTGTGAAAGGAGCCTTTTATAAACACTTGTGTTATAATTGATGCACATTCTCCTCCTGTACTTTAGTTTATAGTCTAACTCCATGATGACAGAATAACTACATCTCAATATAAAATCAAGACAGTTCAAATGTTTTAATGACATCCTGTTATATTCATGACTCTTAAAGGAATATTCCAGGTTCAATACAAGTTAAACTCAATCAACAGCATTTGTGGCATAATGTTGATTACCACAAAAAAAAGCACAAATCTGGGGTACAGTGAGGCACTTATAGTGGAAGTGAATTGGGTCAATTTTTGGGATGGTTTAAAGGCAGAAACATGAAGCTTATAATTTTATAAAAGCATACATTCATTCTTCTGTTAAAACTCATGTATTAATTGAATTGTTAAGTTGCTTAAATCGTCATTTTACAGTAATTTGAGTGTTTTATTGTTTGTTGACATTACATCATCATGCCACAAAGTTGTAAAATTTGCTATAACGTTACACAGAAAAAGGTTAGTAAGCAATTTTATCACACTAAAATCACATTAACATGCATATTGTTTATGCCTTGTGGCTATATTTTTAAATAGTGAGTAATTTAATGTTCACAGATTGGCCCCATTCACTTCCATTGTAAGTGCCTCACTGGAACCCAGATTTTTGCTTCTTTTTTTTCTTTTGGAGTCCAACTACATTTTTGTGGTAATCAACATTATAGCACAAATGCTGTCGATTTAGCTGAACTTGTATTGAGCCAGAATGAGAAGTTTTACACATTGTGACACAAGACAAAAAATGCTTGTTTATATTCTTCTTGATCCCTTATGTCATGTTTTGGGCCCACCTACGCAAATTTAAACATTCAATTAATCTGCATGATGTAGATGTTGAACAGCAGCCTTTTTCTGCAAATGTTTTCATTCATGCTACTGAGCTGTACACATCTCCATTCATTCATGATACTCTCGTTTTATAGTGTGTTAGAGGTCAGGGATGAGGTCTTGCTCTTCACACCAATTGTTATCCAATTTAGCATCCTTCAGAATGAGAACTGCAACATTAGCCCTGTGAGTGCGTATTTGTATATGTATCATGCGTGGGTGAAGGGAAGTGGATTTATGGGGTAGATTAGAGCAGTGTTTCCAACCTTTTTTATGCCACGGCACAGTTTTTTCAAATAAAACATTCTACGGCACACCACTATCCCACTTAGGCTAACCATCGTCAATATGTTTCCTTTTCATGAACTTCTCTGTGTTTTCTGTCTGTCTTAGTAGCATGTTTACTTGTAATGTTTAAAATTCGGCTATGCAAAAAAAAAAAAATCACATAGATAGGCTACAATGTGTGAGGTCACAGGTGGCAAGAGCGCTAAGTGGGTAATGAAAAAACAACAAATTTGCTTATTTTCTAATTTGCAGATTTGTTCTTGCAGTGCTATAACAAATAACAAGGATGCAAACTCATGAGCGGCAAAAAGGTAAGACAATCACTTTTCTGGGGATATTTTTTAAAGAATAAGCTAAAAGCACAAATTCCAGCTCTTTTAGTGATTCAAGTTTATTCAATTTACAATTGTGCAGAATTAGCTGCAAAATAAAGAATAATCTGGTGAGGCTTGCTTCTGTTTCTCAAATTTGTTCAATTTTATGAACTGATTAGTTCAGTAACCCCATCTGGAAATGTCACTAGGTGGCGACAAATGAGCATCTTATGTGCTATGAGTGAGTCAGTGAATCATTTTGAGTTGTTCATGACCTAAATCACACAAGAGACTTTATAGTATTTAAGCATTAAAAGAACAAAGCTTTCCTTCAGTCTGAGTATTATTTTTCATCCAAAAAGACAACAATAATAATATTATAATACTGTTACTATAACACTAATATAATACAATACTGACTTCAGTATAAGAATTATAAACACAAAGCAGATCTACAGAATCATTTTCCTACAGTAACCTATTTAAACCGATGAGCATGGCTTTTATCAGAAAAGACCACAATAATAGACAAATAATAATAATTTTGTGTTTTAATAATGTTCTTTCATCCTTGCAAAGTGCATTTTCTTGGTGAATTTCAATTAGTTCAATAACTGGGGTCTCTGATATTCTTAAATGATACGGTAATATTTAATCAAAAGACATTCAATGGCTCTTCACAAATTTGGAAAGTTTTTAAATATTTCTTGTTGCTTCGTACTCTCAAATACATTAATGATGAAGCAAAAACGTGTGTGTGAAAAACACTTTGGTGTGACGTCACTTCATAGACTTCAGTGTACTCTGCAGCGCTGACGCGAGTCATGTTAAAGACCCTTAACGTGTATACATATCAGTCACTTTTGCACATTAATCATTGCTGTTCACAATCACATAAGTGCCCGATTGTGGTTTTAAAACGACGAATTTCTCCGAAAGGTGAGGTGGTTGGATCCCTGAAATTATTATTATTTTTTTTTTTTCATGCATTTATTTATTTTGTGAAATTTGATCATTTTCCACAGCACACAAGTGTGCCGCGGCACAGTGGTTGGGAGACACTGGATTGGAGGCAACGTGAACACGCCAGACGTGTGTGCCTCCAATCGCCCGTGGGTGGCGCCAAAAGAGCAAATAGCGCCCTACATATAGCCTACCCCATTCGGCTCTTAACTGTTGAATGCGACAGTGTATTTGCTCATTGGATGCGATTCCAACACGATCAATACTCATCACATTTTACGACCCAAATGCTCAGGATTATGATCCATGTACGACAAAACGAGCAGAGCTCTGCAGGCGACCCCTTGGAATGGTCTGATGTGATAAATACTTGAAGTCCTCCTTATAATTTCAATCATAACTGATAAAACAAAAACAGATGACAAAAGGTTTTGCAAAAATAAGCTCTGTTGAGATGCAAGTACATACACAAAATGAAGCACGATTAAAACAATAGGAGAAGATATGGGTCATTTATATTTTAAACAGTGTTCAGTGTTTTCTTAGCCTAATCGCGCTTTCCGTCAAACAGCCTGTGGCGCGCGGGTTTGAGAGCCCCACCTCCTCGCGCTTCCCGCGTCCGTCTGCACGCGCAGCTAGAGAGGAACAGCGCGCGGTGCTGAAAATCACATCACTCACTCCCTTACATGCATAGAAATGCACGCAGGATTAACCCTGTGCGGAGAAGATTCAGTGCCAAAACTGCGTTAATAGTCTACTTCTGAGGAAAACGAAGGGGACACCAATCAGTCCACACGTTCTGCCATGTACTGACGCGTTTTGAGATTATTTCCGGTTAATTAAGATATAATTCTGCGAATAACTGAGTAACGAGGAGCACTATCAAATTCTGGGAACCCCTAACTCTTGTCTAAAAATACGTCGTATGAGTTGAGGATTTATGGACTTGAAAACGGGGGATATTGTCCGTTTTAGAACAGTTTATATTGAGAAAAAATAAAACTGTGACATTTTAATAGCATTCTGCAGCCGGAATTTCTCATTTATTATCAGTTAAACGAGTGTCGACGTTATCAAACTGACACGGAGTCGTGGGAATGGCGTGGAGAAATAGCGCGGCCACTTACGGACTATTTTCCAACGAAAGGATTTTATGTTTTCTTGATGTCTGGATTCTTTAAACAAGGGGTGTAGGGGTCTGTGTTACCTCGAAGGAAACATCATCTGTACTACCCAGACAAGAAGCCTCGGTCTCGGTTGAGACGCAGGGATCTGGCGAGCAGAAAAAGAGTGACTGACGAAGGTAAGCAGCGAACTTTATTGAAGCGACTGTAAAAAATACAAAATCAAACAGTGGAGAATGCTCCATATGCCGATTGGGTCACATTTAAATATTCGATACACGCTTCTGTGCCATTGCAGAAACTAGGTTTTTATTTTATAATCATTGTGAATTGGGTCTCGGTCCTTTATTATTCCGAAATGATGTATGGAATGCCCAAATTCTGATGGTGTTCATTAATGTGGTCCAGGATCGGTTGGGCATATTAGTTTACAAAAGACACACACAAAAAAAGACACTTGTTTGTCGCAGCTCTTAAATTCTTTCCGTGCGATCCGAATTTCAGATTCTTTCCGAATGATATTAGTATGTCAAATAAGTAGGCTAGCTATACGCATTCTGCAGAGATGCTCTTACGTATTTTGTGAAGTGCCAAGCATTCATTGGTATGGGTTTCGTTGCAATAAAGACAGATGATCAACGACCAGTTGAATGTGTGTCGCGAACCGGCGTTACTGTACGTCATGTAATATATAAAATGTAATTTTCGCTAATATCTCGCTTCCCAGCGGCGGATTTTGTTCTAGGGTGCTGTAGATATAGCAGACATACGAAATCGCAGTGGAGCGCCTATCTGGGCTGACTGGGTCAACAGCAGGATCAATGTTTGGTCAAATCACTGTAAGGCTGATTACAGGATTCCCCATCTACCATCTACACCAGCAAACCTCTCTGAGCTGCAGGGGAGTGTGATGTACACATATAAAGTGAGATTTAAGATACTAAAACATCTTTAAATATTAGTTTAACATTTTACCCCCAAGGCAGATGCATGATAAAACATTTTAATTATGTTTTAGTAAATATTATATCAATAATAATAATAATAATAATAATAATAACAATAATACAGCTCACACACACCCACACAAACACACACACACACACACACACACACAAACATCTTTAAGTTACTGTATGTCTCATAATAGCATCCTTAATAAGTTTATGTAAAAATTCCTGTTAGTCCAGGACTCTCACCTCATAGTCTTAAATAACCATGCATTCCAATCGCTGCATTCATTTGCCTGTAAAATTACAAAGCGTTTGTCCATAGAGTGAGGGTAATAATATGGGTAAATGATTTAACTAGGCTGAGCCGAAATGCTAAACCTGTTGAACCTGAATGAATGTGATAACAGATGATTTACAGCACTGCAGAAAAATAAAAGGTCACAATACTTCAGGGAAAATAAAATGTCTGCATGAACTATCAGTCTCAAGAGCAGAGCAAAAATGACTTCAGAACTTTAGGCTTTATTTCATGCTTGCTCATTTTTTTAATTGTTGCGGACATCTTGTGCAGTGGAAGCGAGGCTTGCCATGTACAACTGAGGTTTCTGTCTGAAAGTGCTTGTGTTTATTTCAACAACCTACTGAATATTTTCAGAGCCGTATAAGAATGAAACACTTACACTGGAGGCCAAAAGTTTGGAATATTTGTACTTTAATTCACCAAAGTGGCATTCAACTGATCACAAAGTATAGTCAGGACATTACTGATGTAAAATACAGCACTATCACTATTTGAAAAATTTACAAAATACAGCAGCCATCACCCCAACACCTTATCCTTGAGTAATCATGCTCAATTGCTAATTTAGGAATACAAAAATCACTTGCCATTATATCAAACACAGTTGAAAGCTTTTTTTTTTTTTTTTTTTTTTTTTTCTTTTTTTTTGGTTCCCACAGTATACAATAGACTGGCATGTCTTAAGGTCAATATTAGGTAAAAAAAATGGCCATCAAGAAACAGCTTTCTCTAAAAACTCATCAGTCAATCATTGTTTTGAGGAATGAAGGCTATACAATGCTTGAAATTGCCAAAAAAAAAAAAAACTGAAGATTTCATACAAAGGTGTACAGTACAGTCTTCAAATACAAAGAACAACTGACTCTAACAAGGACAGAAAGAGATGGTGAAGGCCAGATGTACAACTAAACAAGAGGATAAGTACACCAGAGTCTCTAGTTTGAGAAATAGATGCCTCACTTGTCCTCTGCTGACAGCTTCATTGAATTCTACCCGCTCAACACCAGTTTCATGTACAACAGTAAAGAGAAGACTCAGGGGTGCAGCCTTATGGGAAGAATTGCAAAGAAAAAGCCCCTTTTGAAACAGAAAAACTAAAATAATAGGTTAGAGTGGGCAAAGAAACAGAGACAACAGATAATTGGAAAAGAGTGTTATGGATCTTAACCCCATTGAGCTTTTCTGGGATCAACTAGACTGTAAGGTGCGTGAGAAGTGCTCGACAAGACAAATAAAATGTATTATTATTAAGACAGACACATCTATGGCAAGTGCTACAGGAAGTGTGGGGTGAAATGTCACCTGAGTATCGGACAAACTGACAGCTAGAATAGCAATAATCTGCAAAGCTGTCATTACTACATGTGGAGGATTTTTTTAAGAAGTTCTGAAATTGTTTTTCAAATTGTAATAGTAATTTTTCATGTTATTAATGTGCTGACTATACATTGTGATCAGTTGAATGCCACTTTGGTAAATAAAAGTATCAATTACTTTACATAAGAGCAAAATCTGTACATTATTCCAAACTTTTGACTGCCAGTGTTTCTGCTTGATTAATTTAGAAATTGGTTACCACCATTCACTAGCAAGGCAGTCCATAGTGAACATATGTTCTCTGTATTGCCTCTTCACAGCATGTAACCAACTGATGTATTTGAAACAGACTGTATTTAATGTTTTCATCCACATATTTTCTGAAGCTTACATTTTAGTTCACAGCTATTACAATAACCCTTTGTTTGTCAGGCACTCTGAATAGTTTAAAATCAACAGCACATAAATAGTTTGTTAAGTGTTTGTCTTATCATGATGAGTTGAAGAACTTATGCTCTTGGGTTGTTTGAAGAGTCCCTTATCTAAAGAGTGTGGCTGTGTTTTACATTTTTATTACTATTATTATGATCTGTTGGATCATTGGATGAATCCATGTCAATTTGTTATGTTATGCTGAGAGAATGAAAAAGAAAACAAAACAAAAAAACTGAATGGCTCCTACAATCTGTCAAGTGGCTTTAAATTGTTATTTTTTTTTTTAAGAAAACATTACCCTTACACTTTCCTCAACAAACAGAACTAGTTTTTCTTCTCTGTGAACAGTGTTTGGGGTGTAAATACACTAAAACTAGCCTAAAGGTCCTTGGTCGTGTGCAGTTTTTGTTTGGGTTATCAACACAAACCATTCCTTGGACAAATTTATGACCGTCACTTAAAGCCTACAAAATTTTGCGAAAAACCTAAAGGTTCCAAGAACAAAAAAGTCACTAAATGTAATTTTCTCCATTAGGACATAATTTATGTCTTCTTCATAGGCCAACATATCCTCACCATTATTAGTAGTTTCAAATATCCTATTAGCTCCACTTTTCCAGTCTAACTGAATTACTGTAGGGTCCACCTCCCCACTGCCTTGAGTGCAAGTTATTGCCTAGGTTTTCAGAAGCTGTGCTTTATGCCACAATCCCTAATCATGTTTTTACCCTACACACTATCAGCACAGACAAATCGACAGGAAGCTGCCCTGCAAATGCAAAAAAAGAGGACACATCAATACCTGGGCAATTAGTGCATCAATACGCTGCACTCCCAATCTTAACAGATATGGAGGAATTGAATTTCTGGTTGGATTTCTATGCATTCTTGTGTTTAGCTATTTTGTATAAAACTTATTTACTTTCCTTTAAATCATGGCCACTTGCACAGCCTGTATTGATTCTGGTTTGACTCATGCTCCATTCTAGATGTTACATGGATGTTTTGCATACATAAACATACAGGGTTCTTCAAAGACCACTGCATTATGTGGTACTGCTCAATAAACTGTCCACTGCTCTTTAAAATCACAACAATAGATAGTCTCGTTCAGGAAATAATTCAACTCTAAAACCATGTGATGCTTAAAACAGAAAAAACTGTGAGCCAGGGGAATATGGATCAAAGCAGATGCTAAAATAGAGGCTAGTGATTAATGAGGAGGCATAGCAGGTTGAAAATCAAACATGAGCATTACAGTGTGTAAATTAGCCTGACATTTCTGAGCCTTGATGGGACAGAGATTTATCATCTGTCTTGAGTAAATCTGTACTTTAAGATAAGGGCTGGCCTGCAGGTGCACTGTGACCCGGGAGAACAGCTTCTTATTATTTCAGTGTTTTAGAGAGTGGGGATATTTTACATCCTGTTATGCTGAATGGTTCCTTTGCTGTGTTAGCATTCTTCCTACCTTTTGTCTCATCAGCAACTTGCCTTGAGAAACTGCTCATTTTATGTTATGGGCCAATCAAATGAGTGTAACCTTCATTAAAGGGAAGTCATCCAGCATAATAGCCCCATCACTGGCAGTGAATATGCATTGGATTAAGCATACGTTGACGAATGTATTTTATAAACTGCTTATAAGAAGGGTTTAAATGTAATACATAGTACAAAGCTTGCTGAGCTGTTGTTTTTGAGCCTAACAGTAACCTTTATTACTTCTTAAAAAGCCCATTAAGAAGTGTCTTATTGCTTGTTCTAACTCATTAATTTCCAAAAGCAGCTTAGCTTGGACATGCATTCAAAATGGTGATAATTATAATTTTCCTGTACGATATTAACAGGGATTATTGAACTTCCATATTTAAGGTGGGGAACAGTGTGCTTCTAAATCATTGGTTGAAGTTGAAAACATTATTATTTAGCAAAATGTCAGAGGAAGATAAATCCATTTGTCATGGTAGAAAACACCTTTTTTGAATGAACGTGGTATAGTAGGTCTGCTTTTCCATTCTTTATGTACAAGTAATCATCTTCTCAAAAATGAGGATGATAAATAATGTAGGATAACGAGAGAGGAGGCATTAAGTGGTGTCTGGGGAAGAAGCATTTTCCGGAGAGCTTTTACAACTCTTAGCCTTGGATTTAGTGTTCATAATGTGCTCACAAAACAGTGTGCAGTGTGTGAATTCTGTTTCACCCTCAGCTATTCCCTCACTGTAAAGTAAAAGAAAATACAACAAAGTTTGTTTCTCTATGTTTACTGAAGAGAATACTGCTTGACGCACTTGTTTATGATTTAACCTGTTTTTCACACTGTTTTGCAGGCTGAGGTGTTACCTCTCCGAGGGCTCATGGATCTCCCTGTGGTGTCATTTCTGCTGTGGGTACTGCTACTGGACTTGTTGAGTGGTGCAGTAGGTGGCATTCTCTACCATGTGCATGAGGAACAGCCTCCCAGCACGCTCATTGGCAGCCTGGCGTCAGACCAGGGCCTACCAGACACTGGACACCTGTACAAACTGGAGGTGGGCGCTCCCTACTTGCGGGTGGATGGCAAGACTGGGGATATCTTTACCACTGAGATCCCCATAGACAGAGAGACACTGAAGGATTGTCGCAATAAAGGCAAGCCTTGCTTTCTAGAGTTTGAAGTGTCGGTCACAGACCTTATTCAAAATCAGAGTCCACGGCTGATAGAGGGAAGGATTGAGGTACAGGATATCAATGATAACACACCACAGTTTCCCTCACCTGTCCTCACCCTCTCAGTTCCAGAGAACACCCACATGGGGGCACTCTTCTCAATTCCGCTGGCCACTGACAAAGACACTGAGAGGAATGGAGTAGCTGACTACACCTTAACAGCAGGACCAGAGGCTGTAGCACCCTTTGGTCTGCAGGTTGCAGAAGACCGTGGTGAAAAATTGCCTCAGCTGATTGTATTGGGAAGCCTTGATCGAGAGCTGAAAGACTCCTATGACCTCACCATCAAAGCTGTTGATGGTGGCAATCCACCTCGCTACAGCAGTGCCTTGCTGAGGGTTGTGATCGCTGATGCCAACGACAATGCTCCCAAATTTGAAAAATCATCCTACGATGCAGAAGTTGCAGAGAATAGCCCAACCGGACACTCTGTGTTGCAGGTAAAATGGCTTGCATACTAAGTGATGTCAATCTTTAGATCCAAACAATGCAAGATAAATTGTCTATTGCATCATCTTGAAGTGTGAAATTTTAATGAGCCCCAACCTCCCAACCCTCTGCTTTGTACTTTGATGCCTTTCATCAGTGGAGCAGAGCCTGGCTTACCAAATTGGCATTTTGTAATTACTAGAAAAATCCAAATTGATCGTTGCATTCACATTAATTTAGTTAAAGAAGCCTAATGTATAAAAAGTAAGTAATTTAGCCATTTTAGACAAGTCAAAGCAAAAATAGCGCGCACACACACAAACACACGTTTAAGCGACCCGTGTTCAAGACAGTAAACAACTTTTTTTTTTTGTTACAACTTTTAAATTTGTATAACTTATAACAAATTTTGTTTGCCTTCAGAAATTTCAAAAGATGATTGATAAGAACCTAATGAAACTTAGTCACACTGTTAGAATAATGTATTCACATAAATTATTATAATTTTTTTTTACTTTTTATAGATGTTATAGATAACCTTACTGATGTTGATACCAGTAAATTGACATCTACATCCAACTCAAAATCAATGCTGTAAAGTAGAATGAGTGCACAAAATATGCAATATTGGTCTTTTCAATTATTTTTGAAATATAATAACAACACCCCTTTTATTATTAGTTTCTGTATTTGCATTTTCATTTTATAGGCATGGATGTAGCCCTCCATCTGCTTAAATTTAAGAAATGCAATATTTGATCTCACATTCATGATGCATAAGCCTGCTGAATTTATTAACAAAACATTACAATTATGCAATGCATTGAAGTCGGATCGAGCAAATTAAGCAAATAATTCAAATATTGAGTTTTGTGTTTGTTTTTTTCTTCGTTTTTTTGTAACACAAATTTTCCGCTTTCAAATTATGTCACAGAATTTGTGTGAATGTAAAAACAAACTTATCAATACTTGTATAATTTTGTCATATTATTTTACATACTCTGATCAAGTCATTTAATAACCATCAATTCTACAGAAGTTATCAGAAGCAGTTCTTTGACAACAAATGAAAAATAGTTATCATAAAATGTAACTTACATGAGGAGGATCACATTTAAATCCAAATTATAATAAATGTACACAGAACAGAACCCAACCCTCAAATTGCAAAATATAAACTAATAATGAATCTATATTAACAAATCTTGCATTGTACGGACCTACAGAGCTAAAATGTTCTTCTAAAAATCTTTGTTTTTGTTCTGCTGAAGAAAGTAAGATGGCACGAGGATGAGTAAATGATGAAAGAATTTTCATTTTTGAGTGAATTATCCCTTTAAGGTATCAGATACCCAATGCAGATATCTATATTGTAATAATAGCAATAATTCCAGCTGACAAACACAGGTTACCCCATCAGTAAGTAAAGCCTGTTTCATTCTGCGTCTGCGGGGAGAGAGATGCTAACTGGCTCACATAGACTGACAGCATAGCAGAGCTGCGGTTCTGTACAGAAAAATAAACTAAATTGCGTTTTTTCCTGTGATAACGGCCATACATTATAAAATGGAGTGAGGCCCTGTGGACCATTTCAAACTTAACTATAAGGAAGTATAACTATAAGTCTATTTTGCATGAGGAGGAATGCCACATTTACATTCAAAAGGCATAATTAACATAGAACAAAACCCAAACCACAATTTGCAGAATATAACCTTCTTATATTGATGGAAACACATTTACTAAATAAACTCCTATCATTTAAATAGGAATACAAGATGCGCATCAAAAAGTAATGTGACTAAATAATCAATTCATAACTGGACTAACTGGCAGACCAAAATCACTGCTTTTCCTCTGGTCTGTGTAGCTTTTGCAGATAAATAAATTGAATACAAACGTGAACTGTGTGGAAGAGCAGGTTAATTGACACTTTTGGAAAATATCTTATAGATCCACAAGACAAAAGAATGAGGAATGTTCATAGCGTTCACAGAACTGTGTGACGTGCTGGTGTTTTGCGATATTCGAAATTTTCACCAAAATGTAATTTGTAACTTGGATGGAAACATATGACTGCACGTGGAACTTCCAAATACCCAAAAGATATCTTTTAACTACATTGAAATGCACTCGAATTCTATTTATCAACACAGCTGTTTGCAAAATAGCCATTAATAAAGCAATGGAAAACAAAGTGCTTTTGTTAAGTTCATCGTGTTGCGCGTGACAAAGAAGCAGGAAGCCACATGTAGTCAATTATCTGTGATGTCCGACAGGTCTGTGAAACCTGGTTGCTCAAATGTGTCTACTGTGATCAATTGTGTTTGGATTTCAAGGGAAGTTTTCATGAGGACATACGTCAATCAATAAGTGTGACTGACCAGTGTGTCACTGCATAATAATAAAACATAATAAAGTGTGCAAAGAAAGGATGGCACGCTGTTTCTCCCAGATACAGTTGATTTTTAATCTAAGCACAAACACAACATTTTAGTGCAGTATCTGTTTAACTGTGCTTCAGATGTGTGCTTAACTTCTGTGTCACTGCATGTTCATGCTTTTGCTTGCGATGAGAAACAGGCAATACACAGGGGACTTGTATTTTGAGATGTATAAGTTGAACTTCTTTTAACGTAGCACTCCTGGCCAGAGATCTACTGTAATTCACACAAATGTTTCTGTCAAAACAGTATGCTGTACCTGCATACATGATGTTGCTTGGACATTTAGTTTTAGCTACACGATTATGCAAATGAGCAACATTATTATAATTAATTTTTTGACAAATGCTTTTCCAGGACAGGGGCCCCTCCCCTAGATCCACCCGTGGCTGAGTGTGAATAATGCCCACATGACAGGGACTTCCGCACATCAGACCTTATTAGGATATTAGCCTTAGAAACTCTGTATTAAGGATAAAAATATTGATTTGGCTGATGAGACATGTTGTAAATAAATAGACGATTACAAAAATATATAATTTGTCTATAATTTTATGCGGTCTCTGATATGTTTATATGTTTATTTATAGTTCTGGAGCTGTCACTGCAGAAGAGCTGCGCATCTGCTATCAGGTGCACGCCGGTTATTCTATACATAATCTGCTTTCTGGCTGATTTTATGAATGTAAACCACATGAGATTAGTAAAATACACTGTTATAACAACTCGATTATGACTAGAAGATATATGCACTAGATAATGTGTAATTGTCATGTTTACCATTCTGCATTCATTGCACTAATGTTATAGGCTAATGCTATGTGTTGCCATAATCACATAAAATTGTCTTGGAAAGTGTTTCAATGTTTCATTAAAAAAAACATATTTCAGTCATTACACTCAAATTTGAAATAGAACATTATAAGACTTGTGGCTTTAGCTCCATTGTGTTGCTTTTGGACAACACATTTACAAGTGTCTACTTTGACTTGAATTATGCCTGTGATGAAATGGAGTGATGAACTACAGCCATTGAATTTTGAGTGTGTAATTTTTAGGCTTGTGCTCAAAACAAGGGGCGCAGATGCTACATCTATGCCCCTAGGCGTCAGATGGACAGTAAGTCCAAGAAGAAACTCGAACTCCTTTAAAACAATGTACATTTACTTTAGGAGTTATGCTGCAGAAGAAAAATTTTTTATCGTAGAATATTGAATTTAATCTTTAATCAGGGGTCAACATTTGTCCAGGACAAGTGGATTTTTGAAGGTACAAGTGAAACAGAATTTTATTTACCCGACCAGACAAGCAGACTGATTAAAACGTCAATAACGAAAAAATAACTGGCTATATTTGTGATAGCCTAGGCCTATCTAACTTATTAGAAAGTTCATATTCTTATTCTGTTGTTGAAATCCAGAGTGCGTAATTTTATCATTCACTAGCGATCTAGTAACAGCTACAACCTGTTTGAATGATTGGCGCGTATGTGTGTGTGTTGAACATACGCGTGTTCTGAAAATGCTTGCGCTAATGCGTGCCTCAATGGTCAAATACATTGCAAAATTCTGCCAAAATGCCCGTCTTGGTGAGGTATTCATGTAAAGAGAGAGATGTGTAAAGTTAACATAGTGTAGAAAAAAGTGGATTTTTATTAAAATGTCGGACTTGTAAGTATAAATGTAAGTTAATAGACCTGCTGCCGTCTAGTGTAGTGTGTCATAATTGTAAAATTCTGGCAGGCTGAAGACAGGAACAGATGGAGACGAAGTAACTGAAGTGTGAACCCAAGTGCAGTTTAATTTACAGTGCTAATAAACAAAAAAAACATAAATTACTTGGCTTTACTTGACTAGACATAGAAACAGAGTTATAACCGACAATACTCGACCAGGGACTAATGCAAATAAGAGTTCTTAAATACACTGACAAGGGAAATGCCTGACAAAGGAAACAAATGACAAGACTACAAAACAGGAACCAATAACAAATCAGAACTGACAACAAGTTAACAAAACAATAAACCAATGAGAACAAGACACGTGAACATGAAGGAAACCATATCGCTTGATAAGACAAGGAACACACTGAACTACAAACTAAAAGTCTCTAAACTAAATCAAGCAGCCCTACCAGAATGTCTACCCCATTTAAACTGAATAATTATTGACAGAAACATGCATGACTCCCCAAGAATTCCATTGAGAATTGAGATGTATAGTGTATGGTAGAGGTATAAATAAGAAGTAGCTCATCTTTGCACATTAACATATGCTTTATGTCTTGAACATGTGTAAAATCAGTTTTGCGCATCATGTTTTTGTCTTAGTACTTAGTCCATTGTCATTTGATTTCAATTCAGGTTGAGTTGTAATGATTTTTTGTCTTTTCTATTGTAGGTAAAGGCTAATGATTCAGACTTGGGTCCTAATGGTGAGATTGAATACACGTTACATCAGGCAATTGATCCTGTGCCCAAACTACTGCGGATAGACCATTCCACTGGTATTATATATGTGAAAGGCCTGTTGGATCGTGAGGAGATCAACAATCTGAAGTTTTATGTTGTTGCACGAGACAAAGGCCCCTCACCCAAAAGTTCTAAAACATATGTTTCTATTGATGTGACAGACCAGAATGACAATGCACCAGCAGTGGAGATTCGTGGTATTGGACTTGTGACCCATAATGATGGGGTAGCAAACATATCAGAGGACATGCCAGTTGGCACTGCAGTGGCACTGGTGCAGGTTTCAGACAAGGACGAAGGGGAGAATGCTGTGGTTACCTGTGTGGTTGCGGGTGATGTTCCTTTTCAACTTCGGCCAGCCAGCGATTCCACCGTGGATAACAAGAGGAAGTACTTCCTGCAGACCACAACACCTCTAGACTATGAAAGAATTAGAGACTACCGTGTGGAGATTGTGGCAGTGGATTCGGGCAACCCAGCTCTGTCCAGCACAAACTCACTGAAAGTCCAAGTGACTGACACAAATGACAATTCTCCAATTTTCTCACCAACTCTGTTTGAAGTGGAGTTTGCTGAAGAGAACCAGCCAGGAGAAAAAGTAGTAGATGTAATCGCCTCAGATGCAGACAGTGGCACTAATGCAGAGCTTGTCTACAGCATTCTTGCAGACTCTTCAACAAGGGGGCTTTTTGAGATTGACCCCAGCTCAGGTGAAGTACGTGCTCTGAGCCCTCTAGATCGTGAGCACAAGGAACGATATGAGTTCCGTGTTACTGCGGCTGATAAAGGGGTTCCTAGTCACAGGGGAACTGCCACAGTTGAAATCAAGGTGCTCGATCGGAACGACAATGATCCCAAGTTCATGTTGAGTGGCTACAGCTTCTCAGTCTTGGAGAACATGCCACCTCTTAGCCCTGTTGGTATGGTAACTGTTCAGGACATGGATGAAGGCGAGAATGCTCAAGTGCAACTTTCCGTAGACCCAGATGTGGGGAAATTTGTGATCCAGAATGGCACAGGCACTATCCTGTCCAGTATCTCATTCGACCGAGAGAAGGAAAGCAGTTACACATTCCGACTGAAAGCTGTGGATGGAGGAGACCCACCCAGGTCATCCTACGTTGGCGTGACCATTAACGTCCTTGATGAGAATGATAATGCACCTGTTGTCACCAAACCATCTAACTCATCCTTTAGACGACTGTCTCCGATGGCTGCTCCAGAAAGTGTTGTGGAAGTAGTTGAAGGGGAGGACATTGATTCAGGGTCAAATGCTGAGCTGGTATATAGTATTGCTGGGGGAAACCCACATGATCTTTTTTACATCGCTCCGTCTGATGGAAAGATCACGCTAACTAAGGAACTCACTCGAAAACATAGTGGTTTGCATCGACTGGTGGTAAAAGTTAGTGACAGGGGGAAGCCATCCCGCCATGCCATTGCCTTGGTACACATTTATGTAAATGAGACCATTGCTAATGTAAGTCATGTTGAGGCACTTGTAGGTCACAGTTTGTACACCCCACTGGACATGGACATTGCAGGAGACCCTGATTATGGTTTGGCTGCCCAAAGAAGCAACATTGTGTATGGCAGTTTGGCTGGAGTGGCAGGGGTAGTCACTGTGATTGTTGTGGTGGTCTTCATCAGGCATCGCCTTCAGAGAGAAGCTAAAAGTGGTTACCAAGCTGGAAAGAAGGAAACCAAAGATCTGTATGCCCCCAAGCAAGGGCCAAAAAGTGGCAAAGGGAGAAAAGGTAAAAAAGTTAAGCCACCAAAGTCACCCAAACCTCTTGGAGAGGAAGAAGAAGTCAGTCTTCAAAAGAGTCTCAAATTTAACCTTGATGGGGTCAATGACAGCCCCAGGATCCATTTACCTCTGACATATCCGCCTGGAAGTCCTGACCTAGGCAGGCACTACCGTTCCAATTCCCCATTGCCCTCCATCCAGCTCCAGGCTCAGTCCCCATCTGCCTCCCAAAAGCACCAGGCTGTCCAGGAGCTCCCTGCTGCCAACACCTTTGTGGGAACAGGAGGTGATGACAACTCCACAGGCTCAGACCAGTACTCGGATTACAGCTACAAGACCAATCAACCAAAATACAGCACAAAAACGGTACAGATCATTATTTCTGATATCATTCCACTGTTGTCCACCATAGTGCTAAAATAGTGGGTGTTTATACTTGACTATATTTTAATTTAGAGATTATATTGTTTTCAAAAATGTTTATTGTGTTTGTTGAATTCCCAAGAAAGCCCAAACATGTGAGAAAAATCAAGGCAGTACATATTGGCATAAATTAATCTGCTTGATAGATGTAAAATCTCCTCCAATACTTTCACCGTTCGCTTTTGAATTAGTCGGACTCTCCTCAGGTGCAGGTTTCACGTGGCTTGCGTGTATTCACTGTGGTTGAAGATCCATTAGCACTCCAGTTCTGGTCACCAACAGTAAATTAGCTGGATCCAGATACTTTGGCTTCCCCACATTAGTAGGTTTTAGACACCTGATCAGGACCTGTTGACAAATAGGTGAGTAAGGCTATCTGCAGGCAGAGAGGGAGAGAGGGAGACATTACCATGTATGCTACTTAATGTCTCAATGAGGGAATCCACACATTCTGCGATCACCACTTCCATGTCACCTGTGGAACGAGAGCCATGGGGTCGGGAAAGGCCTACCCATTAGTATTTCAAATGGAAAAATCTTAGGTAGAGTATGGTGACATTCTGAGCTCAGTCAACACAGCTGGCAATACATCAATCCATGTTCTTCCTGTTCCAGTGCAGGCCTTGTGTAGGCGTTCTTTCAGAGTGTGGTTAGTTCTCTCCACCACACCAGCTGACTTGGGATGATATGGTATGTTCAAATGGCAGCAACAATTTGATGTCAATATCTCTTACTAAAGTAGATTGCATCATCAAAACAGTTTCATCAGCTTGATTTAGATCAGGGTTTACCACAACTTCCTTTGCTGCCCATTTCACAACCTCATCAGCTAATCTTTTTTCCCTTTGCCTCATCAGACTCTTCTGTCCTGCAACATTTATTACAGCCAGTTTAACAGGCAACTCTCATAAGCTCTGCTACTAGGTTATGATGGGATATCAGTTTGCCCTCGGCTGTCTTAAAATCTATTTCGAAGATCAGTTACGGCATAACCACACCAGTATACAGCATAATTTGGTTTTGAGCATGAACGATCTATATACCAGTGATCCCTCTCCTCCAGGGCAGATGAGGAAACATCAGGCCTGCAAGAGGTGGATGCAGGCAGATGATCCAATCAATCATGTGAATCATCAGAAAACATGCAAATGGTTAATTTATACAATGACAAAGTTGGATCATGCACAACAGAGGTTGGTTTAATATTCAGATTAGCATTAGCCAATAAAATAGCCTCATACCCTGATCGCTGTTGTGCTGTCGTGTGTTGTGTGGTAATATTATGCATAAATGCTCCTACCTAATGTGAGGTGTGCACAGTGATAGGGTGTGAAAGAACAATACAAGGCCTTTGGCGACTGAATCTAATGTCTTCGACAAGTGCACCACTTGTCTATATGTTCCACCATGGGACTGGGCGAGGATTGCTGCTGCTGTGCCTTCAGCCTCATGCACGTACAGATGAAAAGGTTCACTATAGTTTCTCAGACCTAGAGCTGGTGGGGAACTTAGACTGTTACGCAAGTGCTTGAAAGCCATATCATTTCAGCAGTCTTCGGCCCCTGAGAGTGTGGCCTCTCAATATCTTTTCATACAATGAGCAGTTTGGGACCCAGGCTCCACAATAATTAAACAAGCCCAGAAAACTTTGCATTTGAGTGTTTGTTGTTGGACACTGAAAGGTGGTTATTGTTTTGACTCTATCTGTTGAGAGACGAACTGTTCCTTTCTGCAGCTCATAACCCAAATATTCAAGTCTCGGTTTCATCCATTGAGCGTCTTTTGACACCTTGAAACCAGGATGTCGTCAGCATATTGCAGCAGTGTGTGGTGGAATCTTGGTGTCTTTCAAAGTAGCATGCACTATAGCAGAGAACACAGCAGATTAGTGTCTAAATCCCTGGGGCATTCTTGTCCACATGTATTGTAAGCCTCTGTACGTGAACATGAACAGTGTCTGCGTGACAGGCGAGACCGGCACACTGAATAAGGTGGAACACAGATCAATAACAGAAAAATAAGTGTGGTCTGCTGGAACAGAATTAATAATTGTGCACACATCTGGCACCACAGGAGACAACAGAATAATTAAATCATTAATCTTATGTTATTCGCCACATACCATTAGCCTTTTTGACAGGATTATATATTATAACACAGGTTTGTGTGTTATATGGTGAATTCATTGGTTTCATATACCTTGTGACAGCAACTGTTGTATTAATGGAACAATACCTTTTTCCTTTTCTTTTGAGAGTGGGTACTGTTTGCAGTATACTGGTATGTTAGACCGAAGTTTAGCCATGTATGGCCTAACGTCAATTAGGCCAGCCTCACGTGTGTGGCCCACAATGCTGGGTTGACATTGAGTAGTTCCTGTTTCACATCAGAAGACTTCACAGACGTTTAGGTGAGCACTTCACCACAAGTTCTATCGGGAAGACACGCAGGCTTGAGTGAGGTTTAAGATGTCATTTATTTGATGAATGTAAAACAGAAATGTAATGTCTCTCTTTGGCGTAGGCCCCGTCTGGCAGTCCAAGGGAGTTGTACTCGGAACCGTCATATCCTGCCGGAGATAGGAGACAGGGGCGAGGAGCCTACCCCCATGCAGGACGGGGCTCAACTGGTGGTGGTGGGGTGGTGGAGGTTGCGGCGTTACCACACTGAAACAGCAATGTGACAGATTGTTAGCAGACTTATAAAGCAATGGCTTGCCTGCGATTGGCTATGAATTACCCAGCTAATGGTGCGATGATGTACAACTGCTAGTCTTCCCGCTAGAACTACGCTGTGCTCACATTTCCTGTACACAGACTGAGAATGCTGAGGGGAGCATGAATTTCAAAGAGTTAGATTAAATCAAATGATATCTTGGCACCAATTTTGTGCATCAGATCACGCCACAATAAGCAGAATGGAGAGTCAGGTAAAATGACAAATTCATGCATTTTGAACAGAGTTTGGTTGTCTGGGGAGGTAATGGGCAATTTTTGTGTCATTTGACATTTCACAGGAATGCCATTAATTCCTACAGTTTATGGTGCGTCCCGTAATCGAACCTTCGTAACAATGAACAGCCAGGGAAGTTTTAGAAGCGCCAGTGTCTATCAAGAACGTATAGGGTTTACAATCAACATACATCTCAAGAAAAGGCAAGGTAGAATCGTCAAAACGCAAAACAGAAGGTAGAAAATATAACAAGGGCTCAGTAATCAGCAGGCATTCCTAGCGTGTGGTCCACTCTGTTGGGTAAGCAGGTGCAGAGTGCTCTGAGGGTCAATTACACGGAGCATTTCGGTAATATCGGTTGTCATTACGATTTCTACGGTCGTTCTGTCGGCGATTGTGCCCGCTTTTGCACTGTTTTAGATCATATTGTTTCTTTTGACAGTCAAGCTTAAAGTGTCCCAGCTTGCCACAGTATTAGCAATTTCTATCGTTCTTACCTTGAATGACTCGTTATTGGGGTTGGGTAATGTTTAGTCGGGAATCCCATTGTGGATCTTCCCACCTGCCTTTAACCATCGATTTGGCCCCACTCATATATCGATCTTCAAATGAGCCGTCTCTAGGGTACGGATCTAATTGAGGTTTTTTTTTTTTTTTTCACCCAGCCAAATTACTGATCTACGGCTCGGTATTATAACCTTGATAATTAAGTAACATCCATTGTTTTGGTGTTTCCTCCAGTGAAGGACAGCCTATCTCCTGTCCCATAATCTCACCACAGTATGAGTATTCAGGTATATAGTATACTGACACACACACACACACACACACACACACACACACACTATGAAAATAGGAACTATGTACTAGCTGTGGAATGTCAGCTTAAATATATATCAACATAGGTCAACTTTTCTCACACTGAGAGTCGCAACTTCTTAGGGAGCGTTTTTGTGTGATGATAGTTGGCTATCCTTAACAGTAAATAACAGTCAGCAGAGTAAAACCCTCTGCAAGAAGTTTCATCTCTTTAATGCTTTATGTTAAGGTCTTTTTATGCACTGTTGTTAAAGCAAAGCAATGCATCAACAATACATATCAAGATGATCACTTTCGGACAACAAAGCCTCTGCTGTAAGTAATATTACCGTATTTGCTGTGGAAAGATTAAAGTCTTTTGCTAATTCTGTCTGACACTGCTTATAAATATAATATATATGAATTAATATAATAAATATTTGCAGTAAAAAAGGTTTGTCATAAATTTGTCATCTTGATGGCATAAAAGATATATGTACCTGCAATATTACATTGCTGTTCTGCACTTTTGAATGTGCAGCGAGGATCGTCATGAAGCACTCCGGCTACTTTGATGCAGTTTTTTTGCTGCTCTGTATTGGAGCCTTTCTTATTTCTTTTATTTCTTACTTTGATTGCTTTGTGCAATAAGATGTTATTGATGTTATAGATGTTATTTAGCCTAGGCCTATTTATTTGTTGAATATCAGTGTCAACATGTTGAAGTACTGCACTTAGCATATGTAAATTCCTCTGTAATGTTCATGTATCGGGGTGACATGAACGTTACAGATCATAATTAAAAATTATTATCCTTAACACTAACTAGTCAACTAATCATTCAAACAACCGACTGACTAGTCAATTATGAAAATTGGTAGTTTTGCATATCCCTAGTCAGGGTTGGGTGGGTTACTTTTGAAATGTAATCCAGTAAAGATTACAGAATACATGCTGTAAAATGTAATTTGTAACATATTCCGTTAGATTACTCAAGGTCAGTAACACATTCTAAATACTTTGGATTACTTCTTCAGCACTGGTAGATTTTTTTCACTTGTGTTGGCTATAAAAACTCTGCCAGTACAGTGAGACAAAATACACATGTTAAAAATACATTCTCTGAAAAAACTAAATATTGTATGCAGTGTTGTTTCTAAAACAAGATAAATCAAATGGATCTTGTTTTAAAGATTTTTAGATATTTTTACAGGAAAACAATAAAAAAAAAATATTATCAAGAATACGATTTTTGCCCTAATATCAAAGGTCTTACTAGAAAAAAAATAGGATTGTACCTGGTATCATGCATGTAAAATTGCTAGAAATAGCATTTTAGCTTAACGTAAAGCTGACAATTTACACAAGATGTATTTATATTTCTTCTGCTCCAAACTTCAAACGTACTTCTCTGTCTGCTCGTATGAATGTAACACATCATAAGAAAGTGTTTCACCGCTGTTCAAATGCACTTTGGATCACATCATTCATATTTATAAATATTTTCCATCTGAAAAGACTAAATATTAAATGAAACAAATGACAATAAAATCCAAAGTAATCTCTTCAGTAATCAAAATACTTTTTGAATGTAAATGTATTCTAAATACCAATGATTTAAATTGTAACTCTAGTGGTATACAGTTACTTATATTTTGTATTTTAATGTATTCCGTTACTCCCCAACGCTGTCCCTAGTAAAGGACAGGTATGAGATCCATTTTTCTGGGTGAAATCACCACAGAGGTGCACCAAAAGTGAGTTTTAAAGGGAGTTGCTTTTAGCTGTAAAGAATGTAAAACAGTGAAGGTGAATGCATATTTTATAGTGCTTGTCAGTCGATTAAAAATTCTAATCGTGATTTAACGTATAATTTTTCATAGTTAATCACAACTAATCGCAGCTTTGGAAAGTAATGAAATTTGAATATATATGCTTTTTTTATATTTGATTTGCATCTGGGAGTCAAACATTGCTTTGAACTCACTCATGAAAGCGCTGCAGACTTAGTATGTCCGGAATGGCATACTACCCATACTACTCTTACTGCTTCTGTCATATCTATGTGTGCCATGCAGTAAACAGCCAACATTTTGTTCAGCATTTGGCGCTGGCTGATGCTTAAAAAAAAAAAAAAAAGATGGCAAAGGGTAAAAAGTTGGGCTGCGCCCGACCAAAGATTTTCCTAGTTGACTAGTAGTTGTTAGATTAAGCCATTAGTAGCCTAGTTATCGCATGTTTATGGTATTAATTTAATTAGTGGAGAAAAACATTTATATTAAAAGGATATGGAAGCCCTCAATCGCAGTCGGTTTCTAGGCATGCTGTCTCTGTGGTCCTGTAATCTTGTGAGAGGGGCCTATCTGACCTGCTGCCACTTTTTAAGTCCACTGTCAGTATTTAATTTCTTTAGTCTTAGATTTGACTCAGATGGCAATTCAACCAGCTCCACTTATGTCAATTCAATATTGTATGCTCACGTCAGATTGATGCCAATGAGGTAAACAGCAAAGAACCAGCTGCAGTGATATGTGCATGTTTGTGGTAGATTGATTATAATCTCCAGAGATAGTTGTAGTAAAGTTTACTGGGTCGAGGCACATGACGGTGAATAAGGTTGCATTGGTCCTGACTCCGTCAGTACCAGTCTGCAGTTTAATAAACCTAGCAGATGCTAGATGACAGTCAGGGTGAGTGCAGGCCTTCCAGACTCACTGACTAGGGAGAACAGTTACCCACGGCAGCTCCCACACTGTGATGGACAGCATATGGCATGAAAGTGACAATAGACTCCAGCTATGGAGAGTGTCTTATATCAGTGTGTTGTTTTTGTGTGTGTAATTTCAGCCCTCTGCATACACTCATGTGATCCACTTGTGCGAATGTGGGGTAAGATTCTCGTATGGCCTGGTTTTGTCAAATATCTGATCACAATCTCGGTCAAGAACATATGTTACATAAATATATATTTGTATCAGCAAGTTGACTAACAGGCGTATAAAAAAGGGACAGATGTTGACTCATGCGACATCTCCAGGCAGATGTGAACTTATGTGGGATCCCCTCTATTGCTCCCTATTTCCCTACCCAACCCAGCCCAACATCAGACTTGAGCAGATTGACCAAAATATATAATTAAAATCTCAGCCAAGCTGAGTGACAGATGTGGAGACTGAAGCATGGCAGAGCGAATGGGAAAACGGTCACCGATGATTCGGTGTGCGTGGCAATGTGCTCAGGTGTGTGTGACAGCCTTGGCTCAAGCTCTCCCAGTTTAAGCTCTGATGAGTGTAAACACAGTGGCTTTGTTTGCCATTTATTGCCAGTGAGGTTTGAGTGTGATGACTGGCTTCACTGCTCCCATTCCTGGTCTGTAAAAAAAATTATTAAGAGGAGTTTGTTTGTTTGAAAAGACTTATCCTGAGGTGTGACAAAACCCTTAATGCTCAATTCAAAATAGCATGGTCTGACTCCATTAGGAGAGATTTGCTTCAATGTGTGGCTGTGTGGTTTGCTTTTAAGTGTGACCATTTGTGCCTTTCACAGATCATGAATGTTCCCAAAACTCTCTCTATAACCTCTAAATGTATTACACTAGGTGACAGTTATTAAGGGGAATGCATGGGCTTATCAAGTACAGTGCTGATAATTAGCTTGGTCATGGCAAAGATCTAACACCCCCTTTTTTATGAAGTGTTCTTCCCTCTCCGGAACAGTCTTGAGTGAGGGACATTAGCAGACAGAGAGGGATCAAGGGAGAAACCTTCATGGTTATTTTTAAGTGGGTGTGATGTGTGCTTGTGAAGCTGTAAATCTGTGCTTAAATTAAATCCATACAATTAAAATAGCTTATTAGACAGCGATAGCACTTGGTTGTCCCCCCTCCCCATGGACTGCCCTTCATCTCCAATTGCTTCCAACTTAATGGTAGGAGGCGGATTGGGAGTTGTGATTTTGGGGTGGGCTTTAATTAGTGGAACACATCTCTTAACTAGGAAGTGGAGAATGGGTGATGGAGTGAGTTCAGTTTTTTTTAAATGTAGATCTATTTACATATGCATCAGACGACGTCTTTTGCTGTTGCATGTTGTCTCGAATATTGTGCCACGAGTGTTGCATTTTTTCATGAATGCATTGTCAAGTTACAGATATGGTAACACTTTACAATAAGGTTGTGTTGATTAGCATCAGTTAAAACAACAATTAACGAGATAAAGAATGAACAATGCTTTTACAGGATTTATTAATCATGGTTAATGCTAATTTCTAAAACATTTTTACATTAAAAGCTGTATATATTAACATTAGTTAATGCATTATGAAGTAACACAAACAATGAATAATAGTATTTCTATAGGTTGGCATTAACCAAGATTAATAAATGCTGTATAGAAGAAAAAAAATTGTTAGATCATGAGAATATTGAAGAAACTAATGTTATTGAATAGAACCTTATTGTAAAGTGTTACCAAAAATAATTGTAACTTTAAATCCATCATTGACCCCTTCATTTTCTTTATATTTTATCAGCTGTGCACCATCTAGATGTTTTTGAATGCAAGAATGTGTCCTGTGTGTAGCCCCTTAATCATCTCCAAACAGAGTGTTGAGCACTGCAGCCTCTCCGGAATGAAAGTGTGTTCGTACTAGTGGTGCACCGATCAGGGAATTTGAGGACGATACCGTTCTCTGATTTTTTTTAACACTTAACATTGGCCGATAACAATTTTTTCTTAAAGTGTCATTTGCCACACTTTTGCAAGTTATATGCTGCAGTTATATGCTTATGTCCCACACAGTAAAATTATGGTAAAACTGTACATTATTTAACAACATTACTGTGGTTAACATGAACTAATGAACTTAATGCATTTAAATCAAAAGGTTTTATTAGTTAATGCACATTAATTCACTATGAACTAACATGAACTAACAATGAACAATTGTATTTTTATTAACTGATTTTATTTTATTAACATTATTATGATTAATAAATGCTGTAAAAATATATTGTTCATTGTTTGTTCATGATACCTAATGCATTAACTAATGTTAAAGAAATGAAACCTTTTTATTAAGTGTTACCAAAATTACATAAAAATTACATTAATTGTGAATTGCTAACATTTATTTGTATTGAAAACAGTTATGAATAGTTCTGTTGTCAATATCAAAAGGTCATTGTGACATACTGGCAAACAAAAACCATGAGAGCATCACACACAGCAGAAAAAATAAGAAAAATATATCCATTACTAGATCTAAAACTGCTCCAGTGAGAAATCATTAATATCTATGATTGCTTTACTGTCTTTGGCATTTTGTTGTAACACAAATAACGAATTTGCGAACACAAATAACGAAGATGCGTGAAGACATGGTGTCATTATTGAAGGTTAAACGGTTACATCTGTTATTAGTGTTATTGTGTCCAACATTAATCTGATTTAAATTGGGATCCTGACAGAATAGCGCTGAGACGAGTGACTGACTGAGATATTGAGAGCACCTGGAGAGTACGCATGCTTGATTGACACAGAGAGTGCTCATGTTAAAGAGAGTAAAGCTAAAAGCTCAAAGCGATCGATCGGTGCACCCCCTAGTTCGTACAGTCTTTATGTGCAGTGTACGGTACCATCGCTAACAACATACCGCCCAATATACCATCATAACCACTGAATCACAAAATGTAAAAAAAAAAAAAAAAACTGTGTCTCAGTCACCATTCACATTATTTATTTTTTTAAGCAAAATGAAAGTTAATGGTAACTTTGAGTTCCATGGATAAAAGAAAGTCATAAAGGTTTGCTTTGAGATTTCAAGTCTTTAAAGTTGATAAAATGCACTGAAAATGTTAACAGATGAGATCCTGCAAGAGGGGAGATTACTGCTAAATCAGATGATGTTTGTTGAAAATAGATAACATGTATATTAAAGACAGATAAATATAAATATATTTTGAATATTATTATGTGTGCATATTATTTACATTAGGTAAATAAATACATAAGCCTACATATATTATTAAAATTGATTCACAAGGCAGATACAATACTTGTATAGGTCAGTTGGAATTAGAGAGCAGTGTTTCTGGATGCCTAGGGGAGCCAAGTAAACTCAGCTCAGTTCAATACTTTAATACCCACCGATGTTTAAAGTTAGGGCAATACTGAGTACCAGTGGCATATGTACACTCACCGGCCAATTTATTAGGTACACCTGTAAAAATAGTGTGTAATTCCAAACAACATAGCACTAGTGATTTACACACAACACAGTTTACACATCTTGCTACACAACACAATATACAATATACACCTAATAACATACAATATACAGTATACACAAATTAAGAAGACTGTATAGAATAAAAAAATATATACAATATACAGTATACACCAAATACACAAAATAAGAATACTGTAAAATCTACATCTACTTATTTATGAGATTATCTAATCAGCCAATCGTGTGGCAGCAGTGTAATGTATAAAATCATGCACATTTGGGTCAGGAGCTTCAGAATGGGGAAAAATTGTGATCTCAGTGATTTAGACTGTGGCATGATTTTTGGTGCCAAACAGGCTGTTTGAGTATTTCTGTAACTGCTGATTTTCATGCACAACCGTCTCTAGAGTGTAAAGAGAATGGTGTGAAAAACAAAGACCATCCTTGTTAATGACTGGGGTCAGAGGAGAATGGCCAGACTGTTCCAAGCTGACAGGAAGGTGACAGTAAGTCCAAATAAACATGAGTTACAACAGTGCTATGCAGAAAAACATTTCTGAACGTACAACACGTCGAACATTGAGGCGGATGGGCTACGGCAGCAGAAGACCCCTCTGTGAACCACTACTGTCAGCTTAGAACAGGAATCTGAGGCTGCAGTGGGCACAGGCTCACTAAAACTTGACCATAGATGAGTGGAAAATCATCGCCTGGTCTGACAAATCTGCATGCCTGCTGAGCTACACATATGGTAGGCCCACAGCAGACTCAGTTTTCTGTTATTGGCTGACAGAAGTGGAACCCAACGTGGTCTTCTACTGTTGTAGCCCATCAGCCTCAAGATTCGACATGTTGTGCAATTTAAGATGATATTTTGCTCACTACAATTGTACAGAGGGGTTATCTGAGTTACCATAGCCTTTCAGTCAGCTCGAACCTGTCTGACCATTTTCATTGACCTCTCTTATCAACAAGGCATTTTCTTCCACAGAACTGCCCCTCACTGGTGTTTTTTTTTTGTTTTTTGCACCATTCTCTAGAGACTGTTGTGCGTGAATATCCCTGGAGATCAGCACTCAAACCAGCCCATCTGGCATCAACAATCATGCCACAGTTTAAATCACTGATATCACATGTTTCCCCATTCTGATGGTTGATGTGAACATTAACTGAAGGTATAGGCTATGTTTATGTGTATATAAAAAAGGTTTGTACATTATAGCCAACAGTGCAGCTAGGAAAATCAATTAATGTTTGATTATTATAAAAATTAAGAGTTAGACCCATTTCTTGTGCACAATTTTAATTAATTCTCTATATCTTGCCATTTTTTTTAACAATGTTCTGTAATGCAGCAAAAACATAGTCAGATCTGAGTAGCCATGTTTGTTATCATTGTCAGATGATGCCAGAAGTAAATTGTGTCACTGACTAAAAAAATACCCCATTTTGTTGTAAATCCGTTACTGTTTTCACATCGCATTTGAAAATTATTAAACATCTTACATCCATGGAAAACTGTATCTGTATATAATATATACAGAGATTAGGTTTTGTATTGTGTTTTGTTGTTTAATGCTTGTTACATGCTTATAATTTGTTGTCTCATTTTTGTTTAATTTAGGGGTGTCCAAATGGTGCCCAGCTTCATCCAAAAGTTCAAGAGTTTGGAATCCTCCAGATTTCCACGGATGAAGTGCCACGCAAAAAGAATGATGCGTTTGTTATAGGACTGTTATTAGGTTAGATTTACTTTGCTGTTCCATGTTTATTGAGCACGCACAGAGACGCGCAAGCCGAGCACATTCTCCTAGAACAGGGGTGGCAACTATTTTGTTACAGGTGCCACATTGTCTTTAAGTAGTGCATGGAGTGACACATTGTACTCCTTGAGATACAGTGTTCTGCATTAATTTGCTTCTTCTAACTTTTAAGCCCAGAAATAGTTGTCTGAATTTCTGAAATGTTTATGTGACTAATGGGACTATTCTGCAATTGCAAGTATTGAAGTATTGTACCATTAGAAGTATTGTATTGCTCGCAATTGGTTTCTAGACCTTTCTATCTGGCATAAAAATAAATACTGAAGGCAGAGCATAATTAAAAATTATTTATTTTACCCTCTCTACTTCCCTGGTAATTTATTATTCAGTTTAACGCTTTCTATATCAGGGATGTGTTTTAATAAAAATAAAGAAAATCAAAAATGATAACTTTTTAGTTTATTTTTATATTGTATCCCTTTACTCCCAATTTGGTATGCCCAATTCCCACTACTTTGTAGGTCCTCGTGGTGGCGAGGTTACACACCTTAATCCAGGTGGCGGAGGACAAGTCTCAGTTGCCTCCACTTCTCCATGCATATTATCACGTGGCTCACTGAATGAAACCGCAGAGACTCACATCTTGTGGAGGCTCATGCTACTCTCTGCAATCCTTGTACAATTTACCATGCACCCAATTGAGAGTGAGAACCCCTAATCATGACCACGAGGAAGTTACCCCATGTGACTCTATGCTCCCTAGCAATCGGGCCAATTTGGTTGCTTAGGAGACCTGGCTGGAGTCACTCAGCACACCCTGGATTTGAACTCGAAACTCCCGTTGTGGTAGTCAGCATCAGTACTCACTGAGCTACCCAGACCCCATGAAAATTACATAACTTTTAATGTTTGTTACAAAGCAGGCCAATTTTCTCAAAACATTACCTGTTTAAGTGCTAAAACGGTCATGATGCAGGTCTCGTCATTAGTTTGTAGGCTTTTCATTCAGAACACAACTGAATAAAACACGCTGCATGACTATGATAAATTATTACTGCAAAAGTTAAATTACAACAAAGGTGTGACTCGCAAGGAACTTCAACATTTCTACATTGCAAAAACAAAAAAAAAACATTTTCGTCTCTTTCTTGCTCTTGCTCGTGTGTCAATGATGCAGAGATCTATGTTTATATTTTATTCAAGTTCATCAATGAGAATGTTTGCTCGGAATCTTAGTAGCACCAAACAGCACAAGTTGTTTACAAACACTTTTCCTTGAGCAAAATATCGCACTAGAGATCGCTTAGTTTGTTTAAAGGGGAACACAAGAGCTAGAAAGAGCACACTCCCATGCATGGTTGCCAGATTGCACAAAATAAGTATAACATTAGGCAGAATATTTCCAATTTGTGCAAGTATAAATCTCTAATTGGGGGGTTTGCATCTCTTATCTGGCAACCCTGAGCATGTTAAACGCTTGTAGAGGAGTGAAGTCCCAATGCAAGATAACTCAAATATCCAATGAAAAAAAAAAACGCTTTTAGGATAAATGAGCCGCAGGCCAGTTTAAACCATGTGAAGGGCCAGATCAAGCCTGTGGGCCGTAAGTTGACCATGTCTGGCCTAGAATGGCTTCTGCAGTGCAGGAAAGTTTAATTAATTGTAGTGATTTGGTTCATTCTGATATTTAATTGAAACATGAGTCACAGACTTCTCAGCACCATTTGAGAGTTAGGACATAAGAGAGAGCACTCAAAGCATTCACGCATCTTGTCCTGTACTCCGCTGCCTCAGCTTGCACTTGTATAACCAAATAAAAGTGAGTGCAATAATTTTTATCAAATAAAAATCATATTTGTAACACAAGTATCAGCAGAACAGAAACTATGATTGATATGAACAGATAAATAAACAGTAACTCCTTGAATCACATCATAGCAGGTAAATGTAACTTATTCTGATTATTGTTATGTGTCACACCCAAAATTTGTATTAAGCATAGAATATAAAGATAATGCAATAGTGATATCTTTTTATATTAGTACTACAACGATGCAGCCCACGACACCTTATGTCTCTTTGGATCCTAATCCATCCCCTAATGCATTATTACATCTGTTACCTCAGGATTACCGTGAATCCAAACAAATGGTCACATACAAGGATTTTCATAAGTACATGGGCACCAAAAAATGGTCTATAGAGTGCTCAAGGTGAATGCAGCTGTGCATTCAAATGTGCTTCTTTCAGTGCAGTACAGCATTGCAATTTAAACTGATTTCATAATACAGTAAGTACCTCTGTAGATGTTGGATGAACTGATGGCGTGCTTGGAGCGCTGCTTATGCAGGAGCATTTATCTGTGTCTCTCAGTCCACAGGTTCAGATTGTGTGTGTGGTCCAGAAGGCAGTGCTTGAAGTGGAAATAAATAATTTGCACGCATGCTGCCTTCCTTGGATGTGGTAGCCGTTTATCAAGCCTGATTCCCCATAACCTATGGATATCATGGTAGTCGCCTGAAGTACTATCAGAAGTTGATAGTGCAGATGTAGTCGTCTCCTCCATGGTATAACGCCATTTGTATGTTGATTAACAGCTTCATACATCTTAATGTTCAGAAAATATGCACCAAGGCACTTCCTGTGCTTCTGCATGGACACACTAAACACACATCCAGTGAGCTGCAGAATAATGCGCAAGAGAGCCAATTACTAGCACTGATTTTGGAATTAAAATAGAAAGGCAAGTTATTGATTTGATTTGTACATCTGTGTGGTTTTGTTTACAGATTATCAATTATTGTGCATGTTAACATTAATAAATGTGCACGTATGGGAATTCTCCGCATTATGAATGTGGAACTTGCAGGAATTATTAAAATTGTGCCCAATACCCACAATCTTGTGCCAAGTTATTTCCCAAAATCATTTGTTAGCTTGCTATGACCATCTAATGGAGCCTTCCAGGAGGGCAAAATCAAGTAAAAGCATTGGAGCACCTGCTAGCAAAGCTATGTAGCTGAAAAATAGTTCCAAGCCAAAAATGTTCCTTATATCTCCACTCTATCTCTTATTTCCATATCAACCACATGCTCCTCGTATACTCTGGGATGTGAATCTTTAAGATAAGGATATCTATCATTAAAATGCTGCCTTTCTTCAGAAAATTCTACCATTCTTTGACAATCCTTTTTTCTTTTACTTTAGTAAATTATGCTCCCTATATATCGAATCGAACACAGCCATAAATCAGCCCATGCAAAGAGAGAGGCTAAAAGACTAAATATTCAGTACCTTTGGAGCTCCCTGCACTTTATACGGTTCCTAACCCATTCTGTAATTCTCCATAAGAGGCAGCCCTGTTTTTGTGAAGGCTGCCTCAAGGCCCTTCCCAGAATCCCACATTTTGAGCATCTGTTCAGCCCAGCTTATGGGCTGGCTAATATCCATAACAAAATGCAGCCGTAAACCTCAAACCTGGCGCCCACCCTCTCAGATCTCCCCTCAGTGAATACAGTCCATTATACTCTCAGACTGCTCCTCATTAGAGCACAATACTGCAGGCACTCAGCTCTCTCTCTGCGGACCAATATACTGTCAGGTGCGAAGGCCTCACAGGCTCATACACGGTGTGAAGACAACTCCTGCACTTACAGGAATTTGAGAGATCAAGGCACTCTCTCAGCCTGCAGGAAAGAACACTTTAGTAATTATCAAAAAAATACTTTGCAATAATATACTGTGGGGATCACTCAAAATGAGAAATTAGCACAATGAGGAAACACATTGAAGTGCACAGAAGTCGACACGTGAGCCAAAAGTGTCATAGAAGCACCATAAAATGACGTGGCTGCTTCAGCAGTTTCATTTTTCATTTCACAATTGCTTATTATGACACCATTGGTTAGGTTCATGTAAAGTTTATGGTTTACGGTAGGTAGGAAGGTCCTGTTGATTTAAAACTTGGCGAGAGCATTAACCTTAAAAACCTTGTTGTTTGGGAGAAATGTAACTTGGTTTAAGTGCCACTCAGTGGACATTAAACCACGGAATTATGCTTGTGTCAACACAGTGAATGCCATGAAGACAGGGTTAGTCAGATATGCATTCTTGTTTTGTACATAGTCTCTCTAGAGGGTCTCCCTGGGACTAACAAGTCTCTACAGACACATACGGACTGACTGGTCTTGGCAGACACTTCAGAATCGATTGACCTGTACAAGTGCTCAGGGATTTAGTGCACTGGACAGACATATTCCAAAAGAGTAAGCTCATCCAGGGCAGCAGAAGCAATAAGTCGGTGTAGCCAATAAGGAGAGTTTTCAGTTTCTTCATAGCCATTTGTAGTCAAACCACAATTTGACCAGCAACCAACTTAATATGTTCAAACTGCTGGTTCTTTTGCCAAAATGATTCACTCGATATCAGCATGCTGTTGGATCTCTACTTCAAATAAATGAGGCCGACGTGACATTTTGAGTCTTGGCTTATCGATTCTCATGATCTTGACAAGCATGCTGGTATGGGCCTTGCAGAACCGACACAGTAGAACTGGATCCTCTCTCTCCCTTTTCCTTCATTTTAAAAGGACAAACTCTTTCAGAAACTTGGGCTCAAGTAGTGGATGCCTTCGTAAATCTTCACGCCTCTGGTCTGGTCCCTGTGTGCAAGGTTGGCGATTTCGATCTAACATCCCAATGATTACTTGATAACTGGGATTAGAGCTACTACCCAGGGCAGGAGACAGTTTCTCTGTCACCGAAAGAGATGGCTGTTGTTGAGCTCTTCGACAGCGAAGCGCAGCACACCACAGCAACACACAGATGTGCAACTAATGATTGTGTTGTTGCAGACAAGGATGACAATAATGATAATGATTATGGTAATATCTGAGTGTTTGCAGTCAGATTCATTTCCTCCCAAATATATTTCTGCACACAGCCACAAGTAGCTTGATTTATGGCAATGTTGTCTTAGAAGCATTTTTCTTCATGCGTGTTTACAAAGTCATGTCATTTTTTTTTTTCATGGTGCCAGAAGCATCGCTGATATCATCAAATTACCTTTTTGCTTACGAAATGAGGATGCCACGGAAAGTACGAATAAAGACAGTTACATTCTCTATCTCTATCTGTTTTCCTGAGCAGATGAAAGACTGTGGCGATTGTATTCAGTGCCCCTGTCTCATTTCACCACTGGGGAGAATGCATTCTGTGAGCCACCGGCAGTCAGAGCCACACTTAATGAAAAATGAGAAGCTCCTTTAGGTAAAGCTGTGTTGAGGATCAGCTCCCTGATGGCATTGCCTTTAGCTCAAATATTTTATCACTACTCATTCCAGCCTCCTTTACCTTCCGCCAGGCAGATTAGTGCTTTTATCAATAAGCAGCTTAGCACCAATGCTTCTCTCAATAATATGCTACACCATTTCTCTCTCACTGCTTTAACTCATAGATGCTCCTTTTTCCATTTTTCCCCCTCTCTTAGCTGGTTTGCTTGTTTACTTGCTATTTTGGTAGTGTACTCTTCTCTCAGTTTTTCATCTGTCTTCTGTGTTCTTTCTCTCTTTCTCTCGCTTTCTCTTTCACCATGCAAATATGAATTGTTATTTTTCTCATTCAAAGACAAACAAGGCCAATCAGATTTGTAAGGTGTCAGTGATGAAGTGGTTCATTCTCTCAGAAAATCAACTTTGCATGATGCCTCGTCATGGGCTTTGAATGTTAACTTGGAGGCACATTTCTCCATTCAGTGTGTTGCCATGGAGAAACAGGCAACAGCTCTGCATTAGCTGTTGATGCTTATTTGGAAATATTGATGATATTAAAATTGAAGACATATAAAGTAGAAAACAATCTCCTGAGGACTGAAGATTCCCTGAGCCATCCATTTTCATTTCCTTAATATGATTCTCAAATTTGAGAGACTGAGAGGATCTTGTTTTGTCATCTCACCATTAGTACTTTATTTTCTTTTTGTGAGCCCCCACCAGGCTTCAAAACAGACTTTCTTGCTCAGTCAGCTTCACCAAAGACCATGCTAGTCAACAACCTTAAAGGAAAAGTTAACTAAAAAATTAAAAATCAGTTATAACTAATTCACTCTCAAGTAATTTCACGTTTTTAAGTGGAACAAAAAATGTTTTGATGAATTTCCCAGTCTGTTTTCCATGGCATTTGATAGCAACTCTTAGGCATTTGATGTTTAACACTTAAATGCATGGGAATTTCACCAAACTCTCTTCCATATTCTGGGCTTTAGAGACCCTGCATGTATATCTATCAAAAATTGATCTACAAAATGCACAGATAGTGTAAAATTTTCAAAATTATTTTCAAAACAATTAGAAAATAATAAAATAAAATATATTTTTACATACAGTATTTTTATGTTTTATTTTTCATATATTAAAGTATAATATAAAGGATTATAGGATTCATTACTTTCTTGCTGGAATTTCAAGAGATGCAGCTAGCTTTAAAACACATATTGATCTACACATAACATCTTGGTTACTGTTGTAACCTCTGTTCCCTGATGGAGGGAATGAGACATTGTGTCGATGTAGTGACACTAGGGCTCTCTTGAGAGCCTCGGTTACCTCTTAACTTTGAGAAAAAGCCAAGGAGAATTGGTGAACAGAATTTGCATGCCCCTCCCCCGGACATACGGGTATAAAAGGAGGGAAGCGTGTGTCTGTTCAGACAGGTTTTGAGCTGAGGAGCCGAGAGTAAGGCCCTGGACATTTCAGCGTCTAGTACAGTGTTGTGGCAAGATGGACACAATGTCTTGTTCCCTCCATCAGGGAATGGAGGTTACGACAGTAACCAAGATGTTCCCCTTCTGTCACTCACTCAACGTTGTGTTGATGTAGTGACACTAGGGGTCCCTATAGAAAAACGCTGAACTGTATTACGTGGACTGCTGGTGCAGGTTTAAGCAGGCTGCTGCATGCAAAAAAAGCAGGTGCATCAGACTACACATAACCTTCCTCAATGCCCCAAAAGACATCATGTAGATCTCCACATCCCTGAGAGGGGGAAGCGACGTGACTACAATGGGAGCAGGGCATGCCAGCCACGGCCTTTTCTCTCTCTCTATTTCTCTCCATAGAGTGTTAGATGCGGCTTGGGTCATCTAAAGCTATAACACGCATCAGGGAAGGTGTTCTTTTCCCTATCCTATTCTTTCCGGGGGAAAAGACCCCACGGAGACCATATTCTACCCAGCAGGGGCAGTTAATATGTGTCAAAATACGTCACATGGGCTTACCTTCATATATGGAGGTGGCGCTGTGGTTGGTCCTGCCACGATGTGGAGGAGCTCTACAAACACAGCGACCGGGGAGCAGAGGGAACTCTGCCCAAGGGAGACACGGGTCCGCTGACAGGGGAAAATACATAACAGGAGGTGAACAGAGTAATCAGTACCTTTGGAGCACCTGTCCCAATACATGCAACTCGGTGCCTGCAGTGGGTCTGGCTGCGAACTCCTCCAATGAAATCAGAGTCAGAGGGCTTGGGAGGAAAGACATTCAGGGTCCATGGCTTGTGGACTTGACCTGGGGAGTAGAGCGCACGTCTTCGCCTCAGGAGAGGGGAAAGGTGCTGTGTGCAAGCGATACACCCAGCCAGCTGTTCCGTATTACCGAATTCTACGTGTTCGGACCTGACAAAACACTGGACGAGACCGGCTCAACCCTGAGATTGTAAAATCTCTCTAAAGTATTGGCTGTTGCCCAGCCCGCTGCTCTGAAGATATCTGCTAGAGAGGTGCCATTGGCCAGTGCCCATGAGGATGGCAAACTCCTCGTAGAGTGAACTCGAACCCACAAGGGGCGGGCATGGCCTGGGTCTGGTAGTCCAACCCAATGGCATCCACGATCCAGTGGGCAAGCCTCTGTTTTTTAGACAGTGTTCCCTTTCCGCTGTGTACGATCCAAATAGGTGCGCAAAGCATGCACCAGACACAGCTACGCTAAGGTTAGGTCTGCCTCCTCCCGGGGCAGCACTTGCAGGTTCACTACATGATCCCTGAAAGAGGTCGTAGGAACCTTGGACATGTAGTTGTGGTGTATTTTTATCAAGTTAAGTATACATAATCAAGTGTAATCAATGCCATTTTATTCTACAATTTTTTTCTGATGGTCAAGCAGGTCTTTTACTCTGTGTGTGTGTGTGTGTGTGTGTGTGTGTGTGTGTGTGTGTGTGTTTTTGGAGGCCTGTGCAGGAACAGGAATAGCCTCACATATGTGCTCTCATGACTGCTGAGAGAATATATGGTGAGGCTCTTCACCAGGTGCCTCCTGTCCACTTCTTAAAATAATTAGACCAGAGTCAAAGAGTAGGATGATGGATAATGGTGACATGTTTGGCATAGCCCCACCTTGTTAGAGGTCATGTATTTAAGTGAACAAAAACCCAGAGATGGTTTAGTTGTTCTGCAGGCAACTCGGCTTTATGGTCTGACAATAAAGTCTTTTCTTCTGAAATCAAAATCCCTAAGACTCTGAGTGATTTTTCACAAATTTTGGCAGTTCATGGTGGAGGGGGACAGCCGCCCGTACAGAATCTCCTGCAGGAATGAGAGCACTGACCTGACCGTGCACCTCTGTGGGTCTTCAGATCGGGAAGAACACCAATTTGCAAATAAGCACCACTTTAGGGCATAAAGCTGCCTGGTAGAGCTGCCTGGTGTGAATGAGCCAGTAAGGGGCCACGAGAGTGACTTGTTCCTCGTCCTCCCTTACCTTGCACAGCACTTGTGCAAGTAGGCTCACTGGGGGAAATGCGTTCTTGCGCAGCCCCTGGGCCAGCTGTGTGCCAGCGTGTCTGTGCCAAGGGGGGCTTCCGTCAGAGAGTACCAGAGCGGGCAGAGGGTGGATTCTTGGGAGGCAAACAGATCTACCTGTGCTCTGCTGTATCCACCCCCAATCAGCTGGACCACCTGAGGGTGGAGTCTCCACTCTCTGCTGAGTGTTACCTGCCATGACAGTGCGTCCACTGTGGCGTTGAGGTTGCTTGGGACATGAGTGGTGCGCCACGACCTCAGCCGCTGCTGACTCCAAAGGAGGAGATGGCGGGTGATTTGCAACATGCGTCGAGAGCGAACATCACCTTAGTGATTTATATACACTAGTCACTGTGTTGTCTGAGCGGACCAATACATGCTTGCCGTGGATCAGTGCCTGGAATCTGCACAGGGCAAGTAATACAGCCAGCAACTCAAGGCAGTTGATGTTTCGACCCAGCCTCTGCCCTATCCAGGAGCCAGTAGCTGTGTGCCCATTGCACATGGTGCCCCAGCCCGACTGGAAGACGTCTGTAGTATCTACGACACGTCTGAACATCTGCTGTAGGGGGACTCTTACCTATAGAAAACAGAGATCTGTCAAAGGGCTGAATAAGTGACAGCAGTAAGTGGTGAGGGTCACACAATATGTGCCGTTTTGCCATGCACATCTTGGGACTTGAGTCTGAAGCCAGTGCTGAAGTGGTCTCATATGCATCAACCCGAGCGGCCCATATGCCCAGGAGACTCTGAAATTGTTTCAGTGGAACCGCTGTCCCGGTCTGAACGTACTCAGGCAGTTAAGTACCAACTGCACACACTCGCTTGTGAGGCACACTGTATAAAAAGAGATGCTCTGAACCGGGGAGAGCTTGTTCTTTTCCCAGTTGACCCGAGGCCCTAAACGGCTGCGCACGAGGTCCCTGTGTGCGCAGAGCAACTGTCAATCGTGTGCTAGGATTAGCCAGTCTTCGATGTAGTTGAGTATTTGAATGCCCACTTCCCTTAACGGGGCAAGAGCTGCCTCTGTGACTTTCGTGAAGACATGAGGGGACAGGGACAGACCGAAGGGGAGGACCTTGTACTGATACGCCTGGCCGTCGAAAGCGAACCATAGAAAGGGTCTGTGATGGGGTAATATTGAGATATGTAATTATGCGTCCTTCAGGTCTGCCGCCGCGAACCAATCTTGATGCCGAACGTATGCCAGAATACGTTTCTGCATCAGCATCTTGAACAGGAGTCTGTGTATGGCCTGGTTCAGAACTCGCAGGTCCAATAGATCCGTAGGGGAGTGTTGCTTCGTCCCAAGATGGTTGTGCTGAGGAGAAGCTCAAGCATTTACCTTGCTCCGCATACCCGGTCTGGGGTGGGTAGGCGACTGAGGAGGAGGTTCTGTAGAGATGACCTCTAGACTCGTCACCACTTGCCGAGGTGTGAGGTGTGAGTTTGGTGCAGTTGGGCACGTGGAGGCAGAAAGTTTGCGTTCATGGGGGCCGGACTGCAAGTACTCTGTGTCTGATTGCCGTGAAATGTTCTGTTGTGGGCACAGGCTAAGTGACCCAGGGAGTGAGGAAACTGCTTTTTTGTGACAATGTGGGTACAGCAGCCTGTTGGGGATGCAGAAAACAAAGAAAAGGAAACAAAAGATTCTCCACCAGGCCCTCCACCGGGGGATGGAGTGGTCTGAACACCAGCTCTGTGGCAGACGTCTCTCTCCCTGGGTTGTCCATCTCAGGAGCGCTTGGGAGCCTTCCGGGTCCAGGAGGTGGTTCGTGAGACAGGGGCATCCGCCTCCTGCGGGGTGCTCTACGCTGAGACTGAAAGCTGGGCCTGGCTGTTGTGAAGAAGCCTGGGGTTTCACCGCCTCAGGGGGACGCCCTCGGCGAGCACACTAGCGAGGAAGTTGGTTTCGGGCAGCGAAAGTTGCCCTCCATGACTTCATCAGCTCATCTGGCACACCCAAAGATGCTAGCCCAGTCTGAGTCGGTCTCATCTCGGAACCGGACGGGAGCAGACAAGTGTGCTGGGGAACGAGTGGTCCACAGAGATTTACCCGGCGACACCGCACCCATTAAACTCTCGAAATCGCCTTCAGTGCCAGCCGTGCGGGCCCTATACCCGTGGGTAGAAGTTGCAATGTGGGGGGCGGCTAGACTTTCTCTCTGAAGAAGGAAAACCGCAACGTTGCCATGGTCATGTTCTTGCAGTGAGAACATGAACCATCCACAGACATGTGAGGCAGCGCCCATGGCCGTCAGAAGCGGAGAGGTAACGACCGTATCTAGGAATGACACAAAGACGGAAGGGCAACTTGAGAAAGATGCGTCTTTAAAAAGAAGTTCAACATCAATTTGTACACTTTTAGAGGAATATATACTCTTTTAGATGGCTGTCGAAGCTCCCAGGGGCGTAGTCTGCACCGGCGTGCAGAAGAAGAGAAAAGCCGCTGAAAATGCACCGTATCACCAACAGCGTATGCTCTTATAGAGGTGAGTGGAACAGCTGTGGGTTTACTCAGCTCGCTGAAGCAATACTGCTTGGCTCAGAAGAAAAAAATCTGTTTCAGACCCACACTTCCCTCCTTTTATACCCGTATGTCCGGGGAGGGGCATGCGAATTATGTTTGCCAATTGTCATTGGCCTTTTCTCAAAGATAAGAGATAACCTCTCAATAGAGACCCCTAGTGTCACTAAATCGACACAACGTCGAGTGAGTGACAGAAGAGGAACACATAATATACACATAAGATACACATTAGTATTTCCAAGTACTCATGCACTTATTGAGTTTAAATAGATACAGAACTTGATTACATACCAAGGGTCTCCAATGATCCTATACACTTTTGTTACTTAAAGGTGCTGTATGCGATTTTAGCCATTCTACTTCCATTCTACTTCCACTGAGCCATTGGATTAGCCATGCCCCCTTTTTCCAAAACAACTTGAGTGTGAGTAAATTATGTGAATTATTATTTTTGGGTGAACTATTCCTTTCACCATATTTGTGAAGAGCATGGCTATACTGGTCCACAATTTAAACCAGCTTGAACTAGCCTGGTTTTGTCAGAAAGAAGGGAATCCCAAACAAAATGTCAGTCATCCTACAGCATAATCAAATATAAATTTTACTCTAAGACACTGTATCCACTTGATACGTTTAGTGGACACTGGTCTTGCCTTTGGGTCAGTGGGAAAGTTTGAGCCACAGAGAGTGAAACGAGGACAAAGGCCCAGACAGCACACACCATTAGAGTGGTAGAGAGCTGCTTGCAATCCATTAAGCTCCATTAGGGAGGTATACGTTCTCACACACACTCACACCTTCACAGCCTTGCAGTGGTGTGTTGTTACACTTACAATCAAGTTTCATTATTCAGGCGCTTCATTCATACATAATGCAAGTTACAAACTACCAAGAGAAAACACGGTTTTATATTTGACTGTGATATGTGTCGCTGCAGAAAAGAAGCCCAGGGGCAGACTCGGCAATGCTTTACTTTTACAAACCTACTGTTAATATCACTTACTGTGTGCATACACTGATCATGAGCACACACTGCATTAGAAATGGTGGAGGGCACACTTTATTTTTATACAAGATGGATGACAGTAAATCATGCAACAGTCCTGCAGCAGTGGCATGCAGCTCTAATTCTCCAGCTTTGAGCTGATTCTGACTCAATCATGCATCACACCTTGGCACAAAGAAATAAGGAAATACAACTAAATCAATCCTTCAATACCAACAATCATCGTCAGAGGCTTGTCAGTCAAACCCTCTCGACACCCCTTATACTGAGATGTCAAAACACAGACTCAACTCCTGACCCATCAAAAACAAGTCCTAATAAGATCACCGCTCTTTATCTCCACCCCTGAGGAAATGCTACATTGCAGTTTTGGGAGGAAACCAGCAAAACAATTATGTTTAAATTGTTCAACCCACATTTTCTGTGGCAGGCATGTTGAAGGCCTAGTTTAATATGTGATGCTTCAAAACTATTCACAGTAGTGATGGAAAACAACATTTATCTTGTGTCCTGGATTGGAGAATAATCCACTTAACTGAAAATCCTGCAAAAAACAAGAAGTGAGGAACCACAAAAAGTGCCGGGGAGACAGGATGTTGCATAATTCTCTCCCCTGCTTTCACTGGCTGACATGAGCAGTGATCATTATTTCTCTCTCTGTCTTCACCCCACTGGGAAGGTACGATATTAAAATATTTCATGAAAATTGAGCTTTCTCTGGCTTTTTGGCAGTGGTTGAATGTTCTCTGCTATTTCATGTTGGCACTAAAAGAGAACAAGGTTTAATTGCCTAAGTTTATAAAATGGGGTGAGAGAGGAGAGGGTTCTGACAATGAGAATTGTTCTGATGTGCCTCCTTGTATTAGTCTCAAACGCAAGAGCGTCAAACCTAATGTATTCCAGGATTAGGGGGGAAAGAAAGGCGTTTTTAATGTGCTCTGAAAAAAGCTGGTGCTTCAAGTGCCCTGCTAAATCAGTCTTCAGTTGTAGTTGTAAACTTTTTAGGTTTAAGTCAACCTTGTGGCGTAATGCAATTTAATATCAGACTGTGTACGCGGTGTTGATTTTTAAATGGATGATATTTCTTAGAACATTGATTTCCGGAAGCTTTTTTCCCCGCTGTAGAAATGGTCACTGGCATTGAATAACATGGCTGAACTTGATCCTGATCCAATATTTTCCACCATGTGGGAATCCCTTTTCTGACAAATAAAAATGCCCTAGTGTGAAAGAGCAAGAGAGAAAACGAGAGACACACGCTAAGAGTCCGCTGCAGTCTAATCCATCCATTTACCGTGGTAAGAGATTCTTTGGGTGAGTGTTCTAAAGCGTGTTTAGAGATGATTATTTGAATGGCAGTCTCACACTCTTATCTGGATACAAGGCATGTTAAAACACAAAGGCCACTGAGGAGAGAGGGAGAGATAGCAGTGGACAATTCACCACTGATAATTATCTGTCCAAAAGCACTTGTCTGGATGATGAAATCCAATTAAAGTGCTTTAAAAAGACAGAAAATGGGATTAAAAACAAACCAAAAAAAAAAAAAAAAACGAGAGTCAATGAGTGGAGGGTGGCCTACTAACGAAAGGAGGAGCTTGGACATTAGCTTAAATTTCTTGCCGTTGAACCTTAACAGACATGTTTTGTTTACATTTTTCTTGCCCTCTGTTTCAAAGTTGAGACTCGAACCCTGCACCTTGGCTATTAACCACTGGCACACAACAGTTACTGCACTGTCAGCATGGATTACACAAACATCCTATCATTTTCACTCATGTATTTCTGTTTCCATAATACAAGAAAGATAATTGATGATAATAACACATCATTATCAGTGTTATATCTACAGTATGATTGTTGCAGAGAATGCAGAGCAGATGCCCTTATCTACAGCCACTGGCATGGCTCAGTTATCCATTATGCACTTGGATGCACACAAGAATTCAGGTTAATTATCTAGCTGCTGGAAAACACTCCATCCATTTCCCATTGGGATTTGAACCAGTAGCCACCAGGTCACCTGCTTGACCATGCACATGACAGAAAGGAAGAGATATATTGTGTTATATTTGGAAAGTTTATTTGGCGATATGTATTTTGTATAGTCATGTCATTAAAAGCTCTATTGCATTTGAATTTGAAAGACACACAGAGAGAGAGAGATAGTTTACTGCTGTAGATTTGCTCTGCCATTCTTTACACACCAGTGCTTTCTGGGTGGATACACAATACCAATAAATTAGTTTATCCAATTCTGCCGGCAATTAATTTTGGACTGCTACCTCAGCTGCGACCTTTGTCTTATCAGTCCTGGCAGGGTGGGAAGAGATAATGAGAGGACATACACTGGTGGCCAAAAGTTTGGAATAATGTACAGATTTCGGAAGGAAATTGGTACTTTATTTCACCAAAGTGGCATTCAACTGATCACAAAGTATAGTCAGGACATTACTGATGTAAAGCAAAACAGCCCCATCACTATTTGAAAAAAGACATTTTTGATCAAATCTAGACAGGCCCCATTTCCAGCAGCCATCACTCCAATGCCTTTTCCTTGAGTAATCATGATAAATTGCTAATTTGGTACTAGAAAATCACTTGCCATTATATCAAACTCAGTTGAAAGCTATTTGGTTTGTTAAATGAAGCTTAACATTGTATTTGTGTTTGTTTTTGAGTTGCCACAGTATGCAATAGACTGGCATGCTCTAAGGTCAATATTAGGTCAAAAATGTCAAAAAAAGAAACAGCTTTCTCTAGAAACTTGTCAGTCAATCATTATTTTGAGGAATGAAGGCTATAGAAAATGTTTCATACAAGGTGTACACTACAGTCTTCAAAGACAAAGGTCAACTGGCTCTAACAAGGACAGAAAGAGATGTGGAAGGCCAGATGTACAACTGAAAATGTGGATAAGTACATCAGAGAAACAGACATTGGACAACAGATAATTGGAAAAGAGTGTTATGGATCTTAATCCCATTGAGCTTTTGTGGGATCAGCTAGACTGTAAGGTGCGTGAGAAGTGCCAGACAAGACAGACACATCCATGGCAAGTGCTACAGGAAGTGTGGGGTGAAATGTCAGTATCTGGAGTATATGGAGTATATGCAAAGCTGTCATTTCTGCACATTTATTTGATGATAACGCTTTGAAGTAGTTTGAAGTAACATTATTTTCAAATTTTAATAGTGATTTTTCATGCTATTAATGTCCTGACTATACATTGTGATCAGTTGAATGCCACTTTGGTGAATAAAAGTGCCAGTTTTTTCCATAAGAACAAAATCTGTACATTATTCCAAACTTTTGGCCACCAGTGTAAGAGAGGTAGAACTGGGGTTTTTAAACTGTTGTTGCCACCTCTGTTTTGCAGAAAAATCCCCTTGCTCTGTACGTAGGGTAGGATCATGTGTCCTGCTCAGTATGTTTGAGAATGTTGGATAGGCATTTAGCCTAAAGTCTAAAACAAAGATCTTTTCCATTTTGTAGAGTAAAAATAAACTATTTGGCCTGGATAAAGACAATCAAAAGGATCCTTCAGAAGCTCTGTAGAACAGGATTGAAGATATCCTACAAAGCTCTTCCTCAGGCAAAGATAGTGTGCATGAATCTGTGTGTGTGTAGATGAGTGTGTAGCGAAGGGACTCTGAAGGGGTTTTAGGGCAGGATACATCCTTCCTGTTATGTGGAAGAAGCACACAAATCGGACAGTGACAAATGAACCATGCCCTTTTCTGCTCCAACTGCTACCCACTTGCTCACTCTTTTCCCTCTGTCCCCTGCTTATATTGTCTTTGTCTGCCTATATTGAAATGTCTTTATGCTTAGTTTGTCTCTGAAGGAAAGACCTAAGGCAAGGTCTTGATGTGTGGCATGCATACCAAACACTTAATTCAGAAATAGGTCTGAATTGCACACTTTTTTTACATTCTCCAAATTTTATAAAAATGAATGTGTATTTAAACAGACAGTTCACCCAAAAATGAAAAATATGAATTTACTTACCCTCATGTCATGCCAAACCTGTTTAATTATACTTCTTTAGAACTCGAAAGGAAATTTTAGTTGTTATGTTTGATTCACATACGTCTCATAGTTATGTTAGTCTTATTCACTTTCATTGTATGGAATAAAATATGTAATAAATGTGAATCATGACTGAGACTAACATACTGCCTAGCATCTTCTTTTGTGTTCTAAGGAGAAAGTAATATGGGTCCGAAACAATATATGAGTGTGTAAATGACAGAATTTCTATTTTGGGGTGAACTGTTCGTTTAAAATACTACAATCTAGTCCATATTTTATTTTAAGATTCAGAGTAAAAGAGTGAAGAAGCTCTTTTCTATCTATGATGACTCGGTATTGAAATTCCAATCATATTTTAATGCCCAAATAAGGGAATTTTAAGTGAATATACTGTATAAATGCCAAGTACGCCACATTTGTATGTCATTCAGTTGAACTCCTAGTGCCACTGACAGGCGGACATCAACCAGAACCTGTCCGGAAGAGCGCGTGAATCTAAAGTCCCACGAAAATATAAACTAACAAGTATAAACTGGTTTCTGGTTTCACTTTTAATGATCCTGTAATGGCAAATGTTCCTGATTCAGACGAGCTGTTGACACACAGTGACAAAGAGGAGGAGATGCTCGCTTACTCTATTTCTGTGGAGTGATAAAATGATGAAATTAAATTTCAAAGGTTTGCTTCATGACAAATAAGGGCTTGTGGGTTTAATAATCAGAGCAAGGGTGTATGATTTTGAAAGACACGAAACACCCGATGACCTCAGGAACATCACTGAGGATGTGACCCAGCACATCCTTGGATGTATCTTTGAATCAGAGCAGTAAAATAATGTGTGAAAGAAATGGAAATAAATATTTTACTATTATTTATTATGAAGCGCACATGCAGATAAAAAGCACACCTTTGAAAAATATTACAATTTATATGACAAATAATAGTGAAAGCCCTTAATGAGACAATTAATTGTCACAGCCCTAAAACAGACAATTAATCAGCATAATCGCAATTATTTGTTTGACAATTAATCATCAGTTAAATTTCATAATCGTGACAGCCCTAGCCAAGACTGTTAATTGCTTGGATATCTCTGTATTTGTTTCTTGCACTCTCTGTTTTTCATTCCCTCACTTGTTTCTTTGTAATGGATTTAAGCACTGTATGCTGATAAGAAGAGAAGAGCAGGACCACCCTGATGCTTACTGAGGCTGTCTATCTCCCCCTCTCCATGCTCACTGTGGCTATGCTAATACAATGGGCCTGTACACTTCATAACCAGGGACACATGACAGCACCACAGCTCAGTCACTTTATCTGCTCCAATAACATTGGATACTGAACAAAACCGCCACACCAGTTTAGCCCAAGAGAGTGCAGTATAGTTAAAGGTAGCCTCTGATATTGACAAAAATGGGAAGAAATATTGGCTGTTTTCAAAAGGGATGATAGAAGGTAATTAACAGTACCGTAATGCAGTATAGCATGAAATGAGAGAGTTTTTGAGATTGGATTCGGTCCCTTCGAGAGGGGTTTCAACAAGCTTTAAAAATTATCTAGTGTTCACTGTGGTGTGCAATTATGTGTTAGATTGTTTGTAGGACTATCATGGTCCTTCAGAATTTATTACAGCATTTAAAGACCTTGGAGAGGCAGATGTTTTCATTACTTTGCTAATATGTAAACATTTCGCGCAAAATTGCTTTGAATTGCTATACTTATGTAATCACATTCTTATACTTTTGGTTGGTTACGATTCCACAAGAGCCCCCTTATTTTTCAGCTGCTACCCTATTCATCTTTACAAAATCCTACTGAGGTTCACATTTTCACATCACAAACCCTAACATTTGGTGAACCAGGAGCACACAAAACGTCCATGTCAAGTGGAATCTTGCTCCTGCTACTTTTCTGCACATATTTATTTTTTTGGAAGTATGACTTTGTAAAAAGCTTACCAGGAGCTGAAGAACTATATACACCTTAACTGGGTGGCAAACTTCCCAAGGCATAATTGTTTGGTGAGAAACAATTACATACTCACACTCCAATTTCCATCTAAAAATATCAGACTAGAGAGCTTGCGGAGGCATGAGTCTCCAGAGCACCAACCCTAGAAATAGACTATTTCCCTTAGTTTTATTTATCAGTTTTGCATACTTTTGTTATCCTTGTTGGCAATCACCGACTCTTTCAGCAGTCATTTAGCCTTTTTGAACTGAATACCTGTTTAGAAATTCATTTTTTTTCCCCTCCCATTTCCTTTTCAGATTAATGTCAGTGCAAACAAAAGACCAGCAATGTGACGTCCGAACTGCAGTGCTGTGGTTTTGTGCTCACAATAAAAAAAAGATTCACGCAAACTGCAGGGTCTTGCCCAGGGATGGATTGTCTCTGATTAGCAGTCCATAGGAAGTGTCAACTTGTATTTGACAAGTATTATATGAAGCAGGCAATCCCTGCTGGAGATTTCTCCTGAGCCGAAACATATTGTCTGCTATTGTTCACCAGAGAGAGATGTGACCTCCTGGATGACCCATGCCATTGTGTGATAAAGCTGATTATTAGCTTCAACTCGTTGGCTATGTTTGTCTAAAAGCCTGTCCGTGCTGGTTTATGTGAAGATAAAAAGGAGCATATTAATGATACATTAACAAAATATAGCTCTGCCCCACTTTTATGTGTTGGAGCTCTGATGTTCTCAATGGCATCATTACAAAGGCATGGATGGGCTCCAGTGCAGGGGATCCCTGCACCCTGCATTCTTGTTTTGGCGTGCAAGGCAAGTGGTGGGGGTGGGAGGGGGGGGGTTGCTATCTGTATCACCCCTCAGCTTTTTTCTTTCATCGACCACACAGCACAGCTGGGGTTCCACAACGGTGTGTGCTAGGCCCATCCTGTTTTCTGGTCTCACCCAGGCTACCCAGCTGGGGTAAAAATAAAGAATTATATGCTTTTGTTCTGTTTTCTGTATGCTGTTGCAGCACAGCTTGCATCCAAACCAGCCTGCTTTGGCTGTGTTCTACATTCACCATCTTTATGGAAGCACAGCTGGGAAAAGGATGCAGGCCTCTGCTGCAACTCTGCCAGAGCATCACAGCTTGAGCCTCCACAAGTCTTAGGGCATTCGGTCTGAATCAAGTGTGACTGAGAAACTCAAACACAGCATATGAAATGAGCTTGCCATCTTAATCTCTGCTCTCTTCAAAGCATTGCTTGTGGAGAAAAAAATATTTATTTGCAACTGTTGTTTTTCACTACAACACAAAAAAAAATAGTACGACTTTTTTAAAGTGAAATTAATATGGTTTGATACTTCCAGGCATGGTCAAAATTTCAAATTTACCTTCTGTCTGCTGTATCGCTGACCTTCAGCCACCATTTATTCTATGTCCGCTGTAAGCAATATATGGACCAACCACCCTCTCTCAAACCCCCTCTTACCCCCCCCCCCCCCCCCCCCCCCCCAAATTCAATCTCCCAATACAATTTCAGTGATTTATTATTTGATGAACCCAGAAATGGACTGTGTGTCAATGAAGATCATGCCCACGGTCTGTGTTTTTAGAATTATCTCATGGTTTGAAATGTTTTCATTTTCTATTTTCTCCCAGAAAAATGGAAAAGTCTCTCTTGGTTCTGTAATGTCATATTTAATGCACAAACGGAAACAAACGGTTTAATTTGATTTAAACATAATATTCAGAGTAAAAGTGGTTATTTATTTGATAATTACTGTATTCTAACAAAGTTCACACTGAACTTTCATTCTAACAGTTTTCTGTGTGGGTTAAATTTACATTTATTAATTTACCAGACACTTTTATCCAAAGCGAGGATGCATACAACACAAGCAAATTTAAGTGCTCTATTACAAAGTTTCAGTTGCATTAGAAAGGTACAAGCCAAGAATAGACTTGAGTGCAACACTTTTTCTTTTCTTTCTTTTTTTATGAGTCTAGAGTCAAGTAATCATGAAAATGTTGTCTTTAGCCATTTTTTGATGACAGAGAGGGGCTTTACATATGGAGTTGGGAAGGTTGTTTGACCTTTGAGGTACAGTTAAGCCAAAAGTCTGGGAAAGAGATTTGGTACCTCTTTGATGTAGCTGCTTATTTGCAGACCACGGCCTTCTGGTGGAAACGTAGCTCTGCAGGAATAATTGTAGGTAGACTGGTGCAGACCCAGTGACTGTTCTGTATGCCAGCATCAGAGCCTTGAGGGTTGCAAGCTGTAACAGATGGTCGTATTTGGATCAAAAGGAGGAAGTGGGAGCCGGTTTCAATAGTCAGGTGAGACCTATTTATTAAACTCCAACTTAAATGCCAGGAAATCAAAGTACTGCTTTTCAGCATAAAACAAACACAGTTCAGCATTTCAGCACAGTAATAAACTCTCTCTGCCACAGATACGCAGTCTCTGGTGTGTGCCAGTCTCCCTCTCTTTTGGTGGACTGGGCCATTTTTTATCTCCCCCGACTCTCACTGTGAACATAGAAATGGTAATTAGTCACAATTCATCTCAGGTGGATGACCTTACTGATTTTACTCTCCCCAGACAGGCGTTCGAACATGCCCTCGTCTCCACACAAACCTTTGTGTTTTATTCTCGCTCACTTGTGCTTTTGACTTGTGTTTTCAGGTAGACTTTTTCAAAACCAAAGTAATTGATCCTTAAAGATATATTTTTACCCCAAAATAGAATTCTGTTGTTTATTAATCACCCTTATATATACCTTTAGACCTGTTAGCCACAATATCATAATCGTCATACCGGTGCGTATCCGCATTCAAACCGGTGTAACACTGTTCAATGGAAAGGAGGAGGCGAGATCCTGCTTAACAATATAAATAATAATTTCATAATAAATTTAAACAAAAAGACAAACACGCACAGGTGTTAGGTAGCTGCCTGTAACTCTCTCTCTGTTACACTGTTGTCTCTGGTCGCCTTTATTCTTCTCTGGCTTAATCAGCCTAATTAGGGGTCGGGTGTGCGGAATCACGGCCCCACCCTCTGCCCGGCCACATTCCTCCTTTTTTCTCTCAGGTTGGGGAGCCATACAACCCCCCCCTTCCATACAACCCCCCCCCCCCCCCCCCTCTTTTCTGGTCATCTCCGTCTTCATGGATATGTGAGGAGACAAGGGGAGGGAAACAACAATAATAACAAAAAAAACAATGTGGTATTTACACACTGTAACAGTGATAATACCAACCAAAACACAATAATAATATTTAAAAAGAAAGGGAAAGGCCAACAGAGGAGAGAGAGGAGAGAGGGAGAAAAAAATATATAAAAAATAATTTACATGCCGGTTCACCGAAATGCTGTAGCCTGGTCCTAGGCCACTCCTCCACCCTCGAGTGGAGGACAGCCGCATCTCCCTGGGCAGATTGGAGGCAGTCCTCTGGCCCCTGGCGGACAGAATTCCCCGCTGTGTTTTCAGCCTAATTAGGGGCCGGGTGTGCGTAATCACGGCCCGGCTCCACCCTCCGCCCTGCCACATTCGTCCCGCGCTTCCAGTTGTGAACTCACTGAAGGCTGATTTGCTAAAAATCTGTTTGGTTTTCCTCATATCTTAAGGAAAGTACTTTTCTATCAGTATTGATAATCACTTCTCTTCCCCAACACTGCTCACATGTGGCATTCCACAAGGCTCCATGTTGGGTCCTCTGCATTTTTCTCTTTATATGCTTCCTTTAGGCTCTATCTTTCAGAAGTACAGTGTAGTCATTGTTATGCTGATGACACACAATTTTACCTTCCTGTCAGGTCTAACGATTGTTGTTCCATCAGTAACCTCATCTCCTGTCTTGAGGAAGTTAAATTATGGATATCTGAAAACTTCCTCAAACTTAATGAGGATAAAACCGAGGTCATTGCTTTTGGCTCTTCGTTACGTATCACTGACATTGAAAATCAGTTAGGTACTTTGTCTTTAACCATGCACAATAGAGTTAGGAACTTGGGTGTCATCTTTGATTTTGACTTAATATTTGATGAGCAGATAAATGCTGTTGTAAAAGGAAGCTTTTTTCATCTAAGGTCCATTGCTAAATTAAAACAGTTTCTCTCACAGAAGGATTTGGAAATAGCGATTCATGCTCTTATTACATCCCGGCTGGATTACTGCAATGCCTTATATGTGGGTCTGTCTCAATCTTCTTTTTCACGTCTGCAAGTAGTCCAAAATGCAGCAGCTAGACTTCTAACAGGTACCAAGAAAAGAGAGCATATTACCCCAGTTCTCGCTTCCCTACATTGGCTTCTGGTTAACTACAGAGTTAAATTCAAGGTTGTGCTCTATGTTTATAATGCCTTGCATGGTTTAGCCCCTCAGTACATTGCTGATTTACTTCATCAACATTCTGCACCTAGGTCTCTTCGATCATCAAATCAGTTACTCCTCTCTGTTCCTTGTTGATCTCGGTGATCGGGCGTTTGTGGTTGTGACCCCCAGGTTGTGGAATGCACTCCCATTTGTTGTGAGGTCTTCTTCCTCATTGCCTATATTTAAATCTAGATTGAAGACACATTTTTTTCTCTTTAGCCTATAATGTTGTTTGAAAATTATAAGAGCCTTTTTATGTAGGTTTTATAATGTTTTATTAATTTGTTCTTTTTAACATTTTATGAGTTCTATTTAATTCTGTTATTAATGTTTGTAAAAAATTGTACAGCACTTTGGTTACAACATTTGTTGTTTTTAAGTGTGCTTTATAAATAAACTTGAACTTGAAGAATGTGACGCGAATTGAAACTGCTATCCTGAGCTCCTGACTTCAAATGAGCTCTTTTCAGGTAATTCATTATAAAGACCCAGTTCAAAAGAGTCATTTGTTCACAAATCGGGCATCATGATGGCTAGCGCTGTGTTTGTTGTTGCGTGCAGCCAGCGAGCTCATATCAACAACAGAAAGGGTGAAAAGTAGTGCGAGACTCACTGGCGCTCTAATAATAATAATTAATAATTAGTTACATTTATATAGCGCTTTATCAGTAACCTCAAAGCGCTTTACAAGGAAGGGGGGAATCTCCTCAACCACCACCAATGTGCAGCATCCACTTGGATGATGCGACGGCAGCCATATTGCGCCAGTACGCCCACCACACACCAGCTTACTGGTGGAGAGGAGACAGAGTGATGAAGCCAATCAGTATACAGGGATGATTAGGAGGCCATGATGGACAGAGGCCAAGGGGCAAATTTGTCCAGGACACCGGGGTTACACCCCTACTCTTTTTCGAAGGACATCCTGGGATTTTTAATGACCACAGAGAGTCAGGGCCTCGGTTTAACGTCTCATCCGAAAGACGGATCTAAAGATGTATTCAATAACTCACAAGATGATATCTGACGAAACCGCATATGAAAGCACACATCCTGACTAGAAGTCTGCACGGACCTTAAAATGAAACCCGACCTATTCCCGAAACCGTGTGGCCCGACCCTATCCGGCTTGAATGATTCCCTCAGATTTTAAGCCAAGCCTGACCCTGAAATTGCTTACTATCTTATTCTTCTCCAAGCAAGTGCTGTTGCAATAGGCTGTATTTTATGTAAGCATATAGGCAACATTCGTAATTGTACTGAAACAGTAAACATACACGGTTTTAACAAGGCAAGGCAGCCCCTCAGTACAGAGCAGAAGGGAAAAAAAGCATTGCCTTTACGTTTTTGCACAGAACCTTCACCTGGTGCAGAACAATCTGGAATAATATGAAACAATGCAACAGTCCCCTCTTTACAGCCTGAACTTGTTTAGAATGTTGAATCTTTGTGACAACTACACTAAAAACAATCTAGACGCAGTGCAAAGAATGAAACAGAGCAAAGGTGTCTCAACATGCTTTTTTGACAATTTGAAGTACTTTTTAAATGACATGGTGTTTAAAATATGACGGTCCTGCAAGAGACGCTGAAGAAAATGCAAGATGTGGTGCAAATGTCAAAGACATTTGTTCAGCATGTGTTTAAACAATGGGAAAACAGAACAGATGCGCTCAAAAACACATTAGGTGTGAACAGCCCCTATCTCGTCCGTTTGCGTGTATCTGTGAGTGAGAGCGCCTTCACGAAACAAGTTCGGTAAGCCTGTTTATTTTTTCTTGAAAAACTGTCCCGAACCCGGCCTGAAACTTGTCAGGTTGCAGACCTCTAATCCCGACAATGACAACTAGATTTTAAATTATTGTCAAAATCATATCATTCATTTTTCATTTTTGGTCCCATTTTAGTCGGGAGCCCTGAATGATCTGTTTTTGATTAAAGATAGCCAATCCTTACTCATCATTAAAAATCAAAAGTGAGTCAACTTTTTGGGAATTGGAATAGTAGATGGGAGAGAGAGAAGAATTATCGAGTTGTAGACTTGAATCTTTGTTAGGTTTATTATAGATAATTCGAGCCAATCAGTATGTTGGGATTTTAGGTACTATCTTTTTTGGGGGGTTTTATAGGGGTGTTTGTAGGTCAGTGGGCTAATCGGAAGCCAGAGGTGATACTCTGCAGCATGCACTGACCTCCATTACTACTGCATGATATAAGAGTGGGGAGAGACAAAAATAACCATTAGTCCCATGTTAAAGCAACTCAGTCCAGTATACCTCTGACCACACACTCAGAGGCAGGCTGGGAGCAGAGAGCCCCTCCTTTGCCTATATGTAACATGACACTTCCATGGCTAAAATGCTCCTGGGATCTTATCAGTGCAGTGATCGTGCCAAATAAACAAAGAGCTTTGAACTCTTCTCAAATGTGCACAGATCCTCACAGATGATCTGTAACCATGGTAGACATTCGCAATTGGCTTTGAAAAAAAAAAGAAGAAAAAATGGTATAAAAACAGAAAAAGGACCTGACACCTGCTCTCGATCCCTGCGGATACATGCAGGCCACACCATATTTTCCACTCTGAAAACCTGGGCAGCAGAATGTGAATTATAATAACCACTTCCAGCCTGTTCAGATAACCAATTAAAGGAATAGCTCACATATAATTTTTTTTTACCATCTGTAAAGTGTTTTTTTTTCTTTTAAACAAGAAAGGAGATGTACTGAAGAATGTTCAAGCAGCCATTTGAAATACAATTAAAGTAAATTGGAAGTAGTTTAAATGAATTGTGCCCTATATTCTAAGACTTTTGAATCCACATGATAGCTTTTTGTGAAAAACGGACCAAAAGTTTAAAAAAAAAAAGTCGGATAAAAGCATTTGTTTAATGACTCAAATTTAATTTGCCATTATGTATATTCAAATATGGTGCTTCAAGATTTTATGTAATTTCATTACATATGATGATCTATAGATTTGAGAGCTATGGCGGAAGTAAAACAAGCCAGGACATATCTGCCTAATATCTCATGGGGTGAGTATTTTTTATTTATTTTTTTGTCTGAGCTATTCTATTGACTTCTATTGACCAAAAACAAGACAGAATAGATAAAAATATATAATATTTAAGTAATATCACACGAGCAAGAGTGCTATATGGCCCTACATCAGCACTGCTGTGATTTGGTCGCAGGCATGAGCCCGTAGGCCTTAAAATGGTTTTTAAACCATTTTTGTATCCAATGTGGAAACTCTGTAAGTGCCTCAAGTTCTGTAGTCCTTTGTGTCTCTCAGCTGCAATGATCCTTAATCCTGAAATTGTTCATTTAAAGCCGTTTAAAACAATGTCCCAGCTTAAGTAATGTAGCGGTAATATGAGTGATCACAGAGCGCTGTTCTATGTATACAGTGACTAATGGATTCATTTTATGTCACCAACTGGCTCATATTACACACAAAAATTAGCTTTTGCCACCACCTGCTGGCTAACATATGTAATTACAAAAATAAAGACAGTAACTCCTAACAGATGCACTGCTCTTTCGCCTTAGTTTAGAATGGCACGAACACAAGCGGAGTGATACACACAGTGATGTGTCTGAGTGATGATGCTGTCACACATCAGTGCTCATGGAACGTCTCTCGTCCAATCAGATTTGATGATCGGAACTAACTGTTGTAGTATATCTATGGTATTATTTATATGTTAGATTAGAAATCTTAGACGTCTCCAGATTGTAGGGTTATGTAGTTTAAGTAAGATACACATGCTACATTTATCAGGTTTGAAGTTGAAATGATCCTGGTGAAAATAAATTATTTTGCGCTAGATTCCCAGAAATGCTGTTAGCAAAAATTCTTCATTGTGCAGTAAGTGTGTGATGTTTCTTAAAGTAGGCTCTTGGGTGATCACACATTCACAGTGTCTGTTAATGCATTACAATGCATTAAATGTCTACACCAGCCACTGCGTCTTTGAAGCCCAAGCATCAACTTAAACATTATGGAACTGTAATAGAGCTTTATGAAGAGCTTACAGTACATTGCTCAAACCTTTTGAATGATTGAAATTCTGTCGGACTTGTGATGAAGGCATGCACACACTTTTAAAGTGCATAAAATCAAAACAGGCTATTTGAATTATGGAGACACTAGAAATGTCCTCATACATTTTAGAACATAATACCCTTGCAATTACTAGTTTGTAACTTAAACAAATGTCCTCATAAACCACCCAAACCTGCCCACACACACACACACATACTGTCCACATCGTCACAGTTAATGCATCAAACAGCATTAGCTAACAGTATTGGAAGGGTTCGTACAGACATGGTTCTGACAGACCATGATTTCTCTATTTTTCTCTTTCTCTATCTTACACACATGCACACATACACAATGTGCTGCCAGTGTGTAAATTCTGTTTAAAGGCTTGTTTAATATCATGTTGAAAGAGATGTCCTGTCTTACCTGCCTGTATAAACTGCTGTAGGAAGAGTCATTGAAAGAACTGACAAACATTGAGAACCATTTGCTCATACCCTGTCGATCTAAGGTTTCAAAGCTTAGTTTAATCTATAATGCTTCACTATTAGCACTTCTTATCACTGTCTATCAAGGATATGCCTCAGTGTTCACAAAAAGCTTCATTATCTATCTATCTATCTATCTATCTATCTATCTTTATATCTTCATATATATATATATATATATATATATATATATATATATATATATGTGTGTGTGTGTGTGTGTGTGTGTGTGTGTGTGTGTGTGTGTGGCTAAAACTTACATATTCTTGAGTGTATCATTTATACGTTTGTAATGAAGGTTTGGATTAGAACAAGCTTTATTAGCTTTTAAACCCATAGGCCTTTGGCATCTAATGAAATGACCAGGTGGTCCATTAGATTTTTCCCTAACAAAAAAAAAAAAAAAAAAAAAAAAAAAAAAAACATGAATTAGTTCACAAGCTGAATACAACTCCATGTAATTAACACTGATGGACAGAGCTCTCGTCCATTTCCCCTTTTCATGGAAAACAGCACTCGGTGTCCATCCTCTTCTATTTCATCAGTGTGGTAACTATGCTATTGATATTCATTATTAGTTTTCAAACAAGCATTTGCAAACGCAGCGTGGTGTTAAATCTAGGTAGTCAAGAATAAATAAGCCCCATTTTGGACCTAGTTCCATGGCCTTGGTTTCTAATTTTTTAGCATCTATTTGATATTTTCCACTTCAAATGCAGGAATAAAGGAGACATTTGACGTATTCTGCCTCTGCCATCGCTCTTAGAAGGTATTATAAAAGAATATCAGTGCTGTATGAAGTCCTAAATGCGCCCTGACAATCTGAGACCCACTTGTTATGCCAACTTGGTATTAGCACTGACATGGTACTATTTGAAAGCTGAAGTGTTGTATTCTTCAATTACCTAATCATTCTCTGAGTGAGCAGGTAATCCATGAAAAGTTTATTTGGCTTTAAGGATGGAGAATGTCTCTATTTTTTTATTTTATTCCCTCTGTTTTTCCCTCAGTGGACACATTTCATTAGCCTCAACCAGCTGTGGTAGACAACTCATCGCAATGACACTTAGTAGATAGATTTCCCATGTAGGAGAGCCATCCTGAGAGAGTTCTTCTGGCCTTGGTTGTGGCTTCATAAGTGAGTTGGTGGTGGTGGTGGTTTGAAATGTAGAATTATATATTGTAAATGAATAAATGCAGTGGTCATTTCTCAGAGGCCGGGGAGCACACGCTACCCTGGAAAACAGGGACCGCACAATCACATGACTGCACTCCAATGTCTCTGGAGCGTCTAAAAAAGAAATGAGCATGAGCCATTATCTTTAACCCTCCAACATCTTCTTGGATATAACCCGTTGAAGTCTTTCTCCAAAGACTGCATTCAATAATGCAGCTCCACTAACATCGGATTAATGAGGCCTGCCTGGCATGTGCACCAAACTCTCTCTTAATAACAGCACATTTTTTGGGAGCTGTGCAGAACAATGCAGACCAATTTAGAAGAACTGCGGCTTCCTGAATTCTCCATAAATCTCCTCCATCATTTGTCCTGGAGTCACAGCTGTAGCATCTTTATAGGGATGGAGAGAGAGCCCAGTGATTCTCCCTGGACCTATTTGCGATCTACTCAGCTGACTATAGGTGTTTCAAGATTGTGTGTGTGTGCATGTCTGATGAGGCAGTGAATTCGGTCTGTCTATCTTTCCTTGTTGCCACCCACACGCAAATGAGAGGCTTGATTTAATTTCCACTTTGTTTTCTGTGATCTGTCATTCCAGTTAAAGATCTTGCATGTCTGCAGACCCATCTCACCTCCGGGCGGCTCAGTGACATTTTCAGAGCTGCTTTCATCCGTGTCTGTCTGACAGTCTTTCTCTTCTCAATGCTCTCCATAAACATATAAGCCAAACATATGAAAAGACACAGCCCCTTGCGCTTTACCATAGTTCCAATCAAAGAAACCTACATTAACTTGTCAAGCTAAAAAATAACAATAATTTATTGAATTTAAATAAAAAGGGAAATGTGTCAATGGTGGCTGCTAGTGTGGCAGTGCTTTGATTCACTTCATCAAATATACAGCGTGCTGTTCCCCCTCTTCCACTCCGTCTGTCTATATTGGGCTTGTGCTTTTTGCATTGTTTAAATGACAATCCTGAGAACCCCCCCCCCCCCCCACACACACACACACACACACACACACACAGTCACAAATCGGGCTCTGTTTTTAATTTGCATGGGCGTCTGATGTGAAGATAAGTCATATGAAAGTCAGTGGCATTTTCAGGTGAGGTAGATAATGAAGAGGATGTGAAGAAGGGCTGCAACTGCCAGCATTTTTCCACAGAGCCGCTATGAATGGTGGACCGGTGAATAATGCTTCCATTTCCCTGCTGGCATTTTAGTGGCATTTTGATGTGAATGCGTGAAGGGTCCCAGGAGAGAGGGGAGGAGAAATTCAATAGAGATAAAATTCCCTCTCTCTCTGTGCATTTATAGTTATGCCAAACATCAAAGATCAATATCAATGCTTGGTCTTCAGGTGGCCAATGAAGGAAAATGTAAAAAAAAAAAAAAGACTTCTTAGAAGGTCTGTTAAATTGTGATGCATAAGGCTCCATTTGCACTCTTTGTACCTACCCTTATGCTTTCTGATCCTGTGTGAAAATAAAGAGGGGGGGTTCATAATTTGGCAGAATCTCTTAGGACACTCCTAGGGCCTCTGCAAAGGGTTTTTGCTGGGCTTGTTTTCAACAGTTATGTAACAGGGATAGAGTGATGCCGTGTGACTAAGTCAGAGGAAATAGAAAGTGGAAAAAAGAGAGGAAGAAAGAGGCTTCCATGCTCCCCTCTTGCTTTATCTGTGGCTCTGATTCATTAATGGAAGAGAAGAGAAGAGAAGAGAAGAGAAGAGAAGAGACAATATGAGCAGAGAGGTGCAGAGATGAGACAATATGAGCAGAGAGGTGCAGAGATGAGACAAGAGGAGAGGAGGGGAGATAAGAGGAGAGATGAGAGAACAGGATACAAGAGGAGACTAGAAGAGATGAGACCAGATGAGAGGAGCAAGATGATGTGTGGAGAGGAGAGGAGACAAGAAGATAGACAAGGGGAGACAAAAGGAGAGGAGATGATAGGAGAGGAGATGATATGATAGGAGACGAGAGGAGACTAGAGGAGAGGAGACCAGATGAGAGGAGAAGTATGATGGGAGGAGACAAGAGGAGAGACAAGGAGAAAAGAGAAGAGGAGATGAGATGATATGAGATAAGAGGAGACAAGATGAGTAGAGAGGTGATGAGAGGAGACAAGAGAAAAGATGAGGAGAAAAGAGAAGACAACAGAAGAGGAGACGAGAAGAGACAAGAGGAGATGAGATGATAGGAGATGAGAGGAGAGACAAGAGGAGGCAAAAGGGGATGAAATAATAGGAGACAAGAGGAGAAAAAATGTGAGGAGAAATAAGAGGAGTGGAGACAAGAAGCTCATCTCCTCCCCTCTAGTCTCTTCTTGTGATGAGATAAGAGAAGACAAGATGAGAAGAGATAAGAGGAGAGGAGATGAGATGATAATAGACGAGAGGAGAGATGAGAGGAGAAAAGTGAAGAGGAGATGAGATGATAGGAGACTAGAGGATAAAAGATTAGAGGAGAGGAGGCAGGAGGAAATGAGAGAAATTACGATATGAGAGGAGAGAGGTGGTGAGAGGAGACGAAATGACACGAGATGAGAGGAGGGGAGTCGAAAGTAGATATGACGAGGAGACCAGATGAGAGGAGAAAGGTGATGAGAGGAGATGAGATAAGAGGAGACTAGATGAGAGGAGATAAGACAGGAGGAGAGACAAGGAGAAAAGAGAAGATTAAAAGAGAAGAGATAGGAAGAGAGGAAATTATTGCAGATTAGGGGAGACAAGATGAGAGGAGAGAGGTGATGAGAGGAGACATGAGGAAAGATGAGGAGAAAGGAGACGATAAGATGACAGGAGATGAGAAGAGACAAGAGAAGATGAGAAGATAGAAGATTATAGGAGATGAGAAGAGAGATGGGAGGAGACAAGTGGAGAAGAGATGATAGGAGACAAAATGAGAGGAGAGAAGTGATGAGAGGAGACAAGAGGAGACTAGAGGAGAGGAGATAAGACAGAAACGGAGATGAGAGGAGAAAGATGATGAGAAGTGACATGAGGAGGGGAGACGAGAGGAGACAAGAAGAGATTAGAGGGGAGGAGATGAGAGGAGACAAGAGGAGATGAGAGGAGACAGAAGGAGAGAGGAGAGAGGTGATGAGAGGAGATGAGAGGAGAGGAGACAGGAGGAAATACAAGAGGAGACAAGATGAGAGAGGTGGTGAGAGGAGATACGAGGAGACCAGATGAGAGGAGAAAAATTATGAGTGGAGACGAGGAGATGAGGTGAGATAAGAAGAGAAAGGAGACAAGAGGTGAGTAGATGAGAGGAGGGTAGAGGAGACGAGAGGAGAGATGAGATGAAAGTAGAGAGAAGAGTGTTCACTGTGTCAAGTTGTAAATTACTTCCAAGCTCTGACATTGCTCTAACATAACTTCTCTTTACTGCACATCAGCAACTCAAGGTGCAAGAGTTTGCACACCCAAGATGGTTACTTTGACACTTTTGCTTTCCCATTTCACTCATTGAGTCACTATGTCACTGCCGATTTCTGCCTGTGACAGCCACTGTGTTGAACTAGAGTAACTTTTTTGGTAATCCAAATGTCTTCAATGCTGATGACGCAAATGGGCTTAGTTGTCATACAGGAAAAGGGGCCTTTTCTAACATTGGTGCTGTCGAGAAGGCCGAAAGGACTGTAAGGTTTCCTAATTTCTCTCTTGGACTGCTTTGCAAAATGACAACCCAGATGAAAGCTCATGCTATAGAGGGAGAAATCTGTCTGGGCAGCCTCGTGGCTGTGAGCTAGCCAAACACTTGTTTCCCTCATCATGACATCTTCATCTCAACAGGCTCTCAAAGAGAAGAGTGACTTGTCTTTCACTCTCTCTCTGACTCACTTCCTTCCTCCAAGTTGTTATCTCTCTCTTCCTTCTCTGTTCCTCTCTTTTGGCTCTGCAGCATGCCTGTCACTCACTGTCTGCTGGGTGGAAGCTCATGCCTGACATGCTTCCATTAGTAGAGAGACTGTTCAATTACCTCAGCTCACGATGTTTAAACCCTGCCAATTACTGATACATCGTCCATCTAAATTATGCATACAAAGGGCTGGGCTGCTGTGTGTAAAGATTTTCCCCTTTTGACACTGCGCTGTGTGTCTGAACCAGCCTCTCTGCAGTCGGAAGAAGGGTTTTTACCCAGATGCCTGTTGTAACTGTGGTGGCGATGGATCCTGGTTGAGTATCTTGCTTTGGTATATCTTGTGCTCTTTGGGCTGATACCTTCACAATGGCAGCTTTCTGAAATTACTGGCACAGAGCTTGCCGTCTTCAAACTGGCACACTATCTCTCTGTATGCTCTCAGCACATCTCTTCTCATCCCACTGTCTCCTAGCAACCTTGGCTGTCTCCGGCCCAATAGGCTCCCCTGTATCTTCACTCACCGTGACATATCCCCCTTTATTCTACCCCCCACCCCCTCAAATAGTTGACCCCTATTCTGCGTTTGGGATGTGACTCTATCTCCTGCATGAGTACTCTCTCTATGATCTCAATTGAGGGCTTCTATAACATCCCTTTTCTATCTCTCACTCTCTCACGCTATCTGCAAATATTAATTCTTCTAAGGCATCCTATAGATGATCTCTGATCTCTGGAACCACCGCATATATACAAAGGCCATTTCTCATAAAAAGGCTTTGCAACTCATTTTACTTCTTTAATGTGATGTATTTTCAAGTGAAAAGGGATATTTAACAAGGAAAAAAATGTAAGGTGAGACTTGGTTGGATCGTGAATAGTGGGCATACCATGGTATCATGGGCATTACTTAAATGGAGCCTGACCTGATGTTTTCTTTCATTGGAAAAATATTCACTGTTGAATCATAGGCAACAAGACTAGGAATGTGTATTAAGTAAATAGGGTACATGTTTATCCAATGTTGACGTTAAACTTAAAAATCGTATTTGTATTGCATTTAACAGCACGATTCAGAAGGCAATAATGTAGGTTTGGACTTGATTATATCTACTGACATAACAGTCCACACGGCCTAGGTAACTTTGATGAGGAGGAGAGTGGGGCCAGGCCGTGACTACGTATGCCCGGCCCCCAATCAGGCTAATCAGCCTAGGAGAGGGATAAATGAATGTGTTAGTTCAGGAGAGAGAGAGCTACACACAGCTGCCGTGTGTGTGTGTGTGTTTATGTTTGTGTCTTTTTGTTTAATTTTACAGTAAATATTACTTTGACTGTTCAGCTAGTTCCCGCCTACTCCTTGCCCATTTTAACCTTGTTACAGTGACGCCACTGGAAATAGAAAGTAATTACTACATTTACTACCTTTTGATGAAAGATACAAGACACATTTTTTTTTTTATTTTAGTAAAAATATGCACTGTTGGATTGTGCACAATAAGAGCAAGAAAGTGCATTAAGAAAGTAAAAAGAGTCCATTTTGATTTCAGGTTGACTTTAAAGAACAATATGAAATGGTGTCCGCGTTAACCATTCATAATGCAACATATTTATGACAAAAGCACAATACAGAAGAAAAAATATGGTGTGGGACTTAAAGAATTTAATTGGATTGTGATCATTGCGCTATGATATTGTTGTTGTTGTTGTTCTTTCTCTATTTCTTCTGCACAGCAGTGGTTACATCACCAGAAATGTTATTTCAGAAGCAGATAAAGCAATGACTTTTTAATTAAAGGTACACTGTTTAACTTTTTGCCCTCTAGTGGTTCAAAAAATTAAACAGCATGTATCTAGTGGAAGAAAATTGTTTTGGAAATGACACATGTTGTTCTTCGGCTCTGCTCCTCTGTGTGGATGAATGTGGTTCGAGGCAACTGTGTACACTGGATACAGGATATCTTATCAGAGTGAATGGACAAATAAATAACGAAAGAAAGGAAAAGACTGATATCTGAATACAACAAGTGCCATATCATATGCTGTTGTTTTGACTAATTGGAAACATTGATGTTTTGAAATAAATGATATTACAAAGGTTAGGCAACATTCATTAACATTAGCCATAACGATTGCTATTCTGATAAGGTCAAACATTGTAACGTTTTTAGAACTGCAGGACATTCTAGCCAAATAGACCATGGTAGGAACTAATTTATAGATTCTCATTGTTACCAACCAGTGCTCAGCATAATTTCAATGCTCACGTGTACTTGGCAAACCTAGGACTAAAGGATTTATTTATATAAATTATTGGCATTATAAAGAAAAATACACTTGTGCTAGCAAGTGAAATGTTCTGAACCGATTACAGTTTAATTATTGTATTTCACTACAACACACGTGTGTGTGTGTGTGTGTGTGTGTGTGTGTGTGTGTGTGTGTGTGTGCGATTAAACAATTATACATAAACCATATCAATAAATTAAATAAAATATCTAACCTGTTGTGTAAGAAAAAAGCCATTGGGCCGCTTTTAAATCCTTTCAGATTACGGAGTTGTTACCACCAAAAGCCAAATCCGATGTTGATTCTGGTTTTGTTACGGACTCTGCCGCTTTCACTTTTTTGCTTTTAGGCCCTGATCTGTTTGGGGTTTCTTTATTTTTCACAATCTGTGATTCCCTGGAGGTTTGCCATTTTGAATGATCCATGGTAAATTTTTCTTGTTCGTTGTGACAATAAACTTTCAGCTTCAGCTACTCCCACTCGTGCACTACAGTAGCCGGAGCTTATTTTCTCTGTGTCGAATATGATGTGACATGCACAGGAGAATGACATATGTATGCAATTTCTTGTGAATTCCATCCCGACAGCTATAAATATAAATCATTATTATAGGTTTATCAAAGTGTATTTGGGTAAAGTAAACATATGGTTTGGAAGATTTTTGTTGCACTCTCTAATTAATAACATATTGTTGTTTAAAAAAAAAAAAAGCTACATAGTGTAGCATTAAAACAGATGTTTGTTTATAAACATATGTTTTTCCTTAGAATAACATGACCTGGTGAATCATGCATGATAAGACCACAAACATTTATTAAGAAAGTAATTATGGGATGATATTTTGATTTCATGTTGTTTTTAAAGCATCACTATAAATCCCAATTCTACCACTTGTTTTGAACACATTTCTAAGGTCACATTAATGGGGCAAACATTATTCCCATTGAAATCAAGGAGTATAAACTGAATTACTTTCAACTTACTATAAGTAATTGTTTCTGAGTCAGTGACCACAAGCAGCGGGGGTCAAGGGATGGCCTGCCTGCCTGCCAGCCTTCAACCAAATAAGCCTGCAGTAGTGCTTGTAAGTGCATGCTGCCCTATTATGGACAAATGCACAAAGAACTCACATTAAATTACATTCAATTCCAACAAACGTCATTACACAGTATGCCTATACCAAGCTAACACAGGTAATTTCAAATGAACCCTGAATCACCTCCAAATCAGCACGTTGATTTAATATATTTGCTCTATCAACAAGCCATCAGGTTAAATCTAACACAAATTCGCGGTTTAAGAATAGGGATGCATGATATATCGTGGGGATATAACTGGGAAAATCAAAATATAATTATTGCGCCGATAATGGAATAAATGCCAATATTTTCACCGACAATTTGTTATGGTTTATTTGCTTGTGGCTGAGAATGCTGCAGTCAGTGTCATTCCTTCAGGCAGGGACTCAGACAGATGTAAGCGACAGTGCGTGTGCACACACAAAGTGTCTGTGTGAATGAAAGCCAAGCTCATGTTGCTCTGTGTGGATTATTTTAACATCTCTGCACCTTGTTACATTGTTTTGGGTCTGTGTTTAATGCTGTAAGTAACAACATGCCATTTCCCATATTCTGTTTGTTTCATTAGGCAATAAACGAAAATGCGACAAAAACATGTATGTATGTTACTTGGGGGTGATCATTATTGCTTATTATAACAGAATGTGGGAAATTGCACATTGTTACTATAAGTTACTTGCAGCACAGCATTGCAATTAAAACAAGTCCCAAAACAACCTAACATGGTTCAAAGATCTTGAGAAATGTTTCAGAGTGACCTGAGATGGCTAAAAACATTAGTTTTGTGAGTAAAACGAATCTGCTTGTTGTATTTTACGAGTTGATACTTTTCTAACATTGTGACTCTAACGTTGATCTGTATGATGTTACCTATTCCCATTATGATTGTTGTGTTTACGTTTCATAAGTTATACAGTGGAACTGTCACAGATGAGTGCTGTACATGCATACACACCCATTACACACACAAAACACTGCTGCACATGCAGTCTGGCTGCTATCATTAAACCATGTATACAGAGTTAAGTGATTGTATTGTGTGTTTTGTTGTTTAATTTTTGCTACATGCTGTTTATCGCCTTGTGACAGTGCGGAGGGTGGGGCCGGGTCGTGATGCTACACACCCGGCCCCTAATCAGGCTAATCAAGCCTCAGAGAGCGAAAAAGGCCGACTGGAGACTGCAGTGGGACAGAGAGAGAGATTTACAGGCAGCTGTCAAAAAATAAACACAAAGACGATGTTAAGCTTCATTTTATGAACCAAATTGCTTTCAACTGAGTTTGATATAATGGCAAGTGATTTTCTAGTACCAAATTTGCAATTTAGCATGATTACTCAAGGATGAGGTTTTCTGGAGTGATGGCTGCTGGAAATGGGGCCTGTCTAGATTTTATAAAAAAAAAAAAAAAAATGTATATATATATATATATATTTTTTTTTTTTTCAAATAGTGATGGTGTTGTTTTTTTACATTAGTATTGTGATTATATGAATGACACTTTGTTGAATTTAAGTACCAATTTACTTAGGAAACTGCAAAATCTGTACATTATTCCAAACTTCTGGTCAGCAGTGTAAATGGGCACCATACAATTTGTGCAAGTGTCTTCTTCTTCTTTCGGCTGTTCCTGTTAGGGGTCGACACAGCACACCATCCATGATCAGCATATTTGACTTGGCACAGGTTTTACACTGGATGCCCTTCCTGAGGCAACCCCCTGTGGCTGGGGGACTCTCACTCATACATACAGGGCAATTTAGAGTCTCCAATTCACTTAGCCTGCATGTTTTTGGACTTGTGGGGGAAACCGGAGCACAATTTGTGCAAGTGTAATGTAATTTATTTATCATTCAAATAGGCATTCATCTGTAATATAAGCACATTACTGGTTCATGTTACATCGGCCAAACCTTAAATAGCAGCAAGTCCAAATTCCAAGCTTTTAAGTCACACATATGTTTTTTTGTGCATCCCTACTTAAGAAACAAATCAAAATGAAAAATCTGTTTTAAAATTGACTCATCATTTTGCTCTAAAGCCACGTGAATTTCTTCCATGACACCAAGATATTAGATTTTATTTTTTGGGCTGAGGAAATTTATCAGATTATTTGTATCCTGGTCACTCTTTTCCATATAATGAACATGAAGGGTGACTGAAGCTGTCAAGTTCCAAATTGGCATAAACAAAAAGCATGATAAAATATATTTTGATGGACTATGATGTGAATATATCCAGAGGTGGGTAGCGTAGCCAAAAACTGTACTCATGTAAAAGTACAATTACTTTAAAAACAAATTACTCAAGTAGAAATAAAAGTGCTAACATAAATAATTACTTGGCTGAGCTATCACTTTATAGGGGTAGTTCATCCAAAGTGAAAATTCTCTCATCATTTACTCACCGTCATGCCATCCCAGATATGTATGACTTCCTTTCTGCTGTGAAACACAAATTATGATTTTTAGAAGAATATTTCAGCTCTCTAGGCCAGTAAAATACACATGAATGGATTCCAAAATTGTGATGCTCCAAAACATAAACAAGCACATAAAGGAATCATAAATGTAATCCATACAACTCCAGTAGTTAAATAAATACCTTCAGAAGTGATATGATAGGTGTTGGTGAGAAACAGATAAATATTATAAGTAATTTTTTGCTAGAAGAATATTAATCACCAAAAACACAAGATGAATGTGAAAGTGATCTGTTTCTCATCCACACCTATCACATTGCTTCTGAAGATATTGATTTAACCATTGGAGTCTTATGGATTACTTTTATGCTGACTTATGTGATTTTTTTTTAGCTGTACAATGTTGCCACCCATTCACTTGCATGATATGGATTCTTCTAAAAATCATAATTTTTGTTGATGAAAGAAAGTCATACACGTCTGGCAAAATTTTGGCTCTTGTCAGATCTGGATGTCAATAAGACATAACTTGTCAATAAGAAGAGAGGTTTGGAAACCTTTCTAGTAAAAAGTAAGGTGAAAATGTAAACAATGACCCACAGGGACATTATATATAATTATATATAAAGCAATATCAAGGTTTATTAATGTCTACTTTCGCTATTTTATTGCGTTTAGTTGTTAGTTCAGTGTAGGTACAGTTTTCAATGTCTGTAGAATTTAGATCATTAGTTCTGTACACAGCCTGCATAGGGCACCAACCCCGGTCGCGCAACACTCTCTTCACCATGCGCTCGCCTCGCACACACACATCTCTCAAGTGCGCACCTCGCTGTGCATGCAGAGAAATGCTGTCTGTTCATACTCCTGTTATCAATTACACATTTGGCAAAGCAAAAGGCATTTACACTTAACTTGGATGTTTACATTGAGTTATACTGTTAATCAGCCTGAAGTGGCTGCGATAGTTTCCAATACCCCACGTGGGCATGGTTTAAATGCATAAATACTGCTTATCACATGCAGGATGCGGGACAAAGCACACAGATATATTGCTGCAGTTTTAAAAATGTACACTTAAGGGGGGCCTGGGTAGCTCAGCAAGTAAAGATGCTGACTACCACACCTGGAGTCACAAGTTCAAATCCAGGGTGTGCTAAGTGAATCCTGTCAGGCTTCCTAAGCAACCAATTAGCAGGATTGCTAGGGTGGGCAGAGTCACGTTGGGTTAACCTCCTCGTGGTTGCTAAAATGTGGTTCTCGCTCTCGGTGGGGCATGTGTTGCACAATGTCCCCTCTACTTCTCTCTGAGTCACCCAGCCCCCTGGACACGATGGCACATACATGGCCCAGTTGTGCATGAATGCCGTGGAGAATAGCGGGAAGCCTCCATATACGCTAGGTCTCCGTGGTAATGCGCTCAACAAGCCAAGTGATAAGATGCGTGGATTGTTGGTCTCAGACACGGAATAAACTGAGATTTGTCCTATGCCACCCGGATTGAGGAGACTCACTGCACCACCAAAAGGAATTGGGCATGCCAAATTAAATAAAATTTACTCTTTAAAACTGATGTCATAATAGCTCATATTTACAGAATCACCCTGAAAATGACCATCACCATGTCACAGAAAAGCCTGTGTTATCCATTAGAACCATGATTTACCTCAGAGTGCTTCTTTAAGTTAGAGCTGCAATTTTAATCTTGAAATATCCACTTAACTTGATGTTAAATTAAGGCATTGCATGACTATTCTTTTTTCACTGTGTAGAGCAAAGAATGTGTTTCACTTTGAAGAGTATAATGCTGCAGCAGTGAATGACTCAGCTTGTGTTACTATCTGTGAGAACGCACAGAAGAACTTCATCATAACTTCATCGCTGTCATAAAGTCCCATTCAAGAATTTCTCAATAATAGAGATGCACCGATCGACCGGGCAGGGACTGGAATCAGCTGATTTTCCACATGCTCGGCCTGGACCGGTGACCGGCCAGTCAGCCTGACGTTTTTCTGATTCCAAGCCGGTCCGTTTTGTTGCCAGCGGCACAGGCAATAATGTCACAGCCGCATGTAAACATGTCGTTGGTGTGGACGTTTTTCAACATTCGGAACAGCATACCTAATTAGACACTTAAAACACCCTCACCCAGCTGAACATGCCCAGTTTGAAGAAGCTAAAAAAGGGAAAGCGGCTAAAGCTAGCCAGAGCTCAGAGCCAGCCACAAGTCAGCAGCCTCTCCTATCTTTCCTTTGGGTCCCACTCTAGGTGTGTCTTGTCGTCGCAGGATGCTAATGGCAGACGCCTCCCTGACGGGCTGGGTAGCAGTCTTAAGTGGTCATCCAGCTCAAGGGGAATGGGAGGGTCGTCAGCTCGATTGTCACATTAACTGTCTCGAGTTGATGGCTGTATTTCTGGCCCTGAAATACTTCCTCCAGAGGCTGCCATGTCTTGGTGCGTGTGGACAATACAGCGGTAGTCTCTTACATAAACCATCAAGGAGGTCCACGTTCAAGTCAGCTGAATTTCTGGCATGTTGGATTCTCCTTGGGGCCCAGGGCAAGCTCCTGTCACTCAGGGCAGTTTATATCCCTGGATGCGCATATGTGGGAGCAGATTTACTTTCCAGACAGAAAATACAGATGGAGGAGTGGAAACTCCACCCCGAGGAAGTGTAACAAATCTGGGTGAGATTTTACAGGGCAGAAGTGGACCTCTTCGCCTCTTCTCAGACAGCACAATGTCCCCTCTACTTCTCTCTGAGTCACCCAGCCCCCTGGACACGATGGCACATACATGGCCCAGAATGTGCCTGTATGCATTTCTCCCGGTTTCTCTGCTCCCGGGAGTCTTTGCCAGAGTTCGCCAGCAAGGTTCTTGCTTCTTACTGATAGTGCCGCGCTGGCTGAACAGGGTATGGTTCTCGGAGATAATGTCTCTCCTCGACAGCTCATCTTTGGCGATTCCGAACAGGAGGGAACTTCTGTCTCAGGCATAGAGTACAATATTTCATCCCCGGCCCGAGCTGTGGAACCTTCATGTTTGTCCATTTTAAGTGCTAGGGCTCCCTCCACTTGGAACAAATCTGGGTGAGATTGTACTAGGCACAAGAGGACCTCTTCACCTCTATGAACACCGCAATGTCTCCTCTACTTCTCCCTGAGTCACCCCCCGGGGCTGGACACAGTGGCACATACATGGCACAGAATGCGCCTGTATGTGTTTCCCTCTACTAGAAGTTACGCCAATAAATGGGGTGTCTTTGAAAGATGGTGCAGTACACACAATGCAGATCCAGTTAACTGCCAGATTGCTTCAGTTCTGGACTTTCTGCAGGAAGAACTGTCAGCAGGCACATGCCCCGCCACTCTCAGGGTCTATGTGGCCGCAATTTCAGCTTGCCATGCCTTGATGGACGGGGTGCCGTTGGGGAGACATCCTCTACTCGCTCGCTTCATTCGTGGAGCTAGGGGACCTAGGCCTCCTGCTAGGACCAGGAGGGACTTAGCAATAGTCCTTGAGGGTCTGGTTGAGACCCCCTTTGAAGCTCTAGAGTCAGCGTCTCACAGACTTCTGACTTTCAAGATGTTTTTCTTATGGCGATTACCTCTCTAAAGAGAATTGTGGACCTACAGGCTCTGTCTGTCTTGCCAGCCTGTTTAGAGTTTGCCCCAGGAAAGCAATTTTACACCCTCATCCTGACTACCTGCCTAAGGTGCCTTTCTCGACCTTACACCCCATCACTCTTGAAGCCTTCTGCTCCCCGCTGTTCACTACGCCAGAGCAGGAAAGACTTCACAGACTTTTTCCAGCCCGTGCCCTTCAGACTTATGTCCACCGCACTAGCCAGTGGCGTAAGTCAGGGCAACTATTTGTTTGCCATGGGGGCCGCAACAGGGGGGCGGCAGCCTCCAAGCAGACTATGTTGCATTAGGTGAGGGACGCTATTGCCCTGGCCAAGCTTCGCCTGTAGGCATCAGGGCTCACTCTACCAGAGGGGTCGCCTCCTCTGAAGCCTTGGCCAGAGGGGTCCCTCTGCAGCATGTTTGTGATGCGGCAGGCTGGTCCTCTCCGCACACATTCATTAGATTCTACAGTTTGGATGTTCATGCCACTCCGGGCTCTTATGTCCTTGAGTCGACATCTCAAGCTCATGTATGAGCCCTCTCACGCTTTTGTGAGCACACTACACAACCGTAGGGGGTCCGGACTGCCACAGTGCGGCGGCGTGGGTATTATTGTTCCCAAAGTGCTTTTCTCAGCGCAGCGTCATAAGTGAAGCTTTTTGTAAAGGGAACGTCTCGGGTTACTTAAGTGTAACCCTTGTTCCCTGAAAAAGCGGAACGAGATGCTGTATTTCACTGCTGAACTGGGATGCCCCGGGACTGCTCTTCAGACAAAATACCTGACGATGCTCTGGTGATGCATCTATTTATAACCCTGCCCCAGGTGCATCCAATGATTACACCGGCTGAGGTTATAAATTCTGGTCAATGTTCATTGAAGTGTTGCACACATATTCACAGCTGGTCACAACTATAAGATGTTCCCAAAGCGCTTTTCTTAGCGCAGCATCTCGTTCTGCTTTTTTCAGGGAACAAGGGTTACACTTAAGTATCCCGAGACGTTTTATTTAGGAAGAGTTCAGAAATCAATATTTGGTGAAATAACACTGATTTTCAATCAAAGCGTTCATGCATCTTGGCATACACTCCATCAGTCTTTCACATTACTTTTGGGTGACTTTAGGCCATCCATCTTCCTCTTGATCACATTCCAGAGGTTTTCAATGGGGTGCAGGTCTGGAGATTGGGCTGGCCATGACAGGGTCTTGATCCGGTGGTGCTCCATCCACACATTGATTGACCTGGCTGTGTGGCATGGAGCATTGTCCTGCTGGAAAAAACAATCCTCAAAGTTGTGGAATATTGTCAGAGCAGAAGAAAGCAAGTTTTCATCCAGGATAACCTTGTATGTGGCTTGATTCATGCATCCTTTACAACAACGCATAAGGCTGTAATCAGGCAGATTCATTTTGTAAAGGATGCATGAATCAAAACAGCGTCAACCCGCATCTCAGAATAACTTTCTGAGATGCTATTCATCTCACCACAATTTTACAGAGTGGTTATCTGAGTTACCATAGACTTTGTCAGTTCAAACCAGTCTGGCTATTCTCGGTTGAGCTTTTCCAGCCGCAGAACTGCCCCTTGATGGATGTTTTTTTTTTTTTTTTTTTTGGCACAATTCTCAGTAATTTCTTGGGACTGTTGTGTGTGAAAATTCCAGGAGATCAGCAGTTACAGAAATACTTAAACCAGCCCGTCAGGCACCAATCCATGTGTTTATCTAATCAGCCAATTGTGTGGCAGCAGTGCAGTACATGCATATACGGGTCAGGGGCTTCAGTTAATGTTCACATCAACCATCAGAATTTGGAAAAATATGATCTTTGTGATTTGGACCAAGGCATGATTGTTGGTGCCAGATGGGCTGGATTAAGTATTTCTTAAGGACAGTAGTATATATATATATATATATATATATATATATATATATATATATAGATATATATAGATATATATATTTACATAATTTATTAATTTGTGATGTGAGATCCAACTTTTACTATTACAATCAAATCAAATCACTTTATTGTCACTCAACCATATACACAAGTGCAACAATGGGTGAATGTCTTGGTTGCAGTTCCAAGATTTACACAACACAATTTACAAAACTCTTATACAAATAATAATATACAATGTACAGTATACAATAAAATAACATATAGAAATGTGCAGTAAGGTTGTATAGTGTTGTATTGACATTCAGGCTGTCGGTTGATTGTCAGTTGCCAGTGTGTTGTTAAAAGAAATATAATTATGAGCACACTACTATATGCATATTATACTTTATGTAAATACCTGTTATGTAGATTCTGATTCTAAAATTATTAGCTAATTATTCATTTATTAATATTATTAGCTATGTGCTAAAATGTTGTGAAACCTGTTAACTTTCCCTCTCAATTTGTATGCGTAACCCACAAGTAACTTGACCGCTTTTTTTTTAGTTAAAGAATTGAGTTAAATATGGTAAAATTTGTAAAATGGTTGCAGAATTGGTAGCATTATCTAATTACCCAAAATATTTATTAAACAAACAAACCAGGGGCTGAGGATATTAAACCAATAAAGCCACAAAAGGCAGTGTATAACAGTGATTTTACCACAGATAAGGTGTGTTCTTAGGTATGAAGCAAAGTATATAATGTTGTCAACATGAATATGATCATGAAGAGCACCAGTGTTGAATGAATAATTAAGCTTGTAAGTAATAAGAATTACAATAAACAATTATTCTGCCTAGTAGTTCAAAAGCCTCAATGTTTGGTCACACTATACTTTGTGCTCCATTTGCTCCCTGAAAAAAATGCATCTGAGCACAGGAGACCTGAAACACAAGCTCATGCTATTAAGTTTTGCATTTCTCTGTACACTAAAGTTCATGTCTCAGCCTGATTTTATGAAAATTACAGTACGTGACTGTGGCAATATGTTTGCAAAATGAAATAACATGGTTCATTAGCTTTAGTGTCGAGGTGAAATGTCCACTAAGGAGTGATAAAATTAAGTTAAATGTTCTCCCAAAAAGATTAGTTTTTTAGAGGTTTTTTATATGCAGCTTGGCTGCTCTATGGAGTTTTAAATGAACAAAACCTGTAATTTCTTATTTAATATTTATTAAAACCAGAAGGCCTAGAGCGTGATATCATATTATGTTTGTTGTGGTGTCCAAAATAATTTTGCATAGTGGCTTCGAATGCGACAACCAATCAGATTTCAGAATCGAACTAACCATTTTATAAGTCAAATTGTATTAACTTCAGGCATTCAAATATCTGGCCACAAAGGGACTCCATCCATAGCAGAGTAGAGTGAATAACTTTGGTTAGCTTATTTTAGTTGCACAGAAAGACAGAGATAGAGAGAGTGAGGAGGTGAAAAGAAAGAGGGAGAGGGAGAGCAAGCCTTGACTTTTAAGGACATTATCACACCACACTAAGCACAGACAAACACTTTGCCGCGTACACACACGCATGAATGCGTAATCATAAACTCCTCAACTCGACATGCATTCTCACTTAATTGGAAATGTCGGATCAATGCTCTCTGATTACCAGGCTGCACAAGATAGTTTGTTTCTGGCTTACGGCAGTGGTAGTTTTATCACGTTCTGTTTTATTCTTTAAAGACAAACCTCTCTCTCTCTTTCTCTCTCTCTCTCTCTCTCTCTCTCTCTCTCTCTCCCTCTCTCGGCTCACTTGCAGGCCCAGCTGTAGTCATGGCTATACTCACCCATCTGTAATCAGCTTTTAATTCATTAAGAGGACAGAGCTGTGAATTCATCAGCTCTTCATCATGTCTCTCACCCACCGGCTAAAAGGGGCAGCGAATAAGATGTGAATAGAATCATCAACGTGTCATTTGCTTTAGGATTTAAAAAGCCCAGAACCCCAGACAAGACGTCCATCTGATTCCAAAAGCTCAGGGAGGAAGCACACAAGTGTGCTGGCCATGCTGCAAAAAAATAAAAAATAATAAGCATCATTTTTACACCTGGAAGAAAACAGTTAGGTGGCTGCCAAACCACGGGTCCACTCAGATGGATCAATAGAGGAATTTTGTCCTAGTTCCACAGCCATGGCAGAGAACTCTGAGCAGGAGATGAAAGAGTTCTCCGGCTTCTAATCAAGTATTATTTATTTGACATCAGTCTCTCTTATTTTATATGTTGAGAAAATTCAAAGCATGGTTAGTCTCTTCTTGTCTTTTTAATAAGCGGACAGGAGAATATACAGATAAAATAGATTGTCGATCTAATACAGTCCTTTGGAGTATCATTTTAAGAGTGAACTATCAACTAAGAGCCATCTACCCATCATAGCCTATTAATAGTGATGCAAAAAACAATCCTGGAGGGAGCTCTGCCTGCCTTGTGCATGCTTGAGAGCTTTGTCATCTCTCCCCACAATCCCATTATATGTCAGGTCCTTAAAGCAATTTGAAGCTGAGCTCCATGCATGTCTTCCAGCCAGGAGCTTTAGGGACTGAGATATTAACTCTGAAAATGAAGGTTTAAGAAGGAAAAAGGTGTCCACTTGGGAATGGATACTGAGGATTAATTTCTCAAGTGCTTTTCTCTCTCTCCTTCTCACCCTCTCTACTTTCCCCTCCGTCCTTCCAATCATCTCCTCATCATGGCTTAATATTCAGTCTGGCTCTCACACTGTCACTCAACATTTTCAAAACAAGGACTTTCAGAACACTACACAAATGAAATGCAATTTAGGGGCACACTGAGCCTCAAAGTTTGACCACTGCCAAACGCAAACCTTTTCTAAAGGATTTTAAGAGTACATACCTCAGGAAATGGCCTTATTGTGGAAATAGAACCAGCTGATCTACCCAGATTAAATTTTAATATTCAAAAAACTTGACACTTATCCACCAGCATCTCGGCTGCACCTTTGAATGTTTAAAAAGAGACCTGTGTTATTATTTTATGGGATGTTGTGAAAGATCCGTACTCTTCGCAGTAAGTCACATTTCTTAACATTGCAAATTGCAGGTATATACCTCTCATATGTTATGAAATGTTTTTTTCTCCCCTGCCTTAAAAGAATCAGCAGATATCTTGGGTGCCCTCTGATATGAAAAATTCAATTTAAGAGGATGAGGAAGAGAATGGCAGCCCGGCCTATTTTCATTCTCTCACACGAAGAGATATGAGAATGATGTTCTATTGTGAGAGGGGAAATGATGCTAATCGAACTGCAGAGAAATTCCTTCATAATTCAAATCATTTTCCTCCGAATCCCAGTTGTGGGCTACAGTTCCTGAGCGGTGGGGTGGGAGACAGACAGAGATGGAGAGGGAGCCGGAGATGGAGTGACAGATGCCAGGTGAAGGTATGGTAGAAATGTGAAAGTTTGAGGGTGTGAAAGAACTGGGATGAGGGAAAGGTTAGAATTTAGATGGTGTGAAAAGAGAAGGTGAAATGGAAAGGTGTTATAAGGAGTGTAGATTCGAGTGTTTGTTTCACATCTCATCCTGTTGATGGACAGGAGGTTGAAGAGTTTGAAAGGTAAAAGGTTCTCATCTAGGTCAACACTAGGTCAACAATGAAAGCCATTGTGATCTAAAAAGTACATGCCAAAACTGGATTGTAGATTTGGCTACTGTGTGTTTTCCTAGTCTGGACAGAGATTCCCAGGAAGTAGATTGGACAGCTGCACCATCTGATAGCACTGCACCAGCAACCAGAAATGTTATTTGTCTTGAGCTCAACATAATCTTTAATCAAATTATCCATATACAGGGGAAGATAGGAAATACGCACTCCTTAAATAGATAGCTCACGCATAAATGGAAATTCTGTCATCATTTACTGACCCTCATGTTGTTTAGATATGATTTAGATATGAAATATTTGCTAATTTGGTTTTACAGCGAAAGGGTTCACCTGTCCCCATGGAATTAATCCACTATTGATGAAGTAAGACGTGATGATGCCAATCGCAGTTATAGTATAATGCATTTCTCATCGCTACTTGTCTCTGCCTTTTGCAACACATCCACGACATACAAGCACAAGTGAAGTTCTGTGGATGTGTAAAGTTTGATGGTAAATCCGATGGGACAAATACTTCAGTAACACAGCGAATCTGCCATCTTCTCCTCCTGAGTCTTTACCTAGTTATAGTAGTAAACAGCTGTCACTATTTCTCACGGTGGTACTCATGCTGATAACAAAAACACAGACCAAAATAATAGAATGTGAACATGGGGTTATGGGGTTGTAAAATTTTACTTGGGTATGAATCAAGCAACTAAACCAAAAGACTTAGAAGAATGTTCATTAAGTACATTAATTTGCACTTCTACGTTATATAATGTTTAACGGATCATTAATGGGCGATTCTCACAAAACCTTCAAGAATATATCCTGGTTCTATTTTGCTCCAAAATCAAAAGAAACAAATAAAATAATTTATTTTGCATTTAGAAAACGAAGCCTATTTTAGGGCCATTAAATTGTAACATTTTAATAGTTATGCAGTTATATAGTTATTTTATACTTATTTAATAGTTATAATAGCAATGCGGAAAAAAAGACGGTCATTATCATATTCTTCTTACCATTACGTGAAAACAATTATATCATATTTAAATTGTGAAGTATTTATACATCATATTTGTACTCACTGATTTTAATTTAAGAAAATTCTGTTATATATATATCTTCACTTCAGAACCCCAGGGGCTCTGGATAATGGAAGTAATGCATTTCTGTTTTTATTTGACTATTAGCATTTTTTTTTTACTTTAAAATTAACTACCTTTAGGACAATTTGGTGTCTGAAAAGGTTTGTAGTGATGTATTATGTGGAGGATTTGGAGGTTGTTTTCTGTGCTGCTGTCCCACGGTTAATTTAGAGATTTTTCTTGCCCTTCTGCACCCACACTGAGTGGGACATGTAGTGTGAACCCTGGCGCTCTCGCTTGGTGTAAGTTGGTGGGTGAACTATTGCCGCCGTGCTTTAGTTAAAGGGGATCTCAGTGAGCGTTAATGCTGCAGGGCTACGAGCGTGTGCAAGGATCAATGAGCCGCTGCTTCAGAAGGCATGTAGAGCAGAGGAAAAATGAGCTGCGCAAACAAACATGACAATGAAGGAGTGCACCTCGGAAGAGATGCAGCAAGCATAAAATCACAGAGAGCTGAGAAGGGGTGGCACCCCCATATGGAACAGTTCTTATTTTCCATCCGACTCTCACCTCCTCGTCTCTTTCCTCTTGCCTCTACCAGAGTTGTTTCTCCTTTTTTTGTAGGTGCAATAGCTTGGAGGCAAGCGGTGTGACACTCAGGGTTTCAAAGAGGCCAGGCTTATCAAAGAGACACAGAGAGGGTGAATGGGAGAGGATGGTGGGGTGAAGGAACTCTGGGAGTGTGTTAGCGAGAGAAACAGAATGGAGGGGGTGGTCATGAAAGACATGAAATTAGAAGAAGAGCTTGTGATTGAAATGAAAGAAGGCAGGAGAAAGCTATTGTCAGACCTGTTTAGCATTCACTAGTGGCTAATTGCACTGGCAAAAGCTCGGTAGAAACAAACCACTCTGTGTTTGGGAGACATGAGAGCTTCTCCCTCAGTGGTTATCTCTCTGGCTCTTAAAGCAGCCTGTTTAAAACTGGTACATGTTTGGGGGCTGCGGCAGTGCTGACACAGTAAAAGGCTTCATTGGTCGTCATGGCGTACAGGGGATCGAGCTGCCACTTCTAATGACAAATCTCATAGTTCACGCCATTTGGTATGACAGCATGCAGGAGTAATGGGCTGAATGAATCACTGGTAGGAAAAGCTTTGGCCCAACACCCTGCCTGCAGCTTAAAGCACCCCATGTATCAGCTATCCATTTGTGGAGTATTTCACCTCAAACCACACCTTGTGCATGATAAATTGACAGATATCAAGCAGCACTCCATTATACGCTCCGAGGCTTGACACCCCAGCCTTGCAAATGCCATCTTCTCCATGTCTCTGTTCTTGAGACTTCTTAAAACTGTATTGTTGTCTACTATAGCTGTGAGCTTTTATTTCACAAGAAATGCTATTGCATAGTCAATATCAGTGTGTTGGGGTACAGTGCTCAAACAAAGCTATCCACTACAGATTGCTAATTCATTACAATTGTAATCCAATGTTTTTTATGATTGTAATCCAGTCTTTTTTATGAATCTCTTCATAGAAAAAGTAATGACATTACTAATTATTGTACATTTAAATGAATATTACATGTTCAATACTAGTTAAGCTCAATCAACGGAATTTGTGGCATAATGTTAATTACCATAAAAATGATTTGACTTGTCCCTCCAAAAATCGAGGGTTACAGTGATGCACTTACAATGTAAGTGAATGGGGCCAATTTTTTGGAGGGATTGAAGGCAGAAATGTGAATCTTATAATTTTATAAAACCACTTACATTAGTTCTTCTTTTAAAACAGTGTATTATTTGAGATGTAAAGTTGTTTAAATCATTGTTTTTGCAGTGGAATACTAAATTACTGGGATTACTGTATTATGTCTTCACATTTACATTTCTATTTATGCATTTGGCAGACGCTTTTATCCAAAGCGACTTACAGTGCATTTATTACAGGGACAATCCCCCTGGAGCAGCCTGGAGTTAAGTGTCTTGCTCAAGGACACAATGGTGGTGGCTGTGGGGATCGAACCAGCGACCTTCTGATTAACAGTTATGTGCTTTAGCCCACTAGCCACCACCACTCCACATCCACTCCTTGGCAATGAAGTTGTAAAATTGGAAATAAGTTTACAAAGAAAATGTTAAGAAGCCATTTTATCACACAAAAAATCATGTTAACATGCATATTTTTTACATCTTGTGGCTATACTTTTGAAACAGTGAGCATTTTAACATAATAGATTGGCCCCCATTCACTTCCAATCAACATTATGCCACAAATGCTGTAAGTGATTTCAGTCATTGTGTTACTACCACGGGACATTAAATTAGACAATATTTCCAAAGCACCTGATAACAAAAGACGGCACTAAGACCGACACCGAACCGTAGAGCAGTGCGTCTTCTCATGGTTGTCAAACACAACAGTAGCGAAATAGCACCCACAGCTGACAACTGTTTTGAACCTAAAAATTATATTAATCCTGAATGTTCCCCTTAAAATACTACACTATGTGAACATTCAAAATGATTGGCAGGCAGAAAGCACATCAAATTCTTTTGATTGGCTGATCAAAGAATCGGTCCGGGCCCACTGTCACATTCCTGTTTGCTGTTTACACAGTCTAGTTATGTCACAGAGACCAGTGAGATATCTCAGGACACTTATTTCAGTGATATCTTTCAGAGAAAAGGAAACATTTTATTGCAGCACCTTTAACTTGTATTGATCCTGGAATATTCCTTTAAGTTACATCCTACAATCCTCAGTAATGATTTTCAAAAAGAAGTATAAATTTTTCCACTCAACAAATTAAAAATAATAACTATTTTTACTCCTCCTTCATTGATGTATATATATAAGTTATACACTCAGCACCATCTGTTGATTTAAATGTATTCCACATAAATAAGAGTATTTTAGAAATATGTGTAACTGAAGTAATGCAATTGTAATGTAAATAAAGTCAGTAACTGTACCAGATTTCAAGAATTTCAAATGTAATGTTAAATTACTCTTTGATTAAAAAAATTATTACACCCAACACTGTCTAGTAGGCCTATAGCATTTTTTTTTTTATTCCTTGTTAGCTCTGCCTGTTGCAATTTTTCAAATATTTTCTAAACTAAGCACAGCCTCTAGTCTACTTTATTACCAAAACATTTTCTTCTAGTTTCATCATTTCTACCTTCAGGGCCCCTTTGTCTATTTTTTAAAATCTTTTTCTCCTCTACTTTGTCCAGTTCTCTTTGTGGAGCATAATTGAACCTTGCTATGTTTCCAAGTCCAATATTAACTGTCAGTCCCAGTAACCCATCTACAGTCCACCATTTCTGTCCTGGAGACAGCAGATTACTTGTCACAGTCCAGTCTCCTTAGAGTCCCTCTCTCCAATCCCAGTTCACACAAGTCCAAGAACCTCTCCAATCCAAGACACTCTACCCAGTCCAAAGCTCTTTCACCGAGCCAAGACTCACTCTACATTCCAGATCCCTCTTCAATCCAAGACTCTCTCTCCAGTCAAGACCCTCTTCATTCCAAGACTGAATCTCTCCCCCTCTGTTACAACTCTCTCTCTCTCTCTCACTCTCTCTCTCTCTCTCTCTCTCTCTCTCTCTCTCTCTCTCTCTCTCTCTCTCTCTCTTTCTCTCTCTTCCAAGTCTCATCTTGATATCCAACTCCAGTTATACAGTTCACATTGATTTTAATAAGGGATAGCTTTATTCCAAGCATCACTGTAGAACTTGTGCCGGCTTAAATGGTTGCCGCCAGAGCCAAGGCCCTGCTCCTTATCTTGACCATGCCCCCCCCCCCCCCCCCCCCCCCCCCCCATCCCGACTCCACAATGCTTCCCCTAGAGGAAGAGAAAGATACAGCATCCCCCATCTGCAGAACTGCAGAGCTGCAGCTTCCAGCACTGAAGGGGGGAAAAACTGCTGACACTTGAGTAACGCCTGTAGGAGCAGTTTAAGCAAGAATCCATATTTAAACAACTAAATGCCTCTCTTAGGTTTTAATTGTAAGGCGTCTGCCTTGAACCACAATTCTAGACACTGAAAATGCTATTACCCCATGATGGTACCTGCGATGGCAATAATATTAGTGATTAAAATATCATAACCATAATAATGCACTCTCTCTAATAAAACTGCATTTGAGGATTTTTCTTTCCAAAGTCCCTTACTGTAGATCAAACATGGCAATTTGCATACTACATGTGGCCTTGTAATCACCACATCCCTTTACAGTGATCAAGCAGTGTCATTTGCATTTTCTACAAAGCACGATAAGCACATGTTACAAAAGATAAAACAATGACTTAAACGTGTGCCTCCCGAAAAATGGTGAGCATATGGTCCTTGTACTTCAAAGAGTACAAATTAATAAGAAAATTAAAAGAGGAAATACATTTAAAGTTTCTGCCCCAAGACAAAAGGCCCCATGGTTCTCCCTTCCATATCTCTCTCTGTCTTTCAGACACACATTTTGCAAAAACTTTGATAGACAACAGAGGGTCTCATGCTGTGTGTCCATGTTTGAGTTTGCTAAGGAAGTCGATGTAATTACTGTGCTGAGAGAATATTCCTCTATGCACTCCAATGCTTCACTAACCATAAATACCAGGGCACAAGGGAGCACACGTAGAACAAGCCTATGACTCGTAAGTGTGAGATGTTTAGTGGAAGAGTGTGTGTCGGAATAATAAGATGTGTGAGTGGGTGTATGTATGTAAATGAGCGATGTGATATGCGATATGTTACTATTTTTAGGGGCCGTTCACACCAAACATGTATTTGTGTCCAGTTGCAGTGTTGTTTTTTTTATGTAAACATGCACTATTTGTACAAGATGCGCAGCATTTTGTATATATATATATATATATATATATATATATATATATATATATAGAACGGGATGCAACCGTAAACTTTCAGCAGGAGGTGAAGCCATTGAAAGTGTTTGAGCGGCCATCTTGGTGTGCCCCAACTGCCAGAGAATTTCAGTGACTGACAGCTGATAAAGCAGCCGTTTCATCATCTCTGATTTCCGGACAACAGTCACATTTCGCCCTCTAGTGACAATCATGATAAATATTTAATTTGCTTGTTATGGATTATATTCGTAATGAGGGAGAAGATATAAGCGGATCGTGATGTCAGAGCATTCACCTACCCCAGTGTTCAGCCATTCAGTGCAGCACAACGATCATCAAGGTACGTGGTACCTGCTTGTTTTAGGGTTACAACACGTCCTTTCCCTTGGAGGGAAAAAGTCAGACCGGGATTTGTAAATCCCCTAAAATGCCCGGTATTTGCCTGTTATCCTATTGAAGTGTTCCCTGTCGTCAAACATGGATACATGTGATGCATTATGTGTGTGTTTACCATTTAAACCTAATGTATCAGTAATCATCTTTGCTCTGCTTGTCTCCCTCACTCTCTGCGCACCCGCTGTGTGTATGTGTACTTTGGACATACATTTTGGTTGGAAGTCAAGGAAAAATAATGTGCAAACAAATTGATGAATGAGCTTATAAATAAAAATGCTAATTTGGAAAGAAAAAAGAAAGCCTTATGAGTTTGGGATGCAAAGTACATAGTGTTAATGGCTTCTCTATATGTTTAAATGGCTGTGTTAATGGGCTTTTTATATGAACTGAAATGGCTCTCTTAATGGCTCTAATAGGTAGTCTGTGTGTGTGTGTGTGTGTGTGTTTGAGAGAGAGAGAGAGAGAGAGAGAGAGAGAGAGAGAGAGAGAGAGACTGTCTGTTTGTACGTGTGTTTGCAGCCTGGCACTATCGATCCTTTCCTGCAGTCATGAGCTGTGAGCTCACACAGAATTGGGAATGAAGGCTTTTCTGCTGGATCTTTGATTTCCAGTGTTTTATGAGCTATGTGTCTCTGTATTTCAGCATCAGTGTTTGCCCTCATTGGCCTTCTGAAAAACAATGTGGCCATCTCTAAGCAGTAATATCAGAAGAGAATTATGTTTTCCTTTTCCTCCTCTGCCAAGAAACACTCTGATAAGTGATTCCCTCTTTACTGTTCCCCCTCAATTTGAACAAAACGTTTTCTCATTTCCCACCCCTCTGGAAATTTCATATTGAAATGCCCATCTGCTGAAGTGTGATATTAAACATTTAGTGGTCAATTAGCCTAGTTTTGGGGCCTAAAGTTATAATTAGATTGTTGTGACTGAAGGCTTTTCTTTTCCCCTCCATTTCAGCTCCCACATCGCAGAGTGACATTCTCCACAGCCAATCCCTTGCAAGATCAGCAGGACTCCTCCCAGCAGAGTTACTATGACAGTGGCTTGGAGGAGTCAGAGACCCCGAGCAGCAAGAGCTCTTCAGGGCCACGTATTGGGCCCCTCGCACTGCCTGAGGACCACTATGAGCGAACCACCCCTGATGGCAGCATTGGCGAGATGGAACACCCAGAAACCGGTAGGAGCTTTGGTCTTGTCAGCTTGAGTCTGTTAGATCTTAGCTGGCAGGGAGAGCTTTGTTGAATCCATAGAAAATAGTTTTTTTTCTTTTTTTTTCTTTCTATATTGTCAACATTGCTTTGTTTTGGCTAAAGCTAGATCTATGTATTCAGGGTCAAAAGCAAACTCAGCAGGGTCTGAGTCTCGGCTATCAGCAAGCCCTCAATCACAACAGCAAAGCATTCTTAATGACCCTCTCACACAAGGATGCTAATTAAAAACTCCAACTAATGGAGCTTTTGGTCTCCAAATAAATCTGCACTTTGACGTCTGCCCAGACAGCAGTGTGCTGATCGTAAACAGCTTCTTTTCTCTGGCCAAACTGCTCTCAAAGCAGCTGCCAGGGTCATAAAGCAAGAAAATGGAAAACAACCCCCCCCCCCCCCCCCCCCAAAAAAAAGAAATGCAAAGACTAAGCAGTTAGTCTAGCATCAGTTTCGTTCAGCCATTACTAAATTCCACCAGAGACACACTAGACATTCTTCCTGTAATTCAATTATATTGTCATTCTCAAAAGCAGAAACATCCTTGCAGCAGCTGCCGTTTTAAACCTTCTCCTCCCAAATTTGGTCTAGTCCAATTTAATCTCCATTACCATGGCAATGCTTCCATAATACCACTTATACATTTCCACACCTATCTACTTCAGCTTTTGATTAGTGCTGTTGTGCCTAATTATCATGTTGATATCCCTCTGGACGTCTCGGTGAGCTAATGTTAACATTTTATCATGAAATATACATACTCACGTCTGAGTTTAAACATGCTCATGTCAGGGGGGCCAGCCCCCCCCCCCCCCAGACATGCTTTGGAATCTAGAGAACCCATTTTGGAAGCGAAATGTCTCCCCTGTGTGTGACTGGCTCTGTGTTCGTCATAGAAAATGTTATGGGAAATTAACACATGACCCTATGTTTGTGAATTTGCATGTGAGTCTCAAGTATGTGAGATGTGTTATGCATGATTTTGCTTTTCTCTTTGTACAATAAAGAGTTTTAAAGGAATTTTATACACATAAATGCTAATTCTGTCAATATTGATTCACCCTCATGTTTTTCCAAGCCTACATGACTTTATTTCTTATGTGGAACACAAAAACAATTCTTGTAATGGATATCAAGATTTTTGCAAAAAAAATTACTTACATTTTGCATTGTTTCTCTCCAACACCTATTGTATGCTTTCAGAAAACTTGGAAGAGAACACACAAGTTGCATGGTCTACTTTTATGATATGTTTTGGTCCTTTTTTAAGCTTTAAACTAAGGCACTTGCAATGCTATTTTATTAAAAAGATGGGCCGAAATATTATTTGTTTTGCATATTAAAGAAACTCATGCGGGACTGGAATTGGCATGAGGGAGAGAGAATTTTCGTTTTTGGGTAAACTATTAAGACTAGTGTGGCACAGACTGGCTTTTTTGTTGTTGGGGAAATGGTTGTGGTCACAGTGGTGCATTACGCAAATGAGATGACCATGGATTGGTAGCATCTTTGATTTGATCCAGTTTGATCTGAAAGGGAGCGAGGCTGAGAGCTCTGCAGGCACCGCTGGATAGGCACGTACTCTGATCAGGCAGACAGGGCAACTGTTAACCAGAGGTAGACCTAATTAAAATATGATTCTCACCTCAGGGAGATTAAAGACAAATCCCTCATTGGAAAATAGAGGGGAAAATGAATTTAAAAAGGCAGTTGTCCCCCACCCCCGTCTACAATCTACAACCCTAAAGCTGTCTACTGCACAGCACTGGTTCCTGCCCCCTATTTATATTTGCAGTAGGATTTGTGTGACAAGGTGACAAGCAGGACCGGTGGAGGGTTTTGTTCACCACTATTGGGATGATTGACAGGTAAGAAGGGGGGTGAGGAGGGAGGGGCACTGCTGAGTGCTTGTATGTCACTCCGTTTAATCTGGATAAAAAGCAATATTTGAACTTCATACACAATGCTCCTGTGCACCTGTGGTCCACAGCAGAAATGACGCTGAGGATCCCCAAAGCGGTTTGGCCTTTGGTTATGAAAAGTCTCCTTTTTCTACTGTTGACGTTGGCCCTTTCGTGGTGGAAACAGCAGTGTTTTATGATTTGCTTTGCCTTTTGTTACCTCCCCTCCAGATTCTCAATTCTCAATGGCAGTGCTGGAACATGTAGCATTGTGCTCTTGCCTCTTTTAGATATAAAGTTAATACCTGCAGTCCATGAATGATCGAGTGACTGGCTACAACTCAAAACCAATCAGTTCCCCATCCCTAGACAATGTGTCGAATTTTGTCCATTTTTCAGACTGAGCAAATGGCAGATGCAATATTTCACATGCCCTTCACGGAATATTTGACACAGCAACCATTGTTAGCATCTATCAATACAGAGTGCAATATACATGATACCTCTAATCCATCCTTAAGACCGCAAACTGACGTACCAAGAGCCCCGCTATTGTTTCAGTTTGTCACACTATATATCTCGTTTGTCGGTTGTTTGATGATTGATTGGTGTCATCATGACTCAGCATCATGCCGCATACAGGATAGACTGCCGTTTGGATACTAGTGATTTATATTATGTACATAAAGTTTGTTGTTTTCACTACAAATATCTCAAACTGTCATGGGTGGCAAATATATGATATAATACAATTTAATCATTCATAGCAAATGAGATATACAAACATTGCTGAAATTAATTTAAGTCGTATTTTACAGGATATGTGCATTGTACATCAACAAAGTTGTGAGTTTAGAACTAATACAAGGGGGTGGTAAGCAGAGGTGGGTAATAACATGCTATATTTACTCTGTTACATTTACTTGAGTAACTTTTTTAAAAAATAAAATACTTTTAGATTTTTAGAGTTGAGGCTGTCGCAGAAACAACGTCACATATAAACTTTAATAATATTTGGGCCTCACTTGTTACTGTATGTTAATATAAAGAGTAAAAATATTATGTAATTATGCTATTTTAATCAAGAAATGATTTGTCAAAAAGTAATTTATAACTTGCAGCATGAACTAAAACATTGCAGGAGTGAAGGAAGCAGTAAGCTTGTACGTCTTCCCCGTGGTGGATTGTGGGGAAAGTAGGGAATGAGTGGCTCACTTAGAATTCAGACACTCTTACAAAATGGCAGATGCCGGAATTAGTGCAGTATATAGTGGATAGGGGGCGAGTTGGTGCATCTGCATTTAGAGAGCGGCGGTACTGAATCCACACAGGACTTTAAAAGCTATGAAATAGCGAAAGAAGGCATTAATAAAGCACAATCTTGATTTGGTTTATATTTCAGCATTATATATAATGTTCTTGTGGGACATTTTCATGTTTTCACCATAATAATTACTAGAAGTATTTCCAAACCTCTTTTCTTATTGACAAATTCATCCAGATCTGACAAGAGCTCTTAAAGGTATAGTTCACCCAAAAATTTTAATTCTCATTATTTACTCACCCTCATGCCACCCCAGATGTGTATGAGTTTCATTCATCTGCTGAACTCAAATGAAGATGTTTAGAATAAAGAAAGAGAGTCATATAGGTTTGGAGTTAACATCTAATATGTAATTTGTGAAAGTAAAGAGTTACTCACTACTTGAGTACTCTTTTAATTGGATACTTTATTACTCTTACTCAAGTAATTATTTATGTTAGTACTTTTACTTCTACCTGACTAATTATTTTTTAAAGTAATTATACTTTTACTTGAGTACAGTTTTTGGCTACTCTACCCAACTGTGGTGCTAACACTTCTGTTACTAATCATTTCAAAAGGTTGCAGTCTGATTGATATTTTGGTACTACCATTCGACACGATTACAGCAAAATTTCAAACATATTCGTGGTCTATAGACTATGATCATCAAAGTTAGATCATAAAAATGTATTAAAGGTGTTTATTATTAAGTGTTAATGAAATCTTTATGGTTAAATACAACTTGCGCTCCCCTCCGCAGTTTGGAAATATAAATGCAAAAATGTGTTAAGTGCTTACAGTGAAAGTCGATCCAGCCATGCACCCCATACTGCAACTCAGGAAAGTGCACTGATTGTTGTTTGGCCAAGTGATTGTGCATTCCTTGGATCTACAAAAAATATATAATGCAACCAGTAAGCGGCTGCAGGGCTCTGAGTCAGAGTGGGTGATATACCAATTAAATCAATATACCAGTACAAGAATTTTCAATAATAGTTTCTTACGTGGTTATGTAAAATGCCTCTGCATGGTTTTGAATACGTTCCAATCAGAGGTTGCACTAAATATAATCATTATATATTCTAATCATTTTTATCTATGAATTACTTTTGCATTATTTGTTTGGATTAAAAGGTCTAATTTTTTTATTTTTGTTTTTTATCTATAAAAATGACAATAAAAATATAATAAATAATGAAACATTTCTTGGTAATGCAAGCTCTGGTTCCAATCACTTTACATTCCAAGAATATATTAGAAAGAGCTAGTTAATAAAAAAAAAAAGCTGCATTCTGCGGTGTGGTACTGGCCCTCCGCTTAGTAACTTTTGCAATAACCATCAAGATTTTCTACCTTTTTCTGCCGCAAACACTTTTTCTGCCGCAAACACAGAGATAGAAGTGAAATCACAAATAAATTACATTAGTAATTATTAAATAACATCTTTTATCAACCATGTGTTTATATATAGTACATATTTCCATATATATATATATATATATATATATATATATATATATATATATATATATATATATATATGTTACTCACTGACTACTTTATTAGGTACACCTGTACACCTACTTATTAATGTGATTATCTAATCAGCCAATCATGTGGCAGCAGTGTAATGCATGAAATCATGCAGATATGGGTCAGAAGCTTCATTTAATGTTCACATCAACCATCAGAATGAGGAAAATGTGATCTCTGTGATTTCAACCTTGGCATGATTGTTGGTGCCAGATGGGCTGGTTTGAGTGTTTCTGTAACTGCTGATCTCCTGGGATGTTCACGCATAACAGTCTCTAGAGTTTACTCAGAATGGTGCCAAAAACATTCAGTGAGCGAAAGAAACGGAGTCAATGGAGAATGGCCAGACTGGCTCAAGCTGACACAAAGCCAACTCCCCTGCACAATTATAGCGACCAGAACAGCATATCAGAATGCACAACATGTCGATCCTTGAGGAGTATGGGCTACAACAGCAGAAGACCACATCCGATTCCACTTCTTTTAGTCAAGAACAGAAAGCTGAGGCTGTAGTGGGCCTACCATCTGTGTGCCTCAGCAGAAATCGAGATTCATTAGACCAGGCTTTATATTTCCAGACTTAAACTGTCCAGTTTTGAAGAGTCTGTGCCCACTGCAGCCTCAGTTTCTTGTTCTTATACAGTATATACATGTGGGGGTGATTGGGCAGATTTTCTTATATTAAGTAGAGGGGCTTCAAGGGAAAAAGGTTGTGAACCACAGTCTTAGACTATGATCTGTGCTGTGACAGACAGACCTGAATTATCTATGCTCAGAATCAGAGAAAACAGAGTGAGAATATTTTATAATCTACATTTGGTTGGACAATCAAAAAAGTTTTGGGTTTTTTTATGTTGAGAAAGTTGCCATTAATCCTTTTGCACATACGGTCAAACCAGTGTGAGTACACCAGGCTGGGCTCAAAGGTGGCGATCTCCATTTGTGGTGCTGTTTACCAGCAAAAAGGGACTGAAGTGGTTGTCATAATGAACTAGCTGCTGAAATAGTTGTAAAGGTATTAATGAAAAGGAGGAGGCGAGAACCGGCTTGACAATATAAATAATATTTTAATAAGGAACTTAAACAAAAAGACAAACACACAAAGGTGTCTGCAGCTGCCTGTAAATTTCTCTCTCTGTCACACTGCAGTCTCTAGTTGGCCTTTATCCCTCTCTGAGGCTTGATTAGCCTGATTAGGGGCCGGGTGTGTAGCATCACGACCCGGCCCTGCCCTCCGCCCTGTCACATTTCTCCCCCGTTCTCTCAGGCCGGCATGACGTACACCCCCCCTTTCCCTGGGGAGGGGTGTGCCTAACATAAAAAAGAATGTGGCACATACACACCGTAACTGCGATCGTGCCAAATTAACAAGAACATTTAAAAAAAGAGAGGGAAAGGCCAACACGGAGCAGAGAGAGAGAGAAAACACTTACTCACCGGTTCTCCGATACGCCGTAGATTGGTCATCAGCCACTCCTCCAACCTCCAACAGATGACAACCGCGCCTCCCTGGACGGATCGGAGGCAGTCTTCCAGCCCCTGGTGGATGGAACGCCCCACCGGGCTCCTCTGTCCTCCGTCACATTATATATTTTTCATTACATCATCAGTCTCTTGTGCATCTGCTGTTAGGTGTAAGGTGCCTTATTATAAAATTACAGCGTGAATTAAAGAACTCACGCTGGGGGATCTGTCAGTACAGGAAAAACGTATTGTACATGCTAAAGGGTTAAATTTAGGTCAACACAATATGTTTTTGTTTTTTAATATGATGTATTGAAATGACAAATCATACATATCACTTACATAATTTAATGTAAACAATTTATACTTTTGACATTTCTCATCTTGCAGTTTACAGGAGTGGTATATCTTTTCATCAGGAAATACCAAATTTGAGCTCATGGAGTTGTCAGACATATTCTTACTGTTAACAAGTCAACAGAACCCAGTCAGTTATACTGGAAGCCTTTAAAGTGGGTTGCCATGACACCCGTGTGATTCCCATTTGATCCTGGATCAGCTTGAAGTGCAGATCTGTCTCTCAGTCGTTGTATCACTCACAGACTCACTCTCTCTTGCTCTGTCTTCTTCTTGTTGTCTTCTTGTTTTGGTCTGTCTTCCTATCTCTCTACGTCTCTGTATTCCTTTCTTCTCTCTCAGTTTCTCTCTCTCTCTCTCTCTCTCTCTCTCTCTCTCTCTCTCTCTCTCTCTCGCTCAAGGCTTTCTCCTTAGAGAAAAGGCTTAAATGGGCTTCCTGAGATCTGGGATACTCAATTTGATTTTCATGTAACATTATCTGTTACTATTGATTTCTACAGTTTTCATTTTGGTGTTAGCATTAGCTCTCATTTTTTGTTCCATACTGTATTTGCCTGATTTGCCATCCTGTGTGTGTTTGTGAACGGTAGGTTTTTTGTGTCCTCTTTCAGGGCTTTGCTTAAATCTTCCCTTAAACCAACTTTGTAGAAAAGCATAATTTTTTTTTTATTAACATTTGCCCAAGCAGCTATTTATATAACGATGAGTAATTTGCATCACTATATCACAATATGTACAAAGATAATAAATTATACAGTACTGTATAATCATTAGATTAATGTTTATTAAAGATCATTTTAGTTTCCCTAGTTAATAAACAGGAAAAAAAGTTCCCTCGTATTGAATGATTGTGTGTCACTCTTTTTATTTGTGTTGAACACAATCTTTCAATAAGTCTGTCATAGAAATTATTAAAATTGATGACCGTCATTAGTTTAAGTGCTAGCTAATGCTTATTAGTATCATATTAGCATTATGATGAAAAATGAAAGTGAAGTCGAAAGTGTACAGTGTACAATAGGCAGTTATTTTACTTACAGCTCTCATCTCTTGTGTTTTCAACGGTTAGTGTATGTAGCCCCAACTGATTGAGTTACAATAAATGCATTACAAAATAGCTTTTCAGTAAATAGAAATACTACTACAATTGTGGTAGACACAAGTTAAGTGCACTGTTACAGCTTGTGCTGAAGTTCCACACTAGATGATGTTCTATTTTATAAGTACGCAACACAGAAGTGACCCAAATTAGAGATTTCCATATTAATGCATATGGGTGCACCCATTCTGAGAGGTTTGATTATAATTTTTCAAGACAGGCAGCGCTAGTGTTGAGAACATGTCTGCCATAACAGGTTTGGAGTTTTAATCTTCTCTCTTAATTGGACTTGTTTGATTGGATGAGCCAGGTGTACCGAACTCATTTCTGTAGGCAATCTGAGTGGCAGCCAGCGAACAATGACATGCTTGCAAATGCTGATTTTTTCTTTACTGTGGCTTCCAATTCGCTCCCTGCACTCGAGAGAGGAGGGATTGACACTAATGAATCATTCCTTCCTGATAAGTGGTTGTTTGACTCTGATTAGGTCTGCTAATTTTGATTTATGAAGGAACTATCAAGCATGTTTTTTTTTTGTTTGTTTGTTTTTTGTATTGAACATTGCCATTTTCTAACGACAGTCCAGTCTTGCATGTTTCTGGAATGATTTTACTCTCAGAAATGCTTTTAAAGGCTCATTAGACATGATTGTTGCAATAGTTGGTCTCTAAGGTACTAATATTGGGTCTTACTCATGTTAGATTGCTTTTGTTCTTGTAGCGAAGCAGAGAGAGTATAGAAAGAACTAAGATGCTTTACCACACCTTTAACAGTGATGGCAAGATAGGATCGACTACGCCACCCCGGGAAGACCAGGGAAATAGCCCGAAGGGCACACAGGTTCGCTTTGAGCGGATGGGTGGAAAGACAAGAGTTGTATAAGTAAAGAAGTCTTTATTTTGTTCATTAATACAGAATAAATACTTAGAAATTCAAGGTTTAAAACTCTTACACTGGCATTATAATATTGAGGAACACCATCACTCGCATCCACACACACACACACACACACACACACACTTAAACCAACCAAGAGTGGAGGTGTCTGGAGGTACGGGCAGCTGCCAAATCAGAAAACAAACCCCCCAAATAGTCCACTTCAAATACCCAACTGCACGCGTGAGGGTTAGATGCCAAAGACACACAACACTAGGTGTGAACACACCACACTAATGGCAGCTTTGCCTTCAACCTCCAGAAACCTCACCCAGCTCCTGCAACAACACATACACAAGCCAAGATGATTCAATGTCAGTCAGATAGTTCAAGGATTTAAACCACTTGACTTAGTGGTCCTCACAATACCACATCAAAACAAATTAACATAAACAAAAAAAACTAAATTCACTCTGGGTTATAGTGATCACAGAAAATAAGACACAAAATACACCCAGAAACAAAGTAAATAACAAATAAATCATACATACATGCTTACGAGTATGGAATTCATAGCGGCGGCCAAAAGAGAGGGCCAGCTCACACCAAGCTGAAGATACTTATAAAACACGAAGGAAATGAATGCACAAGCTTCACAAGCGGCGTGCAACAAAATCATAACAAAAGGTTTCCATCATCATGAATGTCGAGGCAAAACAGCGACGCACTAATTATACGCGATCGCAATTCAGCGTTGACACTTTATTCTCCCAACTAGCCCAAGAGACTCAGTTATGCAGGGGGGCCTGCCGAGCAGGAAGATAAGTGTTAGACACAGCAGCAAGTTATTAACACCCAAAACTATAATCTTACATACCACGGGATGATCACTGCACACAAACTGCTTCATAGTCACGCACCATAATCAGGAACAGGTAGATGGCATGCTATCAATGCCACTGAAGACATAACAAATCATAAGTTGCCAGACGCAACCAATTTCTTCATTAAACAGAAGGCTACACATACCTGTGAGAAGTGGGCAGCAAACACACAGCAGGCAGGAAAAAAACAGCTTACCGTCTGAGCCTGACAGCGAGAGAAATTCCTATCAACCGCCTGCACAAAACGAGAAAGCACGAGTTTACCCCAAACAAATCACATACCTGCGGCAACCACGGATGACGTCACAAGGGCGATACCACAACGCATACCAAGCGGCCACCGCACATCCCTTATATGTCACAAGAAAGGGGCGGTTGATAAACTACGCACAGGTGAACAATATCCTCCTAAGTGTATTCAGTCACCCTGCTACAATCTACCCCCCCAATTACAGATCGTCGCCCCGACGATAACTCGCTTGGCCCCCCCCCCCCCATTAGTCCCAAGGTCTAAAAAAGGCAAGTATTGCATTAGACATCAGCCCCGGGGTTGCAGCAACAGTTGCCCTTTCCCCCACGCCCCTAGGCAAACGATGAATATTAGTATGCTGGCCAGCTGTGGCCCTCCTTGATCTCCCTGGGCCACCCTCAGCAACAGGAGGCGGTTCCATAGCTGACGTACCGGATGATAACAGTGGGTCAACCTCTGGGCCACCGAGTTCGCTTTGCTCCCCTAACACTCTCGGCTCTGGTACTGGAGGAGCGGACTCGACCGGGTCCGATACGAATTGGGGGCCTTCAGGTATGACTAACCACAAGTCCGCCTCATCCCCCTCCTCCTCCGGTTCCTGTTCGAGCTCTACCACTGGCCCATCAGGCACCACAGGAGCACAACTCCTTTGGATCCTAGCCTTTAGCAACGACCGATGAACTCTTTTCACTTTACCCTCCTCATGTATTGGCGCAATGCTATACACCGCGCCCCCAGATCTAGGAGCCTCTACCACCTTATACACCACTGGACTCCACAGGTCCTGGATTTTATGGCGCCCTCTAATGCCATAATCACGGAGGTAAACCAACTGGCCCTCTTCCAGTGGCGTATCTCGAACATGTCGATCAAAATGCGTTTTGCGTCGATCAGCAGTCTGTCTCAGCCGTTCTCGTGCTCCCTCGAATGCCACTTTCAACCTTGTCTGATGTTCCACCACCCATTCGTGCACGTCACCAGCCACCGGCTCTTGAATTCTACCGAGCAAGAAATCAATGGGGAGTCGTGGCTCCTGGCCAAACATTAAAAAGTAAGGAGACTCCCCAGTAGCTTGATGCGGGGTGGTGTTATAGGAGAAGAGCACCTGAGGGAGACTGGACGCCCAGTCCCGCTTACGTGAAACTGGTAAGGTCCGCAGCAGGTTGTGCAATGTTCTATTAAACCGCTCGCACTGCCCATTACCAGAAGGGTGGTAAGGAGTAGTACGAGACTTCTCGACCCCGTACAATTTACAAAGTTGCTGGATCAAAAATGATTCAAAGCTCCGACCCTGGTCAGAATGAATTCTCCCAGGCACCCCCAATCTGTAAAACCACTCAGTGACCAATACCTGAGCCACTGTCTCAGCCCGTTGATCTCGGGTAGGGACCGCAATGGTATATTTTGTAAAAACATCCGTCATTACCAGAATGTTTTCCAACCCTGAACAGGATACCTCGAGCTGGGTGAAATCGATGGCCAAAATTTCATTTGGTCGGGAAGCCAGCAAATGACCCATAAAACTACGAGCACCTGGCTGTAGATCCTTCGCAGCCTGGCACCTCTCGCACTGCTGACACCATTTCGCCACCATGGCTGACATACCTGGCCAATAACAGCGCTGGCGTACCAGCTCTGTGGTGCGTTCGATACCCTGGTGCCCATGCTCCTGGTGTAACCCAGTTAAGACCTCCACCTGCAAAGCAGAAGGCAGCACCAATTGAAAGATCTCTTCGCCACCATCAGAGCGAAGAATACGACGGTATAATACCCCCTGTAACTCCATCAACCGATCCCACTGACGAAGCAAAGTCAGAGCATCCCTAGAGAGCTGCCGGCGCTCATAAGGCCCAGGGAACTTACCCTCTCTGAAAAAGAATAAGACCTCCCTAATCACTGGGTCTGCCTCTTGTAGCGAGCTCAAGTCAGTGGAGGAATGCCCCGGCAAAACAACCACAGCGGCTTGGCTAACCAACGGAACAAACCTTGATTTCTCAGCATGCTGTACAAATGCCGGGACTACCGCTCCCGGCAGCATGCTGTCCAACACCCCTACAACTGGAGGCTGGCATCTTGATAAGGCGTCAGCATTTTTGTTGACCCTGCCTGGTCGATACTTGACCTCAAAATCAAAGCATGCCAGCTGTGCCGCCCATCGTTGCTCAGTGGCACCAAGCTTTGCTGTCATGAGGTGGCTGAGAGGGTTATTATCTGTGAAAACTACACATTTATTGCCCAATAAATACTCCCTGAATTTTTCGGTCATGGCCCACTTGAGCGCTAAAAATTCAAGTTTCATTGAACTATAATTTAACATATTACGCTCGGGGGGCCTAAGACCGCGACTCGCATACGCAACAGGCCTCACCTTCCCATCTTGTTCCTGTGAAAGGACTGCTCCCAACCCACTCAGGCTGGCGTCTATATCCAAAATAAACGGTAGGGAGAAATCTGCATAGGCAAGCACCGGAGCCTTAACAAACATTGCCTTTAGCTCATCGAAGCTATTTTGGCACTGCTCCGTCCAAGCATCAGCAAAACCCTGCTCCACTCGCTTCCTGGGCCTAACACCTCCATACTCCGCTACCAACCTATGCAGAGGGGCTGCCAACTTGGCAAACCCCTCCACAAAACGGCGGTAATAACTGGCGAAACCCAAAAAAGAACGGAGCTCAGAAACACTGTTGGGCCTTGGCCACTGAGCAACCGCCTCAATCTTTCTTGGGTCAGTTGAAACGCCATCAGCTGAGATTACATGACCAAGGTATACTACCTCTGGGCGAAAAAAAGTACACTTCTCTAACCTCGCTTTAAGGCCTTCACCCTTCAGCCTACTCAGGACAACTTCCAGGCGCTCCAGATGCTGTGTCACTGAAGATGAAAAAATTACAATGTCATCTAGGTACAATAATAGCGACTGGCACTGTTGGTCACCGAACAACCGTTGCATTAGGCGTTGGAATGTACCGGGGGCATTACAAAGCCCAAACGGCATCCGGTTCCACTCAAACAGCCCAAATGGTGTACAAAAAGCTGTCTTAGATTTATCCCCTTCACTAACAGGAACCTGATTGTACCCGCTGGCTAAATCCATAGTGGAAAACCAGCGGGCACCTGTCAGAGCGTCCAAGGACTCCTCAATTCTCGGAAGGGGGAACGCATCCTTCCTAGTCTTGGCATTCAGTTGGCGGTAGTCCACACACATGCGTAGACTACCGTCCTTCTTTTTAACCAAGACTATCGGGGAAGCATAAGGACTACAACTTTCCCGTATAACCTGTGACTCCAACAGTGCATCAATGTGGGCCTTCACTACTTCATACTCTGAGGGTGGTATCCGGCGATGACGCTGCCGGACAGGGGTGTCATCCAACAAAGGGATGTCATGGGACAATAAACTAGTACACCCCAAATCTCCCTCATGAGCAGAGAACACACCCCGATACTCCAGTAATAAAGTCCTAACATGATCCTGATCTTGTGACGACAAAACAGACAGGTCAGTAGACCTAATCTGATCCTCCACCGTGGAAGCAACCAAAGCGCTATGGGAGCCAATACCAGCAAGGACAGAATTAACCTCAGTAACCCCCCTGGGCAAACTTACTACATAAACACTTGTAAGAGAGCCCAAGAGGGTCCGAGGATACAGCATTACGTCCGTAGTCCCTACGTTTACCACTGGTATAGAGACAGTTCCTCGGCTCACCCGCACCAACGATGATGACGCTAACAATCCAGCTGGTAGGCCAGACTCTGCCGGCTCAAATAACACGGTCTCCTTCGAGAATTTCTCGGAACATGTTGCCATTACTAATTTTAACGTACCGCCTGAAATACGCCATGCTCGACGGCCTCGCGTTCTTACCTGACCTACTTGATCGGCATCCAAACGGGTATCCACCTTATGACAGTGCTGAAATGCCTGAGTTACAAAATTGGGGGCCTGCAGTAAGGATGGTAGTTCAAAAAGGGCAGGACCATGCTGCCCAAAGAGCTCACGGTAACAATGACTGAGAATATTCATTCCCACAATACCTGGTACTTTAGAACACAAGCCGCCAGGGGGATCCCTGACAACAAGCACCCCACAGTCTGACACTAACCTGCCACAGAGCTCTACATCCAATTCTACATATCCAATATAAGGGATGTCCAGGCCGTTGGCAGCCCGCAACTGCAACCACTGGCACGAACGAAGGCGATCTTGACCCCATGGCTCAAAATGCTGTACAAAGCAACTCTCAGTAATGGTGGACACCATAGAGCCAGTGTCTAGCAGACAAGGCACCTGAACCCCACCAATAAGAACCACCAAATGCGGGCATGACGACATCAACCGAGGCACCGGACTAGCATTTTGACAAATGTCTAAGCCATTCTTTTCCCCAACCGAGCTGTGGCTCTGCAGCCCGGCGGGAACTAGTTTTCCGATGGCCGCTGAAACGAAGGCTGCCCACTTCCCCCTACACGAGCAGCTGTAAAGGGAGATTTAGAACCAGAGGGGATACGTTCCCCATCACACTCCCTAGCAACGTGACCTGGCTGCTGACATCTTCTACATATTATCGGATTAGTATGAGTAAATTTATTCCGTGGATACGAGGGATAACCAAATGAGTAAGGAGATTGACTCCGAGCAGCAGGAGCAGGACCCTGTAATAATGCCAAACCCTTAGTGAGCTGATCCAGCTGTGCCTGTTGAGACTTTAACATTTCCCTCAACTCACTTAATTCAGAGTTGGGCATTAAGCTAGGAGTATTCGACAACGGTCCCCCCTGCACCCCATATTGGATCAAAGGGGCTAATGGAACAGACTGACTTCGCCCACGTACCCCACCCGGCATTCCCTCCCGCTCCCATCTTATTGCTTCTCCACGAACCTCTAGCAAACTGGAAGTAGGTTGGCGGCGAACTAGCTGTTTAAGTTCACGACGCAGAGAACTATCCACTACATGTTCAACAAATTGATCGCGTAAGAGGTTCTCAGAATTTGACATTACATATGGGGACTGTTGCTTAACGCCCTCAAGGAGGCTCATTAGAGCGAGGGAAAACTCCAACAAAGTCTCCCCATCCCGCTGCTTTCGCGAGAAAAAGGCCTCCTGTAAGGCCACATATGACTGAGAGCAACCAAATACCTCCCGCAACGCAGAAATAATTTTATCTGGGTCCTTTTTTCAACCGCAGGACGATGCCGGATCTCTTCCCGTGCCTCCCCCTCCAAATGGTCAAACAAAAAAAATGCCCTATCAGTCACAGAGAGGTGACGCAACTGCATACATGCTTGTACTTCCTCAATCCACTCCTCAATGCTAATGCCAATATGGCCGTTAAACTTTGGGCACTTTCGATCTCGAGGTACGAAAACGAATCTTTCCGACTGAGTGGCACCCGTACCCAAGGGTACGGGTGCCCCTACAGGCATTACCGGAGCACTAAATGCTACACTTGGGCCTGGCAATTCAACAGAACGTTCTTGATGCAGTTTTTCATTATCAGCTTTAAGCTGCGCCACCAACTCTCTTAACTGTTGCAACTCTTCCTCCATGATCAATGCACTCACCAATCGTAGAGGGAAGCCGACGGAGTATGGGGATCCGGTCCACACCAGCCACGCCGCTGTTTTGCCTCAAATACAAACAAGCACCAGATACAAACTTGTGTAAAAAAAAAAATTTTTTTTTTTTAAATATACATACCCACGTCTCCACCCAACGCACACAAAGAAAAGGACCAAAACCAGGATCCTGCCGACTACGCCAATTTGTAGCGAAGCAGAGAGAGTATAGAAAGAACTAAGATGCTTTACCACACCTTTAACAGTGATGGCAAGATAGGATCGACTACGCCACCCCGGGAAGACCAGGGAAATAGCCCGAAGGGCACACAGGTTCGCTTTGAGCGGATGGGTGGAAAGACAAGAGTTGTATAAGTAAAGAAGTCTTTATTTTGTTCATTAATACAGAATAAATACTTAGAAATTCAAGGTTTAAAACTCTTACACTGGCATTATAATATTGAGGAACACCATCACTCGCATCCACACACACACACACACACACACACACACTTAAACCAACCAAGAGTGGAGGTGTCTGGAGGTACGGGCAGCTGCCAAATCAGAAAACAAACCCCCCAAATAGTCCACTTCAAATACCCAACTGCACGCGTGAGGGTTAGATGCCAAAGACACACAACACTAGGTGTGAACACACCACACTAATGGCAGCTTTGCCTTCAACCTCCAGAAACCTCACCCAGCTCCTGCAACAACACATACACAAGCCAAGATGATTCAATGTCAGTCAGATAGTTCAAGGATTTAAACCACTTGACTTAGTGGTCCTCACAATACCACATCAAAACAAATTAACATAAACAAAAAAAACTAAATTCACTCTGGGTTATAGTGATCACAGAAAATAAGACACAAAATACACCCAGAAACAAAGTAAATAACAAATAAATCATACATACATGCTTACGAGTATGGAATTCATAGCGGCGGCCAAAAGAGAGGGCCAGCTCACACCAAGCTGAAGATACTTATAAAACACGAAGGAAATGAATGCACAAGCTTCACAAGCGGCGTGCAACAAAATCATAACAAAAGGTTTCCATCATCATGAATGTCGAGGCAAAACAGCGACGCACTAATTATACGCGATCGCAATTCAGCGTTGACACTTTATTCTCCCAACTAGCCCAAGAGACTCAGTTATGCAGGGGGGCCTGCCGAGCAGGAAGATAAGTGTTAGACACAGCAGCAAGTTATTAACACCCAAAACTATAATCTTACATACCACGGGATGATCACTGCACACAAACTGCTTCATAGTCACGCACCATAATCAGGAACAGGTAGATGGCATGCTATCAATGCCACTGAAGACATAACAAATCATAAGTTGCCAGACGCAACCAATTTCTTCATTAAACAGAAGGCTACACATACCTGTGAGAAGTGGGCAGCAAACACACAGCAGGCAGGAAAAAAACAGCTTACCGTCTGAGCCTGACAGCGAGAGAAATTCCTATCAACCGCCTGCACAAAACGAGAAAGCACGAGTTTACCCCAAACAAATCACATACCTGCGGCAACCACGGATGACGTCACAAGGGCGATACCACAACGCATACCAAGCGGCCACCGCACATCCCTTATATGTCACAAGAAAGGGGCGGTTGATAAACTACGCACAGGTGAACAATATCCTCCTAAGTGTATTCAGTCACCCTGCTACATTCTCTTAAAGAGAAGCATTCACTAGCCAAGTAGACGGTCTCACTGGGAGAGGCGAGTGCACAGGTTTTCTCCCCGAGAGACATGTTATTCCATAACCTATGGTCACTGGTGCGGGTCACCATCTGAGGCTCACTGGGACTTTTACACAGGTCAGTGGTGACGTTTGACCACATCTCAAAGCCTGTGACGTGTTCAAGCCTCCTGCTTGGATGAAGCAGCAGATGTGGGGGTATGTGGGGACTTGATCCCCAGATGGGGGTATTTGCATGTGACCTGCTGTTCTGAAGAGAGCCTCCTTTTGAAGACCCTGTATGAGCCACAGCACATATGGCCAGAGAGGAAAAAGAGACAGAGATAAAATAGAATAAAATGGAATTTGCATAATGATGAGGAACTTTTGCAATACTGTGTGATTTTTTCTCGCCCCTGTGATGTTCTGGAGCCTTATGAAGTCCTAATAATGCAGCACGTCTTTTCAGCTCTTCTGAGAACGTCTCTCTTAGCTTCAAGTTTCAAGCTCAGTTTAAATGAAATAATTTTTCATTGTGTCCTGAGGTAATTTTTGTTCAATCACACATCAAACACAGATCTCTGGGTTGTTTTGGAAGTTGGTCTTGTTTATGAGTGGTCTGTGTTTGTGTGAGATCGCTGGCAAGTTTGTTCGGCGCACGAAAGATGACATGTCTTTGTTTGTTCTGTATGTGACAATGTGAATGCATTCAAAGAGAGGAAGTGAGAGGGACAGACTGAAGAACAGAGTGTTAGTCTAAGGGGGCTTGTTTGTCTTGTGGGTGCCAGCTTGGGCTGTTGCCCGGGTGCCAGCGTGGCGTGATGATGCAGGGCACGGCTCTGCTCAGACAGATGGCTCTGGGCCTTGTCAGAGTCCCTGCCTGTTAGTAGAATTGATTGCAGAGGCCTGAGCCAGCCTCTCTGCTCTCTGTTCAACCTTCCCTGAAAGAGAGAGCTACATGTGATGCTCAAATTTTTGTTCCCTGATGGTTGTTTCAGGTGTAGGAGGGGAACAATGTGTCCTGGTTCTGCTTACCATCCAGAGGTGAGCTGTCAGTGACGCTGTGGCCTTAATGCCAATAGGTTCCAGCACAGCTAGTGTGGTCATTGCGCCATCATTTATTTTCTCCTGCCTTTAATGTTCTTCAGTTCAACGCTGACGGTTACAGTGCCGTTGCAGAAAAAAAAAAATCCTCCCATAGTACGAGATCAGAGAAAAGAGAGCATAGATGTACCTGAACAACAAACACAGACCAGGTTGGAGCAGAGGTCCTTGCTTAACATGAATAATCCAAAAATCTTGTTTTTTTTTGTTCTGGTATTCAACATTACGGCACATATTCTGGTGATAGAGCTTGTATTGAACCCAGAACATTCCTTTAAACTTTGGTGTGAAACACTCTTAATCTCTTGTGAAAAATTGCAACACTGATACTCTCCAAGCTCCCCCTTATTCAACATAGTCCTCCCTCCACATATCACACCAACATTTACTCAAAATTGTCTGAAATGACTGTGAGGCGATCTGGCCCAAGTGGAGCAGATAACATCTATCATTAGGACAAAGTTGATCACTCAAAGTACAGCGCCGCAATGTGAGCTGATCATAGATAAAAATTAGATGATTATCGCCTTCACGGAACGTCAACATTAGTCTTCGGTTTGCGCCTCAATGAAACTGATTATACCCTCATCATGTCACATTACAATAAAGCACAAATAAGCCCTTTCAAACCTCTTGACTGCTCATCACACATTTCCCACCACATAACATTCAGTTTTTCCTCAAGTTACATCATGCAGACTGACAGGCCTGGCTGAATGTTTTAAAGCAAATTACTATAATAGTAGATAGCAATCCAGGAAGTAACCCTTGCTGAGGCGAGATTTCTTATCACACATAATTAATCTATGATCCAAATTTCATCTCGATTTGCAGACTTGGGCCAGCCTGAAGTCGTTCAAATCCATCATGAAAGTTCAATAATATATTATCCCGTCATTATTTATTTAATGGGTGTTAGTATTGATGTAATGTTGCTGCTTGTATAAAAAACATTTTCAGCAGGTTTCGATAGATTCAATATTCTTTTTGTGAGTGACTGATTTGAGTGAGCTTTCTGGGAACATTATTATACAGTAAATGTATAATAATTATTCCTTAGTAAATGTGTAGTATCACGTTCCTAAAAAACTGGACTTGTGATTTTCACCTAACAGGCAATAAAATGTGTAAAAAAAAAAAAGTGAATAATCAAGTAGATTTACATTGAAGGAGAGAGCCAAGACATATCTAGAGAATAGAGGGGGAATTTACTATGAATTAATTGCATGTGGTAAAAGCGTTTTTTATTTGCATGTGCTGTCTGCGATGGTTCGCTGCAGAAATTATGCAATTTAGGCAGCAACACAAACAAGCCAACAAAATCTGTGCTGTACACAAATTGCACAGCACAATTCCTATATTGCAGGCCTGAGCTGAGCACTAAATAGATGAGGATGCAGCAGACAACCACGATCAGGTACACTCTGCCAGGAATGTACAGCATCATTCTATGGGATCAAAATCCTGTCAAAAGTATTGCAGTCATGGATCCAAAAATCCAAAAATAATAAGCGCAGATAAAAAAAAAAATAACCACAAAAATAAATACAAAGCACAGATGAAAATAATTAGTGCAGATAAAAAAAATAGCAAGCATGAATCAAAAATATATAAACATTTAAAATATGCTGCAAAAAAAAAAAAAACTGAAAATTCAGATTTGCAATAAAAATCATGTTTTCCTTGGTTATATTACTGTTTTTTGTGCTCTCTGACAATTTTGCTCATACTTGCAATTTTTTGCATGCTTACGCTGTATTGTTCTTTACTTTTGTTTTGAAGTTCTGCGCTTGGTTTTCCAAAACTTTTAGATTTTTGATACAATTTTTAAAAAAAAAAATCCAAATATGTAAGCATTTCTATGTTCATCAGTATTGTATTAGGCCTTGGTGTCGGATCTGGATTTTATTTCTGTCAGCTGGCCATCAGATAAGACCCTTATGGATATAACACATATTTGTAATTGAGTGCAATTAGTACTTCAGTAACTGTGCAGTTGTTTTACAGTTACAGTATATAAGTGTATGAATATTTGTGTAAATGTAATAGGCTACACTTGTTTGGGTGCAAAGTAGCATACAAACAAGTATTTCCTGACTTAAGATAATAATTATGACACCAAGGCCTATTACAATACTGATGAATATAGAAATGCTTATATATATTTTTTTTTTTAATTATATCAAAAATCTGATTGGTTGTATGACTGTAAGTCATTTGCTTCAAATGTTATTGAAGTTGTATACTCTATGTTATGGAAATGTTTGTAAATGTTTTGTATATGTATGCTCCAATGTTGCCTGTATCTTTAGAGACGGTCCCTAAATTTGTGACTATTTGTGAATAAAAAACGTCCAACGTCAAGCCAACTTTATTGCATTATTTATTTACATGGGGACGCTTGGTCACTTGTTTCTGATTTCGCTACAGTATCGTGGAAAAAGTATGATGCCAACGTAGGATCAGTACATAATGGCAAATCATCATGGAAAAGCAGATCAAGTCAGGTCCTGAACTCTCAACTACATTGCCACAGCTAGTAAAAACATCAACATAAATGCATCAAACATCCACACCAACCCAGCCTTGCAACCAATAACCTGCAAACAAGGAAGTCTTAAATAATGCCTAAACTAAAGACTCTGATAACTAAATTCAGCTGACTCGATACATGTGTTAAAGGACTTTGATAATGGCCTACTCGGACAACACATTGTTTACTAGAGCTGGCAGAAAATACTCAAAACAGACACAAGCAGCATATTTTTCAACCACAAATAATATAGTTATATTCAGTTACCTGTGATTTATTGAGATTTTCTAGGATTTGCCAAGTGATGGTTATCAATCTTCATCAACCATTGTGCGATTGAGCAGCAGCCGTCGGAATCGCACTGGAGTGACATCACCTCCCCTCTTCGAATGATTGGCTAGAGGAGGATCTGTCGATCAAGAACGATGAGGATGCAAATTGCCCCGAGTTACATGAAACTCTACTCACAAGTTTTGGAAAACCAAACGCAGCATTTAGAAACAAAAGCTAAGAAAAATGCAGAGTAAGCGTACAAAATAATCAAGATATGAGCAAAATTGTCAGAGAGCACAAAAAATTGTAATATAACCAAGGAAAACATGATTTTGTTTGCAGTTCTGATGACTTTGCTTACATTTTTCTTTTTTTCTTTTATTTTATCATTTTTTTGCAGCATATTTTAAATGTACTTATTTTTTGATCTGCGCTAATTATTTTTGATCTGCGCTTATTTATTTTTCAGCATATAATTTTTTTATATGCACTTATTATTTTTTGATTCACGCGTATTATTTTTGGATCCGTGACCCCAATAGATTTGATGGGATTTTGATCGCATATCATTCCACTACTATGATCCAAACAACTGAATCATCTCTTTAACATGCCACAAATGCGCTTGACTATATGACAGATTAAATGCTCTAATTCATCATTTGATAATTATTTTATTAATTACTTCTGCCATGATTGAATATAAATCTACACATGCATGTTTTTTTCACAAAATTCAGGTTATCTCCTGCTTCTCTCAGGCAGGAATATCATAACGTTTATTTCGCCAGGCAAATTGCATCTTTAATGAGAATAATATACATAGAAAGGAGGCATGTTTGTGCAGAAAGGAATGACAATGACTTTTTCTGAAATTATTGCACCTGCCTAAACTTGATTGTGGGTGGTTAGGGAATAAGACGCTTCTTTTTGTGCTGAAATGCCCAAAAATGGGGCAAGTGTTCAGTAAAATCGCCCCAGAATATCATAAGGACCTGGCAGTGGGATCATTTGACAACCACCTGAAACACCCTAGCAATTGCATAGCAACACACATAGAACACCTTATGCCTCCTACACACTTCTCGACTTTCAAAGATGTTGGATTGTGGTACCGTTCATATTAAACAACTGTCTATCTTGTCATTAGAGTCATATAGTTTTCAAATTATACAAGGATTCGGCGACGGGTGAACACATTACAAAACATTTCACTATTGACGAATCCCCGATGACTCTACCTGGACTCCAAATTACGTTTCACAATAAAGTACACGCGAGAAGTGATACGAGATAAGAAAAAAAATGCATGATTATATGTTATGCATTTCAGAATATGATGTGTATGTTTTTAATTACCTAAAGGCATCATATATTTTATTGGTTATAATATGAAAAATTACCTCCTACTGAAAAATCTGCCTGTTTTCTTACCTGACTGTTCAAGAGAATTGGCAATTTCACTCCAACTCTTCTCTTTCTCCACCCGTTTGTGGTACAGTTCAGATGAAATATCAAATATGCACTGGTGCTCCTGCCAATGTTCCACTAATTTTTCCTCCATTTCTTCGGTCCAATGAGGCTTTCTTGACACCGCAGCCATGCTAGTTGATGGTCTTTTGCAGGTACATCAGGACTCCTCCCACTGAAACTTGCTCTCTCATTGGCTGTAGGTCAACGCTGCAGTTGTATTCAGTCAAAACATATTTCACATTGTGAAATTTGGAATCACAGACAGGTCCTTTATCTTGCTAACATCGGCGACATGTCGGCGCTTCTCTCAAATTGAATCTTTGATAATTCATGCATTGCAATCATCGTTCACGGGAGCGAGCTCCGAATTGCGATGATTTCGGGCTTTTGGCGGTGATCTTCACAAAATTGTCAGCGAGTGAAAATCAGACCTAAAGTCATGTAAACTCGGCATTAGAAACCTTGTGATGAGGTAAAACTGGACAGAGGATTAGTTCAAAACAACCAAAGAAGAACAAAGTCTGCATTAGCTCAGCTTTGTGCACAGGCTCATGGAATCTGGATTTTAGCAGTCTCTGTAGGGGTCATGTGTAGAGCTGAAACACTGTATGTGTACATATAACTGTATTAGATGATCATGGAGGGGTGATGCGCCACCAAAAAACATGCACCACCTCTGCACTCCAGTGTCTTGGCCATAAATGTTCTCTTAAACTAGGTAACACAAAGGGCACTTTTGAGAAACTACAGGCTTGTGGCCAAATCCACTTCCACCCCAATTGGGCTGCTCATACAGGCAAAGAAAGGCCCTGGGGCTCACACCTCAATCTCGCCCACATACACACTCATACATGCAGACTGCCGGCATGAGCTAGTGAAGCGCTCTCGAAATACTGAACTGGCCTGCCATGATGGATGGCAATACAGGGAGCAGACCTGTGTGGCTCTGACATGTACTTCCTTATTGGAGTCCACTGCAGACACTCTCCATCTTCTCCATCTTTCACCAGCCAAAGGCAGTACCGTCCATGCTTGTCCATGTTCACCATAAATCTGCAGTCAGAACACACTCTCATTCCCTCACATTGTATTGTTGCATTTGTACACACCAATGGCCATTTACTCCATGCTCTAATGCTTTATGATTACACAGTCACAAGCCAGCAAGCCAGACTTTAATTGTTACCCTACAATCCAACAGCAAACTGATAGTGCCAAAACGTGTTGTACAGAGGCCAGATACAACCATACAACCGCACTGCCAGCATTCACCATAATAAAACATAGGACATGCTACAGCCAAGCAGCACTACTCAGGTGCCAAGAGTAAAATTATCCCTAGTTCAAAAATTGCAGCCCATCAAGTGGGCCTGGCAAAAAAAAAGTGGCTAATCAGTTCATCAGAGCAGCAGCACCACCTCTCCACCTACACTTGTTCAGGCTTTCCTTATTTTTATCACCTCTCGGAGGATCTTAAAGGAATGTTCCATGTTCAAAAAGAGTTCAGTCATGACAACTCTTGGAATCATTTAACATGTAAAACTGGGTATGACATATTGATAGGATTTGGTCTTGATGCACTAGTTCTGCTACACTGCTGCTGCAGATGATGTTGCAGAGCAAGTACGAAGACTTCTTACTGCTAGAACATACACAGACATAGTGCTGGGGCGGATGAGGGTTTCAGAGAAAAACTCTCTTAACACACTGTAGTGAAACCGGCTTATTTGAAAAACTGAGCATTTTAATGTTAGCCAAATTTAGAGTGCACTTGTTGATTGGCAAAAGATTACACATAAAAGTACCTTTAAGCTTACACCATTCCATCCGATAGGCTCAACAACTCACATTTGAGCAGATAACAGATAGTTCAAAGAACCTATCAGCTTTCGCTATGTAGAGTTTAATGACTAAACTTCAAGTCATTTAACCCTAGAATGCATATATGAATTAAAAATGACTCAGCATATAGGTCAGTGAACACCAATTATCAGACCATGGTCCAGGTCCGGACCCCAGCTTGGTTTCATCCAGACCATGAGACATCATGACAACAGTTGCCCCATCTTACTGTTTCAACAGTTTAAGTGAGCAGCATGTCAAAACAACAGAGCTACAAAATGCGCTTAGATCTAATTCTCTCTAACGCTGAACATGCTTTATTGCCACTCTGCGAGCGTTGCCTCTCTCCCCTGCTAAAGACACGAGGCACCGCATAAAGCCTTGGAGTTGCTGGCACAACGGAGTATGGCCGGACTGGTTCAAGCTGACAGAAAGGGTACAGTTACTCAGATAACTTCTATGTACAATTGTAGTGAGTAGAATAGCATCTCAGAATGCACAACACATCAAACCTTGAGGCAGATGTGCTACAACAGCAGAAGACCACATCAGGCACATTATTAGGATCTTAGTGTTCCTAATGAAGTGCTCACTGAGTGTAAATAAAAACTGCCATCTTTCCCTTAAACAAACAGCAAAAAACAAGAATGAAGCAAAGTGAAACTATATTCATCTGTCTGATATATGACTCTGGCGGTTCAGTTAAGCCAGGTTTGTGATAGGACAAGTTAACGTAGTGCTTTTAGACTATAACATTTTTCTCCATCTAAATGTATTACAAGCCTGTTACAATCCAGCATGTTACAAGCCTTTCATAATAACAGATAAATAAAAGATTTCTGTTCTGATTTTGTGAAAATTAATCAACAGTGGCATCATCTCTGGCATGGATGTCAAGGACAGACAACCAAAACTTTGAAATTATTAGTTAGCCTAACAAAGTACTCTGCTGATGAGAACGTTCCATTATTTCATAGTCAGCCCATTTATACTTAAATTAAGAAAACAGTATTATTATGCTGTACTGTTATGTAAATTATTTGTTTGTTTTTAGTAGATTCTCACTTTAAGGAAAATATTAAAATGTTTCCATACGTTGGCTCAGTGGTTAGCACTGTTGCCTCACAACTAGAAGGTCTTGGGTTTGAGTCCCAGCTCATCTGGGCCTTTCTGTGTGTAGTTTGCATGTTCTCCAGGTGCTCCAGTTTTGTCCACAAACATGCAGGTTAAGTGAATTGGAGACTCTAAATTGCCCTGTAGTTGTGAGTGAGTGTCCCCCAGGTTGCATCAGGAAGGGCATCTGGCATAAAACCTGTGCCAAGTCAAATATGCAGATCATGTTGTGGCAACCCCTAATGGAAGCAGCCAGAAGAAGATAAAAATGATAATTTCAGACTTTTACATTTTCAAAATTTTCTCTCAGGGGACACCCCTGAACCCCCATACTATATTTTTTTTATCTGTCAAAATACGTAGGTATTTTGAATGTAAATACATTCAAACACAAAAACTGGACTGATGTCATGCAGGTTCAAAACAAACTATTGATCTTATCTTTTAATATTAATTTCCAAGTGTCCTTGACTGATAAACTCTTGATGGAATATTTAAATCTTTTGATAGAAGATCCCTCAGACCTCACAACTTTGGCTGTCTCTGGGCCCCAAATTTCCTCATGCCTGCCCAGTTTTAAAGAGTCTATTTTTTCTTTCTTTCTTTCTTTCTTTCTTTCTTTCTTTCTTTCTTTTTACAAAGGACTATTGCTGCCAATATGGAAAGTTCTAAAACATAATATAATATAACTAATATATATAATATATAATATCCTTTCATAGCCATAATGACTACTGACACCGTGTAAGCTATTATTATGTATAAAGACCTTTGCTGGGAAGGAAATGTATTGGCGAGACGGCTTATAACTTTCATTGAATAACCCTGGTCTATGTTTTAAGACGTAATTTTGACATGAACTAGTCTTTTGATCTGCCACAAGATAATTTTTATCACTACACCTAGAATGCATATGAGAGTCCTGTATAACATATGTGTTTCCTATGGTATTCAGTTAAAAAAAATTGTAATACACTAATTGTTTTCCATTTCCATCTGTTATATAATTAAATATATATTAAATTCAGTGTTCATGTTCATATTTATGTGTAGTATGCAAGTATAGAAAGCTGTCATTCAGCCAATGCTTATATTCAAAGTGCTTGACATTATACCTAATATAGGGACAGTGCTCATTGAGCAATCAGAGGTTAGATACCTTGTTCACTGCAAGGGCACAAAGTTCATAGCTCCTGGACCACTGCTTTGTGTATTTGAATCTGCAACCTTTATGTTTTCAGTACGCCTCACCACTCCGAACCACAAATATAGCAACAAAGTAATAAATAAATATAGTGTTATACAGCAATATACATAAGGTTGTCATTTTACAAAATTAGTTAGAGTTATTGAGACATTTAATATTTTACCACCAATCATGGAAATTACCCATATTGCTGTTATACAGGCTTTTTTTTACACTGTCACCCTAAAGTCCTACTCAATTTTTACTGTCTGAAACTATATCAACTATTTAAAAACTTTAATTAAAGTTATTTTATAAAGAATGAGCATCTATAATAGATATTACCTGGGTCTTTTTTGACCCACATATGCATTTAAGGGGGTGAAGTTACCAATGTGGTCTAGGGCTACACTAATAATGATTTTAGTGTAATAAAAATATTGTAATATTGAATTTAACTTTACACAAATAAGGTCTAAAAATGTTTACATATAACAACAATTGAAATACAGCACAGATAGATGATAAAGCATGTTTGTGTGAATGGTCCCTACATTTGGTGGTTATACATTTGAAACAGTGTGCATTTGAATGTTTATGGACTGGCCCAAATCACTTCCATTGCCAACTGTAACCACAATTTGTACTTTTTTTAAATAAACAAGAGTCTAAATAAAGTTTTATGGTAATCAAATTTATGCCACAGGTGCTGGCTCTGTAAAGGGGAAAATAAACGAAAATAAGAAGCGAGATGCTAAATATGGCTAATGCTAACTTGCTGAACAAGCAGGAGAGAAGGCCAAGAAACAGCCCAAGGGAAAAAGGTCAGATGAAAATAAAATCAAAAAGAAGGGGTATGATAACACCTACCCCAACAGAGCCCCCATCCTTGCTTAAAATATTGTCTAATTGAGAGCTCAGTTTCCATTGAAACATTGATTTCTTAGCTGTACTGTAGGATCAAGTTAGTTTAATAAAACATATTTAAAATAATTTGAAGTCATTTTTAGGCCCCCTTGGAATTGTTTTGAAGCCCCCTTGTGGGCACTGACCCCATGGTTGTGAACCACTGTTCTAGAAGAAGTGATTGAAGCAAGGGTAAAAATTATCAGTTGGTTGAAATGCAGCTTGTCAGCTTTTATTGCTTTCAGAAGCCTCTCTATTCTTCAAATTTGAGTGGTTTTGTAATTCTCCTGCAACTGAGAAATGACACCTTCTTGAACAGCTCCAAAAATATCCATATAGCTAAAACAACAAGATAATAGAGGTCCCCAATACTTCAGCACCTAAAAAATTACTTCTTAAATATGTATCTTTCTCAGGATGTCTTTGACATTATGTGAAAAACTCTAAGATGACTTGTGTCATATTTTGTGTTATTTACTCAGCTGATTCCTTTGTCTTTCCTTGTTGCTCTAGAGAGGAACATGATGTACTCAGCAGTGCCAGCTAGTTAGAGGAGCTTCTGTGTCTGATAATAACCCCAGCATGTGAGGCAAAAACAAGCTGTGACATTTTCCCTCCACAAGACGGCTGCCACAACTTATTACTGAAATACAGACATCATCGTTTTTTAATGGTTAAACATATGATTTTTTATAAAAGATTATTATAATTACACTAGCATTTTGCACATTTGATTAAAACGATGGACAATTGGGGAGTCAAATTATTTTTGTTCATTGTACTTTTCCATGAACTGGACTGTAATTTCTGATTAGAGCACAGTGGCACTCTCAGAAGCAGCAGGTAGAGAGAAAGAGATGGAGGGAGGTTACCAAAGGGAAAACAAGAGAGAAAGAGGCAGATTGGAGAGAAAGGGAGGTGCTAAGAGAGTAAAAGGGGAAAGCTAGGTAGAGAGCCATAAGGAAAAAGCAGAAAAGTAGAAAAATAAGGATCAGAGAGATAGGAAGAGGACAAGAGACTGAGAGTGTGTTAGAAAGAGTGCATGCTGGATCAATCAGGAGGTGTTCTGTGAAATCTCAGGAAGAGCAACATGCCCATTTCCCCTCCCCACTACCCCTGGGCTTGAGATCAGACAGAAAGGAAACCTTCCACAGATTAACCAGACCAGTCATCCCACTGGTTCCCTGATGCAAGAACACTGCAAACCCGGCACCTTACATGTGTCTTAAGAATCTAAGTTCTGTATGCTAAAGTGGTCATAGCAAAGCATCGTCAGCACGCAGTTTACCTTTTTGTGCTCTTTCATCTTTTTTCTTTTTTTTTTCTCCATTTTCCTTTTATCTCTCTTTCAGGTTGTGTGCTGTGATTAAGGCTGTAAACCTGTATGGATTCAAGCTTTTGTTGCATACAGAGAAATGATTATTATTGCTTCATCTTGTTTTAATGAAAACAACAGCAATATTAGGGCCCTATGATTTCCATGATGCATAAAACATGGATAGAATCACGGAATCAGTCATAAAAACAGAATTAAATATAAATGTTGAATGTCAGGGAATTTTACTTATTTGTGATGAAATTAATGTATGAATACACAAATAATCAAATTGTAATTGTGATATCACCTAGTGTTATGCTTAAACCACAAATGGATGAGATCTAATTAAACAAATATGTGGTCTGCATGAGATGTGCGCTTCAACCGTAAGTGAATGTGAGTGAATGTAAATCTCTGAATTCAGAGAAAATTAAATGGAAAGCACAAAATTCTGGAAGAAAATAAAACAGATTTCATAGGGCCCTACAATATGATAAAAGATGCAATGTTTGATAAATAGTAACATTTATTAATAATAATCTGAATAGGTGGGCCTGGGTAGCTCAGCGGGTAAAGATGCTGACTTCCACCACTGGAGTTGTGAGTTTGAATCCAGTGTGTGCTGAGTGACTCCAGCCAGGTGACTCCTAAGCAACCAAATTGGCCCAGTTGCTTGGGAGGGTAGAGTCACATGGGGTAACCTCCTTGTGGTCGCTATAATGTGGTTCTCGCTCTCGATGGGGTGTGTGGTGAGTTGTCCATGGATGCTGCGGTGAAGCCTCCACATGTGCTATGTCTCTGCAGTGACATGCTCAATAAGCCACATGATAAGATGCGTGTGGATTGAGGGTCTCAGAAGCAGAGGCAACTGAGATTCGTCCTCCGCCACCCAGATTGAGGCGAGTCACTATGCCACCATGAGGACCTAGAGCACACTGGGAATTGGGCATTCCAAATTGGGGAGAAAAAATAAATAAATACAAAATTACTAATAATCTGAATAAGTACTATAGCAACTTGGCACATTAATATAGAATGTGCGGTCCCAGGTGTGTGTTTATCTCCATTTTGTAACGGTTTTTAATGCAGCTTATCCAATCATAATTTAGAGTTGGGAAAATGCATTTAACTTCTGTAATTTGACATACAGTGTTTTCAAAATCAGAATGAGCTATATTGCGAAGTACGCTTCCACAAGGACTTTTTCTTGGTGCCAGAAGCTTCTAGTGCACAAACAATACAATAGCATGACAAGACAATAAAAAAATAGAATACAAATAAATAGCTAACAGAAATATATGTATATATAGAAATACACAATAAGACAAAAATATATGTATATATGGTATGTAAAAATACAAATCTGTTACAGTTGAAGTCATACAACATCATTTTACATACACCTTAGCCAAATAAATTTAAACTCAGTTTTTAACAATTCCTCACATTTTATCATAGAAAACATTCCCTGAATAAGGTAATTAATAATAAGGTCTTTCATCACATTCCCAGTGGGTCAGATGTTTACATACAATTTGTTAGTATTTGGTAGCATTGACTTTAAATTGCTTAAATAGGGACAAACTTTTTGGTTAGCCTTCCACAAGCTTCTCACAATAAGTTGCTGGAATTTTGGCTCATTCTTCCAGACAGAACTGGTGTAACCGAGTCAGGTTTGTAGGCCTCCTTAATGCACATGCTTTTTCAGTTCTACTTTGGATTGAGGTGAGGGCTTTGTGATGGCCACTCCAATTCCTTGACTTTGTTGTCCTTAAGCCATTTTGCCACAACTTTGGAGCTATGTTTGGGGTCATTGTCCATTTGGAAGACCCATTTGTGACTGAGCTTTAACATCATGGCTGATATCTTGAGATGTTACTTCAATATATCCGCATAATTTTCCTTCATCATGATGCCATCTATTTTGTGAAGTGCACCAGTCCCTCCTGCAGCAAAGCACCCCAACAATATGATGCTGCCACCCCCATGCTTCATGGTTGGGATGGTGTTCTTCAGCTTGCAAGCATCACCCTTTTTCCTTCAAACATAACAATGGTCATTTTGGCCAGAACGTAAAATTTTTGTTTCATCAGACCAGAGGAAATTTCTCCAAAAAGTAAGATTGTTGTCCCTAGTGCACTTGCCAACTTTAGTCTGGCTTTTTTATGGTGGTTTTGGAGTATTGGTGTCTTCCTTGCTGAGCAGCCTTTCAGGTTGTTGATAAAGGAATCGTTTTACTGTGGATATAGATACTTAGAGTTTCCTCCAGCATCTTCACAAAGTCCTTTGCTGTTGTTATGGGATTGATGTGCACTTTTCGCACCAAACTATGTTCATCTCTAGGAAACCGAATGCATCTCCTTCCTAAGCGGTATGATTGCTGCATGGTCCTATGGTATTTATACTTGCATAATATAGTTGTACATATGTACAGATGAATGTGGTACCTTCAGGCATTTGGAAATTGCTCCCAAGGATGAACCAGACTTGTGGAGTTCCACAAGATTTTGAGCTGATTACTTTTGATTCCCCCATGATGAAAAGCAAAGAGGCACTTAGTTTGAAGGTAGGCCTTAAAATACATCCACAGGTAAACCTCTAATTAGCCTATCAGAAGCTAATGGGCTAAGTGCCTAAAGGCTTGACATCATTTTCTGGAATTTTGTAAATATCTGACCCACTGGAATTGTAATAATCTGTCTGTAAACAATTGTTGGAAAACTTACTCATGTCATGCACAAAGTAGATATCCTAAATGACTTTTCAAAACCATCGTTTGCTAATATGAAATCTGTGGAGTGGAAAAAAAATTGTTATAATGACTTCAACCTAAGTGTATGTAAACTTAAGACTTTAACTGTATATACAGTTAAATGTATATACAAGGGAATGTAATGCAGATGAAGGATATATTAAATCATATAATTGACTAGACTGTGTATTGCATGTAATTATAGTATAGTTTTGAAATGTTCATGAGATGGAGAGCCTGAGGGAAAAAAAAAAGTTTTTCTGCCTGATGATTATAGTGCTCAGTGCTTTGTAGTGTCGGCCAGAAGGTAACTGTTCGAAAAGGTATTGGGCTGGGTGAGTGGGGTCCAGAGTGATTTTACCAGCCCTTTTCCTCACTCTGGAAGTGTACAGTTCTTTAAGGTAGGGCAAAGGACAACCAATAATCTGCTCAGCAGTCAACTGTCCTTTGTAGTCTTCAGATGTCTGATTTCGTAGCTGAACCAAACAAGACAGATATTGAAGTGCAGAGGACAGACTCGAAGTCTGCTGAGTAGATCTAGATTAGAATACTCCACAGCTGCCACAGTGCTGTTTAGAATCGTGAGTGGGGTCAATGTTGGGGCGTTCCTCCTAAAGTCCACAATCATCTCCACTGTTTTGAGCATGTTGAGCTCCAGGTTGTTATGACTGCACCAGTGAGCCAGCTGTTCTGCCTTCTGTATGCAGAGAGCCTCCCTTCTCTATGCAGACTCATTGTCATCTTGGAGATACAGGGAGAAGAGTAGTGGGAGAGCACACATCCCTGGGAGGGGCACCAGTGCTGATCGTACATGTGCTGGAAGTGAATTTCCCATTTCTCACTAGGTGCTGGCTGTCCATCAGAAAGCTGGTGATCCACTGGCAGATAGATGTTGGAACAGAGAGCTGGGTTAATTTATTCCATTGGAGAGCTGGGATGATGGTGTTGAAAGCCAAACTGAAGTCCACAAAAAGGATCCTTGCATTTGTCCCTGGTCTGTCCAAATGTTGCAGGATATGATGCAATCCCATGTTGACCTATTTGCTCTGATAAGAAAATTAAAGGGGATCTAGAAAGGGTCCAGTGATGTCCTTCAGGTGGGCAAACACCAGTCTCTCAAATTACTTCATGACCACAGACGTCAGAGCGACAGGTCTGTAGTCATTAAGTCCTTTGATCATTAATTTCTTTGGGACAGGGATTATAGTGGTGCATTTGAAGCAGCAGGGAACTTTACCCTGCTACAGTATTCTGTTGAAAATTTGTGTGAAGATGGGAGCCAGCTGACCGCACAGGATTTTAGACAAGTGGGTGAAATACTTCGCTTTCCTTGTCTGTTGTTTCTGAAAGACCCGACACACCTCCTCTTCACAGATATTCATTGCTGTTTGAGTGTGTGTGGGGGGGGGGGGGGTGCAGGAGGTGTTTGTGTGAAATTAAGTGAAGGTCATGTGTGGGGTGTGAGACTGGGCTTTTCAAATCTACTGTAAAACACATTCAAGTCATCAGCCAGTTGTTGGTTCCCTACAGTGGTGGGGGATGGTGTCTTGAAGTTAGTAATGTCTACTCACATTCACTTTGTAGAGCAAAAAGAATATCACACAATCACACAAATCGACGTCCCCACACCACACCTTTCATGCACACCATCTGTAGCACACAGTATTGCACACGAGCACACATCTACACACTCCACTCAAACACGTATACATAAGCCCCATCTAACACAGAATCTCCCTCTCTTATGAAGGATGTATTCCTTACACACACACACTATGCCTCTATCACACATGCTCCCAATCCTGTGCATGCCTTATCTCTCTCTCTCTCTCTCTCTCTCTCTCTCTCTCTCTCTCTCTCTCTCTCTCTCTCTCACGCACACACACACACACTCTAAATTACACTTTGACTTAACCACACACTCCAACCATCACAAAACACACACAAACCGGACTTAATGTGTTTGTTCCAGAGGGGAGAGTCGATCTATTCCGCTTGGTGAGATATAAAGCCTCTTTCCTCCTCCAGTAAACTGCCTTTTTTGCACTCTTCCAGATCTCTTTGATGTATTTACCATGTCGGCTCTTGCTTATTGGGAGTTTTTTTAAGCATACTGTACGTTTGCGCGCCACGGTGGGGTCAGCATGGTGTTTTCACGTGGAGAGAACCGTCAGTTATGTTGTGCCTGTGGAGCCTCGCAGAGCTCTTTTTAATGAGTGCATTAAAGCTGCATGGATGTTCAAGGCCAGTGGAGGTGCATCCCTTGGGCCCCGACGTCTGCCTCAGGGCTGCCATCTGTAAATCTCTTGCACATTTAAGGGCTTCCACTACTTTTCATTTTCTATGGAAGATGCAGTAGCAAAGAGAATTAAAAGTGGAGAAAGAAGGAACATGGGAGGTAGTGCATGTAGATGTGCAAGGGTGATGCACCTGGTACTCAGAAGAGAATAGATGGCTCTTTGTGTTTACAAGAACTGAAAGAGAAAGAATGCATATGGTAGGTGGATTACAAAGAGTGCAATTTAATGTAGCTGCTCTCCATGAGGCACTCTTGGAATGAGGTCACTGGGTCTCGGCCCGATTTAATTAATTAGGGAACAGTGGAATGGAAAATGGATAGCAATCAGAGGCACACTAATTTCAGACCTGCCAATCAATAAGCCTTATCACTGAATTTTCCTTCAGGGGCCTTCGTATGTCTCATTTAGTGTTGAATGTAGGATACTGAATGGGGGCATGCAGGAACATGTATGTACATATATATAAATAAATGTGTGTATATCAAGGGTTTGGAGCCTAAGCGACATTTGGCGGCTAACCTTCAATTCAACAAACAATTGTAGCACTGCACCTAACAACTCTTGCAAAGCAACTAACAATCAACATATCAACAGTTATCTGCCTGTGGACACAGCTGTGTAGAATCCATTTCAATTCACATCACTTGAAGGAACAAACCCTAAAAAAATGACCCACAGTGACAAGTGAAGAAATCCCAGTATGCAGAGTATAACAACAGCGCTGTGCATAGCAACAACTGTCTCTCACATAGCAACCAAACCACAGTGCAAAGCAACCACCGGCAAGTTCTTTGTGTACTGCCTGTAAGTTGCTTGCTGTTGAAGCTAGGTTAACTGCAGTGTCTCGCTGACTCACCAGGTAGAGATTAACTCAAGCATAACAAAACAAGTTTTGATTTGCTGTTTAGTGTCAATTACTGCTGCCATTAAATGCTTGTTTTGTGTGTGCTTTTTCTGACAGATATTCGTTCATTGCCTGACGTTGCCATGACGGGAAACTGCAGTCAGGAGTGTAGCGAACTGGGTCACTCAGATGCCTGTTGGATGCCCGGTCAGCCTTCACCAGTTCGCAAGACACGCAATCCCCCCAAACTGTCCACGTTTGTGCCTTATCAGGAGAGGGGGAGCCTAGGACGCCTGGCCAATGGGGGTGTGAGGCTTGGAGGAGAGGAGAACAGGCCACGCCTCCCACCTTCCCGTAGTGCCTACTCCAGTAGTGACCACACCCCCAGTGACCACGCCCCACTGGAGGAGGTGCCACTGAGTGTGACAGAGTTCCCGCCCACCAGTCCCACCTCCAAACACGCCCCGAAAAGGGAGATATACCTGTGAGATAACCACACCCACCATCTTCGATTGATGCACATCAGAGGTTACAGAGACACAGTTTCGTATAGAGATGTTTGTAAACAAACATCAGACTTGCAACAGGATGAAATATCAATTTTTGGTCATCAAAAATGTGTTAAAGAGTAGATTTATTTATTTAATCATTCATTCATTCATTCATTCATCCATTCATCCGTCTATTTATTATCACTTAATGTTTTGTTTTTTTTACTGTTATTTCTTCCAAACTGTTTACATACCATCAAAAACAATGGACAATACTTTGATGTGATTAACCAAGATTTAGCTTAGCTAGTCTGCAGAATGTTTATGGGTTATTTAAATAGACTACTGAGTGCCATGGACAGGAGGTACTGCTGTAAAGGGTCTTGAGCCACATATAGAGTGTTAAACACTCTTAGCGTAATCCTGTCCTCAGAGGGGAGCAGTCTTTATACGTGTACAATGCTGTAAATACATTTGTATTGTGTGTATATATATGAATAATACTATCAGGCTTGATTTGAAAAATAATAAAAACGGTATATCTAAACCAGCCTGAACACCTATAGTGTGTGTTGATACTGCTGCATAATGTGTGAAATAATTTGTCGGGAAGGTGAATAGAAGAACTGGATTGAAAGGGACAAATTTCTTATAGACTGGTGCTCTGTGACCCTAGCTGCGCCCCGTCTAGGCCACACGGTGTATAGTTTGTATGTATGTAAGTGGGTATGTCTTAGGTGAGGGGGATTGGTTTAAAAGTGATTAACACTCAGAGCTTAACATATATCGATGTGTGTATGTGTGTTTGTGCATCAGGGGACCTACTGTCACAAAGTAACGCCTGTGGCTTCTGGCATTAACACCCTATACAACAGATGAGAATGCACGTGCATACTTCTGTGTCATGCAGCAAAACTGTGAATCTTCCCTTCCTCCTGAACTCCCATGGTGTAGTGCAGTCTGTCTGGCACTCGCAAAGACACCTACAGCTCACATAGTACAGCCTCAGTGAGGAGGGGACCGTCTGCCTCCCCTCTGATTATCGATAGGTTTACCATTTTTACACTACTGCCTGCAGTGGTGGTTGACACAACAATGGTGATTGAGAGTCCATAAACACGCAGAGCCTCCATCAAATGGATCAAATTTGGCACGATCATATTCACAGTCCTGTTTTTGTTGTTTACATTGTTTTATTACGACTGATTTTAAAGGGAAAAATGTTGTGTCCTATTTAGATTTTGTTTTGATGAACAATTGTATTAATGCCTTAACAACAGTTGTATATAACAATCACAATGGACAAATTAGACTGATAATCCTGTCTTGTCTTTCGCATGTCAATTTTGCATGTTTATTTTTTTCCACAATCAAATATTTACAAATGCTAGAAAACATACATTTACACACCACATTTTGCCTATTTTCCGCCACCTTTTTTACATGAATGTTCTGTCCTCCATTGATTGCGAATTTCTTTGGGTTTAACTAGTTTTTTTTTTCTTTGACACTGTGCTGACTATCTAACCTGCTCTAAAGCTGTCTCCCTCCTTGTTTGAGAAAATCTTTTGGGGGACTACTTTAATAATGACTATCTATTGTGCTCAAGGACCCGGATATCTGATGGACATTTTCATAACGCACAGTTTAGCGGCTTAATATCTTTACTTTTTCCGCAATAGTTGCAGCACTATACCTGCCCAGATCCTGGTGCTTGGGCAAACGTGAGTTTGTGTTTGTAGGGGGGGGTTGATGGGGTGTTCTGTGATGGGCATTTCCTTAATTAGGCTAATGAGTGTGGTGCAATTGGCATACATGAACACTTCAGCCCCCAAAGGAAGAACGGATCACGGATAAGATCCCGGTCAATCAGTGAAAAAATGCCTTCAGTTGTTTAGAGAGGGACACTTTTCACTGCATTTAACTCATCAAAACTGCCTTCAGAGCCTTGTGCTAAATAATTAAGGCCAAAACATATGGAAATTGCCGGACATAGCCATGGTTAAATAAGGCGAATGATTATCCCGCCCTAAGGAAAGAAAGCACATTATGCTGTTTTCAAAGCCATTTAGTGACTCTGATAGAACATCCAGCGAGAGTCATGATCCAGCACAATTAGCCCAGTTCACATTTCCATCCCCTTCACTGCGACTGCGCTCAGCTTTAGCTCTATCTAGGCAAAAGTGTGGGATCGCTGACCTGACTTTACACAGTTAAAAGATAGAGATGACCACAAAACTCTACCACCACTTAAAGGCTTTCATCTTTTCAAACTCTGAGTGAAGCAGGCTTTGACCTTACTGCACTATGATGCCAGGCTGAGTCAGATTCTCTGAATTGCAGGTTTTGCCTTCTCTGACTTCATCTTGAATTTGTGAGTCTGGCTCTTTTATTCATTGTAATTCAAAGGCTATAGACTCCTCTGAGTCATTTGCCCGAAACACTGATTTTGTTTCCTGGGCCCCACAGAGGACAGACTGACTAATGTCAACTTCTTGTGGTAGTTTTTTAAAACTGGTGTTTAGAAGTGTGCTCTTTCACTGTTAGATGTCTAGCTGAGGACTTATGGATGTGACCAAGACCGTAATGAATGAATAAGTCTTTTATTGTCCCTAGATTGAGACTTTTCTTCATAGAATAAAAACTGTTGTTTGTGGTAAACATCTCTCAAAAAAGTGTTTTGTACATAGCTCTCCACAATCTACCCCCAGAGTTGAGCATGAATTCCAAAGATAATTGGTAGAAACCGTTTACTGTTCTTGCTGAGATGTTCGTGCCAGTTCAGAAACCTTTCCCTGAGAACAAAATAGACATTCACTGCACAAACACATCTTCACCGTTCACCCCAAACTAAAGACAGCTGCCTTGAAAGTATGTCTTTTGCAGGAGAGTTCAAAACTTGTTATCCTTAATTGTTGGTTATATTTATATAGGACTAAAATGCTTGTGATGATCTGTTTTTGTACAGTTTTATGTACATGCAAGTGAAGCTTTTTAAATCTTACAACATAAGCCGATGGCATATACAAATCGTAAAGTGTTTATTGAGATGTGCACATCTTGCCTTGGATGGATTGATCTTTTGCTGAGTCGGTGTGAATGTGGTCGTTGTATGCCTGCACTGTAGTCATTCACTGGCTCCTGTCACCGAGGGCTTTATCAGTTTTTATGTTTATCGTGAACAGTGGATAGTCCGATCCGACTTGTTTGTTTGATTTCCATGTGTTTTGTTTTGTTCTGTTCCGCATGTTGAAAACAAACTCCTTGTAACAAGTCCTTGCAAAATTTGTAATAAAATGAGTGAAAAAAAGAGAAAGAAATGCATTTGCTTGGTGAGTCTTTATTTAAGAATGAATCTAGAACTGTGATCTCTCCATAAAGCTTTTGATTTAATAAAGCAAACTGATCTGACAAAGATACACGTTGTTGATTTTTCTCCCATACTCTGAATCGTTGAATTTCTGTGTAAACGTAGAGAGAAGAAAAGGTTAAGGTTCAAATTTAAGACATTTTAAGACATTTTTTTTTAGACCTGAACAAATAAAATGAATACTGTATCCCCAAAACAAACCAACACAATCTCAAAATAAATCTTGTATCACAGACTCTCACCTAAACAGGCAGGGTCATGCATTCAACATGTATAGTTTCAGTAAAACAGGGTAGGCTATATGCAAGTTTAAAATACTCAAGACATGTTTCACACACACACACACACACACACACACACACACACATATATATATATATATATATATATATATATATATATATATATATATATGTGTGTGTGTGTGTGACATTAAAATTGGTTTATGTACCATTATATAAATAAATACAAATTAGAGGCTGACTGATATTGGATTGTGCTGATTTGATATTGTGTTGAAAGGAACCAGTTAATCAGTTAGTCTGCCAATAGTTTTTTTTAAATAAAAAAAGAGTCCACAATTAATTGAATTCCAAATGAACTTTATGCATGAAACTTTGTATAACGTAACTTTCCACCACCAAATTTAAGACCTCTTTAAACAAAAATTACGACTTTTGCTGTATCATTTAAGATATTTAAGACTTTTATGACCTTACATTTTGGAAAACTGATTTAAGACTTTTTAAGGAACCACGGGAACCCTGGGAACTTACTAGAACAGAAAACCGAATGGGAGACTGACCTCACAAAAAATTAATGATCAAATATGAGCAATCCTAAATTTTTATATTAGTGTAGCAAACCTAATTCTCTGCTCTACAAGCTTCCAAGGAGTTAAACTGCTGCACCCAAGACCTCCCCACACTCGACAACACAATAAAGACGAAGTCGTAAAGATGATAACACTGAGATGAAAGACAATAAATCAATCCAGCTTTCATTTGCTGTGCTCCCTTTATAGATATGGCACGGCGTAATATGCGCACCTATGAAATGATAGCTTTCAAAGATAAAAATAAATGGATGTGAGCCAGCGAACAAATGCTGTGAAAAGTGAGTAATATAAACAAGTTTAAAAAGAATATCAAACATACAGGATGAAAAGTGAGGTAAATACTCTGAGCAAGTAAACAGACAAATATGAGAAATATTTATTAAACTGTGGAGAGATGATGGTTGGAGAAAAATAGTATCTGGTACAGCAGACTGACATTAGAGAGTCAAACTGCCCCCTAATGGTCGTCAGGAAAATTACAACATAAACCAAGGGCCCGGGTGAAGGATTAGAATTTAATACCTGATACTCAACAGTCAGGATTAATGAATCAGATAGCCTTCCTTTCTACTGGTGTTCTGCAGCTTCTTGTTGACATCACCTACAGTATGCCGTACGGTTTCCCAAGGACAGCAGATGAAACAAGCTAAGCTGTGTGAAAAATAATTGAGATCAGGATGATAGTGGTTTTAGACCACATAGAAACACATTTCGCAGACAGGGATGCTCGTAGCAGTTTATTTAACCGAGGCTGCATTGGGAGGACCCACTGAGGTTTTTTCATTAATCTCCTTCTAATGGATAGTTTTCACTTCGCCTCGCGCTCTGCAGGCTGAACTTAAAAGAAGCGGCTGTGGTGGTGTTTTGTTTACGTGTGGCTGAGGCATTTGTTTCTCGTTGCATAGGGAGCCTCAGTAGAGAGGCTCTTTCTTCAAGATGAAACTACCCCTCGGCTACTGCCTACTGTTGATCCACCGTTGCCGTGGAAACCTGGCCCCTCTCTCTTTCTGTTCCTTTCGCTCTCCCTCACCCACGCTCTTTCTTGCTTGCTTCGTTAAGCGCAGAGCTGCTGGCAATTAGAAGTAAAGCCAGTGGCGGGGTAGGCTGCCTCTCAAACGTACTCTCAATTAAACACTGTCAAATAACGCTGTTTCTTAAAGAAGCATAGCTTCCAAATTTGCCTTGTCCGTATAAATAAACAGACATGTATGCATGAATACGCAGAATCTTGTCTTACAGTCTTTTCCGGCAGCAGCCGTAATTATACTAAAAGTCATCGTGTTTTTCCTGTAGTTGCGAGGCGCTAAAAACATTACTATTTTTTACATTCAGACTAAAACACTTGTAGCGGCAAGCCTTAAAAAGGTTTTCTCCACAGTATTGATTGCACATTTTTCAGGAAATTGAGGTGTTTTACAGATTGTAGGCACTTAAGAATCTTGCTGAAAATTGCTGAACTAAAGCCCTCTCATATTCAGCTATTTGTACTGCTGTCCTACATATCGACTCTCATACACTATAGGCGTAATTGGTGCATTAAAATCAATGGTGCAATTTAAACAGCATCATCGTTAAAAAGTTTTATGTGCAAAGTCCACAAGCGCACTGGAGATGGCTCTGGATCACAGGCATATGCAACATCATCTAAACATTTTTATCTTACACTCACACCCACACATGCACAATTACATGTCTGTCTTTTTGTTTGCGTTGAGGAGGGATACAGTCCTCTGCTGCGCAATAGTATCTACAGTATGAAATGTCACTTTGTCTCATTTAATACCCGATTACCTCCCACCTGAACTCAATCTTCCAATCATCTATGATCCTGAAAGAGCATAGAGCCATTCATCAGTCTTGACAAGCACACATATACACGCACCAAACACAGCCACCATACGCCACACCTCATGGTAGTCTTCTCTCAAGGCTTCCTCCTCACCTCTTTAGTGGGCCTAAATGCTCTCTTTCAGTCACTGAGCCCACAGGAGCTTTCACCTGTATGTTCAAGTATAAAATCACTTTTTGAATAACTAATTGTCATGCTCTCCGGTAAGAAAATCTTGTACATTTTAAAGTTAAATGCATCAATCTGGTGCACTCTGAGAGCAAAATTAAGAGGCTAGATCTATGAAGAACTTTGTGCTCTGGTAGAAATGTAATCATAAGCACATTGGTTGTAAAGATAAGAATGGTGATGACACAGCAAAAAAGTCACATCCACAAAGCATGGTAAATGAGAAAGAGTTAGATGCAGTACACAAATTGTCAAAACACAAAATCGACTGGAGCATACATTTGAGCCATTAAAGAAATGAAGCATAAGTGGTTACCTGCTCCTCAGATGCTGACTGGGAGTAAGAAATGCTTTGCTGAAGCAATGGTGCAAAACACAACGCTAGATTTGGGGTACTCGAGTCTGAGTCACGAGTCCAATTTTAATGGACTTTAACTTGTTATGGACTCGTGACTCGGACTTGACTTGGACTCCAACCTTTGGGTCTCGGGAGTCCAGCCGAGTCCATGGCATTAGATTTGTGATGTAATGAAATAAAAATAAAAAATACAAATAACAAAACAGCAATAAATAGACACTCTGTCTGCAAGCAGCTGTAGCACCCCCCTGATGTCGTAGACTTAGACAGAGTTTGTTTCACCGTGTTGAGAATAAACACCTGCAGAGTGGCACACTCAGTCAACCAATATGCTTGAATGTTACTACAGAGACTGCTGTATTACATCGTTTACCGAGGTGGCTGGCATGACGAACACATAAAGACAGGTATGTATCCAATGCACAATGTAATAAGAAGTTATTTTAATTATAGATTGGGTGACCAGATGTCCTGGTTTATTACACAGGACAGTCCCAGTTTTTGGTGAGAGTCACTGATTTGTTCTTCTTAAATGAAATCTCCTCATTGTCATTCTCGCTATTCTTTGGTATCGTTTGCAGAGAAGAAAATCATTTTTGTTGCATTGCACATTGATTTGGTGAAACATTCATTCTAGTCTTGAGCAAATCAGCTGAAATGTGTCTGGTTATCATGGCAATGACGTCATGCATTCTGTCATCTTGTCAATCAGCGCAAATGCCCAAAATAATGCAAAAAATTTGTTTTCAACAATGAGCTGAGAGAAGCCGTTCCATGTCTTCACGCAACACTTGAAAATGTAAGCAGGATGTTCATTTTCCCCACGAGCACAGAGATAAATCAGACAAGTGTCAAATTCAGACAGATACACGTCACTTTTTACATAGTACAAACACTTCAAGGAATATTCCGTTCAATACACGTTCAGCTCAATCGACAACATTTGTGGCATAATGTTTATTACCACAAAAATAAAGTTTGACTCATCCCTCATTTTCTTTAAAAAAAGCAAAAATCTGTTACAATGAGGAGCTTACAATGGAAGTGAAAAGGGTGTATATTTTATGTAGTTCTGCCCTTCAAAAGCTACATTAATCAGAATGTACTGTAATTTACACAAATCATCCTGTTCAATAATTTGCATCCCCTTGGTTCTTGGTTCTTGTGTTGCCTTCTTTAGCATCAATGAATGTTTGCACCTTTTGTAATAGTTGTGTATGTGTCCATCAATTGTCCTAAGTGTCAAAAGCTGGATATTTATATAATTTAGCCACTGTTGGGAAGAACTCAAATGTGCAGAAGATGCTGGGAAACCAAAGAATGTACAGTATTTTTATTAAGAAAAGTGGGCAGCTTCACAGCTCAGGACAAAGCAGGGACTTGAACAATTCTTACACAAACAGTCATTAATTATAGAGAAAGCAACACACCATATTAAAGGGTTTGCTCTCATGCCAGGAGCTCTAAAGCTCATGTGGAGTCTGTCTCATGAACACGCACAGGAGATCAAGGGTCGGTCAAGAGTTTTAATTAATAATATATCAGATTTCAGTTTGTTTCTCACCAAATCTTATAGTGTTTCTTGAGAACAAGACATGAGTCACATACAATCCTTTGTTATACTTCTGAATGATACTTTTGTGTCCTTTTGAAGCTTGAAGAGGTGGTCATCATAATCTGCTATTGTGTGACATCACTGAGCACAATTAGTTTTTTTCACATTTTCTCCCTTTGTGTTAAGAAAAAGAAAGACAATCATATGGAGTTCTACCAACATAGGGGTGAGTAAACAATGACTGAATTTTCATTTTTGGGTGAACTAATCCTTTTAGAACCAAGGGAATGTAAACTTTTGAACCGGATCTTTTGTTTAAATTCAGTGACCATTTTGTCTTTGGAATATATGTGAGTATCTGTTGTCAAAAAGCTTCTTCAATGTAGTACTAAATACATTTTTATGATACCTCTTATTTTTTTTAAAACAATAACACACGGACGCATCAGGGTTTTATGTGAACAAGCAGTGTGCAGAACTGCCCTGTGATTCCCGCTAATTAACATTCATGTCCGTGTTAAATGGCCCTAATATGATCAGTGAGCTTTTCCAGTGTTTTCGGATGTATCAGAGCATATCAGTGGCTTTCTCCTTCTCTGCACGGCAGTGCAGCTTTGCCCCAGGGTGCTTCGACAGCGCAGATTAGAAGACAAATTTTCCTAAAAGAGTATTTCTCTCTATAAGAGCAATACACAGCCGCGTTGAACATCCTTTTCAGGACGTGTGTTTATAAAGATGCCTTTCTGCCCCTGTGTAGTTCCAGGATGCGGTCGAGTGCTCTCAGCTCCTGACGGTCACAGGCGCAGCCTCATGTGTCTGGGCCGAGATCACACCGAGGTAGCGTTTATGGATGGTTTGTGTTCTCACTGCGAGAATCTTACCATGGCAACGTTGCGGTCGCGGCTTCTTCCCACGGGATTTAGGACAACCCGGTTGGCAATGGAGGCGATTTGGGGATGGCAGTGGGCTCGGTTTCGCTGGGTACGTCCCCACGAACCACCCGCCCCGGCACACTCATTGACTTCCGTCTGGGCTCGAGGTAGCAGCAGCTCGCCTCATGGCCAGCCTGCCTATCCTCTTGAGCCCCCTGAGCTGGATGAGCTCGCTGCTGCATCGGAGAGTGGTCCGGCGTCTGACGCGGAAGACTCGATAGGGCTGCTACCTCCAGGTCAGCACGCCCAGTCTGAGGCTGATGCCCAGATGTCCGACATGCTTGCCCGGGCCTCCGTCAGCGTGGGGCTGGACTGGAACCCTCCGTCCTCCCCACAGCCTTCGCGGCTGGATGATTGGTTGCTCGGGTCTGCACGCCACTCACACTCACACTTCCTCAAGTCCACCAGGCCAAGGCACTTAAAGATCTGCATTTGGGTAGTCCTGATCCTGACGTGCTGCAGGAACTGCGCTCAGCAACCAACCTTGATCTCAGGGCCATGAAGATCACAGCGCGGTCACTCGGGAAGGCGATGGCCGCTCTCATGGTTCAGGAACGACATCTGTGGCTGAACCTGGTCGAGATGCGTGAAGTAGACAAAGCATGCTTCCTCAACGCACCTGTCTCCCAGTTCGGCCTTTTGGCGACACCGTCGAGGACTTCGCCCAGCAGTTCTCAGCGGTGAAAAAGCAGATGGAGGCCATATCACACATCTTGCCCCGTCACACCTCCAGCACGGGCCGTGCTCCATCTGCCCGCCGAGGGCATCCTCCTGCGGCTTCCAAGAAACGTGCAGCTCCGCCCTTACTTCATCGTACCCAAGAAGGGCACTGGCTTACAACCGATCTTGGACTTGCGAGTTTTCAACCGGGTCTTGCACAAACTCCCGTTCAAAATGCTCACGCAAAGACACATCCTAACTTGCGTCCGGCATCTAGATTGGTTCGCAGCTGTAGACCTGAAGGACGCGTACTTTCACGTCTCAATATTGCCTCAACATCGACCCTTCAAACGATAGACCCATGGCCTGTCATTTTGGAACGCAAGCTACCTGCCTGCACCTGTGTCAGCAGCGCACGTACATGGTTCAGCGCATGGCGTGATTTAAATTGGACCCCTAGTGTCGCTTCTTCGACACAACGTCGAAGTGAGCAACAGACGGGGAACGTCTAGGTTACTGTTGTAACCTCCAGGGAATGAGACGTTGTGTCCTCCCGGCCACGTTGCTGAACAGAACCACTGTTGGGGCCGAACCTCATTGTCGGCTCCTCAGACAAATTCTGAATGAAACATATGTATTTCCCTCTCTTTATAACTGTATGTCCGGGGGCGGGACATGCAAATTCTGTCTGCCAATTTCTCATTGGCCTTTTCTCAAAGTTCAGAGATGCGAAAGGCTCTCAAGAGAGACCCCTAGTGTCGCTTCTTCGACACAACGTCTCGTTCTCTCCATCAGGGAACGGAGGTTACAACAGTAACCTAGACGTTTTCCCAAACCAGTCGGTAGATAGAGACAAAAAGAAATCTTAGTATATATTATTTCTCTAGAAGGGGATAATTTTAGATAAAACTAAACTAAATATAAAGACATATTGAAAATAAAGTAGAAATAAAAAACAATCTCTGGTTGTAAAGACTAATGCAGATTTCACTTTCTTTATTCTTTGTTTGAGTGGAGGGGAAAAAGCTACAAATAATTGAAATGCCAACAGAATACAATAAGAAGTGTGTTGAAGGTTTTGTCTTCATAGACCTAAAGCATATGCTTTCATTCTGAAACCACTATGAAGTCTGTTCAGCAGGATACTAATCATATAGAGGTGTTTTTGTTGCATTTATATTGACAAATATTTTTTTTTTCTTAGTTGTGAAAGTTAAAATAATCTTAAAATATTGATGTTGAGTTTACGGTTACAATTTTAATTCAGAATAATTTGCACTCGATGGGAAACACTGATTCCCACCATATCGACTTCTGCTGTGTTTATTTTGCGGGCCATTAAAGCGGGAGAACTGAAATCGCAGATACATGCTAGAGAGTGGTGTATCAACTGTGCCATCGAGAGAGAGAGAGAGCTCAACACTTTCCTGCCCACCCGCCAAATGCTGCACACACCCAGGGACTTGTTTGAATCCATCTTCTAATCCCAGAAACATGACACTTTAACATTAATCTAATCTGCAGAAAGTGTCTGCCCAAATGGAATTAAAAAAGCTTTTCAACTGCTGTCTTGTCTGCATTCTACAATGCCTATGTCACCTGCTGTATGTATTTATGTATACAGTATGTGTGAATATATATGTTCATCTCCAAGGTTTCATATTTGACTGAATTTGAATTAATATGTTAGTGTTTGAAATGTGTGTTTATGTCTTATTTTGCACCTTGCTTTTTTATTTAATTTTTCAAACCAGTATTCACCCTATTCTATATTCCACTCCAGTTGATTTTCACATAATTTACACCACAATAGCAGTAGTATGATATACACTCACCAACCACTTTATTAAGTATACCTGTACATCTACTTATTCATGCAATTATTGAATCAGCCAATCGTGTGGTAGCAGCGCAATGCATAAAATTATGCAGATCTGGGTCAGGACCTTCAGTTTATATTCATGTCAAGATTTTGACTGTGGCATGATTTTTGGTGCCAGACAGGCTGGTTTGAGTATTGCTTTAGGTCAAGGCTGCAAAAGTCAAGTCAAGTCAAGTCAGTTTTATTTGTTTATTGCCTTTCACAACACACATCATTTCAAAGCAGCTTTACAGAAGATCAGCATTAACAGAAGATAAAACTGTAATATCTATAATGTCTTAGAGTCATCGTTGTGTAATTAGATAAAATACTTACTTGTTAATCGTGTTTAAAAATAAGTAATTAAATAATAATTGTATTAATAACCCCAGTGAGCAAGCCAAAGGCTTCTGTGGCAAGGAACACAAAACTCCATAAGATGTTGATTGATGGAGAAAAATAACCTTGGGAGAAACCAGACTCACTGTGGGGGCCAGTTCCCCTCTGGCTAATATCATGAATATAATGTAAATATTACTTATGTATAGTTAAAGTCATGGTTTAAAATTATTAAATTATTAAAATTAAAGTAAGTGTTAAGGGTCAGTGTTTAAACATCAATTTTGTTTGAACTGTAAGATTAATTGACTAATGTCTTTGAAGTCCATCCTGGATTAACTGCAGAAGTTCACATAGATGCAATTGTCCTTGTTAATTGGCTGATGAAGGCTTTTGTAGGCAATTATTTATTGTTTATTGTCTATGCATTCCATTTCAAGATTGTAGTCCATCAATAGACCGAGGTGATGCAGGCAGAGATCAGGGATGTGAAACACTGTTCAACCTGGCCGGTGAGGTTCGGTGTGGTCCATCCTAAATCCAAGGTTCAGACAATGGCATATGAAGTATCCCATGTCTTATGGTTGGAGTTGGCATCAGTTCATTCTCTGAAGTCCATCATAATAGACTGAAGTGATGTTTGGCTGGCACTGGCTGCATTTAGTCATCATCATTCAGCGACATTTAGCAGTAGAGTATAACACGAAGCAGGAATGGTGCTGGATCCAGCCGGTTCTTGTGACCTCAGGAAAGGAGTCCTGAGGTTGAGACAGGGAAACAAATAAAATAATATAATTATAGATACCATTCAATTTATTGCAGAGTTATAAATCATGATCAATGTTTCTGGTTTCTGGTTCCGGCAGACCCAACTAAAGCAGCCTAATTGTGGGTTGGAGGATAAATTAGGTGAATGCCTGGCTAAATAGATGAGTCTTTAGTCTAGACTTAAACTAAGGGAGTGTATCTGCATTTCGAACAGTGTTAGGGAGACTATTCTATAGTTTAAATATGAAAAGGATTTACCTCCTTTTGTGGATTTTGATATTCAAGGATCTATTAACAGGCCAGAATTTTGCAATCGTAATGAACGTGATGGAATATAGCATGGTTGAATGTCACTTAAGTACTGCATAGCTAGACCATTCAAAGCTTTGTACGTAGTTTACAGAATTTTAAAATGAATATGGAATTTAACAGGTAGCCAATGTAACGATGATAAAATGGGGCTAATATGGTCATATTTCTTGGTTCTAGTCAGCACTCTGGCTGCTGCATTTTGAACCAATTGAAGTTTATTTATTGATCTTGCTGGACATCATCCCAGTAATGTATTAAAATAATCTAGTCTTGAGGTCATGAACGCATGAATTGGTTTTTCGGCTTCAGCAACAGAGAGCATGTGCTTTAATTTAGCAGTATTTCTTAGGTGGAAGAATGCTGTTCTACAAACATTGGCAATTTGATTTTCAAAGGACAGATTGGTATTAAAAGGCCTATTATCTGTAGGTGCTGTTGCTGTTATACTAACATTTATACCATTCTCATCATGCCCACAACTTCAACTGTTAGAGATTAATATATTGCACATTGTTAAAGCATTCATTTACCTAATTTGGTATAACTGTTTCATTATGGTCTTTCCTTGGTGTTGATGCATGCTGAGTAGTATATAATCTTTTTTTTGTTGTTTTTTTTTTTTGTTTTTTTTTTTTGTGAGTGAGATATACATACTATTTATCTTTCGCATGTTGTTTGCTAGGAGAATATTCCAAACTGAATAAAAATATTTCCCATTCTTTTGCCTGACCTGTATCAGGATGATTTTATACATTACACTGCTGCTACACGATTGGCTGATTAGATAGTTGCATGAATAAGTTGGTATCTAATAACATGGTCGGGGAGTGTATGTTACTTGTTGTCTCATTTGATGACTGGTTAGCATCTTGAGAAGGTTTTCCAATCTTCCAGGATGTATTTGTACAAGTTCAAAACAATGCACTGAGAATGTCAGTAAACACTTTTGTCATGGGTGGTGAACATTTATTTTAATTACCCTGTTATTTAGACAGGTTTGCAAAGTGATTTGAAGAGTTTTTGTTTGCTTGCAGGTGTTAATTAACGTTATGAGTATTTGTTTTTATTTTTATAAACCAATATTTTATATATACAGTATATTTTTTTGTCTAGGACAAATTCATTTATTTGTTTATTTGCCATTTTTATGCATTTTTTCTCTTAAGACTCCTTATCATCAGAGAGAATTTTGGGGATTCTGATCTGAAGAGGCAGCAAACTCAAATCATTGTTTAAATGGTTAGTTGTTAAGATAATCGTTTGTGTTTAACAATACCTCTCCTGTTCCAGTTCCATGTTGTTTATTTCTGCATTCATGACTTCTCCGTTATGTCTACTCTCGTCGGTGGCCGCTGTTTATTTCCAGTCCTGTGGGAAAGAGGCCCAGTCAGGCAAACCTGTTTATTTTTCAGTATGAAACTTAAGCTTAGACGGAAAGTTGGATTCCAAAGAAAATTAAAACTTCTTAAATCAAGGGAAGATTCAATAGCACAAGCAGAAGAATCTCCCATGAGAAACTCACTGAGGAACCTTAGACAAAGTGGAAAGAAGCAGATGCTCAAGAGGTAGAGAGTAAAGAAAGGAATAGAGAGCAAAGGAAAGATGGATCTTTTATTTGAAACACAGGGGGTGCAATTAAACATCATGTTTACAGCTGTGCCGAACGATTTTATTGAAGGCACATGGAGTCGTTACATACACACCACTAATGGTGGAGAGAAGCAGTTCGTTTTGGAGAGAAATCAGTTGAGAGTTGAATCGCAACCATTCCAGCATTTCTACATATTTATCTTTAGATTTGGAAGTAGGGCTGTATTATTGCAAAAGCATTTTTATGTACTGGTATATAACCACAGCAACATTGTTTGCATTTATTTTGGAGGTTTGTCAGATATTGTTTCACACCTGAATGAATCCTACAGGCACGGCGAGCTATAGTGTTTCCTCTGCCTCTAAGGGTGTGGAGGCAGCTCTACTGCACTTTCTTGATGGCTTTGTAAAGACAGTCGTGGTACAGTTGGAAAACACCGCGTTTTTGTTTAGAAATGTTGTAGCTGCCAGGGAGAGCAGAACTGGCAGTTCCCAGAGAAGAGGAGACAGGCTACATGATGGAGTGGGGAAGGGGGCTCTCATTTAGAAGATGAATACTGACAAGCGGTCTCCAGGCGGACCTGCTCCTTCTGTCCGATCTGAAACCAAAAGGAGAAGCTCTCCTGATTAAGCACACACCTGGGCAGCTGATGGCATCAGCTGATCTCAGCCATGGGAGTGTGTGATCAACCCCTCATGCTCATTTTATGCTCTTTCAATCCTTCCACATCAAAGTATAATTGCTCTGCTGTCGGACTAAGTCTGCTTTTATATCTTAGCCATGCAGAGAAGAGTCTCACCTGTTTGCTGACTGAGATGGTTGGATGCATGTGATTAGAGAGAAAACTATGTGTGTCTCAGTGGATAATGCAATGCAATTCTCATTTCCTTCACCAGTACAGCCATGAAATGTTTTGTTTGTGAAGTGTTCTTTGTGATTTTTTCCCCCCCCCGTATCCACTGCAATTCGAGTTACAGCATGTGTGTCTTGGCCTTACTAGAGTGAAAGGGAAATAACAAAATACATTAAGGCTGTAATGACAGGCAAGCACAGCCATTAATGGCATGCCCTTCTCAGAGTCGCTTGACACCTACATCAGAAAAAAAATAAAAGTGCTTTCCTCCCTCTCACTCAAGCTCTGATCTCGTAGTCTCATTAAAGCTCACACTTTTTTCTGCTCTCTCCCTTATGAATAAAACTTTCCTCCTTGCACAATCGATTCCCCTCTAATTAAAACCACCCTTTCTTTGTGTCCATCATCAAATTAAAAGGCTCCCATTCACTTTTATATATGTCGATCCACTTAACCACACATAAAAAAATCTCACCTTTTCTCTGTTTACAGATCACCTCTGAAAGTTTCACCCTGTGCTACTACCCCCATCTCTCCTCTGAAGACAATTCTTTCGTACTTTCGTCATGTCCGCAGTAAATTGAACTGAGAGTTGTTGGTAATTGAAGATCATTGTCTCCCTCCTCAGGCAGTGAGGCTTCTCCATTGCCCTAGCAATACACCTCTCTCCCTCGGCATCTAGCCAATTTCAGTCCTTCCACTTTGTTGCTACCCAGACTGGATCTACTAAAGCCATGTGAATTTAGGTGTTCCATCTCCAACTCAGAGTACAGAGTCACTTCTTTTGCCTTGTTTTCTTCCTCTGTCCTTGGTGCTGGACTCATATCTCCCATGAGAAGTCTCTCTCCCAGTTCACTAACACACAGACCTGAGTTGCTGTGTTTTCAGACAAGAAATACACACAGCAGGCCTGGCCGTCCAATTATGATAGTGCCGCAAAACACCAACACATTAAATTCAAGATAATGGAGAGTCTCAAAGCTATTATTTAGTGTATGATGTTTTTGAAGAAATGGTTGAGGGGCTTTGAATAGTCTCTGTAAAAAAGAAAAGAACGCATGTGTTTTGGGTACCACACAGTCACATTTCACTCTTCCACTCTTCATAAATTTGTTCTTTTGTTGCCAGGAGACATAAAGTCTTTTGTTCTGGGAAGGAAAGTGGGGGTAAAGTGAGACTTGATAACCTCTCAACTACAATCTCACAGATTTTATGATGGAATGGAGAATATTCTCTAGAGGATATGTTGACGTCATACAGAGTTTTAAAATGTGAAAATGAGCTTTCTTTTTTCAGACACTAATCATTAAATGTAAAAGTACTCCATTGTCAGAGCAAAGCAGGAAGTCAAATGCATATTAAATTCTTCTCTTTTTTTTCTTACACCAGAACTGACATGTTTCAGTTTTATAATGAGTACTTCCTTCACACTTGACTAAACATGTATTTCTTTTTTGTTCTTCTGAGATGTAAGACGGCTAGCAGAGAGCTCTCTCTCTCTCTCTCTCTCTCTCTCTCTCTCTCTCTCTCTCATAATGTGTCTGAAGTAGCTGACGAGTGCGGTCTGGTTGCAGTCTGAAAATGTAAATAAATAAAAAACATTAGAACCACAGTAGTGACAGAAAACAATTAATACATACATACCAATATTAACCGAGTCTCTCTCTTTTTTCTTTTTTTTTTTTTTTTTTGCTGTTCCTTCTGCATTTTTTCTCAGGAGGTGGTTTAGTCTCCTTTCATGGTGAGGTAACTTTAATGGCCTGTTGTGTTTTGGGCTGCTTTGTGCCGGTTACCAAGTGTTTACTCCCAAGCTCTTTGCAAAAACGCATGACAAATCACTGCGCTTGGCGCGCCGGTGACAGTAGCGCTATAGGGCCGATAATGCAAAGCAATGTTTCCGGCTGCTTCAAATAAGATTCATATCATGGGCGAACAGTCTCGTACAGCTCAGAAAAAAAAACGGTCCAGTACTAACCCTCTCCCAGAGATTTTATAAAGAGGAGATCTTGAGTGGAAAACCACCCACTTAAGCCATGGGTTTTGGGATAAGATGAATTTATCATTTTGTAGGCCTGTATAAATGAAAGGCTTTCAGTAAGACAACCTTCTACGTCCATTTCACCCATACATTTTGCACCTAAGAAATTGATTTTTAAGGGAGTCCATTACTCTCCATCAAGCAAATACAGAGCCAACCTCAATCATCTCCATGACCAAATCAAATGTTCATGGGTGCCATAATTTTAATATCTACCCCTAATACTTTTACATAAAGTATTGTATATATGAAACATATACACCAGGGGTGGATTATGACTATCAAGGGCCCCGGGGCCAGTTTTCATTTAGGGTGTAATTATTGTTCCCTGTCCTATTCTGCATATCGTGGTGCCGTTTTGTGGTCCGTTCTGCATAACGCGACGGCTCATTGTTGCTTATCGTGGCTCATTCGGTACGTTTTTTGCACGAACCACCGGTCCGCTCGGTTCTCCTGATGGCCATTACACACCTGATTGGCCTAAAAGTGCGTCGGCCCATTGGGATAATGCCCAGTATGCCAGATTACCAGTCCAGCCCAGCCCTGGGTACTGTGCTCCACAACTCCATCTCATGCTTAGAGTAACAGAAGTGCTCAGAGTTCAGTTTGCTTACATGCACTAAGCACATTATTAACACTAAAACCGGCACATCCTACATGAAGCGTTTTTATTATCATCTGTGTTAGCAGCATCTTAGTCTCCGCCAGGCACAGGTATCTTAACAGTAATGCAGAATTCAAGATGGGGTATAATTCAAATATCTTTATTAAATGATTTCTGAGCAAATAGCTTCAACAGTAGCAGAAACATGAGAGTCCAGAAACATGTGCTCTTCCTCCATTCTCCTGTCATTTGTTTACCTCACGAGAGAGCGTGTCACCCTTATTACACTCCCAGTGGCAACAAGTAAAAGTGGAACTGATGTATATTACCAACATCCAACAAAATGAAATGGAAAGAATGTAAATATAATAAATTCAGTTTTTCTCCTGTATACATTTTGCAGTGGCGCTACATTTCACTGAATAATCAGTTAGTGCTTTCCTCATAAATATAGATCAGCCTTCCCCTGTCATTCGTATTTCAGAACACATTTTTCTCGCTTCAAAAACAGAATGAAACAGCGCAACATGGGTCAATTATCAACACGGCTTAATCATAGGAGCACGAGGGCAGAGCAGGTGCAGTTATTCGCAGACAGGTCTCAATGCGCTTGTGAAGCAGTAAGATGCACGGCAGGGATTGCGAAACATGTTTGAATGTGGTACAGAATTGTCTGTTGCAAAACTCTTATGTCTTGGTGATGAAACTAACAGCCCCCACATTCTAAACGGCAAAGAAAACAGGAGAGAACATAAATTAGAAGGCTTTTCAATTCTCACAACGCTTACAAAACTTTCGATGGATTTACTGCAGTAACACCAACTGTATTGTATTAACTATGGTAGTTGTGGCAGAAAAACTTTCTAAATGTATTTAGACTGCTGTTGTCTCATTACAAAAATGCCATAGTTCTTTATATAGAAACCATAGTTACTAACCATGGTAGTGAGGAGCCATGCATGGTTTTATGGTTACCATGAACTATTACAAATATCATCGTTAAAACTCTGGATACTATGGAAGAACTATGGTCCATTTTCATAATTATGGACAGTTTTCCATCTGTGTAAAATCTGTTTTCTCGTAATGCTCTTTGATTGTAGGAAAATATAAGTTGTTTTGTTTGCCTTCCAAAATTCCAAGACATGACTGTAGTTTAATCAGTAGGAGCCTGATGAAAGGAATCTGTAAAGAAGACCCACCATTAGTCAGAATATTTAAATATAGCCATATAAATATTAGGTGTTCATTTTTTCTGTTGTTAATATCATTTTCATCTGCATCCCAACCTCAAAATCAATGCTGTACTGGCAAATGTGCATTTCAATGAACATAACATCAGGGATGTAGTGGAGGCTAAACGCACGTAAACGCCGTTTACGCACCTCCTAAAATTCGGAAATAGCGTTTACCCACCTCCAAAGTGCGTTTACCCACCTCCAAAGTGCGTTTATCCACCTCTAAATTGCGTTTATCCTCCTCTAAATAGCCTATAGTTCCTAAGCCATTTTAAATTAAGCTTATGCCGTTTTAGTTTTATATTGTTCATTATTAGTTTCATAGGTTGTTAAACCCAAGACGAAGTCTTTCATATTGCGCTGCATTACTGTCAGTGTTGACCAATCTCTTGCGTAGCCAGCAAGCAGCAGACTGCATCAAGATTCATCAGTCACTAGTCCAAAGTATACATAAGACATGATTTTTGAACACTTCATTGAGTTTTGTTTTGTAGAATAAATATTTGTAAAAGATTTTCGTTTTGTATAAATTGTATCTTAATTTTGATCAATATTTTATCAACCAACTGCCTGTAGGTCCGCATCGTCAACTTCATCTTTGCAGCGACACAGAAAGCACCAGTTTATTAATAAACAATTAAATGTCTCCTTGCTATTTTTGACACATTAATAATTACTTTCGGCTGTTCTTTGTGGCAAGCTTTATGCGTGCGGGCGTGCGCTTGAGTGCGGCTCTATTAGGCTACGGCTAAGTTAACGCTCATCCATCCTGTATAGCCTATTTAAGTAATTAAATTAATATAGGGGCGATTTGTCAACTAATGGCTAAAATGAACAACTACTAGTCGATTAGAAAAAAAACTTTAGTCGGAGGCAGGCAGCCCTTATTCTACATATTTTCGAACCAGCAGGTCATTCTGGGTTGAGCGAGCGACCCTGAGCGTAATGAGCGAGCAGAGCAGAATATTCAGAAATGCGCTCTCCGCGCATGCTCTGATCGGAACAAACCAAGCATGACAAATTAAAACTTTATTTCATTTTCTCCGTTGCTTGAACACTCACTACATTATCATATTATAATGTCACCAGATTCATCCTTCTGTCGTTAATCTGCACCTGCTACATTAGCAATTGGAAAAAACTGTAATCGACAACTATTTTGATAATCGATTAAGACAAAAGTAAAAAATTCTTTGATTCCAGCTTGTTAAATGTGAGTTGTGGACAAAACGAGACATTTGAGGACGTCATCCTCCTGGGCTTTTGGGAAAAACTGATCCACATTTTTCATCACTTATTATAGACCAAACAACTAATCGATTAATCAAGAAAATATTCAACAGATTAATCGACTATGAAAATAATCCCAAATCCCTAATCAGTACAAGTGCATTGCATTGGAAGCCCTGGATATAAGCCTCCCTCTCTATCTCTCTTAAATATTTTAGTTCTCTCTGTTTTGTCATTTAGTAAACTTTATAAATTTCAACCATATTATTCCTTCTTGAGTCTCTTTAACAAGAACTTAAATGAATGTATGAATTGAATAGTGATTGTGTGACCTATGATGAGGGAACAACCAGTGATACCCTTGGAAGTACCATCAAATGATAGCCTATAGCGATGTCATCAGGATACACATACACCGGTAGGCAGTGGCCCAACTTACCGGGTGACCACGTCGTGGTCCACCAGAATTTATAGTTTACCCACCTCTTTTTTTACCACTACACCTCTGCATAACATGCAATATTATTTGCATAAGTGTTACCAAAGCAGGTGCTGGAGCCACATTTTCAAAGGGCCCTGATGTGACCAAGGCTGAAATTGAGTTTGACACCCCTGTTTTAATCTATTCTTGAACCAACACAGGTTAATATGGGTTTGGAGTTGCAGGCTTGTGGATGCACGCACAACAGCACCTCTGCTGATTTAAATTCTTGAGGAAACACTGAAATCTATAAAAAATATTTTGATTTTATAATGCATTGTCGAATGACATATAATAAAATAATGAATCAAAATTATTAAATGAAATGGTGAAAACTAACCAAAACTTTCACTTTAAGTTTAATTGCACAAGTTAGTTTTCAGTTCAAATTCAGTTTGATATTAAGCCTCGTTCTTTAGGGTTAAGGCCTAGAGTAAAATGTAATATTTTGTGTTTATTTAATTATTCAAGCAACATACAGTATTTTTGACAGCAAAAACAAGGCAACAACTATAGTATTACTAACAAAGTAAAAAAAATAAAGTGCCAACCTACTTTTTTATTTTTTAGAATTGACTATAGTATTTCACTTTGAAATGTCACACAATGAAAGTAAATGGGTTGCAAAAACCACATCATGCTGACTTCAGGCAAGAGTCTCATTTTGCTCTCACTTTCATCTGGTTGATGTCTAGGAGAAACAATGGAAATTATAAATAGATATTTGTGATTTTTCTTTCCTACAGACAGTCCTCACAGGCTAGATTCACATAGAGCATCTCTGGACTCCCATTTCTGCCCCTCCACTTTCCTCACTTCCCCTCCCTCCACTCATTTGTACGTCATTATTTGCTAAAAGCTAGGTTTAGCAAATTATTTAGTTCACCCCCCCTCCCCCTTCCCTCCCTGTGGTTTACACCAGAGATAATTGGAGGGAAAACTCTACACAGATCAGCTTGTGTGGATCTAATTGTCCATGTACCCTGGTCTGTGCTCGGCCTGAGAGAAACCTGCACACACAAACAGTGGCCTATCTAGCAGTATAGTAATTCTATAATAATATTAAAAAAGTACTTATACATTTGTTTAAATAAACCTCTTTTTTTTTGGCCATCTTTATTTCTCTACAGTAGCTATAAACACTGCTCCCCCTTGAAACCAAGAGCCAATTTGTCTATGCTCTGTGCACCCTACCCTGTATTTTCTCATGGGTGAAGTCACAAAGGAAGGGAAATACAGAGTGAATCTGCAGGTTCAAAACGAGAAATAAGGTCGTAAAACAAGTCACCGTCATCCTTGCCGCATTATCTGACAGCATCGGCTGAAAGAAAAAGCTTAATTTCATGTCGAGCATGTTTGTGCTTTTGCAGGGCGCTGCTGTGATTCGCTGAGGGTATGAGACAAGAGCAGAGAGCTGGGAATAAACCAAGCAGGATGTCATCTGTCACAGAATGCCGGCAAAGTGACAGACAGCCACCCGTGGCACTTTATTATCAGTGGATGTAGTTATGAAAATTATAGCTGTGCTTCAAACGAACGGAGCATAATTCATGTAAAACTGCTCTTCAAGTTAAAAAATATCATATTTTATAGATGGTGAATTGTTTATTGATTGTCGAGGGTGCTCTGTTTTGACACTTCTGGAATAATGTATAGAGACCTCTTTTTGCTTTTAAGGTGGTGGTGAAATCTAAAGCCTCATATTGGTCATCAATCTTCATTAGATATGAAGGATGTTGAAAGCATGGCGCATGTGTGGGCATTTGATGCACTGATACACTGACCTGCTTGGTTATTGTGTGGTGTATTTATGTTGGAGTCCGGCAGATTGATAACACAAAGTGGAGGAAAGAATCTTGCGTATTTCTCTTTAATTAGATAAAAAGTGAAGCAAGGGGGAAAAGCAGGAGAAGGAAAGCAATTGTCTCCAAAAGTAACTGTGTTTGTGTCAAGTTGCACATGCCGGTAGGCTTTCGACAGATGAGATTGTAGCCTAGAAATGCCATCATATACAGTAGATATATATACTCTTCTAGTTGGAGACCATCCTTAATCTGGTATGCTGCAGGGGCAAAATGTGGTGGCTAAATTTGATCACTGTGGGTCGATGAGCATTAAGATCCAGCGAGTTAATTTCACATTCGCCAGTGATTGCCCAGGAGTTCCCAACTCTGCATAATGTGACTGTATGTGGTGTTGGCAGGCCGTTCTAATGTGATTGTGAATGCGGTGTGGAGCTTGCTGTCTAATGCGAAAGTGCGTGTGCTGACTGGGCCTCAGCCATTGAAGAGATGTTGCAGTGGGGAAGTCCTGCAGCACCGTAATGTATTTACTCTGTAATTTGTGTCTCACTGAGAGGCCATATATCCTGTTTAAGAGTGACACCTCCCCTCCCCGTGGTCCACTGTATCTCTGACGGAGACCTCAACTCGCTGTGTTGATGGATGAGCACGTCAAAGTTGCTTCTGCCACAACACACACACACAGACACTTGGTACCCAGAGATGCATTCAGACACACAAACTTAAATGTACATGCACACAATGCGCAATTGATACCAAAGGAGGTACAAAGACTGCTTTGGTGTCATATGCATGTGTACTACATATTGCAACTATGTAAGGATCTTTGCACGTGAATTGAGTTTGTTGTGCTCATGGCGCAGTGTGTCAAACACATGTTGCATGTATTGAATAACCCAGAAGGCCTCTGTTACCATGGTAACAGATATGCTTGACTGAAAGGATTTTTCTCACCACCCGTAAGAAACGCTAGATAACCTGAGTTTGTAGATTAGACGTAATATACACATCTCTAGTTCAGTGTTAGTCAATCCAGGTCCTGAAAGTCTACCAATACTGCTATATAGTTTACAGACCCTTCCCATGGTTATTTTAGTTTAGTTTAGTTTTCTTGGATTGTTCCCATGAATGTATACAGACATACGGTATGTCAGATTATGAGTATTATGAGAGTGATACTTTTAGACCCAATAGGATGGATATAAAAATTATAAATTACTGGGTTGCCAACTAATTTCTAATTCATTACAGTGAGGCACATACAATGGAAGTGAATGGGGCCAATCGTAATATATGTCTAGATCAAATTTACTTGAAATCATTGCTCTTAAGAATCCTCAACCAGGGTGTGAATTATGGGGGGTTTGGTTGGGTCTGACCCCCATCATTAAAGGAATATTCCGGTTCAATACAAGTTGAGCTAAATCGACAGCATTTGTGGCATATTATTGATAATCATATAAATTTGTTTTGGCTTGCGCCTCCTTTTCTTTAAAATAATCTGGGTTACAGTGAGGCACTTACAATGGAAGTTAATGGGGCCAATCCCTAAACATTAAAATACTCACTGATTCAAAAGTATAGCCACAAGACGTAAACAATATGCTTGTCAACATATTTTAGTGTAATAAAATCTCTTACAAAACTTTTCTGTGTACATTTTACAATTTCATTGCCATGATGATATAATGCTGTGAACCCTAGAAGAATTAATGTAAGTGCTTTTATAAACTCATAAGCTTCACTTTTCTGCCTTTAAATCAATGTTGTAGTGGAGACTAGCACATCCAAGTACGAGTCCACCCCGAGACAAAAGATGGTTGAGTCTGAGACAAGACCAAGTCCAGAGAGGGGCAAGTCTAAGTCAATAATGAGACCAGAAGAGGCTCAGTAGGCACAAGTCAATGAAAAACACGACTTAGCAATATTTCGGGTCACCAAAGTACATTTTATGATATTCATCTTGTATTCAGCACAGAGCGAGCGAAGGCTGGTTTCACATCAGTGTCGCGGGAGATTAGAAGACATAAGCGAGACACTAGCAAGTGGGGATTTGAGGAGAGAGATGAGATATTCCAAGTGTGTTCCAATGGAATAATACATGGGGTTTTGTTCATTGTTTGGGTGACAAGATTGCAAGATAGCAGTGTCTTTTGGATTCTTCACATTGTAATGGCTGGATTTACAGAAAAGGACAAGCATACACAACACAGTGCTTTAACAATGGATGACTGTAGCATATCCTTATCACATAATTAATTACGTAGTTGCAGAGTTGTATCCAGATCACGAAAGTGCATTTGGATTTACACCTTTTTTGAAAGTGGTCAGAATCCGTTCCTGACCACCTCCGAAATTGGTTTGAGTGATCCCTTCATGATCTGTTCACAATGTGTCTTGGTCAAGCATTTACTGAAAGAGCATGTTAATGCAAGGTTTAAATGTGGCCATATAGATCTAATGCAATCTCAATGATGTATAAATGTAATCTGTTAATGCAGTATGTAAACCAAATTTCTTCAATTGCTCTATTATATTTCATCCATTGTAAGCAAAGTAATAATTTCTGATTTACAAAATACACTTACTGTACTATAACAGGCAGTGGTGTAGGCAGAATTATATTTTTGGCTGGGCCTCAGCAAAAGCAAGTGGGCACGACATTAACCTAGGGTCCATCACTAGCCTACACATGTAGCATACTCAATAACCTGGGCAGTTCAATCTTCCATTCTTTGTTTTAATTGAAACGTAAACCGCAGAAAAACATACAAAATGCAGCAAAAACTACAGTCACTAACCATCAGGCACACATTTCTAACCATAGGTAAAATGCATGTCTAGTCACATCAAATGCAGCATATAATCACAATAGGCACAGTATTATCTACTGTTGCAGGTTCACAATGCTGAAACTATAAAGTCGGAGCAAATCTAAGGAGACAGAATCTCCCAGGTCAACCAGTATTAATAGGGCTGACCAAATATATGGCCACTTCATCAGTAGTACACACAAATGAATACAAATACAAAACATAGACAAACTTTTAGCAACTGTCAATTAAATAACACAACACTGACAACAGCATAGCCTAGGATAGCAAACACCCCGCCCACACTCCCCACACTACAAAACACACAAGAAAGATCTGATTTGCCATGGCATGCAGGACAAAAATCAACACGACCTTCTTACAGTTCAATTGGGCCAGCATGAATCTACAGAATGAGTCGGAGACGCCAGGGCTTGAAATTGAAAAGTGCGATTATCTCCGCGTTGTCCAAAGAGTCTGCAAGTTCCCATTCCTGCGATAATAGAGACAAGTTGGTGTGCCAGAATATGGACATTGACAACCATATTGACGTTTTGATGCTATTCTCTGTGGAAAAAAAGTCTCACAATAGTGCATGTTGTCATTGGCAAGGTCACCATCACTCTCAAAACTGCATTTATGTTGGGAAAAATGTCCATGGGCTGCAGTCTAGCACCTCCACAAGCAATTGCTCGATTGAAATGCTGAATAAAGGCTCTGATTTCGTCATTCTCAATAACTAGTCCATAGAGCCTGCATGTTGGTTCCAATTGTTCTCAGTGGCCAAATGTTGTGGATCCTGGCAGGCAGGCATCTGATGTTTTCATGGTACTGTCTATGTCCTCTTGGAATCGATTGTTCATCTCTGATATTTGTGTCCAAAACGATGTTCCAGATGTATCTGAGATTCATGTCACTTTTAACACTTGCAGGCCACAGAATCAGAAAATTGTTGAAGCAACTTTCGTCATGCTCGCTCATTAGCATTTCAGTTAACTTCATGACTGTCAAAATCTCCCTCCAAATTGTCTCTGAATTTGACCAAGTTTAATTTGAGATTTTCATTCAAACCAATTGAAAGCGTATAATAAAAGTTACATCTATGAGGTGTTGTTGATATCAGATTAGCTCAAACAGCAGAATAATTTTTGCTTTTAATACTATGCACTTTAAAACGTAATTAAAAACCACTCCTTTAGTCCCTTTCAGCTTTTTGTAGTAAAATCACATTGTGTACAATTGACAATAATATATATCATTAATTTAGAAGTTAGCAGGCTGTTAAAAATAGGTGATTATGACGAAAAAATATTTCTGGATATGTAAGTGTTTGGGAGGTTCATGGCATTGAATCTTAACTAAAAGAGTTTAGCAAAAACCGCTAATGTCTTGTCTTGTAAATTCCTCAAGGTATGACACCTCAGGTACTCTTTGTTTTTGTGGATAGACCAAGTCAACACAGTTTTCATTATCTCACCTCTCTGAAACCTAATATTTATTTATTTTTTTAAGAAAAAGAGGGTTTAGTTAAAATCATTTTTGTGGTTGTCAACATTATGCCAGTATTATATCGATATGTAGTATCGATTGAGCTACCCTTGTATTGAACTCTGAATATTCATTAAACAATAGTTCCCATTTGGATAACTGTGCTAGAGACACCATAAGACAGTTTGGGTTGTGCAAGACAAACTCCACTTATTTCAACCAAAAAATTAGCTACATAAATTATTTTATATATGTATGCTCCTGAATGTCACTTAAATGTCCTCACCATTTAAAAATTCTCTCAATTCATAGAAACTATAGAACCACTCTGTTTAATCTGGAAAACCATTGGTCTATCCCCAATTAAAATAGAATCAGACACTGTGAGTGCAAATGTCAGTCTCTTATAGGATCTTATCGTTGCTCTAACATTCATCACGTTTGTGCTGTACATGATTCATGCTTGTGGGTCATGAGTTCCTCATAATTGAAGTGCCAAAAAGACAGAGGTGACAGTTCCCACCAAGGGAGAGGAGAGTCTCCAGGGCTCTTAGAGAACCTCATTTGTGAGGCCCTTTTACTTGCAGACAATTCCTTAGTGAGGCTCAGAAGAGTTCGTAAATAAGCTCTATGAAAAAGCCTTCAATATCTCCTGTTCCTTTCCCAATTGGCTGTCTGCTATACTGGATAACAGCATGTGTGAAGCAGACCTGTGCAGATCTTAAGACACTGGCTCGCAACACATTTTGGTACAGAACATCTCCTTATGCAGTCATATATCTGCTACCTGGAGCAGAAAGCAAAAAGTTATTCTGTTCAAATGCGGTACAATCAGCACACAGGGTGTTTTCTTTTGGGAAGGAAATCGATGAGTCCTGCTCAACAGAAGTCTCCAGTGGAAAGTGGGGCAGCTGAGTTGACTAAAGATTGATCACAAGATGGTCCACCATCTAGCACAGCTAGGTTTGTTTATGTTTTGATATCCACACAGCTCCTGTGCTTGTTTTAGTACCCTTGAGGGAAAGCAGAAATATGGACTCTAAATTCCTGCCTTTCCGTAATCAAGTCTGGGTCAGTGCTGATAACTTATTTGAAGATTATGTATGTATGTCGACAGCGACATAGCCATAATGGGTCAAAGCAGATAAGACCTAAATTGACACAGAGACGTAGGTTATAAATGTCTAAGCACACAGCTAAAAGGCCCTCTTTAAAACTCCAAACTCTCCCAACCTCATTTAATTAAAATGACCAGCCGATAAAAAATGCTTGCACACTATTTCAGTCACTTAAAGCTCATGAAATATTTCCCAGTGTGCAATGAGGCACAGACGGAATGAGAGTGATGGCAAACTTATGGGCAGCCAGTGCTCTCGCATTAGACAGTTTGTCACAGGACATGTCTCCCGACACAAAAATGTTCTTGACTGGAAGATGGGACAACAAACTTACTATTATTTTAATCGAGAGAGGAAAAAATTCAGGGCCTGTGTATGCCATATAACTTGGAGTAGGTTCAAAGCACATTTCTTATTCGGTGACTGTATATCAATATTGAACTATTAAGATCAACTAATAAGAAATGTTTGATTTATTCAATTATTCAACTACATTTGCTTTTCCTGAAGGAAAGACCAGCCATACTCTATAGAGATAATAGAGTAATTGATAGTAATATGCAATATAGATAATAAATAGATAAAGGTGGCTTCTGTTCCTAGTGTACTGTCAAAAGACTGCTTTAGACTACTGCCAGACTGATTTTAAATGGCAAGATAATTTTTTTACAGATTCTTTTAAAAAATAATTGTGGTGGTGCTGGCACATGCTAAACTTGCCAAAACAATGTGTGACAGGGCAGAGGGCGAGGCCGGGTCATGATTTTACACAGCCGGCCCCTTATCAGGCTAATCAAGCCTCCGAGAGGGATAACGGCAAACTGTGGACCGTGGTGCGATGGAGAGAGAACGTTTACGGGCAGCTGTCCGTCCTATGTGTGTGTTTGTGTCTTTTGGTTTTAGTTCTTTTTTAAAAATATTATGTATATTGTCAAGCCGGTTCTCGCCTCCTCCTTTCCATTGCTCCCTTTACACTGGTGCCGAAAACCTTGGAGCCACCATCCAGAGTAAGTCTAACATTATTTTATCTAATGACCAAATTTCAAACTTTGATCAACACATTTTTAACACCATACATGGTATATTGAGACAACATTAATTGTTTGTTTCTAATATATTAAGTGTTCAGCATGTTCTCCCATCCTTCCATTTAATTGTTTCAGATGTGAAGCCCAAGTAGAACATTTTTCTGCCTGCAGAATGGAGAATTAAGTCAGAATTCGTGCTGTTACTACATTTTTTGCTTCTCAATTTCTCTTCCTCTGCTTGTACAATACATAACTCACCTGCTGATCAGCCAGATCACAAAAATAAACACCAACCCTCACACACACAAACAAATTGGAGTTAACAAAGGTGTTTCGACAGAAATATGCCTTTTCTGTAGATGCGGCTGCAGGATTCTAAGGGGGCTGTTGCAGTAAAAAACAAGCATTTCAAATCTGGTATCCCAGTGACTCCCATGCTTAACTTATGTTTGACAGGGCCATATTAATGAGCTGTTTGTGTCAAACTTTGTTCATCATTTCTGGGTTGCTGTGCTAATACTGTGTAGATACTGACAGCATGTGATGAGTGTGTACATAACAAATATTAGAAACAAGCAGGATAAAGACAAGAAACTTATATTTTTCACCCCAACTGGCCTCACAGTGAATTCACAAAGAATGAATTGCATTGTTTTAGCACCCAGTTCACTAAAAGAATTAAACAAATCTGGTGATGCCACAAACACACCGAAATATTTAGAACTTAAAATAATTTGCTCAGCAAAACTCCTGATCTTCCTGAATGTGAGCTGGTTAGTGTGCTTAAATATGTACAAAAGTGGTGCTACTGTTAAGTGAATTCGCTCCTTTGTCTTAAAGAGATTTATGAATTTATTATGGAAACGTCGAGCCCCAACACTCATGTGATGCCATTTCCAATATAATGTTGATGTTTAAATTTGGGTCATCAGTGGGACACTTTTAAAAGCAATTGCCTGCATTAATTTTTAATGGTTTTTATGAAAATTACTTCATTATTGATGGTTTTCTGAATCTGTCCCCAGGATGGCATCAGAGAATGGTGGGATGGAAAGGATGAATTTCCTGCATCCAGTAAGAATCAGCTGTTTTTATCAAACAACAATGATTCTCATAAAAATATATAATGCCACACATGACAGGTGATTGAGATAAATATTTATTGCGATTTTTATAGTTGAAGAGGGAAATCTGTGGGCTGAAATTGTCAAATGAAGAGTGAAAATTAAAATACAAAGCATTTCATTCAGCAGTACTCAACCATTCTTATAGTACTAATGTGCATTATGGGTATCATTCAACTTAAATTTTAATGGCATGAAACAATAAAGTTTATTTATTTATTGGTGTCCTGAAAGGTGAAAAAACTGCCCACCAAGGGTAAATGGCACTCTCTTAACTAAGTTCTGTGAAATTAACCTGAATTGTTCATGCTTGTGTTCATAAAAGCAGGAAACCTGGACCCATAAAAATGCAATTTCATGCATTACTCCTATTAATCTGATTCATTCTCCTTCATCCTTTATCCTTGAAGTGGAATCATGATCAATCTCCTTTATGCCACGGTTCCTCTTACACACCTCATTTGATTTCTGTTTCTTTTTATCTTTCTCTCTGTCTCTTGCTGTCTGTCTGACCTGGCAGGTAGGAGTTGTGTGTTGTCTGACCTCCTAGACTCTGTGATGGCTTTGGTCAGCAGTTTTAAAAAGTAATGTCTGCGGTGGTCAACAGACTTTTGCTGTTGGGGGATTCCAGAGTATCGTTTAATTTATCCTGTTTGCTCTGTTACGGTCTGCCAATCCAATGAGCTCCTGTAGCCGTGGACCTTTTACGGATGACGTGGTGACAGACCCAAGAGTTGCATTTAGCCTCGCGGAAATGCTCATGGCAATGGCTCTAAAACTAATGTGGTGAAGGAATGGTCTGAGTCTTTTACAGCATATTGAAGGATTCTGATGCAGAATCTAGTCATCTTTTTTTACACTGAAACGGTGTTAGAGAAGCCCCTTTGAAGCTGTGGCTTGCCAAGTTAAGGTATTCATTACAAAGTAGATAAACTAATTAAGTTAAAAGATTAGTCTCTAGTCTCTAAACATTTTTTAAATTTGAGAATTATTTTGCACACTATTAAACACAATTACCACATTCGTTTAACTTTCAGTTAAAATATCCTATAATCACTGTGCACGATCAGATTGAGAATCAATGGATGCATCCAAAACCTGGAAAATGTTGCTTTATGAGGCTTTATTTGGAGTTAGGATGAAAATAAGGTGCATTTCGAACTGTTCTGAGACCAGTGTCGACAGACAGAACACTGGTTGTTAAGTCATTCACTAAATAGGGATCAAGGGATAATCCTATAGCTCTCTATGGAGCAAAGTGCATTCAATCCAAACTTCCTATTTAAAGTTCAATTTCAGGCTGCAGATGATGTTTGGGCCACTCAACATGTTTGGCTGACATGGGACAATGGTAATCAGTACATAGATTCAGAACATAATGTTTCATTTTATGTTAACATGCTTGGCAGTGATTGGATGATGCTGGACATTTCTTTGAATCATGAATTTTCTGAATAAGATTATCTAATCAGCCAATTGTGTGGAAGCGGTGCAATGCGTAAATCACGCAGCTACGGGTCAGGAGTTTCAGTTAATGTTCACATCAACATGTTCACATTAGAATGGGGAAAAATGTCATCTCAGTGATTTCAACTGTGGCATGAATGGGTTGTAACTGCTGATCTCATGGGATTTTCACAGAATGGTGCCAAAAACAATGGCATTTCTGCATAAAAAAACACCTTGTTGAAGAGAGGTCAATGGAGAATGGCCACAAGACCACAGTGTTCCTAATAAATTGTTTAGTGAGTGTATATGAACTGTAAAAATAATCAGATTCACGTCCAATGATTTGGACTTCCAACCCTACATTTGAGAGTTAGGATGGTTTAGGTGAGTGCGTTTGATTACTCCTATGTGTTTTGAAACATAACACTGCTACTCATTGAAAAAAAAGTGTCTGTTACAGGTAAAATAACTGGTAAAGCATTGCTACTTTTAGTTAGTTACTCCCTACACTGCTATGGAAACCTGCAAGCCACCACAATCCCACGGTGAAATCAATTTAATTTTCGCAAAGCTGATCACTGAATCATCAAATTCAAGGGTAGAATGTTGATGTTTCTTTGAAATGCATACCTATTACAAATCAGGAGGATGTAGGCTGCTACAGTTAGCGTCAGTGAATACAAATTATATGGGTCATAAATTCAGGCAGGAGTTTATCATCGTTGATTTGCTGCTTTGATGAAATATGCAGAGAAAACATTAAGGCCACTTTGCCAATAATCAAAAATATGCCTTGTAAAGTCATAGAGTGGTAAAGCTGTGGAGAGAGAGATGGAAAGCCAGAGAATGTGAGAGCGCTTATTAGATCTTCAGTGGAAGTAATGGATGTCATTTGTGAATGCATATGCGCCAGTATGATCCACACCATTTTATATGAAAGACAGGACAAATCTGATTACGGAGCAAAATGCCTGTTGTGTGGAAAAGATTGTTTACATTTTAAATCAATTGAGCTGAGAAGGGACAACTCTGGCTTACTGATCCCACAGTACACAGCCGCTAGAAAGCCTCTGTCTGTTTTCTGGAACAGACTGTTTGGTGGCTTTTTAATTAACTGGGGGAGAAGATTACTGCTGATTCCTCTGACGAGTGAATCATGCCGAAACGTGGCACTAAGCTGCAAAAACAATGGGCTGCATTTACAGCATCTTCCCACTCTTTTGAAGAATGGGATTGACCAGAGACAGGAAAGCATACTAATCTATCCAGCTGGCATTTTCCGTCAATATTTACAGCATAGCAGCCATCAGCTTGGCATCCCCATTTGTACGCGTTGGAGAGAGGAACAATCTATGGTTCTATTGCTATTGCAGACATTTATCATTTAATTACTATCAACAGGTCGGAGGTAGGGAGATGATTGTGGTGAGACTTCCTCCCAATGCATAAATGCTATAGAAATGCAGCAAAGCTCAAGAGCTCCCCCACATGCTGCCTCCAGAGCTCCCATCGGCTGAAATAATACTCCCTTTGGTCATCTGAAGTTTTTGCTAAAGCAATTGTGTTGTATTGAACTGATTTCTGAATTGTAAAGTGGACATTTCACCATAGACGTGAGGCAAGAAATAATTCAGGCTGAAATTATTCCCCTGAGTGCTGTTAGAGCAAAGGACATGTGGTCTACAGGGACGTCCAGTGAGAGAAGGTTTCATTGAGAGGCAAAGTGATCCTTGTGCTTTCCCGTGAGACTGGCATGTGCACGTACAGTTCTTCAGGAGTGGAGGAGATCAGACCATTTGTTATTTAACAACAGCATCACTCAGCCACAACATGGTTTATTGAAACTCTGTTGGTGAAAAAAAGAGAGGCTCTTTTGTTCTTATAAGTGGAAGAATCACCCTGAAGGTGACTTGTCATTTGATAAGTGTAGTGTCATTGTTCCAATGTGCAGCTTCCTTCCTCTAGGACGACAGCACAGTGGGACAATGCTTCTGTGATTTGTCATAATAAATATACATGAGTTTATTCATTTTGCTCCAAACCAGAGAAATAAGAACTTGGACATCTGTAAAATTAAGACAATCTTGTTATTGCTGGTGACAAATATAATTGTATTTTCTATTTGTGCAAGTCTCTATCATGCTTCAAAATCCCTGTTGGCAAGAATGATTGTCCATAACGATCCTTAATCTCATCAGTCTTTATAACTTCCTTCTTATTCGAGGGTGCTGCCGCCCTGAGGATTGCCAGTTCAATTTGCAGAGCTGACAGAGTGTAAATCAGTCTAGATCATCAAGTTCGGCTCATGTTCCCATCTCTACCTTTTCTTTTTCTAATCATGGAGCAGGTAAAAATGTAAAAAGAATAGTTCACCCAAAACGAAAGCCCGTTTGGCACTTGTCCATGTGTTGTTTTTTGCTCTCCTCTAAAAGTGCACAAGATTTTTACTGAAAATGACTTACATTTGGGATTGTTTCTCATTAAAACCTATCGTATGCTTTCAGACGTCTTGGAAAAAGTTGCGTAATTAGCAGGGACTACTTTTATGATATTTTTGGGTCCTTTTTTTAAGCTTTAAAGTGAAGCACTGTCCACTGCAATCATATTAAAAAGACGGACCAGGATATTCTTAAAACATCTCCGGTTGTGTTCCGCATCAGAATGAAAATCATTAGTGTTTGGAACGACCTTTAAATTCATTTAATTTAAGTAATTTCTGTGCCACAAACTGCAAATGCACAATTAATAACAGTTTTCAAACAGGTTTTCCTGAACACTCCCCTCGCCTGCTATAGTGTGCAACAGTGCCCACACACATATTCAGCGTTATGGGTTCTGGAAGTATTTTTCCCATTCAGTGTTCACATAGACTTTTCATTAATCCTTCATAAAAGAGTTGTAAGCCATGAATCAAAACTATTGATTTTAGGTTGTTGATTAGAAGTATAGAAACAATATATTTTACGTTTATCGCAAAATATTTTGATATGTACAGAAAGATAAGTAATTTAAGGGTGAAGAGACATAGACCTGATTATGTCATTTACAGTGCATTATGGGAGTGGGCGGTTGCTCTGAAGCACGTTTCGCTGGCTTCTTTGACCGCGGTTCTCTGATTGGTGAATGTAGATGTAGTTGTTCACCATGAATTTCCCTATCAAACAAAATGAAATAACGCCTGATGCATTTACCATCGATAAACAATGTCAGACATTAAGGTAGGTCTTTTAAAGGTTTATGAGTGATCATTGAAAATCAATTATTCAATGGGATACATAAATGGGATTTTTACTTCCGTTGTGCTCTATTAGTCAGACAAACAGTTAGTCACACCCACAGATAACACCATTACTTGAGCCAATGTTGTTGTGTCTGACTGGTTGGGGTGCGCAAACAAACAGACCAAACAGACTTTTCAGGAAAATCAACATATGAATAAGGCCTATGAAGAAAAACAACTATAATTTAACCAATGTAACTGACCAGCTTCCTGTATTAACTAATATTTACTAAATCATACTTTCTGGATTTTTTTGGTAGATTTTTTTTGTTAAATTATACTTTGTATACAATAAAAGCAAAACAGGTGTAGAATTGAAGTGAATAAGAGTTTACAGAGTGACTGATTCTGTAGCGGCAGGTTTCCATTCATAGTGGTGTGTGCCAGCACACCACTCTGATTGGCTTGCAATGGATGGACTTTAAGAATGAAATGTGTGGGGTCCGGTTCTTTTGTGATGACACATTAGCAGCACAGAGAGCAATTATAAGCTGTAGCCTTCAGCTTTGCTTAATTCATTATACATCCATGACTGGCCGTTTGAGCTACACTTCCTAGTCCCTGCTGCGTGCAGCCTCCGCCAGAGAGAGGGGACCAAAGGGAGATGCTAGAGTCGGTCGCTATTAACAGAATTAACTCCAGCTGGGAGCACCGCCCAGGGAGAACACACCAATTCCATTATCTCAGCTGGACCCAAGCCACTGCTTTCCTCTTCATCACCCAGCACTGCCACACCACACCACAGCCAAAGTGCTCAGCGCTGCTCACTGCTCTCGGGCCAGTCCCCGCTGGACCAGCACTCTGCATGTCTGAACTCTCTAGCACTTGCTGAACAGTACCATAACTAAAGCATTTGCATTTAAAATATTCATCTGGCAGTAACACACACACACACGTTGCACAACCACATTGCAATCTTTTCTGAAGAATGTGCTTTTTATGTTCTCATACATTTTATGCAGCTATTTTTTGCCCAAGTTCAAATGTTTCATCTCTTTATTTCTCCCTAAGTTTTGATGAATGTTGTTGAACTGAAGATTTAATGTAAGTTTATTCCCACAAATCTAAGAGAGGACAGACAGACAGACTGACAGACATTTTTCTTCAGTACTAGCACAATATACATGTTACATCATGCGCCTATTAGATTGCAGGTTTTTTTTAGTCCATTAGTGTTGTGAAGATGCTTCTAACACATAAATGGTTTGGTCCACTCAGCCATTCATTTTATGACCATGAATTGCTGTTTATAATAGTATTTATAATACTATTTCTTGCAAGCCATTTTCTTTTTTCAATGTCAGGACAGTGTTTTCTGAATGTTGTGGTTTTGAGTATTTCACAAAAGGAAGTATGCTATTGATTGTAGCAGACCTCTTGTTGCTTTGTGCATTACTAATTGCATTTGCAAATGGATCAGAGAGACAGCGGACAGCCGTCTGTATAGCACTTCATGGCGATGGTTTTATGAACGAGGCTGCTTCGTATTGATCCCATAATTCTTCTTCTAGAAATTCATTCTGCTTGAAACACACACTGTAATCATGCTAACAGACTGGAAATCTTGTAAGGACGCTGTGCTTGTTTTTCATAACAAAAGATTCTTTATTGAGTTTCGTTACCTTCGAAAACCTAACAATTCTGGGCTATTGTTGTTCAAAGGTAAAAAGCGTTAACTATGCACATTTTGTCAACATTAGGTTATGGTATAATTGATATCGGGTCTCTTGTCCTGTTACACATGTAAGGGTCAATGTTCCGATTCTAATAAAACAGTAAAAATTGGAGTAACTACAAAATCCACACTAGAAATTAAGTTGAACAAACTGTGAAGTCGTACTTGAAGCCAGTTCAGTTTTGGCATGCTACAACATTTTGGGGGCAGATACACTAAACAGTTGTGCCACTTTAAAGTGTGAGTGTGATGTAAGTCATTGTCATATTTTCCGTGGAGTCCTTTCTATGTAAATTGGGTTCATTAAAGATTGCGCTTCATTTACAAACCTGCAGTAAAATGAATTTTATTCAAAAGAGATGTTTGTGAACATTTTCAAATGATCATTTCAGCAGTAATTAATCAAATACTCATCAAATGATGCTGAAGAGCATAATAACCTGTCATATATCCAGATGTGCGGTGTCGTCAAGTGCATATTCTGCATGTTTAAGATGATCCAGCTGTCTAGAGCATGGAGATGCTGTTAATCGGCAGGGAGGGTCAAATACGGTGGCATCCTCGGATATATTGCACTCAGAATCAGACCACAAGATCAGAATTGCATGTGCAAATGGCGTTCAGCAGTGATTTTATGGGCGCTTTTGCGCCTTTGCCTGATCTGCATAATTCTTTTAGTGGATCAGGCGCTAAACAAGTGCAAGTAACACGTGAAGAAAAAAGAAAAGAGCAGTTCATTCAGTTAATCTGCCCCTTAGCCTTTGTAGATCAGAATCTTCAAGCAGATTACATGAAAACTTTGAAACATCTAAAAATATGGAAAAAGAAGATAATAACAGCAATGTTATTATGGTAAAACTTTGCAACACACTCTCTCACAGCGAAATCGTGAGGTTTCGTACGACTTTTCTAAATTTGGCTAATTTGTATGATTTCGTACGACTTTCACTACAGCCAATGACTTCGCTGAACATCGTTTCCATCTAATATGTGACAATTACTTCCTTCTGTCACACAGAACAGCTTCCAATAATGTTTACACACTCTACTGATCAGTTAGGTTTAGATAAGGGGTTTGGGTAAGGGCATAACATTATTAATCATTTCCTTGACCCCTTCTTGTCCATTACACATCCGGTATTTGCAGGTGATGAAATCATACAAATTCATACAATTGAAATCATATGAAATAGCCAACTCGTAAAACATGTACAAATTTTCATGAGATCAGGTTGCACTTAACAGTAAGGTTGCATTTGTTAACATTAGTTACTGCATTAGTTAAAATGAAATAAAAATGAGCAGTACGTTACTAATAAGTTACTAATTTTAATATATAGATTTTATTTTAATGTATGAGTTTGTTGAAATTAACATTAACCAAGATTTATAAGTGCTGTAAGTTTTGTTAATTGTTAGTTCATGATAAATTAAAATTGGAAAGTTATACATACATGTGAATATTTTGCAAATGCAGATTCTTCCATTTGTATTTAATTGGATTAACACTATTAAGTATGCCATGTAATCAACACCAGACAGTTCCTGTGCCATATAGAAGCGCATTCTTGGGGGGGACCTTGGCAGAGAAAAAAAAGATAGCAAAAGAGCAAACCATGCTAAATAAGTATGAGCAGTTTACAATGGTGTGTGTCTGTTGACATGTTGTTTCCCTGAGAACAGACATTCAAACAGATGTTAGTGTTTGGTCACATCTGTAGTGACAGGTGAAAATGAGACACAAGGAAAAACAAACTGCTGTGTTCTTTGTACTAACAGTGAGTGGGGGTGTTACACCCACCACATTTCCTGTTAGAACGCCAGGTCTGTGTTTAAAGGCAGATCATGGATGTATGGATGGATGGATGGATGTATGGATGGATGGATACCAGCTACCACCTGTGACAGATGAGTAACGGAAATCTCTGAAGGAACTGATAACATCTAAAAAAAAAAACTACACGGCAATGCAATCAAACAGTTTGCAAAGGGACTAGGAATAGTTTATTGATTCACATCATAGTATTTTGTACTTTGAAAGCAAAGGTTTCATAAATGAATAAACAGCCTACGGTTTACTTGGGTGTGATGTGAGGGAGCTTAGTAACATTTCCAAAACAATCCTGAATCATTCTAAATTTGCAAATGTAATTTTCTTTTTTTTTTAGATAAACAATGTAATTTGCATGAGATTGAGATATGATTTTTTTGTCCAAAAAGAGCAAGCTGTTTGTTAATGTCTGGTATTGCAAACAACACTCACTCTATTTATAACAGTTTGAGACATGCATTTTGATCTAAAAAGATCAAGTTGTTTGTTAAATTTAAGGGATAGTCCCCCCAAATTTGGAAATTCTCTCATCATTTACTCACCCTCATGCCATCACAGATGTCTATAACTTTCATTCTTCTGCAGAACTCAAACAAATATTTTTATAAGAGTATCATCTCTTTAGGTCCATACAATGCAAGTTTATGGTGGCCAGACCTTTAAAGCTCCAAAAAACCCATAAAGGCAGCATAAATGTAATCCATTAGACTCCAGTGGTTAAATCTATGTATTTAGAAGAGATTTGAAATGTTTGGGTGAGAAACAGATCGATATTTATGTTCTTTTTTAATATCAATCTCCACTTTTTAAAGTGAATATGAAAGTGGAGATTTATGGTTAAAAAAAAAAGGATTTAAACCTGTTTATACGTGCATACCATACATACTGTTTAAATGGCATACCTGAACTTAAATGGTTGTATTTACTGAATGCTTTGGAGTATGGACAGAAATAATATATGTTGTTATTTTTTAAAGTTAGAGAAGCTGAAGTTTATAGTGGAAATATTTTGTGCTGATCATGTTTTTATACAATAATAAAAGTACCATGACAACCCAGAAATACAATGTATTTCAAAATACAAAATGACTGCTGCTCAGATTGCATAGGTTGTTGAAGAATGATGACGAAGGGTAAATCTTTCAGGCAAGATCTCATGTAAACAATGGAGAATATATCAATATTTCTCAGATTTATCACTTTTATGGACAAAAGGTGCAATTGGATGTTTTTCAATGAACGCTTGTCATGGACAATGGACAAGTGTGGCGAACTGAATTAATCTGGCGATCGCGTTTTCATAACAAATGTATGAAGTCCCGTTTTGCTATTGCATGTTTTAATTTGTACTCTTGTCACAAATAACTAAATTGCTGTTTCTGGAGCATTGCTATCATGAAACAGAGATCGGATATCAATGTTGAACCCTTAGACCTTTGAAAAGATGTATAATTTGTTAACATTCATTACATTTATAGACGGTAAATTATATATTAAATGCAAGCAGAGTGACGTCACCACCGCGTGTAGGCGATTGCGTATCAACGGGTTAATATTGATCTGTTTCTTGCCCAAAGCAATTGCATAGCTTCAGAAGACATATATTAAACCACTTGAGTCTTTTGGATTACTTTTATGTTTACTTTATGTGATTTTTGGAGTTTGAAAGGTCTGGTCACCATTCAATTGCATTAAAAGGACCTACATAACTAAAATATTCTTATAAAAATCTTCATTTGTTTTCTGCAGAAGAAAGAATGTCATCCACATCTGGGATGGTATTTAGTTTGTGTAATTTATTTTATGTTGCTTTTGTCAATATGGCAGTCACCTTGGTCACCTGACTTGTTCATACTGATATCTAGTGAGTAACATCATTTAATGAGTAAAAATGACCCAGTGCATCTTTAATATCCTATTACAATGTCTATAATAGACTTACATTAAAATTAGATCACATGTCAAGTGTCATTTATGTAGTAACCCAGACAATTCTAAAGTGCTCACAAACCACTGGAAATAACATTCCATGGAAATGAATGTATTTTTCTGTTTAGGAATTGCTTTTCCACTAGAATGAGCACCCTCGCCTCTTAAATGACCGTCATGCCACAATCTCTCACAAATCTCTGTGGCCCAGCTGCATATGCCTTCCATGTTTAGCATGAACCAGCTTGATGGTTTAAATGACCCTGAAATATGACTTCTCAATTGTATATCTTGTATTTTAAATTAAACATTTATCACAGCTTAAGAAAAGTTATTGTTTGGGATTTTTTTCCCGTTTTGATTGCAATAAAGTTCTAAAATACATTTTATATCTGTGACTGCATGGAACATTTACAAGAATAGAAGACAGTATACTATGCAATTAATTACTAAATTAATTCTCTAAGTTATTATTACATTCATCCTCCAGAACATTGCACCCATTTTCATAATTACCTTATTGCTCTGAGCCCCTAAAAAAATGCCTTGCACTGCTCAAAAAATGTAATTGAAATTTCATATTTAGAAAATAAAGCCAAATAGCACATTTACAACTGTCATGCTTAGGTTATATGTTTTGACTTCAAAATAGGGACATTGTGATGTTTTTGTTTGCTTAACAAAATGGAACGCTCAGAGTCTAACTAAAAGGTTAAATGCCATTTCTGAGCAGTAATTGAGGTCGAATTTCATTTGCTGAAAGTGTTGCCGAAATGGAGCGACCCTTTTACTCAGATACTGAGCGAAACACTGGCGTGTTAATTACAGTAAATATGTTGGAAAAACTCACTGGAAATGAGGAGGTCATGCGGGGGTGCTGAAATTTTGTCATACAAAAGGCAGAAAGCATAAGTCATTCCATGGCTCTGTGCAATCAGCCCATCTTTTGAAACATATCTTCCTGCATTCATGAAATATTTCAAAGGTCACACAATCAGCATCAAAATTTTGACACGTGAAAAATAATTTTCTTTGTATTCACATACGCTATGCTAATTAAAATGAAAATTTGGCATATCAAGTTTTTTAACAGGACTAATTTCTTGGATGTTAATGAATTGAAACTGAAATCAGGCATTTCAGGTGTCAGACAACCTTTACTATTTTGAAACTAATAATTAATTTTAAAGTTTTTGGGTTCTGAATTAACAAACTCCAAAATGTCAAAGGTGAAATTTGCCGATGTGTGATTGAGAGTTGTTCTCCAATTGTGGAGATAGGGAGTCAGCGTAGGCGCTGATATTAGTTAACATACGAGAGAAAATCACAAGGGAGTTTAGAGCACAGTGTCAGAATGAGGGGTGCCAGGTGGGATCGGGCTTGACTGCACAAGTTAATCCTCATTATCGAGTCCTCATTTCAGATGCGATGCAGTTGTGTGCAGCTCTGATTCATCTTTCATCCTGGCCTCTGCTCAGAACACACTCATTCTTCATAAAACTACTCAATAAAGCATTTCAGAACAGACTCTCGTTGAGATGTCATGGCATATGCGTTTGTCGGCGTACCATTTTACGCTATTTAATGTAAAAGAAAGTGACTTGACTTTAAACAAAGCATGTAGTTTAAAGTAAACTTTTGTATATGATTAATTACTGATGTAAAGAAACTCCTTGTTGCTGTCAAAATGACAAATTCAGCTTTAATGAACAACAACATGAGACATAGATTTCATTATGCTTAGAAATTCAGTAAAGAAACAGAAAGTTCTACCATTGCTTTACACCAGCAGTTTGTATGATCTTTTCATACAGTTTGTATGATCTCATAAAATTGTATGATTTAAAATTTTGAGAAATTTAGCAGGAAAGTTTTTGCCTTCCTAGATCATATGTGGATTCTGGATTGCTCAATTTCCAGCTGTTAGTAGTCCATAGAAACTAGGGATGTGCACCCATTAAAATATTAGCATGGTTTAATGTACTGTAAAACTGCCATCTTCATACTGCGGTAGTGCTTGAGCTTAGAGTTGATCCACTAACCGTTCTTACCGTTCTCGAACCGTTCTTTCTTTTCATCTGCCGGTTGGCTGTAAACCTCAGTCAATGCAGGACACAATGCAAATTCTGAGTGAACGCATGAGTCCGTTTATGAAACATTCAGATATATAATATATATTCAGGCATATAAAACCCATTTCAACAGATCACACGTGCTTCCCCTCTGTTCATCTTCCCCTCGCGCTCTCTCCCAAAATGCTACTCTCGTGTAAACTTCTGCGAGAATCTCATCCAAACTCATAAAACTTTGTGTCAACATTCTTATCTTACAGTACTAAAAGAGTAATACAATAAAATTACTGAATTTGGTCTTTAAATACCACTGTTTTAGTGCATTAAGCGACGTTAAGCATTTTCTTTATAAATGTATGTTTTCTATGGCGTAAACGCTCAATGTGTAATGTTGTGTGTTGTGATTCTGGGCTCTGCTTGCCAGTAGATAGCATGCATAACCAATTAGGTGCATACTGAATTTGGTCTTCAAATACCACTGTTTCAATTCATTAAACCACGTTAAGCGCTTTCTTCATAACGTTTTCCATTGGGGGGGATTAACGTGCAACTTTGCATGTTTTGCCCTTCTGGTCTCATTTGATTGCCTGTATATATTATACATCAACAATTAGTTGCATACTGAATTTGGTCTTCAAATACCACTGTTTTAATACATTAAGCCACGTTAAGCATTATCTTCATAACGTTCCTTATCTGTCCCTCACTTGACGTTGTGTCGATGTAGTGACACTAGGGGTCACCCTTGGGAGCCCCAAACACCTCTGATCTTTGAGAAAAGGCCAATGGGAATTGGCGAATGGAATTTGCATGCCACTCCCCCAGACATACGGGCATAAAAGGAGCTGAATCACAACCTACTCATTCAGATTTTTTCTTCAGAGCTGAGCGATTGTTTTTCAGTGAGTCCATTCATCTCTACATGCAGTTAGATTTACAGTGCATACAGTGACGGTTTCTCCCCCTCATGCACCAGTTTACTGGCAACTAAGTCTTACAGTGCCACTGGACAGGCCGCCTCCGTCCTGCACGCCATGGCTCTCCTGTAGGTGAACCAAGCCAAGGCACTAAGAAAACAGCACAAGGGTAGTTCTGACCCGGGATTGATGCAGGAGCTGAGTGACCGATCTCAAACTCCGGGTGACGAAGGTCATGGTGCGGACTCTCGGGCAGGTGATGTCCACCCTGGTGGTCCAGGAGCACCACCTGTGGATAAGATTCAGTTCAGCAGGCATCTGCCCGTGTTCAGCGGTGTCCATTTTACATCAGTGAAGGGCGAGAATGCCACCGCCCTGCATGCTGAGATCGAGACCTTTATTCGGAAGGACGCGATAGAGCCTGTCCCTCCAGCCGAGATGAAGAAGGGGTTCTACAGCCCCTACAGGTAGACTGCGGCCAATCTTGGACCTGAACTAGGCCTTGCACAGACTCCCGTTCAAGATGCTGACGCAGAAATGCATTTTAGCGAGAATCAAGATTGGTTCGCAGCTGTAGACCTGAAGGACGCGTACTTCCATGTCTCAATTTTACCTTGGCACAGGCACTTTCTGCGGTTCGCCATCGAGGGCCAAGTATACCAGTACAAGATTCTCCCATTTGTTCTGTCCCTGTTGCCTCATGTCTTCATGAAAGTCGAACAGGCAGCCCTTGCCCCGCTAAGGGAAGTGGGCATACGCATCCTCAACTATCTCGACAACTGGCTCGGATGCCGGTTGGGGCTTCAGGTCAACTGGGAAAAGGGCAAGCTCTCCTTGGTACAGAGCATCACATTTCTTGGGTTGGAGTTAAACTCAGTTGGTGCTGAACTGCTCAAAGTTGTTCAGGAGGAGAACGGCGGTCCCACTAAAGCAATTTCAGATACACTGGCTTCAGACTCGAGTCCCGAGATGGGCATGACGCCGATGCTCACATTGCGTGGTCATCACGCCAATCTGCTACCACTTGTTCAGCCCTTGGACGGATCCTGCATTTCTGCAGGCAGGGGTCCCCTTAGTACAAGTGTCCAGGTGTGTCGTGGTTACGACAGATGCCTCCAAGTGTGGGGGACTGGGGCACTGTGCGCAAAGAGCGCTCAGTCACGGGCTTCTGGACAGGGCCGCGACTGCGTTCGCATATCAACTAACTCAAGTTGCTGGTAGTGTTTCTCACCCTGCGGAGGCTTCAGCCATTGATCCAGGGCAAGCATGTGTTGGTCCAGATGGACAACACATCGATGGTAGCGTATATAAATCACTAAAGCGCTTTACGCTCATATCGCATGTCGAAATTCACCCATCATTTCCTCCTCTGGAGCCAGCAGTGACTCAAGTCATTGTGAGCCACTCACATCCCAGACGACTTCAACAGCATGGCAGATGCACTGTCGCGTCAGGTCACACTCAGGAGAGGGTGGAGTCTCCACCCCCAAGTTGTCCAGCTGATTTGGAGTCAATTCGGGTTGGGTTGACCATTCTGGGCTCATCTGATTGCCTGTATATAGTATGCATCAACAGTGAGATGCATACTGAAATCGGTCTTCAAATACCACTGTTTTAGTACATTAAGGCACGTTAAGCTTTTCTTTATAAAGTTTTCTTTTGGGGAAAATGCTTAATGTGCAAGGTTCCGTGTTGTGATTCTGGGCTCATCTGCTTGGCTGAATATATTATGAATATCAATAAGGTGCATACAGGATTTGGTCTTCAAATACAACTGTTTTAGTTTATTAAGCCACATTAAGCATTTTCTTCATAATGTTTTCTATTGGGAAAAAGCTTAATGTGTAATGTTGCGTGTTGTGATTCTGGGTTCATCTGCTTGGCTGTATATAGTATGAATCATCAATAAGGTGCATATTGAATATGGTCTTCAATTACGTTTTAAGTTTTATTTCATTTGATTTAATTAAGTTTTAGTACATTAAACCACTTTAAAATTTTTCTTCATAATGTTTTCTATTGGGAAAAAACACTTAATGTACAGCGTTGCATAGAGGTGCATTCTAAATTTGGTCTTCAAATATCACTGTTTTAGTACATTAAGCCACGTTAAGCGTTTTCTTCATAAAAATTTTCTATGGGGTCAGAATGCAAAACGTCCATCCTTGCATTTTGGGTTGAGATTCTGGGCTCATCTGCTTGACTGTATATAGTATGCATAACCAATTTAATTTACTCCAATTTCACCATCTTGAGGCAGTCGCAAACCAGAAGAGAAGCTCCACGCCGTGTCACGGCTAGGACACGGCACAGGTATCAAACACGGCACGTCAATGCGGTTCAGGTGTCGTACAGTAAACACAAAAGTTAACAAGGTTTTTTCCTTCTTCAAGAATGAACAAAGCTAGAGTAAATAATCTATGTAAATAATTAATGGAAAATATGCGAGTTGAGTTCCATTGCATGACAGATATTTGAGCAGCCTCCGGTGTGCGTACATTCATAGAAAACATTTGTTTAAAATTTTAGAATGCACCATGTCGTCTGCCTGATACGTCCGCTGTGCGTCCCCAGCCTGAAGTTTTTTGCCGGGTTTGTGTCAGTTTTTTTAAGTATTGGGTTAGTAAGGGGCATTTGTTAGTGGACTCGAGTCTTTTTACATGCATTATTTCTGCTTTTCAATTGTTTTTCTGTATAAATGTGCTGGACGGACATCTTTTACCGTTGCGCTGCTTCTCACACAGTTTTTTTTTTCTTCAGCTTCTTGTGTAGGATTGCAGTGTCTTTTAGACTCCTTGTCAGGTTAAAAAAACGTATTCTCGAGACACCTCCATTTTATGTCATACGTTGCACTGCATCTAGCTTTTTTAGCACAGGTGTCACAAAAATTTGACGTTCAGGTTACAAAGAAAACTTCATGTGACTTGCAATTGATTCACATTTGCTCTCGTGTGCAGACTGACATACAATAATTCCACAAGTTAAATGTTCAACCATTTAAAACTCAAAGCATCCTCAAAAGGATTATTAACCACAGCAGTGTAACTCGGCGCACATGGCAATACTACATGTAAACCTTTCCAGTCAGAGCACGTATCAGGTTTGGCATATAAATTACGTATTTTACATTGGTTTAGAAAACTATGTTACATGCATGTGAGTGATTTTATCATTTGAAGATCTATCTATTGAAGTCTCATGGCTTACTGTGCTCCTTCTCTCATGCACTCATGAGAATGCAACGGGCATCAAGAGTTCTACTGAAAAATTACTTATTTCAGGTGGTTTCTTGCCTAAACCTACTGTATACTTTCTTGGGCCCTTTTTTAAACCTTAATGTTTTTAAACTTTGGAAGAACGTATTTGAGTTAATGTGTAGAGTAGAGTTTTATAAACTTTTGTTTTGCAATGCCAACCACTGCAGAATAGAATACAGTCATGCCTTAAATGGGTCAAACTATTGAAATACAGGAAAGTGCTACCTTTTGAAAGGATACATTTACATAATTTATGTTTGATTCAAAATAGAGAGATTAAGAAACAAGTCTTTCATCAGTTAAATTTTCATCATCATTGAGCATACAAAGCAGTTTCATGAAATCTAACTTCATCTCAATGATTTAAAGTTTTGATATTGTCTTTTGGATATAATACATTTTTATGGTTAAGATGGTCCAAACTCAGGAAGTTTCATGGTGGGATGACTTTTCAAAGTAAATTTGTGCAGATTTTATGTTTGACTCAAAGAGTGGGAAATAGAGAAACAAGCCTTTTTTTATCAGTTAATTTTTCATCATTTCATGGCATTAAAGAGTCAGAAATATTTTTTTCACATGCTTGTGCCTCAATTCAACATTCAGCAGTTTGCAGCACAAATTTCAGACATATTATTTCCTCTGCCATAACAATCTGAGCTGTCTTAGATGTTTTAAGAAAAGAGAACATCCAACAGATCCAAATGTCAGACTTTACTGTAACCTCTTCTAGAAAACTGTCCAATTCAGCTCTACTTATTCATAAGCAAGTTAATTATACAGAGCTAAATTTTCAGATTAAATCTCGAGATGTGTTTAATATAGCCATTTCTGACTGTAAAACAGCAGACTGATGCAGGAATTAAGCAAACGAGCATTTGATTTCATTAATTCATCTCTCATAGTCCCTAGTGAAGCACTCATATGCGATGAAACATCAAAATTCAGCAGAAAGCTTTCTAATTCTTCAAACAGACATTTTCTGTCTCTCTCTCCCATAATAAAAAGGAGTCAATAATGTGGGAATAGAAGACATCTTTTCCTTGGAGTTTACATTTTCCTTGCGACACTAAAAAATATCTTTAACTGGATTCATAGCACATTCCCATTTATTTCTCCTGCCACTGTGTGCCAATTAAAGGCTTCTTTCCCAGCATGAAATATATTGGCTCAAAGTAACATTGACTCTCAACTTCAGGCCCTGTACTTTCAGTATAATTGCCTTTGGGGTGATAGAAAATGAATGAAAGCGGTTTAGTAATGCAATTGATGCAGCAGGAAGGAATGTGAGAGACTGGAGGAAATGTACGAGAATGTAAAGGCGTGAAAAAGTGTCAGGCAGCATGAGTCAGACAGAAAAATGTGAGGATGTCAATTCGGTTAGATTCTTGGAAAAGGAGCTACTAATGGGAGAGTACTGTGGCAATTCTTCTGCCATTATACTGGTAGATTAGCCTAATTGCTTATTCAAGCCTGAACAATTTGGTTAGACATTGTTGGGCAATTATTGCTCCTTTAACAAAGAATAACAGCTACCCTGGCATCCAGTTCAATAGAGTTGCATATGGTGACTTAAATTTTAATTCCACAAAAAATTGACTGGAAAAATATTATGATTAGAAAATAAGTCAAAGAATCAAAATTAGTGTCACTTTACATTATGCCTGATTGATTTTTGTTCAACGTGTGATTTAATAGGATAAAAGAACAACCGAATAGTTATAGATCAATCAAGGATCTTGAAGCATCAAAAGCTATTGGTTAAGCAATATTTGAGGCTATTTTAATATGATTATATTAGACAATTCTTATCTTAAAGTATATCATATAAAATAGAAATGGTGGATCAGAATTGACAGCTCAGAACCAAACTGTCAATTCAATTTCGAAAGAATGATCCTTGGTTTTAAATGTGATTATTCTCTTTCCTCCCAACAATACAGTGACTGTTGAACTGATCTGTTGCCACTGGCAACAAGGGAGCTGGGAGAAATCCATGGCAACATGCATTGGCTGTCACAGTTGTAAGAACTAAAGCCCTAAGAGCTCATGCTCTTAAGAATTTGGCCTTTTTAATGGAGTCCAAATGTACTTGAAAATATGCTCTTTCCCCAGGTGCTGTTTTTAGTCTAAAGCTGTTGTTTGGTTTTGAATAAGCCGTGGTAGAATGAATACATTAAAGAGAAAGTTCTATTATCGTTTGACTATGGTCAGAGGTGCAAAATCTATATGCAATGTAAGGTGCAGCTCACTAATGGGGGCGCAATCAGAGCACCCCCCCTGCACAAAATGGGACGGCACTCAACCAAACGCTAATAAAGGGAACGGAACTCACACACACACACATACCTCCCCCACCGCACTCGACAGGGGTGCGAAAGTTGGTGATGGATAAATACTCGAAAATGGGTAGTTGTGCCCCTGACTATGGTGTTTCAAATGTACTAATTAATTCCAATAAAAGTCCTCAATTGTAAATTTGCATCACATTAGTAATGCAAGACTGCCACTGAGCTGCAAAGCCAAAAAAAAAAAAGAATCAATTCTCTCCAGAGTTTTAGACGCAGGTGGGATTGTGGGAGCTGACCCTGACTACTACTGGGCTGCAATAGAAATTTCAGAGGACATTTCTTTTCAACAAGCCATGGCCCTGCTTGAGGTTGTCAGGGTTGTCGATCTCCTCTGCAAAATCAATGACTGGAAGATTAAGCAGCTTGCAGCCAAGCAGAAGGAAACATCAGTGGTGTGTACCTTTATAACCAATGGCTGGCCAGAGTAAATGATTATAACCTTCTCAAGCACAGTAGCAGAGCTTTGACAAGCTTCATTGTTGCCACTTTTCACAAATATGGTACACTTTGGTGTCACATGACTTAAATTCAATGTTTTTGTAAGAACTATTAGATACGTTTGAATAGTAAAAACATAAAATGAACCTAGCATGAAATAAGCTTGTCAAATGTCTTCAATCCAACATGATCACACAAGAAGTCGACATGTTGCTAATGAAAGTCCTGGTACCGAGAACGAATATTCATTGAGTTACTGACAAGTGGCATCAGTTAAAATGTGTCTACCTTTTTCTGTGGCATGATTGATAGCACATTGCATCATAAAGTTCTGATCCAGGAAGCTAGGAAGCACTGTAAAGACATTCACATGATCAATGACGAGCACAATTCAGATTGCATTTTCCCTTTAATGTTACATTTTTACCCCACTTAGGTTTAGATTTAGAGTTGGGGTTTGAGTTATGGGGTAGCTTCAATAAAATATGCATTCATATTGACTGTATTACATCATTTAAAACTAAAATAACATTGGCTGTAAATACTTGTTTTTGGTGCCACTCTGTGGACAGGAAACTAGTTACCCTTCTGTCACTCACTCGACATGTGTAGAATTAAGTGACACAAGGGGTCCCCTCTAAAAACGGCTGAACGCATCCCTCCACAACGCCCCCCAAAGAGATGTCATGTACAGACCTTAGGTTCCCCGCACCCCAGAGGGGGAGAATAGGTGCTACATGACTAGCATGGGAGCAAGCCCGGCAGCCGCAGCCTTTTCTCTCACTATGTCTTCGCATAGGATGTGAAGCGGCTGGGGCTAAGGTGGTCTTTCCCGGTCCTATTCTTTCAGGGGGAAAAGACACTGTGGAGGCCACATTTTCCCCAATCTACTGGGAGTTAACATGTGGCAAATACACCACGAGGGTTGTGAAGCCGTATGTGGGAGTGGCGCGGTGGGAGGTCCAGCCTAATGAGGGGGGAGCCCTACAAGCATGGTGAATGGGGCTGCCCAAGGGAAATGTGGCTCCACCGACAGGGGGACCGTACCGCGGGAAATACATCACGGGGAGTTTGCCTGAGAAGGGAACTAAGCCCTTGGAGCCCGACCCCAGTACAGAGCACCTGTGACTCATAGTGGGTCTGGACATGAATTGCTCTGCTGAATTCACAGGCCAGAAGGCTAGGGAGGAGAACATCCAGGGAGAGATGCTTAGTGGCTAACCTGGGATAGAATGCACACTGGATCAACTTGGTGAAGGGCGCTGTGTGCAAGTGGAACACCAGGTCGGTTGTGCCGTGTTACTGAGTTCTACTGGCTCAGACATGACAAAACACGGGACGAGACTGACTCAACCCTGAGATTGAAAATTCTGGTGAAGGTTTTGGGTGTTGCCCAGCCCGCTGCTCTGCAGATGTCTGCTAGGGAGGTGCCGTTGGCCAGTGCCCACGAGGATGCCACACTTCTCGACAAGTGTGCTCGAACCCGCAAGGGGGCCGGCACGGCCTGAGCCTGGAAGGAAAGAAATGACGTTGACAACCCAGCGGGCAGCCTCAGTTTGGAGATGGCATTCCCTTTCCACTGTCCGCCGAAGCAGACAAAGAGCTGCTCAGAACATCTAGAGCTCTGCTTGCAGTTCAAATAGATACGCAAAGCATGTACAGCCTCCCCTCCAGCCTCTTCTGCAGGAATGAAAGCACTAACCAAACTGCACATGTTTGTACACTGTACACTCTGCATGTCTTCGGCTCGGGAAGAACACCAATTTGCGAATGAGCACCACTTTAGGCCATAAATTTGCCTGGTGGCGGGAACTCTGCCTTGGTTGACCATGTCTACGACTGCAGGTGTTAGATCCACTAGATCTTCTGCATTCCATCCAGGGGCCAGACGTGGAGGTTTCCAGAGGTCTGGGCGTGGGTGCCAGAGGGTGCCCTGTCCCTGAGAAAGAAGGTCCTTCCTCAGGGGAATTTTCCAGGGGGGTGCTGTCACGAGGAGTGTAAGGTCCGAGAACCAGGTCCGGGTGGGCCAGTAAGGAGCCACCAAGGTGACCTGTTCCTCGTCCTCCCTGATCTTGCACAGCACCAGTGCAAGGAGGTTCACTAGGGGAAATGCGTACTTGCGCAGCCCCCCGGAGCCAGCTGTGTGCCAGCGCATCTGTCCCGAGAGGAGCTCCTGTCAGGGAGTACCAGAGCGGGCAGTGGAAGTTGTCTTGTGAGGCAAAGAGATCTATCTGTGCCATGCCGAATCGGTCCCAAATCAGCTGGACCACCTGGGGGTGGAGCCTGGGTGAAACCTGATGCTGTTGCCAGGGATGTGAGTGACGTGAGAATGCGTGCCTTGTCAATATCACACATTTCGACCATGTTCAGTCAGAGGTGACACTATGGACCACGAGGGTGGCCATCACCTGCTCGAGTGCCTGCGCTGTGACCTTTGTGGCTCTGAGAGCGAGGTCGGTGGCAAAGTGCAGTTTCTGCAGCATGTCGGGGTTGGGACTACCCAGGTGCAGATCTTTGAGTGCCTTGGCTTAGTGGATTGCAGTAGAGCCATTCTCGGCTGCCCCGCCATCCAGGGTAGTGAGAGCGGACAAGCGGAGGGTCGTTCCAGGCAGTAAAATGTGCCCTCCACAACCGTGTCAGCTCGTCATGCACTTCAGGGAAGAAAGGAACCGGAGGGGGGGCATGGCTATGAGCGGCGCCCTGACACGAGGAACCAATCGAGTAGCCGTGAGGGGGGTGATGGAGGTTTCCAGTCCAGCCTCGTGCTCACGGCAGCCCGGGAAAGCATAGCAGACATCTGCATGTCAGCCTCAGACTGGGAGAACAGACACGAAGGTGGCAGCCCAGATGAGTCATCAGCATCAGACGCCACTGTGACGCTCTCCAATGCAGCGGCGATGTCGTCATCCAATTCCAGGGGCTCAAGGGAGAATGCCGGCTGGCCGCGAGCCGCACTCATCCCAAGCTCGGACGGAAGCAAGCAAGCGTGTTGGGGGGCGGGTGGTTTGTGGTCGTCCTCAATCATGTAGGAAGAAGGAATGTTGCGGGGAGCGGCTGAAGTGGATTTCTCTCTTGAGAAAAGAAAGCCATGACCGCAATGTTGCCATGGCTATGTTCTCGTACTGAGAACATGAATAATTCAGAAAACACTGCCTGTATGTGATTGCAGCCCAGGCACGCGAGGCAGCTTTTATGACCGTCAGAAGTGGAGAAGATGGAAATGCATCTTTAAAAAGACGTGTCCTGAAAAGGACGTTCAACACCTGCTGTGTATTGCTCTTTTATGAGTGGAGCTAAAAATCTTTTAGAGGAAATAAGCTCTTTTTAGGAGGAGAAACACTCTTTCAGGCAATGAAAGCGCTGTCAAAGTGCCCAGGGGCATGGACTGAGAGAGTGAACGCCAGCTGGAAACACGTCGTAGATCCAACAGCATTGCTTATCGCAAATAAAGGTGAGTGGAACAGTGGTGAACTCAGCTTTGCTGTTGCACAACCGTTCGGCTACGTTTGACGTCCCAAGAAGACCCCTCGTGTCACTTCATTCGACACAACGTCGAGTGAGTGACAGAAGGAGAATCTATTTTATTTTTATTTTTATTCGTTTTTTTATGATTATTGCTAGAAACAAATCACAAAATCACACAGATTTTGTATTTAAAAATTAAACTGAAATTAAACTATATTTTTGACATGACAAATTGTTCAGTCCCACATTTTGGTAACACAAAAATTTGTGGAAAATAAAACCGTTTATATAATTTGTAGTTTTAATTCCTGAGCTTGATAACAAAAAATGTCTGAAGGCAAAACACCTTTCACTGACCATTAGATGAATAAAAAAATCTATTTTTAATGGTGACCTGCTCTATTTTGTACCCTATTAAAATAAAGTGCCTTGTCCTTGTTTGAAAGCTGGAAAGTTTGTCCTGAAAATAACGGCTGTTTACTTTGCACCAACTTTGTATAATGTTGTCTCAAGAGATGGACTCACATCTTGAAGGAAAAAAAAAAAAGAGTTGGCTTGGCAAGCCTTTGCAGGAATCACAGATCACAATTATACACAGCTACTATGTTACCAACATTATGAAACACTGTGACTCCTCTGTAGTTGCAGGTTGTTATTGATGAAGGGAAAAAATTAATCAGGAAGTGGATCAATTTAACAGCATTGGCAGGGTGGCATGCATCACACATCAGATAAATTGTTGTTGCTTATTCTTAGACACATTCTTCACCGTGACACCAATTTCTCACGACGGTTCCTGAATCCATCATGCCGGGACGGAAATGTCAAGCTACCTGATGTGCATTGGTTATGTGTGCAGAGATTTCCTGAACAATCTCCCCTTTATGGCCCCTCTCTCAAAATTTCATGCCATATGCATCATTCATATGAGGCGAGTACAACAAAACCTACTTATGGAAATTATGAAATATGAATACTACACATTTAAGATAAGTGTGAACATAGCTGGAAGATTCACTACTCTATTCTAAAAGTAGATACTGTGAAATTATTTTAAAATATCTATTTTATGTTACTTTGCTTTTTTGTGTCTTTGTTTCAGCATGTATTGTGTGATCCGCACAATGGCTATACTCGCTCCCTCTGGTCAAATGTATTAAAGTCAAGTATTCAATGAAGACACAGAAACACCATTCAATAGCTTTTAAAAGTCCCTTGTGAATAGTACCAGTCACACTGCTGGCAGGAAGCACATGGATCATATTTTGTTACGCCGCGGTTTTGAGTCAAGAAGACTCTTTGGTGGAATGACCTCACTGAGCGTCGCTGTTTATTATCTGATGGATGTGCACCATGCTGTGAACCATATCTATTGTCTTCAGCAACACAAAAAGTCAAAGTGAATACCAAAGCGTAGCATGAAATGATGTGTAAAATTTAACTCAAACAAACATACACGAGGTAGCAGTAGCTGAATGCACAATGTTATTTACAAAAGTAGGACATCTTTCTGGATCAACATCCTTTGTTGTTTCTGGAACAACATCCCATAAACCAGTCAAGAGCTCTGTCCCTAGCCATAAAATCAGAGTGTTATGATTGGTTGATAGAAATGCTGCATCTTGTTAGGAATGCAACTCGTTTAAAGGGATAGTTTGAACAAAAAATTTAATTCTGTCATGACTTGCTCGCACTCATGTCGCTCCAAACCTGTATGGCTTTCTTTCTGTTGTGAAACATAAAAAGAGATATTTGGCAGAATGACAGATCCCTTCATGTTACACAGACAAAAGAAAGTAATGCGTGTTTAGAAAATAACATGAGGAATTTCTGTTTTTAGTTAAACTATTCCAGAGTGTTATTACTGTACACACAAGTACAGAAGCAAAGTATCTTTTACCCAGTAAAATGATAAAGTGTTTTGATAATCTCCTATTATTGCACACTTATCCCATTTGAGTAGAGCTCACTGAGCGTTGCTCATTATCTAATGAATCTGCACCAGGCTGTGAACAATCTCCTCTGTCTTTACCAACACAATAGGTGAAATCCAAGATCAAAGTGGTATGATGTGTGGAATTTTAACTGAAAAAACTAGCTTATAAGAACCTTCTAGGTTACGTATGTAACCTCCGTTCCCTGATGGAGGGAACGAGACGTTGTGTCGAAGAAGCAACACTAGGGGTCTCTCTTGAGCGTCTGATATATGCCTCTGATCTATGAAAAAAGGCCAATGAGAAGTTGGCAGACAGTATTTGCATACCCCGCCCCCGTACATACGGGTATAAAAGTGGGGAAATACATCTGGTTCATTCAGGATTTTTCTGAGGAGCCGGAAATGGTCCGGCCACTACAGTGGCTCAGCTCAGCGATGCGGCCGGGAGGACACAAAGTCTAGTTTCCTCCATCAGGGAATGGAGGTTACATACATAACCTAGATGTTCCCCATCTGTCGCTCACTTTGACGTTGTGTCAAAGAAGCGACATTAGGGGTCCAATTTAAATCATGCCATGAGCTGAGCCGTGTACGTGTTCTGCTGACACAGGAGCGGGCATGTATTTTACATGCAAAAGTGACCAGCTGTGTCAGACTGCACGTACCCTTCCTCAATGCCCTATAAAAGTCAGCGGAATCCTTCTGGTTACCCTAAACAGGGGAACAAGGCAACACTTCCCAACCCGGGAATGGGCCGAGCCTAGCCAGGCCTCTCTTCTCTCTATGTTTCGCCGCATAGAGTAAGAAATGGCTGGGGCCCTTACACGCATTGAGGGAAGGGGGTCTTACCCAGTTTCCTATTCTTTCAGGGGGAAAAGACCCTGCAGAGGCCACACCTGCCCGAAAGGGGGAGATAAGGGTGGCAAATATGTCACATGGGTTTTTAGGCAACATGTGGAAAGTGGCGCGGTGGTAGATTCAGCCTCAAGGAGGGGGGAGTTGCTACAACACGGCAACCGGAGGGCAGCTGGAACTGCCAAAGGGAGACACGGGTCCACTCGTAAGGGAAAGGAAAAGGGAAAGGCCGCTAGGCGCAAGCGGTCCACCCGGTCAATTCGTCAGCGTGTTACCGAGTTCTACCGGCTCGGACCTGAGAAAACACGGGACGAAACTGACTCTACCCTGAGATTGTTAAATCTCACAAGGGTGTTAGCTGTTGCCCAACCCGCTGCTCTGCATATGTCTGCCAGGGAGATGTCTCTGGCCTGTGCCCGTGAGGATGCAACACTCCTTGTCGAGTGTGCTCGGACCCGCAAGGGGAGGGGCACGGCCTGGGTGTGATAAGCCAATGTACTGATGTCAACTACCCAGTGGGAAGGCCTCTGTTTGGAGATAGTGTTCCCTTTCCGCTGTCCACCAAGGCAGACAAGAGCTGCTCATAACATCTAGAGCTCTGTGTGCATTCGTACCGGACAGAGCAACAAAGGGATGGGCCTGCCCCCTCCCGGGGCAGCTTCGCTTGCAGGTTCACAACCTGGACCCTGAGGGGAGTCGTAGGAACCTTGGGCACGTAGCCCGGTCGTGGTCTTAGGATCACATGAGTGTCTGCCGGACCAATCTCCAGGCAGGTGTCGCTGATAGAGGACGCTTGCAGGTCCCCGACCTTCTTGATGGAGGTGAGCGCGATCAGGAGGGCCGTCTTCAGGAAGAGGGCTTTGTTCGACTGATTCTAGCGGCTCGAAGGGGGGTCTCTGAAGGCCCGAGAGGACCACTGAGAGACCCCAGGAGGGGAATAGGCTTGGCCGGGAAGGATTTAACCTCCGGACACCTCTTAGGAACCTGATGATTAAGTCGTGCTTACCTGCTGCAAGGATACTCCTGCCCGCAGAAAACAGAGGTCTGTCCAGGGTTTGAATGTTTGGCGGCAAGCAGGGGGTGATCATCACACGGTGCATGCCACGGCACTACGCTCGTCTCGGGACTTGAGTCTGAAGCCAGTGCTGAAGCGGTCTCATATACATCAACCCCAGCGGCACGACCACCGCAGAGGATGCCATATGCCCCAGGGGCCTCTGAAAAACGTGGAAAAACAGTGACCGTTGTGCCTGGCCTGAGAGTGGTGGGGCATCTCAGCACAGACTGCGCACGCTCGTTGGTGAGACGTGCTGACATTGAGACTGAGTCTAACTCCATGCCGAGAAAAGTGATGCTCTGAACCGGGGCGAGCTTGCTCTTTTCCCAGCTGACCTGAAGCCCCAGACGGCTGAGGTGCCTGAGCACCTGGTCTCTGTGAGTGTATAGTAACTCTCGGGAATGGGCCAGAATGAGCCAGTCTTTGAGGTAATCGAGTATGCAAATACCATGTTATACCATGGTCTGTTCTAATACTCAATTCTGATTGGCTAGAATGTGTGCAGTTCAAACTGTTGAATGCACAGATAGTTCCAGTCAGTTTTAATCACCATTCTATATAAATGCACTTTCTCTGCTGTCCCCCATAATGACACATTGCAAGAGTTATATGTCTTTGTTCAAACGAACTCTGGACACAAATATAGTGTCAGAACTGTGATTAACCATCGCATCACAAAACAACATCAACATGAGTTGCAGCTAGCAGTATGGGGAACATTTCACTTGTTGAATGAAGAATGGATTAAATTAAATACCAGCAAATTCTGGAAGCAAACATCACACCATCTGTAAAAAAGCTGAAGATGAAAAGAGGATTGCTTCTACTACAGAATAACAATCCAAAACATACCTCAAAATCCACAACGGATGACCTCAAGAGGCGCAAGCTGAAGGTTTTGCCATGGCCCTCACAGTCCCCCGACCTAAACAGAAAAAATCTGTGGATAGACCTCAAAAGAGCAGTGCCTGCAAGACGGCCCAAGTATCACAGAACTAGCCTTTTGTTAGGAAGAATGGGCGAAAATCCCCCAAACAAGAATTAAAAGACTCTTAGCTGTCCTCGAAAATGTTTACAGGCTGTGATACTTGTCAAAGGGGTGTTAATAAATACTGACCTTGCAGGGTGCCCAAACTTTTGCTTCAGCCCCTTTTCCATTTTTGTTTTTTTGAAACTGTAAAAGATGTAAATAAAAAAAAGTTAAATTGCTTAAGATATTAAAGAAATTAGTCATCTTTAACTTTATGCCTTTTGAAAATAAGGCCATCTTTTGCCTGCTTAGCTATTCACAGCAACAGAAATTTTGATCAGGGGTGTCCAAACTTTTGCATGCCACAGTACGCTGAAAATTTTCCCCCAAACTACATTTCCCACCATGCACCTTCCAGACCTCCTCATCACACACACCTGTTCCCAGTTCCCTCTGATCACGGTTCCCAGCTGTTCCTTGTTATGTCTTTTGTTGTCATGTGTGAATATAGTCCTCTTGTTCTCCTTCCTCTTGTTGGTTCTTGTTTGTATGGTTGTGAGTTAAAAAGGTTTTGCAAAGTAACTGTATTCTGAATACAGGTGCTTGAAAATGTAACAGTGGCTGAATACAGTTCATTTTTGTATTCTGAATACACAGTGCTGCTACACATATTCCATTAAAGCCCAACTCTACACAGCTTGTATCACCATTATTTTAATCAAGAAACCTTTGCATTAACATCAATTTCTCACAATATCCTGATAATTGTCAAATAGGTCCATGCTTGTAATTCTGAGACCTTAAACCAAGTAAATTGTTGGAGTGTTTTTTACATGATTTGCAGACCTAAACTCACCTTTCTGAGTTACCATGGAGACAGCAGACTGCACTCCAGAAGTTCAACAGTACTGAGCTGGACCAATATGTAATGACCAAACTCCCAGCTGATCAACCAATAAACAACACAGCAGAGTCACAAGATCGATTGTTACTACTAAGTGTAGATATTAGAATGCAAATAAATGGTAACAAATCATAAAGTGGGGGGGGCTATGCACTCTTATGAAACTAATAGGAGGAAGAATAAATATTGGAAAATGATAAAAGGCACAAAGGAGTGCCAGGCCTTGTTTGAATGTGATTAACCTCTGCATTGGAAGATGACACACTTTTGAGTCAGCATGTTTAACTAGGCTACATGCAGCCCTCCCACGAATGATAACTGTAAAGTGATGGTTTCAAAGAGAGTTAAACTCAGAACATCAGATAGGTCAATTATTCATCCACCCCACTGGGATAGAAAATAATCAATGTTGAAGCCAATTTCCCCATGTTGACCCAAAGGTAATTGGGTATGAGAGGCTGGGTGACATGGGCCGTCCCGTCATACCCAGCCAGAGGAAATAGAATTTTGTTTGGCGACTCGGCTGACAAGATGTTTGTTCCGGCACTCACATAACTCATTTCATGTATATCAAAGGGGGTCAGTGTTAATTTGAATTGTAAAGCAGTCCCATGGAAATGAACACCAGTAATGCTCTTGTTGAATTGAATTGAGAACAATGAGGGAGTGGGCAGAATGAAGAGTGTATATACAGTTTATTGGTGAGTACAGGTGCTACAGAAAAAAAAGTAAACATCTATGAGATAAAAAGTGAGAAGGATGTGGGGGGTCTCAAATATATAGATTTTTTTATTATTGATTTAATTTATAATTATTATTTTTTTTTTTTACATTCAGAAATGTTCTCCTATCTCAGCTTTATATGCAGAGACAGCAATAAGTAATCCATTGGGAGGTTGATTTCCCAGAAAAGCACTGTAGATCTGAGGTACTATTAAAATGTTGCTCTGTTTGTTTGACAGAACAAATGGTGTCAGTTTAAGGTGGAACTATCTGTTTATCGACTGACAGCACAGTGTCTCCTGAACTGAGATTAGTCAGATTAAATTAATTTAAATAATACAAAGCCAAAATACAATGTCCACACATGTGTCTGAGTGGTCACATGAGGTTAAAAGCAAATTTGACATGTAAAGCATTTACTGAAGCAACCACATCAATATGTGTGTCTTCTTTTGCACTTATACTCCAAGAGTCCTTGGCTGGACTCGAGGCTTGGTCTCAAGGTGAGCATATCATATTAGAACACGTGTAAAAACGTAGGTGGGTCTATAATACAAGCATTCAAATGTATCGTTTTTCAAATGATGCGTTAAAGTGAAAGTGTTTTGATATAATAACATAGCAGTGTTTATGAGTAATAGTGCAATATATAAGTGTTTAAAACTGCACCTCTAGTGTAAATTTCACCAGGAAAATGGAAGCTTTAGCATAAGTTAGGCCAGGAAGACTCAATTGTTACGTCACTCATTACCTTCTCATCTATCCAATCGCGTTCTAACGCTTGTGGTATAAAAGATGGGTACTTACACATGTCTGAGTTTGCAGATGCTGACGCTTTCATTCATTGTTCGTGTCAGTCGCCGACCAAACATGTCCAAGGACACGCAATTCATTTGCGTCTATTCTGACTCTGACGATGATTTCGTCCCGCCGTCCCCTCCCCCGGCTCGTCGCAGCTCACGTATCCAGTGCCGTTCCTCTCCATGGGCGCAGTGGTCATCCGAAGACACGGTCATCGCTCTCGAGGACGCCGGTATACCGGTCAGCCAAGTCCTTTCTAGAGAAAATCTTCTCCTCCTGGCCCAAAACACCCTGGGTAATCCGGCTGTTTCCCCTCATCCGTCTTCAAAAGCTTCAACTTCAACAGCTCAGCCAAAACCAACTGGCAAGAAAAGAGCGGCTAAATCATCCTCACCTCGTCCATCAAAAAGATCATCGCTGCCCGCTCGGGTGCCATCTTCTCCGCAGTCTATTTAACCTACAGACATGAATAATCAGATTTTCTCCGCAGTTCAAAGCCTTTCTCAAACGGTTAAAGGACTGGAATCTAAAATGTCGGCTTTTGAACATTCATTCATCAACCCTAACTTCAGCTCAGATCCGGCCTTGAACTCGGCAGCGATTCCTCAGTTTCACCCCCCTTTTCTTGGATTAAGCAACCCTTCGTACGTGCCTTCTACATCTTCTACTCTGCCTGCTTCTCTTCCAACGATCCAAACGCCATTTCAAGTCTCCGCTCCACCGGCTCCTTCTAACTTCAGTCTATCCACAGCAACTCCAGCTCAAGCTTTCGGTAGGCGTTTTGTCTCACCAGCTGCTGCAACAGTGTCCCCACACCTAAGAGCTAACATTATCCAAGGTAAGGACCTGGCCACATTACTGCTTCCGTCACCTGCGGCTGACAGGAAAATGGCTGACTGTGGTGACGTGGCAGTCCTTCTTAAAACATCTGATCCTCGCCTTCAACGTAATCTCTCATTTGGCGAATTTGTGATTGCTTTTAGCATCTACAGAGACATTTTGTGCCAAAGTTATCCCGAGAGAAGGGAAGAGTTAGATCTCTATCTAGCCATGATTGCAGATTTTAGCCAAAGATACAGGAGTACGCTATTTTACGAATGCCACAAGGCATTTTCCGCAAAATCCGCTTCTTTCATCACCATTTATAACTCAAGACTAGACTGGTCAGTTACAGACACCGAACTGCTTGTTCGCTATTTCGGCGGCCAAAAAACTTTAGCCTGTACTATCTGCAGCGCTCACGGCCACTCGGCTCCATTCTGCCCTAAAGCGTTCGCAAGCAATGATCCGGCCGCTGTCCACGGTGCTGAAAACGTAAGACTCTCTTCATACAGCAGAGGTCGCCGAGGGGCAGAATTTAACGGCGTCCCTATATGTTTTTCATTCAATGAATCTGTCTGCTCCTATTCTAATTGTAAATTTGCTCACGTTTGTAGTGCATGCAAGGATCCGCACCCGAAATCTGTCTGTCCACGCCGGTACAAACCTGCAACCCGCGGGAAAGTCCCATTTCAGAAAAAATTCTGAACAGCCACCCATCCACTCCTATTAATATTTCAAATCTTTCAAGTTACCTCTTTTCTCACCCCGATCCAACATTTGTTGACTATTTAATCACAGGCTTGTCCCAAGGGTTTCGGGTGGGTGTCCTTTCTCACATCACTGTTTCTTTTGTTGCAAAAAACTTGCAATCAGCCAGGAATGAACCCGGCTTGGTCTCAGCACTACTAGAGAAAGAGGTTAATAAAGGATACGTTATTGGCCCTTTCCCTTCTCCTCCTTTCTCTCCTTTTCGGATCAATTCTATCGGCATTGCAACACGTAAATATTCCGGCAAGAAACGTCTTATTTTCGACATGTCTTCTCCCCATTCCTCTATCACAGCAAGCGTTAATGAATGCATTCCCCTTGCTCCTTTCTCTTTATATTATGCCTCAGTCGACAATGCCATTCAGTTAATCAAGTTAGCTGGCCAAGGTGCTTGGTTAGCTAAAGCTGACATTACAGACACCTTCAAAACTATGCCAATTCACCCCTCCGACTGGCCACTTTTCGGAGTCAAGTGGAATTCTAAATTCTATTTCGCTGTTAGGCTCACATTCAGGTGTCGAAGTAGCCCTCACATCTTCAACAGTCTCTCCGAAGCATTGTGCTGGATCCTGCTGAATGTCTGTAAGCTTCCCTTCATTCTGCATTTTCTCGATGATTTTTTGCTGATCGATTTTTCTGTCTTCCCAATCGTCTATCCTCGACATAATTAAACAGGTATTTAGCGACATCGGCATTCCCCTCTCGGTGGAAAAAACAATGGGCCCCTCTACTTCGCTCGAATTCCTAGGCATTTTCCTAGACACGGTTAACATGCAAGCTTCTCTCCCTCACGAAAAGCTTTTAAGGATTAGATCCTTCCTGGAAACTTTTTCCTCTCTAGGTATTGATTTGAAACGTGACGTGCTTTCGTTGCTCGGTCACCTCAATTTCGCTATGAGCATAATTCCTAAAGGTAGGGCTTTCATTTCTCGGCTGCTAACTTTGGCTCATTCCGTGCAAGAATTAAGTGACTCGGTCCAGTTAGACGAAGGCTGCCTGTCCGACATCAAATTTTGGTCTCAGCTGTTAAATGATTGGAACGGTATTTCTTTTTTTACAATGATACCTTCGAATCATCAGAAGATCTGCAATTATTTACCGATGCCGCCCCCTCTATTGGCTTTGGGGGGTTCTTTCAAGGGCAATGGTTCGCAGAAAAATGGCCAATTGGTTTTCCTGAGTCGACTTCTGGCTCTGTCTCTTCCGCACTCCACGAAAATTATACTTTAGTCGTAGCCAGCGTCATCTGGGGTCCAGCGTGGTCAAGGAAACGCATAATGAAGTTTTGCGATAACGAAGCCACCGTCGCCATCATTAATAAAGGTCGGTCATCTTGCCAGTTGATGATGCCTTTCGTGAGACGCTTAATCTGGCAATCAGTCGTCTTCAATTTTATTGTCAAAGCTGCTCACATACCAGGTCACTCCAATGTTATCGCTGACGCGCTCTCTCGTTTTCGTTTTCAGACTTTCAGACGGCTTTGCCCTTCAGCCCATACGGATCCAACTCCGTGCCCTCCCCTATCAGCTACAATGTTAAATTAGACGATCTGCTTAGTTCAGCCAGACATTATATGGCTAAAGGAGTAGCTCCTTCCACTTATAGAGCTTACACTTCCGCTTGGTCTTCATTCTTAATGTTTTGCTTTTCCTTCCAGATTTCCGTATTTCCCATTTTGATTACGACTGTTTGCTCCTTTCTCGTCTTCAACTTCGAGAAACGTAATTTAAAACCTTCCTCCATCCGTAGATTACTAGCAGGCAGTCAATTCTACGCAAAATATTTCAACCCCGATTTTCCAAGTCTATTCACGCTTCTCCTATTCGTTTATTGCTCAAAGGCATAAGCAAATCCTCTATCAATTCTCCAGATAAACGGCTGCCTTTTACTTTGCCTCTATTGCAAAGATTAATCTCTTCTATTCGCCAAGGCCTCTTTTCTATGTATATCAATATTTTGCTAGAAGCTGTGTTTCTAACTGCCTTCTACGGCTTTATGCGTCCAGGGGAATTTACATCAGCTACCAATCATTTCGATCTCGCTCGCGATCTGTCCTTCTCCGATTTACACTTTTCACCTAAATTCTTTACTCTCTTTCTTAAGCACTCTAAGAACGATTCCAAAGGTTCCGGCATCACACTAACAATCTCAAAAATTAATAACAATTTTTGTCCCTTCTTATCTACAGTTAAATTTCTTAAAATTGGTCTCAAATCTCCTCATATTTCCCCCCTATTCTTACTACCTAACGGAGCACCTCTCTCTAAAGCCTGGTTCAGGACTCATCTAGATTCTGTCCTCAAAAGCTGCAGTCTACTTTCCTCCCAGTATACCGGTCATTCCTTCAGGATCGGGGCAGCCACTTCAGCTGCCGAACGTGGCATTTCTACGTCAGCTATCAAAATCCTGTGTAGATGGTCTTCCTCTGCATTCGAGTCTTACATAAGACCCGACTCAAAAACTATCATCAAAGCTCAGCAAGCTCTCCTGTAACGATCCAGGTAAATACCTATTCAACTACTGGTGGTGGTGTTATACTCTTCCATTCCTGTCAAAAAAAAAAAAAGTATATATGTTCAGTGTGGTCTACTGTGGCCGTGTAGCCTAATGTGGCCTTGCCCCGTGGTCTTGTGGCCGTTACGGCACGGTTCCGTGTGGCCTAGTGGCCGTGTCTCGTTGTCCTCGTAATTGTGTGGCATTAGCAGCCTTGTGGCCCAGCGAGCCTCGTCTCCGTGTGGGTCTTAAGGCCTTGTGGCATAATGTTGCCTTGTCCTGCATGTGGCCTACGAGGTCCTGTGGCCCCTACGGCCTCGGTTCTGTGTGGCCTCGTGGCCGTTGTCTCTGTCCAACCTCGTCTCAGTGTGGGCGCACGACACTGCGGCCCTCACGGCCCCATTCTATGTTCAGTGTGGTCTACTGTGACCGTGTAGCCTAATGTGGCCTTGTCCCGTGGTCTTGTGGCCAGTTATGGCATTGGTTCTATGTGGCCTAAGGCCGTGTCCATTAGTGATTCTGTCTCTGTGTGGCTTTAGCAGCCTTGTGGCCCAGAGGGCCTTGTCTCTGTGTGGGTCTAAGGCCCCGTGGTACAATGTTGCCTTGTCCTGTATGTATAAAAAAAAAATAAAAAAATGGCCAGTGGCCTCGTGGCCCTTAGCGGCATTGGTTCTATGTGGCCTAGTGGCCGTTGTCTGTGTCGCTTGTTCCGGGTGGTCTATAGTGGCCTTGTGGCATATTGTTGCCTTGTCCTGTATGTAAAAAATGACCAGTGGTCTCGTGGCCCTTAGCGGCATTGGATCTACGTGGCCAAGTGGTCGTTGTCTGTGTGGCCAAGCGGCCTCGAGGCACTGTTGCCTCGCTAAAAGATGGCCATGTGGTCCCCGTGGTTCGTTTCGTGTGGCCTCGCGGCCTTGTCCAGTCTACCTTGTTTTATGTGCGGCATTAGACGCCGTCGTGGCTGATTGCCAGCCTCGTCTCTGTGGTCTACTAAGGCCGTGTGGCCGTGCGGCCTTGTCTCTGTGGTCTAGCAAGGCCATGTGGCCCAGCATGGCTCCGCTCTGTGGCCACTATGGCCGGTTCTGTGTGGCCCAAGGTGGCCTGGCTCCGTGTGGCCCAAGGTGGCCTGGCTCCGTGTGGCCCAAGGTGGCCTGGCTCCGTGTGGCCCAAGGTGGCCTTGTTCCGTGTGGCCCATGGTGGCCTTGTTCCGTGTGGCCCATGTTGGCCTTGTTCCGTGTGGCCCAAGGTGGCCTTGTCCTGTGCGGCCAAGTGGCCCAGTTTTGTGTGGTCCATTGCGGCCTCGTATCTGTGTGGCCTTGTCTTCATGTGGTCTATAACGGCTTGCTTCCATTGACTCTCCATATACTTTATTAGCCTAATTCACAGTTATATCTCTATTCCTTAATGCTCACTTCCCTTCGATTCATTCTCAGGGATAAACAGATTGATCAGTTGTAGTGCGTCCCAAAACTTATCAAAAGTCGCTTGTATGAAAGCGTCAGCAACAGATACATGCTTAATGTATATACAGCAGCAGAATTTTAAATGCATAAATGCATTATTCTTGTCTTCTTATAATGAAGTCACCTCTTACTAATTAGATTTTTGGCATTAAAGGTGCTATGTCATGCTCATTATTAACTTTCTTCTCTCTCCATGTTTAGACTCTTCAGGATACACGACTGATGGGTATACTTCTCTTTACTGTTCTTTGGGGTAGGTCATGTCCCGGTAGAATTATTCTTCCACCTTCTTTGTGGGTCTGCTGCGCCCCTGCCTCCATCGCCAGGCAGGAAATGCAGAGTCCGGCCCCCCGGATTGAGAGCTACGGACGGGGCCTACGCCAAAGAACTTTATCATTATATTGTTTGACAAGCTGTCAATAAATGGTTAATTGTTTCAGCTTTATTCTCCAGAGTCTTTCTGGTAGAAATGGAAGCTTTGGCATAAGTTCTGCCAGGAAGACTCAATTGTTACGTCACTCATTACCTTCTCATCTATCCAATCGCGTTCTAATGCTTGTGGTATAAAAGATGGGTACTTACACATGTCTGAGTTCGCAGATGCTGACGCTTTCATTCACCTCCACCCTCCCCACCACCAAGATGATTTCTTCCCTTCCATTCTCTCCACCACCACCAGGATGGTCCCTTCCCATACCTCCCTGGGGGTCGGCTGCGCCCCTGCCTCCATCGCCAGGCAGGAAATGCAGAGTCCAGACCCCCGGATTGAGAGCTACGGACGGGGCCTACGCCAAAGAACTTTATCATTATATTGTTTGACAAGCTGTCAATAAATGGTTAATTGTTTCAGCTTTATTCTCCAGAGTCTTTCTGGTAGAACTACATAATTCTTTACTTAAAATGTAGATCATTTTTCACATATTTTTCTAAAAATACCATTCAACTATTATTATTTCTTACAATTTAAAGATATGGGAAATAGCCTAGTAGAAACTGAGTACCTTTTACTCTAGCCAAAGAAGCATTTGTCTTTTATTCTTTTCCTGGTTTAACACACTTGATTTGTTGTTGCCCTGTTTTGGAACAGATAAACTGTTATTCCACATTAAATCCCTGATTACAATGATATTGTAGTTGTAGTATCACGGTACTAAATACAGTCAAACGGTTACCAAAGTAGGGAGCATTTAAAACCGCACTTTCTTCAGAAGTAATAATCACCAAAATGAATACAGTCTAGATCATAACAAGTCTACAATCTCTGCAGCAGGTAATTATTACAGAACTCCTCGGCTGCATAGACTAATTAGGATTAGTTCACACACACACCTATAGAACTACCGCCCACTGCCTCATTCTTATTCAGTCTATATTAAGCTCAGAAAGCCATGAATATCTCAGACTCCAGTCATTTCTAAAATGTATATTTATATTCATAGATTAAGAGACTTGAACTTATTTGCTGTTGCAATGCAGATACACTCGTTTAATTATTTTCACTTGCCGTTGGTGCCTGTTTGAAATCAAACAGATGAGATTACAGAACAGTTCTGTGTGGAGCTTATGAGTTTTTCATTATAACTCTTCATTTAAATTTCATAATCACAATTTTTTTATTTATATATTTTACAGGCATCACATATAGTTATAGCAACCCAAACAATGTAATTTAGCCAAGTAAGACATGTTTCTGGATCAACATCTAACATTTCTAAAAACCCATCACAGGCCAGACACCAACCCTGGCCTTAACCCTAACCCTGAAATAAGTGGATAATTATAGGTTTGTGATTACTTTTTTTTATAGAATTAATCAGTAAAGTCAGTAATCTGATTACAACTTTAGATAAGTAATCAATCATGTGTAGTGGATTACATTTTTTGAGTAACTTACCCAACACTGTCTAGGACCAACAAGGATTTTACTTGAGTAAATCACAGTGAAGTATACAGTACAGGCACATTTAATGACTATTTGTAGTATCTGACCCATGTAGGGGCTTCACAAAGGAATCATAAATCACATAAGACATCACTTTTTTTAATAGTTCCATGTTTAATGTTCCAAAATATGAAAATATTAGAAATATTTTAATTCAGAACACATTCTCAAATATAGGAATGTCCTATATACGAACAATACGGCTAGTATCATGACCCAGTATATATCTTTGTGCATTGTCCAACAGATTACAAATAGCAACTCTTTGTCTTTGCTTATGCAATTTGCCCATATTTGGCATATTCTGTCAGTGTTTGCCAGGCCACTACCCTTGACGCATTAAATTTAGCAGTGTTGTGAATGAAGCACCTTTAATTTGAGAACCGATTATTTGGCCTCTTAGCAATGTGCCTCATGTTGCTTTGAAACCTCACATATCAAAATGCTAATTGTCAAACTGTTTTTTTTTTTTTATATATATATATAGCTGGCACACACAGCTAATTGGTAATGAACCCAATGAGACTTACTTTTCCAGTTATATTTGTGATTGCAATTTAGTTAAACTCCTTGGGGTGACAGTGGAAAAGGGATAGATGCTGGGATAGGCAGAGCACCCAGGGGAAAGCGTGATGTTATGCTAATAAAAGGACATTAATTTCTGTAGCGTTCATCAATTTATATGCAGTTAGTACATGCCAACTAGGTCTCCTTTTATAGATTCTAATATATATTTCTATGTTTCTTAAGTCTGTTTGATCTATTGTTGCTAATTCCACAACCTAGTCTCATACAATGACTGTTACTCTAATTAAATTTTTGCAAACCACGTTTTACAAGCCGCTTTATACTTTTTGCTGCTTTTTTTAGTTTCCAGGTGAAATTAACACTAGAGGCTTTACAACAACTGTGCATTTTATTCACTTTCACACAAATTGCAGGTACTACAGTACGGCTGTTTATGACTTTATAAACACTTTATTTTTTTGCTCTATTACTCGCACCCTACTATGCTATTATATCAAAAAGCTTTTACTCAAACGCATCATTTTAAAAACTATACATTTTAATGCTTGTATTACAGACCCACCTACATTTACACACTTATTACAGTGTTGGGCATGGCCTTTGGGAAACCTGTTTGGAAATAATCATTATTGTTGCATTTCTGTTGGTCACTGAAATCACTTTACCATTAATGTTGCAGTCAGTAATATTATTGTTATGTTCTGTTGGAATTTGGACTCAGAGTCTAAGTCTCAAGCCCAGCCAAGGCCACTCGAAACAAAAGAAGCGACATGGAATAACGTACTTCAGTAAATGTGCTTTAAATGTCGAATTTGCTTTTAAAACACTATTGTTTAGGTTTAGGTGTTGGTTTAGGGTAAGGATGTATTTTTTTTTACTCTTTTATTTATCTTTTTTAACACTATTGGTTAGGTTTATAGATTAAATGTTTTGGTTAGGGAGGTAAGTTTTACACATTAGCACATCCATCTACAGGTGCTGGTCATATAATTAGAAAATCGTCAAAAAGTTTATTTATTTCAGTAATTCCATTAAAAAAGTGAAACTTGGATATTATATTCATTCATTACACACAGACTGATATATTTCAAATGTTTATTTCATTTAATTGTGATGATTAAAACTGACAACTACTGAAAATCCCAAATTCAGTATCTCCGAAAATTAGAGTATTACTTAAGACCAATACAAAAAAAGGATTTTTAGAAATGTTGGCCAACTGAAAAGTATGAGCATGTACAGCACTCAATACTTAGTTGGGGATCCTTTTGCCTGAATTACTGCAGCAATGCGGCGTGGCATGGAGTCGATCAGTCTGTGGCACTGCTCAGGTGATATGAGAGCCCAGGTTGCTCTGATAGTGGCCTTCAGTTCTTCTGCATTGTTGGGTCTGGCATATTGCATCTTCCTCTTCACAATACCCCATAGATTTTCTATAGGGTTAAGGTCAGGCGAGTTTGCTGGCCAATTAAGAACAGGGATACCATGGTCCTTAAACCAGGTACTGGTAGCTTTGGCACTGTGTGCAGGTGCCAAGTCCTGTTGGAAAATGAAATCTGCATCTCCATAAAATTGGTCAGCAGCAGGAAGCATGAAGTGCTCTAAAACTTCCTGGTAGATGGCTGCGTTGACCTTGGACCTCAGAAAACACAGTGGACCAACACCAGCAGATGACATGGCACCCCAAACCATCACTGACTGTGGAAACTTTACACTGGACTTCAAGCAACGTGGATTCTGTGCCTCTCCTCTCTTCCTCCAGACTCTGGGACCTTGATTTCCAAAGGAAATGCAAAATGTACTTTCATCAGAGAACATAACTTTGGACCACTCAGCAGCAGTCCAGTCCTTTTTGTCTTTAGCCCAGGCGAGACGCTTCTGACGCTGTGTCTTGTTCAAGAGTGGCTTGACACAAGGAATGCGACAGCTGAAACCCATGTCTTGCATACGTCTGTGCGTGGTGGTTCTTGAAGCACTGACTCCAGCTGCAGTCCACTCTTTGTGAATCTCCCCCACATTTTTGAATGGGTTTTGTTTCACAATCCTCTCCAGGGTGCGGTTATCCCTATTGCTTGTACACTTTTTTTCTACCACATCTTTTTCTTCCCTTCGCCTCTCTATTAATGTGCTTGGACACAGAGCTCTGTGAACAGCCAGCCTCTTTAGCAATTACCTTTTGTGTCTTGCCCTCCTTGTGCAAGATCTCAATGGTCGTCTTTTGGACAGCTGTCAAGTCAGCAGTCTTCCCCATGATTGTGTAGCCTACAGAACTAGACTGAGAGACCATTTAAAGGCCTTTGCAGGTGTTTTGAGTTAATTAGCTGATTAGAGTGTGGCACCAGGTGTCTTCAATATTGAACCTTTTCACAATATTCTAATGTTCTGAGATACTGATTTTGGGGTTTTCATTAGTTGTCAGTTATAATCATCAAAATTAAAAGGAATGAACACTTGAAATATATCAGTCTGTGTGGAATGAATGTATACATTATACAAGTTTCACTTTTTGAATGGAATTACTAAAATAAATCAACTTTTTGATGATATTCTAATTATATGACCAGCACCTGTAATATTCACCTTAAAGGATTAGTTCACCCAAAAATAAAAATTCTCTCATGATTTATTCACCTTTATGCAGTGCCGATTTCGAAGCAGTCTGAACTCCACCCCGTCAGGCCAGTAATTTAGGGGAACCAACCATAGGCTTTGATCAACCATGATTACTGAAAAAACTCCTCCCTTTACCAATCTTTAATAAACTTTAAAGTTATTTTATATTACGGTATAAGCATCATGAGTATTTATCTACAGCGGGCAGTGTTTTCTCAGAAATTAAGCGTAAGTGTAGTTCCAGCGGGAGAGTCATAGTCATTCATAATTATTTAACCTCTTGGCCAATCACATAGCTCTCTCTTTAAAGGTCTTTCAGTCTATCTCTCTCTCTACTGTTTCAATGTGTTGATTTGTCCCTGTCCTGTCACATGGTGTAGACTCCTCATCTCACCTTTCATCTGGCAGGATCTGACGGTTTGATCTAGAATCCCATCGGACCTTCGGGTGGGTGCTTATGCTAAAGATGGACATTTACCAATTTACCAAGATGCTGTGAATTTAATCAGTCTGTGAGTCTTCTGATAGAATTGGTTTACTTCAAAAAATATATATTTGAACTCACAATTCTTTATTTACTTTACATTTCTGTAAAAAAAAAATGTCAATACAATGACCCCCAGTTGAGAACCACCATTTGAAACCACACCCACCATCTCATAGTCTGAAAGAGGGCTTAACCCACTTAAGGCTGAAATCATAAAATCAACTTTAGATTTTGATTCCTCATGATTGATTGTGATTTCTTAGTACATTTATTACGTCTCTGTGCTGCATTCAAAACTTTTCATGTATGGATCTTTTTGGAGTATAAGCTTAGGGAGTGATGCTAAGTATTTTCTCTCTCTTTCTTTGTGTTTCTCTGTATGTACTGAGCATCTGCAAAATGAATTAATGGCAATTTACAATTTATTAGTACCCATTTCCCTTGTTCTTGTGGGAAATCATAAATAGCTTTTTGACACGTTTTGTTCTGCCTTGTCTGTGTATCAAAAAGCCTAATTGTTCCAGGTAATGATATTCACTTGGTGGTGTTAGCTAGTGAAAAGTTAATTGCATTAGGGCACATATCTCCCAATAAAAATCACATTTAATCAGTAGCTGAAATACAGTCATTAAACAAGATAGAGGTGGAGGACTTTTGGTGGTGGAAGGCACCATCAGTGGCAGTGTTTAACATTCATTTTTTACAGTGACTCACCACTGTTAAGATGAAGGGGGGAAAAAAACACTTTGATGTCTAACAGATGCCTCAGGTAAAAGTGTTATACAACACCATTATTTCCATGACTGCTGACTTAAATTAGCAAGACAACAAACACTGGTTCAAATACTGTTTTGCTATAAAAGTATAAAGCATGCACTCCGCCACTTTCATTAAATGGAAAAACTGTCACTTAACTTTGGATATGACATCACGTTGCAGTTTTATTCTTACTAGCATTTTATTATAGATGGCATAAAGAGGAACACTGTTTGAAGACTTGCTTTCTAAAACTGCACTAGTCAACAAGGTGAGCACAGAGCAAAATGTAATTGCCTGTGAATTAAGGCAGGAAAGATTCTGTAGGCAATTCTCAAACGTAACATATATGTGTTTGGAGAGTCTTATTAAAAATGTTTACTGCCAGAATTCCAAACTCTGAAATAATCTGTGCATTATCCTCCTGTTTATTCTATTCTACTCATTCTGCAAAGCAAAACTTGGAGGGGAATGAAATGTCTTTGTGTGCGAATGAATGTATTTACACCTTAATCGGCCTCTTAGAAAAGAGCCTCACACATCTTCTTAGAATTATGGCTGATATTGATGTGTTAATATCCTTTCGGCAAAGATCTTCATTCATTTTATATTATAAGAGGAGCAGTTAGGAGTTAGGACACTATATAGGGTCTATTTGCAAAGTTCAGAACATTAATTAGTGTCTTTCCAACTTTAATCATTTGCATTCTTCTAACTTTCTTTCTCCCCTGCGACAACACTTATACTGATAAAATACAAGAGCCTGCAAGGCTCTCTCAACAGGTGGTCAATAAAGAAAATTACATTATATGAAACATAGTAACATTTCAAATATGCTAAGTATTTCACCTCAGGATACACATCTTATGAGTTTGTAAAGAGTTGCACACACCTAAAAATACAGAAATGGGTCAGTCCATGTCAGATCAGACAGAAATAAAGAAGTGTGTTGTTGAATCTACTTAGATTTTATTCATACACTGTGTTATCTGCAACCGAAAACTAAACCTTTTTTTTTTTTTTTCAAATATTTCCATAGCAAAAAAATCTGGGAAGCCATGTTTAGGGTATAATATTTCAAGAATTATGCTTGCTGGCCACATATAATTTGGTAGATAGATAGATTCAAAGAAAAATGTATCCCCTACAAGTTTAAATGGTTCATAGTTTTCTCAGGGGTCACATATTTTCTTAACCCTTCTGTTTTGTTAAAATAATAATGAAAACTGCAATGTTTGGATCAAAAATTACCTGTATAGAGTTCAATAGATTTTCAGTAGGTTTACGGCACACTCATCTATAAATTATGAACTGGCATAGGCCTACTTACATGTTTTCACACTGAACACAGAATTATATAGTAGCATGTAAGGATAATTGACCCTTAAAGTTGTAAAAAAATGTGAGTGGTATTTGACCTTTAAAGGTTCAGTCAGTCATTTTTTCCTCATTTAAAAGGTTTTACTTCTAAAAGTAATGAATAGTAATTTTGAAACATATGTAGAAAAACATGACCACTCATGTGAGATGAAGTGTTCAGTCATATCATTAACCTTAAAAATAAAATAAAAAAAGTTATTTTATTCTACATGGGGCAGGGGCACCTCATGGAAGCGGCCAGGTTAGCATCACATGACCATCTGAATACTACTTGCTTAATCTCAGAAACTGCCCTATTATTGGACACTTTTGTTTATGGATCAAATGAAAACTGTACGAAGGGAATTTCGACAATGGCATTGGTAACTGAAAACCGCTGTGCTCAAATTAGGTAACATCCAGGCCACTAGGTGTCAGTGTAAGCCTATGTAAGCCACTTCAGCATGAAGATTAACAATATTACTGAGTGCACCTTTAATTATGCAGTAAGTGCATGGATACCAATAAATGTGTTTTGATCTTAAAACAAACTCTGGTTGACTTTCTGTCGATTTCTCAAGTCCGTATAATGAGAAACATAGCTATCAAATATTATCATTTCAGTCAGGTATGGTACAATATTTTGCTCATTTTGAATCTTTAAGAGTGGAATGGAAGTAGGTTTATATTTTCCCTGCTCCCATTGCAAAAACATGACTGCCAAGACAAGATTGCCCCAGGGTCTAGTTTAAAGCCTTTTTGTGAACCATAAACTAAACATATATTTGAAGGCAGCGCTATCTGATTTTACACAAACTGACCCAAATGCAAGAGCTTAAAAAGGGGAAAATTAAAGTCTAAAATGATGCATGATAAGATGTTTAAATCCAATCAGATGTGGCGTATTGATTGTCATCCAGTTAGAGAGCGATCTTTACATCACTTCTGCTGCTAATGAGCTTTACAAGCATTGTCAACATCCACACTCAAAATAGCAAGGCATAAGGTCTTGTTCTTACATGATACTCAAAGTTAAGCTCATATTCTTTCATATTCATTGAAAACAGAACATCACTCAGTAAACAGGTTGGGTAAACAGCTAAAGTAGGTCTAGTGATTAGACACAATATATTTACAAAGACAGGTTAGTAACGTATTGACATAGAACCATTTCTCAAATCTCAAATACCAAATTCAACATGACTGAGACACAAGGACTATATTACAAACCTTTGCGAGCTGAAATGTGCTCAGCTAATGTGTGCCATTTCTCAGCACTTTGTTAGCCTTTGTTAATTGTCTGTGGTTGGAGATGGGGGTTAGATTTGTGGTGTACAACTGCGTTAAACCATGTGACTATCTCCGAACTCAACACCACCTCCATGTTTAATGAGCAATTATCAAACCAAAACCCCACTCGGTGTCTAAATTGTCAACAACTTTCCAGCCTCTCTAATGCGAACAGTGTAAACTTTATAATTGCTTTCAACACAGAATAATGAATCAATTTTCTGTCTGATTTCCATATGCAGGGAAAATTAATACAGTGTAATGTGCTTTACTTGTTTAATTGACTCCTTCATTTTATGCTGTTTGTCTAACGAAGAAACAAACTGCAACAAAAGTAAGCAAGGGATCACCATTTCCTCCGCATTCGAAAATGCCAAAGACAAATACTAAAAATTTTATTCCAATTTCTATGAAAATGCCATGAACTTTGAACGCATATGCAATGATCTCCACCTTTGCCTTCTGTTTGCATTAAAGCAGTAAATGTAAATCAACATCATATTGATTCTTTGGGGTCGTATGTATTATAGGCATGCGTCATGACAAAATATGAACCGTGCGAATATGAATAAGTGACAGGATCACAGAGCAGAGAATGGCTTTTCTTAAGTGAACATTCTAGCCATAAATGTATTTATAGTTTTGCTGCTTTTTGCTTTCTGTATTCATCATGGCCCTGTCCGCCTGGTGAGCCCCCTGGGATCAGCCGCCCCCTCTGAGTGCTGGCAGAGGGGCATATTTAGAATATGTATGGAAAGCAATTAAAAGACCTCCTCCTTCTGCCTGAATAAAAAGCAAATGTGTTCTGGGGACAGTGGTAAGAAATGGACTGTAAATTCAAGAGAAAGAGTTGATGGGCTGCAGAGGAGGACCAAATGTCCTCGCAAGGATGTTAAAAACTGATATCACTTACATAGTGGACTCCAACCAATGGTCCCCACAAGGAAAACAGCATAATAAACATACTAAATAATGTCTTGTAAAATGTAAAATGACAATGAAATGAAAATGTATAAATGCATAAAGGTTTATGTGAGGGTTAGGTTTGGGGATGGGGATAGGGGTAGGGTTAGGGCAGTGGTTCTCCAAATGTGGAGCCCCTCCCCTCAAGACTGCCCCTCATGCAAAACTCATTCACAAAATGTCATCCATACTTTTGAAAAATGTTTGTTTGACAATACAGGAAAGAACCAATTTCTTTTCCTCTCCTTTTTCGCCTTAAGCCTTGTTTATACTTGCACCTGGCACTGCAGCACGACCTGTGTGTCGCAGCTCTTGATGACCTAAAGTGTTTCTGTGGTGTCAGGTGCGCTCACTGCGCTGCAGATATATAAAAAAAAAAAAAATGTTTTTTTTATGTATTTTTGTAAAAAAGTTATACTTGTTTTCAGGGTAAGTGATAGCAGAAATTATCATATTTGGGTGAGCTATTATATATTAACATTGCTCCAGCAGTATCACTTCTTATTTATTTTATCTTTGGATTTTTTACAAGTATATATGCATTGTTTAAAAAAGATATAATTTATGTAACAAGAATGTACAATATACAGAAAATAAGAGAACTTAACAGAATTTATTCCTAGTGATAAAAAGTTCATTCAGATTATGTCTTGTTCATTGAAGAGTGTAACTTTTTATTATTCACTGAAAACACATTTCATTGTATTTTTTTTTAAATGAAAATAAAATGCAGTTAATCTTATACACAATCTTATACACAATCAGCCACACAATTAAAACCACCTGCCTAATATTGTGTAGGTCCCCCTCATGCCAATGCTGAGATAATATTTTGCTCACCACAATTGTACAGAGGGGTTATCTGAGTTACTGTAGACTTTGTCAGTTTGAACCAGTCTGGCCATTCTCTGTTGACCTCTCTCATCAACAATGCATTTCCATCCACATAACTGGCACTCACTGGGTGTTTTTTGTTTTTGGCACCATTCTGAGTAAATTCTAGAGACTGTTGTGTGTGAAAATCCCAGGTGATCAGCAGTTAAGAAAAATACTCAGACCAGCCCATCTGGCAACAACAAGCTTCCATGCGATTATCTAATCAGCCAATAGTGTGTCACATCATCCATCAGAATGGGGAAAAAATGTTATCTCACTGATTTGGACCATGGCATAATTGTTGGTGCCAGATGAGAAAATTGAGAACCATTGGGTTAGGGCACAGAAAATATCATTAGCTAAATATATAAATAATAAAAGTCAAAGGAAAGTATAGAAAAACAAACAATTGCTTTTACTTAGTGTTAATTAAACAGTGTAATATTACTGTTCTAAATGATCAAACTTTGAAAAAATGATTTTAAACCAGTGAAAATAAATAAACAGCCACCACCTAACAACCATCCAGAAGACCCCAGCGACTACATAGCAATGCGCTAAAAACACTCAGAGCACCATAGCAACTACACAACAGCACCCTGGCAGAATCCAACAACTCCATAGCATAGAGTAACATTTTATGGGTAAGTACCACTTAAATTTTCCTCATAAAATTTATAAATATTGTTACATTCGTACATTCCATAGGGTTTCTGGTTGACATGTACTTGTTTTGGGTTTAGTATCCTAATGTATTAATGTAAACTAAAAGCAACAATACGGAGCCCCTCAATGGACAGGGAGGGAATTTATTTTCTAAAATAATTTTGTGTTCCCTTGCAATAGCTTTATCATCCCTTATGAAAACTAACCTTGGTTTTACTACAGTAACCATACTTAACCATAATATTTGAGGTAAAACCATAGTAATAATACAGGAAAAACTATGGTAATAAAAATTATAATTTTTGTGCCGGGGTCTGGCGACAGTCGGGTTGTGTTCATTCATAAGCGGTTTTGTCAGATATCATCTTATGAGTTATTGAATATATTTTTAGAGCATGCACAAGTGTGTCTCATGCTGCTTTTCACCCGTTCTGTTTCTGAAGAGATGTATATCGTATGATATGAATGGTTGAAGTCTTCCAGAATTACATTTTTCTCTACCAAGAAAACAAACGGCAGGTATGTATGTGGAATTTAAAGGAATAGTTCACCCAAAAATGAAAATTTGCTGATCATTTACTCACCCTCAGGCCATCCAAGTTCCTTCATCCGAGTTTCTTTCTTCATCAAAACCGAATTTAAGATTTTTAGGATTTAATTTCAGGCCTCCTCCTTTAAACAATGTAAGTGAATGTACAAATTTTTTTTGATGGTCCAAAATGCATATTGAGGGTGCATCAAAATAATCCACACGACTCCAGTTGACAAATAAAGTTCTTCTGAATGCAAACGATTGATTCTTTTGAGAAACAAAACAATTTCTTATATTCTTTTTAACTACAAATGTTCACTTCCGTACATCTCTGTGACGTGCACTAATGAGAGGGATGACGTAAGCTCATTGGTAAGGTCACATTTGAAGGATGAGGCAGGAAGCGTGATATTGTTTACAAGAGAAACTTGCACAGACCAAGCGCTGTTCACAAATCAAAAAAGTCCAAAAATATTTCAAACACGATGTCGGAGGGTTTTGATTTTAGAAGAGAAGAGGAGATGGAGATTTTCGCACAACCCTACCTATTTGAGCCCGAATACACTGATGAAGAACTGAGGCAGATGGAGGAGGCTGCAGCAGCAGCACAATCACAAGTCTCGGGAAGGCAGAGATCTAAGGTGACATGGTGGTGCGCATGTAGTAAATGCCAACCAATGCCAACAGAGGCAGAGAGACTGTGCTGTCATGACTGGACCATAGCAATCCCACAATTGGAAACAATTAGCGAGGCAGCCGGTGAGAACACTCCTATTCCTAGCTGCATTATTAAACATAATGGTTTTCCAAAATTACTGAGCCCCAGCGTTTTAGAGGTGTTTTTCAGTTTGCCAATAATAAACTGGAAATGTCGTCTGAGGCCAGAAGGACCCAATGGCACCCTATCAGTAGAGTAAGTATCATGTTTTGTGTGTTATACTATATAGAAATATATAGGCTATATGAAAAATTTCACACATTCCAGAGTTCTCTGGAAAAACAGCACGGGTACAGCCGATGAATTCAGATATCGACCCTTTGTTTCTTTTGATGGTCTGAAATCCTCAGGGGTAACATTTTCACTGCACACCCTCCAATATTTGAGAGAATGTTGGAGTGTACTGATATCCAAGTTCAGCACGATAAATCACTCATGATCAGGGGTGTAAAGTAACAAATTACAAATACTCACGTTACTGTAATTAAGTCGTTTTTCCCAGGAATTCTACTTTAAGTAGTTTTAAAATTGCATACTTTTACTTTTACTTTAGTACATTTTAAGTGCTGTAACTGTACTTTTACAGCGCTATTTTCCCACCATCTGTGTTTGCTACTTTCCTGTCCTGATTTTATTTGTATCTATCAACATGATTGGCTAGGGAGAGTCTTGTGATTCCCGTCAAATCAAATCACACGTAAAAAACTTGAATGGCAGCTGTAGATCTGGCGCCAACTGTAATGGATGTTGAGGATCCCTCAAACATAGTTTAACACCTGAATATCACAGTTGCACCTAAAAGGGCTTTTCGCAGTGAAAAAGGCCAATTGCTTGATCGTGTCATGTGAGTTTAACTTGCTCAAGCCAGATATCAGCATTAATCCTGCCTCTAATTTGAAGAAACATATTGAGGTAAATTTCATATTTCTGCTTACTAGATTCTGTGTGTCTATAATGTAGCCTGTAATTTAACAATCTATCACTGAGATTATTGGGTTGATGTGAGAGATTAAAGCAATGTTATCAATAGGGCTGGGCGATTAAACCAATCTTGATGTTTATCTGAAAAAAAAAAATAGAACTCCTTGATATCGATGATAACATTTTGAGTAATTTTCTATATCTAGCCTATGTTCTACATCTAGAACAGGGGTGTTCATTACATCGATCGCGATAGCAAGACAAACACTTGTTGGTTTATCTAGATAAAATATAAAAGATCAACTTTTTATTTCCTCACATCTGATTGACGGGCGGCTAATGTTTGTGCACTAATGCAGGTACACACCTAAACGATCAAATACACTTTATAATTCAATGCCCATCTTGGTGAAGCATTAATGTAAACAGAGTCGGTTTGGTCTAAAGTGAACTTAAGCAGTGGGACAAAAAGTGTATTTGCATCAAAATGTCGGACTTGAAGTGTACATGAATCCGAATTGAGCACTGTCTAGTAGGCTATGTCATATAAAAGCTATTAATCAAACAACAGTAAGGAAATGAGAAAACCACTCACTACTTTTGGCTGAATAACTTGAGTTGCTTTAAAAATACGAATGTAATAGAATAAAACAGCGACATTTTTAATAATAATATTTTTTAATAATAATGTTTGTTTTTTTATAACACCAAACCCTGATGTAGAGATTGTGTTAATTTGTATAATAAATTACCAGGAAATTAGAGATGATATAATAATTTATAATTATGCTTAGCCTTTATCAAGTTTTTTCTAATGCCTGATGTATCAACCTTTGTAGAGCAATACTTCGGGCAGAATATCACAAACTTCAGAAAATTGTGCCCATGCATTAGAATGAAAACACAACTATTGCTGGGATTAAAAGATACAAGAACTAAATCAACGTGGAACATTGTATCTCAAAAGGAGGAGATTTTTTTTTTTTTCATCTTTTCATTTCTATAATCATGTCGCCGTTTTATTTATTTATTTTTAAATCAGATTCATGTAGTGTTTAAAGTATCATAGATAAGTGATGTATTTTAAAAGTTGTCATCACAAACACTTATACCTTTTTTTATTCTACAAATAGTCCCCTGCACAAGTCAACTGCCGTGGCCATTTCTCTTTTTTCTCACCAAAAGGAACAAAATCGTTCAGCCGGGGGCCATCGTCATGGGGGTGGGGTGTCCCTCAATAGCGTCAATGACAAAATGGGAAATCCTCTGTTTGGTGAGGGCACTCCCTTTCTGTTGTCCACCAAAGCAAATAAAGAGCTGCTCAGAGCTTCTAAAGCTCTGCGTGAGATCCAAATAGATGTGCACCGGACACAGCAACGCCAAGGCTGGGTCTGACTCTTCCTGGGCAGCGCTTGCAGGTTTACCACCTGATCCCAAAATGGGGTCATGGGAACCTTTGGCAAAATAGCCCGGTTGGGGTCTAAGGCTCATTTGAGAATAAACTTAAGAACACCACTTAGCGAACAGACACCTCTTCATGGCATACAGGCGCCTCGTAGAGGGAGCCCTGGCCTGAGTGATTGTGTCTATCACTGCAGAAGGTAGGACACATAGGTCTACCATGTCCCATCCAAGGGCCAGGCATGGAGATTCCAGAGGTCTGGTTATGGGTGCCAGATTGGGCCCCCTCCCTGAGAAAGAAAGTCCTTCCTCAGGGGAATTTGCATGGAGGGACTGTCGCAAGGGGTGTGACGTCCATGAACCAAGTCTGAGTGGGCCAGTAACCTGCTCCTTGTCCTCCCTGACCTCGCACAACGCCTGTGCAAGAAGGCTCGCTGGGGGAACACACACTTGCGTAGCCCCGGGGGCCAACTTTGTGCCAGCACATCTGTGCCAAGGGGAGCCTCGGTCAGGGCATACCAAAGTGGGCAACTTGAGGATTCCCGGGAAGCAAACAGGTCCACCTGTGCTTGACTGAATCAACTCCAAATCAGCTGTCTCTACTCTCCCCTGAGCATGACCTGCTGTGACAGAGTGTCCGATGTGCTGTTGAGGTTGGCCGGGATGTGATTGGCTCGCAACGACTTGAGTTGCTGCTGACTCCAGAGGAGGAGACGGCAGGCGAGTTGTGGCATTCGACGAGAGTGCACGTCACCTTGGTGGTTGATGTACACGTGCTTGCCCTGGATCAATAGCAAAAGCCTCTGCAGGGCGAGCAATACTGCCAGCAACTCGAGGCAGTTGATGTGCCAACACAGTCCCGGACCAGTCCAATGACGGGCGGCTGCACGCCCGTTGCACATGGTGCCCCAGCCACACTTAGAGATGTCCGTCCTAACCACGACGTGCCTAGAGACCTGTTCTAGGGGAACTGTCCATAGAAACGACAGATCTGTATAAGGGCTGAACTGATGGAGGCAGACCGGCGTAATGAGCATGCCTATCTTGGGACTCAAGCCTGAAGCCAGTGCTAAAGCGGTCTCATATGCATCAACCCGAGCAGCGTGACCACCGCTGAGGATGCCATATGCCCCAGGAGCCTCTGAAATTATTTCAGTGGGACAGACGTTTTCTGCTGAACGTTCTCAGACAGTTTAGCACCGACTGCACATGCTTGCTCGTGGAGCGTGCTATCATTGAAATCGAGTCTAACTCCAAACAGAGAAAAGAGATGCTCTGAACCGAGGAGAGCTTGCTCTTTTCCCAGTTGACCCGAACCCCCATCTGGCTGAGGTACCTGAGCACCAGGTCCCTGTGCACTCACAACAAGTCTCGTGAGTGAGCTAGAATTAGTCAGTCATCGAGATACTTCCCTTCCCTTAGCAGGGCAAGGGCTGCCTTTGCAACCTTCGTAAAGGTGCGCGGTGACAGGGACAGACCGAAGCGGAGGACCTTGTACCAGTTTGCCCGGCCCTCAAAAGCAAACTGCAGGAAGGGCCTGTTTTGAGGTAGAACCAAGACATGGAAGTACACGTCATTCAGGTCTACCACCAAGAACCAATCTTGGTGCCGGATGCTCACTAAAATGTGTTCTTGGGTCAGCATCTTCAAGGTTTGGTTCAGTAATCGCAGTTCCAAGATTGGCCACAACCCACCACCTTTTTTGGGTATGATGAAGTAGGGGCTGTAAAACCCCTTCTTCATCTTGACTGGAGAAACAGGCTCTATCTCCGCGTGCAAGGCAGCAGCGTTCTCGTCTTACACTGAAGAGAAGTGGATGCCGTTGAACCTGGGTGGGTGCCTGGCAAACTGAATCACGTAGCCGAGTCGGACGTTGGGGATGGTTAGGGAGCGCAAGCCACAAACCCAAGCTCCGAGCGAGGGGGACCAAAAGAACAATCACATTGGACATACCAGCGGGTGGGGCCTTGTGAGCACCGTAGGCCTCATTCTCTTCACGAGCCCTGAAAGAGATCACAAACCCACCCTGAGACGAGCCCGTGGTCTCATCCCAGAACACGACATTCTTCCCAGTCACTGTAACATTATGCCAAATTTGGAGTACTTGTATTGAGAAACGCCAATTGTGACTTTCTCAGCAAATCAGCCAATGTGTCAGTGAATTTCAAAATAAGAGTCCCATTCTTTATAATTAAAAGTCCATTGTTGTGTACCACTTTTTTCTTCTGGTAATTATTGATTGGGATTGGACTAGCACAATAAACTGCATATAAATCTATATTAATGTTAACACCAAAACTATGGAATAATAGAAATGGAAATATGGGAATTATTTTGTGACCAAAAAATCCAAAATAAATCCAAAACTATGTAATATTTTAGCATCTTCAAAGTAGTCACCCTTTGCCTAGATTTTGCAGACATGTACTCGTGACATTTTCTCAACCAACTTCTTGAGGAATCACCCCGGGATGCTTTTTAAACAGTATTGAAGGAGTTCCCATCTATGTTGGGCACTTATTGGCTTCTTTTCTTCATATTTTGATCCAAGTCATCCATTTCAAAAACTTTTTTTTTTTTTAGGAAATTTTAGATTTGTAATTAAATAAATGTATATGTTTTGGCAGAATAATATTTTGTCTACAAAGTTAATTTCAAACTTTTAAGCATACACCTTCAGATCAAAAGATTTTTAAGATCATGAGAAACATTTCAGACAAGTGACCCCAAACTTTTGAACGGTAGTGTATATATATATATATATATATATATATATATATATATACACTCACCTAAAGGATTATTAGGAACACCTGTTCAATTTCTCATTAATGCAATTATCTAATCAACCAATCACATGGCAGTTGCTTCAATGCATTTAGGGGTGTGGTCCTGGTCAAGACAATCTCCTGAACTCCAAACTGAATGTCAGAATGGGAAAGAAAGGTGATTTAAGCAATTTTGAGCGTGGCATGGTTGTTGGTGCCAGACGGGCCGGTCGGAGTATTTCACAATCTGCTCAGTTACTGGGATTTTCATGCACAACCATTTCTAGGGTTTACAAAGAATGGTGTGAAAAGGGAAAAACATCCAGTATGCGGCAGTCCTGTGGGCGAAAATGCCTTGTTGATGCTAGAGGTCAGAGGAGAATGTGCCGACTGATTCAAGCTGATAGAAGAGCAACTTTGACTGAAATAACCACTCGTTACAACCGAGGTATGCAGCAAAGCATTTGTGAAGCCACAACACGCACAACCTTGAGGCAGATGGGCTACAACAGCAGAAGACCCCACCGGGTACCACTCATCTCCACTACAAATAGGAAAAAGAGGCTACAATTTGCAAGAGCTCACCAAAATTGGACAGTTGAAGACTGGAAAAATGTTGCCTGGTCTGATGAGTCTCGATTTCTGTTGAGACATTCAGATGGTAGAGTCAGAATTTGGCGTAAACAGAATGAGAATATGGATCCATCATGCCTTGTTACCACTGTGCAGACTGGTGGTGGTGGTGTAATGGTGTGGGGGATGTTTTCTTGGCACACTTTAGGCCCCTTAGTGCCAATTGGGCATCGTTTAAATGCCACGGCCTACCTGAGCATTGTTTCTGACCATGTCCATCCCTTTATGGCCACCATGTACCCATCCTCTGATGGCTACTTCCAGCAGGATAATGCACCATGTCACAAAGCTCGAATCATTTCAAATTGGTTTCTTGAACATGACAATGAGTTCACTGTACTAAAATGGCCCCCGCAGTCACCAGATCTCAACCCAATAGAGCATCTTTGGGATGTGGTGGAACGGGAGCTTCGTGCCCTGGATGAGCATCCCACAAATCTCCATCAACTGCAAGATGCTATCCTATCAATATGGGCCAACATTTCTAAAGAATACTTTCAGCACCTTGTTGAATCAATGCCACGTAGAATTAAGGCAGTTCTGAAGGCGAAAGGGGGTCAAACACAGTATTAGTATGGTGTTCCTAATAATCCTTTAGGTGAGTGTATATAAACAAGGTGTAAACATTAATTGATGCTGAAGAAGACAACACACAGACGATTTTAGGTTTTGAAGTGACATTTTGTGAATCAAAGTGTTCATCCAAAAGCTGAAAACATTTGCTTTCTGAGGCTTTATATGGAGTTAGGATGAAACTAATGTGCTTTTCGAACTGTTCTGAGACCAGTGTAGACAGAGAGCACATTGGAGGTTAAGTCATTCACTATATATATATATATATAAACAGTAACCGTAGCGCTAAGGTATTTTGGCAGAAACAATGGTTACCACGGCCATTTTGAGTAATCTCGTGCTCTATCTCTGTTTTCTCTCTCTCTCTCTCTCTCTCTCTCTCTCTCTCTCTCTCTCTCTCTCTCTCTCTCTCTCTTTCATTTCTTGTAATACTTTTCTCTTGTGCCGGCCAGTTGTAGACTCTTTTGTCACACCAGCAATTTATATCTCATCCCATTCTTGGTCTGTCGCACTCTTGTCACACTCAAAGCCCTTCCATTGGTGGCTGCTCTCAGTGTTATTGATTTGAAGTGTGCATTCAGTACAATATCAGTGGATAAACTCAATGCAAAGCTCATCTGTCTTGAATCCTCCATATGTGCTTGATTACAGTCTTTCATTCAGGCCTTCATCAGTGGCACCATTATTTGTGACCAGTGGCGAATTCTCAGGGCCAGCTGTAATGGTTGAGCGGTCTCCCGTCTACCAGAGGGAGCCCTCACCTGAATTCTGAACAATGTCACTTCCTGTTTGACATATATATAAGCAGTGTTTTCACACACTCAGATTGCTAAGTATTGCCAGTTTACCTGCCTTACCAAGCGTTTTAACTTGCTACTGTTTATGTCTCATGTTATGACCCTTTTTGCCTGTTTACTTGGATTATGTCTTTTGATCACTGTTTTTGCCTTGTCGCCTGTTTGGATTGCCTGCCTGTTATTGAACCACTGCCTGTTAATTCGACTTCATCTCTTTGCTCAGTACTTTGGATTGTTTGCCTGTTTATTGTCATTCACAATAAATACCTCTGCAACATGGATTCTAACCAACCTCAAGTCATGGGTTCGTTACACCAGCAAAGCCATATCTGCTGGTCTAACATGCCAAATAAATAAATATTTTTCATCCTTTCATTAATGCATTTTTAATTGCTTTCCACTCTTATTTAATCTACAAACAAACAGAGAAAAACGAAAAGTTTATCCAATCAGAATTTAATCCTTGATGCTTATAAGCGAAGTGTGACAGCTGTTTCACAAATCACATTCCCAAATCAGGGCATGAGTCCGAGCTCCACCCCCTCAGGCCTTCAGAAATTCTACAGAAACCCTCAACAGTGCATATTAATGGGCAACTAAAATCAGATTGTCAGATTCATCAGCCGATCAGATTGATTTATTAGTTTTTGGTGGGTGTGATCTATAGGATATTTTCCGTTTGAGGCCTTCTAGCTGGCCTTGAGTGACACAATCACACTTTAAGTGATGTAATTTTAAAGTGAGTGCGAGATCTTGCTGACCAATTTGCTGTCATTACTGCCGCAATCACCAATGAGAAAGAGACACTTATGGATTTAAAATCACGAGATGTTCTGCATGACCATGTGATTTATTAATTTATTAACAGGAAAGGTGGACTGATTTTCATTTTTTGTGTAAATTTGGCTGCAGGAGCATTCAGTGTTGGATCAGGTTTTGAAAAGTAGCACTGCGTTCCATTCAACTCGGAAAGTTGGATTTTACAACTTCCTACTAGGAAAACCACAATGGATGCATCTTGAAGTCAGAATTACAACTTTTGGGCTTGTGCAGAAATTCACAACTCTGATTTCGCAGAGATGCAGGGGCATTATGTCACACAAACATGTTGACACTCAGGGAGATATACAAACATTCACTTTATTAAGTAATATCGATAAAATTGTTTTTTTCCACATTACATGATATTAAAGCTTGTTTAACAAATGCCTGCAGAAACAGGTGTATTAAATATTTTAATCTCTGTTGATAATCGTACACCTGAAGCACAAATGCTAGTGCTGCAGCATTGTTTATCAGTTGGGTTGCTAGGAGACATCTCTAATGAGAGTCAAACCCCTGCTAAGCTAATGGGAGCGTTGCAATTCCGAATATCAGGGAATGGAATGCATCTATGGTCAGAGATATCAAGTAGGTGTCTGTTCGTGAGACATCCATTTCACAAAACATTCATTCTGCAGTTAAAATTTGGCTTCCTTGAGCATTAAATGTCATTTCAAGTTTTGGCTTTTGTGCGTAGACAAATGTCGGTTGGTATTATTAGTTAGCTGCGACATAATGTATGATGCCCAAGTCATCTTAAGCCAGTCTTATTCATTGTGAAACTGTGTTTTCTCAATGGCATGAGTCACATTGAAGGCCTAGACTTTTAATGTACGGCCCACCACTGTGTGTGGCCTTGTCATCACACAGTTGTATAAGGCCATGCTATTCCATTGCATACTGTTGTCAGGGCATCATGTCATATTTCTATATATTGTTAGATGATGTTGCAGTGCCAGCTGGCCTAGTTTCTAACATCGCTATCAAATATCTTCTTACTGCATTGGGGTAGTAGACATTTAAAACATGGATGAAATTTGTTTTTTAAATTTACATAATTTTATCTTATAATTTATATAAATCTGTGTATGAAATTATTTTAAACTTTTGCTTTCACTAGTTCAATTTAAATGGTCCTGTGGTGTTCAATTCATAAAAGGGAATTAATGGGTTTTATGATTATTATAAAATAATTTGCTAAATTATGTTTAAAATAGTTATAGATGGAGGATGTCACAGTGCAGCACATCAACTTCCCAAAAGTATTTCTAACCTCCCATTTACAATGTTGATATCTCCTGTCTGTCAAACTTGGGCAAAGTTAAATTGGCTCACAGAAAACTTTATTATGTATTAGAAATTCACATGGCTGTTATTTTTATTCTCTACGATGTTGTTTTATCAGTTCAAGAATTTGAATTGTCTAAATGTAGGACATTTTAAATTACATTTTGTCACTATCTACAAGAAAAGAAATGGCTCAACAGATACAATGGTTTTGGTGTTGTTTCATGTGTTGCTATCTGTCCTTTGGACATTTCTTTTCAGTTCTAGGTTCTTTGTATGTGGGGTAACACATCAGATTCCTCTCAATTTCAGCATTTGTGTGTGTCTGACCCTGTATGCCTTGTTGTACTGTGTTGTCTCTCAGCAGTGTGTCTCAAATACTTCCCATCTTCCTTCTGTTTCCACCGTGCCCCCTTAACTTCCTGCTTTAATCTTCCGCAGACCTTTCCCACTCAAAGTACCCAGAAACTCTGGAAGTTTCTTTCCTCTTAAATGACCATGGCCTTCTTTACTGTAATTGCTCAAAATGCTAATTGGACTGTGAGCGCAATCCCCGGTGATGCATTTGGGATTTCCCAGAGTCTAGAGGCCAAAATAACAAGCCAAAAAAAGCTTTTAAATTCCAATTGCCACTAGACATCTGGATGGCCTTGCCCTGAATGCATTTTCATAATTAATACAAAGTCTAGGAGAAGGTGCCTTTCCTTGATTGAAAGGTCCTTGTGCATTCTCCTGGCTAAATATGCAATGGAAAGTGAAAATTTGGCATGCAAGGAAGATGACATTTGAAAAAAAGCGTGCAAAATTCATTTAAATTCAAAGGAAGGCCCTAACACAATTTCTTTGCAAAGCTTCCAGTTGAATATGAAGGACCCGGTGCCCTTTGGAGACTGCGTGCTACCCATTTGCCTGTAGCTTCTCGTGCCTAATGTCAGGCTAGCCCCATGAATCTATGTGGTATTTACTTTTACTGCAGCATTCAAAATGGTTCAAAAGTAATTTACCCCGAATTAAGCCTCCTGTCTTTCAGGAATTTCAAACAAACAAATTCCAGTATAATGCAATTGCCTGAACCAACCCCCTCTAATCCTGACTAAGACTTTGAGAAGTCATAGTAACGGTCCACTGTGGTATTGTTCTCACAGCGCTAGTTAACTGAACTCACTCTCAAAATTTGGTTGAGTTCTCCCTACAGAAAAAACAGCTTTTCCAGCTTGTAGTTCACCTGCTTGTCTAGGCTGATTTATGAAGTTATGGTGCTGATCCATCTGTCCAGCTTATGAACTAGCATAGCCATATTGTTTACCAGTATGGTTTTTCTGGTAATGCTGCTTAACCAAGTTGATCTTGTTCATTAATCAAGTCGAAAAGCCTTATTGGTGCGCCAGCACACCAGCATCCTGTGCTGTGGACCAGCATTCAAAATACAACACAGTTTTTGTTTTTTAAGCAGGGCTGAAAATATAAAGGATTCTGTTTGCTTATAGAAAGTTTTGGTCACTCTTGCTTATAAACACATTTTCAATAACTGTCCAATAAGTGAAAGGATAGTGTTTGGGGTTAAAAGCCAACCTGTTGCCCCCATAAAAAGACCCACTTTTAAGTTGGGTGAATAGATATGTTATGATGAATGTTCAAAGTGGGCTCACATTGACTGATCCAATTACAATGAAGATTCATTTGTTTATATAATACTTGTGAGGTTATGAAATGCCAAATGTGTTTGACATTAACAGAAAAAGGTTCACCCTTTTCTGAAGTGGTTATTTTGAATAAAAATTATTGTAATTTGTTACTCAAAAAGGCATCTTGCTGTCTCAAAAGAATTTGCATAGGTTGAGAAATCTTGCCCTATAACTATTGCCTCTGTAACTACAATACCAACACACTCTCACAGTGAGCTCGTAAGACTTTTCTAAATGTGGCTAATTCGCATGATATCCTACGTCTGCACTTATATTAATCCATACGACTTTCACTACAGCCAATGACGTTGCTGGACATCGTTTCCATCTAATACGTAACAATTATACAAATTCATACAAATTAAAACATACGAAATAGCCAACTTGTAAAATATGTACACATTTTCAATAAATACAAATTTATAAATAAATAGTCTGCTCACGCTGCTTGGTACGCTTACTGAATGTGCGCAGCTCTGTTCTCTGTAGTGCATTACACATACCCATAGCACGCGGGAGGCTAATGTGCTGAGCTCATGAAATTGATAGTGCTCTAGATTCACTAATTGCATGTTTGTGTATTTCCAAAAATGCTTGGCCACTTAATGATACTATCCAAATCTAAAGTAACCTCATAACATTGGGGTTTTGTGAGTGAAGGAGGGCATTTTACTTCATTACAAGGCCATTGCCAACTCAAGCAAATGAATGGTTTTCTACCATACTATTCTTACTATATCTGCCATAGACAGATAGATATGGCAGAAGTAGTATGAGTATTATGGGTAGTATGTAATTCCGAACTCAGTCAACGTCTTCCTTGTTCTGCCAAACTAAAAGCTTAAGGGTTTAACCAAAATACAAAAACAGGTACAGATTAAACCAATATTGTATCTTGTATCTTTTTAATAACACCACAATATTTCTATTGACAGTAGAGCATTGGGTAACACTTTAGATTACAGCCCGCAATTTAACAGGTACACCGAATGTACCTTTTTGTATTAATAATGTACCTATAAATTACTTACGTGTAGGTATAATGGAATTGGGGAATAAAGGGAACAACCTGGAAAATTACAAATTATTTATACTGTATTTTATAACTAATGGGTAACTATTCTATTATATGGTATATATGACCTACTATGCTAAACAACAATCTTACATTTGCGAGCAATTTAGCAAGAACATACACTGCGTAACTTTTTGTAATAATGCATAGGTATTATATATATATATATATATATATATATATATATATATATATATATATATATATATATATATATATATATTAATCGCAATGCCCCCGGACCATAATAAGGAATGAGAAATGCAAGCTTGTAGGACCACCTGTTTACTCCAAAGGGCAGTAAGTGAAACTTCAGATGTATGAGCAATGCGCAGTTTATACAGTGAACAAAACAACCCTTCAGCAGCAGAACAACACAAACATGCATTATATTCTTGCGTTCAAAACACTTGAAGGAGCGCAAATGCGAACTAAGAGATCTCAAGATGTGTTTAAAGATTGAAAGAATATTTAACTTTACACAGTGACCTAAACATTTTATGTTTATGATGCGACGCATCCGAGACTACACAAGCATGTCTGATGCAGGTGTACATTGACGGTCCTTAAACAAGCCCTCATAATAAATCTCCAACTGATTAAAAAATTCACTTGTGAAATGGATTGCTGTGAACTGTATGCCAATGATTGACTTATGATCAATAATATGGTAGTAAACAATACATTGTATTTTAAAGGCGCTTTTTGTATTGTCTTATCAATGATGAACTCTTCTGCTACAGGAATGTAATGCATTTTAATTATCTGAATATTTTTTATTTTATAATATAATATATATATATATATATATATATATATATATATATATATTTAAAGATAACTATGTATAATTATTTAATTATTATATATTGAATTATTGTTATATGAGGGGCTTTCTCAGTAAATATTTGTATATGCAATTAAATGCGATTAATCTCGATTAATTAATCAGGACACCGTGTAATTAATTTGATTAAAGATCGATTGACAGCCCTAATATATATATATATATATATATATATATATATATATATATATGTATATATATACATATATCTGTGGCAGGGCATGCAAATTCTGTCTGCCAATTTGACATTGGCCTTTTTTCAGGTTCAGAGGTACGTTCGGCATCCCAGGAAGACCACATGTGTCACTCCATTTGACACAACATCTCGTTCCTTCCCTCGGGAACCTACCTACAACAGTAACCATGACGTATGAGTGACACTGGCATATAATTCATATTGTTCCAAATCATAACGTATTTAAACCATTACACCATTTTTTACAATTTTATAATCACTAATTCTTTCTAATCAACCTCAGACTTTATATTCATGATAATACTATCATGTTGTCCAGCAGGTGAACTGAAATAGTTTGTGAAGTGTCTCGAAAGTTTTCTTTCTCATTGAGCAAATCAACAACGCTGCTTCAGCTGGTAGAGATGTGATTCATTTTTCCAATCCGTTAGCTAGACTAGATTATCTTTTACTTTTCTCGTTTGTTTTGCAAACTTGTCAAGTGGTTATTTTTTCTAACCCGGTGATGGGCGAAGGGCGGACCAGCTCAAAGGTGCGATGAGCCTCCTACTATACTGGGATAAAATTGCTTGGTGATTTGTGTTAACTATTGTAAAGGCGTGAATGTGCTAAGGGCAAACTTTATCTTCGTATTCTATGGGAAAGTGCATTTGTCAGTGATTCGCCTCATAATCGAGTCACATTTAGTGTGAAAAGGCCTTAAGACTTTATGAAGTCATAGTGGTTTCATTCTCACAGCACTAGCTTCCTGAACTCACACCCAAAACTTTGCAAGTCCTGAAAGTATAAAGAAATCAGTTTGGTTGCGGTTGTCACTCTAGTATAAAATCAAACTGTGTGTGAAAAAAATCTGATTTCATAACAATACTGTAAATTAATCCTCCTGCTTTCTCCTGCTTCTTAGGAATTTCAAGCAAATAAATTCCAGAACAATGCCCTCTATTACCTGAACAAAATCCCTCCAATCCTGACTAAGACTATGAGAAGTCATAGTAGCAGTGCTGCATGAGAGGTCCTGACTGGAGAGTGTGTAGCAGATGTCTCAATGGTTAGGGCAGACCGTGTTGGCTGTCATAAGGGAGGGTGGCGTAACAAAGTGGGACTAGAGGTAGCAGTCGGCAATACTGTCTCAGCCGTCAGAGCGGCACTGCTGATGGAGAGTGTATCTGTCCGCTTAAACGCCATCTGCCTCTTTGTACTCAGCCACTGGCAGCCTCATCTGCTGGATGGAGACTGGAGGCCCAGGCGGACAGGTTCCACTGAACCGCCCCCATAAGCTTCTGACTGAACTATTTAGAGCAGGAACAGGCACATAGTGTGCTGTGCAAAGCTTTTGTCTGTTTGTTGGAGGCCTGAGGATATCCTGAGGGAGCACATGTGATTTTAGCAGGATATTCTAAGCTGAGGTGGATGGTTTGGTGCTTGTTTTTGTGTCATGGAAGAGAAGGTTATGGAGGCAATCTTTTGATTGAGGAGGGATAGGATGATCTTGGCTGGATGCAAAATTGCGAATCTCCCAAATAGGCCAAAATTCCATTGATCCAGAATGAGAAACAGAGATTCATCCTCTCCTACCTGGATTGAGTCAAATCACTAAACCACGACAAGGACTTAGAGCGCATAGGGAATTTTGCATTCCAAATAGGGGAGAAAATCAAAAAGAATAAAAAGTGTGAAATATAAATAAAACACAGTCAATGTTACAATTAAATATTAATGTGTTTACCTAATTTCCCAACACATGTGTGTGTTCCATCACAATTGATCCGATACTTCATATTATATGAAGGGTGCTCACTAGCGACACTTTTGCATCCTCAATGCGCCCTTCGGCTGAGCCTGCAACAATGCGAGGTCCATAGCGTACTACTACCCAACAGTCCCCGCTACTGATCTTCTCGAACAATCACAGCAAACCGCGCCAGAGGAAATAACATGGTGAATGAGGCGATCTCAAGGGCGGATTTAACATTGATTTCAATAATAATTTTTTCTTGATTGTCTATGACATCTCTTGCGTATCTTGTGTATATAGTATCACTTTTATTCAGTGTTTCAGAAATAGAATAACTTTTTAAGTTTTTATTTAATAGTTTTTCTTGAGGAAGTTTTACATTCATGAAAGTAAGTAATCTAACACTGAACCTTTTTATCATTGTTTCAAAGAGGATTTTAGGATTATTTTGAGTCTCTCAAATATTTAGACAGTAGAGAATACTTTCCTGCACATATGCTGTATATTGTCTCAACCTGATTATATATATATACATACTGTACCTGCTGAAGTGTGGCTGTGTGTATATAAATATAATAATTTTTGCAATCTATGGCAGTGTGTGAGATGTATGTTTGCCTTTCTTTACATTTGACTGTGTTCCAAACACCTGCTTGCAACCATCTGTCCTGTTTATTAGTTCTCTATATATTTAAAAATATGGGTTTTGTTGTTGTTGTTGTTGTTGTTGTTGTTATCTGTGTGCCTTCTTCTTCAGAGGTTCTTGATTAAATTATCTAATTGTTAAAAAAATAATTATGTATTAAATTGTGATTTAAGCCTTAAAGTCTGCCCCAAATGCACATTTTGTATATCTCATACACCCTCATGGACTTGATAACTAGCGCCCAATCTGTCTACACGCACATCACCAAAGTCTGGACTCGTAGGAGAACTGCAAGGGCTTAGGGTACCATTTGGGATCTATAGCGCAAGCCAATAGCATTCGAGCACATGTCATGAAGGAGCATTTCATTGGAATATGCCCTTCAGCGAACCAGTCGGTCATTTGACCTGGGACGGAACAGAATGAGAAGTCTCCTTCATCGCGTTCGTGAACGAATGTGAAACAGCAGGATCATATAGATAAAATCCAATAAAAGGAGGCATCCTTTTATTATTATGGCCCACATCTGTGGAATGGCCTTCCTGAAGACCTGAAGGAAGCAGAGAATGTTGATATTTTTAAAACCAAACTTAAGACCTTCTTTTTAGTCTGGCTTTTAATTGAATTTTACCACCCAGTTCCTTACTCCCTGTCTTTTTATTTATAACATTGTATTTATAATATTGTTTAATGCTTTGCGTGTCGATGGATTGATTGATTGATTGATTGATTGATTGATTGATTGATTGATAATATGTGTTTTGCTTGTAGTCTTCAAGCAGTTTCGATTATTTTGTATAACTTTTGTTTTTTTTTATATAGAAAATAACAATATTCTGAATTAATTAGCTATAGCTTGAATGAAAACACAGTTTAAAAAACGAAATGCTATCTATGCAACAGAGTAGAATACATTAAATGTGCACATCTTATAGTGTCATTGGGGGCTGAGCCCTCCTAAGATTGAAATCTTAGAATCACCCCCTGGTTGCTATGTTCTCTAGTTCTGCTTCAGTTTTATATGATTCAGAAGTTCAGAGACCGTCCATCCCTCTCATTGAAAACTTAAATAGAACTTAAATATAGCTACAAAGATTTTAAAGGAGAAAAAGTTCTGACATCAATGTCGAAAATATCTCTAATTCTGTGGCAGTTTTTCACGACTGACCGTCTGTCCCACTCCTTAAAATGTATTGTGTCCTATAATTTAGAAGAAATTAGAGTTTAATCCAAAATGGAGCAATGTTTCCTCAAATCTGACTCAGGTGGCTCGCGTTTTACTGGATAATTGATACTAATGGAAGAAAATCTTAGAAAGTCATTCACTGGTGGGCACGTAGGCTGCATGTAATGTGAGCTTATGTGAGCTGTTTAGTTTATAAATCAATTCCTGTAATGCAAATTGTTAGTTACCATTTGTGCACTTGGAACTCATAAATAATCAGAGGCCATTGTGGATGCATTATTCAGATAAGATCAGCATGGCGGTTAATAGTCATAGGTATAAATGATTTATTTTCAACATGGCTCATTAGTAGGGCATGTTTACTGCTTGTGTCCATTGTTCTGCTTATTATTCACTGCTTAATTATCTTATTCCCGTGCAACAAAATTGAATGGCAAGACAAATATTGTCAAGATCATTATCAAAGTAAGTATCTCAGACTGTAATTGCGCTCATTAACAATTCCCAGCTCAAGCAATGTCAGATTGCTAAAACCACTTTTTGAACAAGCCATCTTAAGTTTGACTGTTCTGGCTAGTAGGATAAAAAAGAACGAAAAAGGTTTTGTTGAAATTGTCATGGAATGATACTTCAGTGAGTTGACATTTCTTGGTGCAGATTAAACCTGAATTAAAATTTCTACTCTGACACAGTGCAATGAATGGTGCATATAATTTCATGGCATCAATATTTGCTTTTCATCTTTTATTCTAATTTTGTCGGCATGAACTTCAAGCACATTTGTGTACAAATCTGCGCTAGTTTCACATCCAATTTTCTCCAACGCATAATCTCTCTTTACTCTGGCTGAGGAAATTTCTGCAGTCTATTTGGAAATAAGCATTTACATGCAATGACTTTCGGATGGGGGAGGGGGGGGGGGTTATAACACAGAGATGTCTGGTCATAATGTATTGATTTTCAACATGATTTGCCTTCCAAATGCAGCGACTCCATGAAACATTGATGCTCCCTAATTCCTTGGCAGAATGTTTGGAGTGGTAATAACGTGTTTCTTTATGCTTTGCCGTGACTGAGCAGCAACAGGAAGACTGCAGGCCATAATTATCCTGTTTGTTCACAGGCCGACGCTTTTTATTATTTAAATCTCTTTGGGCAAGTAAGGGAGCTGGGAGGTGCAAGTCTCTACCATTTTCTTGTCATGTTGCGTTCATCAGTGTTAATGTCCCTCTGTAATTTGTCGCTGTTTCATCCTTTTTATCGAACTGAATGAAGAAATGCAGGCTGTTCTCTGAATGATGGAAGCAACAGTGTGGAGTAAAAGTTGAAATTTGAGCTAATTGCAGGATTTGAGAGCCGTGGAAGACCAACCGCCAGGCTGGGGAATAAAACCTAGTATGCATCTAAAACTAACAGCCTGTTGTGCAGAGCGGGCCTACCGGAATCTCCCAGGGGGAGTAATTGTGGGAAGTGTCGCCCAATGCTCGTCCATTTCTTCTCTTTCAATTTACTTTGGTGTTCAGATTTTCTGCAGATAGTGCATCATATATTCTGTGTCATTACTTTGCTCTTAAAATGGATTAAATGCTTCAGTTTTGTAGTTTCTACACACCTCATGAGGCAGTCAATAACCTCAGTCAACTAATATATTTTGCTCTGCTCAATGAAGCAGTAAAGATTTGATCATTCTCATAACCAACAAGACCTACTATGGTTATAAATGTACATTTAAGTTGATGCCTCTATTTAAAGATTTGCTGGATTGATAAGATTTATGAATTCCATGTGCCAAGGCACATGACAAGAATGCAAATCAGTAGCACATGTCTATATGTAATGAGGTAGATTATAATATAAAGGGTTCTTAGGGCAAGGATGTATTTCATAAATATCAAGTTGGGGTAAGTTGTCACATGTGTTTGAAATTGTATTAATTTATATAATTTGTATACATTTAAATATTTATTGGTTTGACAAACTATGTTTTGATATTTTTGTAGCTTTCCTTATGCCGTTTCATTAAATAGTTTAACTTTTTACATTTTGCTGAAAATTGTAGGCTATTTAATGGCATTATAACAACATACCACATATTGTGTGACAACATGCTATTGAGGCATGTTATCACAAAAGGTCAGCGTGTCCTTTTTTTTCCCCCTGTGCAATATACAGTATATATATAGAATATGTTCAGTATATGTAGCCAAGCCTTTAAGGTCCAAGATTTACTTTCAAAAATAAACCTATACCCTGGGAAATATTCACCGGAGTAAAATGTGTGAAAACTAGCCCCGCTCTCCACTACAGTATATAAAGCCTATATATACACATCTAATGCGTATATGTGTTTAATGACTGGAATATAGCACAGGTCGAAACCATTAAGTGCACAGTCCTAAAAATAAATAATAATAAAAAAAAACTATAATAACACAGACTCTGTATATTGTTTACAGCTAAACTGTATGAAATTGCCTCTCTTATTTGTATTCAGAATAGCAACATGAAAGTGAGTGTCTTTTATGCAAAGAGAGAGGGAAAATATACTCAAATATTTACTGCACTGCGGTTGCCATCAGTGCTCGTTGCTAGGGAACTATATGAGTGTATTTTATAAAAAAACATTGCTTTAACCAAAGCTGATAGTTTGACACCTTCAATAAATAAAAACAATATATTTTATCACACCCACACACACAAGAAGACCTTAAAAACAAACTTTTACAAGATACCCCTGTTCCCAATTTCCTCTCTAATATGGTGTTATTAATCTTTAATATTTCAGTTCCTACAGCCAGCCATAGTTCAGACAGCTAGAATTCCCTCTTTACCTTGTGTTCAGATATGAAGATACCTGTTAAATAAGATTAACTGTTTTTATTAGATCAGCTAGTTTTTTCCCCATTAAGCACAACTATTATACGCATAGTGTAACAGGCTGTATCCACTGTAATACATCACTGACAGTTCAAAAGTTTAGTAACATACAGTAATTCGTGTAATGCTAATGACTAGTTCAATCCCTTAATGTGAAAGTTACACCATCATTTATTCACCCTCAGGTCCCTCAAAACCCATATTAATTTCTTTCTTATATTTAACCAAAAAATGAGATGTTAGGCAGAATATTAGCCTCAGTCACTATTCACTTTCATTGCAAATTTTCCATATAATAAAAGAGAATGAAGGCTGTCAGTCCTGAACATTCTGTCTAAAATCTTCTTTTGTGTTCCACGGAAGAAAAAAGTCATATGAGTTTGAAGTGAGTAAATTCATTTTCAGTTTTGGGTGAACTGTTCTTTTAAAGCCAAGAATCTCTTTTGATTGCACTGCAACAGCACAGGATACACTTTTCATTGAACGGTCACCCCCTCCTTGTACTGCCATCAAGTGCTTTATGATGGAAATGCAATCAAAAATATAAATAAATAAAAGCCTGTTTAGCATCCTAAATCACATATGTATGTACAGTTATGAACCTCAAAATAGTGTGCAGTTTCTTATTTTAGAATAATCTGTTTTGCATAAAAGATTATTAAAAATATTCTTCAAAAAAAGGTTAATTTCGAAAAGCCTTGTGTGTGCAGACAGAGCATGGGTTAATGACAGATATCGATTTAATTAGGGAGGTCATGGCAGTGTATTAAAGCCTTTAATGGTCCCTGTCCTCATATTCATCTGTCAAAGATCAAGGCTCTCTCATTCTCTGTTTAAATATCACAAAGGCCTCTGTTGGAATAAGACAGCATGCGTGCCTTCTTTCTCTCGAACACTGGAAATGTCAGAATGGGGTATTAGTGAAAGGGGGAAAGGTCAGCTACTGTAGTCTGCAGCTGGCATGTTATTTGGAGACGAGCAGAAGCAGTTGCAGTCGTGACAGCAGACAGACTGTGTTGAAATAACTAATGAGGCTGTAGTAATTTTACATTCCTAAATTCTTATGATCAGAATGGTCTAAAGATGATCATAGGATATTTTCAAGGATTTTAATGCAGCAGTGATGATTCATTTAAAGTATATAATGTTAAAGTTTGATGTACAGTGCCTTAACAAATATAAATCAAGTCAATAACACATCAGCGCCGCCTTGAGTAAGAAATTGCATGTATAATATATATGTGGCCACAGCATTCATATGGAAAACTGATAATTCACCCTTGTCAAATAGAAAACCAATATGATAGAGTAATTATTTGTATGAATGTACATTAGTACTCTTTTGTCTTGTAATAAACAAATAAATATACAGTATATCCTGCATTAATAGATATATGAAATAGGCCAAATTGTAAAAATATGACTGATGGAAGCACAAAAAAACAAAAACTGACACGATAACATATTTAGTGTCTTTAAGGACTCTATACATTTTTGGTCATGAAGCAGTTATAAAATAACTAAAGATTTATTTATTTATTATTTATTTATTTTTTATAACTGCTTATATATATTTATATACATTTTGCAATTTCTTCTTTTTTTTGTATGCTATTCAGAAGGAAAGGTTGAGGAATACTAAGGTTTGGGGATAAATCCAAAAAATTGATGAGGTACAGGGGGTGGAATGAGGTCCCGTGTCATTATGGACCCGAGGTGTGCATTAAAAGAGTAATGTTACATTTTTTTTTAACAAAAATAATTTTACAAAATGCTGTTTGCAACAGTACTTAAGCAAGCATCACTATTGCTTTTGCTCATACTTAGGGTTGAGAAACCTCTAAAGGTCACATTTATCTTTGCACGACAAAATTCAGCAGGCAAAGAAGGCGTAGGCGGATGTTGAGCGTCACTGCCAAACCAAGCAACTTTCTGTTGGGCAAAGCTGCGAACTTTGGCTGTCAAAGTTAAACAAACTTAAACTCATCGCAAAATCCACAAGGGGAAATTATTCACCACCGGAAATCCATTCACAAAATTAATAATCGTGCGGATTCCCACTGAGATTCCCATATTTCGCCTGCAGAAATTCACCATGCAAAGGTAATTGTGACCGCTCCTTACTTAGGGTATTACTTTGTGCTTTCTAAGGTGTTCTAACAACAACCTACAACATCCTGGCATCATGGCCACCACTTTTGCAAGGGCAAGCACCACTTTTATTTATTTTTCATAAAATGTCACAACAGTCATTACAGGTGTTATTTTGTAGGGCCTCCTTTAGCAGATGCTTTACAGAAACACGTGCTGTGTTTGTAACCCAATCAAGTGTAATTTTGGCCCATTGTTCCAGGCAGATATGCTCAAGCTTTTTCAGGTTAGCCAGACAACAATTGTGCATCTTTCAAATAGTGCCTCATATTCTCAGTTGGGGACAGACCTTTCATTGGGCCCTTGTTGGACTTTCAGCTTTTTGTTCATGGGCCTCTTAAATGTTAATTCAGCCTTGTGCTTGGGATCACTGACCTGCTGAAAGATTACTTTCCCCAAGCTTAAGTTGTTTCTGAAACTGAAACTTACAGTTGCCCTGCTTTTTTATACCATTCATTCTCCATTCTAGTCTAACATTAGAAGCATCATTTAACATTCCATGGTGTGATGCCACCACATCTCACTTTTTTTATAAATAGCCTATTTTTCAGCACTTTTTGGTGACAGTCAGAATTGGGGGGGTAATGGAATACATGTAATGGTGTTGCGTATTTAAAATATAAAATTACTGTTTCCCGTTATCATTGGTAATCACAGCGGCAATAAAAACTATGAAGATTAGCATACTGATGGAATTACTTTGAATTTTAGGCTACTGTAATTTGCTTAATTTACTATTTAGTCTTATTCATCAACCCTGAGGTAAGTTTTTCTCTATATGAAAAAGTTCATACTAAAATGAAAATAATATTTACTCACCCCTCAAGTCTTTTGATTCCAGGCGATATCTTTGTGTGAAGAATAAATCGAAACCTAAGTTGTTATTTACTTCAAGCACATTCAAAGATGTCCGTAAACAAATCATTCTTTTGAATTAGATATTTTCCATGAATCGGTTTAGTCTGTTCACAGAACCAGTCTTAATGATTCGTACATGAATCAGTCTGATTTGGTTCTCGAGTTAATTTACGAAAGCACGAGTTACACAGGGGTGTAAAAAGTACTCTGAAATTATTTTTAACTGAGAGTATGGATACTGAGGTAACATTGTACTCAATTAAAAGTCGAAGTATCTAGCCAAAAACACCCTTGAGTCATTTTTTCCTAGCTAGAATGAAATCAAGAGAGGAGTTGTGTGAGAGAGGATTTTGTTCAAATTGTTTGGTTTAAGTCGCCATTTTTACTGTTTCCAATGACTGTCATATTTCTCCCCCAGTGGCATGTTAGAATAATGACATTTTTGCAAAATGATTTTCATGTGGCCGGTTGTCCATAACGGGGCAATTTCATGGTGGAATGAACACTAGAGGCGCTAAAGCAACAATTACTTACATCCCCTTTCCATTAAAATCACAAGTAAAACAGCAGATTATGAGTTTAGAAACAATTTTCACTCAGTTCCTCACACAATACTATCTTATGACATATAGACACTTTTACTATAGCACATGACACATTTTAACATTTGCATTACATAAACAAATACATTTACAAGCTTGTTTAAGTGTGATCAAATTGCACGGTAGCTCAACTGATAGAATGTTGCATAAGCTGTACAAAGGACCGTGGTACGAGTCCTGAAGAGCACGTGAGTCGACGCTTGAGCCAAAAGTGTCATTGAAGCACCACAAAATGACATAGTTGCTCAGAAATTGTGTTTGTCGTGTGACTCTGCAATGTTCGTATGGGAGAAAGGACTCACAAAATGTGACGTCAGAGCACCAAGCCCCTTGAGACACAGAGAAACGTAAAAAATTCAAAATAAGTTTTGAAGAAAGTTAGTAAAGTTGTTGGTTTTGTAAATTGATTTCTGAGGTTTGCAACCAAACTTTGCTGTTGAGCAGATGGATGAATTCAATATCATTATCATTGCTGGTTTTATAGTTATTATTATAATTAATAGTTGGCTAACAACATCAATAATAATTCAGCAAACATGGGGTATAAATTCATAGATACAGTATGATTTCAATATGAAAGCAAGTGTAGGAGTAATAGGCATTTCATTTTATATATACTGTATATTTGCGTGAATGGTCATTTTTTACTTCATAACTGTCCTATCTGTAGACGTTTATAATAAAGTTTAGGACAAAACCTGCCAGTGATTCTCACTTCATCCTCATAGTTTTGAATGAATACATCATATTCATATGGTCATATTGGTCATATGGTCATATTCACATACAGTCTAGCCACACAAATATTTCAACAAATCCAAACTCAAATCAGATCGGAAATTCCACCTCAGCAGATGGTCGGAACTCCACACAGCCGCAGTGTGACACTTTGAAATGACTGTCATCTTTTATTTGTCAGATACAGTGGAAAGGCAGCCCAGTCCAGTGAGATGAAAGAAAATTATCTGTAAAAATTGAGTAAGTTTTTAAGTTTAAATAAAATTTTAAGGAGTAAAAAGTACTATTTTTTTCTGTGGAAATGTAATTAAGTAAAAAGTACAGGTATACCATTTAACTGCACTTGAGTAAAGTACAAATCCCCCCAAATAAATACTTAAGTATAATACTTAAGCATTTTTACTCAATTTCTTGCACTACAGGAGTTACATAGTAAACATTCTACGATTATACTTGGGTGTTCAGTGAAGGTTATTTTGGTAACAGCTTCAAAAACTATGTTGAGTTAAATTTTGATTTGATGCTGCTTCTTCCTGCTAATTGAATGAAGAGTTCCCATTAGGACGTCCTTGCAAAACACTGTTATTTATTCATGCGTTTGTTTTATTTTAACTTGTTTTGGAATACTTTTTAGTCTTCATAAGCTCTCCTTTATATCTGCAACATGATTAATGAACCCTTTGTGGGATGTTTATCCAGGAAATGTGGTAGTTATTTAATGGTTCAGAGCCACATTGTGAGACAAATGTGTACTTCTAGGGCAATTGATTTCCATCTGTGTAAAAATAAAGTACTGAATATGTAGGCAACATTTAGCCTATATCTATTATAAATGTGTTTAGAAAGAAAATATGCAAGGAATACAATTTTGATTTGTGAAGAGAAAGGATATGTGTGATTCTGCAAGTTATTGACTATATAAATGTTTATCTTTAGTTTAAAGCTGTCAAATGCTCAGACAACCCTTTTTTTTATCATTAATAATTTTATAGACATTTATAATTTACTACTGCTTGCATCAGAGTAAATTGTCTCTATTTAAACCAATGGTAACTCATTATCTTAGTCTTAATCTTGTAAAAGACTTATCAAGCTAGTATTGTTTTGTCTGTTATCATCTGGGCTTAATCATTATGGGATGGGATTTTGTTACTGACAGCGGGTTAGCAGCCCTGACTGGACTGATAAGAGATGAGAACAGTGATTGTGGTTGTCATCTCAACACTGCTGTACATCTCTAGATGGCATTTATCAACCATTTCAGCGACACCCCGTGGGTGTGACGTCCTCTCCCTGACCCAATAGCTTCCAGGCCACAACAAATGTCACTAGGCTTGCTTCCAGCCAAGACAGACAGAAGCCCAGTTTAACCAGTGAACTTGCCTGGTCTTCACATCAAAACTCAAAAGCACAAGCTAAAAAAAGACGTAGCAGCACCCACATCTGAAGATGATAAATGATAATCATGTTCTGATGCTAGTATTGCCTGTGTTCACTTTTGCTACTGAAATAGAAGCTTAATTACTTAATTTATAATCCTAATTACTACTTAATGAGCAACTGACTAACAATATTGCGACTGATTCTTACAACATTTAGAAATGAATTGCAGAGATAATTTCAGTGTGAGATTTCTTGTATCTCAATTTCACCTTCATCCTGTTTTTTAAAGGTAATTATAGGTTATGATAACATTTTATTTTTTAGCCAGTTGTAAGTTGCTGCTGATATTCTAGTGATTTTTTTGCCAAATGCATTACATTTTGAGCCAACAAAGTTGATGAATTAAGCTAAAGATGTTGCTCATAGCCTGTTTCTTGTTCACAGGCTAATTCTTACATTTTAGTTATGTATTATAGTGTGTATACCATGTTGCCAATTAATTGTTACTTTTTATATTATTCTTGTTTTATAATTGGTATAATCATTCTCATTTTCAAATTAATAACCATTCATGATTATTGCTCCAGCAGAGGGCACACTCACATAAAGTATTTGATGTGTATGTAATATCCTGAGCATATACTGTATATACCAAATGTCCCCATGAACTCGAATATGAGAAAACAGCTTAATAAACTTACTAAACAATGTCTTAATGGACGTATAAAGATACAAATGCTTTCTTTTGGGGGTTTTAGGGGACAGAAAATATAATTTGCTCAGTAACCTATATATAAAAAAGAAGTTAATGAAAAGTTCCCGCCATGACAGAAAAATAAACATTACTTAAAGTCTTACTGTTGATCAAATAATTTTTTAATGTCCACAGGGAAACCTTTGACAATGAAGGATTAATTCAGTTCCAGATATTTTAATTAAAGGTTAACTTAATGGCTTTATCATTACTGCTCATGCATACTATGCTCTCTAACTGACACTGACGCAACGTCTTTCAACATTATCTACAGCCTAGTATAAACACAGTGAAACAAGAGTGTCTCCTGGTTATTAGAATCCTATTTTCAGAATAATTGACTTCAGCTGAGAATTGTTCTTTGGTTTTATAATAAATCCTTAAAGGGAAAAATTCTCTCATCATTTACTCACCCTCATGCTATCCCAGATGTGTATGACTTTTTTTCTGCTGCTGAACACAAACAAGGATTTTTAGAAGAATATTTAAGCTCTGAAGTTCCAAACATTGCAAGTGAATGGTGACCAACATTTTGAAGCTCAAAAATTAAAATAAACAGCATAAAGTAATCCATAAAACCCCAGTTGTGAATATTACAGCATATCTTCAGAAGCGATGATAGGTTTGGTTGAGAACCAGGTCAATATGTAAGTCAGTTTTTACAATAAAGTCTTCTACCTGCCCAGTAGGTGGCAATATGCACGAAGAATGCAAATCACCAAAAACAGAAGAAGATTGTGAAAGTGGAGATTCATAGTAAAAAAGGACTTAAATATTGATATGTTTCTCATTGGCTGTTTCTCAATGTGCATTCTTTTGTGTTCTTTCTTACATTCTCGTGGACTCGTTCGACATCATCATCCACTGCCAAAGTTCGATTCTAATCCTCAAGAATGCAAGTACAGAGGATGCAGGAAATTACCCGGATGTGTCCTTGAAATCGAGGATACATCGGATGGTTAATTGTGGGCAAGAACTTGATACTACGGTGGCAGACGAAGGACATTTATAGTTTTGTTTTGTTTTTCCCTCAAAAGTTGTAAGTTTGCGAAAGTCTGACAAGGGTCGTAATGCTCTTTTAACATTTGTTGCTTTTTGGGGCATAATTTTAATACAGTAAAAAACCTGTAGAAAATGAGTGTTATCAGACTTTATTCTTTTAACTTGTCACTAGTCCTGCACAACCTCACTGGTGTGATGATTTTAATGCTGTCACTGGTGTAATAATACCAGTAGTTCTTCCACTGGATTCAAATGTCCTGTGACAGTAGACTGTGCAACAGGAAGTTCGCAACACATCTCAAAGCTCGCAATAGATGTGTTCTGCGTCCTCATGTCCTTCCGAGTTTGTTCTTCCAAGGTAACTTGGCAAGACCAGTCTTCATAAGAACACAAGTCCATTCTTGCATTCTTAGACACCCACTGACTATTGACTCTGTTGTCTTTAAGGCAGATTTCTGTTTATTTTTATTTTTTTTATGTATTTGTAAGGCTGTTTAAAATTATCTTCCATAATCAGCAAATAGTGGTTCAACAATTATCATTTTGACTGATTGTGCAATAAGGTCTCAAATAAACCAAAACCCCTGTTCTTGAGAACCATTTATTAACTCCTGCACATTTCCTGGTACAATTATAATAAACTTTTATTCTAATTCCTGACTGCTGTAAGTATTAAGTGGAGGGAAAAGCAAATTGTTAGGTCTGTTTTAAGTTTTCCAGTAGTCTTCAATGTGCATTGTCAACTGGTAAATATTGTTAAGGTCTCATTTTGCTGTGATAGGTCACTTTATTATATAATATGGAAAAAGTAATTTATGAATTTGCATCACTCCATTTTCTAAACACAATAAAAAGCTATTTTGTGATGCATTAAGGTATCAGCCATTGGTTCTTTTGAGTTGCTTTTGACAATATCCCCAGTGAGGAGAAAAGGTGCTTGAAAACATGGTGGATCTTTTATGCATGATACATGATAGTGGTTCTCAAACAAAGGACTATATATGCATAATCATATTACTTTGCTTCCTTCATAAAAATTCAGGATCTGAACAAAAACTGACTTCATCTCATCTGATCATAAACCATCAAACTTGTTACAAACTACCAATAACATTAAAGGAGACACTCACGGTAACATGATTTGTGATATATGATCTAAAAAAAATTATTGGTTTACAGAATATTGCTGATTTTTACATTAACTAAACTTTACATAATTAAAAATCTGGAATCTTGTACACCAGAAAAGCAACGGACGAAAACAGAGCTTATGAAAGGCATTAAGATGTCGGCATTTACTCTAGATATCCTCACATTCTCCTTTCTGGGCCCAAATATGGGTGTTGATGCAGCATCCCATCCACATATCCCCTTACCTCCCTCTAAAGATAGTGAAAGACTAGAAGAAAGGCAGTCAGGTCCAATTAAGCAGTCCATCGATCACACAAAGTAGAAATACATCTAATGCCTTGAAACATGATCACACATTGAACCAACATAAGATATATGAACCATTGCCAAAATAAGTTTTAAAGAGTGAACACTGAGAACTAATGTCCCTTAAAAGGTATGAAAGTCGTATTAATGGTGTGAATGGATCAGATCTGTGGGGACTCAAGTCTTCAACCACATTACTTATCAATGTAAGGCTAACACACTGTACCAAATATTAAAACTAATAGTAATTTGTCTGGTCTGAGAAAGATATTCACCTCCAAGTAAGCCAACCACAAATTAACTAAAAACCTAATTTATCTTCTAATGCTTTCACAAAGAAGAGTTCGGCAAGACTTATGAGTGTTGCTCACCCTTCTCCTCCAGTCAAGTTAACGAGCAGGGTGGTGAACTCATCTGGAAATGATTAATTACATTTTTAAAGCACCAGGGGAAATCGTGTAGATAAAAGCTATTTTGCACAATCAGAAACCGAATTAGTTTAATGAGGAGCCTTGCACAGATTGGACCTTTCTTCTCCACTGAGTTAATTACACAATCAAATGAAGACTCCATTTACCACTTTCTTAAACTCTTTTAACTTTTTTTTACATGCATTGAAATGGCATAGAATTACTGAGCACCTGGTTGCCACAAATTTAATAGACTGTTGTTAAAATCAAGTTTACCTAAATGTGCAGCAAGTGAAATGAATTCAGTTCAAGCATTTGGTAAATTTTGTGCATTTTTAAAGGGTTAATTCACCTGAAAATGAAAATTCTGAAATTTACTCATTCTCATCATGAATGTTGTTGCTGTATGACTTTCTTTTTTCCATGGAGCGAAATGAGATGCTAGGCAGAATGTTATGGACTGATAGTCTCAGTCCATATTTAGTATTATTGCATCTTTTTCATCTTTTTCCATACACTGAATGTAAATAGTGACTGAGCTTTTATTGTACTTTCTGCCTAACATCTATACATTCATTTGGTTTTGGAACTCATTGAATGTCAGGAAATGATGAAATGACAATTTTCCTTTCTGGGTGAGCCATTCCTTTAATAGCAAACGTTATTCATAGCCCTCTGGACCTCATAATGGCTTTGCAAAAAACTGGAAACTTTTATAATCAAACAAATTACATGAGATCAGTGAGGTTCTGTTTTTCTAAATGGACATGGCCAACTGAATTGTAGGGTAATTTAGATGACTTTGTGAGCAAATTACTTGCATATATACACTCACTAAGCACTTTATTAGGAACACTATGGTCCTACTAAAGTACACGACTGGTTCTTCTGCTGTTGTAGTCCACCCGCCTTAAGGTTGTGCAACATGTTGGTGCATTCTGAGATGCTATTCTGCTCACTACAATTACACAATTGTTTGCCTTAGTTTCTGTCAGCTTATTTTTGGCAACATTTTGAGTAAACTCCATATCCAAACCAATCGTCTGGCACCAACAATAATGCCATGGTCGAAATCACTGAGATCACATTTTTTCCCCATTCTGATAATTGATGTGAACATTAGCTGAAGCCCCTGACCCATATCTGAATGATTTTATGCATTGCACTGCTGCCACATGATTGGCTGATTAGATAATCGCATGAATAACTAGGTATACAGGTTTTCAGTGAATGTATTTCTAATGTTCAAACAATGGACATTTCAATGTCAATATCGATATCTAGAGTACAAAAGGACAGATGGTCATAATACTAATATAATACAAAAAACACTTATTTTAGGCTATATTTACTATATTTAAGAAAAACAACAAGCGAGAACTACTACATGTGTTATTCAAGCCAATCAGGCAGGGTTAGATGCCAATTATTCCAAAATGGTCAAATCAGCAGATTAATCAGCATGGCCGATATATATTTTGTCATTTGACCTAATAAACTCAACTTTCCTCTATATCAACTAAATAACTTATATATATTTAAAATAATAATAATATTATTAAATAAAAATTATAACACTTTACAATAATGTTCCATTTGTAATATTAGTTAACAACATTACTGTTAACTAACAATGAATAATACTTTTACGGCATTTATTAATCTTGGTTAATGTTTATTTTAACATATTATATAGTAATACATTTTTAAAGGTGCACTCAGTAACTTTTGTCTTTGTGTCATCTTGGACTTGACACCTAACAGCATGGATGCCGCATGATTCAAAATCATCAGTTTTCAGTTTCAGATGCCATTGTAGAAATTTAGTATTCACAGTCAGTCATGATTACTTTAATCAATGAGTGAAAGTGTCAAATAACAGGACGGTTACTGAGATTAAGCGAGTTGTATTCGTACCCCCATGTGTGGACCCTCTCCATGTAGAATACAATTTTACTGATGTGACTGGATTGTTCATTTTAATGTGAGTGGTCATGATTTCCAACACATATTGCAAAATTACAATTCATGCATTTAGGAGTGAAACTTTTCTAATGAGGATAAATGACTGAGTGCATCTTTAAGTCAAATGCTGAATGTGTTCATATTAGTTAATGCACTAAGAATAAACAATGAACAATTCTATTTTTGTTAACTAACATAAACAAAGATTAATAAATGCTTTAAAAAATATAGTGTTCACTGTTAGTTCATGATACCTAATGCATTAACTAATGTTCAATAAAATAAACATATGAGGTTGTTTGGGGTTGGCCATGTGTGTTAACTGACACTTAATTTACAGAATGACTGAAAATCACAATATGCTATGGGGCTGTTACACATGCATCTCTCTCTCTCTCTCTCTCTCTCTCTCTCTCTCTCTCTCTCTCTCTTTCTCTCTCTCTCTCTCTCTCTCTCTCTCTCACTGTAGATCGAGCTGGGATATTCTTCTGTATTCACATCTGTCTATAGGACCACCAAGAAAGACACGGGTGAACACCTCCAGTAAGGACACATTTAATTATCGACAGAGACAAAACCAGCAGATATCATGCAGGTAAGTTGCTGTTTACCTGTAACTATTGTAAATAAAATTATTTGATAAAAGGTAATAATCCATTATTTGGTCTCCATCCGAAATGTAGTCATTTTGAAATGCAAAGAAAGTAAACATGACTCTGCCGCCAATTTCTGCGCCTTTAATTCTTCAAGTTTTTAGAAACTTTAAGCCACCACTCATTCGAAAACTGGAATATCCATACGCTGTGGAACAGTTCCTGAATTTTTTCGTAGGGGGTTTTAAAACTTGAAAAACGTAATTCTTCCTTTTCGATATTGTCAATGAATTGTCAACTCATTTACATATAATCATTACTTTCAGGACATCTTTCCATAGTTTATCAGGGTCTACCAGTCAAATGTATGTTTTCAATTAACAACATGTTAATAAATTAGTTGATGGTTGATTCCTATAACTTTTTTATTGTAGAGCCCAAGGTCAAACTCGTTTATATCATTGCCTGCTTTCTTACAGAGTCTTGAATCATATTGGGTTCCTTAGACTATTTGAAGACTCATCGTTCACATCCAATAATGTGGGTTTGCTCTACATGAAGACTCTGTATTTGTGTGTGATTGTCCTGGGAAGAGCCCCAAGCCGTTTTCATCTAACAAGTCTGTTGGATAGTGACTTCTTATAACCTTTAATCTAATTATTATGTAACACTATGCCTTTCTTTAGACTACTTTAGAGCAGACTGTGTCAAGAATTTGATATCGTGCCCTTCCTGTCCCTTGGCTAACGTAACTTAAGAGCTTTTGGAGGAAATAGGGAAAAGAGCCTATTACATTTCAATATCTCTTCCAAATTTCTACCAAATAACTTGTAATTATTGAAGTCCTGAGAGGCAAGATCAGGATCTAAGTGCAGCTTTTAACTGAAATCAAATGCCAAAAACACAGGAAACCAGAACACAACAAACACTACATCCTTATAAGAAAAAGAACTGACAAATACACAGATGAGGGCATTATATACAAAAGGACTAACAAGCTAAACAAGACTAATAAACGAGACACACCTAGGACTAATTACAAGGGAAACAAGACTAGACAAGTAACAAGAACAATATTTTAAAACAAACGTCATTCAACGTCATAACTTTTCATATTCCTACCATGATGGTGTTATTTATGCCATACAAATTCTCTCTCATCCAATCTTTCATAGACAAAAAAGAACATAAACACACACAAAATCAGGTATACACTGATGACCTAGAACAACAACAATGGTGGCACAGAGAAATACTGTATATGCAAAGGCACAGTGCGTTCAAATGTCTGTTGCCTGATACTGTCCTTTTTATCTGACACTTTGTGTCACTTTAAAAATTGCCTTTCACTGAATTATTTTTGCTCCTGGAACATCCAGTAACCAATAATTGGTGTGGAGTTCACAGAGATATCCTCCTAATGTGCAAGAAGATGCTGAAACGTGAAACCAGAGGCGCAGGTATATTTAAGGCTTGAAATCCTTTTGTACCTTGTTATTTTTTTTAAATACAGCTGCAATACATGAAATGTATTGTGGAAATAAGCCATATATAAGCAATCTGAGCCTTTTTTTTGTTCCAATATTATGACCATTAACACATTTATTTAAAGCAAGTAGTTATTACTAGAAAATCACAATGTGTAGAAAGTATACTTTTTCTTCCAACTCTTTGACATCCTTGTCTTTTTGATCATTATGCCTATAAAAAGAAACAGATTAGTTTCATCTTAAGTTCCTGAAAATTGAGATACAGTTTTAGACTATAGGGGGCCTTCAGAGTCATAACTGAATCAATTTAATTTTGGCCCTTGCATGCTGGCAGAGGGAAGAAACTGTGATGAGATTCAAACAAAACATAACTGTAAATGGTATTTAATAATTCAGTGAAAGTTTTGCCCAACCCTAAATAAGAAAATTTCTTTCTAGAACATTTCTTATTGAAATGTGAGAAGCACCCAAAGTACAGCCCTGAGGCAAGATCATTGGACAGAGAGCATACATGTGCACATTTTGTAAGTGTAAGAATAGTTTCTTGAGGACTGATAATTTTTGACATTGTACAAACCAAAGAGTTCTTAAACTAACAATCATCTAACACTGGTTCCACACATCCAGGTATAAATGGATTTCATTGCATTCCCTCTGTATTCATACTGTGTTTTGGTTTGGAGACATTTGGTTCCCCTTCTGTCATTCACTCGATGTTGTGTCGATGAGTTGACACTAGGGGTCGCTCCTGTGGAGCCCAGACATCTCTGATCTTGAGAAAAGGCCAATGAGAATTGGCATGTGGAATTTGCATGCCACTCCCCCGGACATACGTGTATAAAAGGAGTGACGCTGCAAATACACATCAGATATCTCCTTTGGAGCCAAGAGAGCAGTCACAGAGCTGAATTCCTCTGCCGTCTCATCCATCTCTCCAAGCTGTTGGTTCTACGGCGCTTTCCAGCGGTTCTCCCCCTCGCACGGAGTGAATAACTTCGTTTATATATATATTTATATTTTCCATATATACAGTATATATATATATATATATATATATATATATATATATATATATATATATATATATATATATATATATATATATATACACATGGGTAGTCCTGACCCGGGTATAATGCAGGAGCTGCGCTCAGCTACCGACTTCACCCTCCGGGCAACAAAGGTCATGGTGCGGGCTCTCGGGCAGGCGATGTCCACCTTGGTGGTCCAGCAGCGCCACCTCTGGCTCAACCTGGTCGAGTCGCGAGAGGCTGACAAGGTACGTTTCCTTGACGCCCCCATCTCCCAGGTTGGGCTGTTTGGCAACACCGTTGGAGACTTCGCCCAGCAGTTCTCAACGGTAAGGACGCGGAGCTACCCGCAGGACGGCGACGCCCCTCGCCTCACAGCCAGCTGCCAAGAACCCCAAGAAGGCTTCAAAGCGCCCCTGAGACGGGCAGCCCCGGGACTCTACACTACGGGAGCTGGTAAGCAGACCACTCCCTCCCCAGCTGGAGGGGCATTTTATTTCGCGGCACACCCTACGGGCTGCGGTACCCCAATTTTTTTTAAAAAAGAGCAGTTTCCACAGCCCCCGGGCTCTATTTCTGGTCTCCCGGTTCCCTTTGGCAAGTACAGCGCCCTGGAACCGGTCCACCCGTTTCCACACTCCCAGCCGTGGCACAACCCCGCCCCTGAGCCGACGGTCTCCGCGGGCCAAGAGGACGAAATTCTTCCTCCCCCATCCCAGGCTGTTCCAGGAGCGGTCACAAGGAGCCAGGTAAGTGCGTCGATGTCCCTAGACTCAGCACCCCAGGCTCCGCCCCATCGCGAGGCCCGCCTACCGGCACATCCGACGCTATAGTCCCCTTGGTCCCTCTCACACGGAGCTTGGGGGCGTGGCTCGTGCTCCCCAACCCGTCGCGTTGGCTGATCAGGACTGTCCAACGCGGCTATGCGATTCAGTTCACCAGGCAGGTTCAACGCCGTCCGCTCCACCACAGTGAAAGCTACCTTGCATGCGGAAATCGCCTCCCTTCTACAGAAGGGCGCGATAGAGCCTGTTCCTCCAGCTGAGATGAGAAGGGGTTTTACAGCCCCTACTTCATCATACCCAAAAAAGGCAGCGGGTTGCGGCCAATCCTCGACCTGCGAGTTCTGACCCGGGCTCGGAACAGACTCGCGTTCAAGATGCTCACTCAGAAACGCATTCTAGCGAGCATCTGGATTGGTTTACGGCGGTAGACCTGAAGGACACGTGCTTTCTCGATCCTTCCTCGACACAGACCCTTTCTCCGGTTTGCCTTCGAGGGTCAGGCATATCAGTATATAGTCCTCCCCTTTGGCCTGTCCCTGTCCCCTCGTGCCTTCACGAAGGTCGCAGAGGCAGCCCTTGCCCCACTGAGGGAAGCGGGCGTCCACATCCTCAACTATCTAGACGACTGGCTAATCTTAGCTCATTCGCGAGACATGTTGTGTGCTCACAGGGACCTGGTGCTCAGGCACCTCAGCCACTTGGGGCTTCGGGTCAACTGGGAAAAGAGCAAACTCGTCCCGGTTCAGAGAATCTCTTTTCTCAGTATGGAGTTGGACTCGTCTCAATGATGACGCATCTCATCAGTGAGCTCACACAGTCAGTGCTGAGCTGTCTGCATATGTTCAGATGGAACACGTTGGTCCCACTGAAATTCTTTCAGAGGCTCCTGGGGCATATGGCATCCTCAGCGACAGTCACACCGCTTGGGTTGATGCATATGAGACCACTCCAGCACTGGCTACAGACCCGAGTCGAGAGACGAGCATGGCACCACGGCACACACCGCATCCTCATCACGCAGGCTTGTTGCCGCTCTCACAGCCCCTGGTCAGACCTAGCATTCTTACGGGCAGGAGTTCCCTTAGCCCAGGTCACTAGGCACGTCGTGGTTACGACAGATGCCTCCCAACGGGGCTGGTGCACCGTATGCAGTGGGCACTCAGTTGCCGGCCCTTGGACTGGCCCGAGACTGCGTTGGCACATCAATTGCCTCGAGTTGCTGGCAGGACTTCTTGCCCTGAGGAGGCTTTTGCCATTGATCCGGGGCAAGCACGTGGTGGCGTATATCAACCACAAAGGCAGTCTACGCTCTCGCCGCATGTCACAACTCGCCCGCCTCTCCTCCTTTGGAATCAGCACTGACTCAAGTCTCTGTGAGCCACTCACATCCCAGGCTACCTCAACAGCACAGCGGACGCTCTGTCGTGGCAGGTTACATCCAGGTGAGAGTGGAGGCTCCACCCCCAGTTGGTTCAGCTGATCTGGAGTCGATTCGACCAAGCGCAAATCGACCTGTTCGCTTCCCTGGAATCCTCCCATTGCCCACTATGGTACTCTCTGACCGAGGCCCCCCTTGACACAGATGCCTTGGCACACAGCTGGCCCCCGGGGCTTCACAAGTATGCATTTCTGCCAGTGAGCCTACTTGCACAGACGTTGTGCAAATTCAGGGATGACGGGGAGCAGGTCCTCTTTGTGGCCCCTTATTGGCCCTCCCGGATTTGGTTTTCGGACCTCACGCTCCTCGTGACAGCCCCCCCCACCCCCCCGCGAATTCCCCTGAGGAAGGACCTTCTTCCTCAGGGACAGGGAACCAACTGGCACCCACGACCAGACCTCTGGAATCTCCATGTCTGGCCCTTGGACGGGACGCGGTAGACTTAGGTGGCCTACCACCCACGTGGTAGACACGATCATTCAGGCGAGAGCCCTCTCAACGAGGCACCTTTACAGCCTGAAGTGGCATCTGTTCGCTCAGTGGTGTTCTTCCCATGGTGAAGACCTACAGAGATGCGCAGTTGGATCAGTGCTTTCCTTTCTGCAGGAAAAGTTGGAGGGCCGGCTGTCCCCCTCCACCTTGAAGGTGTATGTAGCTGCTATATCGGCACATCACGATGCAGTGGAAGGTAAGTATTTAGGGAAGCATGATTTGGTCATCAGGTTCCTGAGAGGTGCGATGAGGTTAAACCCCCCCCCAGGCTGCGCATTGTTCCCATGTGGACCTCTCCGTGGTCCTTCAGGGCCTTCGGGGAGCTCCCTTCAAGCCCCTTGAGTCAGCAGAACTAAAGGTGCTCTCTCTGAAGACCGCCCTCCTGACGGTGCTCACCTCCATCAAGAGGGTAGGGGACCTGCAGGCGTTCTCTGTTTGTGAACTGTGCCTAGAGTTCAGTCCGGCTTACACTCACGTTATCCTGAGACCCCGACCCGGCTACCTGCCCAAGGTTACACCGACCCCTTTTAGGGATCAAGTGGTGAACCTGCAAGAGCTGCCCCAGGAGGAGGCAGACCCAGCCTTGGTGTTGCTGTGTCCAGTGCATGCTCTTCGCATCTACATGGACCACACGCAGAGCTTTAGAAGCTCCGAGCAGCTCTTTGTTTGCTTCGGTGGACAGCGGAATGGAAGCGCTGTCTCCAAACAGAGGATCGCCCACTGGGTCATCGATGCCATCACAATGGCATACCATGGCCAGCACGTGCTGCCCCCTGCTGGCCTACGAACCCATTCTACCAGGGGCATTGCGGCTTCTTGGGCGTTGTCCCACGGTGCCTCTCTAGCAGACATATGTAGAGCTGTGGGTTGGGCAGCACCTAACACCTTTGCGAGGTTCTATAACCTCAGGGTTGAGCCAGTTTCGTCCCATGTGTTATCAGGTGACACAAACAGGTAAGTTTGGGTCAGATGGCCAGGTGTATTGCTTGTGCATAGCGCCTTTCCTCTCCCTTGAGGCGAAGACATGCCCTCTTTCCCCAGTTGCGTTCGCAGGACGTGTGAACCCTGGACGTTCTTCCTCCCTAGCCTAGCGGCTGTCGAGTCTTCAGAGAGACTTGCTGCCACCCCGGCACGGAAGTCACTAGGCCCCCGTACTGAGGTAAGTGCTCCACATGTGCTGTGTGATGTATATCCTGCAAAATGGTTTACCTGCCCTGGGTCGCCATGTTTGTAGTAACTCCTTCCCCCTTGGGTAGGATCTACCACGACGTCACTCCACACGATGTGCTTCCGCTCCTAACCATTAAGACCGTGTGTGTATTCCACCTAACCCCCCCTGCTCTAGATTCTGCTCAGCAACAGCTGCTCTATAATCAGTTCAGAATGTGCTGTTCAAGAATCTTTTCAAATAGTGCTGCTAAAGAATCTAATCAGCTAGTGCTGCTCTAGATTCTGCTTGGCAACAGCTGTTATAGAATCCATTCAGACTGTGGTACACAAGAATCTGTTCAGATAGTACTGCTCTATATTCTGCTAAGCAAAAGCTGCTCTAGAAATGGTTCAGAATCTGCTCACATAGTGCTGCTCTAGATTCTGCTCAGTAATCTGTTCAGATAGTGCTGCTCAAGTATCGTTCAGATAGTGCTTCTCTACCATCTTCTCAGCTTGTGGTGATCTAGATTCTGCTCAGCAACAGCTGATCTAGAAATGGTTCAGAACGGGCTGCTCTGGAATTTGTTCAGAAAGCACTGATCTAGTATCTGTTCACATAGTGCTGCTCTAGTATCTGCTCACATAGTGCTGCTCTAGATTCTGCTCAGTAAAAAATGCTCAGATCTAAAATCAGTTCAGAATGTGCTGTTTAAGAATCTACTCCGATAGTGCTGCTCTAGATTCTGCTCAACAATAGCTGATCTAGAAATTGTTCAGAATGGTCTGCTCTAGAATCTGTTCAGAAAGTGCTGCTCTAGTATCTGCTCACATAGTGCTGCTCTAGAATCTGTTCAGATAGTGCAACTTTAGTACAGGGGTCAGCAACCTATGGCACGCATGCCAGTATTGGCACGCTGAGGGATAATCACTGGCACGCCAGCAATGGTGAGAGAGGAGTAGACTATTTTATTTATGTGAAATTCTGTACCAGCATTCCAATCTACATCTTGATGTTATCATTCCTCATGATCACGCAGTGTGTTTTCATGAGCTGAATGGGAGGATAAACAAATGTTATAATGTGACTAGACTGGATTATACCCAACAGACTCGTGCAGTGCTTCACATTCAGTTAATTGAGCAAGTAAAAACACACCACTTTCCTTCGGTCAGGCTGTGCAGATGACAGCCTACATTCCATGTTTCATTTGTTTATTTTTTTTGTCATCTAATAAGAAAAACACCACTATTAATCATTGAGAAAGACTCAAAGCTCATGTGGGTTGCCAGAATGAGAACACACAACAGGATCTGTTTTAAAAGATTTCTTGGTTTTAAGCTGTTTCCATCTTCTAGTTTTACTACACCTCTGGTCATGGTGGTTTTTAGACGGATGGTGAGGCTTTTTAGGTCGGGTGGAATCTGTTACCTCTGATCCAGTTCTTTGGCTGGTTTCCATGGCTGCTGGACTGTGTTGTTTGCCTGCAAACTTGTTAAAATCTGGCAACATGGCGGTGTCGAAATACTATTGGTGAGTGGGCAGTGGCAGGGATCACACAGGCCAAAGCATAAACTGAAATTCTGGCCCGGAATGTAAACTTCAAAGTAGAATATATTGGCTGTAGCATTGTTATCAGAGAAGCCAGTATTTCAAATAGGCATGTTTCCTAATTCTCTAATGACATATTATGGTAATTTTATGATTGAGTTTAGATAAAAAAAATAACGTATAATACCTTTAATAATGATTTGTTAATACCCACATATAGCAAGTTACAGTAGTCAAACCTTGTGAAAATAATTTTTTCAAATCACTTCTAGCCATGCACAATGGAAGTCAATGGCTTCAACCTGTCACAAAAAAGTTGTCAGTCAAGGGATTAATTGGAGCCTGCTATGTTGACATTGCACACTCACTGCAGTCATATCAATAATGCAGCAGGTGCCAAGGTCCATAGGTGACAGCATGACAGACCAGCACAAACAAACACTTGCCCACATAAAAGTGAACATTGTTACCAACTAGGGATGGTCATTTTGTCTACTCGAGTACTCAGACTAAGTTCTCGTCATATACTCAAGGGTCAATTATATATACATAAATGTATATATAATAACATGACAAACAAGACAAACGTCTTGGCTGCTGCATTGCGTCTTGTTGTTCCAGTGTATTGTCTATTCATTATTATAGGATGTTATAAAATAATCTGTTTCAAAATGTACAAAAGATTGCAAAATCAAAATTGTAATGCATCATATTTTGTCATGAGGTGAAGATTCTCTACCCAACTCAATGAAAGAATGTGCACAAAGCATGTCTGTCTGTTCTTTCTTCAGGTTACTGTAGTAATCTTAGTAAGCTTGCACCAGTTTTTTATTGACTGTCTGAACCGTCTATTTTCAAATCCATCTTTGACACATTTGTGTTTAGTTGTCAAGTAATTGTCACTGAATTTCAAATTGATTGAAAAGTCGCATCATGGATGATGGCCATCGATCATTGTTTTCATGACCGATCATTGCTGCCATGCTTAGTACCCGAGTATTCGATCCCATCCCTATTACCAACCAAATCACTGTAAAACACACAAAGACCAGCAGTCAGGAAAGATGCAATAGAGCCTTGCCCTTTGCAATTAATTTGCTCCTGATGTGGTTATGTAATATTTCCCTTTGGCTGTCAGAGCATATGTGTAGCCAAGCAAGTAAATGTCATGCTCTTAATCATTTTACTCGCACGACCTTACTCACAAACTCTTAAAAGGATTGTTCACCTAAAAATGAAAATTCTCTCATCATTTATTCACTCATGTTGTTCCAAACCATCGTCCATGGGAGAAAGAAATTCATAAGGGTTCAGAAAAACACAAAGGTGAATAAATTTTGACAGAATTTGTATTTTGAGGCAATCTGTCTCTTTAAGTGCTTAAACTGTTTGTGTTTGAAGGAGAGTTAAGGAATAGTGAAGTTTTTCATGTTCTGTATGGTTCTTTTCTTTTTTTTTTCATGAGTTATAAAATTCTCTCTCATGGCAATCTTTGCCTTTGACACATGTTAGCCCTCAAAAACGATGTCCCGAGATGCTGGACTCTGATATTTTATTAATGCTGTTTTTAGGGAGTTTGAATTATTTAGTGATGTTCTGAATGTTCAGAGCAAAGCTAACTGTCTTTTTGTATAAAAAAAAAGTGTGGGCCCCCCACTATGCCTTGCACCATTCAAGATGAATAATAGCTTATTTTAGGATGCACACACAAGCAAACTATAATAGATACTGGATGTGCATTTCAATGAGATGTGAGGACAAGTACATTTCCTTGAGGAAATATCTTTTTTAACTTTTTTATTCTCTCTTTTTCATGTACTGTATTCAGCTACTAAATCTTAGATACTTTTCTCACTCTGACTTTAAACTTTTTCCACACATTTTCTTCTCAGCATGCCTTTTATAATGTGTGTCTCACCTCACACAATTTGCCATATACTGTATGTGTTGCTTCTGGGTGAATAATACACAATACTACATTTATACTACGTTTTTGGAAGTGTAACATGTTTTGTGTGGTCTGCCAGTTGCTGCTACTGCCTGTTTTAATGTAATTTTTCCATCTTAAAATGCCTGTGGTAAAATAAAAATGGCACACGAGCACTACCAAGCAATCGACCTGACGATACAGCTGAATTTTGAAATCTGTCATAGTTTATAGTCTAAAAGATTTTTTTATTGCTTTCCTCTATGCTCAACCTCTTTGAATTGCTTTAAAGATCTGTGCTACTGTAATGTGTTTTCTCATTGTCTCTCTGCTCCAGGCAGATGGACTGAAGGGTGTAGATGGAGGTCTGCTGGCTGATGCTAACGGACAGGATGGGGACCCCAGTGGGCAGAATGAGAGCGGTAGAAAGTGGCAGAAGCCAAGCATCTCCCGCAAATCCCTCATGAAATGCTGTCTGGTCAAATGGATCATCGCCAGTACGGCGCCCCAGGGCTCAAGTACGTATCTGAAAAACTATGAAAATGTTATGATCACTGTATGCTATGTTCCAGATGGAGAAGTGAAGGGAGAAAATTAGAGAGGGAGAGGAGATCATGATGTACAAACTATACTATATACTATCTATCTAACATTGGGCCTGCAGCATAAGTCTCTTTTTTTACCAATTAAGTTACTGTACTGCCTCACTAGGTACTCAACTTAATGTCATATATTCCTTTTCTTACCACATCACTTTCTCACTCCTTTTCTCTCTCTATCTTTGCTTTCATCATCCTTCACTAATCCTCCTCCTGGCTGCTCTTGGTTTTCTACTTTTCTCGCTCATATGGTGTTGTTTTAGTTCATTATCTTTCTAAAGACTGAGATGTTTTAGTCATAGCTGTTATAAGCCAGGTTTGTATCGTCTTTACTGTGTTACTTGTGTCAGATGCAGTCTGCCCAAGGACCGCAGAAGGGGACAGTGTGTGTCTGTGCTGCCACATTCAGTGTAACTAATTGACAGAGAACCCTTGTGTATAAAGACAGTGAGTAATGTAATGTGTTTCCGTCTACATCTGCAGGGCTGAGATCCCAGTTCTCTTTAATCCCTCTATCCCCTCAGCATTTTTCTCAGCCTTTAGTGTCATCTCATGTAGAATATGTTTATATATTCAGTCAACCCATTAGCCCGTAATATAACACGACTATTTACTCCTCAATTTTATTTGCTTGATCCAGTATAATTACTGCAATCCGTTTTGTGTGCATTTTAAAAGACAGAGGCAAAATTAAATTTCTTGCAAACTTGTATTCTAAAGATTTAAAGCTGTTTCCTTTTTTAGAGGCTCCCTCTGTCACAAACAATAAAATAATGTGGGACTCAAAACTTTGCCAAAACACACTGCATTATCAACACATAAAATATTTTTTAAATTCTTTGCGCCGCCTCTGCCTAAGAATGGAGACTGGCAATTGCTTTAAACTTTTTAAATGCTATTATTACTTAAGCCTCTTAAGAAGAGTATTATAAGTAATAAATGCTTTTGTTGTGAGCCAAGCATTTGGGAAGTTCTCCCTCCATAAGGGAATTTGGAGGATTATAACAAAGCTGTACATTTCTGATTTGCCTTAATCCGCGGAAACCAATATATTAAATTAGCACAATAATTTTCCATTTAAATGCTGTAACATTGAACGTACACTGAATCGTACACCTGGAGAATAGAACATCCAACATCCCTAACCCTGTAACACTTCCTGCCTCTGACCAGCTGGCTCCTTATTGCACTGTGGCAGAAGAGGCATTTCCCTTGAAGGAGTACCTCATGAAGCCATATACAAAGATATCCATCTGTAGAGCAACGCATCTTCAATTACAGGCTGTCACAAGCTTGGAGGGTGGTAGAAAAAGCTTTTGGCATACTAGCAAACCGTTTTTGAGTCTTTCTAACCACCATTAACATTGAAGACACTGCCATACATTTCGGGAATCAATTGTCCCAGGTGACAAGACCCTGACCTACAGCAGGCCACCCTGCCACACACAACCAATGCTATAACATGAGCCAAGCTGCTCTGGGATGAACTATGCGGTTACTTTAATTCTGACATCGGTGCAGTGCCTTTTCAGTGGCGCAAAATATAGGAAGTATGTATATGTATGCAAAATATAAGAAATGTGAAAAATACTGACAAACTTGTTGGTTTCCAGAAGTCAGCCTTGGTTTCAGTTCTATGGCTGTAGTCTGAAATTGCTAAATAAAATTTAGCATTTTGAATTAATATTATTTTATGTTCACTCTTGACTAAGAAGTGCGAGTGCAAGTACCCTTTACCAAAATTCGATGTGTTTTATTATCAAATATGCAGTACAATGGGCAATGAAATTCGTATAAGGCACATATTTAAAAATATATATATATATGAAAAAGTACAAGAATGTAGTTATTAGTGTCATTTTCAGGACTTTGCAGATGTGTAAATTATCAGTCAGAGGTTTCTAATGCCAGACCTGGCCCACTGAATACTTGAAGATGTAGTTGTCCACCTCATGCTGGAAATGTGGCAGTAAATGTGGGGGCAACTTTTTTGGTGGGTTCTGCTAGGGGAAAACTGGACCTTGGCTTAGCCTCAAAGAAGCTGGGCTCTTCAGGGGTGCTGGTCCGTGTGTCAATGTTGGTGCCATCTGAGGGTGAATAGGAATCATCCTCAGCCGAAGGTTCCTTAAAATAAAAATACATTCACAATGAGGGGGATTTTAATACCTACAATAAAATGTAATACCATAGATTCTTAACACATGTTTGCCAAGCATTCATAACAATAACAGGGCATTGTTAAAACAATATCCAGATAATTGGGCTCCATTTGGTTGGGGTGTGGTCATGTGTGAAATGCCTGGTGTGAATAAGCGTCCCTCACAGTGTAGACAAATTGATATTATAATGGCTTTATAATGATGCACTTCATAGCACATTGTGGAAGATAATGGGAGAGTGAAACCAAGTTAACCCTCTGGGGTCTGGGGGAGTTTTGGGCCCTGGAGAAGTTTTGACATGCCTTGACATTTGTGCTTTTTTCAGTTGCTTAAAAACATATTAATGGCTACAGTCTGAGAACACTTTATTCAACACAAACTGGGCTACAATAATATGTGAGCAACATGTGTGTACATATTTGTATTTTTCAGAAAATAACATTTATGCGTGGTTTTTGAAAAAACAAAACATTTCAGTAATTGAAATAAGGCCATATAACACATACTAAACATTTGTCCACAAGACTTTTGAGAACTGGATTTGTAGCCTAGAGTTTTTGCTACAAAATTATGTGAAAACCATCCTGATCACTCATACAAAACAATATAGTAATTGAACTTTTGTAAGACAATTTTAGTGTTGAAAGGCGATAGGCGTGAACTATCATGAATATTAAGGTGATTTACACCTGAGTACACAAAAGAATGAGGAATGTGACAGAAAGAGAATGAATGTGAGGAGACATAATGATACAAATCAAGTTTTAAATTAAAATTAATAATCTGACTATACATTTTCTTTAAATAAAGACTTAATTTTAGACCTACACTACAGTTTAAAAGAAGTCTCGTCTGCTCACCAAGACTACATTTATTTGATCCAAAATACAGTAAAAACACTGATATTTTTACAATTTAAAAGAACAGTTTTCTATTTGAATATATTGTAAAATGCAATTTGTGATCAAAGCTGAATTTTCAGCATCATTACTGCAGTCTTCAGTGTCACATGATCCTTCAGAAATCATTATAATATGCAGATTTTCTAATATGGGCATATTTAAAGTGCATTTTACTCATTTACACCTGAACACATATTTGCAAGCACAAACTTTGCTGATGATAATGAGGCATTATAAACACTAGTTAAAATATAATCTAAACATTCATATTATTTTTATATCATATTACATATCATATTTATATCATACAGCATACAATTTAAATGCCTGCTTTAGCCGAAACAACATTTAACATGGGTGTTTACATTTGCATTGATCATCTCAGTACATTAGCGTATGAATGGCGCGCTCTGCCCGTGAGTGTGATCACATTACAGATAATTAGATAGACTAGTAAAAACTGTATATCACTTTGTTTCAAACAGATTGCATTGCAGGAGAATATTTGTTTTAAATTTGAATTGGTTTATTAAAAAATAGACATTTTAAGCTTTCTTTAGACATATGTTTCATATTTGTGTGATAAGTATTCGCGGAGTTTAAATTCATTTTTGTGATGTGTTTCAGAAATATGCTCGTGGACAGAGACTGCTGTGAGCTCACCCTTTTTATTTTCTTTATTTTACAAAAACACAATGTTTCATTGTTATTATGAGTGTACACAAATAAAAGTAGACACTTTATAGTCTCTAATGATGTCTTGCACTTATCTGTATACCCAAAAATGACGGAGTATTTTAAGTTGTTTCTGCTGTAATGACGAAAAAGGGTTAACGTATGGAAGGCTACATGTGAATAGTGGGGTAGAAACCCCAATCAGTGGCCACTTCTTGCAAATTTGTATTTACATTTTTATCATGTAGCAGATGTTTTTATCCAAAGCGAATTACAATAAGTAAATGAAAGAAGCAAGAAACAATGTTTTCTTTTAACTCAACAAATAGAATAGTTAATTTACCCTGATAGCTTGAAGGTCTCCTTCCTTTTTGTGTGGGGCTCTAAAACCTGCAGCAGTGACAGGATTCATTGCTGCCTGCCAGTCTTCTGTACTACAAAACATCCCGAGGGTGCAAGTTTCTTGTAACGTACTGTATATACCAACTTGATCTCATGAAAAGTCATCCATAATTTACGAGTTGGCTATTTTGTATGGTCTCGCATGATGATGATCGCATAAGCTCGTACGAATTCCTCATATGCAACTTCCCGGATGTCTATTGCGGAAGTAGGCACGAGTTACGTGCACAAGGCGTTAAGGACATGCGTACATACATAGGGATTATGCCCTAACCCAAACCCCTTATCTAAACTTAACCAATCAGTAGAGTTTGTAAACATTATTGGAAGCTGTTGTGTGTGACAGAAGCAAGTAATTGTCGTGTATTAGTTGGAAACGATGTTCAGCGAAGTCATTGGCTGTAGTGAAAGTCGTAGGAATTCAAACCAGTGCAGTCGCACGATATCATACAAATTAGCCAAATTTTGAAAAGTTGTACAAGTCCTGACGATTTCTCCACAAGAGTGTGTTGCATACACTGTGTTAGCAGAGAATTCCACCTCTTCCTGAGATCTTTCTCTGAAAGACAATGTCAAGTTTTGTAAGCATTGTGTTAGCATGTCAAATTCATGTATTTATGCAGTGCCAACAAAGGTTATTATATAAAGGAAGAAAAATATGTGTGTTTGAAGAATGGACAAAGAAGAAACCATAGCTTAGGAGAGAGAAAGAAATAGAGAGATGCCAGAGGTGGCTAAATACATCTAGAATTGATCAGAGCAAGAAACCAGGACAGAATCCCAAGCAGTCAAAGGTCAATTTAACTCTCCTGACTTAATTTGTTCCCATTGTACTTTACACTGTGAGCCCACAGATGGCAGTGTGCCTTTAAAGATTTGGGAAATGCTACACACTTTTTGAATACAATTATAGCTTGGGGTTTAAGTGCATTGAAATGCCACACAAACTGAAATAACATTTAACAACTAGTGAAAAGTCAACTTCATATGTTCAGTTTAAAAATTAAAAGCACAAGAAAATATATGCAGGTTAATTATTGCACACGTTTGCTCGCAGAATAAATTAATAACAGCTAACTGTGAATAGCAAATTTCTATGATGGTATCTGTAACCAAAAACTATAGATTTTACATGATGCTGCATCCACACCTCTTACATGTCATTATAATTCCAAGATGCTACCAGCACAACATAAAACATTACCGAGTGTGTGCACCTTTAACAACCTTATCTTGTATCTTCTTCTTTGATGCAAGTTTTTGATTAGACTTCGAAGAGAAAAGATAGGTTAAGTTTATATACAAAACTGGATTAAAAGTGCAAAATGCCTGTTAATGTTTCTGAGGTGAAAACTGGAAAACACTAATTGAATTAACCATACAACATAATAAGGTCTTGTGACAACAATGTACTGTAACTTAATAGTTTTTGAAACATTTATCATTGCGTAATTGTTGAGTTTTGGAATGGCATACTACCATACTACACTTACTGTTTCTACCATAGCTATATGCGGCAGAAATGGAAAAAAGTAAGAACAGTATGGTAGTGTGCCATACTGAACTCAGCTGTTCTATTTCACATACTAATATTTCAAAAATAGACTGTGCAGACTGTGTAAAATGTTGAATTTATATACATTTATTTATTAAATTAATTAAAACTCCCATATTGAGCAGTCAATGTATTTAATTTTTCTAAAAGATGTATATAATTTTGAGTATTCTGTTTATCCCTCAGCAGAGAAGCATGCGTAGGTGAGAGATTTCATGATATGGTGACACTTCTTACTGAATGTGGGATATATGGTTTATTAATGTACTATTAAAACTGCAGAAAAATGTTGTAGAGTATTAACATATCATAAATAGTATACCAGTTATGATCAACATGAGGGTGAATAAATGATGACAGAATTAAAACTTTTCCTTTAATTGTAAAATTTATGAAGAAATATCAGTTGATGAGATCTTTCAAGTAAAAAAAAAAAAAATGACTGCCATTTACTTCAAATATTCTTTAGAGAATGTTATGCTATGCCAATCTGTACAATTATGTTCATGATTCACACTTTTACATATGACTTACTGAACCTGAGACTGACTGTGCCAGCCCGGGTACATTAGTTTGTTATAATTACAGTTACAAAATATCTCCCATATTTCCCCTTAAAGAAACTATAACAATTTAGACACATCTATAAATATACCCCATGGCTGATGTACTGTATCTTACTCATAGACTATAATGCTGTTTCAGCAACAAGGCCATTAAATTAAGAGCTACGCTGAGTTTTAATCACTTATATAGAGGCAGTCCTATGGAGATGGAATTGTTTCATATTAACATACAAATGGAAAGAGATTCACAAGTAGAAAGTTGGTTCACAAATAAATTGAATGAGATCCACAAATATATGTTAGGAACCTCACAAAAATAAATTGAATTTACAAATAAATAAAATGAGATTTGCAAATAAAAAAAAATATTTACAAATATATTTTTAGGGACCTGGGCAGCTCAGTGTGTATTGACGCTGACTACCACCCCTGAAAGTTGCGAGTTCAAATCCACCACTGCTGCTACATGAATATGACATATCACAACACTACGGAAACCGAGGCGTGTCTTAAGCGTCACATAGAATATAGATTAACATGGCAGAGGTAGAGCTGCATCTTCCACCAAATAATTAAAAATCCATTGTTTGGAAACACTTTAGGTTTTATAAAATGACATTTTTTATAAAACCCATGCAATTTGTCAAATATGTGGTGATGCTGTAAAATATACCGGCAGTATGACTAATTTAACAACACACTTAAAGCGCCGACACAATGTGAGTGCATAGACATCTGCCTCCCACACCTCGCCCTCAGATTCAGCTGTAGCTACTAGTCGCTGCGGTACCGCTAGCAGGATGCCGGGTGAGCAAATGATTACACTTTTTTCACTCCCTGCTGGCTAACAGCTCTGCTCATAAAGACAGTCAGCGTTACAGAGAATGAGGGCTTCTAATACCTCTTCCACACCTGCCAATTTACAGAACATTTCTTCATTGTTTATACCTGAGCATCCTTAAATTGTTTCACTGTTAAATGTGTAACTGGAGACAAAAAGGAAAAGAACGTGTTTTTATTTTATTTTTTTTATTTTTTTTGCACTACAAAGGCCTGTTTGTGAAAGGGCCATGCGTTAGAAGTCAGAAGGCACTTAAGTTCATTTATGATTTGTTGTCTATCTGAACCAAAGAAATAAAAGTGAACTATCTGTACAATATTGAATTCCATAGCATCATATTTTTTTCCATTTTATCATATTTCTTTGAATCTCATTGTGATGAATCGAATTGAAATCAGATCGCACTGCACCGTAATAGAGGTGAATCGTTTTGCAGCGCATCAGCTGCTTCATATGTATCTTGTGTATCGCATCAGCCTCAGTTATGGAGATGCGCATCCCTAATAGATAGATGGATATCACTATAACCACTAACCAAAAAGTTTGGCACAACAGTGTGCTAAACGCAAAAAATATATGCATAATTGCATTTTACTATCTCAATGGATTAGCATTGGATTAGTATTTCTGCTGTGTAGTTGCTTAACTTGCATGCAGATGGAGATTGGTTTTGCAAGTTGTCAGTGCCAGTGTCTTGTCTTCCAGGCTGTATTGATTTTCCCCAATGCACCCTGATGCCTATTCATAAAAATCATAAGAGGTGTGGATGCAGCATCATGTAAAGTCATCAGCAATCAACTCTCCTTTTCTCCATCACACATTTATGCACTCAAGTCCATAAAATGATGGGTAAAGTTTTTTCATGTTATCAATCTTTAATATCTGTGGGCCTGTTCTCATATGATTTTGAACACATTTAATTGTTTTTAAAAGTATAGTTTAAAAAGTTCCATATGATAAGCTGCTAGACAACAATTAGTCAGGCTTTAAAAGCAGATATTCAACTGAAACTGTCTTGAATGAATCCAGTCTGATCTCATAAAAAAACATGACTGTGGTGACATTTTTGCCAAATTATATTATTTGGTTTAAGTATCATGGCTGTTCTAAAAATCAGTAATGCATTTACACAAAAATGTCATACATTCATAAAACTTGATAATTTTCCACCCTCATTCTGACCCTCTGTCAGAAACACTCTGAAATGAGCTGATGGTGCTGGAGCAGCTGACAGTACACCTGCCTCAAGGAACAGCAGAATGAGTCCAGTGCCATTGCTCCATGTCGGTGGATGATGCCGTCCAGCTGGCCAAAGCCCACATGGCGGCCTACCCGGAAGCTGGCAAGCCGCAGGTCAGTTCTCGCTCTCTCTCTCTCTCCCTCTTGCCCCTCCTTCTTCTCCTTTTCGCCCTATACCCGCTCCCCAGAAATGGGGAGTGGTGCCATCCAAACCAGCGCCCTGCCTTTGCGGGCCGCTCTGTGCACCACCCCCCTACCCCTCTCCGTCATCCTTCCCAGGTTGATGTCTCCACCACCACAGATGCAGCCGGAGTTGCGGGGAGCCGAGTCACATCCAAGACCGGCATCCAGTCCCCGACATGCCACAGTCTTCCCCCGGTCGAGCCGGGACGTACAGGATACCGGTACAAATTTAGGGGAGTACATACCAAGCCCTGGTGGATTCGGGCTGTAATCAAATCTTGATCCACCGGCTTGGTTCATGACACGATTTGGGTACAAAACACAAGTTGACGGTGAGGTGTGTGAATGGGGATATTCAAAAATATCTGGTAAAACAGAGTAGAGGCCACGATTAATTCCCACCTCAACTATCCACTGATTCTGGGAGCCAATTGGCCAGGGTTTAATAGATTGTAAAAAGTATTGTGTGTGGATGGGTCCTGCAAACCAAAATCTTGGTGTGTGATGTGTTACGCGATGGCTGGGGAGGCGGAGCTGGGGAGGTCCATGTCTGCTCAGCATCAGAGTGACGCAGGGGGGCCTCTGGCATTCCCGCCCTTAGGGTGTTCCCGGAGGGGGATTTCCCTCTGGAGCAGTCACATGAAGAAACCCTTAGGCACGCCTTTGACCAAGTGAATGAAATCGATGGCCAGCAGCTCCAGCCTGACGCTGCCCTCACATATCCATATTTTTCAATTATTAGGGATCTTTTGTATAGAGTGAAGCAGGACACTCAAACCCATGAAAATACAACCCAGTTATTAGTCCCGAGGAGTCGTCGGGAAACACTTTTCCAGGCAGCTCATCATAATCCTATGGCAGGTAATTTAGGACAAGAGAGGACACTACACCGGTTAATGGCCTTCTTTTATTTTGGTATTCATGGGTATGTGCGCAGATGGTGTGCAGCATGCTGGGAATGTCTGTTGGTGAATCCACCAGCCACCCCAAGAGTGCCATTGCACCCATTACCATTGATCAAGGCCCCCTTCGAAATAATTGGTATGGACCTCGTTGGGCCATTAGAATGGTCAGCATGCGGATATCGGTTTGTATTAGTCCTGGTGGATTATGCAAGGTGATATCTGGAAGCAGTGCCTCTTCGCAACACCTCAGCACAACGTTTATGTCATGTACACTACACAAACTTTATGAATTGCTGGGGATTAAATCGATTCACACTAGCGTTTATCCCCTGTAAACTGATGGGCTGGTGAAACGATTTAATCGAACCCTGAAAAATATGATTTGCAAGTTCGTCCACGAGGGCACTATAAATTGGGACAAATGGCTGGAACCCCTATTATTTGCAGTCAGGGAGGTCCCACAAGCATTAATGGGGTTTTCCCCTTTCAAGCTCCTATATGGACACCGGCACCATGGGGTGCTTGATGTCATATGGGAGGCGTGGAAGGAAAGACCTTCCCAAAGCAAACATTTTATTCAAAATGTTCTTGATCTTCAAGCAAAGCTACAAACACTGGGTGAGTTGTCACAACAAATTTGCTCCAATCTCAAGAGACACAAAGCAGGCTCTATAATAGGGGTGCCCGGCTATGGGAATTTGCACCAGGAGACAAAGTACATGTATTACTCCCCACATGAGCTCAAAATTACTCGGCAATGACCCTTTGAGGAAACACGGCAAGTCAGGATCTCGATTATGAGGTTAAATGAATGGATAGAGGCGGAGCCCGTCAAATATACCACCTCAACCCCCTTAAATTATGGAGAAAGGCTGTCCCCGTGTCTATGGTGAAGGTAGTTCCGGAGAGGGCGGAGCTCGGTCCGGAGGTAAAGTTCAAAGCTGATCCATTCACCCCGGTCCCTTGTGGAGACCACCTCTCACAGTTCCAGCACACGGAGGTGGCCAAATTGTAAAACGAATTTGCGGACATGTTCCGTCCTCTTCCCAGTCATACAACACCATATCGAGACCCCACCAGGAGTGGTAGTGCATTGTCGGCCACACCACTTGCCCAAACATAACATTATTAGAGGCCACGGAAACCCAAAAAAGTGCACAATTTGAACAGGTGGAAGTATGGTATCTGGGCTTCCACTTGGGTCATGGGCAGGTACGGGCCCAAATTGTTTGCAGCGATAGCGGCCTGCCTAATTCCCAAGTCCAAAAAGGAGGTGAAACAGTTCATGGGGCTGGCTGGCTATTACAGAAAGTTTGTGCCTAATCTTTCTTATGTCACCAGCCCTTGATTGATTTTACTAAAAAGTGGGTGCCAGATCCGGTCCAGTGGATGGAGGCGTGCCAATGGGCTTTTACGAGGGTGAAATCTGCACTCTGTGGTGGCAAGCTTCTACATGCTCCTAACTTTAACTCTATTCTTCATTTTACAGACAGATGCATCAGAGAGGTGTTGGGGGCCTTAATCTCACAGGAGGTGGAGGGGGTGGAACGCTCTGTGCTGTACATTAGTCATAAGCTTTCTTTGAGAGAGACTAAGTACAATACAATTGAAAGAGTTTCTTGCCATCAATTGAATGGTCCTAACCCTCCGCTATTACCTGCTGAGGTGGGACTTCCTCCACTTGGATCAGGCCCCGCTTCAGTGGCTCCACAGACTGAAGTATGCAAACGTGTGGATCACTCATTGGTACCTGGCACTCCAGCCATTCAAATTTAAGGTGGTCCAAAGCCAGGCCACAGATGTTCGTGGCTGATTTCCCTCTCCAGGCGCGTTGGAGGGCCTGGCGTTGCCGGGCCTGTGTCAGGTAGTGGGGGTATGTTGAGTGGGACATGGTCATATGTCATTGGGGAGAGAGGAAGCGTTAAGGGCCATCACCTGGTGATTATTGATACATAACACCTGTGTCTTATTACAGTAACGACGAAGGAGGGCTTGAAAAGGCTGTCGGGAATGCTAGAGCGCCAGACACACACCACGAAGCTGAAAGCTATTTATTACTGTCTACGTGATACTGTTTATTGTTAGTGTGAAGCTGTTTGTGTAAAACCATAGAGATTAGAGAAACGTTGTTGTGAAGCTGAAAAGCCAAAGACTGTTTGTGAAACTGAAAAGCCTTTAAAGGTTGACCTACCTGGACTGCCACCGTGCTTCCCGCTGCCTTCCTTATTGTTGGAACCTTTACAGTGTCATAAAAAGCAAATGTGAGATGGAAAGCATATTAGGTTTTTAAGGTTAAAGCAACAAAACCTACCTCCTTACCCTGAACATTAAATCTAAACCTAACCTTACAAGAGCACAAGTCAAGTTGTTTTTATTTCTATAGCGCCTTTCACAACACACATTGTTTCAAAGCAGATTTACATTCAATACAGCTTTACTTTTACTACAGTAAAAGTGTTTAGATGTCATAATAAAACATTGTGTGAGGAACATGTTTGAAAGTAAGTGTTTATTCATTGATAATCTGCCATTTTACATGTGATTTGTGTGAAAGTGAATAAAAGTTATTTTAGTATTGTTATATCATTTTGCAAAAATGTTGGTGTAGTAATGTGATTCTATGAGATCATATTGGATGAAAATCTAATGTTGTTGTATTCCTTCTTAGTTGTAATTTACCTTGGATTACAGCATTTGTTAAATTAATTAATGTAATCACCAATTTTCGTTGTACAATTATTTGTCCTGTTATGTGTATAATCTCATTTAATTTTAGACCCAATTTAAGTTCATCATAAAAATATTTTGATCAGATTGCTTTGACCAAATTTAATTCTATAAATACGCAACAGTCTGACCTGTGTTTGGAAGTTTTAATAAATACCCTGTCAAGACTTCCACAGCGATATCATGCATGTAAGAGCCATAAAGCAGTTTTGCGATTCAAGCTTTGCAAAGAATTGTTATTGAAGGATGGGGCAGTTAAAAACAAAAATAAACCATTTAATTCATGAATATTTCAATGACTGTTTGATAGTTTATGGTGCTGAGTGATAACAGTTGTGCTTGAGATGAACAGTTTAATATATTCTGATGCAACGTGTTGAATATGCGTTAATGTGAAATTTAGTTCTATAATGTTGTGGGGCTTATTCATTCTCTTCAGATTGAGTTTGCAGAATTTGAGGGGCTGAATGATGTTAGCCAATCAGAACAGTGGGAGTTTATGTTGAAGTTTTAAGGAGGCACTTAGACTGAGGGCCAAAAACCGGGTGTAAAATGTTTATATGTTACTAAACTGTGAGTGTTTTGGTGCAAAAAAATATTTTATAATATTATCATTTTACCAAAGGGAAGAAAATAAAATTATAAAAAAATAGCACTTTATGACCCCTTTAAATTTCAGTCAATGCTTTGTCATGACAAAAACATTTTTCTAAAAACTTGATCTATCTAGTTAAGAAATGCTATTGCATTATATAGCTAGTTCATAGCAGATCATTAGTTAAATGTACATTTGAAAGTTTGAAATGTCATGAAATATTTATTCATGTTTGTTTTGTGCATGAAAAATATTCTGTATAATGTTTGTTGACTTGCTGGCCATTACCTTTATAGTGGTATAATGGTGTTAAAAGTAGAGTGAAGATGGTTTAATGAGCAAATGTTGAATGGTGTGGGCAATAATCAAGTTAACCTGCTAATAAACATGCTCACATCATGGCTTGCTCTTCGTTTTGTATTTTATGGAGAGAGAAGACGGAGTGTCTGTGTCGTGAGGTTAGACTCTCTCAGTAATCCATATGGAATATAGGGTCAATGAAGGACAGTGACTCACTAGTCTTTGGCAGGGGTGGAAAGAGTACTGAAAATAATACTCATGTAAAAGTACTGTTACTTCTAAAAACTGTAGTATGAGTAGAGTAAATGTACCTGTCCTAAAAACTACTCAAGTAAGAGTAAAAGAGTAGCTCATTTAAAAGTTCTCATGAGTATTGAGTACAGAGTTGTGAAAGTTATACCCCTTTTATAATAAAACACAATGCTGCAATTTAAAAATGTTGCACACATACTGTAATATACATTCCCTTCTATAGATGTTTGCCAGAAAGGATAAAAAAAAATTGTATTTTATAGGTGTTTGTGATTGACCATTTTTAAAATATATCACTTATATATGATACTGTAAACACTACATGAATCTGATTTAAAAAAAATAAAAAGGGCGATATGATTATAGAAATGAAAAGATGAAAATTATTTTCAATATCATAATGTATGAAACAATAACATTAAATTAAGTTCATGTGTAGGGTTTAAATTTCCCTTAATGCTGACTGAGAGAGTTATTGTTGTGTATAAATCATGTTCAAAACAATGCAAGAAATGCAAAAAAAAATTATGAAAACCTACTAAAAAAGCAGGGTTACTTGCTGTGTTATGTCCCGCACAATAGAGGCGGTAGAGCAGTTGTTTGGTACAGGGGCTACATTGGGCTTTAAAATAATAATTCACACAAAAATGAAAATTCCCTCATCATTTAGTCACCCTTCTGCCATCCCAGATGTGTTTGACTTTCTGTCTTCAGCAGAAAACCAATTAAGATTTTTAAAAGAATATTTCAGCTCTTTTGTTCGATATGATGCAAGTAAATGGGTGCCAAAAATTGTTAAGCTCCAAAAATCACATAAGTCAGCATAAAAGTAGCCTAATCCATGTGACTCCAGTGGTTAAATCCATGTCTTCAGAAGAGATATGATAGGTTGGTGAGAAACAGATCAATATTACAGTACATTTTTACTATAAATTCTTCTCCCTGCTCAGTCAATCTCCACTTTAACTTTCACATTCTTCTTCTTCTGTTTTTGGTGATTCATATTCTTCATGCATATTGCCACCTACTGGGCAGGGAGAAGAATTTCTATCAAAAATTGATTAAATATTGATATTTTCTCACCCACAACTGTCATATAAATTCTGAAGACATGGATTAAACCACTGGAGTCATATGGATTACTTTTATGCTATATATTTTTCTATCAGACATTAGAAAAAACATGATAAAGGCTAAGCATAATTATAAGTTATTATATTATCACTACTTTCCTGGTAATTTATTATACAAAGTAACACTCTCTCTACATCTGGGGTCGGTATTATATAAAAAAAATATTATTATTTAAAATGTCACTGCTTTATTCTATTACATTAATACTTTTAAAGCTACTCAAGTTATTCAGCCAAAAGTAGTGAGTGGTTATCTTGTTATTGTTGTTCATCTACAATTTTTCTCAATCGATTTTACGCATTTCTCTAATCTCAGGTCACTGCTCTCAAAACAATTAACACAGCCATCTAAACACTTTGTAATTGTAAATCAAAATTTAATATTCATGCTTTCAAAACAGTTAACACAAACAACTAAATGAAAGTCATACTCTCAAATGCATATGTCAGGTTGTCAAATGCCTTCATATTGATATCTGCTGTGTTAGTAATGCACACAGCAAAGAAAATGCAATTTACTCAATTTTTCACACAACTGTCATGACTTTGCTATCTGTAAATGGGGACAAATATGAAAATTCAGAGCAAACAAACAATGAGGAGGAGGAAGAAGAAGAGGAAGAACAACATGTAGAAGAGGTGAAAAATGAGATGAGGTTGAGTGGGTAAGGGAAGAGAATATAGCAGGAAGAAAAGATGAGAAAAGGGGAAGGTTTTCTCAATTCTTTCAGTGGTGAGTACTGCATTGAAAAAGTTGAGGAAAGACTAAATGGAGATGGTGTAATGATGGTGAGCAGGGAGAAAGTGGACAGCAGGGTGGAAGAGTAAAGAAGAAACTCAGAAGTGGCTCAAATGGTCTGATAGTACCTTTTATATAACATATTATGAATCACAGTCTCTCTCTCTCTCTCTCTCTCGGCCTAATGTGAGCAGATCTACAGTGACTTCAATCTCAACAAAAAAGTATCAAAGTAGCATCATCCTTCCATAGGAAGAGCAGGAACAACTAGAAATTTAGAGACATTTTATGAAAACTGATAGAAAAAGGTCTTTATTGTGTATTTTTATGATAAATGTGTTTTTTCAATCATTGAGTTGTCTATAGCTGAACATTTTATGAATTCAATAGAGAACACATCTATAGTTTTGATGTTAGTATTTAGTTAAATACATTATCAGGAGGGAATATGTTGCTTCATTATGCAGTGAAATTTTATTTTTCTGCAAACTTGAGTGTTTGTTTTGTCTGCTGTGTAAATTGTTTTGAGAGCACTGATTATAGTTTGGAGAAATTTATAAAATCAACTGAGAAAAACTGTAATAGCCTTTATATGACATACTAGACAGTGCTCTATTTGGTTACATGTACACTTCAAGTCTGACATGTCGATGCAAATACACTTTTTGTTCCACTGTTTACGCTCACTTTAGACCAAACCGACTGTGTTTACATTAATGCCTCACCAAGGCGGACATTGGCGGAATTATAAAGTGTATTTGACCATTTAGGCACATTAGCGCACAAACATTAGCCGCCTGTCGATGAAACAGCACGCAGCTATAGAGGTCAGGAAATAAAAAGTCAATATTTTATATTTTATCTTGATCAACCAAACAGTGTTTGTCTTGCTATCATGATCGATGTAATGAACACCCCTTTTCTAGATGTAGATCATAGGCTAAATATAAAAAATTACTCAAATGTTTATCATCGATTTCAAGGACATGTCTCTCTTCATGTTTATATTTCAGATAAACATCAAGATTGGTTTATCGCCCAGCCCTATTGATAACATTTGCCTTAATCTCTCACATCAACCCAATAATCTCAGTGATAGATTGTTAAATTACAGGCAACATTATAGACACACAGAATCTAGTAAGCAGAAATATGAAATTTACCTCGATATGTTTCTTCAAATTAGAGGCAGGATTAATGCTGATATCTGGCTTGAGCAAATTAAACTCGCATGACACGATCAAGCAATTGGCCCTTTTCAATGCGAAAATCCCTTTTAGGTGCGGCCGATATGTTTAGCAGTAAACTGAGCTTGAGGCATCCTCGACATCCATTACAGTTGGCGCCAGATCTGCAGCTGCGATTCAAGCTTTTTACATGTGATATGATTTGACGGGAGTCACAAGACAGGGAAGTAGCGAACACAGACAGTGGGAAAATAGCTAAGTAAAAGTACAGTTACAGCACTTAAAATGTACTCAAGTAAAAGTATACAAATTTTAAACTACTTAAAAAAGTAGAATTCCTGGGAAAAACTACTTAATTACAGTAGCATGCGTATTTGTGATTCGTTACTTTACACCCCTGGCCTTTGGAGACCAAAGCTGCAAGAGGTTTCTGTACTAGTGATGCTGTTATGGATTTACATGGATGAGGACATGATATACTCAAACATATAACTTTTTTAAAAAAAAATTAAGACAGTTGATTTGTTAATCAATAGTGCAGGCATTACTTATCAGTATGCACCAATGACCAATTATTCAAAGTGGATGTGTGAGTTTAAAGGAATTTGCTATTGTTTCAGAAGTGGACCCTGGACTCTATAATCCGTTCAAATAGCTTACTTGTTGCTAACTTAACCAAACCAAACTAGATAAGGAGAACATGGAGATTTTTTTTTTTTGTTGCATGTCTTGAAATCGTTTAGCTGAACTTCAGCATGAACTTCTGACCTCTGTTAATGTTCCTAAAGCTGATAGCAATTGGCAGAAGGCTTGGCAATGGCTATACAGGGTATGGAATTGTTTGCAAATACTGTAGTGCTTCTTCTGTTTATACTGGTTATTCTTATTCTTCTGGTTAACTGTAAAAAGAGAAAATGTACAGTTGTTACATTAAAGGTCAATTTTTCGACCTGACCAGGCTCTTAAAATGACTTTGTATTGACTTTAATGAATGACTCATTTAGTGTAACTTCATGTAAATTAGCTGTTAAATTAAACAGTTTTTACAGTTTTTATCAGCTGTTGCTAATGCTGTTCTTAATAATGATTATGTAATTTCTTCAGCCACACTGTAAAAATGTTTTGTCATGCAACCTTAAATTTATGCATTAGAAATAGATGTTTAAGGGACAGTTCACCCAAAAATGACTACAAAAGTAGTTAAGTGGAATAGCAGCCTCAGTCACCATTCACTTGGGTTTGGAACAACATGAGGGTGAGTAAATGATAACAAACTTCTCCTTTTTGGGTGAACTATCACTTTAAGTTAACAACTGCATATTTGGCATTTTCAGATAAATAAAATATAGTCATATTACGAGGTAATACATTCATCTAATGTCATGCAATCTTGGTGCAATCCAGCTAATGTATTTTTCTCCATTTCTCCATCCTTTTTATATCCTCTCAAAATTTCCTCCCTTCCCTTTGTATGTTATCTCATGCCACATAGATGGTGAGTGGATGTCTTATTGAGCCCTCCTCTTATCCTGTTCAACCATGTCTGTTTCCCTAGCAGCTCCTCCTCCTTTGTTTACAATGTCTGCTTTTATCTTCCTCATTTCAACTCCAGTTCTTCTCCTGCACACCTTCCACCACTGCTTCATGTTTCTCTAATTAGAACGTCCTCTTCTTCGCCCAACTGATATATCAGTCAATCACCACCTTCACACCCCCTCCTCTCCCCTCTCTTTTGGTTTCCACCCCTCTCTTCCCCTTCTTGCTCTCTCTAACAGACAGCATTGTTGGTGATTTGGAGTTGTCCATGGTGCGACATCAGCCAGAGGGACTGGAGCAGCTGCAGGCTCAGACCAAGTTCACAAGGAAGGAGCTGCAGTCACTCTACAGAGGCTTCAAAAATGTGAGACTGCTGTCATTCAAGAGCCAAGAATTTTAATGATGATTCTTAAAGGGATAGTTCACCCAAAAAATGGCAAATCTGTCATTATTTACATGTCATTCAAAACCTGTATGACTTCCTTTCCTATGTGGAATGCTAAACATGAATTTTTTAAAAGACTTCACAGGGTTTATTTGCCACGATGACCATAAAAAAACACCCTAAAAGTAATTGATGAAGGAATCGACAGAATTCCACACACAGAATGGTTATTCATGAGGGGTTTTGTTAACTCACAGAGACAGAGATATGAGCTGTGTCATCAGAAGTGACAATCGTTGTGCTCTGCATGCGGTTAAAAAGCATTTGAAGCTGCTGGAGGTCTATTATGATCTGAAGAATGAACTTGTGACTCATTTGGACTTGTTTATTTAATAATGCAGCGTTATGGTAAATAGACATGCATGTGTTATGAACGTCGCCATCTTTAATATTTACTTCAGTTAATGTCACTATGGTTACAGCTGTTAGAATACAGTTGTGACTTCGGTTGTTCGTTTGTACAGACATTATTCAAGCCACTACTAAAAAAAGTTGTATGAACAGGACATTTCAAGACTCACGCGTGTAAGTAAATGCAGTTGTCAACCTAAACACTGACTGTGTGAATGTAGCCATTGGTTCTCATTGCATCTCATGACAAAATGCGTGACATGACAGACACGACAAAAACCATAGAGGTTTGATGCTATCAATGTTCCCACCATTATTGATTTTAGTGCTTTATTTGATTCAATTAGTTATATTTGAGATTGAATAACAACTTTTGATTTTCCGTTCCTGATAACGAATTTTGAAATGTAATTTTCGTATAGCTTCAGAAGACTTGGAGCATTGTAGGGATGAATCAGATCCGATACCGTGCTCATGCACTCGTAAAAATGCTCCAATACAAAAAACTACCATCTGACATACAAATGTGTTTATGTGCCTCACAGAGACCGTGATTATAACATGATCAATTAGAGGGACTCATAGATCATTTGAGGCTCTTCTGTGCCTTCTTTACTCTCATCCTGATGTCCTCTTCCTCCCTGCTCACCATCATTACACCATTACATCTCCATTTGGTCTTTCCTCAACTTTTTCAATGCAGTACTCACCCCTGAAAGAGTTGAGAAAACCTTCCCCTTTTCTCTTAATTCCTTCCTCCTATATTCTCTTCCTTTACCCAGGCTACCCATTCTCAGTTTGAACCTCTTATTTGTCTTGTTCTTCCTCTTCTTCTTTCTCATTGTTTGTTTAAACAGAATTTTCATATATTACCCCGTTTATACAGTCGAGAGCAAAGTCATGACAGGTGTATGAAATATTTAGTAAATTGCATTTTCTTTGTTGTGTGCATCACGTGGCGACCTACTTTTCCAGAGGTGAGAAGTTATCTTCAAAAACACACTTGAAACAGAAAGGGCTTTCCTGCTAAATGGCAAAGTATATCAGTGATTTACCTTTGATTTATTATTATTATTATTATTATTATTATTATAATTATTATTATTATTATAGTAGTAGTATTACACTGAACATTACACAATTATAGAGTAGTGATATAATATCACTACTCTATAATTGTGTAATATTCAGTGTACTACTACTACTACTATAACTAATAATAATATTATAATAATAATGATAGTAAATGTATTATATTTAAGCTATATCTTACATATGTGATGCTCTGTTATGCAGTACTTCTTTTGACAAAAAATAACTCCATAAATAACAAAATGTTGTAATTTGGATTGTGGTATGAGGTTCTTTATAAAATCACTTCATTTGATAAAAATAATACAATATTATGGTGAAATTGTATTGTTCTATTTTAATTTGATTAAAGTTTTAATTCATTAATTTATTTAGAAACCACTTTGATGGAAAAAAATTGAAATAAACTGTTGATATGGATTTCATAAAAAATAAAAATAAATATATAAAACAGGTATCGGTATCGACAAGTACCAAAAAGGAAATCTCGTGCTCGTACTTTTTCTCAAAAAAGAAAATGGTATCGGGACATCACTAGAATAAAGTGCACCCAATCTGTCTTTTTGTGGCTTGACAGACCACTGTCACTATTCATTGTCATTATATGGTTGATAAACCCTGTGTAGACATTTTAACAATCACCTTCCTCAGAAGTTATATGTATTTGGAGCGACATTAGGGTGAGTAAATAATGACAGAATTTGCATTTATGGTTGATTTATTAAGTTTGTCACGTTTTGTTTTTTTTGTATTTTTTTTAAGAAAACCTAATAAAATCTTAATAAAATCTTTTGAGTAAAAGTTTCTTCTTTTTATCTGTCATGTTTCGGATTAGGAGTGTCCTAGTGGATTGGTGGATGAGGAAACATTTAAATCTATATATTCCCAGTTCTTCCCCCAAGGAGGTAGTGTGATGTTGCATTTTCCACTTTCATTTGGTGATAATTGGTGTTTTATTATTATTATTATTAATATATTTGTTTTTTGCAGACTAAGTACATTATGGTAATAAAATGCTTCTAGCAAAAGCTAATGAACAAATTGACTCAACATGAATATGTCATATGGATGAATGTTTAAAAATATAAATAATATTTTTATAATATTATTCGTATGATGAATTTAATATAAACACATTGTAATAATTTTTAAATATAGTATATTGATCACGATTGCATGCTTTTTGTCACTTTAAAATTACACTACCAGTCAAAAAATTGGACACATGGCTACATTTGTTTCTAATGTTCACATAAAATGTCTTTTTTTTATTTTATTGTCCAAACTTTTTGTCTGGTGTAAGTTATTAAATCTAAATATTTTTAAAGGAATATCGAGTTAATGAGTTATCTTCTCCAGATGCATCCAAGTATGCACACTTCCTTTTCAACGCATTTGACCTGGACCGAAGCGGCTCTATACGTTTTGAAGTAAGGAACATTGTTAAATAGTAAGAACTATTTTAAAAACTTGTATTTGTCTGTTGTACTCGTCACCCCATTAACTCAATTGTTCATATTCATATAAATCGTAAGATGAATTAACCAAACCATCACAACCTGGATAATTAAGCATTTTAATACGTGTGTTTTGACAGGACTTTGTAATTGGCCTCTCTGTTCTGCTTCGAGGTTCTGTGACAGAGAAACTGAGGTGGGCCTTTAACCTGTATGACATAAATAAAGACGGCTACATTACAAAAGAGGTATTAAGAATCATTAAGTTAACCAAATGGACATCGCTTAATTAGTTTGATGTGTTAGCCATTATTAATTAAAATGGAGTCACTTTTTGCAGGAAATGTTGGAAATCATGAAGTCCATCTATGACATGATGGGCAGGTACACTTATCCTAGTGTTAAAGAGGATGATCCATTTGAACATGTGGAGAAATTCTTCCAGGTACTGATCCAATGTCAACCTTTATCAGAAAGCCATGACCACCTGCTTGCAGAACCTGCAAAGTTCTGAAATCACATTTGTTTCACAGAAAATGGACCGAAACAGAGATGGTGTGGTCACCATTGATGAGTTCATAGAGACCTGTCAGAAGGTAGGTCGGGCATACATTTAAAGAGGTAAAATTATAAAAGATAAACATGAGATAAAAGTATATTGTAACTTTCAGAACTCAAAACTTCCTCCCCAGTCTAAGAAGACTGTATATCGAAACCAAGCTACAAACAGCTCACTTTTAAAAAAAATGCCTGATATGAACTCTTTAAATCATGTTGCTTTCATACCCTTTATAAAAATATTTAAGGTTCCAAACCATGCAAAGGCATAATGATCAGAGTTGGATGTCAGATATAGTATGTCAACATTCAGTTGATTTATGTTGATATGGATGCTTGTACTGTCAGTGTGTGACAGCTAAAAATATTCTTACTGTAAACTGTCAGAAACAATCTGACACATATTTTCTCCCTCTGCTGTTTCTTTAGGACGAGAACATCATGAGCTCCATGCAGCTGTTTGAGAATGTCATTTAGATCCCAGCACAAAGTCCACAATTATACCTGCTCATTTCCCACTCTGCTCTCCGCATTGTTCCACAGGGACTCGAACACATACATTTTGTTTCCTAGGCCTAGCACATCATCTGCAGCATGTGAATGAATATTTGATTGATCGTACTGAATGTTATAACAACACGGAGTGTGAGGCGACTGTGAGCGTGTTGTTACTAAATGTCTCTGCTTTCCATATACTGTGAGTTCAAAATGTTCATTTGTATATATGTATATAGAGGTGTTCTTAAACTGGATGACTGCTACCTTGATAAAATGGAACTTTTGCATGTTTGCCTGCTATTCGGCTGATCTGTGTTGCTTTTATACACAGAAATAAAGGCATCTGGGAATGTACAGAGCATACTAATGGAGGATATGTGAGCTTTTTTCTCGTTATTTCTTTGAACATTTTATTATTGGTATTTTTTCACATTGTTAAAATAAAATGATGCCAAATTCACTTACAAAACCTATGGGTTGTTACTTAAAAGGAATACTGTAGGTTGAAAATTAAAGACAGACAGAAACTGTCCATTATATGCTATAATAACTGTTATTTTTTAATTCATAATTTAATTTAACTTAAAACAAGAGGTAAGACAATTAGAGCCAATTGGAATAGCTTGATTAGATATGCAGTTTACAAGTATTTATACTACTGCACTATTGAATGCTTGATTCTGATTGGACAGACGAAAATCCCTTTCAAGGCAAGTCAGTCCACTCGGTGATCATCTTGGGAATGTTCCCAGGTACAAGTGGCATAAAAGTACTTCTCCAATCTGCTTAAATGGTAAAGTTCGAATCTCCAAAGTGGTTGGTCTAGATTATGATCAAAGAACATATTAAAAGTCAGCAGTAAAATCTGACAACAATGGTATTTAAGTTGTGCTGCTTTAGCTCAGATCACAAAAAAGAAAAAAATGCTAATGTCTCTAAAAGGTGATTGGGAATTTTACCTGTAAGGAGGGACTTCCTTTTCGATTCCCTCCATATTGGGTGTTCCTATTTCTCCCATTAATCTTAATGCAAGTGCTCTATGTTGGGCAAAACAGTCTCTGTTACACAGTGGCGGGACGTGCATTTAAAGTCTAGGTCTTCAGTCTGATTCATGCCATTAAGAAAACACAGATTCACAGTGAATAAGACCCCCTATGCCTTTGGGAACATACATTTTGTCATAGCTAACTAGTAATACCAATTGACATTCGGTATTCGCACAAAAGCTAGAAATTGAAACGGCACTTAAGCCTAATTTTAACTGCAGCATGACAGATTTGTGAAATGAACGTCTGCTGAACAGACATTCAAAAATCATAATTTTTCATATGAATCTACCAAGGAGGTCTATAATACCTGGAAAAATCTATCTAATTATTTTTGCGATTTAATGCAATGATTTTTGACTCTTCTCAACGGCAATACCAGCAGTGATGACAGCCGACTCGTCAGCAATATCTCCCGCTTTCCACTCTTGAATTACGCACATCACTTAAAGCATGATTGTGTCACTCAAGGCCAGCTAGAAGGCCTCAGCTGGGACATATCCTAAAGATCACATCCATCCATCCATCCATCGACAACCGCTTATCCTGTACAGGGTATCGGGGGGGCTGGAGCCTATCCCAGCTAACATTGGGCGAAAGGCGGGGTACACCCTGGACAGGTCGCCAGTCCATCGCAGGGCCACACATAGACAAACAACACTCACACTCACATCCACACGTAGGGCAATTTTTTTTTTTTTTTTTTGGAGACATCAATTAACCTAGCCTGCATGTCTTTGGATGGTGGGAGGAAGCCGGAGCACCCGGAGAGAACCCACGCAGACACGGGGAGAACATGCAAACTCCAAGATCACATCCACCAAGAACAAATAAATCAATCTGATTGGCTGATGAATCTGACTTTAGTTGCTCATTTATTTGCACTGTTGAGGGATTCTGTGGAAATTCTGAAGGCCTGACAGGGTAGAGCTCAGACACACATGCTGCTTCGGCTTCAGATTCGGGCATGTGATTTGTGAAACAGTTGTCACGATTTGCTTGTAAGCATCAAGGAATAAATTCTGATTGGATCAACTTTTAGTTTTTCGATTGTTTGTAGATTAATTACGAGTGGAAAGCGATTAAAAATACACAGGCAAAAAGGTGATTGAGGATGAAAATAATTTATTTATTTGCATATTAGGGCAGCAGAGAAGGCTTTGCTGGCCCTGAGAAATTGCCACTGCTGTTACAGTTCCATACTTAGCCAAATTATTAAGACACTGCCTATGCAAAAAGGATTAAAGTGATAATTTCTATATTTTTCATAATTTATTTGAATATCTGTGGAAGTAACCCTCACTCATACCGACACTCAGCAAACATACATATGCTCACACATACAGTACGCACTAGCGAGCAACACACAGTAGAAATTGCAAACTAGATAGCACACGTACATCTCAGAGATGTCTGTTTTAGATCTTTTCATCTGGAAATCATCACAATCTAATTAACATCTGCTAAATTTATCAGATTGACAAAAATTCTAAATCATAACCACTGGCTGAATGTCTTATTGACATCTGAGACATACTTATTGACATAAGTCAATAGACATATCGCAGATGATCAAAAATACATCTTCCAGATGTAAACACACACATTAATAGACATCTGAGTGATTTATGTGTGCTTTCAGGACAGGGAATGCTTGAAATTGCACATAGCTGTACTTGTAGCTGCCAGAATGTGTACAGCATGCTAGCAAAAAGTATTGAGCAGTAATAGGCCCAGTAAAAATAACCATTTCCATCAATTTACTGTTCCCTCTCAGGCACTGGAGCAAAAATCCTATTAATTATTTTTATACTTAAATTTTGCTGAACAAATGGCTTTAGTCATAATTGACACTGTTTAGTGTTTACAACTCTGGTGACTGCTACATTTTCTTTCATGGTGTGTCATTCACAAGCTGTTATAAATGTTCCTCTTTTTCTATCGCCTCACTTCCTCAAACACAGACAATCAATTAAATTCAGTATTTTAAACACTGTGTCCTTAGAACTTGAATATCTGTGCCTCTTCAAAACGGAAGCATTGTATTCTGAGAAATGGAATGGAAACACAAAGAAATGTGCCAAAATTATGCCTGATATAACACCCATCACTCTTATGATATCCCAGCTTATAAATGTATGCTTAAAACATATTTCATATGTTACATGAACATGAAAATGTCCAGTCCCCTTTCAAGTAGGTCAGATCGACGCTGTGACAGTATATCCAGTTCGTGTACTAATCCTTCTTTTAAACCAGTTCTTTAAGTGAACGAGTTGAACTAGTTAATCAAATCTGACTGAATCATTTGAAAGAGTTTGCATCTCGAGTCAACACTGATCCACAAGTTACTCTATCTTAACCTGTCTCTCGGATTTGTCTGACACTCCGAATTGAAATGAGCCAATAACTGGGAGTAATATGATCCTAGAACTGGTGATATCTGCTTTTGCCAACACTTCTTTGCAATTAACCGCTCCAACTAGTTCACAAATCGGACTGACGCTCGGTTATAATCAGCAATATGCCCTTACATATGGCTTTATTCCATGACGCCGGCATATTATCATTATATATAGTAACGCCATTAGGTGATGATATAAATGAACTGGTGCACCATTTTTTTTCACCAGTTAATTGAAACGAACCGTCCGAAAGAACCGGTTCGCGGAAAAGAATCAGACTTCCCATCCCTATGCGACAGTAGCTGATGCTGTGGGAGCTCCTCCTATTGGCGGTGACCTTGAAACCCTATAGCACCATGCTAATTTTATTGGCTAGTGACGCTTGCCACTGTCCTGTGCATACGTCATCATGGGCCTAAAATCCTTCTCATAACAATATATTAAAGCCAGCATCTTACTAGCAGGTACAGAACAACTTGTTTTTGGCTTAGGGTGTCACACACATACTGAATGCTGTGCTTGAGGTCTCGCTCTCTTCAGTCGGAGGTCTGTTACACATACACCAATTCAGAATGGTGGAGACATACCGACTGGCTTATACTGACCAGTTGTCTTGAAACGAGGAAACGGGATGCTGCGTAGATGTAACTGATTTTTTGCTCTAAATGCCCCGAGAGATGCGCTCTTCTTCAGTCCAGTACATAGCATCAGCAGCTGTTGTTGGAATGTTCCTTTTTAGGTGGGAAGATTTAAAAGATATAAAGATATTTATAACATGCATCATTTACGATTTGTTTATTTATTTGGACAATACTCACTTGCATACTTTCTTATATAATTTAAGCAGATCAGCCCAGAGTTATCCAGGTGAAATTTCTCAACTATGCATGTTTTGGCATTTATTCATAGGAGAGTATGTTAACCTCTGACCCCTTAGACATTCTACTGAAGCATACTTCCTGTCTGGACTAGTAAACTGCCTGAGCTTTGGGTGCCTGTTTTAGTAATTATCTTGGCTTGCAGGCTGAATTGTGGTTGGGGGCAGTACATGTGTATATCTGCTGCATGTGGGAGGAAGTCTAAATTCGAATGAGATAGCTCTGACTTCCTGTGTAAGTGTTTTCAATGAGGAAGAGTCTGACAGGGAGCGGCAAAGGATCTTTTCGCTTGTCAAATACACACGTTCAACCTCGACACAGCTGTTTCCATGATGACCAGCTGATCCAGCCTGAAGACTTCCACATTTCTTGGCTGGTACCATCCCATTTTCTAAATCCCACTTCTCTCATAGGGCAACTGGATTTTGACTTTGTTTCTCTGACGGGCTCTCACGCGTTCAGCTTTTCCAGTAAGTCACCTGCCTCATCAGCATCTACTTGTCTTTTACTCAGTGCACATCTTCTTTTCCAAAGCTCTCAGAATGGAGAGTTCAGATATCTCAGGACCTGAGTGAAAAGATATATATATATTGTGGTTGATCGAATCAAATATTTATTGTTTAGATAATAGCTAATAAGTTCAAATGTTGATTTAAAACTTCCTCAGATCTTGCTGTTGTAATTTTAACATATTCTATTTTAACAGCCTGTTTTAATAGGTTATTGTGTGGTGCCACCATTTAGCCCATCCCTTCTTAAGTTTGTGTGTGTGTGTGTGTGTGTGTGTTTGTTTGTTTGTTTGTTTGTTTGTTGAGCTTGCATGTGTGACGGTTCTGCGATTATGATGTAAAAAGTCATGAGATTCTTCTCTAATCACAGACAAAGGTCTCTTCTCTCCTTTTGAAACAGCCTGCTTTAACTCATTAGGCTACAGGCCTTCTTAAAATTTCTCCACTGGTCCAACATGGACAATGTGGATTCAGACAAGATGCAGATCGGAGAAAACAAATTTGTAAGCAAGTAAGTCACTACGACAAGGTTTTTTGCTCTTTTTTTATTTAGCTGCACTTTTTGTAAACCTGAACTCATTTTCATTTTTTTCATAGGAGGACTATTCTCTCGCACCTTAAAACATACAATATTTACTATGAAGGACAAGCTCTCCAACTGAGACACAGAGAGGTTGGTTTGAAATGTAACCAAATGCTTGTGTTGCTGATCTACATCTGCGTCAAAGTATTATGTTTTATGACTTCTGTATTGTTTATACAGGAGGAGGGAGAGCTGATCATTGAGGGTTTGCTCAATGTATTTTGGGGCGTGAGGCGGCCAATCAGACTGCAAATGCAAGACGAGAAGGAGTCAGAGAGGCCACGCTCCTTACTAACGTCACTGAGTGCAGAAACGGACATCAGCACAGACATGTCAGAAATTACATCATACTAAACCACATTGTAGAAGCTGTTAAATACAAAACAGTCTTACACATGGGGTCATTTAAATGCAAAGCAGTTTATACAATCAGTGATTTTAGTTTATTAGTGCTGGGTGGAGCTTCAAGGAATATTCTGGGTTAAGTTAAGCTCAAGCGACAGTATTTGTGGCACAATGTTGATTACCGCGAAAATGTTATTCGCGGTAATCAACATTTATAAATAAAAGACTTGAAAACAAAACATGAACAAAAACATATTTAAATGTGACACGCATATTGTTTCTGTCTTGTGGCTATATTTTTTAAAGAATAAGTATTTTAGCGTTTACTGATTGAACCCATCACTTCCTTTGTAAATATTCAGATTATTGCTTCTTTTGTTTTTTTATGGAAATGAGGGGTAAATCGAAATTATTTTTGTGTTAATCAACATTGTGCTACAAATAATTAATAAATACAAATAAATTAATAATATTACACTTTTAAAAAGTGATAATCTATGAGAGATAACCCTGTTTGATAACCAAATTTTTTTTCATTTGATAACGACTAAATTAAATGGTTTTGTTCCATTCAAAATTTCATATAATCTGAAAAAATTTACCAAAATTATTAGGTTTCACCAACAAAAGTCCTTTTTATAGGTTAGATCAAGTAGAAATAGATCCTTGAGGTAACAAATGCACTATGCAATGGAAGTTTGGCAACATTTATATACTGGCATAAATGTAAAAAAAAAAATAATAATAAATTGTATTTAATATAATATAGTATAGCCATAATACTATGTGTTAAAATCTGACTAGTATGATATAATTGTTTACTAACCTTGTTCAAAGTAGTTATATCCAATCATATAACTCATGACATGTAAATCCGGTAAACCGTGTAGAAACTGTCATGAAGTAATTAGCAGAAAAGTAGTGATTACACAAAGCAAATGCACCAACAGGAATTACATTGGTAACACTTTTTCCACCTAGAAAAGTAGTCCAACCTCAAATAGGGCATTCCAGATAAAATAACTTTTTGCTCAAGAGTTTTAACAAAGATATAAGCGTATTTCCTGTTTTAAACCCACTGGAACGCTGGCCCCATAGACTTCCATTATAAGTGCGTTTCTGTATGTGTGGTGGTTGTTGATTTTTCTTCCAAAATGAGAGTCAAGATGTCACAAATGCTGTCGAACAAGGCTGCATTTGTATTTAACCAATAACATTCCATTTATTTTACTTTCTTGCATTCCAGAAATAGTGAAACAAACCAGGCCTCTATTTCCATTGAGGTCACTGCAGCAGACAACCAATCAAACGACAGCTCGGGTGAAGAAAAAGAAGAGGAAGGTGAATGCATTCTTTACTTTTTCAAAAACCTTAAAATCACTGAGTGTGTTCACTGTCATTTACACTCTATTAGGTATATTTGTATGACTGTGTCTGTCTTGTTTTGGTAATACCTCATCTGACAGGTAATGGAGATCAGGTGGTGTCACAGTCCGAGCGTCTCCTCAGGACAAGAAGTGATGTCGGTGGGAGAAGACTTGGTGGTCGGAGACTTGGAATCAGGAGAGTCAACAGACACAGATGCTCCTTTAATGGCCACTTCTACAACCACAAGGCAGGAGATGAACCTTTGTGTTTTCATGTCTTGTCGAGGTACATTATCAAAATGTCTTTTCAAAATTCCTTCTCTCAAATAGACGGCAGTTTTCACCCCATCCTTTGGTTCTGTGACCAATGTTCGCGTCAACAGTTGTATGACAACAGCACAGGTGTTGCGGGTGTTATTCAACAAGTTCAAGATTGAGAACAACCCAGACCAATTTAATCTCTATCTTGTCCACACTAGTGGAGGTATGTCAGAACTGGAGCAACTATGTTGAATTCAATTTTGTTACATCTTTCTTAGGTTTGCTATGATCAGTTCAATAATACATTCTGAATTTTGCACAATATTTGCTCATGTGTTCCTTTGCCTATTCCTGCTTCCAGAGAGACATCAGCTAAAACCGAATGACCATCCATTGGCAGTAAGGATTTTGCAAGGCCCTTGTGAACAGGTCAGCAAAATCTTCCTATTGGAAACGGACCAGGTGGAAGAGGTTACCTATGATGTAAGCAACTAAATCATCACATAAAAGCAAGTACACAACAGTGAGATATTGTATATTTTGTTGTAATACTCGATCTTATCCGGAAGGTGGCACAATACATCAAGTTTGAGCTTCCTGTGTTACAAAGCTTCATCACAAAACTGCAAGAGGAAGAGGAAAGAGAGATGCAGAAACTGAAGAAGAGGTACTTCCCAAAACAGATTTACAGGCTTGAATTTAAGAGTATTTTAAATGCAGCATTTTAAATGATTGTGTGCTCTCATTTCTTTTCTGTATGCCTAATCTTTCCTGTTATTTCAGGTACATTGTTTTGCGTCAGATCATCAAGAAAAACATGCAGTATTTAGCTGATAAGCGTTCATGAAGCTGATACTGTCCATGCACTTTTGTCCAAGCATGTGTCACTCCATCTTTGAAGCACCAACAGCAACTAAATGGTGCTCTCTCAGGAATTATTAACATGTTTTCAGTTTCTTAGCATCTCAATATTCAAAGATGCCAATGGCTTTCTCTAGATAAGCTTCACTGGATAAAATGGGTCAAACAAAGAGCCTCCATAAGTGTGATTTATTTTTATTTTTTTAAACCTGGTTAAATGTAGAGCACAAATTATGTGAATAAATATTTAAATGAAGAGAAATACTTTGTAAATCTAGATTGTATTTGTCTTATTTTATTGCAGACTATTTGTAATGTTTATTGGTAATAAAATGTATATTTCTCAAATTTGTTCGAGTATTTTACAAGTGTCTGCGCAAGGACGTTTGCCTTTGATAATAAAAAACATTCTGAAACTTTTTTTGCACATTGTTAGGCATTATGTTTTAACAAAATGACAAGTCTCTTAGTTTTTCCATAAGGTAAAAAGACCTGTAATCTCTCCTAATACATTTTATTTTCTCTCCTCAGCACTGATCTATAATATGTGAAATATGTGAACATAATGGTCAACAATATTGGCATGAGGGGGGAAACAGGCTGAAACAGGCTGCAGCTGATCTGTTTTAAATTGTAATAGAAATAGCTTTAAGATTAACTATGACCACAACAACAGACTAGTACCAGGCTGTAAATCTCCCTCTGCTGTGCCATTGTTCTCAAAGGGGTGGGGCTAGTTAGCATCCCCTTGTTATTTAATCCTGTTGGGTGAGTGACAGTTCCACAAGGTGGTTGTTTACCGCAGCTTCTTACAGTGATGTTAAGAAGTTCATCAAGCAGTGAACTGAAACCAGTTTTCAGCACTATTGCCGGGTAAGATGCTTGTGTTTGTAGCAACAGATGGAGCCCTGAGTGGGGGTTCTTGCCTTGTTGGTATTTGCAAATTAAAGTTAAAGATAAATATGTTGTGATAAAACATTTAATCAAATGTAGTAAATAAATAATATAGTTTATATAAGGATGCATTTGGGTTACATGAAATTGTATCATAAAGACATTTATTTATTTTTATTGAATTTTAATGCTTTATTTTTTATTATTATTATTATTATTATTTTTACTATAATGACTGGTGAATTGTTTGAAATTACATCATCAATATAGACATTCTGATTATCTAATGCAGTACATAGATAATAGATCATTACAACACAAGTGCTTCATTGTACAGTTATTGCAAAACACAGCACTCTTTGTAGGTGCACTTGACACAGTTCATCTTATCACTCAGTTTGCTTTTCAGCAGCCATTGGCTATGGTCTGGGTTCTCTGGGCAGACCTGGTATGGCTACGGCTGTGGTGACTCCTCTGAAGACAGCCGCTATTGCTACCCCAATGAACCTGGATAAAACAATCACTCAGACTGGCGGTATTATAGAAACACAGCCAGCTCAGACCATGTGGCCAGCATCTTCATAATGCTTGGAGAAGTGGCACACATTTTCATGTGAATCTAAATTACAAGATTTGGGGCATGATTTTGAGGTTTTTGAGGTCATTGAGAGGTCATTAAGAGACTTCTAGAAATCAATAGATTTTCATTTTTAAAATACAGCAGATGCAATCATTTTGATAGGTGAACCAGGAAAATACACATGTTTGATGAGGAGGAAAACAAAGACTTTCGTAAAAGTAATTATTTTACATCAGCAATATGCCTTTGTTGATAAATACTTGGAGGAATATTACATTTTTGGTAGGAAACTTGGATATTGACTAAACTTTAGAGCTGTTAAAAAAATCTTGTGTCATGTTTATGGCAGCAAAATTTTTTTAATTGTGGTCCGTTAATACAACTGCAAAAGCTTTAATTTAAGGGCTACTATTTAAGTGCATACTTTTATACATCTGATATTATTTTAAACAGACTTGAAGTGGGCTTTTTTGCGTATTTTGGGAAGTAGTTTAAACTCTGCCACTGTATGCTTCTTGTATGGTTTTGAGTTGAAATTAATGAATTGACTATGCTTAATTATGTCCATTTTGTTTATTGAAATACTATATCACTTTCTTCTAATTATGGCGTTCAGTTTTTTGTTTTTGTTTTATTTAAAAAAAGAAGAAGAATTTGTCGGTCTCCTAGCAACCTGCCAGATGTATCATGTGAAGGTTCAAAGTGTTCGATGATGTTACCATAGCAATGGTCTTCATTTTGCTGCAAGGGCTTTCAGGCAGAGCAGCCATTGTATGATCTATAAAACATATCTCAAAGACAACATTTGTACTATTTGTCCTCCTAAATTTCAATGTACATAAAGGAAAAATGCTTTTGACTTTCCAAACTTATTAAAAAACATAAAATAATTACAAAAAAATATAGACCTTTCTACAGTTATATGAATTTATATGCTTTATGCCTATGTCCAGGTATTGGTCATATGACTCGGGTAGTTGCCATAATGTGTAGTTGGGTCCATGGTTATTTTATTTTTAAGAACTGGACCCATAACGTTTGTGCATAGTGATTGTAGTAATATTCCTCTTGAGGGCTGATGAAGTGGTAGTTATGGCGAGGAAATTGGCCGACTCCTTAGCCTATGGCCATTCATGCCACTGCCCCAACACCTGCAGCAACAATTGCCTTTTTAGCAAAGCCTTTGGATTGTAAAGAGGGAGCATAGCCCATACTATGCACTGATCGGGAGAAAGGGGAGCCACCCATTCCAAACGCACCAGCTACAAACATACCCCCCTGGGTATTCTCCAGGCTGGCTTCCTGTTCTTATTGGGTAATGTCCAGCTGCTGGATGTCCACCAGGACTGTAACCACTTCTACCTGGATTAAAATAACCTCCTGCAGCAGGGTAACCATCTTGGTTTGGATATCCTCCTGGGTTTGGTGCCTCATCCAGGATAATGACCTCCAGCGTTCCGTTAAAACATTAAAATCTCTCTTTCACTTTTTCATTCTATTTACAGCTGAGGCTTTACTAAGGGCCAAAAATCTAATTTGATTGAGGGCTGTGGGGTGAAAGTAAACATTGCATTATATCAAGCTGTATTATATAAAAAATATTAAAGTCCCCCCCCCCCTCCTTTATGATTTCATGATATATAAAAAAAAAAAAAAAAATGTAATGAAGAGCTACTTAAATGGCATGTTTTTGTTGTTGTTGTTGTTGTTGTTTTCCCGTTTTGTCATATGTCAGGCAGACCAAATGGCCAAATCTAAGGACATCTCAGGCCAACACTGGTTTGAGCATCTCTGATTTACAGGGTTCGCACAAGGTCCATATACCAGGAAAATGGCCTTGTTTTGTTTAAAAATGCTTGAAATTAAAACTGAACATTTCTTGTGTAATGTGTCCATCAAGAAGAGATCCATACACTCAATTTTCATTGAATAATTTGTCTTTGAATATAAATTGTATTTACATTCTGTAAATTCTTCGGAAACCCTGAACCACAAGCTGAAAAAAAAATTGTCTTCGTACCTTCCTGAGCCTATGTCCTTCAAATATATTTTATTTTTCTCAGGCAAAAATAATAATTTTTCTCAGATTTATTTTTTTCTCTTGAAAATATTTTTTTTATCCTCAAGAGGAAACATGAGGGGTTTTTTATTGCTAGCAAACAATTAGAATGTGGTACCAACCTCAGCCACCAGGTGCATCATTATGAAATATATTGAAGATTTGCAAAACATTTTTATTATTCTATTAACAAGTTAATTCTATATAACTATAAATCCATGAATCAACAGTTAAAACCACAGACATTCCTGTCCCCTTGTAGGCATATGATTTAATACAGTGACACCTGGTGGCAGAGGTTGGTACCACACATTCAATTGTTAGCTCGCAAGAAAAATAATTCTCATGTTGTGCCTTGAGAAAAAAAAATTTAGAGAGAAAAAATATTTCAGAGAGACCTTTTTTTTTTTTTTTTAGATGTTATATATTTATTTTTTTCTGAGAAAAAAACTATTTTAGGACATAGGCTCAGGAAGGCACTAAGACACCCCAAAAAATGTTTTAACCATTGGGATTATTTTTTTAACCTTGCGGTTCAGGGCTTCAATAAGTTGTTGATAAAAATGTAAAAAAAAAAAAAAAATTTTAATTAAAATAATAACAATTTGGTAACGCTTTAGATTACAGCCCGCAATCTACAGTGTAAATACACTGAATTTACAGTGTACCTTTTTTGTATTAATAGCGTAACAACACGGTACATACTTGTAAGTATAAGGGAACAATATGCAAAGTTTGGGGAATCTTCTTCTTCTTACCATTTGCATTGCGTGCCCAGCCACAGAACAGCATCTTGTTCAGCCAGGTGTAGAGCCTTGAGTCCGCCATTTAAATAAGTTAGCGGACACTTGTTGACAATGTGCTGCATGGTTTCTGGTTCCCACAGCTGCAGTTCGGGTTGGTGGCTTGACCTCACCGTACAAGGTTGACTGCACATCGACCTTGTCCCAGCCGAGTTAGCGGTCATATCCTCTGGACCGGGTTCAACCAGACAGTTATTCTTGATGGCAGGCGGGCTGCTTGATGCAGTGTTATGTCCGTGTTGAGTGGCAATTTGTCATTCTCTTGGACTTTAGTAAAAGGGGGTAACAACCTGGATTATTACAAATTAATTATACTTTGAGTATTTTATAACTAAGGGGTAACTATTCTAATATTACGTGGTATATGACCTTATACTATTCTAAACAACAATCTTTGAGAACAATTAAGCAAGAACAGACACAGTGTACCTTTATGTAATAATATTGTACTTAGCCTACACATATAGGCAACTGTAGGTATTTTTTAACTACGGGGTACATACTCTATTATTACAGGATTTACTTTTTTCAGTGAGGAAAAAAGAAAACAATTTAAAATAATTCATAAACCATGAAAAGTGAGGCTTAGAACATCCCCACTTGCTACTATGAATATGGAATACTTTCAGCTAATCTATGTGGTTGTGGTGTCAATATATGCATGATAGAATATTTTTACCCGTTAAAAAATAAAAAGACATTGTTGTTATTGAGATTTATTGTACGTTCAGCCTCGACAAATAGTAGCAAAACGTTTATCTAAACAGAAACGGTGGTGCGTTGAACACCTTGTTGTGTTACACAAGCGTTACAACTATGGCAGCTGAGAAGGCCATTCTTTGCGTTCTTTTCCAATAATTTTCGAAGCCAAAGGAAAACCGGTTTAAATACGTGTTTAATAGTTACAGTCACTGCCCTTACCGTCCCGAATAGCAGATAACATCCAAATCGAGTGAAAGGATATGTGGAATAAGGATATGTGGAATTTGTGGTTCCTAATTATGGATATCCAACATTTGCCTCGCATTTCAGGCAAAATTTCTTCTAATGTCTACAACTCTTGCGTACACTGTTGCATTGGACACATTTGTAAAGTACTGTAGTTGGATCCATTGAGCGCGCTGCCTTTCTAATATGGCGGGGTTTATACACCTTGCTGCTGATTGGGTAACACCTCTGACACAACCACCAAACGCCAGAAAACGTATCTTAAAGTCCGTTGCACACCGTTTTTGAGATTGAACATCCCGACGTTAAACTTATCACAAATTCTGTTTTATATGGGAAAATGTAGATTCATCCCTATCTGATTTGGTTAATATGATTGTTCTCATGGTTAAATATCATAGTAGTAAGTGGTGATGTTCTAAGCCTTATTTTCATAGTTTGTGAATGATTTTAAATAGTTTTTCTTTTTTTCCTCATTGAAAAAAGTAAAGTCTGGTAAAAATGCAAGAAAGATGTGTAGTGATATATCCAGACAATTGCTGTTTTGATAAATATCCCTTGTTATGCTACGCCTAAAGGATGTTTTTATTTTTTAACTAATACCCCCTTGTTGTTTGGTATTGTGTAGGGGACGCTTAATTTCATTTATTTACACTGAAAATAATTGTATTGCTCCTATTGATGTATGTTTCTTATTTCTCCCCTAAGAGAGTTTTTATTTTTATTTATTTATTTATTCATTTTGCGTAATCTGATGTAAAGAAGCACAATTTATGTTTATAAATATTACCAGTGTAGTCAGATTTTACTGCTGATTTGAAAAAAAAAATAATTTTATCATAATCTTGACCAACCGTTTTGGAGATTTTGGTCTTTCCATTCCCATTCAAGTAGATAGGAGCTGCACTGGCATGCCGCTTGTCTACACAGAAAAATTGTCATACAAGAAATTGTAACTGTGAAAGCATTTTAATTTTAATAGATTTGTTTATTTCGAACATTTGGTGATGTGTCATTTGAGCTTATGCAAGTGCATATCTTTCATATGCATATCTTGCACTGCCTTTTAGACTGCAAGTGGTAAATCTGTGCACCCTCTGAAATGTCAAATTCCCCCCTCGGCTAAAGTATCCTTGCAAAACTCTGGTTACCTTTTGTCTGGTGGACATTTTTTTCCGGGAACATGATGAATGGTAGCCCGATTTGAAGAGGGCACAAGGGTTAAAAGTTTCAAACAAGTCTACCAGAAGAGTTTTAATTCTTATGAACAGATCCTTTATCTCCAATAGTTATTTATTTACAAATATATTTTCATTTAAGGCCGTAAAGCACACTTACAAAGCACTTAATTTCTAAACAATTTTAACACATTTACAGAAATACAAACTCCAGGCAGAATAAAATCCACTTAAAAAAGCAGCTTGTCCTACGTAGGGTCATAGTGCTGGAGCCTATCCCAACACCCTGGACAGGTGACCAGTCTAAACCCCATAGTCTTTATATTTGTATAAAAAAAATGATATATGGTTTAATATATGGGTAGTAGCAGCAGTGTCCTGATGTTTGACTGCAAATCTAATCTCATCTAAAACTATTTTAAACAACAGTTTTCTAATTGTTGTATTATGCAGTGTAATATGAATTTGCATCAATTCAAATTAATTTAAAAAAAAGAATTGAATGATTTGTTGATCAGTTACCTACACTTTTCCTTTGACGCGTATGAATTATAACCTAAAATCCTGATGTTTAAAAAAAGTTATAAATAAAATCATCGGGGATTATGTGCAAAATATTTCCATTCTTGGTCAAGAGAAGCTTAGGCTTGGGAAGAACTTTGAACGACGAGCTGCATGTCGGTTTTCAGGTTCACTGCTTCGTCGTCTTGGTCCTTCTTTTTCTCTGCGTCTGCGAGCCAGATCTTCTTCTAGCACCTGAACAATCATGAACAAAAGCAGTCATGAATTTGCCAAATAATTATGCTTTAAAACTGGCTAACTCAACCCACCAATACCTCTTTCCTGCATGCTAGCTTATCTTTCCATTCATTGAGCTCCAGGGTGTGCTCATCTTCCAGAGCTTTGATCTTTTTCTTCTCCATGTCCACAAGAACTTGAAGCTTCTCATTCTGTGTCCAAACACACATAGAGACTAAGTATAACCAAAATAAATGAACAATACTATTGACAATTGTTTGTAATGATGTAAGCACACATGAGATGAAGACTACTATCATATTAATGCCCTAGAAAAGGGTATTTTATTCTATATAAGGTAGGTCTCCCTTTATGATTTATCATTATATTATCATGATTAGGGCTGTCAATCGATTAACATTTTTAAGCAAATTAATTACATGGTGTCCCGATTAATTAATTGCGATTAATTGCAATTACAGGTATATGAAATATTAAAAAATTATATATATATATATATATATATATATATATATATATATATATATATATATATACGCATTACATTCTTGTGGCAGAAGGGTTAATCATTGATAAGACAATACAAAAAGTGCCTTTAGAATACAATGTTTACTACCATATTATTGATCATAAGTCAATCATTGGCATACAGTTCACAGCAATCCATTACACAAGTGAATTTGTCAATCAGTTGGAGATTTATTATGAGGGCTTGTTTAAGGACCCGTCAATTTACACCTGCGTCAGACATGAGTCAGTCTCGGGTGTGTTGCTTGATGTGGCATCTACACAAATAGGTGTCTATATAAAGTCCAAGACTACTGAAATATCAGCCATTGAAACATAAAAAATAACTTAGTGCACTTTTATAATTAAGAGGCATTTGCAAGGCATTGCACGCAAGTGTCATACCTGAAGTTGCTGCAGTTCAAAAGCACTGGCATCACATTGTTCCTGCACTGCTTTCAGCTGGTTCTCATGACTCTCTTGCAGACCCTGCCTGTCCTGCTTCTGTCTGGCCTCCTCTTCTGACAAAAACTAAGAGAGCCAACCAAGAGACAACAAGTCTTGTCAACTGATGTATGCTTAGTTTTACTATAAATGACTATTGAGGCACAATCTATATCAGTGTAACTCAACTGGTGGGTCGCAAACCAAAAATGGGTTGCAGGGCTCTTCTGATTGGGTCGTGGACAACAGGGGGGAAAACAATGCTAAATGCAAACAATAAAATGCAGCTAACCATATAATCATGCACAGTTACAACATTTGAAATTGGAGGAGAAATGCTTCACATATTTTGTGTTGTTGACATCAAGGGCTAGGCATACAATCAAAATCTGACATTTTAGGGGCAGTTCATTTGACTTGGTAGAAGCTAGCTAAATTAGCTATATGTCAACATGGGCCGTTTGCGTGACATGCCCTCACTCAAAAATCATGAACAAACTACACCCAGACTACTCTAAATATGTCTTCACTTGCAGCGAGGATAAATATGGTTTGTGCCAACCACATTGGGCTCTATTTTCATAAGCATGCAAAGCAAAGAGCTATGTGCAAAGATGTCACTAAGTTTTACACATTTTTTGTGAGAACGCTAAATCTAAGCACAATTTCACAAAGTGCCTGCAAGTGGGAGTATTTACGGTATCTGTGGGGGTGTATGTGCGCTCATTTCAGTTCCTACATTTGTAGTTTGGAGATACCACCAGCAGATGTAATAAAGTTCATGTCCAAATTCTGAAATTATGTTCATGACAATCACTCTTGTTTATCTTTGTTTTATCTTTCAATTATGATTATTATTATGTTTATGTTTATATTTACAATTTAATTCAATATCTAATTTGTATTTATATATTTCCACCTGTTGTTGTAGATAGATTTTTAAGACACTGCAAAAAGGGGCTGGTGGAAGAAGGGTAAAATGTTTGGATTTGGAATGATTTTTTTTTTTTAATCGCTTCATTATATTTTTTTTATATCTTCATTTGGTTAGGAGTGAAGTGCATGGTGATGCAATCACTGTTAATACTAGCCATGATTTGTGTGTCAGTAGATGAAAATGATTAATAATACTTATTAATAAGTTGTTAAAAATGTTCTCCCCCTTTTTCCTTGTGGTGGCGTAGTGACTCGCCTCAATCTGGGAGGCAGAGGACGAATCTCAGTTATCTCCGCGTCTGAGACGCCAATTAGCGCATCTTATCACGTGACTCGTTGAGCACATTACTACAGAGACATAGCGCGTCTAGAGGCTTCACGCTATTCTCCACGGCATCCATGCATAACTCTCCAGGGTGTGCTGAGTGACTCCAGCCAGGTCAACTAAGCAACCGAATTGGCCCGGTTGCTAGGGAGGATAGAGTCACATTGGGTAACCTCCTTGTGGTCGCTATAATGTGGTTCTCGCTCTCGGTGCGGCACGTGGTGAGTTATGCATGGATGCCGTGGAGAATAGCGTGAAGCCTCTAGACGCGCTATGTCTCTGTAGTAATGTGCTCAACGAGTCACGAGAAGTTCAAGACTATCTAATAGGATGCAGACACTGCAATACCAGAGAAGAACCTCAGAATTTTCACTTGACTCTGCCCATAGCGCCTTGCATGCGCAATTTCGCCAAGCCCACTTGTGCCAAAACATAGCGCATACTTGCATGAAAATACCAAAACTTTATAGCCAGGCACACTGACTTTGCACTTCTGACTTATGACATAGTGCTGCACTTAGCTCTAGCATTCTTAAAATAGGGCCCATTGTGTTTTGTGCTGTACATTTTTGTCTTCCTAGATTAATATTATTTTAATTGGTATTTTTCTTTAATATTATATTAATATTATTAAAATGTTTATATTAATTAATTTTGGTACTGTGTTGGGTCACTACTTGATGTCCAATGTAAAACAAAACCAGTTGAGAACCACTGATCTGTATTACAATTTCAGTGACGTTTTCTCATTCTGAGGTTTCTGATAAAATCCAAACCTGCGTGAGACGTTGACGCTGTTCAGGACCGCTCAGTCCCTGCTTCCTGAGTTCCACCTTGAACTGGTTTAAACAGGCTTTGGCTTCAGCTTTCTGGGCCTTCTGAAAGGAAGCTCTCTCCTGTGCCTGCAATGACTTCTGTTCCTCTAGAAGAACCTGCTGGAACCGAGATGCTCTGTCCTTATCCTGCCATAAGAGAGAAAGCTTAATTGACTGGTCAAAATGAGGTTCTGAAATGCAGAGATACAAAACCGCTGCATGCTTTTTGAGATAATATTGAAATAACCACATAATTAACCTTGTTATGTCTCTTGGTCAGTTGCTGTCTTTGCAGGGAGTACTGTTCCTTCACCTGCTGTTTGAAAAGGTGGTACTTCTCCTGTAGATGGCGCTGTTCTAACTCCCAAATAACTGCCTCACGAGCTTTAAGTAGAGAAAATATGGGTATATTCAGAATAACACACTACCATACCACTCTTCTGGTTTATACAGTATAAACTGTATACAGTATTCACTGTGCACACTGTTTAATTACTATGACTGTGCACAATACTTGTAACATTTCTGTATGTGTCACATTCTGTTGACTTTTGTTCTGTGCTTTTATGTTGAAATTCCTGTCTAGTTCCTGTTTCCTGTTTGGTTTTTGTAGTCCTTTTTTAGTTCCATTTTTTTATTGATTTTCCCCTGATTGTCTCCCATTCCCTGATTGTTTCCCCAGGTGTTCCTAGTTTTCCCTTGTATATTTAAGCCCTTGTTTCCCCCTGTCTATTACACTCTCTTTGCCTGCCTTGTTACAGTATGCACTGAATACATACAGTTGTAGTCATTAAAACTAATTTTTTAACCACTCCACATAATTAATATTAGCAAACTATAGTTTTTGCAAGTTTTTATGGACAGTAATTTTTCCAACAATTGTTTACAGACAGATTGTTTAACTTTTAATTGACTATATCATAATTCCAGTGGGTCAGAAGTTTACATACGTTAAGTTAACTGTGCCTTTAAGCAGCTTGGAAAATTCCAGAAAATTATGTCAATCATTTAGACAATTAGCCAATTATCTTCTGATAGGAGGTGCACTGAATTGGAGGTGTACTGTGTATGTACTTTAAGGCCTACCTTCAAACTCAGTGGCTCTTTGCTTGACATCATGGGGAAATAAACAGAAATCAGCTAATTTTGGAACTCCACAAATCTGGTTCATCATTAGGAGCAATTTCCAAAATCTTGAAGATACCACATTCATCTGTACAAACAATAGTATGCAAGTATAAACAGTGGGAAGACGCAGCCATCCTATCGCTCAGGAAAGAGACACATTCTATCTACGAGAGATTAACATAATTTTGGTGCAAAAAGTGCTAATCAATCCCAGAACAACAGCAAAGGACCTTGTGAAGATGCTGGAGGAACCAGGTAGCAAAGTATCTATATCCACAGTAAAACGAAACCTATATCGACATAACCTGAAACGCTGCTCAGCAAGGAAGAAGCCACTGCTCCAAAACTGCCATAAAAAAGCCAGACTACAGTTTGCAAGTGCACATGGAGACAAAGATCTTACTTTTTGGAGAAATTTCCTCTGGTATAATGAATCTAAAATTGAAATGTTTGGCCATAATGACCATAGTTATGTTTGGAGGAAAAAGGGTGAGGCTTGCAAGCTGAAGAACACCATCCAACTGTGAAGCATGTGGGTGGCAGCATCATGTTGTGGGGGTGCTTTACAGCAGGAGGGACTGGTACAATTCACAAAATAGATGGCATCATGAGGAAGGAAAATTATGTGGACATATTGAAGCAACATCTCAAGACATCAGCCAGGAAGTTAAAGCTCAGTTGCAAATGGGTCTTCCAAATGGACATATACCCCAAGCATACCTCCAAAGTAGTGGCAAAATGTCTTAAGGACAAAGTCAAGGTATTGGAGTGGCCATCACAAAGCCCTGACCTCAATCCGGGCAGAACTGAAAAAGCATGTGCGAGAAAGGAGGCCTACAAACCTGACACAGTTACACCAGTTCTGTCTGGAGGAATGGGCCAAAATTCTTATTCTGAGAAGCTTGTGGAAAACTACCCAAAATGTTTGACCCAAGTTAAACTATTTATATGCAATGCTACCAAATACTAACAAAGTGTATGTAAACTTCTGACCCACTGGGAATGTGATGAATGAAATAAAGCTGAAATAAATCATTCTCTATAATATTATTCTGACATTTCACATTCTTAAAATAAAGTAGTGATCCTAACTGACCTAAGACAAGAGTTTAAATGTATTTGGCTAAGGTGTATGTAAATTTCTGACCTCAACTGTACATTTTCCAAAATGTGCATTATTCAGCAGAGCTCACAGTGTGAAAACTCACTTTTTAATTTGTTTATTGTACTGCCAAATTAGATTTTTTTCTGTGTTTGTTTGCTGCTTTTTATTTATGTTTTTATTTTTTATCATCTGATATATTTTATTCTAGGCCTATTTAAATATATTTTCATACAAAATATGAGTTGATGCCGATTTATTGCTATAGGTAACAATCTAATCAGATTTACATTTTTTTTATTATTTATTAAAAGTATTCTACTTTAAAGGATGATAAACAGTGAGGTTTTTATATGGTTATACAAAATATGCCCTCATCAAGTAAAAAAAATCAATACCAGAGGGGCAATATTCCCCTTAAAGGGACTGTTCACTCAAAATGTAAATTCTATCATCATTTACTCAACCTCATGTCATCCCAGATGTGTCTGACGTTCTTTCTTCTGCTGAACACAAACGATGATTTTTTTTAAAAAATATATCAGCTCTGTAGGTACATACAAAGTGAATTGTGGCCAGAACAAATCTAAAATCCCATAAAGGCAGCATAAAAGTAATCCATAAGACTCCAGTGGTTAAATCCATGTCTTTAAGCGATATGATAGGTGTCCTTTTTTACTATAAATCTCCACTTTCACATTCTTTTGTTTTTGGCTAATCACATTCTTTGTGCATATCGCCACCTACTGGGCAGGGAGAAGACTTAAATATTGATAATTTCTCAAACACACCTATCATATCTCTTCTGAAGATATAGATTTAATCACTGGAGTTGTATGTATTACTTTTAGGCTGTGTTTTATGAGCTTTTTTGACCTTTAAATTTCTGGCCAACTTTACACTTGTTTTATTTTATGGACCTACAGAGCTGAGATATTCTTCTAAAAACCTTTGTTTGTGTTCAGCAGAAGAAAGAAATTCATACATATCTGACATGAGGGTGAGTAAATGATGAGTGAGTTTTAATTTTTGGGTGAACTATCCCTGTAATCAGAAAGATAATGTTACTATCACTATTATTCCCTTTCAAACATAGCCAGTGAGTCATCCCTTAATTATAGGTCTTTCTGTAAACATTTCTCAAAAAGAAGGTCTACTATTGCCGGCTGAATTTTAGAGCATTACCAAAAGCAATCATAAATGTTTGTGATTGCTCGTTTATTATGAATAAATTATATTAGTAGCACACTTACCTCGCTTGAGCTGTTGGGACTTTACTGTAATCTCCCATTCCATGGATGCCACCTTCCTCTTATGTTCCTGAACACCTTTCTGCAGAGCTTCATTCAGTTCCTGCTGCTGCTTCTGCAGGAACCGTTGTTCCTGTTAAAAGTAACTTTTTTATTAAAGTTACAAATTCTCCCACATTTTAAATATCATGCGCAATTTTGTCATTTTCACTGGCATTTGACCCTGGTTTAGGCCTGGTGGGTGAATGTAGTGACATGTACCTCTTTCGGGTCAGCTTTCAAGGCGCTGCTCTTGCGGCTAAGCTCTTTCTCCTGCTGTGCCTTGAGTCTCCTTGCGTCCTCTCTGAGTCGGCCTGTGTGCTCTGCCTCCATTTGACTGCTTTGCTGTTGGTACTGTTTTTCAAGTCTCTCAAGCTCACTGTCATAGTATTGCTTCTTGCTCTGCAAAAGGGCCAACAATGAGCTGATGTCATTGTTCCTTGCATGTCTGGATTAGTAGTACTATTGCTTGTAGGGTTAGGAGCTTTCCCCTCTGTATATTAGTATTAGTTTAAAGTATTAAATTTTGATGGAAATTTCAATTTACTGAGAAATATGCCACATTATGGAAGTTAAATGCACTGAGCATGCTATTTCTTGTTGTCTTTAAAGCTGAAGTATGTACTGTAACTTTTTCAGTGTTAAAATACTTTCAATTATCCCAGTTTATTATGCAGAGACAACTATAAGTAAGCCATTCATAGGTTCATTTTCTTGAAAACAGTAAACACTGCGTCTTTGAGGTGCTATAAAAATTCCTGTGTTTGTTTTGAGTGACCCGCTTTGACCCGCCCCAACAACGTTACTTAACAAATGGCGTAAGTTGGGAATGGAGCTATCTCTTTGTTTGATCAATGACAGATGGGAGACATATTCGGACTGCTGTTTTGAAAATGTTATTTTATTTTTACAATTCCATTCGATGCCGCTAGTGTCGCAAAAATTATTTACTTCAGCTTTAAGTAAAACTAATGATATGCCATTTCTGGTCAACTGGTCTTAAATTGCTAAATGAGACTAAAGGGTTTTGGTGCATGTGGCATGATGACTCACAGTCATCTCTTGTTCTATGTGGCGGAACATCTGTTCTCGCTGCTGCTGGAGTTTCTGCTCAAGATGCGCATGCTCTCTTTGCTCCTCTCTCTGCAAAAGCTTCAATGCATGCAGCTCTTGCCGTCTGCAAATATGCAAGTAGACATAAATTCACTCACATAAGAATGCAAAGATCTATTTTATTCAACTCATGTCATTCTAAACCTGTATAACTTTCTGTATTCTTTGTAACACAAAAGGAAATGTTTGGTAGAACGAGTTCAGTCACCATTCACTTTCATAGCATGGGGGAAAAAAGACATACCATAGCATGTAGGGCTGGGTATTGATACAGATATCCCATTTTGATTCCATTTTACAAGCTTTCGATTCAATTTCGATTCCCATGCTTACATATGAAATAAATTCTTAAACTTAAACTGGTCCTATAGTCTGGAAAAAAATGTATTGCTAAAGCAAACTGCAACTCTGAAAACAGATAAACAGCACCTATTTATTGTTTTTCTTTAGCTTAAAATATGTTCTTTTACAGTTTTTTTCCACAATAAAATGCACAATGAAATAGGAAGTTATTTTTGGTAGCGAAATGTTTTGTTTATAATTTTATTATAGATTGGGTGACCAGATGTCCTGGTTTATTACACAGGACAGTCCCAGTTTTTGGTGAGAGTCACTGATTTGTTCTTCTTAAATGAAATCTCCTCATTGTCATTCTCGCTATTGTCTTTGGTATCGTTTGCAGAGAAGAAAATCATTTTTGTTGCATTGCACATTGATTTGGTGAAACATTCATTCTAGTCTTGAGCAAATCAGCTGAAATGTGTCTGGTTATCATGGCAATGACGTCATGCATTTTGTCATCTTGTCAATCAGCGCAAATGCCCAAAATAATGCAAAAAATTAGTTTTCAACAATGAGCTGAAAGAAGCCGATCCATGTCTTCACGCCACAAGTGAAAATGTAAGCAGGATGTTCATTTTCCCCACGAGCACAGAGATAAATCAGACAAGTGTCAAATTCAGACAGATACACGTCACTTTTTACATAGTACAAACACTTCAAGGAATATTCCGGGTTCAATACATGTTCAGCTCAATCGACAACATTTGTGGCATAATGTTTATTACCACAAAAATAAAGTTTGACTCGTCCCTCATTTTCTTTAAAAAAAAAAGCAAAAATCTGTTACAGTGAGGCTCTTACAATGGAAGTGAATAGGGACAATTTTTAACATTAAAATATTGTTTCAAAAGTTTAGCCACAAGACATAAACAATATGCATGTTAACATTATTTAAGTGTGATAAAATCACTTACTAACCGCATCTGTAAAGTTATAGCCAATTTTACAACTTCTTTGCCATGATGATGTAATGTCAACAAACCCTAAAACATCTGTAAAAATGACAATTTAAACAACTTTACAGCTCAAATAATACTTGAGTTTTAACAGAAGAATTAATGTAAGTGCTTTTATGGAATCCCTCAAAAAATTGGCTACTTTAATTTTCCCCATTCACTTCCATTGTAAGTGCCTCACTGTAACTCAGATTTTTGCTTTTTTTAAAGAAAAGGAGAGACAAGTAAAAATTAATTTATGTGATAATCATTGTTATGCCACAAATGCTGTTGATTGAGCTTAACTTGTGTATTGAACCCTGTGACTGAAGCTAACATTGTGCCAAACGTCTCCTTTTGTGTTCCACATATGAATAAGAGACTTACAAGTTTGGAGCAACATGAGGATGGGTAAATGATGACAGAATTTTTTGGGTGAACTATCCTTTTAAAATTAAGCTGAAAAATTACACACAGCACATGTAATTATTTTAAATGACCAGTCTCTCCGATATAATTGATAAAGACCACTTGTTACCTGGTGGAGCGCATTTGTTGTTCCTTGCCATCTCTCTCACTAACCACTTTGGAGGTGGTAACACTGACCTCATGACCGTCCACCATAAATTTTCGAGTTTTCTTTACTGTCCTCCTGCTTGGGTGTAAGTCCTAAATTGACAAACAGAGAAAAACATAAATTACATGTTAAATTTATGTTTGCTAATTGACCTTTTTAAATTTCCATGTTTGGAACATGCCCATTTGCTCCAACAGTAAAATAAACAATCCACTATTACGTTTCCACGTCTTTCCAAAAAAGAATGAGAATAAAGAGAAATGTATTACGACAGTCAGAAGAAGCTAAATTTAATGTCACTCTCTCAGCTATTTATTTTATTAATGCCAGGGTTATAGCCTATATCATAAGAATAATGTTATAAATGTACATTAAATACGTAAAAAATATAAAAAATGTAAAAGAGTTTGCTAGATTTACACTGCTTAATTAATGCGGAAATGGTTCATCACAGTCTGTGAAAAGTGTACATTTTGTGGCTAGTTTGTTTGTTTCAGACTCACCCCTTCAAAGCCAGTGGACAGAGGAGGGGAAGTTTGCTCTGTAGTTGGAGAAAGAGGTGGAATTGTGTCATCATTAGATTCCTTAGTTGTGGTTCCATTAGATCCAACATGTGGTGGTATTAAGTCTGAATCTTCTATGCCATTTGCAAGTGGCCTTTCATCGGTTTTATCTTGCCTTTTTTTGTCCTCCTCAAGTGCAAATATCACCTGCTTTTTCAGCTTTGGTCCAGTCACATCTATTGTTTCATCACCTTTGCTTTTCGATTGGTCTCCTTCGGAGTTCTGTAAGCTTATAATATCATTCCTTTGGTCACATTCTTGTTTAGGTTCCTCTGAATCAGTAACAACTTCTTTCTCTTCAGAACAGTTTACTTTCTCATCTCCGTCGGTTTCTCCTTCATTGCCACTGATACTCATTTCCCCCTTAGTGCTGGTCTCTTCTGTAGTTACTTGAGTTGATAGCTCTATTTCGCTCTCTGAATTGTGTAAAACAATGATCTTTGTCTCCTTAATTTGGATGGGTGTTTCCATCTCATCAGATTGTCTTGTGGTTTTACTGGTTTCATTTTTCAATTCCACCTCAGTTGGTGGCAAACTTTCCTTGGTGGCTAAATGTTCTTCTTGCTCTGTCCCGGTATCTGTTGTCGCATTCAGTTCTTCGCCTTTTTCACTGCTTTCCTCTTTCTCGTTTGAAGCTTCATTGATGGATTCGTTCTCATCCCCTACCTCCATGGTAATGTGCTTTTCCACAGTGGCTTCTTCTGTACTTGTATCTTTAGCTCCATTAAGGTCTTTGCCTTCTTGACAACTTTCCAATTTAGTTTCGTCCTCTGTTCCTCCATTTGTCTCCATTTCTGCAGGCCCTTCTATTTCTACCTCAGTTTTTTCTTCAACAAGCATGACCGTTTCCTCAACAGCATCATCTTCTGATGGTTCAGTTGTCTGTTTTCCTTTCTGAAGATCAGGAATTTCTTCAGGTATGTTACTAGATAGCATCTCAACAGCTAAAAATGTGTTAATATCAACTGTGAGAAGAGAATTGCATGTTTTCAAAGGACAGGCCAAATCAAGGTACTCATTTTTTGATATTTCCTCGTCGCTTTTGCACTTTTTGGTTAGTGGTGTTTCCAAACTTAAAGCTTTAATCAGTGTGGTCGGTGGATGCGTTGCTCTAGGAAGGTTAATTTTGTCAACAATAGAAGGTTTTTGGAGGGATTTCCAGAATATTTGGTCATTGTGGCCTGAATCCTCATCAGTGTCAGAGTCCAGCTTGGTAAGATCTAGTGTTTTCTTTTCAGAGATATCAGTTTGCTGGTGGGTTTGTGTGCTTGACTGATTTATGTTCTTGGTTTCTTGCTTGTCAGTCTCTAATTTAGCTTCCTTGTCTTTGGCATTAGCAGCCTCATTATTTTTAATGTCAAATAAGTCAGATGTTTGCTCCTTGGGTTTGTCAGTGTGTTCACTGTCATGGCTAACTTCTCCCTGTGAAACCGGAAGACAATTTGCCACAGTTTTTGCTGCAATGGAATCTTCAGAGTCTTTAGTTCCCCGAACGGCTGAATTGTCACCCCAGAATCCAGATTTGCAATGACGAGAGCTCCCTGTCAGAAATGAAAGCAGGTTTCCTGGGACTGAGAGCCGTCTTGCCCTCTTTTGTGCTTTATCTGTGGCCTGGGAGGCCCTGCGAGTCACTTTAGCCTCACTGTTTGGTTCAGAGCTGGTGGGAGATTGAGGAACAGCATCTACGGTCTTCTGAGGACTCTTAGGTTCATGTGGTCTTTGTTCTTCAAATGCTTGTACTGGTTGTGGCTGTGTTTGCTCAGACTCTGTTGCTAGCATCTCATTCACAGAACACTGTAAGTCTAAAAGAGACTACAGAAGAACAGATGCAGAAAAGTATGCAGTAACCTTGCCAAAAAGACCAGCCTAGACCAGGAGGCTGGTCCAGCAAAAAAGAGACATCCTCCCCTCCCCCCCAAATACCGCCCTCCCAATAGTGGGACTAGGCTTGAGCTCTGGTCAAATAAAATGCCTTGTATATTCTTGCTAAGAAACATGTTTAATTTGCCACAGGAGCAGATGTAATTACCTCAGCCTCTATGACCTCAGTCACCTCTGCTTTTGCCTCAGCAGTGAGCCCTTTAAGGGCTCGCCCATCTCGCCCAGAGTAAGAGAAAGGGTGGGCCAGGAGCTGTTGGGCTCCCCAACGAGCCTCTGGGTTCTTATGTAATGTCCTCCTCAGAAAGTCTTGGAAATGAGATGACCTGGTTGTAGATTTCAAGATAAGGTAAGCTGTATCCTAAACTAGGGATGCACAGATTACAAAATTTGTGTGCAAATACCGATATCCGATTGTTTAGAACATCTGCTGATACAGAATACCAATTGTTTGTTGAATATGCCTTTTTGAACTGTATCTTGTTTTAAATGACTGATAATACCACAATTTTGTAAGACATTTTTAATAACTGTATTCTCTGTGTCTCTACATGTTTTCTATGTTTCAGAGTAACTGGCCTCCGTTCAAAACAAAACACTTATACAAAACACATTATTAACTCACACATAAATTGAATTCTGTATAGCCTCTTGTCAGGCTCACATTAAATTGGTGAGATTTCTTAATTTTTTTAATGTTCTGAACTCTTAATGATGAAGCATGTCTCTTTTTAGCTGAAGCAGCCTCTGCTTAGCTTCAACAAACTTCACATATTCCTTGTTGTGTCTAGCTTTAAGGTCATTAAATTATTTGATACAAGTTAGGTAAAAATGGTAGTTCCACCTCTTGAAATTCTAGCAGTGCAAAGCTTACAATTTGCAACTCTGCTGTCGTTGTCAACCAATTCTAATCAATTCCACACAAGAGACGATTTCTTTCACACCATGAGTTGTAGGCTAATTGTCCACTACATTTTTTCCACCCCCTTCTGACAGGAAATAATTGGCCCTTATAATCTTCTTTTCTTAAACAATCAACCAATGTCCAATAGTGCATAAAATTGCTTTTATTTGCCGATACAGATTTTTGCCAGATACATCTGTGTATCTCTATCATAAACCTCAGCCAATCTAGGGTTTGATGGAGTGAACACCCACCATTGGCGAGGATTGGAAAGTGTGGGTGGTGGAGACTTGGTAATCTTCAGCAGGACCCTCATGGGATTGAGAGAATGATGAGGGGGCTCCATCTCAGCAGCCTCAATCAAAGTGATGCCCAGTGACCAGATATCAGCTTTCGAGCTGTAGGGATTGTCCTTTGATGTTTCACACATGATCACCTCCGGTGCCATCCTTGAAAGACAAGAGATTTTAAATATGTATTGGGGCAGATTGGTTATTTTAAATGCAAGGATCACATTTGCTTAACTTTTGTTTAGTTGTTATACTGTTTACTTATTTATTTTTGTTTAAGACTTTAAAGGAACAATTCACCCCAAAATTTAAATCATCGTTTACTCACCCCAAGTGACTTTCTTTATTCTACACACTTAAACTTGGTGTGTCATGGTTGGTTACGTGGCATGCCAGAACCAATTAGGTCCTTGATATGAAACCAGGTCTAATGTATTTTGACTTACCAAGTTTGATTATGCATATATTCAAGATATATATCATTTGGGAGTTTTAATTTTCAAATACATTTTGGTCTATTCGACAAAGCTGAATGTAAGTCTTCAGAAGACTTAGAATATAGTATACAGAGATGGATAACCTATTATGATCACTGATATCTTGGGGCATGAGACCAGATAGTGCCTTGTAGACAAAAATCTGAATTTTGAAATTGATCCTGAAATTTAGCGGAAGCCAGTGCAGAGATGCTAAAACTGGGGAAATGAGATCCCACTTTCTTGACCCTGTTAAAAGCCTAGCTGCTGAGTTTTGAACAAGCTGTAGGCAGGATAACGCAGTTTCGGGTAGACCAATGTACAATGAGTTGCAATAGTCTAACCTTGATGAAATAAGTGAGTCGATCAATTTCCAAGTCTTTATGGGAAATCTCTTTTTTTTATTTTAGCAATAGATCTAAGGTGGAAAAAGCTACCCTTGACAACAGCACTGATCTGGTTATTGAAAAGTAATGATTAGTCTAAAATCACTCCAAGACTCAAGAACCTAACTGGGCAACCAGGCCAAATAAGTAGGACGTAGAGGAACCTAAAATCAGAACTTTGGTTTTGCTTTCATTTAATTGTAAGAAATTGTTTTCCAGCCAATGTTTAATATCTTTGAAGCAACTTAGGGCGTTCTCAGATGAACAATTCTTGTCTACACTCACTGGGAAATAAATTTGCGAATCATCAGCATAACTGTGATAAGATATGCTGTAAATAGAGGGTCCTAAGATTGACCCTTGAGGGAAACCACACTGTAATTGAGCCGAAGTTATCTAAATTCACAGAGAACATCCTTTCTTTTAGATAGGAGGAAAACCACTGGAGGGTCATCACCTGGATGCCAACCATACATTCTATATGATTGAGGAGAATATTATGGTCGATTGTGTCGAACTCAGCATTGAGATCTAATAAAACTAAGACGACAGGTGAACCTCAATCCATGGATCCATATCATTAGTAACCTTCAACAATGCAGATTCAGTGCTATGCAAGTGTCTGAAACTAGACTGACATGTATCTAAAATGTTAAATGTATTTAGATAGGAGTAGAGCTGCAAATAAACAACTCTCTCCAAAATCTTGGAAATAAAAAGGCAGTTTAGAGATTGATCTGTAATTGTTGTGTATTACCAGATCCAAAAAATTATTTTTTTTAACAAAGGATGTAGAATTGCATGTTTAAAACTACTTGGAACAACTCCACTTGCTAATTAGCTGTTAATTATAGCTGTCATATTGGACCTGATAGTCATAAAAACTTTTTTAAGAAGGTGTGGAGAAAAAATATCCAGCTTGTAACTGGAACACTTCATTTTGGAGACTACATCTGCTAACTGTTCTGATATCACTGGTTTAAAGTGAGTCAGGGAGCTGGACAGGGAAGGAATTAATGGTTGATCAATTTGTGAAGGTACAATCACACCTATAATCTGCTCAATTTTGAGTATGAAGTTTAAAATGTTTCACAGTTCTCTTGGGTGGCATCCAGAAATGCATTTTTAGTTGGGTTTAAAACAGAATCAATTGTTTTGAACAAACCTTTTGGTCGATTTGCATTATCTGTGATTAATGTAGAGAAAAACTTTGTTTTAGCTTCCTTTACTGCTCTCTGATAGTTTGTTAAACACTCCTTGCAAGAGACCAGAAGTTTTCATTCAACTTGCGCTCAGCTTTTCTGCACTCTTGTCTGAGAGCGTAGGTAACATAATTTAACCAAGGCTGTGAAACACACTTAATTTTACTTGGCTTGAGCGGAGAGACATTATCAAGTGCAAAAGTACAAGATTTATTTAAAGCTTCTACCAATGATTCAGTGTCGAGTCCAGCTAAGACATCATCTGTGAAATGCATTAGAAACAAAACTGAAAAAAGATTGGCAGTAGATGAGTGAATGTAGGACTGTAGGCAGAGGACAAGTAGAGACAGACTCAAACATTATTGAATAATGGTCAGAAATGCCAATATTTAAGAGCTCTAAGTTGGACACAGAAAGACCATACAATAACACCAGATCTAATGTATGACCCATATTGTGAGTAGGACCAGAGAAATTCATATACCAGCGGTTTCGATGGACAGCATGCATGAATATTAAAATCCCCTAGAATCAGGAGTCTATCACCCATGTCACCAGTCCAGAGAGAAAGTCAGAAAATTACTGGATGAAGTCCTTATTAAATTTGGGAGGTCTGTACACGTGTGCACAGAAAGCTGGACCCAAGATGTCAATCTTTAACAATTGGACTTCAAAACTGGAATACATGTCCAAAGAGTTTTTAAAAACAGTGGCAACGCCACCTCCTCGTCCTGAAGTCTGTGGGGAATTTAAAAAGTCACAGCCTGGCAGTGTTAGATGATCCCCCAGGGCCATTTGTTCGCCAGGATTCAACCAGGCCTCAGTGATGAATAAAAAGTCCAATAATCATGACACAAAAAAGTCATTCAGAATAGAAGACTTGTTCTAAATGTGAAAGTGCATTAAAGAGGGCCATCTTAATAGTGGTGAAATAAAAGATGTGCATTTCTGCAAGCTGAGATTATCAAAATTGACACCCCACCCCAAAAAATTTTTGCTGCTTATTAAATTTACTCAATTAAAATGAGCTAATTTAACTTAATTTAACAATTTAAAGGTTTTTTTTAGTTTCTACTTAATTAAAAAAAAAAGTTGACTTTTTTCCATTTCTGTTGGGACTACATAAACACGTTTTGTTGACATAACTGAAACCGGCAAGGTAAAAAAAAAATTATTAAGTTTTATGCTATGTATTTTTGAGCCAGATGAGAAAAGGAGGCAACTTAATGGGGTTTAATGTTGTTATTTGGGATTTAGAACTGATTCTGGTATGCTGGGCTACAATTGTGTAGAGTGGAGCTTTTGCTTAGGTTGAGGATAGATACACAAACAACATACTGTATCTTGCTTTATTTACTCAAGGAGCAATTACTACTTAGTATTTAGCATATGCTATTATAACATAATGTGACAAAATAAAACTAAAGAAATTAATCATGTTAGGGAAACATAAAAAAAAATCACTTAGAGGCTATTAATTTGGTAATTTAAAATGAACTTTGTTCCATTATATTAAACTTGCGTGTACAAATTATGTTTTCTGAAAAATTATTAAATCATGTAACTTCAAAGCATTTTGTTTTTCAGGGTAGTTAGTAGTGCTTTCATGGAAGAAAGTCATATGGGTTTGGAACGGAATGAGGCAGAATAAATGCTGAATGAATTTTCACTGTTCCTTGAACAATTCAAGTAAGGTTGGTGAGCATTTGAGCAAATGTTATGTTGTAACTCTGAGTCTTACCAGTATGGCGTTCCAATGAAAGTTGATCGTTTTTGAAGGGTGTTGTCCATTTTTGCAGACACACCAAAATCAGCTGAATAAGAAAGCACATATGTGTGAAGCAAACTGGCATAGCCTTGACTGTATCAAGGCCTATGAACATCAGAGGGGAACACAGAACAGTATATCTGTACCTAGTTTGACCTGTCCCTCCATCGTGAGCAGAATATTGCCAGCCTTCAGATCTCTGTGTATAATGTGATGTTGGTGCAGGTACGACAGAGCTTGCAGAGTCTGACAGCACACCTCACTGATCTGTTGCTCTGAAAGGCCCCGCTCCAGCTCTGTAGCACACACAGATAATTAAAAGATGCAGAAGGGAAAAAAAAAGTCATACATGTTTGGAACAACCGTGAGCAAATGATGACAGAATTTTTATTTTGGGTATAGACTATGCCTTTAACTCACCCAACATTATATCATCCAGTGCTCCTCCAGGGCAGTACTCAATTAGGATCTGAAGGGAGTTGACATACTGAATGTAAGTTTAAGACTAAGGAAATAAACACTACTATGCAACTCGATAAACAGATGTGGCTCACCCATAGCCAGCCCTCAAAGAAGATGGCATCCAGCAAAGAGATAATATTTGCATGGCGACATGCTGCAAGGATGTCTATCTCAGTGATGTAGTCATCCAGCTGCTCTTCACTGCATACTTCAATAACTTTAGCAGCTCCCAGGACCCCTGTTGTCTGATTCTGAGCCTGTGATTAATAGGACATAACACTTGCCTTCAGGGCCGTAGCAAGGAATTCTGGACCCCCTGACATTATATTGCTCTGGGCCCCATACATATTAAATTTATACAGTTTCAAATTTGGGCCCCCCTGTACCACTGGGCCCCTAGAATCGTTTACACCTTTCACCCCACTAGCCCCACTATGGCCGTGCTTGCCTTTGTCACTTCCAATACATTTTTTCACAATTACAATGGGCAGATGCAATGCTTTCCAAATGAAACACTCTTAAACAGACATCTTGGAGATGTGTGTGTGCTATCTAGTTCAATGGATGTATAAGAAAGCACAATAAGTCTGAGCAGTCTGAAGGTCTGGGCAAAGTTTGGTGAATGTAGCTTGAAAGTATAGGAGTAAAGCCCAAATACTTCGGGCGAACGCGAACAGGACGCGTGACGCAAATCTCGTCATCAGCAGAGTGCTCTAGCACTGAACGTGTGCAGACCGATTTTTCTAAGCGCGCGTCTTTGAACGCGCAGACTGCGCATGCGCCTAGAATTATCTGCACGAATTAGTGAATCCACAAGGCGGCAACACATGTAGAAATGCTAGAAGACATAATCGCGGGGAAATAACAGGAGAGGAAGGTAAAAACAACAACTGTAGATATGCACGTCTGGAGTGTGTGTGTGAGGAGGTCAGGAGATGCCTGCATTTGTAAAACTGTCAAATTGACTACACTCAAAAGTCTTTCTATTAAGTCATTCCACTGTCGGCGATCTTTGGAACGCTCTCGGGAGGCTATTTTCAGTCATGGCAGTGCAGCTCCTATCTACTTGAATGGGAAAGACCAAAAACGATTGTCAAGATTACGGTAAAAAAAATAATAATAATAATTCAAATCAGCAATGAAATTTAATAATATTGGAGTCGTAAATTAGGCTTCTTAAACTCATATAACGTTAAAACACGCAATTTTCTCAGCTTGTATAGCTAATGCGCATGCGCGTTCTCGAGACGCTTGACAGGTCTGTTTCTAAAAGGTGATTGGCTCTGTAAGGCGGGACGTTTTTTCTACATTCGTTGACCGTTGGGCGTTCCAATTTCTCCTAATTTTAATAGAAGTGTCCCATCTCTGCTAAGTAAAAGACGCTGAGCGTTCGCATCAAAATCTAAGTATACTTTGAGCTTAAGGAGTTAAAGTTTAAGTATGAAAGTAAAATTGTGTCTAAATGATTTGCATGCGCAGAGTAAGATTTGTGAAAGCGTAAATCAAATTGCAAGCGTAAAAATCAATTGCATGCGCATAGAACGTTTTGTAAAGGTGTAAATCAAGTTGCAAGCATAAGATAAAAAAATATTAGCACTTAAATGCTTTGCATAAGTTTAATTAATGTGTTGTGAATCTGTAATTTCGTATTAATACAAAGTAAATTTGATGTGTATTCTTCTGATCGCACACACACATTCTTGTTTCTCCAATAATATGTTAGAAACAGCCGATGATACTAGAAGGTCTAAAGTTTTTTTATTTCATTTATTATTTACTTGTTCATTGAACTGTTGTTTAGGCAATATCAAACTCGCAATCGTGCTGTATGTCCCTAAATCAGCACTGATGTAGGACCATATCGCACTCTTGTGATATTGCTTACATATTTCAATATTTCAGAGGAGAAACACCCAGTGAAAAAACACTGAGCCATATGAAGATGAAACTGTCTGTCACGTAACAAAGCCAATCAGATCAGAGTAAACTGGTCAAGGAAAACCTAATTTGATTGGTTACCAGAAGCAGGTAGACCCGCCTTCCCGCTCCTGCTTGCAAAACTCTTCTCAGTGAGAAATGTGTGATAAAAGTGTAACAAAAGGAAGATAGAACAGTGTATATCTGATTAATTCTGGAAAATATATATGCCACAAACACAAGTCATTTACATGTTTGCAGTAGTTTATTTTACACACAGAATGATTCTATGTGGCGAATCCATTTTCATGACATCCTTTCTTTGCTTGCATATCGCTGATTTCCGGTTTGCAATATTTTTGGCCATGTTTACGCGAAAAACAGTGCCAAAAGTGTTAGTGCGAAAAAAGGAATTCAGAAGAATACACACCAAATTTACTTTGTATTAATATGAAATTACAGATTCACACATGAATTAAACTTATGCAAAGCATTAAAATATTGCTAATATTTTTAATCTTATGCTTGCAGCTTGATTTACACCTTTACAAAACTTCTGTGCACATGCAATTTATTTTTACGCTTGCAGTTTTGATTTATGCTTTCACAAATCTTACTCTGTGCATGCAGATCATTTAGACACAATTTTACCATCTACCTGATTTAGGGATTTTGGAGGGCAAAAAAAGATAAAACCTAAACCAAGTTAGTTGAATTACATTATGTGGGCTGTCAGGCCAACATAATGCAGGTCATGGTGCAAAAGACATGTTAATTGCATGTCTATAAATTGCAACAACAGTAATGTTGCATCACTCAGTAAGATTTACTGTCAGAGAGGAATGCAGAAAAAAAAGAGTTTGATGTAATAGGTTAAAATCGCTAACAGAAATCCATCTTTCACATTTTGGTTTAACAGGAAGTTGCCAAACCGCAGTGTAGCTCTAAGCATAATCTATCAGTTTGGAAACCTGTAAATATAAAGTGGTCACGAATAAGTGTATTCATAGACAGAGGCTTTCAAACTGCAGGGTAATTAAGGCTATGTACCCGACCACCTTAGAGGTTATATATAAAAACAAACAAAAAAAAACAATACATTTACAATAGCCTACATATCTTGCCTTCTTTAGCCATGCATTCAACACAAAATAGTTTTCAAATTGCAGATACTACCTTCTGTACAATGTGTACACTCCATACACAGAAGTAAAATCACTTTAACCCTTCTGTTATGTTTAAATATTATGAAGACTATGATGCTCTGGTCAAAAATGACCCGTACAGAATTCAATAGATTTACAGCACACTAATCTGTTAATTATGAACATGAAAATTGGCATAGGCTTACCTACATGTTTTCACACTGAATACAGGCTTATTTTGTGGCATTTTAACTGGAAAGAGCGCCACCTATATGTCAGTGGTGGTACTACACAATTGTTCAATAGATCATTAACTTTACAGTGTAAGGTTTTACACAGTTTGTGCGTGCGCGCACATCTGGGCAATAACAATGTGATTTCTGGTGATATCAGTAATATCATGGTACTTTGATATCCAATTACCATATTTATGTACCATTCTGTATTTACATGGTGCTTAAAGGAATTCAAAGAATACCATGTTACTACCATGGGAAATTGATACAATAACCATATTCATATATCATTGTAATAACAGTGTATCAAAAAACATGGTAATGTCATGGTACTTATTTATGTTTTTGTGTAGGCTAATATGTGTTTTTATAATTTTTATATATTTGGTTTATAAAATGTATTTACCTGCAGAAGCTGCACACATGTTGAACTTTATAAAGACCTTCATGACTGGCAAACGATTGGACCCATTTGCTAGTTTGATTTCCATTGATTGTAGATTCACTGCAACCAGCGTTATCTTTATTTTTTTCGTTATAAAATACTCTGTGAGCTTATTGACAAGTGAGAGCGCGCACAAATGATTCAGCAGCACGCACATGAGCTATCTGTGGCGTTCATATTGAATCGCGAACTGATTCAGACTTCTTTCCTATCACGTGTGGCCAATTCATTTTAAAGAACTAGCTCAGATGCGCAATTAATTTGTGATCAGACATCTTTTGTTTTGATTCAAAACTGCCGATAGTAAACACCGGGTACAAGGCATGATGTAGCGTGTAGCATTTGTCAACTCTTCACCGCTACCTAGTCAAAATATAGCGTCGCTTCTGATTTAAAAACTAGCGAAGCTACCACATTGCTACTCAGAAATGTAGTTAAGCTAATAGCGTCGATATTTGGAGCGAAGCTACTGCCCATCACTGGCAATGTATTAGATGCCTCCTCCTTGGATTACCGGAGACCTTGTATTATCATTTTAGGCACATGTCTGTTGCAGTGAAATATTTTCTGATTTTAATAAAGTAAAAGCACCAATAACGTTTAAGATTCAACTTTATTGTCATTGTGCAGAGTACAGGTACAGAGCCAATGAAATGCAGTTTTTTCACATATCCCAACTAAGCTGGGGTCAGAGCGCAGGGTCAGCCATGAAACAGCGCCCCTGGAGCAGGTAGGGTCAAGGGCCTTGCTCAAGGGCCCAACAGTTGTATCTTGACAGTGCTGGGGCTTGAACCCCCAACCTTTCGGTCAGTAACCCAGAGCCTTAACCACTGAGCTACCACTGTCCTACTACTCACTCTTGACTCAAGAGAAGTTTCACAACTGCATTAAAACTAATCTTTTTCTTTACATATTCATTTAATCAGTGTTGAGGATAACCCAATGGCATTTTGACTGAATTTAAGATTCGTTTTTCACTGTTTTTAACTCTTAAACAGGTCAAAATTGACCCAAACAGAACAGGAGGGTTATGACATACGGTATATGCTGTCTTAAAGTGATTTTACATCTGGATGGTTCAAGTTCCACCTTTTTATTACCAGACAGACTTTTATGTAGTTTGTCGCTCTGACTAAATATAACTGAATTGTTTTCTAGAGCTCTATAATACAGCAAGTATTTATATGAAATACAATATTAAAATTAATCATTTTTATTCATCCAAACCACTTTTTAAGGGTAACTGCCATTCATAAATGTGTTTAGTACATAAAGTAATGTCTATAAGTGTCATCGAAAAAAAAATGTTGATCCTCTTTTGACAACCTTGACCACAATGTTTTGTCATCCACAAAAACATGCCAAGATTTTCTAGACTACAGATAAACATCATGAAGCATCTTAAAGCATCTGAAGACGAAATACACAGCAATAAAAGTATTGTCTTAATTCTTATTTTGGATTTGTTTTCCAGAACAAATATCTAAACATCCTTGAAACAAAATAAATAACTTTACTTGAGCAGAAAAATTACACAATATATTAAGACTAGAGAATACACCTTGAATTAAATTTGTTTATTTATTACCCCATTGGTAATTTTGTTCTTAGTTTTAAACAGATCTTATAGCATCCCCACACACACACACACACACACACAAACAACAACAACAACAAAGAGGTCTACTATAAGAAAAATAAATTAAAGATATATTCTATATATCATGCACAATTTTGCTTCTAAAGTAAATTTAACTTGCATTAAAAAATACAAAAAAAATATTTTAGTACTGTAACAAAGCTTTTTCCTTTCAATTTTAATCCTTTGGTTTTCAATGTTATTAATCCTGAAAATGTAAAATGTGCATAACGTTTAAAAAAAAAAAAAAAAAAAAAAGTGGTAAAAGCAGTATATAATCACATGCTAGATATGTATCAATGCCAGTTTCTTGTGGGAGGGATTTCTAAGTCAGATAATATCTGTGCAAAGGCTCAGTTTTGTTTTTGAAACATTTAGTGCTTTCATCGCCTGCAAATCCAAATAGGTTGCATTTATGAGGAAAATGTTACTTCTGTTACTACACCATTATCACCTAAACATCCTCTTTATTGATCCCTTACCTTATACACCTTACCAAAAGCTCCATCCCCCAGTTCACCCAAAGTCTCCCACATCTGATGTGGATCCACATCACTCTTAAGGTTTTCATAGTGTCTAACCCGCTTTTTTTCCACACCCAGCCGAAAGATACGCATAAGGAGGGAGGCCATGGCTCCCTCCCTTTAAATCCACTCCTCAGGAAATGCCTTCAGTCTACTGTTGGTCCTCAATGCCTTGTTCAAACTGGTCTTAATCAAAACCACCGTCAAAACTGTGCAACACAAACAGTCTCTACTAGACTAAGTCTCTTCAGGGCAAAGATGCTTTTGATTGTCTACGCAACTCTGAGCGAGACAGGAAGCTGCGAGTAGCAACCACATCCTTCGAAAATATGGGCCACAATAATGTGCAGGATGCCTGCCTCGTATGCAAAAAAAGTACATCACACCATCTTTTGTACCATGTTTTTCTGATACAGTAAGAGAGTCAGTTGTAGTGCCATATTTAGTGTAAGAGAATATTTTATTTATTAAAATCAGCAGATAGAGATGATTGATATCAGAATGGGTATGTTGTGTTCAGTTATTCAAAGAGGCAGTATGTGCAGTAGGCCTCTACAGGGCCGTAGCTAGTGGGGGTGAAAGGTGGTAATGATTCTAGGGGTCCACAGGTCCAAAGGGGCCCACAAGAAATTCTAAACTGTATTTCTTAATAGGAAAGGGGCCCATTGCAATATACTCAGTGGGCACAGAACACCTTGCCATGACCCTGGGCCTATATGCTTTGAATAAGGTCCCATATTCTCGCTAATGTTTTCAAAACCAAACCTTTCGCACTTTCAAGGCATCAAATATTGAAGCATCTACAGCAAACCTATGTGTCACTCTGCAGACACAAAACAGAACATTTTCTTTTTACTGCAATATCTATAATTAAGTGACAGATGTAGTCTTACAATTTAATCACTAGATGTCACTTTTGTACCACTTTTCTATCAGTAGACAAGCACAACATTTAGTCTGTGTAGTCTAATGTGGTTCTGTGTTTGTCCTATGTTGTTTTATGTAGCACCATGGTCCTGGAGGAACGTTGTCTCATTTCACTGTGTACTGTACTAACTGTATATGGTTAAAACGACAATAAAAACCACTTGACTTGACAACATGTAATCACAATTTTATGAGAAATCAGGTAATGTGTGATTATGTACTTTGTGTTTATTTTATTTAAATATGATCCATATGGTTCAGCCCCTCATATGTTGCTAATTTAAATAGCTAAAGATCTCCCTACGCTAATCAGTGGGAAAAAGGAAGATATATTAAATAGAAAACCTTGAAAAGCTCCCTTAAACACACATAGACCCAATTACAAACCAGGCTAAAAAAATGGATGGTTCTCCCAAAAATGAAAATTCTCTCATCATTTACTCACCCTCATGCCAAAGATGTGTATTTCTTTCTTCTGCTGAACACAAACAAAGATTTTAGAAGACTATCTCAGCTCTGTGGGTCCATACAATGCAAGTTGATGGTGACCAAAACTTCGAAGCTGTGGTTTAATCCATGCCTTCTGAACTGATCCAACCGGTTTTAGGGAGAACAAACCAAAATGTAACTCCTTTTTCCTTGTACATCTTGCCATTGCAGTCTCTAGGCATGATCAGGATTTAAAGTTTGATAACACTCCCGAGTGCTTGACACATGTGCAGAGCGCTATATGGTGCTAGGAAGTGTAATCAAGCTTAAAATCATGATTGCCAAGGAGACTGCAGATCTCACAATATAAGTAAAAATATATGTGAAAAGTGAGTTATATTTTGGTCTGTTCTCACCCAAAATCGAATGGATCGCTTCAGAAGATATGGATTAAACCATTGGATTCACATCAATTACTTTCATGCTGCCTTTATGTACTTTAATTTAATTTAATTTAATTGCCCAATTGTCACACATTATACATACATTTCTGCATATATACAGTGAAATTATTTATTTTTCACATATCCCAGCTATGCTGGGGTCAGAGTGCAGGGTCAGCCATGATTCGGCGCCCCTGGAGCAGATAGGATCAAGGGCCTTGCTCAAGGGCCACACAGTGGTGTCTTGGCGGTGCTGGGGCTTGAACCCCCAACCTTCTGGTCAGTAATCCAGAGCCTTAACTACTTTTTGGATCTTCAAAGTTTTGCTCATAATTCACTTGCATTGAATGGACCTACAGAGCTGAAATATTCTTCTAAAAATCTTAATTTGTGTTCAACAGAAGAAAGTCATACAGATCTGGGATAGCATGAATGTCAGTAAAGAATTTTCATTTGATCTTAGTGTAATGAACTGTACACTGTAAAAAAAAAAAATGTAAAAATTTCTGGAAGCAGGGGTGCCAGAAAATATCTGTTGAAAAACAGAAAAGTACTGTCAGATTAAAAACATAGATAAATTGTATAATAATAATAATAATAATAATAATAATAATAAACAGCTTATTAGCTGTACCATAACTAACATCTGTAAAAATAATTCTACACGAAATCTCCCTATAATTCCATGAAATCTTTAACATATATTAATTGTTGAGTCATATACCTCTAAAACACAGAATAATTATATTTAAAAGAATAATAAAGAAAATTAATTGCTATTGTTTTTACAAAAAAAAAAATACTGTAAATCTAAGACCATTTACACTTGTGTCCAAAAGTTTGGAAGAATGTACAGATTCTTATGGTCAGACTCTTATGGAAAGAAATTGGCAGGGTGTGTGTGTGTGTGTGTGTGTAAAATATATATATATATATATATATATATATATATATATATATATATATATATATATATATATATATAAAATGTGAAAATTACTAATACAATTTGAAAAAAAAATTCAGAACTTCTTAAACTACTTCTCATCAAAAAATCCTCCACATGCAGTGATGATAGCTTTGCAGATTATTGCCATTCTAGCTGTCAGTTTGTCCAGATACTCGGGTGATATTTCACCCCACACTTCCTGTAGCATTTTCCATAGATATGGCTGTCTTGTCAAGCACTTCTCACTCAAATTAACTGATCCCACAAAAGCTCAATGGGGTTAAGATCCATAACACTCTTTTCCAATTATCTGTTGTTCAATATCTGTGTTTCTTTGCCCACTCTAATCTTTTCTTTTTGTTTTTCTGTTTCAAAAGTGACTTTTTCTTTACAATTCAAATAAGTCCAGCACCCCTGAGTCTTCTCTTTGCTGTTGTACATGAAACTGGTGTTGAGCGGGTAGAATTCAATGAAGCTTTCTGCTGAGGACATGTGAGGAATCTATTTCTCAAACTAGAGACTCTGATGTACTTATCCTCTTTTTTAGTTTCACATATCTTTCTGTCCTTGTTAGAGAAAGTTGTTCTTTGTCTTTGAAGACTGTAGTGTACACCTTTGTATGAAATCTTCAGTTTTGGCAATTTCAAGCATTGTATAGCCTCCATTCCTCAAAATAATGATTGACTGATGAGTTTCTAGAGAAAGCTGTTTCTTTTCTGGCATTTATTACCTAATATTGACCTTAAGACATGCCAGTCTATTGCATACTGTGGCAACTCAGACACAACGTTGAGCTTCATTTAACAAACCAAATAGCTTTCGGCAGTTTTTGATATAATGGCAAGTGATTTTCTTGTACCAAATTAGCAATTTAGCGTGATTACTCAAGGATAAGGTGTTGGAATGATGGCTGCTGGAAATGGGGCCTGTCTAAATTTCATCAAAAATTACTTTTCAAATAGTGATGGTGCTGTTTCTTTGTGATCAGCTGAATGCCACTTTGGTGAATTAAAGTACACATTTTCTTCCGAAACAGCAAAATCTGTACATTATTCAAACTTTGTCTGCCAGTGTTTATAAAACACACAAACACAAAAAAGCATGTAATTTTAATTTGCAGAAGTGTTGCAAAAAAAATCAGTTATTAATCTTTTATAATCTGTTCTAATATTTTTTTTTTCAAATACATTAATAAACTATCAAAATAAATGCATTTTCTTTCTCTAAATGTAGGTTAACTGTATTTTTGTATTGTGTCATTCTTCGTTAAAAAAATATAAACTGCAAAAAACTCTTAAAAAAAATCTTACTGAAGCAGGATAAGATCACAGAAAATCACTGAAATAGTGAATTTTTTGCAGCAGGTGTCCCCAAAAAATTCTTACATAAAGGTTATAGAATAAAAATTGTATGCCTGTAGCAAAATTTTGGAAAATAGTTCACAATACTTATTACAAAATACACCACAATTCATCGATTCTTTTTTTAAAATTATTATTATTCGCAAATCAACATAAAAATTATTTTGTTCAGCATATTAAAGAACTCTTTAGCAATGGCTTTAAATGCTTAAGCATATTTTTCACACATTTGTCACTTTTCTCGCTAGGTTTAAAGCTGAGAAACTGGGGAGTCACATGGCGCCATACAAGGGTTAGCCATGTGAATGGTTAGCACTGCACACTTTGCTTGTTTTTAATACTTTCTATGTCATAAACTTGTGAGATTCTTTACACCCTGATCCATAACAGTTCTATGAAGACAACTTGTCAAAGAATTCCAAATCCTCAGACTCTGGAGACAGTAAAAGACACTTATTCATGCTGGCGAAGGTCGTAGCTGACTTGGATGATCTTGGTGTAATTTGTTGATCGATCACTGAGACGAAATTCTCTGAGGTGGTTACAAGAGTGTCGGACATTGAGAAACGGATCGATTATCTGGAGTCATCATAGAGGGAATTAGCTGCTAACCCACTAGCGACCAGGATAGACTTGGAATGCATTTAGGAAAAGTTGGAAGACTTAGAGAATCGTAGCCGATGAAACAACGTCCAAATTGTTGGAATTTCTGAGGACGAAGAAGGTCGAGATATGGTGAAATTCCTAGACGAGCTCTTCCCGAGTCTGCTCGACATAACAGGTCATAAACTGGAAACTGAGTGACCTCACAGGATTCAACTCAGAGATCTGCTGAGGGAGACAGGCCCCAATCAATTCTGGCCAAATTTCTGAGATCATACGATAAAGATTTCTTGGAAGAACCACTACATTTTCTTTCCCAGACTTTGCAAATTTGACGAGAGAAATGTGATCAATTCAAGGAATGCAAGAAACTCTTACATCAATGGAAGGTTGCTTTTGCACTGATGTCCCTGGCCAAATTGAGATTAGATACTAAGGATAGCAGCAAAATATTTACATGCCCACAGCAAGCAATGTAAGAGTGACCATCCAATTTCTCTGATCCAGCTAGAAATAAAAATATTGTCAAAAATTCTATCTAACCGATTAAGTAAAGTTATGGCATCTCTTATACATACAGATCAGTTGGGGTTTAGCTCTTCTGATAACATTAGGCATTTCATCAATATTATGTGGTAAGTGGGAATGACCAGACACCAGTCACCGCCATCTCACTTGAAGCCGATAAGGTGTTTGATGTGGTTGAATGGGATTACCTTTTTAAGATTTTGGAAATATACAGGTTCGGTAATACCTTTATTGGATGGATTAAGTTACTTTATAGAGATCCGGAAGCAGTGGTACAAACATAGATTAATTTCAGATTATTTTACTCTGGATAGGGGCACCTGGCATAGTTGCCCTCTTTCTCCATTATTGTTTTGTCTTGCCCTGGAACCATTAGCAAAAAAAAAGGAGGATGATTTTCCAGGGGTGATGCCAAGTGGTGTGGTGCATAAGCTTCTGCTTTATGCAGATTATATTTTATTATTCGTCCCTTCTAGATCTCTGCCTTGCCTCCACAGAATGATTCATTCCTTTTCTAATTTCTCAGGATACAGAGTTAATTGGTCTAAATCCAAAGCTTTGGCTCTGACAGTGTACTGCCAGATAACGGGTTTTCAGCCGGGTGCCTTTCAGTGGCCCAAGCAGGGCATTAAGTATTTGGGTATTTTATTCCCAGTAAATTTGTGTGATTTAGTTAGTTCATTTTTACCCTTTAATAAAAAGACTTTATGTGGCAGGTGGGCTTCGTTACATTTATCGATGATTGGAAAGGTTAATGTTATTAAAATGAATTGTATTCCAAATTCAACTACCTGCTACAGTCTCTCCCCATAGATGTCCCCATCCCCTATTTGAAGCCATTGATAGCATAGCGAAGTCCTTCATTTGGAATGGGAAACATCTCAGGTTACATTTCAGTAAGCTGCATAGGCCGATTGACAAAAGTGAGCTAGGCCTACCCAAGATTGTTTTTTTATTATTATGTGTTCGGTATCAGACTTTTGGCTCATTGATCGCTTCAACCTGAGAGAGCCCCTCCCTCCTGTGAACCTTTGGGAATCACAGAAGAGGCGAGTGGGAGGGCGCAAGAGGCTGAATCGTCCCTCAGAATGAGGGTGATTCGTGAGCGAAGCAACTTGAGACTCATGTCCTCACAGTGAGGACAGTCTGTCTCCATGAGAGCTGACTCTGCATGGACAGAAAACGCAACTCTCATGCTTGTCTGATGGCGGGATGTCTCTCTCGCACAAGGAACACATACAGAACGACATCTTCAAAAAGACGCATACATGTAAGTGGCTCTTCTAGATATATAAATATAGATTTATATTTATATAACTTCTATAACTTATATTTATAACTTTACACAAGTACAATTTCCTTTAAAAGGATACTCTAAACCTGCCGACGTGCTGCAGAGAATCAGGATGCTGAGGTCTGTTCACAAGTGAAGCGGCGAGGCAGAGTGATGTTTGCCGGAGAACTGCAGAGGAGCAGAGAGTCTTCTCGCTGCTGTGAAGATTCCGTCCGCTGACTGGTGTGTATCGATGGTGAAGGTAGAGTGCTTTGAGGCAAGAGGTAATCGCTGTCTTGAAGGAAGAAATTCTGATGAAATGGTGTCTGTGCACCTGTTTTATAGCGGTCAGTTTTGCGCCAAAACAGGCGGGGTTCAAACACCATAGCCAATATTAGAATATTTATTGTAAAGAGGTTTCAAATAGGTTGTGTATGAAGGCACTCATACAGATATAGAAAACAAAATACATAATTAAAAACAGAATCTAATAAATAGAACCAGAATTGAACTCCCCCGTGCAGCTTTGAAGCAGAACATGGAGCCTGTGGTTCCATCCGGTGCTCCGAAGAAGGCTCAATTGGAGACACAGAACACTGTTCCCCACAGCTGTTCGTCGGGAGAGGAATATTGTTGTTCACAGTGTTTTAAAAGATTTAAAAGTGTTTAAATCACAGTGTTTCTGTGTGATATGCAATACAAAATTCAATAAAGAATGCAGCACTCTCAAAATTCTCAAAAAAGCCCTTTTCCTATACAAAACACACACACATTATGCACAACCTCTTCCCTGTAGTAAGCGACGCATTATATCATACGGTGAGCAAACCAAATTGCCCTCTGTCCCATTACGTGGACGCATGGCGAGCCCTAACGGGCATTTCAGAATGGGTGCAAAAAATTATCGAACATGGTTATACGATTCAGTTTGCTCGCCGGCCACCCCGTTTCAATGGCGTTCTGTCTTCCACGGTTTCGTCCGAAGACGCGCCAGTGTTACGAGCCGAAATACACAATCTAATCATGAAAAACGTGATGGAGATTGTGCCAAATTGTCAAGCACAAAAAGGGTTTTACAGCTGTTAAATTCTTGTCCCAAAGAGAGACGGTGGACTTCGGCCAATACTGGATCAAAGACATTTAAATCGGGCACTTATAAAGCGGCCATTCAAAATGATTACACAGAAACGAATTCTATCACATGTATACCCACACGATTGGTTTGCGTTGACAGATCTGAAGGATGCTTACTTCCATATCCAAATTGTAAAACACCACAGGATTTTTTTGAGATTCGTGTTCGAGGGAACAGCGTATCAATTCAAAGTCCCACCCTTCGGACTGTCTCTGGCTCCTCGCACATTTACGAAGTGCATCGCCCCTCTGAGACGTACGCATCTTGAACTACCTTGACGATTGGCTGTTACTAGCACAATCAGAGATTCTGTTATGCAAACACAGAGACTTACTGCTTCAGCATCAAAACAGCTTGGGCCTCAATGTAAACTGGATGAAGAGCACGCTCACTCCTTTTTGGGAGTCCGCCTCGACTCCATGAGCAGGTGCGCGCACCTCACGAGTGAGCGCATTCAGGCCATCTATGTCTATGTCTCTGTTCAAACTGGGGAGAACACTTCCTCTGAAGCTGTTTCAGAAAGCATTGGGATTTAGGGCAGTGGCATCGGCCATCATCACATTAGGTCTTCACCAGTAAACTGCCCCATACATGATATTCTAATATTTCTTCAAAAGCGATTAGACGCAGGACTCACCCCATCAACGCTCAAAGTGTATGTGCGTGGCAACTATATCTGCGTATCATGCACATGAAGCCGGCGCCTCTATAAGCAAGCATGATTTAATCATAAAGTTCCTAAAAGGGTCAAGACAATTAAATCCGCCTCGGCCAACTACAGTCCCGACTTGGGACTTAACTTTAGTCCAAAAAGCTCTTGCAGGGCCCCCTTTCAAGCCTTTGGACTCTGTTGATTAGTGCATCCTTTCTGTTAAGACCGCACTACTGCTGGCTCTGGCCAGTCGGTGACCTACATGCATTATCAGTAGACAATTCATTTCTGGAATTTGGCCCTGGTCTTTCAAGTGCCACTGTCAAGGAAAGGCTATGTACCCAAGGTCCTGACCACACCCTTCAAAGTGCAGGTGGTTCACTTTCAGGACTTCTTCTTCCCTTATGCCCTGTGCGGGCGCTAAATACATACATTGAGCATACTTGCCAGCTCAGAATGTCTGATCAGCTCTTTATATGCTATGGAGGATGCACAAAAGGAATGTCCATCTCCAAGCAAAGACTTTCTCACTGGATTGTCGATGCAATTACCCTGGCTTACGAATTGCATGGTCAGACTTGCCCAATTGGTGTTAAAGCACACTCAACTAGAGGCATGGCCTCATGGGCATGGACGAATGTTGTGTCGTTACAAGACATATGTTTTGCAGCAGGATGGTCCTCGCAAAACACGTTCACAAGGTTTTATAACCTAGATCCTTCACAAGTCCTCTCTGTTTATAGCACTTGCTATTCATTGGCCATATATATATATATATATATATATATATATATATATATATATATATATGCCCCCCCTTTTTAAGTACGGGCTCTGCATCATTTACACAACCGCCTGCATTCAGGCTGTTATAATTCCATAAGTCGCAAGCACTTCATTATAAATAAACTCCCTTCCCGGCCAGGTTCATAAGGAGTAATTCATACTATATGGCTATAGCTCATATATTCATTATGAGTGTTCTCCTCCTGGTCATCATGAGGATCACTCACTGCGGCATACACATGTCGGTCACCGTCCCATAAGACAGCGCCGCCATGTTTCCTCTCGGGGAAGTTATGTTGTGTAGTGCGGCATGATGGGATTCTGTTCCCCATATCCGTTAGTAAATGCAATGTCGTAAGGGAACGTCTCGGTTACGTACATAACCTCAGTTCCCTGAGACAAAGGGAACGAGACATTGCAAATGCTAGCCGCACCACAAGACTCAAGAGTACTTGAGGCACAAGCAATGCGCTCCTTGTTCGCAGTCAGAAATTCTGAGGAAATGGTGTCTGTGCACCTGTTTTATAGCAGTCAGTTGCGTGCCATAACAGGCGTGGCTCAAACACCATAGCCAATATTAGAATATTGCCATTATTGTAGAGATTTCAAATAGGTCATGTATGAAGGCACTCCCCATATAACGTTAGTTAACGCAATGTCTTATTCCCTTCGTCTCAGTGAACCGAGGTTACGTATGCAAACAAGACGTTTTTGATGCATGGTTCAATAAATAAGTAGATATTAGTCCAAGTTAATATGCACGACAATAAAGGTGTCTGTTCCAGCTCAATATTTTAACATTTTAAATATACTTACTTTTAATTTGCTCATCAAATAAAAATGTTAATGGGTTCTTTCAATACACAGTAAGTTCATTTAGTTAATTCAGGTCAAATCCTTTTTAATTGGTGTTATACGCTGTATTTTGAATGATAGTGATAGGGGAATGTAATTTATTTAGGGTAATTTATGCTTGATTTACATGTCATAGAAATGTAAGGAAGCATAAAAAACATTTAAAAACATTTTAAATTTAACTCTATGGTTTTACACAAGTTTTTATTACATGAAATGCACTTATTTAACAGTAAAATCTTTAAATTAATACAAATGTAGTGATAAAGTGAGTCCAAATCTGATACAATTTTGTTTTTAACGGTCTCATAGGATAGTGAATACATGTGTTTTTTTTTCTTCAGTTTATGTAAAGTAGTGCTTAAGTTATGCAAAATGACAACATGTTTCTTAAGTCATGTATTATCATTTTTAAATGTATTATTAACAGTATTTTTATGTATTTGACTGTGATATATCGCCAAAACAAAAAAAAATTATAGAGAAAATTATGCTACTTTTGTCAATAAAGAATACTTTATTTTTACAGTTAGTTTTGTTCAAATGTAATTTAAAAGCCATTACAAACAGATATTTAATGTATTCCATTTATACAGAATTGTTTTTGTTAAATCACATGACACATTTCAATAGTTTATTCTTGTAATTTTAATACAATTTTCCTGTCATTTTGAAATACAGGGGGAACAAATGTAAAATTAATTAAATAAATATAATAAATTATATATATATATCATTTTTTTATGTGAAGTAGTGGTGGGATTCATGTTTAAAATGTCATTTTGTGTTCATAAGGTCCTTAAACGCATAAAGAAATTGCATATCTACTCTTAACATATAACATGTTATGCCTTAGGCTAATAACAAGGGTTGCTCATTTAATCTTCAGTCAAGAAAACAATACACACAAGACTTATTTCCAACAGTTATATGTCATTTATTTATTTGTACTGAAGTACTGGTATGGTCAATACATTTTTGTTTAGACTAATAAATGGCCATACTTGCAACCACCCAAAAGAGTTCACAATGTACAGAATGATCAAAGCTCAAAACTATTGAGGTTGTTCCAAGGAAGACTCTAAAGAGGTTAAGGAGTCTTGTGATCAATCTCATGTTCTGCATGTACTCTACCAGTATATGACCCCTGTAAGCCCTGCAACTGAACACAACTAATCTAAGGAATGGAGCACTTCAATGGCATTCCTGGTAATCAGCAGGTTTAAATGGAGTTTTATACAAAGGTCAGTTTAAATATTCTATGAGTTTGCAGCAAATTCAGAACACATCCACATTCATATTTTAATCTTTTTAAAACAAAATGACCAATTAATAAAAAAAATATAAATGAAATCTTAAATTTTGGAAACCAAAACCATGGCATTTGTTTATAATGAGCTACATAAAAATGGGGAATTGTAACACTAATATTTAGGAGAGGTATGAGTTGAAGCAGTAATGAGCACCTTTATTTTATGACTGTACCACAGAAAAAGACAGTACCCTGTTTTACCCTGATAAAAGTCAGTTTCAAATTCAATTTTACATATTTGATCGACTTGACAATAGTGCACCATGAGTGTTGGACAGGGTAGTTTGAAGAGGTAATAAATTTGGTTAAAAATTACAGTTGAGTCGGGGGCCTGGGTAGCTCAGCGAGTAAAGACGTTGACAACCACCCCTGGAGTGATGAGTTTGAAGCCAGGTCTCCTAAAAACCAAATTGGTCCAGTTGCTAGGGAAGGTAGAGTCACATGGGGTAACCTCCTCATGGTCACTATAATGTGTGGCTCTCGTGGGGAGTATGGTGAGTTGTGCATGGATACCGCGGAGACGTTGCCCATGCAGAGGCTTCCCTCTACTCTCCGCGGTATCCATGCACAACTCACCATACTCCCCACGAGAGCCACACATTATAGTGACCATGAGGAGGTTACCCCATGTGACATGGTAACATGCTCAACAAGCCACATAATAAGATACCCGGATTGTGGCGAGTCACTACGCCACCACGAGGACTTAGAGAATTGGGAATTCTAAACTGGGGAGAAATTTTTTTTTTAATTATCATTTTTTACTGTTGAGTCAAAGGAAGGCAAAGCATTAAGTGCTGGGATTCATCAATTCGTTTTATATAAAAACTTTACAATTTTGCCATTTTATGAATTCCCCTCCCAATGGTTTATCCAGTGCAATGAGAAATGCAATCACAATCCAAACAGTACATGAATCAAAAATAATCATTTGAATTCAGGGGAATTTTGCCACTGTATATTACATCATAAGTGAAATGTAAACTTTACGACTCCAATGGTTTGTAATAATTAAAATGGGGTAAAGGGATGGGGGGGGGGGGGGGGGGTACACAGCATACCTTGAACACATAAAATAAACACTTTGATTAAACTTTATTTTTTTTTCATTTGCGCTAAACTGCAGAGACTGCCATAGAAAGGCCTGATGCAACTGCAACACCGCTAATCGCGTCCCCTGAGGGAGTGTGCATAATATTCCCTAGACAAAGGGAAATTTGTACATTTCAAATAAAAAAAATGCCCACATACTTGGCAATTTAAATTTCATATGCCAAACTAAATCAAGAATGCTATCTTACGCAATCCTTATATTAAAATAATATGCCTTAATTCTTCTTTCGCGCTTTAGCCTACACATATGGCACAGCCAACTGTACAATGCAGAACCACTTATATAATATGCAGGTATTTTACAATTTATTTACAAATTTACACAATGCAGTTCTGCAAAAAGAGTTTGGCAAGTTCCTTAAGCAATTCTTAGCTGGACTGTTGATCTTTTCATTGCTAATTACAGAATCAGTCAAAACGAAGTAACGAGACAAATCTTTAGGGGATCAGAAAGCTGTAAACACGTCAAGCAGAAGTGATGTTTGAGATGTCTTTACAAATTCGAAGCCTTGCATGACATAAACCATTTTCCCCTTTGTCTTTTGGGACCAAATAAGTGATGGATAACCTGATGTCAATGGAGGTGGTGATGTCAGCTTTGTAGTTAAGTTACAAGCGACCAGTTACAAGTCCGTCAGGTCCATATGAGAGGTGTTTGTTTGGCTGAATGTGAAACAGAAGGGCCAGCGAGACCTCAAAAAATCCAGAGATTTGATGTTTCATCAGAAAGAATTAGCAGTGGTGGAAGAGACCGAACTCTACTCTCTTCTTTTCAGACAAAACAAGGTAGCTGTGTTAACAGTGGTCCATCTCAGATCCCATTGGCACTTATCTTGGATTTCTGTGACAACTCTGCCTCTTTAGCCTATGAAACAGAACAGATGGGGCGAGAGTTTGCTGACGTGACAGAAAGGACTATTATTCTAACAACTGTCTAACAGAAGACAGCAATAGGGAGGGGTTAAAATACTTACATGTATTAACTGAGCTTCTGGTGATGGCATGTCCAAAACTCTTGGTTTTTCCAACAACTCTTCTGACTACAAAGAAATTAGACATATTTATCAGCAATATTCAATGTTTTAGCTGGAATGTCTTAAACTAAACTACTTGTTAACTACTTGTATTCTTTTGCTTGGCCATTGTTATGCCATGCCTGATAGCCAAGAAGAGACCTTAAGATATCTTGATTGATTATGTAATGAAGCCATTCCTACTTTTCTGTCTTTGATGATGGGAGCAGAGTCCACCAGCACCTCCAGTGAGCACGACAGCGGGGTCTCTTTGGCTGAAGCTTCGCTCTCCACAGGAGGAGTGGCTTTCTGTTATACAGACAGAGAGAGGGTCAATATGTATGAAACAGTGACAGCTTACAATACAGTGATCACTTATAAGCTGGCACTTATGATGTGCCAGTCTGTATTTCTGCTTGATATCAGAGCTTGGCATCACCTGGTTTACGCTTAAAAGGTCAAAGGTAAGCAGAACAGCTGCCATTGCTAAGCATAGTAACCAAAGAGATGAGTATTTTTCATTTATAAAGTGTAAGAGCATATTCGTCCTTTGGTATTAACAGTGTTTTTGAATGTGTATGAATGCTATTGCTATTTGGACCTTCAATGTTCTGGCCACCATTTACTTGCACTGTATGGACCAACAAAGCTGAGATATTCTTCTAAAAATCTTTGTTCATGTTCAGCAGAAGAAAGAAAGTCATACACATCTGGGATGACATGAAGATGAATAAAATGTAAAAAAAAATTGGGGTGAATTATCCCTTTAAGCTTAAAGCACATGAGGCAAGGGAAACAAAATAAGAATGGTTACGGTATTATATAGGATATTGGGTGTTTACCTCCAGTTTGGGCACAGGTGGGATGACTGGGGGTTTGGGAGTGAGGTCTGTCAGGTACATTGCACGAGAGAGCAGCAAGAGTGATGGTGGGACATTCTCTTTAAGGTGCAGGTCCAGCCACTGAGAGACAAAGAAAGTGAAAGAACTGATTAACAATTCATCATTGATTTGAAAGCATGAAACGTTTTTAGGTATGTTGTCTTTTTGACTGAATAATTATAAAGAACTAGCACATAAGACTAATTTGTTTGTGAACTGGACTACACTGGTGCTATATATTCATTGATGCGTGCAACTCAAGAGAACAATGCAATGGAAAGATGTTTTATCTATTTACTGGACACATTTACATGCAAACCAGTTTATTCAAACAATCTGACAAAACGTGTTTCCAGGAGACTTGAAATTGTCCGATTATTCTCTGCTTTTGACTTCAAAAACGTAAACAGGCACACGCACATTTGCGCACATTGGATAAACAGCTAAGAATGCCGGTAAGTGTTTACATGCGACACAAAATTGGGGTAAAAACCTACCTGTGGTGATTGGTATATGCTTACACCATTTACAAGACCTTATATTGTCACTTTATTTGAACATGCATGTAAACGTGCTCATCGTCACGATTACAGTATTTTATGGAGTCCAGATTTTCTCTCTCATCACATTCAATTCAGACTGCAAGCTCACAATTCAGCTAAAATATGATTTCGTTTGCCTAGCCATTGTAGATTCAACAGCTCTGTAGTTGTGCCGGAAACAGTCAGAGAAATGTAATATGTTGTTCCAACTGCATTGGTGTGAAAAACATTTAGTTTCAGTCATTTTGTTTCTTATTCAGAACCGGTTCTAGATTGCCACCTCTACACATATTGGTATTCAGATTCTTCAGGTTTGGGGAGAAAACAAACATAAATATCCTCAAGTAAGTGTTGTACAACCTTGTCAGGCTGGTCTGTGCTCACACACCTGCTGCAGCTGCTGTCGGAGCTGATCTGTGGTCAGACCCAGAGATCTCATGCCACGACTCCTGCAAGCAGCCTGAAGCTCTGCTACAGTCATTGCAACCACACCCTCTGTGGCGATCATCTGCAGAGAGACAGGAGAAAAAAACATGGTGATTATCCAACAGCAGAATCACAGGTAAATGGCCTCTGAGCTGACAATAAAACAAGCATTTAAAGTGATAACTAATCCAAAAATGACATTTGTTTAGTCACCAACAAATCTACGTCTAAGTCACAGCAATGTGTTAAGTCATAAATTTAACATCAAAGAAGGTCAATGACAGCTTCAGGCTTTGTCCCACCTCATCGTCAGCCTTGATTGTGCGCAGTTGCATCATTAGTTGAAAACGCAGCAGGTTGTTGGTGCCAATGGGCTGCAGCTCCAGCAGTTTGCACAATGCCACAAGCTGTGGCCGCTCCAGGTGTTCCAACGTCAGCTCATCCTCAAAGAGCTTGGAGAATTTTACAATGTCTTTAGTGCTGGGCTGTTCACCAGTGTGTCTAACCTGTAATGGACAATGGGACCGCAACAATTACATCAAGAACAATTTTACCATCACTATGTCTGAAATGCAAAAACGGCTTCGGTTCAAGAGCTTACATGTTGCACATAAGTGGAGAACTTCTGAGTTTCATCTCCAACTGCTGCTTTATTCCTCCTGGCCATCTCAGCGATGGTCTCCTGCAAGAACTTGGCCAGCTCCAGTTTAGCAGCAAGCCCCTTCTTCTGTTTTTCCTCCTGTTAGGGCAAAACAAATCCAGCAAATGAATTCAGCAGGTTACTTAGTCATTACTCCTGAATTTATCATTTTTCATATGTATTTTGAATTTCAAAACAAATAGTGGCACACAGATTTATAAAATAGTTATTAGGTCAATCTTTTAGTGGCAGCAGCAATCACTAAGAAATACAAAACTAGAGCAGATTCAGAAAACAAAAGAATTGGTGCAGTAATCCATTTATAAAACCATTATGTAAACTTGCTTTCAATGCAGCAATGGCTTTCTGAACAATTCATTCTGTTTCATGAATGGTGTCAATGAATTAAACCACAATAACCCCTTAATAACTTTGTGTCAGACAAACAGGTCTCATTTACATTTATATAACGAAAATAAGATGCACCTTCTTAAACTCTGTTTCAAAGGTGGAAGGCAACATTTCAGGGAAGAGCTTGAGGAAAACAGGGAGCAGAAACTCCATGAAGGGAACGATGACAAAGATCACGAAGGGCACCAGGCGAAACAAGTCAGCACATGTTCTCATCAGCTGTGGAAAAAAACGGGACAAGTCTTACTCAAAAGCCAGTTGGATTAGTCTGAGGTCCACTTTTTGGCCTAATCGAGCTGTACCTCCAAGGGGTTAACTCTCTTTGTTATGTAATCCAGTTTCTGTCACATTACATTATAAATACTTGACCAAGCACTGGTTTGTTCTCACAGGATTAGGGAACATTATTACCTTGTCCTGAGACTCAAATCTCATATAGTTATTAATCTCATATGGCACTTTCTCCTCCACTTATTAGCCTACTTTTAATTTCTTACTTGAATTGTTTTGGACATGGTTCAGTGACATTACATTTCTTAGACATGTACCATGATAAACACCATTTTTCAGGAGGTAGTCTTTCAGTACCATACTAAAATACCAAGGTATTACAGAACCATGGTAAAGCCACAGTAACTTTATGCATGGGTAACATCAAGTTCATCTCAAAAACATCCCAAATAGATCTAAAAAAAATTTCCCCCTCAAGTAGACATACCCTCCGTCTCTCTCTCCTGGTAAGCTGCTGTCCATGCAATAACGTCCATACCATCCTGCCAGCGATTTGTGTGTCGATTCCCAAAAGGCGGAACCCATGATAGTAATGCTTAAGTTCATCCAGCACTTTCTGGCCCAGGGACTTCTTTGGCACTGCTGGCGGTGGCGGTGGTTGAGTGCCAGAGGCAGTTGAATCAGAGTCACCCTTGATAGGCTCAGATCCTGCAATAGTGTCCTTTACCTCTTGCAACCATGCACAAGAGCTGTGGAGTGGACGAGCAGCTACACAACCAGGGTGGAAGTAGCTGGAAGAGTAGTAGGGGTAGAGCTGTCTGGGACACCTGGCTGTGAGAGTAGTCCGTTCGATGAACTCAGAGTGGTAGCGTATGCATGTGGACAAGGGGAAGGAAGCACAACTGTGTCTTTTAGATAGCAAGTGGGATCCCCTGTATAAAAAAAAACAAACAAGAGATGTGAGTTCCTAGGAGACATTTTACAATGTTTAAGGACAAATAAGGTACAACAATATTTAAGGAATGTTTCGAGTTCAGTAGGAGTTGCAATTATAGAGAGAGAGAGAGATTTAAAAAAAAAAAAACACATTTGCAGTAATGCACTTACAATGGAGTGTATGGGGCAAGGCATTGCACCGAGATAAATGTTAAAACACACACACACAATACCTAAACACTATTTGCATTAACAAGAATGAAGCCATCTACACAGTGATAAAATTGGTTGCTGCATTGTCTGTGCAAAGTCATATCCATTATTTAAGTCCTGTCATGACCACAAGTAGCCGGTGAACCTTGTAACTTTAAAGAATGGGAATCGTAAGGAATTTAACAATTCCCATTTAGATTCCTCTTAACAATTCCAGTAGCTTAACAGTTCCTGCAACGATTCTTTTAGTACTTTTGAAGAATTATATGGAAATAAGAGATGCAGTTCTCAGCTGTTGATTCAGTAGAGGGTCTCGTTGCCACTCAATTGCGCTGGAGCAAAAATGGTCAAAGAGTATTTTAGTACATTGTTCACTCCGCATCGGTAGAAAATTGCATGTACAGGAACCGTTAATGGAACCGAAAATCATATGGTTTCAGTATTTTTGGAAAAATGGAACCAATTCTGGACAAGAACAATTTCTGCGTACCCAATCATAGAGGGGTACTCTATATCATTTAGCATGATATGCTCAAAAATATATAAAGGAACTGTTAACATAATTATGGTAATAAAGGATAACCAGAAGTTAATCCACATAGAACAGTCCCACTACTAAATAGATGATTTTTATACCCAGTCTACATAAGCAAACAGATCCCATTATAATCAATTAAGCTCTCTACACAAATTGCACCACTTAAAAGCAGATGTCCCTTTCTATTTTGCACTGCAGGTGCTGGCTCTACACCTGCCAACAAGACAAATTATCGGTTTATAACATTCTCTTTGATGCATCCAGGGTAGACCGTATCATGCCCAGAGTAGACAAGATGTTAGACAAATTTAGGGCTCAATAACAAATTTTTGAACTGAATAATTCTTAAATCATAAACAAGCTTCACATGTCCCTCTGGAACACCTTGCCCCATATACTTCCATTGTAAGTGTATCTATGTGATTTTTGTTGGTAAAACACAGCATGCTTTGATACAAACCCGGAACATTCATTTAATGAAGAGAAAACAATATTGGAATAGAATACAAAAGTTTATTTTGACAACAGCATCTTGGATGATGACCCCACCTTGATCTTGTCACTGCCAGAAGCACCTGTGAGCCAAACACTGCCATTATGTGATCAAAAACTGGGCGTCCTGCAATAACACATGAATGCAACTTTAATTACGACAACATATCAGATAAAAACACAGAAACATGACGTAACTCTCATTAACGTGATGTTACTGCTGTCGCATGACGATGTGGCCTGTCCCGGAACTGGACACAAATAGTGACTCACGTGTTTACCTCAACGACCTGTGTCGTGCTAAAACAAGAACACAAACACGGCAAAGGGTCAAACATGCCATGTTTCATATAATAAATACAAGTTGCATCGAAACTGTAACCAATAGTACCTTCTTAATACATACGGAAGATTGTGTAATAGTTGCATTTATAACACTGTGACCGACAGAGAATCCACATGCGTAGGAACGAAAAGTACTTTATTTTATGCATAAAATCAACACAAACTACCGCGTACGCCCTGAATCATAGTTTCTTAAATATCTTCATTGTTTTACACTAACCTGTGTGTTGTTTGAGTAGGTGAAGGCCACGTTAGAGGCAGCAGACTCAAGACATTGACTGTTATACGATAAACTCACACTAGCACAACTTTTACACCTTTAATCCACCAATACAGTCGTAACAATATCGATCATCCTCAAAGAAAAGCGACCGGGCAGATTTTGTGTTACGTTCGTTAATGTATAACTTAACAGTGAACGGTGGTTAAACGGTGAAGCGACATGTTTCAAGTGAAAGGAGAGATTAGATGTGGTCTAAATTGGATATTGACGATGAAACAACAACCAACCTGTCGAAATATGTCCGTATTCTGCGGATGGCTGCAATCATTTGATATGGTGTCAGATCGGATGACGGTGGAGAAACGCTCGGCTCGACAGCGCTCCTCCTGCAGCTGAGGGTCAAATTTCCTCGGAGGCGACCGCACGGGAGAATAGCAAACTTTTCGCGAGACGAGATAATCCATTCACGACTGTATGTCACTGCTTGAGATTCAATTTAAATATGTAGATTAATACATCAGTGGTAATGGACTTTAATGGGCTGAAATGTTATCTTCGATATCCCAGTCCAGCCCCACCGAGCTACCGATGAGGATCACGTGACGAGGGGTAAGATGTGATTGACAACTCTAAACACCAATAGACGAGCGAAACGCGCTGTTGACGCTAGCAAATCCGCTGAACGGGGTGGACAGTGGAACTTCCCATGACCCCATGCGTGATGACGACGGCAGAGAATGTGTGTCCACAGTTGCTGATCTCAGTTCAGTCGTGGTTCGCAGTTGCAATGGGAACAATGATGTTTACAGTGCCTGGAACAGTGCCGTATCAATGTTCAGATAAACAACGCTTCGGTCTCTTAAAGGAATAGTTCACCCCAAAAAATGAAAATTTGCTGATAATTTACTCACCATGAGGCCATCCAAGATGCATGAGTTTCTTTCTTCATCAAAACAGAATTTAAGATATGTAGGATTTAATTTCAGGCCTCCTCCTTTAAAGAAACTCAGATACATCTTGGGTGGCCTAAGGGTGCGTAAATTATCAGCAAATTAAATTTTTTTGGGTGAACTATTCCTTTAATAAGCTTGTTTGAGATGAGCAAGTTATGTGCAGAACCAATCACTGGCAGGTGCATGCTGGTTAGAAATCTGTCCGACTGTTGTGTTATGATTAAGATTCAACTTTATTGTCATTGTGCAGAGTACAGGTACAGAGCCAATGAAATGCAGTTTTTTCCACATATCTCAACTAAGCTGGGGTCAGAGCGCAGGGTCAGCCATGAAACAGCGCCCCTGGTGCAGATAGGGTCAAGGGCCTTGCTCAAGGGCCCAACAGTTGTATCTTGACAGTGCTGGGGCTTGAACCTCCAACCTTTCGGTCAGTAACCCAGAGCCTTAAACGCTGAGCTACCACTGGCCCGTTATGGTGACGCATGTCAAAAAATGTTCCATGAGAGCGAGGCGCACACAGTTGTAGCAGGCAGCTGGCACAATTGCTTTTTCCGAGCTGTGCAAACTGCAAGCACGATGGGAATTTATTTGCTGACGACACAGCTTAAAGGTGCACTCAACGATTCCTGAGAAACACTGTTGATTTTCAAACTAAGCTGCCAAAACAAACACACCTCTCCCTTCAGTGCTCCTTTGGAATCTCCGCCCCCCAAATTCATGCACCCAAATTCATTCCTTTTACCTCTTGGAGGTCTCTCCACCGCTGAAATACTCGCCGGTGTTGACGTGGCTCCTAGCCCTTGATTTATAATAATCCTTCTTTTTTAGTTTATATTCGTCTGACCTTTATTTCTTGGTCTGTTTCTCAGCCATTTACCCTCCTTGGAGTTTAGAAAGTTCACACCAGACAGATTTGAATTTCCCTCTTGCTCTACACCCCCTGTTCACACGAAAGAACTGATTGGCTGGAGTAATGTTGTGTGGATGGGACTGATCCAATTTTTTTTGCTGTGCTGTGTGCAAATACTAGATTTTTCTTTCCAACCCACTCATAGAACGGACAGCTAGCAGACTGTGGGGAGATATTTGCAGAATTTGACAAAAAGTGTATTGATTAGAATTACTGAGTGCACCTTTAATGCTCATTGGTTTAAACAACCGTGACATTTCTTTCTCTGTTCAAATTTTTTTAAATCTCTAATATCATGTTTCTATGTGTATACATTATATATTCCCAACACCTTGACAATGCGATCTCTGAATGGGATATATTGGTATATTTCTGAAATATCTCAAATACGTGTCTTTATTAAACTAAAAATAGATGAAAAGACACGTCTTATGGGGGAAATTAAATAACAGGTACATTGAGTGTTTTGCGCATCCAATTTATTGCCATTTAAAAGCAACAGAATTTAAATTGCATCCACTTTATTAACAACAAAGCACTTGAACACGCAATATCTGACTTTGATCTTGCAGCGACTGATCCACTACAAGAAGTGACAACTGTCCGACTTGACAGCTTTTATTTCACTCCTCCCCTGACTGTACAAGCCTGCTCTCGTCTACTTTCAAAGCGAGGTGTTTGACATCTCAAATGAGCCTATTTTCAATGAGAGCACAGCAAATTCTGGTGACACGTCGCCGCAGGGAACGACAAGATAAGTTGAGAAAATTTCAACTTTATGCAAATGATGAGCGACTACCAGTGTGAGTAAAGACAGAGGAGCTTAGGTCATCCATCTTCAGGCAGGGTGATTGTGAGATACTGGAGTCAACTTGAGTGCAGGCAAGATGAAGTTAAAGGGTTAGTTCACCCAAAAATTTAAATTTCCAATAATTTACTCCATCCTAGGTGTATATGACTTTCTTCTTTTAGTCAAACACAATCGGAGTTATATTACAAAATATCCCAGCTCTTCCAAGCTTTATAATGGGAGTGAATGGTACCTTAGATTTTGAAGCCCAAAAAAGCACATCCATTCAACAAAAAAAGTAATCCATATCGCTCTAGGAGGTTAATAAAGGCCTTCTGAAGCGAAGCGATGCGTTTTTGTAAGATTTGTTGTTCGTCACTTCTCACCAGAGCTTACGCTATGCCTACATCATACACAGGAACTCGACTCTCTTGTGAATGCACGAACAGCCGTTACCAGAAGCCAGTGATTGTAGTTTATAAAGTTAGAAATATGGATATTTTTCTTACAAAAATGCATCACTTCGCTTCAGAATAGGACATTGCGATATTTAGTTTTTCTGCGATTATATATTGCGCTATGAAAAAATACAGGATGACTTCGCCAGATGACTTGAATAGATCTATTTGAGAAGAATGAATTATTCTAGAATGATTGGGGTGATTTTGTAGGGAACTGCATCTTCATGGAAAATTTTAATTAAAAAAAAGATACAGAAAATGACTTTACTTTTTGACTTATTTTGGGTAGTTTATTTTATTATACACTGTTTAATTCACCATGGTTAGCCATACGTGCAGCAATAAACGTATAATAAACTCTGTACACAGTACAAAGTTCTGTTCACAGAACTCGATACCATTTTCGGTACCAAAGCAAAACACAAAAAACAGGTTACTGAACAACATGCTGTCCTATTAATAAAGCTGCATATTGCCAATTTTCTTCACAATGAGAAATGCACAGTGACATATATTATGATTAAATAAATCGCGAGCAATCGCGTTCTAATCTAGAGAGATGAGCGTCCCCGAGGCAGAGTCTCCCTCAGCCGGGTGCAGTTTCAATCTCTCTTTTTTTTTTAATAATACCCTAATACGTTGGGATCTACATAAGATGAAGTTGTGAAAGTTTAGAGTGCATCTGGACTGATCTGTGTAATTCTTCCTCTCATCCGTCAGGCGTGAACTGCAGTGCTGCTCTCACGCTTCATCATTTCAGTTTAATGTGATTTCATGTTACGTTAAATGAGATCAAAAGACATATAATGATTTATCGTTGCAGCCCTAATGCAAATGATAATATGCTTTTAAACTCACCTGCTTTAGTTGCTTGAATAAATCTGTGTTTCTGTCTTTCAGGTGCTTTATTAAGTTTGATGTGTTTCCTCCTTTTGTCAGAAAATTGTGAAAGCAGCATTTACAAATAGGTTTTTGCTGATCTATGATGTTTTCCTTTTCACCAGCCTCAAATCCAAAGAATTTCCAAAACTGACTTTTTCCACTTTTCTTTTCGACAAGATTCAGTTGAGACTCCACAGCAGCAGCAGCTATACTTGCTTGTCGCCATCTTTTGCTTGTTGTGAGCGTTCGAAAGTTCCCGACTCTGCATGGGAACCGGGTAGACCCGGTACTTGGTACAGGAGTACTGATATTTTTGACAACACTAGTAGACTATATGTTTATCTTACTACATCACACGTACTGCGATGTGACTATTGCGGATGTGCACATCCGTATGGATTTTTTTAAAAAAATTTTTATGGATGCGCATTTTTGGGCTTCAAAATCTAAGGTACCATTCATTCCGATTATAAAGCTTGGAAGAGCCCCGGAACACACTTTTCAAAGTATAATATAATGGCTGTAGCATTTTTGGATACTGGCAGTATTTCAACTTAGCATGCTTCCTAAATCTCTGATAACATATTATGATAATTGTATGCGTTAGTAGAGAAAAGATATTACATAGTGCACCTTTAAAAGTTTCTGTGAGGCCTAATAAAATTATGCGTGTAAAACTGTATCAGCATTCTGAGTTAGTTTGATTCATTTGATAACGTTCGTCTAGTTTAATGATATGATGCAAGCACTGCTGTTATCTAAAAAACTCTACTCTGCAGAATGCGTTGTTAGAGGGAAAAGAACTGATTCCTTGTCAAATTAGTATGTTATCTTCGTTTTACCTGTGGTATCTGCAGTTTTATCGTCTGTAAACAGTATTTCAAACGCTGCATATGACCAGTTGTGCAGTCCATTACGAGCAGCGGCAGCAGGAACGCCCACCAGCGACACAGATCGCAAAAGTCTAGACTCTAGAGAGATGCCGCCAGAACTGTGAACGGAGCTTTACAAGCTCAAAGTTGGATTTGGTTGAAGTTTATTTATAATCCCTTTTTGTAAATATACCTATTTCTAGGCTTTTGTGTGTGTGTGTGTGTGTGTGTGTGTGTCAAATGCAATCACTCAAAAAATACATAATTTCTGAGGAATACAAATGAAATGTTGTGCATTTTGTGTATCATGATTATTTCATTATTTGTATATTGTTGACTGTATTGATATACTGGTTCATCCAAAGGTGCAATAACAATATACAAATAGATGTTTAGAAGGCAATTTACATCTAAATTACTTTTTGTAAATACAATAAAATCACATTTTCAACTGTTTTATATTCGATTACACAGTTTTAATTCCGTTTGAATGATTGAACCTTGCAACACAAACATGATATGTTTTGTTGTCTAGCAATTATATTTCTCTCACTGTTTTATTTTGATTCAATCAAGTTAAAATAATCAACAACTACGCGTCCCAACATGCCCCTGACATCATGCAGCACAGCCAATGTTATTTTTTTTTTGGCGCTGAGACACAGGCCTTAAGCAGAGGAGGCTTTTGTTACAGATAGAGGGAGGGAGACGGGGAAAATATATGGGAGCCAAATTTCCATAGGTCTGCAGGAGCATCCCGGAGAGAGAAAAAAACGGGGTCTCTCCAGATTTTACAGCCACGAATCATATCATGGGGACCGATACACGACTGATATAGCCCCAGTTTTTCCACACAACGGATGCGATCTTAGAAACGTGGATACATAAGTCTTTGTGTGTTCTTGTATTTATGATAACTGCACGAGGAATCTAATTTATTTGGTGTATTTGTTTAGAATGGAACACGCTGAAGGTACAGCCGCTTTTATTTATACCGCTGTTTTGTTTGATAAGATTGCATTAAAACGAAACACCCGCTGCATGCGTTTGTGTTTTTGATAATAATAACAAGGCATATGTTTTCATCACACCTTCCATCACCTATCCTCGAGATAGTGGTGGATGGAAATGTAATCTGGCCAATTTGATTTAAAGGGGCACGGGCAGCCATGTTGGCGTGTTCGATTTCACGTCTTTTTTTTTTTTTTAAGATTGTGCTTTTTTCTTTATTTTTTTTGTTACCAAGAAACACAACATTTTTTGTCAAAATATGTGTTTTATAAATTCCATATAACAATCTATGGAAGTACGTGTGTTAATGTTCCCTCATATTCCCACATTAGCACATCCGCTAACGATGCCTTTCATATAATGCAGCGACATTACACGGTCCGCTCTACATTTTACAAAGCTGTGCGGAGAACACGGCCGTTTTGAAGTAAACTAATGATTCATTAAGTACATTTTTGACCCGTGTAACAATTAGGTTAAGATGAATACAAACGATATGTTTATTTCGGGTCTGTTTTGCTATCCAGAAAAGGCTAGCATGCTAATATTAGCCAGCTGCTGTCCACTGCAGGTTTGTGTTTATTTGACATGAAACAATGTAACTGAAACAGTTTTTTGGCGTTGTGTGATGTAATTTTTTGGAGTGTTACATTACATTCAACAATGTATCTTTGCGATATTTTTTTTATTCACATTTTCTAACTAAGCAGATAAAATAAAATCCAAATAAACAATAAAACACTCTTTTGTATGGTAAATATTTATGCGATGGCTAGGTGGTTATCTTTGTAGTACTTTTTATTTTAAGGGGATAAGGGTGCACGAGAAACGAGAAGGATGTTTTTTGTCATTTATATTCACGAATGTTGCAGTAATGTATGGACTGTTGACAAATGTGCACTTTAGCATGGTCCTTTACCAGTTTGATTGGAAAAACATTGCTATCTGGCAAGGCTTAGTTATTTCAATCTAAATAATTTTTGTCAGTGCCCTCTAATGATTCAGTAGAAGTCGGTGTAACTAAGAGTAAAGTGGAGTAAACTTTTTATACTCCACAGTGAAGGAAACTGCAGTGCAGAGCCAGCCAAAAAGAGTCACAGACTTTTTTTTTTTTGTGCATAATATTGTTCACCATTTTTTACCTGTTTTGAAAGTTATTAAACTAGCTTCATAAACATAATTGTGGCTTCACCTACATTTTACAAATGTTTAAAAATAAAGCAAGGGTTTTATTTGTCATAAAATGAATTTTGTCTCTACTCAATATCTCAGCAGGCCCTGTAAGAAAAAGGGAAACTTAAGGATGCTGGAGCAGAACAATGGATTTCTCTTTCTCTTTCATGCAAGGGATCATGGGAAACACAATTCAGCAACCCCCTCAGCTTATTGACTCCGCCAACATCAGACAGGACGATGTCTATGAAGCCATCAGTGACCCAGGAGATGATGGAGGACAGCAAAACTATGACTCTCCCTTGGAGTCAGGCTTTTCTTACCCTGCTGAAGACCTCCCAGTTATTACAAATGGTTATCCGGCAGGCTTAAGTACTTATGAGCAACAGGCTAAGTTTGCCTTGTACTCTCAGTTCCCCAATGGCTCCGCTAATGGATATGGGGCCATCCGAAACTATGGGGATCATGGTTTGCTGCTTGGTGAGGGTACCGTATTGAGACCACCGGTGGTCCAGGAGAAGCCTCTGACCCATATCCCACCTCCAACACATGCCCACCATCACCACCAGCCCCATCATCCTCACCATCACCACCCTCAACAACACCATCTGCACAACCCACCTTTGTTACCTCACCACAATCACCCACCTACTTCCCAAATTATGCCTCCAGTCATACCACCACCTCCTCCCTTGCTCCTGCCTTCCTCTCCTCCTCTCCTGTCACCTCAAGACAGCACCATCTCAAACCCTATCACACAAGCCACCACCACTCCAAAAAAGACCAGCTCCCCTGAGATTAAGATAAAGATCATTAAGACGTACCAGAACGGCAGGGAGCTGTTCGAGTCCGCACTCTGCGGGGATCTGCTGCAAGAGGTTCAGGCTGGTGAGGCTTCCAGAAAAAGACATGAGCAGAAAAAAGAGAAGAGGAAAAGGAGAAGCAGCAGACATAGTGTTATTCAAGAACAGGAGAGCCAGCAGCCATTCAAATATGTTGAGGAAAGGTCAGGGATAGTCCACAGCTCTGCACCGCCCAGCGAAGGTCATGTCGCATTCAGAGAAGAACAACCTACTACAACCGTCAAAAGCCCGAAAGCAGAACCCAAGGAACAGCGAGTGAGTTGATCTGCTGCGTTTCATATTCTTGCCATATTTATGCTTATTTCTGCTTCTACAGAATATCTGGGCAATATTTCCAAAACATATACAATATGCTGTTTCTTCTCAAGAGTTTACGAGATTCTGCTCTATTTTTCTGTTGAATTTACCGAAGACCATCTGTTGAATTTACCCAAGTCTTGTATTATCAATTTTTGTTTAGAATGAAAAGCACTGTCCTTCGGTCATCACTAGCACTGGCACTTGTCAAGAGTATGAGATTGGTGACCTGGTGTGGGCTAAGGTCGGAACTTATCCTTGGTGGCCTTGCATGGTATCATCAGACCCTCAGTCAAATGTTCACACACGCCTCAATACAAGAGGTAATCCATCTACTGAATACAAGTACAGATGCTTTAATTCTAGTGGTGCACTTTATTATACCTTGCTTCCATGGCTCCTGGTAGGTAACAGAGAATACCATGTGCAATTCTTTGGGAGTGTTCCTGAGAGGGCCTGGATCCATGAGAAAAGAACCAGGGTGTACCAGGGTGAGAGCCAGTTTGAGGAGCTGCAAGCTGAGACGCTCCGGAAGACAACCAACCCAACAGAGAAGCAAAAGGTATGCCTAACTGCTGTATCTTTTTAGAAGGTGCTCTCCACAAATTTGTTCAATTTGGTGGCCACATTTATATGGTCATTTGTAAGTACTTATTCTGTGGTTTATTTATTTTATAGCTGCTTAAGCCTCAGTCTCAAAAGGAGCGTGCCCAGTGGGAAGTCGGTGTGGGCCATGCAGAGGCGGCCTTGATGATGTCTCGAGAGGAACGCAATGAGAACTACACCTTCATCTATATCGATAAGGAACCCAGTACTACTGGTGCTGCTGCTGGTGCTGCTGCTGCTGGTGCTTCTGCTGCTGGTGCTTCTGCTGCTGGTGCTTCTGCCGCCGGTGCTTCTGCCGCCGCCGATACTGTGGCTTCACCAAGAGCGGCAGTCAAAAACCGCCAAGAACGCAAGCAGAGACGTTCCAAAGGCAGTGCCAGAGCAAAAGAGGTGCTTCCACCCCGTCGGCAACAGCCGCGGAGACAGTGCAGCATCAATAGTGGTGGGGAACCACCATCTCCAGATGAGGAAGATGACGATATTGAACATTGTCGCAAAAAACAACAGAGCTCCCCAGAACCAAACCCCCAACCCCAGCAACCCTCCCCACCTCCAATCAGGACACCCTGGAAGACCGCCGCAGCTCGCAAGCTCCTCCCACTTTCCATTACTATGAAGAAACTCAATGTGGAGATCATCAAGTGCGACTGGCAGCTCCCAAAGGAAAAGGTGGACCTGCCTAAGAAGGTAGAAATTGAGGAGAGGTCTGGTGATCGGGTTCAGTCACCAGAGGTACATTTTGTTTAATTTATTCTTATTGAAATTTCTTTGAAGTTGAAATGTTAGTTTTGCCACAACACATACGTAATGGTTAAAAACGTATATTTAGTAGATCAGAAACATCCCACTCTGGCTTTGATATAAGAGTCAGAAGGTATTTAAATAGAAATAACAAAATTTATTACGAAAAAATCAAACTCATGATATTTCCAAGTAAAATCTTTTTATTTCAGACAGAGTGGATAATAAAGTGGCAGGAGTAGTTCTGCAAAATAGAAATGGGATGTCTGTGAACTTAAGGTGTATCATGCCTCTACATGTACTTCCAGTGTGTAAAACATAATTGATTGTATTAGTAGCAATTTAGTTTTGACACAATGTACTGTTCGCTTCTTGTGTAAACTGGGTGTTATCTTGAATAACATCAGCATGTAGATCATTTTTACAAGAGTATTGTAAATTAAAAAAAGTAAAATGTTTTAGTAGCAATTTCTTCTTAAAAAAAATTGTTTACATACAGGAGACTTCAGGGATGTAATTTTTCCAGATGAATCTGGAATTAATCCATAAAAATAAAAAGAGGGGTAGGGGGGATGGTATATCAATGAGGGTTAATATCTCATAGAGAATGCCCTGTCCTGTGCATTGTCGGTAAGCACTTGACACCCAATAGCCACCTTTCCACTATCGGGCCAGTGTGAGCCAGGGCTATCATCTGGCCTGCTGGAGCCAATAGCCCCGGACCTTGTGCCACGACACCAAAATCAATCTGCATTCCCACCATCGAGCCAACAGCCCTGCAGTGTTGCCCTAAAACCCACCCATAACATGCCACCCTGGTGCCGACGTCACACACCTTGCCCATTTCTCAAGCTAGTGGGAAGCTCAAGCTGAGGTGTCATGTTATCTAGAATATCAAGTTTATATTTTAAGTAAACATTAGCCAGCTAGCAAGATAAATTAGTGTTGACCACTCACTGACTGTAACTGCCATGTTGTCCTGAGTGGTCTCTCCATTAACAGCTGGACGATGTCCCAGCACATTGTCCATGACCTCGATCCATGATCTTTGGGCACTGCTTTGTTCATTGTGCATTTTAACGGATTTCTACTGTGTCTGCAATTTTTCCCAAACCTGTACTGTTGTGCGCTGTAAACACCAACCCGCAAGTTCAGCGATCTTGGTGCTGAAACCACATACCTGACTCGGCGAATCTCCGCCTTTAACATTTAACCTGCCTCAAAACCCAGTTGGCCTTGTTTGGCCCAAGGGTAATTGGCAGGCCAAAGGCTTTTGCAAAATTTGTAATGTGTGTGTGTGTTTTGTGTAGGGGTTAGCCTTTGCCAATCACTTGACTGAGACATATCGCCATGTAATAAATAACTTTGCATTCTAATCAAATTGATTGTGAGACCATTAGCATAAGTGGCAAATGCTAGTCGCACCCCAGTTTAAAGATTAAAGTACTATTTTCATTCAGGCCAGGGTATGTTAACTAGTTATTAACTATGCTAGCTAAGCTAACTAACAGTTAGCTAGATAATAAAAATCACCAAAAATGCCTTGAAATGATAGACTACATCTCCAGTATCAATTATTTAGTTGCTTAATAGACATGCAAAGCTCTTGTAGCCTATAATGTTGTGCTAAAAAAATTACAACAGCGATCTGTTGCTACTCTTTATACATGCTATTCCAGATGAAATTGTTGCCTTTTTTTTGCCAGGCATTTGTCTCCCCAAACACACTTTTTTTTTGTTTGGCTCGTCCAGACTATTGGTGCAGATATCCAGTGTTTCTTAATCTGTCCCACAAAGGGCTCCAGTGATAAGGCTGAGGCAGAAACATGCTCCAGTGAAGAGGAACGAGCTGTATCTCCCTCAGGCTGGAGTGACCAGGAGAGTGCCGAGTATGCATCATCAAAAGAGCAGTCCTCAGGTACATGCACACACATAGATGAGTTATATCAACTCCCTTTTACAGTGAAATTAATGTTATGCATTCAAATATACAGATTTGATTGTGTCCTTGGTTTGGTGGTATTTGTTTGATCAATTAGTCTACTAATTTCAGTCACAAATCGCAGTTTATGACAGACTTGACCTGTGAATTAGCTGCTGAAAAGACCAGCATAAATTTATATGCTAATTCAGACTGGGTCATTCTGGATAGCACTGGTTTGGCACTGACCAAGCTGGAAAACGTGCAAAGTCATCTTGTGAGGCTGGTCAACCAGCATGTACTTTCTGGTGAAGCTTGTCAACCAGTGTTAGTTTTAACACCTTTTTTAAATTTTTTTTATTGTAGTCATATTTTTTTGTCTTTTATTTCATCATTCATTAATTTACAAAAAAAAAATTAGCATCGTGATGCATCTTTTGTCTCATCTCCATTGTCTTTGACAAAAGGTTTTTTGATTTTGTAGCAATAATGAAAAAAAAAATATTTTTCATCTATAAATTTGTTGATGAAATTAACAGTTGTCAACTAAAAATGACTGACTGGTAACATTAGTTTATAAGCCTCATGGGCACATCAACACACCAATCATTTAAAACATAGTATATGCTGTTTTTTTTGCAGTGATGGTGGTTGCAAGCTAATTCCACACTTTGATATTGTTACTAGCAGGATTTAAATAAACTGAGTAAATTATAAAGTGTATGTGTGTATCCTAAATGTGTGCATGACATGCAGAGCCTCTAGAGAGAAAACAGCAGCGTAGATCTGTGCGAAGCCGTTCCGAGTCTGAGAAAAGTGTGGAACCAGTGCCAAAAAAGAAAGTGAAGAAAGAACAGGTACAGCATTCAATCAAATAGTTCCCTGTGTATGGTATTAAATTATGTATCCAACTAAATTTTTGGCTTTTTCTCAATGTCATATCTGTTCTTTTTCCTCAATGACAAAAATAATAAAAATGACTTTAAAGCTGAAGTGTGTAGCGTTCTCTATTAAAATACTTTATCTTATCCCAGTTTAACATGCAGTGACAGCAATAAGTAAGTCATTCGTGGGGTTGGGAAAAAAAAAATACCATCTCTGTGGTGCTATACAATTTGCTCTAAACATGAACTCAACCAGTGGGCTGAGTTTGGTGTGGGACTATAATTTTGTTCAATCAACAGCAGGAGGGAAAGCTGTTTGAAAACAATGTTTATTTTTGCAATTCTTTGGTGCAGAAATTGCACACTTCATGTCATGGCATTCAATCATTAATTTACTTGCATTGCAGTCTGTATTTAAAGTTCTTTACACATGAAAAGTCTTTTTTTAATGCATCAGTTGGATAAAATTAAGGGGTGAAGAAACATTTTTGACTGATGCAGCTAACCAGATTGTGCTTCTCTGCAGGCGGACATGGCACCTCAAATGGATTTCAAAACGGGGTCACAAAAAGGTGCTCGAGACTTTGCAGGGAACATCAGATATTTCTTTAAATATAATTCTTAGATATAATGCATTTTAATTATTATTTTTGGTTATTATTTTAATCCGTTCAGATTAAATAAATTAATCAATTTATGGATCTTCTCTCACTGCTGATGCTCCTTAAATCCTACAGGAGCAAGTGAGATCTCAGACGCGTGTAAACCACTAAAGAAACGCAGCAGAGCATCTACCGATGTTGAGATGGCCTGTTCTCTGTACAGAGACACATCTGACTCAGACTCCAGAGGCCTCAATGACCCACAGGTCAGATCACACTCTTTTTAACACCTGACATGAGAGTTTCAACCCTTGAGGTTATGGAATTGTGCATTTTAATAGCAGTTTTTGGTAGCTAAATGATGTATGAGCTCTCCCATTAAAGTCAAGTTTTTACATCCATTTACATCCCTCGTAGACTGGATTTGGGAAACATTTGGACAGTCCTGCTACAGTAGATGCTGATGGATCTGATGCCCAGTCAGTGGACTCCAGCCTATCTCGTCAGGGAGGAAGTTCCTCAAAGAAGGACACAGTCTGTCATGTGAGCTCTATAAACACCGCAACAATAACATAAAATGTCCTGTACAATAATATTACCTGAAATACATTACAGATGTTATTTACTGATGTGTTGCAGTGTCCCAATATATCGCAATTCAGTTATACACATTCAATCGACAATTTGATATAAAGATGACCCCATATGACCGATAAACTGTTTATTGATAATAAATAGCACAAAAGATGCTCAGTTGGTTCCTGTTTGATGTTAGTATATGTTGCTTAGTAAAACAAATTGATACTCTAAAAATTACAATACAAAGTACACACAGGCCATTTTAATTAATGTAATGGCTTTTTCCTGCATTAGCATATGTTGCTAAGCTAACAACGCGATACTATATAGGCCTAAAGTGTAATACATAGCACACTCAAATATTAGGTGAAATAGGCAATTTTAATTAAATGGAACAAATGTTTCTGCATTAGCATATGTTTCTAAGCTATCAGTGCGATACTCCTAAAAAGCTCAATACATTGCACACATAATTATTGGGTGAAATAGGCCATTTTGATTAGATGGAGCTCGTTTTCTGATGTTGGCATATGCCGCTAAGCTAATAACACTTTATAATTAGTACACAGCATATAGAAATAAAGGGAGAAATGGGCCATTTTAATTGGAACAGTTTTTTTCTGCATTAGCATATGTTGCTAAGCTAACAACATGATACTCAAAGTTCAATACATAGCATGCACAAATATTTGATGAAAAAGTTCATTTTAATTGGATGGAACAATTTGTTTGACACTTTACCCTATTCGACTTGAATTTAGGCATTTCTCTCCACCCTTTTTTCATCTGCCATCTTTTTTTTATTTCTCTTCTCTCTCTCTCGAAATGCATACTGGGATTGCCTTATCTGTGAAATTATAAATGTGAAGTTGCCTTCGATTTAGGCCAAAACTATGTATTTTTGAACCAGCATTATGTGTGGCAGCAGTACAGTGCAGTGGATAAAATCTAGCAGATACAGGTCAGGAGCTTCAGTTAATGTTTACATCGGCCATCAGAATGGGAAAAAAAATTGTAATCGACCGTGACATGAATGTTAGTGCCAGATGGGCTGGTTTTGAGTATTTCTGTTACTGCTGATCTCCTGGGATTTTCACACACAAGTCTCTAGAATTTACTCAGAATGGTGCCAAAAACAATAAAACATCCAGGAAGCGGCAGTTCTGTGGACAGAAATGCCTTGTTGATGAGACAAGTCAACAGAGAATGCCTAGACTGGTTCGAGATAACAGAAAGGGTACGGTAACTGATAACACCTCTGTACAATTGTAGTGAGCAGAATAGCATCAGTACCTCATATTTTGAGGTGGATGGGCTACATTGGGTTCCACTTCTGTCAGACAAGAACAGAAAGATGAGGATGCAGTGCGCACAGGCTCACCAAAACTGGACAGTTGAAGACTGGATAAATGTAGCCTGGTTTAATTAATCTCAGTTTCTGCTGAGGCACACAGATGCTGGGATCAAAATTTTGCACCAACAGCATGAAACCATGGACACAACCTGCCTTGTGTAAACAGTCCAGGCTGGTGCTGGTGGTGTAATGGTGTGGGGAAATTTTTCTAGGCACACTTTGGGCCCGTTAATACCAATCAATTAACACTTAAATGCTGACCATGCACATCTCTTCATGGCCAAAATTTACCCATCATCTAATGGCTACTTCCAGCATGGTAATGCACAATGTAACAAAACAAAAGTCATCTCAAACTGGTTTCATGAACATGACAATGAGTTCACTGTTCTTCAGTGGCCTTCCCAGTAACCTGGTCTGAATCCAATAGAACACCTCTGGGGAGTAGTAGAACGGGTGATTCACAGCATGACTGTGCAACTGATGTAATCATGTCAACATGGACCAGTATCTCAAAGGAATGTTTCTTACATCTTCTGGAATCCATGCCACGAAAAATTGAGGCTGTTTTGAGAGCAAAGGGAGACCCTACCCAGTATTAGTATAGTGTTCCTAATAAAGTGTTCAGTGAGTGTGTATGTTTGTGTTTGTCACCTCTGGAGTAATTAGAATCTGTTAGAGCTATTCTGTTCTATGACCTTTTAGGTCTGTGAAACCTTCGGGGATTCATTGGTGAGCTGTGAAGGGGAGTGTAACAGGCTTTTTCATCCAGAGTGTATGGGAACCAAGAGTGGGAAATCGGAAGAACTTATGTGTAAGGAGTGTAAGACAGGTGAGCTGGCTTATATGACTATGGTATTATATGGTTAGACATACTGTAAATTATTCTGAAAGACCTGTTCACACACACTTTTTTTTTTTGTCTAACTACCTCTTCTCTCACTCTTTTTCCAGGTTTCCACCCTTGCTTCTCCTGCAAGGTCACAGAAGGTGATGTGAAGCGCTGCTCTGTGAATGGTTGTGGCCGCTACTACCATGATACCTGTGTCCGCAAGCAGCCTGGAACCACCACAGATGCTGGAGGCCTCCGCTGCCCCCAGCACAGTTGTGCCACATGCTGTCTCGACAAAGACCTTGTCAAAGCTACCAAAGGTACACCACAGATTGCATCAGTTGAAGCATCTTTTATAAAATTCACAATAGTTTGTAAGATTTAGGGATGCAAATAATATGGAGTTGAACTATTCTAGGTCAGATTCCCATTTTACTTAACTATTCTGGTATTTAAATGATTCTTTTAGTACTTTTGAGGAAGTTTACTTTTGGAAGTAAAGGGGGAAGTTGTTTGTTTGTTATGAGGACAACACAATTGAAAGCTGTGTGATTAACAATGGTTTTTTTTTCTTAAGCATTATTTTAGGGCAACAGCCTTTCCCACTCAGTGTAAATTTTTTCACAGTTTTTTGTTTGTCATAGTTTTAGTCTTTTGTCAAAAAGTCTCCTTTAAAATTTGTCAATATTTCATCATGTCATATTCATTAATTGTAGTCAGATTTACTCTCTGACGAAAACGATAATTTTAGTCAATGAAAATTATATATTTGTTCATGATTTACAAAATGGACAAGTGTGTCAAACTTTAAAAGACCAAACTTTAATCAAATATTCAAACATTTAGAATTTTTTTTGCATTTGTTTAGATTTTCTAATGTAAACGTCAAACATATACATATAAATATATATACTGTCCTTGTGAAAAACCTGAGCTCCTGAAATAATAACGAATAGACTGAAGTATTAGCTACTTTTTAGAAGTTAGTCTACTGTATTCTGAATTCTTCATGCTTTAGAGACTAAATATTATATTGCTTTTATATATATTATAACGCAAATTATGCATGTCCTGACTAGCACATCATTTAGTTCAAGTTCACCTGTTTATTCACTTCACTGTGCAGATGTAAGTTGTTTTATTATATATAAAGTATGTTGTGGCTATAGTGATAAAACTCAGGTATAATTAGGATGTCTTTGAATGAGGTATTTCCCCCGTTTTTAAGCGGTTCAATATGCCAGTGTTCAGCGCACTCAACTCATGCAGCTCAAGCGGAGAAACCCCCAACACACTGGATTATTGTATTAAATCCAAGTCTAATATTTTCTTCTATATACAAATTCTCAAGAAGTTTCTTCTGTGTATGTCTTGCACTGTTAATATCTTGCATTATTATTTTAATCTCGTCACATTTTCATCAACAGCATGCTTTATTATAATCGTTTAATTATCGCCATGATGTGCCTTTTTCATCAGGTCTTCATTATCGTTGATGAAGTCTAAAAACCCTTTGTCAATGAATGTTTTCGTCAGTGAATTCATTAACAAGATTAACACTGTTCTCAATTCATCACAATCAATTCATACTGCATGCTCACAAACATGATATCCTTTGTCATTGCACCGTAGATAAGTAGTGGTGCATTGTCAGAATAAAGTATGGTTTTCCATCTGCATCCGCAGAAGAATGCTTGTGTTCAAGAACCATCAACGGAACCAAGCGTCATGAAAGTAATTCGGTTCCAGTGTTTTTTAAGAAATGGAACTGGCACAAGAACCTGTTCTCGATTCCCATTCCTAGTTAGATGTCAAGTGTATTGTGTTTTCCCACATAGGTCGCATGATGCGTTGTATTCGGTGTCCGGTGGCGTTTCACACAGGAGACGGCTGTGTGGCGGCTGGCAGTGTGTTGATAACACCTCACATCATCATATGTAGCAACCACTCCAGTTCCAGGAAGAACGGACACTTCTCCTCACCTGTGAACGTAGGCTGGTGTTTCATCTGCGCTCGAGGTACGTTTGGCCTGACATTTTTGATACCTAGCATAACAGTAAATGTAATAATTATTCAGATAATTAGTTTGGTATGTTCATGTGCACCTAATTTAATGGCATCTACGTGTGTAAACGCATGCTGAGTTCTTGTCTAAATGTACATGTAACTCTTTAATGACTTTCATACAACATCAGTTTTTTAACGTTCTCTGGTCAGTGTTGTCCTTGCCAATGTCAATGTTCCTTCTAAGAGTAGGACGCTTTTTGAATGTGACCTCTTCTTTTCTTTTAGATGTACTATGTATTTGTACGTCATCAGATCATGTTTGTTTTCTACTAATTAATTACTAATTTATTGTCTCTTGATTCTTCGGGGAGAGACCAAGATCAGATTAATTTGAATGTAGATTTCAGACAGAATTTTGTACTCATTAAATTTTGTAAGACACTTAACAGAACAATTAGTGTTACACTTATTTGTATAGATTAAGAAAATATGTTTTGTTTATTTATGCCAGAGTTTTAATTTTCATTTGGGATGCACCACTTTAATAATTATTAAGTTTTGTCTGAGAACTGATATGATGAACAGTATTACAGTATTATAAATCTGTACTTTTACATGCTTCAAGTGAAATCGTGTAGCAAATCATACATTAATCCATAGAGAAATTGTATAATGTTTGAATGGGAATAAAAAATTAAATAAAACGAATATTATTTTCTTCCAATACCTGAAAATTACCATATGTAATCTGATTTATAATGATGATAAAAATCCACTAATTATAATTAACTATTGGCCAATGCCAATATATTTTGTTCGTCCCTAATTCAGTCGTTGTTGGTTACTTTTTTCAGAATGTTGACATCCATGTTTGAAATTATTAGAAACCTTCTCACTCTTTTAGAAATGATCTCTTCCCCCACTAATTCCTTCATGAATTAATTATATGAAGTATGGAAATTTCTTTAACCATCTCTATTGTCTGATGTATTTGGGATTATCCGTGTTGGCATGGGAGCAGCTTCAAATCACGTTGTTTATGGCCAATGTTTGTCATAATGACCTTTGTCTTAAACAATTGGCTACCATAAAATACAGAAAACATTTGACAGTTGTTCTTTTTTTTGTAATTTAAGTTTTGCATGTAAGACTCAACAGTAAGGATTTTTTCTGCTGGCCCAATTAGGACAGTAGTTCAGATTGTTACTTGCCCTGCCAACATTTTCACTGGCCCCAGCACAAAAAATTATAAATTTTATTTTAGCAATGTATTTTGTATTGCTAACTTAAAAAAAAAAAACTTCAATTTTAATAATGGCTGGAAATATTTGATCTAAAACTGTAATGTATCTTATTGTCTGCTAAAATTCATAATTACACCTTTGCTGGAAAATTATGCCATAAGGTGCAAAACATTACTGATTGATTTATAATTTTCTTACTCCTTTTAAGACTTAATTTTAAAAATGTATACAAAACCTCATCTACACTGCCTGGTCATTGTAGATTGTTTCGACAACCTTATGTAACGTCACAACATTTATTTCCATCCAGAGTTGCATTCATATTTGGCAGAGGTCTTGTATTGATGATGGGAGAGTTGAACCACTCCATTAAGTTTTCTCCTGCACATCCCAAAGACTTTCAATCGGGTTAAGGTTAGGACTCTGTGGTGGCCAATTTACGTGTTAATAATTCCTCATGCTCCCTGAACCACTCTTTCACAGTTTTAGCCCGATGAATCTTGACAATGTTGTCCTGAAATATGCCTGTGCCATCAGGGAAGAAAAAAATCCATTGATGGGATAACCTTGCCATTCAGTACATTCAGGTAGTAAGTTGACTTCATTTTATTGCTGCAAAACATTGCTGAACCTAGACCTGTCCAATTGAAGAACCTCAGATCATAACACGGCCTCCAGTGGCTTGTACAGTGGGCACTGTTCATGACGGGTGCATCGCTCCATGCGCTTCCCTTCTTACGCTTACTCGCCCATCGCTTTGGAATAAGGTAAATCTGGACTCATCAGACCACATGACTTTTTCCATTGTTCCACAGTCCAATCTTTTTGCTCCCTAGAAAATAGAAATAATTTTTTTCTGATTTTTTTTCCTGATTTTTCCAATAACCAGTGGCTTTCTGGTGGCCACACAGCTAGTCCGAATCCTGTAATTTCTTTTGACCTTGTGCATGTGGAAATGCTCTTACTTTCACTATAAAAACATAGCCGTGAGTTCTACTGTCCATTTTTTACGGTCACTTCAAGCGTTTTAGTGATCTATCACGATCATTCAAGATTCCTTCCAGGTTTTAAAAATGCATTGGACAGTTCTTAACCCAATATCAGCTATCTCCTTTGTTGATTTCTTTGCTTGATGCAGGCCAATAATTTTCCCCTTCTGAAACACCTCCTTTCCCCTCCATGACCATGGGATAAGTCTTCTGACATGGTTGTTTAAGAAATGAGAAGCTACACACTGCATCAGTTATGGTTAAAAGAATTGTTGCCAGCTGAAACATTAATCACTGCAATAATGATCCAATCATAGTCTCTTATGTATCTGCTTATTTAAATCCAAACGGTGGTTTTTTTGGCCAAGCAGTGTATGTTGGCCATTTAGATAATATTACCTTGGTGACATGTTTAAATCAGCAGAACTTAACCAAGACCAATGATTGTCAGATTTAATGATAACACAGCACTGGCACAATGGTGCAAGTGACAGTTCTGATAACTGTCCTGAAACACTTTTATCCTTAAAGTTGAGTCTTGCATTTTATACACTAAACCGTTAAAGCTCCCACTCCAACACTGAAGTATTCCTCTTAAGAGTTTCGTTTTTGTGTTCTCTTTTCAGGCCTTCTTATTAAATTGTGTGTCATTTTTCCCTGATGTGTGTTTTTCTGGAATCATGGGTAGTTTCATTGCTCATGACTTTTCCTGTTTGTCTCGTGTAGGGCTTTTAGTGCACGACCATACTGACACCATATTAAGTTCATATACCTTTAAGTCGCACTACCTTCTGACTGAGTCAAATCGTGCTGAGTTGATGAAATTACCTATGATTCCTTCTTCTTCGTCAGCTACCAAAAAGAATATTGGGAAAGGTAAAATCATGTTTTCTTGGTTTATGTAGTTTGCCATCTGTATGCTTTCACAGCTGTCTTATTGCAACGTGTGTGTGTGTGTGTGTGTATATATATATATATGTATGTGTATATATATATATATATATATATATATATATATATATATATATAAAATTTATTTTTTTTGGTCAATCAATTGCTCGCTGTTTTATGCAATCATGATGCTTCTAATACAAATAGTGGGCTTGAAATAACACGTAAGTTTCACTGACAGATTTGTAGTTTAAGATCAGATAATGGCGTTTGGTATTAGTTCAAATTCACCAACACATTTTGGGGATATAGTTTGAGTTAGAACACAAGGGTAAATATCAGTGGTTCTAAACTGGTTATGCTTCAGGACCAAGATTTTACATTGGACATCAAATGGCGTCCCAACACAGAAACAAAATTGTTTATTGTACAAAAGTAACACAAATATTCTTAAATAAAACTTTTAAATGTATTAAACTTATTAAGCCACTAATTCACTAAACAAAACAATGTGAATTGACGGGTAGGCTTTGACGTCAACACCAAAAGTTAAGAGAAGCGTTTTCTCCTCTTAAAAGTTGACATATGGTTAGTTTGTGCAGTTTATAATTTGCATATAGCTTTATTTTTCCCTTCTGTCTGGCTCGCAAGCCAGTTGAGAACCACGTATAGATTGCAACATAAAAGCTTACAAAGCAACTGGTATTACATATTCTTAAATATCATTACATTTCACTAGGTTATGATATGTAACATGGTTTTCTGAGTCCGTAACGCGCTTTGGCTTAGCATTAATTGCTTGGCTTTTTTCCAAATTGCTTTCTTTTACGTTTCGGTGTTTGCTTGTGCACAATTATTCCCACCCACCCTCCTAACAAGAAAATATTTTGGATGGCATTGTTATTGTAATTTGTTTTCTTGGCCATCAGTGCTTATTTGCCCTGCTTGCCTTGAGCGTTTTAAATGACACCATCCAAAATACTTGCTCTGTGTGTCTGCTAGTGTACAGCAGGTGATGGACAATCAGTCAGTGTGCATCACTGCATGCTTCCCATAGTACCCCCTTCTGATCACTCGCTATTTGCTGCTTAAATCACATGGCACAAAAAGCACATATTAAAGGGATAGTTCACCCGAAAATGGAAGTTGTCATCATTTACTAATTCTCATGTTTGTTCCACAACAGTCTTTCTTATGCGAATCACAAAAGGGAAGATTTTCATGTGTATTTCAGTCTGTCTTTTCAATAAAATGGCAGTTGATAGTGATTCACTTTAAAGCTTAAAAGGACCTAAAAGTATCATAAAAGTTGAACATGCAACTCGTGTGTCATGTTCCAAGTCTTCGGTAGATATATGATAGGTTTTAGTGAACCCAAAGTATGTTATTTTTCAGTGAAAATTGTGATGTCTTTTGCACATTCATGGGCACTATGAGAGAAGCTTGTGTTGTTTGGCACATTGCATTTCTCTTGTGAACACATATTGACTGAAAAATAACTTTTAAGTTTTCTTACCAAAATATATTGTATGCTTACAGGAAACGTGATGTACAAATCACATGGACTTCTGATACGCTCTGGTCTTTTTTGAAGCTATAAACTGATTCCTTATCAACTGCCATGGTATTGAAAAGACGGGCCAGAATATTTGCTACATTTTTGCCTTTTGTGCCCAAAAAAGAAAGATTGTCATTGAGTTTGTAATTAAATTACGACAGTTTTCACTTTTGGGTTAACTCTTCATTTACGGCGAAAGGTGTTACTCATCAAACCACGTCCTTAAGCCAAATTGATCTCCAAATTGCTGTGTTAAATCTAAACTTAAAGTATAAAAGATTACAGAACATTTCTGAGACATATTAAACTTAGACAACACATTCATGGACAAGGTTTGGGGAATATCACTTTTAATGGGAATGGACAAGCATGTGGTAATACTGTGGACCTATGTGTATTCGAATGTGCGTTTATGTGTGTGTGCTTGTCAAAAAGGAGGAAGACTGTTGTGTTGCGAGGCCTGCCCCGCCTCGTTCCACCCCGAGTGTTTGAACATGGAGATGCCGGAGGGGACGTGGCTGTGTGGGGAATGCAGATCAGGCAAGAAACCCCATTATAAGCAGATAGTCTGGGTCAAGCTGGGCAACTACAGGTACGTCTGTTGAAAAATCTATCTGTGCTATATGCAAATTTTCTCTGACTAACCATTTCTGAATACATATAATGTAATATGGTATATGTGTCCTAGGACTTGTACTAAACCGTTCACATCATGTCTTGTGTGACTAAACAACATGACCTAAAATGTTCACACCAAGTCTGATGCAGAATATTTTTCATTTTCTGATAAGCTTGGATGCTTGAATGAATCAGAACAATGTAAAAAATCGACACAGCCTTGGAATTAAAAAAAAGAATATCATCATCATACTTGTATCATCGTAGTATGAAATTATTTACGTTCACAGAGATGTTTTGTTTTGAATCTTATGTTTTTGTGCTAGAAATTTGGATTTGATACAAATAAGCCTTAAGAAGGGGTTCAGTCTGTGAAAATAGACCACAGAATAATATTTAGTATTAATGCTGATATTGACCCATAGATGGTGGCCCGCTGAGATATGCAACCCTCGCCTGGTTCCCTCCAACATCCAGAGCCTAAAGCACGACATTGGCGATTTTCCAGTCTTTTTCTTTGGATCCCACGACTATTACTGGATTAACCAGGGAAGAGTTTTCCCATATGTTGAGAGTGATAAGAACTTTGCAGAGGGGCAAGTTGGCATCAATAAGACCTTCAAGAAAGGTGAGAGGTGATCAGTCTTAACAGTGACCCATATTAAATGTGACTGCATTGTTTGACCTGTAAAAATATTGCCCAGGCTTATTGCTGAAATTATTTCTAAACTAAAGTGTGTGTGTGTGTGTGTGTGTGTGTGTGAATAAAAGCGCTTGAGGAGGCTGCAAAACGGTTCCAGGAGCTAAAAGCACAGCGAGAAAACAAGGAGGCCCTCGAACAGGAACGCAACTCCCGCAGACCCCCACCATACAAACTTATCAAGGTGTGGTACAATCAGTTTAAAGTTCAGTAGAACTATCTACACTGACATTTCCCCCTTCATAGACCTTAGTCAGGGTAGACATATTTAATTTATCGCAGTTGAAAACGAGGCTCTCAGGAATAGGTTCATTCAAAGATTGTACTATTTAATATCTTCGTGTCAATCATTCAGCTGCCAAAACGTTCAAAATATTTCAAGCCAGAAGAAATACAGTTCAACGAAAAACTCCAGAAAACATTAATCTCCCATTGAATGGGCACTACATCTATCCCTCGCATCCTCGTTTTTCAAATTGGCAAAATTCAACCCTTACTAAGGTTGGTTTGAACCACTTGCAGTGCCTTTCATGTCAATAGATTTATTTCCCATGCCACTGTTTATTATAGCTCTGTAATTTCTGTTTCTTATCTCAGTCCAATAAGCCAGTTGGAAAGGTGCAGGTGCATGTCGCTGACCTCTCCGAGATCCCACGCTGCAACTGCAAACCCACAGATGAGCGTCCATGCAGCCAGGACTCTCAGTGTTTGAACCGCATGCTGCAGTACGAGTGCCACCCGCAGGTCTGTCCTGCTGGTGACCGCTGCCACAACCAATGCTTCTCCAAACGCCTTTATCCTGACACTGAAGTCATAAAGACCAATGGTCGAGGATGGGGTCTAAAGACAAAGCAGGACCTCAAGAAGGTGAGTTAACTATCTGAGCTCAGACTCTAATAACACAGAGATTTTGTTTGAATCTGTTTTAAAAAAGTAACTTTTTATTTGATTAAAATGTTTCTACATTTGAATGAGTATAATGACTTTATATCAGTTTCCTTAAGCACTCGATGAAACGTAAGGCCTACTATGCACACCTTGAGCACCAAAAGATGCACAAAAATTAAAAAAGGACAAACAAAATATACAGTCATGATCCCTTTTTCAGAGGCTACATAACTGTTTGTAATGTCAAACAATTAATTTCGTTATACAAACTGTTTTGGAATAAATGTTAAATTCAGCATCCAACATTTTTTTTTACACTTTTATTGTTTAGTTTAGTCAGAATTGGTGCAATATTAATTTATCTTTATTCATTCCATGCAGATTGTGTGTAGTTGAAGTTTTTTAAACTTTTACTAATCCTGGTGCTTAATTTGTTTTTACAAAGGGTGATTTTGTCATGGAGTATGTTGGCGAACTGATCGACTCTGAGGAATGCAAGCAACGAATAAGACATGCCAATGAGAACCATGTGACCAACTTTTACATGCTGACCCTCACTAAGGTACCACCATTTTTATATTCACTCTTTGAATGTCCATTTCAATTGGACAATATATGTAATCTCAGCTGTATTAAAGTTAACCCACCTGTGTTCCTCAGGATCGTGTGATAGATGCAGGACCCAAAGGGAACTTGTCACGTTTTATGAACCACAGCTGCAGTCCAAACTGTGAGACTCAGATGTGGACCGTGAATGGGGACGTGCGAATCGGGCTTTTCACATTATGTGATAACACTGCTGGTGAGATAACTATTAACTTATAGTTAGGAATTTTTTAATACCCCTAACTTTAATAAATGGACCAGAGCCATATCTAGGAACCAGAATATCATAGACTTGGGACAGTAACTAACCACTTTGAACACCATATTAACCGTTAAAACTGCATAGTAACATGCTACAAACCTCTTAAAATGCTGTTGCATCCACATAGAAGTGTGCTTGCAACCACCCAAAACACCCTAGCAACATGGCAGCAGGTTCTGCACAAGGAAGCACCACTCACAGTTTCTTCAGTGAATCTGAAAAATCTGGTATAATTTGATGGTACAATCATTAATAGCCCTTGTTGTGTTTTGTTTTTTCTTGAAAATGTAAGCAGTGTTTGTTTAGAAGCTAATTGGGGTAATCATGAAAAACTCATGTTTTCTTCAGGCACAGAACTGACCTTTAATTATAACTTGGACTGTCTGGGTAATGGGAGGACATCGTGCCATTGTGGAGCAGAAAACTGCAGTGGTTTTCTTGGAGTTAAGCCCAAGGTAAAGCTTAATTAAATTAGACAGCAGCAAATTGAGTGGTTACACACAATTTCCTTCAACACCATTGACAATTCTCTGGAGATACCATTAGCTAAGGTGTACTTAAGCTTTATTTAGTAGGTTGTTGTTTTGTTTCTCTTTATTCTTGCACATTTAGTTCATATAGGTAAGAAAAGGTCTGTTGTAAATTTATTTAATATATTTAATGATTTTTAAATAATTAGTATCAAAACATAATATCTGTGTCTTAAATTTGACAATAATGAAAATATGAATTGCCTGATTGCCCTACTATTATTCACACAAGTCAAAATTTAAACGATGCATCTCCAAGAACTCTCACACACACACACATCACCAAAAATATAATTCTCTCATGATCATTTGTTTTATTATTTAACAATTTTTGTTGTTTCATTGCGATTTGATGTGAAATTTATTCTAAAACCCATAATACAATTTTAACATGGGTTCCTGCTCGAATTTCCAATGGGCTTTAAGAAAAGCATTTTTTGATCTGAGTTAAAAAAGGATGTGGTTAACATTATTTGAAGAGACTTTCAGATTATGTTCCACAACATTAATTAAACCCAGTCATAAAGAAAACTGAATTTTGACGTTTGCTTAAAAAGGTTGCTAAATAAGGACTACAATTTTCACAAGGATGTGAGTTTACATGCTTGATGAATTGGACAATTTGGTAGTCCTTTTATAGTAACTTCCATTTTGAAGGTACTCCTCAGTAATTAAAAATGTAGCAACTTTAAAGCTTGGATTGGCCCATCAACTTTAAGAAAAATATCACATACCATTACTTAAGAGGAGGGGATTCCCATTAAAACCAGCCTACACACAACACAATCGAATGCATAGATCATTAGATAATCCAAACAAAGTACAATGTGCACAGCTGATTCAGATGATTTCATTGGAAATGTAGTACATAGTCCAGTGTCATGGAGTATGAAACCAGTCATCGGATTGAATTCATATTGCTGCAACCAGAGATGGAAGTCATCCAAATATGGGCAGAGAGGATTGTTCACTCTAATTACATATGGCCAGCAGGAGATGACACCAAGCAGAGCATGTGAGCGGAGCATAGCGATCATAATTACACCGGAGCGAGGAGCGCATTTCATGAGACAGCACTGCTCTGGCCGCTCACGAGGCACTCACTTTTTGCTCTTACCAGAATGTGCTACATATCTCTTAGGTCCAAGATTTTAAACTTAATAGAATAACTTATTGGAAGAAATTGACTTGAATATCTGGCAAAATACAACAGAACTTATGGTTTGCTAAATATAGATAGTCTTTTCACATTGTAATTTTTTTTGTCCCTCCGAAAAATATAAACATGGACTTAACACAATTTTTCTCATTCACACAAATCCTTCTTTAGATAGTTTTGTAGCGCATCTTAGATTTTCTTGTGTCTTCTCAATGACCAATATCCATTTCAGACACTTGGTGAACTTTAGAAACGATGAGTTTATGGGTTCACTGGCTGTACAGTGCAGATACACCAGCTTTTTACCAACATGTCAATTGTCAACATGTCAAAGAATAATAGGGGTTATTTTACCATGCATTTGATAGGTAAACGACTGTATTATCTTTACCGGTGCAGGAACGCATAGCCAGCAAACAGTCCGGAAAATAACTGACATAAATGATTAGCATGGGATTAACATAAATGAGAAACTCTGGTAATTAGGCTGTTATATTACCCCACGTCCCCATATAAAATAACCACATAGGGTAGAGAGAACAAGGCTGTTTTTTTTTTGTTTTGTTTTTTTAAGTAGCCTACATCAAGGCATTGATTGTGCTGTTGTTATTTGCATCATGAAATATTAGGTCGAATGCCAATATGATGAGGATTTTTTTTTTTTATATGATGCAAAAATAAATAATCAAGAATGCTAACAAAGAAATTGTCTATTTTTTCTCATTTCATGCTGCTCCGCTCCAACATTGCTGAGTGAGAAGTGGAGCGATGACTGTTGGAGTTGAGCGATCACACATGAGCAAATACTTGAGCTGAGCGACATCTCGCTCCACTCCGCTTACATGCTCTGGCGCCAAGTACTTGACACAGGCTCAATAATGGCTCAGATGACACAGAATGAAACTGAATGAGATCTTGTTACTCATGCCTTCATGCTTTGGAGAGGGCATACATTTAGTCATTGTTGTATCTACATGTGCAATTAGTTTGTATGTACAGTTTTATGTTTTATTTGTTTGGAGAGGCTTTTGGACACTAGGGTAAATTATTTTTGTAATGCTATAACTTTTGATTTCTTTTTCGTTTCAACACAAAATTATATTCAGTTGCAGGTGATTGGGAACAAAACAAAAACGCTTTTCTGGGCTACCATATTTATACTTTGAGATATATAAAGTAAAGTTACAAAGATGTTTGGCTCAATTTCCGTGATTTAATTTATTTATTTTCAACAGTGTCTTAGGCTGAGAGTCTCATAATTTATCAATCTATACCATTAAAAAATAATTGTTAATAAAAAGTTTTCTTTAAAATGATACCAAACAATTGACCCTTTTTTGTAGAGTTATAAGCCTTTAATTTTAGGCATGCCACCGAAACAGGAAATCTTTAAAACACCTTCAGAGCTTAAAAGGTGAAACGGAAAGAAACCGCAGTAGTGTAGTAATATTTTAAGAAAATATATTTTTCTTAATTTAAGATGACTAGGCATATCAGTGTTAGAGAAAAAGCTGCTTTATTCTACATATGGTGCTGATTGCACAATTATTGATGATTTGATACATCACTGCATGTGATTAATGCTGTAGTACAAAATGTGAAGTTTGAAATAATGTTTATTACAGACGTTATTTTACTAATAAATCAAATCTAAAAACCCATAGAAAATTCCCCCTGGAAACTATAGCGAATTAGCCTTCTGAGTTAAACTAAATGGCTTCATTGTATTTGTAACCAATGGTCACTCATGTCCCTTGCTTTGTTTAAACCTCATTCGTCTTTCTGTAGAGTGCTGTGGTTATGGAGAGGGAGGAGAAGGTGCGCAATGCTAAACTTAAGCCTAAGAAGCGCAAACTGAAGACGGAGAGCAAACAGATCCATGAATATTTCTGCTACTGCTGTGGAGAGGGAGGAGAGATGGTTATGTGTGACAGAAAAGATTGCCCAAAGGCCTACCACCTCCTCTGCCTCAACCTGACTAAACCTCCATCCGGTACGTGCCGTTCGGCACTCCAGTTTTACCTGTTGAACATAAGAATTTCTGTAGTAATGCTACCCAGAGAGATTAGTACTGCCAAATGCTCTGAATGTAATGTTTATTTGTCTTTGAGCAATTTGGATTTTCATACAGTAATTGCTGCTGTTGTGTGTTTTTTTTTTTAATAACCGTGTCCCTACTACCTGACAGATATCACTGAAAAAGGTGTTCTTACAAATCACATTTGTCTCTTTGACAGCCCTGGGCACCGATAACGAAACAACTTGCATGTTGTGAAATTCTTAACTTGATTGTCTTTATGCTTCTCAGGGAGATGGGAATGCCCCTGGCACCATTGCAGCATATGCCAGCGTTCCGCCATCTCGTTCTGCCACTTCTGCCCTGCCTCGTTCTGCCGAGAGCACGAAAGAGGACAGCTGGCAGTGTCTGCCCTAGACAACCGGCCCTGCTGCTCAAACCATGACCCGCAGAAACCCTTAGGGCCCCAGGTTAACCCTAGACAAGTCACTATAAAGAAGGAACCACTCGAACTGAAGGAAGCCGCAAAGGAAGGACATAGTGATGGGGAGGATGAAGATGAGGAGAGGGGAGAAAGAGGGACTGGGCCAAAGCGCTGAGGGAAATGAGGGGCTTCAACAAAACGAAGCTCAAATGACAACAAACAAGAGTGAACCTTAGAGTAGCCACTCACAGCTAGCTGGTTCGCTTTTCAGTTAAATCGAAGCGAACTTGATAAACTTGGGTTGCTGTCAATTCCAAATATACGGCAGTTGGTATGATTTTGTAATTTTTTTTTAACATCAATTAACAGCCACATATCAAATACATAAGGAGTGCTTATATAACAATGTAAGCAATTCATCTCTGTTTTTTTAAACAAAACTTTCACAACTAATTGTCACTTTAATATTTTTCAGACGTGCGCCGTTTCGCCAAAAACCTCTGCTAAAACAATGCCTTTCAATGGCAAACTCAGTTTCCATATCTTTGGTACTTCAACACTCTATAAACACTTTAAACCAAGAACTTTATTTATGTACCTCATGTAAATAGCAAAGACTGTTGTAAAACGTGTAGGGTGAAATTGTTTGCCCCTCACCGGTAGGATTTCACTACATGAGCCTGTCGTGATAACATCTAAAAAAACGAGGCTCATTCAAGTAAGGCTTGTTCAACTGCCGCCCCATTCCAGTGAGTTTGTGATTTGTAAGATATATAATCATTAATATATTTATGTCGATGTTTACATCCATTCACAATGTACAGTATTATTCATCTGTATTAGACAATTTGATATCACTAATCGTAATGTTGTTTATGTGCCCTTTTTTGTCAGCAAAATTACATTATTGCTTGGCCGGTACTGTATCGCAATCATCTTTTGGTCCACTCAGTTCTCAGTCATTTCAGAGTAACAAGTTAGTCTAGTCGCCGGCAAAGATCAGTACTGATATCTACAATCGGTAACGTTTGATGGTGTAGTGTTAAGCAGCTGTTGTCTCATTCAGCCACACATACTCAAACACTGCCATGTCTCTCTTAAATCAAATATTTCTCATCGTGAGTATTGAACAGATGCCAGTGTCTATTACAAAGAACCCATATCATGTTTCAAAGCTATGCTAGATGTAAGATTGAGATTTTTGTTTTTCTCTTTTGCCGTTTACATTTGTGTTTCCAACATACAAGTGTAAATATAATCAAACTTACAGTTATTTGATACGCGATAAAGTTGCAATTGTATTCATGCCTTTCAAATCATCATCGTGTTTCATGCATAGGATGTATTGCTGTACAATAGAGATGAATTTCAAAGGTATCAAACTGTATCTTAACACTTTTCATTTATCATTTTCAACATGCTTAAATGTTAAGCATCTTGTATTTTGTTTTGTTGTAATGACATATGCTATTGTGCTAAAAGATAACTGTCATTGTAGTTGGACGTAGGGAGGGCTGTATGATTTACTACAGAGTGTAGCATAATCTTTATGACTTCTACTTGATGTGAATCTACTTAATAGCTTTGATCTTGGAGAAACTACCATGTCTTTATGTTAAGGTGTCTTGGGATCTCCTAAAGTGGAGTAGCTACCATGCTGTAAAGTTACTAAACTGTTACTCTCTTGTTACTGGTGGCTGTGCAGTCATTCTGGTGTTGCTGTGCCACAGTTTGAAAGAAAGGAAGAATTGATCTTGACTGCTTCAACACATTGGTTCTGGACTTACCCATTAGTCATAATATACATTTCCCATATAGATCACAGACAAGTATTATACGTGATGGCACCACCAAGTATGTTTGTCACTTTATGGAAAGTAAGGAAAGTACTGAGAGTTTCAGTTTACTTGAATTGCTCCCATGTTGCCTTTTTTTTTTATGTTCATTTTCTGTATTTATTTTTCTTTGTCTCTAAATGGAGTGTTATTGGTGGATATGTAAAACGCTTTGTATTTGTACTGGATACTTACACCTGACAGTAAATTTAAGGAATTCTGACATTTGAAGATGCGACTGCCAAACTGAGATTTGTATATTTTTGGAAATATGGTTTGCTCTTACTTGCATCTGCATTTTTTGTGTTTGTGTGTTCTGAAACATGGAAGGCAATACAGGTATCCGTTTCTTTGTTTCTCTCATTGTGATATTTTTATAGTGTACATTTATTTTTATATAGGTTTACTTTAGATACCATAGGCACTTTTTTGTTCCTAAAATACCAATATCTTCCCGTATGTTTATAATGAAAAATATCAAGGAAATGCAGTATGGCAAGATGCAAAGCACATTATTTTTTATTTTATTTTTTTGCCTGATATTCAGTTGGTACTAGTAGTTACTACTTTGTCTTGTTTAATCTGATACAGAAATTTTCAGAGACATTTTGGAAGGACAAACAAATGTCAGGTTTGACTTTGAACCCTCAGAACATGGCTATCATAGAAATTGCATTTACTTCATTTGTTTATGCAGTGGCTCAATCACTGATTTGTTGCTGTATCTATTTTGCTGCATCAAATGTTAAAAGTGTATAACCTCCATTGATTCCAGTGTTTGGTGTGTCTGCACTGTACTTTGTACATTTTTATGTGTATTTGAAAGTGTCATTATCATTTTGAGCTCTCCAAGCATGTTCTTTGTGTTGCTTAACTACATTTACTAAAGGTGGTGTCCTACCAGCTTACACTATTTGATTTCATGTACTGTTTTCACATTCTTTTTAAATAGACTGTTTACTAATTCTTGCTACTGAGTTTATGTAAAGATTAATGTGTTAATGTAATATTTTCACCATGCGCACTGAATCAAAATACACACTCCAACTGAATAAAACGTATCCTAAACGATTTGGCCTGGGTAGAATGTATGTTCTCTCTTAGCTTTACAACGATGTGCTCATGAAAAGAGTTTTACTCGGTTATGTCATGTAGCCTATTGCATTGTGTAAGAGAATGATGCTTGATCAATTGTACATAGCTGAAAAAGAAAAAGCTCAATTGTCATATTGTGGTGTCATATGAATGCTTGTAATATTGCTTCTGAATGTTTGTGAAAGTAGAAACATTTTGTACATTTATTGTATTTTATTTGACCAGCTTTTAGAACGTATTTCTTTAGAATTCACAATTAATTCTGAAAGTACTTTAAGCGACATTCCACAGAGTTAAACGTTTTCAGACTTGCCTGGTTTGACTTCAATAAACTGAAATGAATGTTCAAGTGTGAACGTTTCCTTTGAATTCGAAATGAGCTCGTCGTATTTGGCGTGGTCACATATTTGACGAGCTATTTACGTAGACAACAGTTCAAATGATGTGGAAAGCTTGAATCTTCGTTGGTTGAGGAAATTAACGTGCAAAAAAAAGAGGGATGGGACTTGTAATACGTGTGATAACCACAAGAGTTCGCATGTTTACATGAGTGGAGTATGGAGAGGTCCGATTCATTTGAGCAAGTCGGTTCGCTCGGACAGTTCATTTCAATGAGAAGATGATTCACAGATTTCCACAAGTAACGGCATATTTCACTTACAGTCTCTTCAATGGCATGCACTGTATACATCTTCAAGATCACATCATATTTTTCACAACTCATGTTTTCTGGAGTTTTTTTCTTTACTGAATCTTGAAAAGGTGTTTTTTTTTTTAAGTTTCATCAGCAGAACCAGGGATGTGCACAGACATAGGGGCAGGGGCTCTAAACCTTTTAGAGGGGTTTGGGGGGTGCACATGCACCTCAATTTCTTTTGTGCTTTAGTGATTTTTTTTCTTATTATTTTGCATTTTGTTACTTTTAAAGCTTAACTAAATGTATCAAAATATTATGCTTAATAGCCTAATTAGACATAAAACTCGATTCAATTATTTTGTATCCATAACTATTTTTAAAAATATGCTCAAGACGAAAATATAAATGTTAAAAAAAAAAAACACACAAACACCTTGGGTTTAGGTTACAGTCACTGGTTAAATTTTTTTTATATATATATATATATATATATATATATATATATATATATATATATATATATATATAAATACTGTTGTTACGAATTATTTAGCCAGTATGAATAAAATGATTATAATGCCTGACTTTATGCAAACAAACACAAAAAGACAGCAAGTAGACTGATGATTATGCCTTATAATTGATTATTATACTCTATAATCGATACATCAAAGTTTCAGCAAAATGTTGATGCATTTTTACACCCCTACATACTTTTTTTTAAACTTTATAAAAGTCATTTAATTTGGGTGTGTATGCTTTAATTTTGGGTGGCATTTAAACACCCTGGAACACTGCTCTGTCAGAGAGGCACCTCTTTCTTGCAAATACTGTCGTTTGAGCTTAACTTGTATTTATCCCGGAATATTCCTTTAAGTGATAGTTCTGTTAGGAGTAGTTTATGATTCAATTTCCAACATGTCAACCTCCTCACAGTTTTACACACCAACAACAATAATAAATACAACTTTTCGAGAGTCGTTCGACCGAATCATTTAAAAAGAACCGATCACGAGTCGAACACCCCCGATAGAACAATATGACGTGTTAATGCCAGCATTCACTGCCACGGCAGGTCTCTTCATCTCTGATCTGTACCGCGGTCAGTTGCTGCTGGACATGTCAATTATATATGATAGGCATCACGGAATTCTGCACCGGTGACTGCTTTCAACAGCAGGCGAGGCGTCGGTTTAGACGAAAAAAGAAAGAATACGAAGGTCTGTATTCAACTTCGCGCTGCAGACAAAAGACGGAGGATGAGCGATGTCGTGTTTGCGGAAATGTTCGTAAGCAAATATAACACATATGTGCCGCTGAGGGTCGTGCGGCTGGTGGCGGAAGCTCAGACTAATAACAGATTAATAATTATCTTATCTGACACGTTTTCTTGTGGTTCTCTGGTTTTCTCACTTTGAAATATTGAGTATTTACTTCCGTGCAGCAGGCGTGATGAGTGTAATGTTCAGTCCTCGGGTTGAATAACACCAGTGAATGGTTTCTATTCTTGTGATATTTACATATTAACGTGTCCAGCCGAACTGACAGTCACATTTCACATTTTATCTTCTTGCTGGTGGCAGACTGTTGCTGTACAAATCAAACTGCTGGTGACCATACCATTTAATGGATGATCTTGGAAGTTCCTGTTTGGATTATAAAATATATCTAATTCAGAGTATTTCAATGTATTATTCTTATTGCAAATCCATTCATAATCTTTTTTCAGGTTTTAGGTGGAACTGTCTCCAATGACAAACTTGGACCAAAGATGAAGAAGAGTTTTGATCATGGCTTCATCGCTGAACTTATTGTGCGTCTGCTACTTCTAGGTCTGTTTCTGTAAGTACACATTCTGCTTGTATTTTTTTTTATAAAAAATAAGACACAGATTTCCAATTATTCAGAACTACTTTTGGGGGTTTGCTGCTGCTTTTAACCAGTACAACCTCCTCGTTCATAACCAGTTATGTCAGGCTTTTGTTCTGTTGACGAACAATTGTCAAGTTCTCTCACAACTATGTGGGAAAATGTTCCATGTCTCTTGAATTGCACCTCTGTTTGTCTTGGATTTGTGGATTGTCCTCTCAGGCTGTTGTAATGTTCTTGCAGCGTAACGGAGGAGCTGCCTCCTTTCAGACGTGAGATCCAACCCGAGGAACTCTGGCTCTATAGGTTCCACCCGGTCAAAAAGGACCGTGTTTCCACTCACCTCATGTTTGTGCGTTATCTCAACTTTTTGTTCTGGATACTCAGGCTTGAAATAACATTTAAATATACCATGAAGGGGTGTGAAATGATGTGTACGGTGCAGCTCATTTGCATTTTTCTCTGATTCATTTTCTTATGCAGACTATCACCCTTTGTACTCCATTGGTGGTTATCTTCTTCTTTGCCATCTTGAAACAAGCTGAAAAGGGAGAGGTCAAAGAGGCATCCTTGGGTGAGCTCTGAAAAAGTTTACCTACTCTTTCCGCTTCTTTTTTTATATCCCCTTTTTTTCTCCCAATTTGGAATGCCCAATTCACACTACTTAGTAGGTCTTCGTGGTGGCGCGGTTACTCACCTCAATCCGGGCGGTGGAGGACAAGCCTCAGTTGCCTCCGCTCCATGCATCTTATTACGTGGCTTGTTGTGCATGACACGCGGAGACTCACAGCATGAGGAGGCTCATGCTACTCTCCGCTATCCATGCACAACTTACCAAGCACCCCATTAAGAGCGAGAACCCCTAATTGTGACCACGAGAAGGTTACCCCCATTTAAATCTACCCTCCCTAGCAACTGGGCCAATTTGACTGCTTAGGAGACCTGTCTGGAGTCACTCAGCACACCCTGGATTCGAACTTGCGACTCTAGGGGGTGGTAGTCTACTCTTTCCTCTTTGAGAAAAATATCTGCATGACAGTCAGAGAAATAGTTAATATGCAGAATTATATTTATATGATTTAATATTTACTAATTGTACTAATCACTGTAGAAATGTGTTCTTTGTTTGATTTTACCATTACAGCAGTTAAACTATTCAAGCAAGGCATCAACAAATTCCCTTCTTAAAGGGATAGTTTACCCAAATGAAAATTCTCTCATTTACTCACCCTCATACCATCCCAGATGTGTATGACTTTCTTATGCTGAACACAAATAAAGATTTTTAAAAGCATTTCTCAGATCTGTAGGTTCATTCAAAGCAAGTCAATTTTGAACAACCATCTAAAGGTTCAAAAAGCAGATAAAGGCAGCATAAAAGTAATCGACTCCAGTGGTTAAATCCATCTCTTAAGAAGCAATGTGATATGTGTGGGTAAGAAAGATAATTTTTTTTAAGTCCGTTTTTACTCTAAATCTCCACTTTCAGATGTGAAATTGAAACTAAACAGGTGCCAAATGTGACTCTCAGATTTGAAAGTAAAAGTAGAGATTTATTGTAAAAAAGGACTTAAATATTGATTGGTTTCTCACCCACACTTATCATATCTCGTCTCAAGATATTTATTTAACATCTGGAGTTTTATAAATTACTTTTAAGCTGCTTTTATCTGCTTTTTGGACCTTCTAGCCACAATTCACATGCATTGAAAGGACCAACAGGGCTGAGATATTCTTCAGAAATCTCTGTTTGTGTTCATCAGAATGAGGAAAGTCATACACATCTGGGATGCCATGAGGGTGAGTCAAATGAAGGTTCACCCATAAATGAAAATTCTGTAATTTACTCACCCTCATGTTTTTCCACATTTTTATGACTTTATATCCTCTGTGGAACACAAAAGGTGAATCTTCAAATAATAAACTGGCTGCTCTTTTCCATTTAATAATATTTAAATTACGACGGTGGCTGTCAAGCTCAAAAATGGCAACGAAGCACCATAAAAGTAATCCAAATGACTTACATGGAGACTGTTTTTTTTACATTTATAATAAGCTTCAAACCTCCCAGTATCGTTTTAGTTACGGTGATACTAATTATCAAAAGAGATTCTGTAAAGAGATTATGTACACTGTTATCAGAAGATGTGTCATTGTGTCATTGCTAGCTAACGGAAGTCTCTATATGTCTTTTAAATGACACAGCTGTGACTTTGACCTTGGTGTTAAATGGAGTTTTCACTAATGCAATCAAGCTAGCTGTGGGCAGGTGAGTGATGAGCGTTTTGTCCACTAAAATATGCCACATCAATAATAACACAATGGTAGGATATGTGATTTTGTTTGTACCCATAATATGAAACTACCATTTGAAAAATACCATTTAACCTTCAGGTTTGATTTATCATATTGTGTAGCCTTAGTCTTATGTAGTAGATTTCAGGATCAAAGGATCAATGCTCATGCATATAATCACTTTTCAATAATTTATCCTTTGTTCATTTAATATTTATGTATGTTTTATGTATTAAGTTCTTGATATGAGCTAATAATACATTTCTCTATTAAAAAGACAGTTTTGCTAACCAAGCTCATACATTCTCACTGATGATCCCATTATTTCACTTCATTTCATTACGGGCTAGAACAGACTAAACAGAGATCTAAACACCCTCAGGCCCAGTCCCTTTCCATAAAACGTAATTTCTTCCTCCCTGCCAGGCCACGACCTGATTTCTTCTACCGTTGTTTTCCGGATGGCCAAATGAACCCAGAGCTTCACTGTAGCGGCGACCCGGATGTTGTGATGGAAGGCAGGAAGAGCTTCCCTAGTGGACACTCTTCCTGTAAGTGTTCCTTTGCATATTTAGCCATAAATTTGCCAGAAGAAAGTGCATCTGAGATTGTAACCAAATGTTTCTCTTTTCATAGTTGCGTTTGCTGGTCTGGGCTTCACTGCCCTGTACGTGGCAGGGAAGCTGCACTGTTTTAGCCCAGTGGGCAGAGGCAAAGCCTGGAGGTTGTGTGCCTTCCTCACCCCCCTTCTTTTTGCCATTTTGATAGCCCTTTCGAGAACATGTGACTACAAACATCACTGGCAAGGTGAGAACCTTTACCTTGCTTTTTTTTTTCCAGGAATAATATTACACTGGTGCAAATTATCCAGGATGATATATAATGAAAGTAATATAGCTAGATTAATAACAGCTCATTTTATATTTTACGTTGGACCAAATCAGGGCTATACGCTTTACCGTTGCTAGTAAACTAAAAGATTAATTCGCGCAAATTAACACAGAAAATAGTTATCTTTTAAGCTATTTAGTACTATTTTTATCATTTACTACTACAGTTTACTAGAGCTAATACTATTTTAATACAATATCGTATCTGTTATAATTAGATATTTTTATTATTATAAATATACAGTGCATCTGAAAAGTATTCACAGCGCTTCACTTTTTCCCACATTTTGTTATGTTACTGCCTTATTCCAAAATGGATTAAATTCATAATTTTCCTCAAAATTCAACAAACAATACCCCATAATGACAACGTGAAAGTACTAAAAATAAAAAACGAAAAAAAAAAAAATCTCATGTACATAAGTATTCACAGCCTTTGCCATGACACTCAAAAAAGTTTCCACTGATCATCCTGAGATGTTTCTACAACTTGATTGGAGTCCACCTGTGGTAAATTCAGTTCATTGGACATGATTTGGAAAGGCACACACCTGTCTATAAAGGTCCCACAGTTAACAGTGCATGCCAGAGCACAAACCAAGCCATGAAGTCCAAGGAATTGTTTGTAGACCTCCGAGACAGGAGATGTATCGAGGCACAGATCTGGGGAAGGGTACAGAAAAATGTCTGCAGCATTGAAGGTCCCAATGAGCACAATGGCCTCCAACATCTGTAAATAGAAGAAGTTTGGAACCACCAGGATTCTTCCTAGAGCTGGCCGCCCAGCCAAACTGAGCGATCGGGGGAGAAGGTCCTAAGTCAGGGTGGTGACCAAGAACCCGATGGTCACTCTGACAGAGCTCCAGCATTTCTCTGTGGAGAGAAGAGAACCTTCCAGAAGAACAACCATCTTTGCAGCACTCCACCAATCAGGCCTGTATTGTAGAGTGGCCAGACTGAAGCCACTCCTCAGTAAAAGGCACATGACAGCCTGCCTGGAGTTTGGCAAAAGGCACCTGAAGGACTCTCAGACCATGAGAAACAAAATTCTCTGGTCTGATGAAACAAAGATTGAACTCTTTGGCCTGAATTGCAAGCGTCATGTCTGGAGGAAACCAGGCACTGCTCATTACCTGACCAATATCATCCCTACAGTGAAACATGGTGGTGGCAGCATCATGCTTTGGGCATGTTTTTCAGTGTCAAGAACTGGGAGACTAGTTAGGATCGAGTGAAAGATGAATGTACAGAGACATCCTTGATGAAAACCTGCTCCAGAGCATTCTGGACCTCAGACTGGGGCAAAAGTTCATCTTCCAACAAGACAACAACCCTAAACACACAGCCAAGATAACTAAGGAGTGGCTACGGTACAACTCTGTGAATGTCCTTGAGTGGCCCAACCAGAACCCAGACTTGAACCCGATTGAACATCTCTGGAGAGATCTGAAAATGGCTGTGCACCGACACTCCCCATCCAACCTGATGGAGCTTGAGAGGTCCTGCAAAGAAGAATGGGAGAAACTGCCCAAAAATTGACTTGAGGCTGTAATTGGTACAGCCTTTGCTCAATACTTTGTAAAGGTGCATCAACAAAGTATTGAGCAAAGGCTGTGAATACTTATGTACATGTGATTTTTTTTTTTTTTAGTAAATTTGCAAAGATTTCAAACAAACTTCTTTCATGTTGTCATTATGGGGTATTGTTTGTAGAATTCTGAGGAAAATTATGAATTTAATCCATTTTGGAATACGGCTGTATGGTCACAGACTTTGAGGGCAAACCGTAATAATCTTTGAAGGCTAAAAATATTATCTCCTGATTTAATTGATCGCCTGAGTTTCTGCTCTTTTTGTGCACAGTCTGTTGCACGGTCGAGCCACCAGCACCCAGCATAGAAAGAACATTATCATGACCCTGACAATGTGTCCACGGCAGCCCGCTTAAGTTTGAGCATTCAAGAATTTATTAATAGCAAATGTCTGCTTCAGACAAAGCAGGCTTGACAAAGAGTTGTCTTAAAGCTTGAAGTTTGTACAGGCCTTGCAATCAGTTGCTAGGCAGTTGCTATGGTTTTCTGGGTGGTTGCTAAGGCATTGCAAGGTGGATGATTGATTGATAGGTTGGTTGACAGATTAATTCCAGACAGACTCTGAACATTTAGTCAGTAGATGTCTATGGTACTTTTTGGGATACATGTATTTGATTATCGTCTGCGGGTCCAATCGGTTTGAAAAGATAAAGCAACCAGCATCAGAATAATTTAATGGTCTATGCCGAGTTTGGTTGATGTTGCTTGAAAGCTTTAGTAGAAGCTTATGCTAGAAATTTCAGTGGAAGTCTTTGGGATTGTTGTTTGTCCACAAAGGGAAAACCTTAAAGGAATAGTTCACCCTAAAAATGAAAATTCTCTCATCATTTACTCACCCTCATGCCATCCCAGATGTGTATGACTTTCTTTCTTCTGCTGAACACAAACAAATTTCAGCTCTGTAGGTCCATACAATGCAACTGAATGGTGATCAGACCTTTCAAGTTCCAAAAACCATATAAAGAAAACAAAAGAAATCCATGAGGATCCAGTGGTTTAAAATATGTTTTCAATCATTTTGGGTGAGGAACAGATCAATATTTCAATTATTTTTTACTATAAATCTCCACATTCACTATCAGAATTTGAAATATTTATCTTTTTCTCACCCAGACCTATATTATCACTTCTGAAGGCATGTATTAAATCACTGGAGTCATATGGATTACTTTTATGCTGCCTTTATGTGCTTTTTGGAGCTTAAAAGGTCTGGTCACCATTCACTTGCATTGTATGGAACTACAGAGATTAAATATTCTTCTAAAAATCTTTTTTGTGTTCAGGAGAAAAAAAAGTCACATCTGAGATGGCATGAGGTTGAGTAAATGATGAAAGAATATTCATTTTTGGGTGAACTATCCCTTTAAATCTGTTCAGTTAGTAAAAATATAGCACATTTGAACAGTCTGAAGGTCTGTGCCAAAACTGGTGGATTTAGCTTGAAAGCTCTTGGTGTTAGAAAAAAAAGTATTGATTTAGAAAAAACACAATTGTAGAACGTATGTTGGCTTTGTCAGGCCGATATAATTACGTCATCCCAACCAACCTCTGCTCATGTCACAGCAGAAGGTATGGTATAATCATAGTCCTATTGATGTTTATAGTTTTTAATTAACCTTTTCTTCATCTCCCATTCTTTTCCAGATGTGTTGGTGGGATCCCTCCTCGGTTTGGCCTTCTCCTACTTATGTTACCGACAGCATTACCCAGCTCTCTGTGACTCGGACTGCCACAGACCCCTCAAAATTAGAGAGGCAGCAGTCCCTGCACATGAACACAAGCAAGCCAACCCAGGCTACCTCTTACCTTTGTAGGGACTCTAAATTATGTTTTACCCCGACCAGACCAACAACCATATTACTGTGTCAAAGTTTACCTTACCAGCTGACTCTGGATATACAGTATATACTTCCTGAAGCCAGTTGCTACGATTATGTCTATTTTTTGTGTATGCTGCCTGCCAACCAACGGGTATTTCATGTTTTTGACTTTCTATACAGTTGTAGACATTCACTATTAATGTTTGGTGTATTGTCAAGCTCTTTTAAAAATGTCTTTAAAACTTTGTATCATGTCAAGCTCTTTGAGGTTTATATGTGAAATAAATCAGCTAAAGACCGTAATGTATGTTACAACAGCTTCTAGGTCTACTTTACTGCGTAGCAGGCATATTTATAGATTACTCCAGACTAGACTGTATGAAAATGGAAATCTTCCAATATCTTTGTCAATAATAAATCTTTTTTTGTGAATGATTTATAATGGATTGGCTGGAATGTGTTCAACTTGCATTATAGAGTATTATTTGGTATGAGGAGAACTTTGGTCTATGAGCTATCTGTCCGTGGAGCAGATGGTACAGTTTGGATCATCACTGGGGAAACACAATGTCCCAACAATGAGTCAGTTGTGTAATTGCTCAATGGTCTAGTTAAAACAACTTGAAAAGTAAAGATTTCATAGTGGGCTACAATAACAGCCGAACGTTTGAATGCACTGGACTGAATTTTGATTTAAAGGTTTATACTTAAATCCTTGAAATTAGGTTTGAAGACAATTAGATTACTATTATTGTAAAAGTGGAAAGTAGTAATATTAAAAAAGACTGAATAGTTGTGACCAAACCTTTTACTTTTGTTGCTTAAATGTTTAAAGACATAATTATGTTACAATTGACACATCATTGACCACTGTGGTCATTTTAAATAAAACGTCTACATAAACATCTTATGCAACACAGTGAAAATCAAGACTGTTGGTCATTTATTGTTCTGTTGTGTTATTTTGATATCATGTAATTGTTTTACTCCACTTTTGACACACTGACCTGGGCTATTCTTCTCACACCGATTGGTCATACTTTCATCTGTTTCCCAACTTATTCGACCTTTAGACTTTTCAAAGACCCATAATAAGATTTCAGCTCCTGCCTGATCTGATTGATTCGGTCTTGAACACCAAATCGGATGCTTTTGCTGTATCAGAAGTAATTTTGTCCTAAGCGTGTATCCGTACGAGCAGCCGGTGAGTAGATACACTCCTACATTTCCACTCTATTCTTCGCAGTTCTTATATGGTAAATGCTCTCAATTATTAGTATCCGTATTTAATGACATCTCGATTCGCACATTTGTAGAAAGACTAATGGGGTGCTGTCTGAATCAGTTTGTCCCTGTGTAAGCCCGCAAGATACAATATATATGTTGCTCGAAACACTGTTTCACAAATTGTGTTATGGAAAGAACGCGCATCAATTCGATCATAACAATACAGTTAAGATTTTCAGTGTCCTCATCCACTCACTTCACTGCCGCGTCCTGCTTTATAGTGCAATTTAATTTACATGGACCAATATGTTAGTTTCAAAATATGATAATTCACATTAAGCACAGTTTAGTTGTTTTGTGTCATTTACACTATGTATTTTATTTGGCATGTTACGCTAGCAACAGTTACTTTACGTAATGTAGCCAAAGATCTCCACGCTTTTATCATAGTAGAGTGTAACTGTCAACTAGCGTGTTACGACAGTAAGTCACCGTTTGCGGATAACATACAAATGAACAAGGGAAAGCCGTAAACTCATACCTACCTGTCGCAAATTCTCCGTGTCACAGCTATTTTAGCATTGGAAACCCAACACATATTTAATTACAAAAGCATTTTTTAGTGTAAAACATGTTGAAGATTAGCGTACTTGCGGTCAATTCAATTAAGAGATGAGCTGTTTCTTCACAAAATCATAGACATCTATAAAAATAATTTAAAAAAAAAAAGGCAAAGTGGAGACGCTCAGCGCCGCGTTATACATGGATTTGCTAACTTTGTAGGCTTATTAGATAGAAGGTCTCTTATGTGGAAGCTGACACCAGAGTGATGACGTATCCACGCTCCTTTAACTTTGATTGATGATGTTAACGATCACTGTAAGGATGCTTGAATTTTAAGGCAAAAAAACTGTATCATTGTCAAATTATACTAAAACAATGTTCTTACTTTTTGCTACTTTTATGTAGATGTAGGCCAGAAAGCAGGATGGATTTATTTTGTTCACCGGGAAGGTCAATTTTAGTTCTTGAAAGGATAGTGCACCTGCACCCCCCCCCCCCCCCCCCCCAAACGTGGAGCTTTAGGCATAAAGTTGTCTATATGACTTTTTCCAGTCCTCAAAATCAATAGTTTATTATTCTGTAATATCTCTCTCTCTCTCTCTCTCTCTCTCTCAAAATTCTGTAATTTATTTTCAATTATAAACGCATAGTTCTGACTCTAAATAGATTGGTTCGAAGCTATTATTGTATCATGCCAATATACACACCTGTGATGTGACCGCACATTTAATCTGGCTATATTCACAATATGGCACAGCCTCGACTGCCTTATTGCTTTTATAAAACGATTTACACATAATAAAAAAATAGTTAGGACACAAAAATGTATTAAACCTGACCGCGACCCACGGATATCGTTTACACTGCTGTTTCCCAGCATAGGACTGAGACACACGTGTGATATTTCACGACACCTATTTTAGTGATATCTCTGACAGATAATGCAAGCGTTTTCTGCATGTTATTTAATAATAAAAACAAAAAAAAAGTCACGTACAGCACCTTAAAATGCCACCCTTCTGATAGTCCCTTAAAATAGAGCTGTTCGGCCTTGACGTCGATTTGTTGGCGAACCCGGAAGTCTAATTCGCCACCTGATTTTCCTATGGGTTTTTATAATGGGGGTTTTCGACTTGTGAGGAAAAAAAACGTCCTGTGGTAAACTTTACTTGATGATACGTGGACGTTTTGTTCTAAAACATAAATTCACTTTCACTTGACTTGCTTTTTTCTGCTTCGCATTGTGCCTAAGACCACCCCTTAACCATGGCTATATCACTGTAAAGCACTGTTTTCTGTGGTTTATTGCTTTATTAGTCAATGCCAATGTATTCAACTGATAAAAAACATTGTTAACAGAAGAGACTTTTAACCAATGCAAGAGACATGCCCACTGACCTGCAGATTGTAAGGTTGATTTTACTCTGTACACCGCCACCGATTTTACTGAGAAAAAAATCTTGAACCTAATTTTTTGTTAGATCATCTTCAACTTTGAAAAGTAACTTCTTTAGACTTGTTGTTTGAGAACATTGTATTTCTGGGTTGCCTTGGTACTTTTATTTTAGTTTTTGTTTTTAGATTATAAAAACATGTTCAGCACAACATATTTCCATTACAATAAACTTCCCTAACTTAAAAAAAAAACAAAAACATATTAATTCTGAAACTTGGGAAATAAAGCCCCTTCTTTCAAAAGATACTACAGATGTGTCCATACTCCAAAGAGTTCAAGTTCAGGTATGTTATTTTCATGGTTTGTGCTCAAAGAGGGGGTGCGTATCAACAGATTAAGAGCACTATTGAATTTATGTTCACAATGTAAAATCAGATTTATTTATTTATTTATTTTAGCAGTTCCTTGAAGTGTCATCCCTGACGTTCCCACTTCCCAGCATGAACACTGCTGAGCCATTTGAACCCGTCCAGTACCACTGGTTCTATAACCAGAAGGTGGACTCCAAAGACTCCTGGCAACCTTTCAGCAGAGAAGACTCACAGCGGCTGGAGGATGCTAACAGTCAAGGTCTTACATTGCCTTGCTCTTATGAACATTTTTCATTGGAGATCATATCATTAGAGTTCGATTTAGCGTTTTCTTGATCTATTGAAACAAACGTGTTCAATGACACCTTTCTATAATTTTCAGAACTCAAAACTTCTTACTTGGTCCAGAAAGACCATTTATTAAAAATATGCTCTAAAAACATCTCATGCCCAAAATGATAAAGATTTTATTAACACATGACCACCCCATTTTCATGTCAAGAGTGACAAAAATAGCCTGTTTAATTCCAGGGATCAGAAAGAGGGTGGAAAATAGTTCTGTTCTGGCTGTATTTGTCTAAAAATTAGCAATTGCTGAAAATATAGTTGATTTGTGATATCATGCCATAAGGTTATATGACATAAATGCATTTGAATAATAACTGTGGGATCTGAATTTTCTGCAGTTGGGAAAAGTGGCAAAGAGGAAGTAGTGGTGGCTACAGAGGGAAGGAGATATGATGTCAGGCTGCGTGAAAGGAGACGGTATGCTCTGTACTGGGAACAAGCCCCCACCGAGGTCAGGCGCTGCTCCTGGTTCCATAAAGGCAGTAAAGATATAACCTACACTCCCTATCCTGAAGAACTCAGTGATTTTCTAGAGGTGAGTCACGATAAACAAATTACAAGTTCTTAGAATGAGGAATGTACATTTTTTTTATTTTCCCCCAGTTTTTAATTTATGAGCGTATTTTAAATCTGAAATACGGTAGACCTGGGCTGGTTGTAACACTTTTTACTCCAGTGAATATTTCTCAGGCTTATGATTTTTGTATTTTTTTTTTTAATACATTTTTGTATTGGCACATACCTTAAAGTCTTGGTTATGAGACACTTTTGAACAGTTATCGGCCAACGTCTAGTGGAAATAAGATGGTGGGAAAGGCAGATAACCGTTTATTCAGCCAATAGTTTGTAAAAATAAAGTCTAATTATGTCCTTACTATGACAGGCACAGATACAGAGGCTACAAGAGTCCAAAATGTATAAAATCCCAGATGCAGTTTATCCAAAATCCCAATAACCAGAAAAATAAAAGGCGCATAACATGGGACTTTTAACTTCACACTAGCCCAAAACACACCGGGAACTCTTATTTTCAAATGATGGAGACTTGGCCCCTTTACAATGTCTGCTGTTATTCTATAGAACCATGCCGTTCTAACTGTAGATTCTTTCAGAGCTGGCCACAAAGGAACATGGATGAAGGAAAAGCAACTATTGACCCTGATTAATCAGTAAAACAGATATATCGGTCTACCTCTAATTTCCACCAAACAAGCACTTGTGCAATTGGACTTTTGGCATGACACCTTGCAGTTACTATAATGTGGCATGAAACATTATGTGAATCCTTTACCTACATTTATGTATAACTTATTCTTAAAGTTGCAATAATGAACAAACACAATCTGTTTTAACTAATAACACACAAATTATTGTATTGTTCTTGTACATATTGAATACATCATTAAAACAGCCACAGTGTAGTTTGGAAAATGTACGTGAACCCCTAGGCTAATGACGTCAACAAAAGCTCATTAGAGTCAGGAGTTGGCAAACCTGGCATCCAGTTAATGAAACAAGACTGGAGGTGTGGGTTAGAGCTACTTTGAATTATAAAAATCACTCAAACATTTTGAGTTTGTTATTCACAAGAAACATGTGCCTGACGTGGACCATGCCTCGCAAAAAAGAGATCTCAGAAGACCTACGATCAAGAATTGCTGCTTTGCATGAAGCTGGAAATGGTTACAAAGTTATCTTGAAAAGCTTAGATATTCATCTGTCCACAGTTAGACAAATTGTCTGTAAATGGAGACAATTAAGTACTGTGGCTATGCTACCTAGAAGTGGCCATCCAGTCAGGATAACTCAAAGGGCATACCACAGAATGCTCAATGAGGTAAAAAGAACCTTAGAGTGACAGTTAAAGACTTGAAGGAACCATTGAAACTGTGTAACATCTCTGTTCATGAGTCTACTATACAGAAAACATTAAACCGGCATTGTGTATACTACCGTTCAAAAGTTTAGGGTCACTTACTCTTACTCACTTTTAATTTTTACAATTGTTTTTTTTTTTTTTTTTTTTTCACATCTTAGAATGATAGTAAAGTCATCACAACTATGGAATAATAGAAATGGAAATATGAAACCAACTTCTCGAGGAATCACCCTGGGATGCTTTTTAAACAGTTTTGAAGGAGTTCCCATCTATATGCTGGGCACTTAGTGCCTGCATTTCTTAATTATTCTGTACATTTCTAAAAAAAATTTTTTATAAAATTGTAGTTTTGTCCATCCATCGTCAACTGCTTATCCTGTGTACAGGATCGCGGGGGGGGGGGGGGGCTGGAGCCTATCCCAGCTAACATTGGGCAAAAGGTGGGGTACACCCTGGACAGGTCACCAGTCCATTGCAGGGCCACACATAGACAGACAACCACTCACACCTAGGACAATTTTTGGAGACATCAGTGTCTTTGCATGTTGCCTGCATGTCTTTGGATGGTGGGAGGAAGCCGGAGCACCCGGAGAGAACCCACGCAGAACATGCAAACTCCACACAGAAAGGCCGGGGCAACCGGGGTTTGAACACACGACCTTCTTGCTGTGAGGCGACAGTGCTAACCGCTGCACCACCATGCCTTCAGATCAAAACAATTTTAAGATCATGTGAAACATTTCAGGTAAGTGTACGTGGCTGGACACCGCTGCTTTTCAACAAAAACATTGCTGCATATCTGAAGATTGCCAAATACCACCTTGACACTCCACAACGCTACTGGGAAAACGTTTTGTGTACTGATGAAACTAATGTCGAATTGTTTGGCAAGAACATGAAGCATTACAAATGGCGTTAAAAAAAGGTACAGCATACCAACATGAAAACATCATCACAGCGGTGAATAAGGTGAAGGGAGCCTCATGATTTGGGGCTGCTTTAGTTCCTGGACCGCTTGCCATCATTAAGGGAAAAATGTATTCCCAAGTTTATCCTGCAGGATAATGTTATGGTGGCTGTGTGTCAGCTGAAGCTCAGTAGAAGTTGGGTGATGCAGCAGTACAATGACCCTAAACATTGAAGTAAATCCACTACAGAAAGGCTTCAAAAAAAGAAAATCCACCTTTTGAAGTGGCCCAGTCAGATCCCAGACCTTAATCCACTAGAGATGCTGTGGAATGACCTCAAGAGAGCTGTTCACACCAGACATCCTAAGAATATGGCTGAGCTGAAGCAGTTCTCTAAAGAGGCAAGCAGGATCAACCAGTTATTAACCCCAAGGTTTCACTTCCTTCTTTTCAGAACTGTGAATTTTTAATGGGATGTGTTCAATAAAGACATAAATGATTATAACTGTTTTTTGTTGTTATCTTAAGCACATTGTGTTTGTCTATAAATGTGACTTTGATGAAGATGAAATCAATTTTCATTTTATTACCAATTAATGCTGATAACAAACTAATTTAAAATGGTTCACATACATTTTCTCTCCACTGTAGTTACAGGTGCCCTTGTCACAACTTCCCTTTTTGACAATTTGTTCCACTCTCCCCTTTATAAATGCATTTATACAAAGTAAATTTCTTTATTCAAAACACAGGACGCCTATATGATTGCAGTTACCCTGGATGAATGGAAGACAAATTTGGAGCTCGCAACAGGTGAAACTGTCATCCTTCACAATCCCAAGGTATTGTTTAGAAAATCGATCTAATCTAATCTGTTTACAAAGGGAATAAGTCCCTTGCCTAGTAAATTTTTGCCTTTTTCTGTGCATTACCTCAGCTTATGACACAGCATCCAAACAGCATCAAGGACTTCCCCCCTTCCCCGACTGAGCGGGCTCAAACTAGAACACTAAAGAGAGGGATTGAGAATATTTCTGTGGAGATACCAGTGGGTAAGTGCAGTGTCAGGTGTTCCTCAGGTTTAGTGTATAATTGTCAAAATGTATAAAACAACATTCAGAGGTGCTAAAAATTTATTTTGATGCTAACTGAATTTTTCTTGTGAAAAATCAAGTTTAAACCAGATTAAGGTGGTAGCTGTATATTGGAACATGGTAGCTGGTTCTAGCTGGTCCAAGCTGGCCATTTGGTTGTACAAATTGGACTCCCATCGAGTGGGGAACTGGTGAATATGGTTAACCAGTTACTAATTGGTCCAAAATGGTCTGCCTGCTCAGCCAATTCAACCAGTTTTAACCACGCACCAGCTTAAGATGATTTTTAGCTGGAACCATTGTTGCTGATATTTTTCAAGATTAGACATGATTCACATTTTTATTGGGGTTTAGTTTAACATCATTCTGTTGCTGTGTGTGATAGTAATCCAATGTGTTTTTATGTTTCCAAAGGAGAACCAGAGAGAGTAGACCATTTAGTATTTATGGTTCACGGTATTGGTCCAACCTGTGATGTACAGCTCCGTGGCATTGTCCAGTGTGGTGAGCTGAATATTCTAAACTCTATAAGCAAAAACTAAATACAGGCATCTTTTCACAGCGTCAAGAGATGGTCAGCAACTGCAAAGCAGTTTTTGCTCCATGTTATTCCACTATTTTATTAACAGTTATGTGACACTTTTTATTTCCTTGCTGCAGTGAATGAGTTCCGTAATGCCTCCAATGGCCTCATAAACAGTCACTTCAGGCAGGGTGAGGACACAAGCACAATTGGAAGAGTAGAGTACCTTCCGGTCAACTGGCACAAAGTCTTGCATGGTGAAACCACTGGAGTTGACAAGTATGATTTTTGACTTGTAATAAAAATAAAATGAATTTTTGTTGGGGAAAACAACAACTCTTTTGTGTTTCACTTCATTCCTCAATAGAGACATTGAGAGGATCACACTTCCTAGCATTAGCCGCCTGCGTCAATTCAGCAATGACACAGTGCTGGACCTTTTCTTCTACAATAGCGCTACATACTGCCAGACCATTGTAGATACAGTGGCCTCTGAAATCAACCGTCTGCACAGTCTTTTCCTCCAGAGGCATCCACACTTCACTGGATATGTTTCCCTGGCAGGACACAGTCTAGGTAAATAGTTATAAGTGCTATTTTATAAGCAGAATGACACTTTAGTTTTGACAAAAACCCTTGCTATTGATGTTGCAAATATTTTACATGGGAAATATTTATCTAAAAATAAACCTTGGAAAAATGTATCCTGTCTTTTGCAGGCTCATTGATACTTTTTGATCTCCTGACCAATCAAAAGACAAGTTCAGAAGGCACGGCACATGATGAGGTTTGTCACAGAATATGTTTTTATACATTTTTATAAAAGATTATCAAAATGTAATAGTAATACATTAAAATTAGGGCTGTCAATCGATTAATTTTTTAATCGAATTAATTACATGGTGTCCCGATTAATTAATCGTGATTAATCGCATATACAAATATTTGCTGAGAAAGCCCCTCATATAACAATAACTCAATATATAATGATTATACATATTTTTATCAATATATAATTATACATAGTTATCTTTAAATATTTAAAAATATGTATATGTATACATGTATACACACATATACATATATATATAGTATCTCACAAAAGTGAGTACACCCCTCACATTTTTGTAAATATTTGATTATATCTTTTCATGTGACAACAGTGAAGAAATGACACTTTGCTACAATGAGTGTACAGCTTGTATAATAGGGACATTTTCACTTAGGGGTGTACTCACTTTTGTTGCCATCGGTTTAGACATTAATGGCTGTGTGTTGAATTATTTTGAGGGGACAGCAAATTTACACTATTATACAAGCTGTACACTCACTTCTTTACATTGAAGCAAAGTGTCATTTCTTCAGTGTTGTCACATGAAAAGATATAATCAAATATTTACAAAAATGTGAGGGGTGTACTCACTATTGTGAGATACTGTGTATATATATATATATATATATATATATATATATATATATATATATTTATTTATGTATTTTTTATTTTTTATTGAAGCAAAAAAGTTATCCAACACCTATATCACCCATGTGAAAAACTTACTGCCCCCTTAAACTTAATAGCTGGTTGTGCCACCATTAGCAGCAACAAGTGCAAGCAAACGCTTCAAATTCTAGGATTTTCAAGCACAAACTGCCTGTTTAAGATACCGCCACAACATCTCAGTCAGGACTTTGACTAGGCCACACCAAAACTTTTATGTAGTTTCTTTTGAGCCATTCAGAGGTGGAGTTTGGATGCTTTGGATCATTGACTTGCTGCATAATCCAGTTATACTTGAGCTTCAACTCATGGACTGATGACCGGACATTTTCCTTTCGGATTTTCTGGTAGAGAGCAGAATTCATGTTTCCCTCAATTATTGCAAGTCACACTGGCCCTGAAGCAGCAAAGCATCCTCACATCATCACACTACCACCACCATGCTTGACTGTAGGTATGATGTTCTTTTTGTGGAATTCTGTGTTTAATTTATGCCAGATGTAACGGGACCCCTGTCTTCCAGTTTCACATTTTCACTTTCAACTACAGAACATTCTCCCAAAAGGTTTGAGGATCTGTGTTTTGGCAAAATTCAGACGAGCATTAATATTCTTCTGGATTAGCTGTTTTTTGCCTCACCACACTTCCATTGATGGCATTTTTGGCCAGTGTCTTTCTGATAGTGGACTCATGAACAATGACCTTTATTGATGCAAGAGAGGCCTGCAGTTCCTTGGATGTTGTTATTGGCTTTTTTGTGACTTCCTGGATGAGTCATCGCTGTGCTCTTGGAGGAGTTTTAGAAGGTCATCCACTTCTGGGAAGGTTCAGTACTGTTCCAAGCTTTCTCCATTTGGATATAATGGCACTCACTGTGGAGTCATTGGCTCTCACTCATTCTTTGGAGTCCCAGAGCCTTTGAAATAGCTTTGTGTAACCCTTACCAGACTGATGTATTTCAATCACCTTTTTCCTCGTTTCTGGAAATTCTTTCGACCTTGGCATAGTGTGCTGCTGTGTGAGACCTTTTAGCCAACTTCATGCTTCTATGTAGGTGTTGATTAGATTGAACAGGGCTGGCAGAAATCAGGCCTGGGTGTGTCTAGTCTTGCTGAAACCCATTTTGAATGCAGTTTAATAGATTTAGGGATTTAGTAACTATGGGGGAAAATACTTTTTCACACAGTCCCAGTTGGTATTGATTAACTTTTTTGCTTCAATATATAACATTATCATTTAAAAACTGTATATTGTGTTTACTCATATTGCCTTTGTTCTATGTTCAATTTTGTTGGAATTTTTTTAACAATTTTAGTATGAGATTTATACAAAAACAGAAGAAATCAGGATGGGACAAATACTTTTTCACAGCACTGTACATGAACCGTCTGAAAGTACTGACTAACTAAAATTAATCCCACCACTTAAAAAAAAGGGAATCATTTTGACTGGTTAATTTTACTTGGTTTATTTACATAACTGTTCAAAATAACTGATTCACTTAAAGGGATAGTTCACCAAAAAATGAAAATGCTCACAGTCATGCCATCCCAGATGTGTATGACTTTCTTTCTTCTGCAGAGCACAAACAAAGATTTTTAGGAGAATTTCTCAGCTCTGCCCATACAATGCATGTAATGGTGACCAAAACTTTGATGGTCCAAAAAGCCCATAAAGGCAGCATAGAAGTAATCCATAAGACTCCAGTGTTTAAATCCATGCCTTCAGAAGTGAGGTGTGGGTGAGAAATAGATCAATATTTAAGTTCTTTTTTTGCAATAAATTCTCCTCCCTGAACAGTAGGTGTCAATATGCATCATGCATATGAATCACCAGAAATAAAAGAAGAATGTGAAAGTGGAGCTTGATAGTAAAAAATGTCTTAAATATGGATCTTTTTCTCTCCCACACTAATCATATTGCTTCACAAGATATTAATTAAAAAATCAGTCATATGGATTACTTTTATGCTACCTTTATGTGCTTTTGGAGCTTAACATTTTTGTTCTCCATTCACTTGCATTGTATGCACCAACAGAGATGAGATATTCTACTAAAAATCTTTATTTGTATTCAGCAGAAGAAAGAAATACACATCTGGGATGGCATGAGGGTGAGTAAATGATGAGAGAGTTTTCATTTTTGCGTGAACTATCACTTTAAATGATTTAGTCTTCCCAGTGCTACATGAGAGAGAGGACAATTGAGTGTGACTGCCTCGGCTCCATAGACCTTTTTCACAGATTGTGATGACACGTTTCCATAATATTTAGCAGTAAATATAGCACATTTGTATTATTTGGGGTACATTTATAACATTATGCTTTGTGTTATATTACACTGGAATTCGTTTTAAAAAACTACTCAGCACTGCTGCGACGGGGTTTCTAATAAATCTTCTGTGGGAGTGACTGTAAATAATATTTGCTGTAGTCTCCCATTCAACGCTATGGAAGTTTACCCTGCAATAGTTACTTCTGTGTTCCAAAGCCAGAAGTGTGAAAAGGGTCCATTGCAACGTTCTTAATACAGTGCTTCTCATTGGAAAATGTAGCTAGTTACTGGAAAAGGTAAATTATTGTGAAAATAGCTGAACTACTGACATGCTACTGAAGCACAAGTTAGTAGCCTTGCTAGTTTGTTACGTAACTTCTTCCCAACACTGATTGTTTCTTGACTGTTGCTAATGTTTCTCATTTAAATAAATATCATGTTATCACCTTTTACACAAAGGCCATTACTTCACATTTTGACTTGTGTCTGATAATATTTAATAATAAACTCTAATAATATATATATATTTTAAATGCAACCGTTATAATGTTTTTCATCAAACCCTAGTGTTGCAGTAGCTTAACATCTAATAATGATGCGGTAATATAAATGTTTTAGATTTTTACTTTATGGACTAGAAACTCCCATTGTCCCTACATATTTAAAAGCACCTCATTCGTTAAGGATTGATGACCAAGGGGTCTGTGGTTTCCACAGCTGGAGGATCCTCACAATGAGACAGTCTGCTGTTCATATGAGAACCTGGAGGCGGAGCTCAGGGGCCAGGGGTTTGAGGAGCACCTCAACGTACTGCAGAGAGAAAAAGTGGATATGGAGTCCTTGGTCAGATTTCTGTGATTAAAACACATGTCAGAAACTGAAATCACAAATTAAAAACACAACATTCTTTATTTTCACCCCTCGTGTTTCCATTTAAATCTTTTCAGATGCTCTGCTCAGAGAAGGATCTTAAAGATATTGGGATACCACTTGGTCCTCGCAAGAAGATTATGAACTATGTGAAGAAATGGAAGGTAATTCCTGAAATGTTCTCACTGGCTCATAAAAGCAGTGGAAAAGTTTGTAGTATAGGCTTAATTGTGAGTGAAGTTTCCTCTCCACACCCAGAAATGTTGAAGTGGAAGAGATTAGAGTCCATTGTTTAAGAATGCTGTATTAAATATTTTTACACATTTCTAGTAGCTCATTCTTGAATATCCAACAGCACTCCAGAACCAGAGGTGGACATGCAGCCCAAACTGAGACAATTCTAGGGAAGAGAAGCGCCAATGTACATCATAACCCCACCACAAGTGCAGTTGATTATCAGCATTTTGATGTTGGCATTGGACAGGTAACAAAATACTCTGGTAAAAACAATTATAGTGCATCTTATTTATAGATATAATCATATAATTAAATTAAAGAATGTATAAAGAAATAATTACATCAATCATTTAATAGACAAATAATATAAAATAAAATAAAATGTGAGGATAAAGAATAGCGAAAAGTATTTATTTATAATTGCATTTCATTGTATTTGTAATTATTTATTCTAAAATTACATTATATGTTAAATTATTTCATGATGTAGTAAAATTAAGGCTGTTGATTAAACTCACTGTGATTAATTACATACAAAACATTGTTAAATTATTTATATAAACTGGGGACAATGTATTGTAGAGATAATTTAGTAAAAATCCAAATAACTTTAGAGATCTTTATTGTAAAGGGTTTAATCAAAGTTTTCCATGGTTGTTCAACGAACCATAAACAATTAATGAACATGCATCTGTGGAACAGTCGTTAAGACACTAACAGCTTACAGACGGTAGTCAATTAAGGTCACAGTTATAAAAACTTAGGACAAAAGCTAGACCTTTCTACTGACTCTGAAAAACACCAAAAGAAAGATGTCCAGGGTCCCTGATCATCTGTGTGAACGTGCATTAGGCAAGCTGCATGGAGGCATGAGGACTGCAGATATGGCCAGGGCAATAAATTGCAATGTTCGTACTGCGAGACGCATAAGACGGCGCTACAGGGAAACAGGAAGGATAGCTGATCATCCTCACAGTGGCAGACCACGTGTAACAATACCTGCTGGACCGGTACAGGATGGCAACAACAACTGCCCGAGCTACACCAGGAACACAAAATCCCTCCATCAGTGCTCAGTCTGTCCGCAATAGGCTGAGATAGGCTGGACCATTTAGGAAATGGAGGGTCCGTCATGGTCTGGGGCGGTGTGTCACAGCATCATCGGACTGAGCTTGGCATTGCAGGCCATCTCAACGCTGTGCATTACAGAGAAGACATCCTCCTCCCTCATGTGGTACCGTTCCTGCAGGCTCATCCTGACATGACCCTCCAGCATGACAATGCCACCAGCCAAACTGCTCATTCTGTGTGTGATTTCCTGCAAGACAGGAATGTCCGTTTTCGTGGAGTGGTCGTGGCGTAGTGGCCTAAAGCACTGAACTGATAAGCAGAAGGTTGTAGGTTCGATCCCCACAGTCACCACCATTGTGTCCTTGAGCAAGGCACTTAACTCCAGGTTGTAAATGTTCTGACTTGGTCAAGAGCCCGGATCTCAATCCCATTGAGCACGTCTGGGACCTGTTGGATCGGAGGGTGAGGGCTAGGCCCATTCTCCCCAGAAATGTCTGGCAACTTGCAAGTGCCTTGGTGGAAGCGTGGGGTAACATCTCACAGCAAGAACTGGCAAATCTTGTGCAGTCCATGAGGAGGAGATGCACTGCATTACTTAATGCAGCTGGTGGCCACACCAGATACTGGCTGTTACTTTTGATTTTGACCCCCCCTTTGTTCAGGGACACTTAATTCCATTTCTGTGAGTCACATGTCTGTGAAACTTGTTCAGTTTTATGTCTTTAAGTCATAGGATGTTTCTTTTTTGCTGAGTGTGTATATATATATATATATATATATATAATGTTGTATTTTTTTTTCTCCCCAATTTGGAATGCCCAATTCCCAATGTGCTCTAAGTCCTTGTGGTGACGTAGTGACTCGCCTCAATCCGGGTGGCAGAGGATGAATCTCTGTTGCCTCCGCTTCTCAAATCAAAATCAAATCAAATCCCTTTATTGTCACTCAACCATATACACTAAGTGCAACAGTTGGTGAAAGTCTTTGGTGCAGTTCCAAGCAACATAGCAGTATGGCACTTACAATAAACATCAGTTTACACATCTTGTTACACAACACAATATACACCTGATAATATACAATATACAGTATACAGAACCACATTATGGTGACTATGAGGAGGTTAACCCATGTGACTCTACCCTCCCTAGCAACCAGGCAAATTTGGATGATTAGGAAACCTGGCTGGAGTTCAACACATCCTGGATTCGAACTCACGACTCCCGGTGTGGTAGTCAGCGTCAATACTTGCTGAGCTACCCAGGCCCCCCCATATAGACTTTTTTTCTTTTTTTAAATGAATAAATATTGGTTCTGTCAATCGATTAAAATTTTTTATCAAATTAATTACATAGTGTCCCGATTAATTAATCGCATATAAAAATATTTGCTGAGAAAGCCCCTCATATAGCAATAATTCAATATATAATGATGAAATAATTATACATAGTTATCTTTAAATATTTACAAATTATACATATATAAAATAAAAAAATATTCAGCTAATTAAAATGCATTGCATTCTTGTAGCAGAAGAGTTAATGATTGATAAGACAATACAAAAAGCGGCTTTAGAATACAATGTATTGTTTACTACCATATTATTGATCATAAGTCAATCGTTGGCATACAGTTCACAGCAATCCATTTCACAAGTAAATTTGTCAATCAGTTGGAGATTTATTATGAGGGCTTGTTTAAGGACCCGTCAATTTACACCTGCGTCAGACATGCTTGTGTAGCATCTCGGGTGCATTGCATCATAAACATAAAATGTTTAGGTCACTGTGTAAAGTTAAATATAGTTTAATACTCAATCTTTAAACACATCTTGAGATCCCTTAGTTCGCATTTGCGCTCCTTCAAGTGTTTTGAATGCAAGAATGTAACGCATGTTTGTGTTGTTCTGCCTACTGAAGTGTTGTTTTTCTTCACTGTATAAACTGAGCATTGCTCATACAGCTGAAATTTCAATTACTGCCCTTTGGAGAAAGCTTGCAATTCTCAGGAATCTTCCTTATTACGGTCCGGGGCATTGCTATTAATTGCATTAATTTTTACACGTTATTTTTTGCAAAATTAATTGCACTCAATTATCACGTTAAATCGACAGCCCTAATAAATATGTATTGTTGATTAAATAGCCTTTGCCAACTATCTGCTGCTTTATTCCACAGGTATCCATTGATTATCCTCAATTGGCTTTTCATCCCCAAGCATTCTTTGCTTTGGGTTCACCCATAGGAATGTTTTTGATTGTTAGAGGTCTGAAGAGGATTGACCCTAATTATAGCTTCCCTACCTGCAAGAGTTTCTACAACATCTTCCATCCTGTAAGAATACCAAAAAAAAAACAATGACTGAGAACATATTAATTCGCCATGCTTCACGTAACCGTGGTGTTACACCATAAAATGTATTCTGTGCAGTTTGACCCAGTGGCATATCGAATCGAGCCCATGATTTTGCCTCCAGATGTGAACTTACCACCCATGTTGATGCCCCATCATAAAGGCAGAAAGAGGATGCATCTTGGTATTTCACATTATTTTATGGAGATAAATCCTTAAAGGGATAGTTCACCCAAAAAATAAAATTCTAAGGAAATTAGAGGTTTCATTCTTGGGGGAACTGTCCCTTTAATTTGAATATTGTAAAATACTTTTTGGCTAATTATTATAATTATATAATTATTATAATACGTTTTATGTCAACAGAGCTGAAAGATGGACTGACTCGAGTCAGTTCTGACTTAATGGGCTCACTGCGCATGGTTTGGCAGAGCATTTCTCAAGTGCCCACGCCAGCACTTGCAGAGGGTGGAGTCAATTCCATGTCCCTTACAGATGAAGCAGAAGGTATTTAATGAACAAGCAGTGAATGAGTTAGCACTGACTATAAATAAAAAAAACTGTTTACTTAGCATTATTATTATTATTTATATTCCAGTCTCTCCAATGGAACAGGACGAGGGGAAGCCCACCAAGGTTGGAATGTTGAATCTTGGGCAACGCATTGATTATGTTCTTCAAGAGACACCAATTGAGAGTTTCAATGAGTACCTGTTTGCAATACAGAGCCATTTGTGCTATTGGTAAGCCAAAATCTGGACCATATCTGTCATATACAGTGGCAAGACCAAGTATGTGAACCCTTTGGGATTACCTGCATTTATGTATAAATTTGTCTTAAAATTATAAGTTACAATAATGAACAAACACAATATGTATTAACTAATAACACACAAATGATTGTATTGTTCTTGTATATATTGAATACATCATTCAAACATTCACAGTGTATGTTGGAAAAAATATGTGAACCCTTTGGCTAATGATGTCAACAAAAGCAAATTAAGAGTCAAGAGATGGCAAACCTGGCATCCAATTAATGAAACATGATTGGAGGTGCGGGTTAGATTTTGAGTTTTGAGTTTACTATTCACAAGAAGCATCTGCTGAAGTGGACAATGCCTAGCAAAAAAATAAAATAAAAACCTACAATCAAGTATTGTTGCTTTGGAAAGTGTTACAAAGTTATCCCGAAGAGCTTAGATATTCATCTGGCCGCAATTGAATATCTATAGCAAAAATTGCCTATAAATGGTGACAATATAGTTTTGTGGCTGTTCCCTCTAGAAGTGGCTGTCCTGCCAAGATGACTCAAAGGGCACACCACAGAATGCTCAATGAGATAAAAAAAGAACCCTAGAGTGACAGCTAAAGACTTTAAGGAATCATTGAAACTGGTTAACATCTCTGTTCATGAGTCTACTGTACAGAAAACATTAAACAGGCATGGTGTACATGGCAGGACACCACGAAGGAAGCCACTGCTTTCGAACAAAAATATTGCTGCGTGCCTGAAGATTGCAAAAGATCACCTTGAGACGCCACAACGCTACTGGGAAAATGTTTAGTGGACTGATGAAACTATGGTTGAATTTTTTGTGAAGAACATGAAGCATTACAAATGGCGTTAAAAAAGGTACAGCATACCAACATGAAAACATCATCACAGCGGTGAATAAGGTGAAGGGAGCATCATGATTTGGGGCTGCTTTAGGTCCTGGACTGCTTGCCATCATTAAGGGGAAAAATTAATTCTCAAGTTTATCAAGTTTATCCTACAGGATAATGTTATGGTGGCTGTGTGTCAGCTGAAGCTCAGTAGAAGTTGGGTGATGCAGCAGTACAATGACCCTAAACATTGAAGTAAATCCACTACAGAAAGGCTTCAAAAAAAGAAAATCCACCTTTTGAAGTGGCCCAGTCAGATCCCAGACCTTAATCCACTAGAGATGCTGTGGAATGACCTCAAGAGAGCTGTTCACACCAGACATCCTAAGAATATGGCTGAGCTGAAGCAGTTCTGTAAGGAAGAATGGTCCAAAATCCTTGTGAGCATTGTGCAGGTCTAATCCACAGCTAACAGAAACGCTTGGTCGAGGTTATTGCTGGCAAAGGAGGATCGACCAGTTATTAAATCCTCTTTATATCACTTACATTTTCAACAGAACTGTGAATTTTTAATGGGATGTGTTCAATAAAGACATAAGATTATAATTGTTTGTGTGTTGTTAGCTTAAGCACATTGTGTTTGTCTATAAATGTGACTTTGATGAAGATGAAATCACATTTTATAACCAATTAATGCTGAAAAGAAACTAGTTCCCAAGGGTTCACATACTTTTTCTTGTCACTGTGTGTGTGTGTGTGTGTGTGTGTGTGTGTGTATATATATATATATATACACACATGTGCTTTTTAACTTGGTGATACTTATTTGTGTGGTCTGAAATGATCGATTCTTTTGTGTTTGCAGGGAGTCAGTGGACACAGCTCTGTTGGTTCTGAGAGAGCTTTATGGAAACATTCTTTCAAGATCTCAGTCATAGAGGTTCTTTCCTGATTTTCACTGTATGTGCCTATTGTATCCACCGTTTTCCTGACCAACCATTGGGTGGCACTATGATGATTCTGATTGCGCCTAGACCTTTTTGGTTCCGGTCTCCATATTCAGACAAAGAACAACCATTCAGGCTCAGCTTGTGCAGTTGTTGGCTGTCATAACAACTCCAAGTAGTTAATAATATCAATGTGACTAACTTCGGGCCAACATCTACTCTCTCGGGTGAAGCACTGTCATAAGACGGTCATCTTTGTAAAGTATTGGCACTATGGAGCCATATGTTTTGTAATTTATGTAACATATGTTCAAATTTAATACACCAATCATAACATTATGTGCTAAAAACGGACTCCGGTTCGAGTGAAAACACTGAAGTCCTGACGATAAACACGTTTCCATTATGACACTTTCGCATTCAGGTCAAACGTGGATAGTACCGACAAACTTTAAAGCACAGTCCACCATAAGTCAAGTAAATAACTCTGGATTTTAACTAATAATCAGCCTAAAAATTTTGACTTTGAATTTGGAATCTCACCTGAAGAGTTGCCAGTGTTGGGTAAGCTACTCAAAAAATTCAGCAACCTAAGCTACAAACTACACTACAGAAAAATGTGTTAAGCTAAGCTAAGCTAAAAGCTACACTTCAGAGAAAGTAGCAAGTTACACTACAAGCTACATGCCAAAAGTAGCTTGCTACATTTAAGCTATTTCATATTTTTTCAACTGCAGATGCACGGAGCATACGTCATAGACAAAGCACTTAAAAGATGTCTTCATATGATGTTTATCAAAGCCTTAGTACATTTATACAAGTATACAGTATGTTCATGTAAAAACAAACAAACATGTACAGTAAATTCATATTTAGACATGCTACTTATAAAAATCCATGTGTTCAACATTTAAAGTCACTATTTTTACATTTTATTTGTCATATTTATACTAGGCTACTACCTCTACAAACCCATACCAATTTAAACATAATTTAAGTTGCACGTTTCTGTATGCATACTATGTGTACATACAGCAGACTATTCATCTATGCAATACAAAAATAGAGCAGCTAGACACAGAATTACAGGATATATCATCAGAGGGCAAATTTCGTGTGTGTGTGTATGCTTGCGCGTGTGTGAGAGCACATCTAGGCAATAACAATGTGATTTCTGGTGAGATCAGTAATATCATGGTACTTTGATATGCAATTACCATATTTATGTACCATTCTGTATTTACATGGTGCTTCAAAGTACTTCAAAGAATACCATATTACTACCATGGTAAATTTATATGATTACAATATTCATATACTATTGTGTTTACATTGTGCTTCAAGGTAATTAAAAATACCATGGTTTTTCGCTATATGATTACAGTATTCATATTCCATTGTATTAACATAGTGCGTCCAAAAAAAAAAAAAAAAAATGGTAATGTCATTGTACCTTTTAGTATTTTTTTTTGTATGCTAATACATGTTTTATACTCTTGGTTGGAAAATGTATTTACCTGCAGAAGCTGCTTCAGACTACTTTCCTCTCACTTGTGATCAATTCATTTGAAAGAACCGACTCAGATGAGCAAATAATTGGTGATCTGACAGCTATATGTCCCTTTGTGCATTGTAACAGATACTTGAATCTAACTTTTATCTAAAATATTAACTCATTGTAAACTTTGGTCAGTGGTTTTCTAATTTCGAAATGTATCAATTAAGAAATTTTATATTCCAGATATGTGGACATTTAAAATATATATATATATATATATATTATTAAACTTCTAACAAAATGTATATTGTGTTCCGTGTACTTCATGACTGACTTACCGTTTGATCTATTGACAGACATTTCTCAGATACAAACACTGTATCTTTAAGACAGAATTCAGATCATTTCCACCGGGAAGTTTGTTCATTTCCCATTGATCCGCCTGGAATAGTGAGCCAACACATTACAGAACATCCCCTTTCCATACAGAGTCATGAACAGCTCTCCCATCCTCCGCCAAAAATTCCACACAGCCATTGAACGCAACACCATCATCTAAAATCAACTATAACGAGACTTTTAGTCTCTCCTTTTAAATCTAGATGTTCCGCCACTTGAGGACGTTTAAATTTTTGTGAACACTGGAAAAACAACTGTAAGAAGTCCGATGTCCAGCCTTTGACGTTTATTCGAGGTAAGAAAAGTTCGTATTCCAAAGGAATCTTACTGTTTCCTTTTTGTTCGTACTTGCCTCGAGGAAATGAGTTGTCTTGCAGAACATGAAACCGGTGATATTACGTTCATACATGTTCTTATTTACGCACAGTTAGTGAAACATACAGATTATTGTAAGACTTGTCAGTCATAAGATTTGTTAGCGCCCAGCTGAACAAAACATTCAACAGTTACAAACTAATAACACATGAACACTGTTGAATCTTATTTAAATCTCAATGGAATGTTGCCGTTATTTCCTCTGAACGTTCGATTCTCAGAAATTGTGCTGCTTACAATCGCCGGAAAAAAGGAGGTTTGAGGGCATTTTTGCGTTCCGTCTGCGCTATTTTTTTATTGTCTATGTATACATGCGTCAGACGGATTTCTTAGGCCATTGCGTCGCGTTTCGTTTGGACGGCGTTTAAAGTTAAACTTTGAAAACGCGTCCCGAGACCCCTGCGTTATAGGTTCCGTCTGTTTGTGAAAGAAGCAACGTGTCCTGTGCGAACGGCCCCTCAGACCAGATACATCTTCATATACTTTTTAAGACATGTTCAGACAAATCTGGACGTATGAACGGTTGTTGCGCCTTCTCTGAACGGAACAGTTGAGCTGTTTGCGTGCTGACAGACCTCTGATGAGGAGTTTGAGCGCGTCTCGCGGGCTCACTTCATTCGTCACGAGCCTCTTTATTGACGATTCAGCCTGATCTTTAAAATCCCAAACATTGCTGTTGTAAATTCTGTTTAAAACACAATTAAATGAGCAAGCTATTTTATTTAGACCAATTTCACTGGCGCTTTTTTCTGTGGTAAAGATGGTAGAGGCTTAAAGGAATGTGTTGGGTTCAGTACAAGTTAAGCTCAATCAACAACATTTGTGGTATAATGTTTTTTACCACAAAAAATAATTCGACTCGTCCCTCCTTTTCTTCATAAAAAGCACAAATGGAAGTTATGGTGAGACACTTACAATGGAAGTGAAAGAGGCACATTTTTGTAGGGTTTAAAGGCAGAATCTTATAAATTTATAAAAGCATTTACATTAATTCTTCTGTTAAAACTAATGTATTATTTGAGCTGTAAAGTTGTTTAAATGGTCATATTTACAGATGTTTTAGGGTTTATTGACATAACATTGTCATGGCAAAGATGTAAAATTGCATATAACTTTACACAGAACAGGTTAGTAAGTGATTTGAGCAGGACCGGTTACACAAGCAGGCAATTCTCTGCCCTGGTGGCCTTAAGAAACCAATAGGCCCCTTGATCCTGGGTAGCTTAGCAAGTAAAAACACTGTCTACCACACACGGAGTCGCAAGTTCGAATCCAGGGCATTCTGAGTGACTCCAGTAAGGCTTCCTAAGCAACCAATCGGCATGGTTGCTAGGGTGGGTAGAGTCGTGTTGGGTTAACCTCGCTATAATGTGGTTCTTGCTCTCGGTTGGTTGCGTGGTGAGTTGTGCGTGGATGCCATGGAGAACGCACTTAACAAGTCGTGATAAGATGTGCGGATTTACGGTCTCAAACATGGAGGCAACTGAGATTCGTCCGCCACCCGGATTGATGCGAGTCACTATGCCACCAAGAGGACCTAGACCGCATTGGGAATTGGGCATTCCGAAATGGGGAGAAAACCCACAAAAAAACAATCAGCCAAATGGGAAAATGTATCGGCCGATGCAGATATTTTCAGAATATCTGCGATATATCGGTCGAACACTAGTAAAAAATTATTTTGCAAACGTGTGTGTGTGCGTGTGTATTTCTGTGAGTGTGTCAGATTGCTGTCATCAGCTGGAAAACAACAGATGAATTGTAATGCCCACAGTGACCAAAAGATGACTGTAGAGCTTCATTTAATGATGATCTGGTTCTGCGTGTGTTCCTCATTGTGAGTGTGTTACCATCTCACCCTTTCATTTCTGTGTGTGTGTATGTGTGGCAAAAAGGTCTCTTGCTTATCGTGAAGGAGGATGCGGGAACCAGGTGAAGAATCACAATGTCTTTTAATTAGACACAGCATAAAACTGCTTTTCAGCATAACCAAATATTGACGCACACACATGTCTCCGTGTCCTCTCTCACTCCATTGGCTTTTCAGCCCAACATGCAGAATGCACTCGTTTAGTGGCTGCGTGCATCTCTCTCGCTCTCGAACTGGCATTTCCAGCTCCTCCTTATGATTTCCAGTCTCCCGGCTGATTTGGGTATCTCCGAGCCAGGCGTCCATCCTTACGGCCCGTCCAAGCCCTCCTCCTCGTCACATTATGTTTAGCATTGTGGCTGATTTCATTTGACAAATGTAAAAAAAAAAAAAAAGTGTGTTAAAGTCTCACCAGTTCATTTTTGTGCGTGTGTGTGTGTAAGTGTGTTTGTGTGTGAGTGAGTGTGTATGTTTTGCACTGAGGATGTTTTAGAGTCTCACCCTGTAATTTTTGTCTGTTTTTTTTTCTGCATTGTGGCAGATTTATTGATTGTATTTGACAAATAAATAAAATTGATCTGTTTTTTTTGGTCTTTCCCGTTCTTTTTCAATTGACCACAAATTCAAAAGGTGTCGCTTTCTTAATGATCACTTAGACTTAACGAAACAAGCCCAATATATATTTTTCAATGTATGTTTACATGGCGACTTTTCCTCCATTTGCCAAGTCTTGTACTGCTCCTATAAAGGAAACCATTTTTATTAAATTTTAGAAATTTGTTTTGATAAAAAATGAGCTAAATCCATAGAAGGGTTAAAACAATACATTTGCTTATAAAGCAATATGAGCAGATATTTGGGAAAATCAAACAAAATTTAGTTGTTTATGCCGATAACAACAAAAAGCTATTTGTCAATGGGGTACGAAAAAAAATTATTCATTTTATTATTATTTAATTATTATTATTTTTTTCAAAACAAGACAAAATATCTTATGCCATTCTGCTTTTCAAGTAATTTTGTCTTGTTTTAAGGATGTTTAGATATTTTTACCAGAAAATAAGACAAAAATATCAATTTACTTTATAGTCTCACACAAAGAGAGACATAAATTCCGCCACAGCCCACATTTGGAAAGTGTAAGTCAAAGACCCTCCCATGTGTATAAAGGGCTCACTGTTGGCTTCTGCTTAGTAGATTTCTTACAAAGTTTCCAATAAAGACTAAAAGACATCAAATCGAGCATCTGGAGTGAGAGCTTTGATAAATGGCATAACAATAGTTTTGTCAGTAATAACCAGTACTCCAAAAAGCTCTAATTTTTGTGACCATCTGGTTCAAAACAACAGAACTTTGTATGTGGATTGCCTCATCTTGGCATGGTTTTCTCTCTCGCTCGCTCCCATGCCTCTATTTCTTTCCCTCATTCTGGTATTTCCATATTTCTTGGGACTGGGAGAAGGATGATGTCATGCCTAAAAACACTCATTGCTCGGAAATGTGTAGTCATGTGCATCAGTTGAGTTAGAATGCTGGAGGGTGAAACTTTAGATCAAGTTTGATCTTTCAAATCAGATTGCTTATAGTGCAGTGGACTATGTAATCACTCCATGTAGAAAAAGGATATGGAATGATGCTGAGTCAACTGAGGGAAGTTTCCCAGCCTGAGATTGCTTATGGTTCTTTGCCTCCGAAAGGAAAGTAGAGACAACTCATTGAGAACTGACTGAAGACAATTATTCATGTTCTCTCATGCAATCGTGTTCTGCTTGTTGCATGGTAACTAGATAGCACAGACTATGAGATAATTCTTAATATTTTGATTATCTTCAACTTTATAGGTTTGTTTGTTCCATATTTCCAGAAGGATTTCATAACACAGTTGTCCATTTTTGGTTGCAAATTGGGTTCCTAATTAAATGTCTTGTTTCTAAAAGCAAAATGGCTTAAGTAGTTTTAGTATGTTTGAAGTCCAGTAGCCCTACATGTCCTTAATTTCTAAAAAGGGGAGTTTCTTCACCAATGTTGTGCTGGCTTAATGTGCTCCACTTTTCACCTGTTAGCTCTCTTCCACCACAAGAGGTCGGTGTTATCCAGAAAATGCTATACAATCCTCTCAACTACTATGAACTACTAAAAATCCATTGGTTCCATAAAATTGTTGTAACACTGTGCATGCTTTCTAGTTGAGATAGTTGTGCCTCTCTATGGAGTGTCTGTTAAAAATTAGCCATTTAAAATGTGCTACCTATGTATATGTATGTCAAGTTAGACAAAAAAAAAAAAAAAAAAAAAAAGCATGTCAAAGATCCAGACATTTAAGCCATATGATAACTTTGATGTTCACATTAAAGGTCTGGAGCACTGTTTGAACTTTCAGTATATCCTAACTAATAGACATATATTTAAAATTAGCATCCTACTTTTCTATGCATGAACACACAAAATAGAATGTTGAAGCTAGCATAACAATGCAACTCATGTAAGTGTAATGGTCATAAAAAAGTCACATTTATTTAAAAGGATAGTTCACCCAGAAATGAAAATTCTCTCTTAATTTACTTAACCTCATGATTTTTAGAAGAATATTTCAGCTCTGCGGGTCCATACAAGTGTTGGTGAGAAACAGGTCAATATTTAAGACAAGTTTTGCTAGAAATTCTTCTCTTACAATGTCGCTTTTTAAGACATCGATTTAACCACTGGAGTCTTAAAAAGGAAAGGTTCACCCAAAAATGCAAATAAATGGTAGACAGAACTTTGAAGGACCAAAAAGCACATAAAGGCAGCATAAAAGTTATCCATATGACTCAAGTAGTTAAATTCAGAATAGTATATTCAGAAGCGATATGATAGTTGTGGGTGAGAAACAAATCAATATTTAATACCTTTTTCCCCATAAATTCTCCTTCCTGCCCAGTAGGTGGCGATATGCACAAAGAACGCAAATTGCCAAAAACAAAAGAATAATATTTTTTTTGGCCAAATATTTACAAAAAAAAAAAAAGGACCTAAATATTGATCGGTTTCTCACCCACACCTATCATATCACTTCAGAAGATATGATTTAAAACACTGGAGTCATATAGAATATTTTATGCTGCCTTTATGTGCTTTTAGGACCTCTAAAGTTCAGGTCACTATTCACTTGCATTGTATGGACCTACAGAGCTGAAATATTCTTTTAAAAATCTTAGTTTGAGTTCTACAGAAGAAAGAAAGTCATACACATCTGGGATGCATGAGGGTGAGTAAATGATGTGAGAATTTTAATTTAGGGGTGAACTATCCCTTTAAAAACCTTTCTCATATTATGCGTTTTCCTCTCTTTTTTATTTTTATTTTAATTTTAACTCAACAACTCCCTTCAACAACTGTTTTTATTGAAGAATTTACAGTTCTAGAAACATCTGGAGTAATGAAATTAATTGTGATGGCCTTAGAATAAAAAAGGCTGAGAACAACTGTTTGAAAACCTTTATAAATCTGGAAGCATTTTGACATAAATATCATACTTTGCGTGTATAAAGCTATCAGTTATTTTAACTATATACTTTTGCATGCTATCTGTCCAGATCTCTTACAAGCCTTCCATCCCAAGTACTGCTGCGCTTGCTTTAACGTGCAGTCATTTCACATGCAAGCCAATTTTAGAACTTTTCAGATGTTTACCTTGATTTGGTCTAAAAGAAAAGCTAATCAGATTTGACCAATATATGACATTGAGTCTTATTAGTTTATATGAGATTGGTGCAAACGTTCCTGAAGTAGTTGTCTACACTAAGGAGTTGTTAACGCTGAACTTTGAATGAGGCAATGCATCGATACTTACTAGAAATATATGATCACTTTAGATCTTCCTAGCAGGTTTATTCAGAACACCATGAGATAAACCTGTCAGCATAAATGCCTGATGCGTAACCCACCCAACTTGTGTTACATGATATGTCTCATGTCTGAATGACAGCTTGTGTGTGTGTGTGTGTGTGTGTGTGTGTGTGTGTGTGTGCATGTTTGGATGTAATGTGCAGTAACCGTACATTTGCTACTGTAGGGGTGTGTACCGGTGTATGTGTCTGAGCTGAGGTGGAATGGGCCAGAAAGAGAGAGGCGGAGTTAGAGTACAGTGTAGAAACAAGCAGCGTTTCAGCATTTCTGTACAGATACACTTTGCACTGTCACTGTTGGAGCACTCAACTGTAAGACTGTAGGCCAAGATGAACCCCTCTCATCTGCTAGGAGCACAACAGCCATATACTTAAGCACTTAGACTCACACACAGCATCTTAGACACTCTATAGACAGATAGACATCATGGGGGGATTCCAAAGCAAGAAGAGCTATGAGACAAACTCCGTAAAGCAGAAGAGCGGTAGTACGTAAGTGTTAAATTTGTACTTTTGTTTCTTTATATTTAATTATTGAATTCAATAGGTTTTATACTATTATGATATATATATATATATATATATATATATATATATATATATATATATATATATATATATATATATATATATATATTTTGCATAAAGCAGATATGACGTCTGTCACTATGCACTGTCATGTAAATGCACTGTCAGTAACTTGATGTTATTATACTTGTTTGTTTGAAGAACAGATGGCACTATGCCAGATTCATTGTATCATGTCGATTATTTGCTCACACTTCCCGGTGTACATTGTGATAGCAAAGGTGTGGCCTGTGCTTTATTCTCCTGGAGTACAATTCTGGGAACTGGCACTCGTTTTCTATGCAGGTTTTGCTTTCAAAAGAGATCTGTGATTATAGCAACTGTCCATCACTTAGACTGGACTAATTTCAAGAAATGCATTTTATATCGTAAAATGTACATTTCTCTAGTGTATTATAATACTTTGTCTGTGTAAAGCAAACCGTGGCTCTTGTTTAAATAATACAACACTTTTAAAGTACACTGAAATGTTACATGGCTCTATTTTTACTGAAAGAAGTCTAGCCGATTTAAAAACCCTTTATTTACTGGGGGAGTTACTGTATTTCATATAATACGACAGTTCATTGGCAAAATGCTGTATTATGTATATTGTCTATTAGTGCTTTCTTCAGTCTTGTCTCGTAGCATTTGTTTACATCAGTCCCCCCAAAATTGAAACTTCTGTCATCATTTACTCACCCTAACGTTGTTCCAAGCTTGAATGACTTTCTTTTTTCTGCAGAACACAAGGAGGAGATGCTAGGCAGAATGTTAGCCTCGGTCACCGTTCAATCTCATTGCATTTTTTTTCTACAATAAAAGTAAATGGTGACTGAGACTGTCTTCCTGCCTAACATCTGATTACACCACCATCTGCTAGGCCTTCAAGATGCACAAATGACACATCAGCTAGTCATCAGTTCGGCTTGATGTTTACATTAGATGGCAACCCTTTTACAAAAAGCATCCTTTCATTAACATTAGTTAATGCATTAAGTATCATGAACTATAAATGAACAGTATTTATTTATAGCATTTATTCAACTTTGTGGTCCCACTTTTATTAGGTGTCTTTAATAAGTACTATCATTAAAATACATTTAATACTATGTACTTATTATGTAACTACATTTTGTTCTGCAACATTCTCGCAAGAATCCTACTGGGATACGGTTGAGATACGGTTAGGTTTATGATTTGGGGCAAGGTAAAGAGTGTAACTACAGATCTAATTAAATGCAGGTACTTTAAATGTAAGTACAATGTGGCAACACATATGTACATAATAAGCACATTCAGATGCTTAAAACTCTCATACCAGTCCACCCTCATACCATCCCAGATGTGTAAGACTTTCTTCAGCAGAACTCAAATGAAGATTTTTAGAAGAATAGCTCTCTTGGTCCGTACAATGCAAGTGAATGGTGGCCAGAACATTGAAGGTCCAAACATAATATAAAGGGTGCATAAAAGTAATTCATAAGACTCCAGTGGTGAAATCCATTTCTCCAGAAGTGATATGATAGGTGTGAATGTGAAACAGATCAATGTTTACATCCTTTTTTACTATAAATCTCCACTTTCTCATTCTTCTTTTTTTGGTTTGGCGATTCATATTCTTTGTGCGTATCACCATCTACTGGGCAGGAAGGAGAATTTATAGTAATAGTTTATAGACATAAATATTGATCTGTTTCTCTTACACACCTATCATATCACTTATGAAGACATTAATTAAAACATTGGAGTCATATGGATTAGTTTTCTGCTGCCTATTTGGAGCTTCAATTATCTAGTCACCATTTACTTGCATTGAAAGGACATACAGAGCTGAAATATTCTTTTAAAAATCTTAATTTGTGTTCTGCTGAAGAAAGAAAGACAAACACATCTGGGATGGCATGAGGGCGAGTAAATGAGGAGAATTTTTATTTTGGGGTGAACTATCCCTTTAAAGACACCTAATATAAAGTGGGTCTGACTCATGTTATTTCATAGTTCATTAACTAATGTTAACAAATATAACATTTGATTTGATTACTATATGTTGAAATTAACATTAATAAATGCTGTAAACGTATAGTTTATTGTTAGTTCCTGTCAGCTTATGTTGACAAATGGAAGCTTATTGTAAAAGTGTTAAAGATTCGATTTACAGTCCTGTACTCATACTGATCTCCTGAACTCACACTTTTTCCTCGCTTTGGGAAGCTCAGTTCGGCATGTGGCACAATTTGTGTAGATAATTTGCATATGCAAATGAATAGATGATTCATAATCTCTTCATGTGTGGGGTGGTTATGGTGCTTTTGATTGTGTAGTGTTAGTGGGAAATTCTCCCTACAGTATGTGACCCTTAGTTTATCAAATTTTTGCTTAATACATTTTATTTTAATCAGAAACATCATTTGACATGATATTCTGATTAGGTTAAGTTTACAGTGCTTTTAAGGCTTGGATCTTATCAAGATTTTGGTTAGTTGTACTGTAAAAGTTTGTGAGTCCAATCAAATAAACACTCCTCTCTGTTTTAAAGAAATGCTCATACATGCTCAAAAAAATATCTTAGCCTATTTTCAAGGTTTATCCATTTCAATTGAATAAAAAATGTCCATCATAATTGAATTGCCTAATCTTTAACTAAATAAAATGTATAAATCTTACAAATGTAAAAATGCAAGTTTTATTAATTACATTTTCTTGTTTTTTCAATTTTTTGGAGGGTTCGAGACAAGTAGTTGCTTTAGGTTGTGGGTTAGAGGGTCACAACTTAAATTATATTCAAGCATCCCTTTGCATGTGATCAAGGATGTACATCTGCTGTATGGACAATGGCATGCTTGTGTTAAAAATATAGTTGACCCAAATATGAAAATTCTGGCATTTCTCAACCTTGTGTTGTTCAAACCCATATGACTTTCTTTCTTGCATGGAACACAGGAGATGTAAGGCAGAATATTATGTACTAACAGCCTCAGTCACCATTCACTTTCATTTTATGGAAAATGATCTGCTCAGGTTTCGTTAAACAAGCACCATTTAAGCACAGGGAACCATTATCTTGGTATATATAGCACTTAAAGTTGAGAAGAGCCGTCAGACTCACGATTCACTGCAGTTCTTTTAAATTCAGTGTTTTGAACGTGATGTCGCCTCAGCTTCCGGGGGATTATGGGATCGTAAAGTGTTCAGTCGATCCACACTTCAGAATCTCACTGGAAATAGTATGTCATCCGGGTACTTCTCGCTTACTGCTTTATGAATACTGTGGATTCTGACATACTACTCCACTGGCATACAGTTTTTGGCATACTATATAGTAGGGAAGTATGGATATTCAAATGCAGCAATAGTGCTTGTTCTTTGGGTTTGGAACAACATAAGCGCGAGTAAAAAATTACACATTTTTGGGTCAACTATCCCTGTAATAGCTTAGTTGTGTAATGCCTCAAGAAGGCTTTAATTATTTAAAAATACAATATAAAGATTGTGATGGTGTTTTTATTGTACCAATTTGAAGCTACACTTTTTTTTTAAATAGTTTCTATAAATAATTCCGTTTTAAACCACCAGGTGGCTCCATGACATTCTTTGAGAAGAATATAGCTGCAGGCAGAGCTCTAAAAACAGGCGAGAGCTCCAAACCACCAGCAAAGATATAGGGAGCCCCTAACCTAACCCTTTCCCCAACAGTGAGTGGAAGTGATGCCCTTTTTTAGAGTTGGCACAACCCCCTTTTGGAGTAACTCCGCCCCTTCTGGAGTAACGTTGCCCTTTTCTGGAGATTCCGCCCCCATTCGGAGACCTCTAGCCTACAGATACACCTACTTGGAGAATTTAGGCAGGAAAATATTTGCAGAGCCTATGCAATTGACTGCTATGCAGTGCTCAGGATTTTAGTTTTTTAACCACTGGAATAGAGTAAAATAGATCTTGGTATAGAGCAAACTGTGGCCCTAACTTGTCTCAAAATACAAAGGCTAGACATTTTGGAACTTTGACATCTTTGAGGGTTTAAATAACAGGTTTCTCTACTTTGCATCTTCCTTGCATGATTTTTTCGCCCAAGAGTTTGAGTAAATATTTAGGGTCAGAAAACCTACTGAATATACGTCTTGTGCTCGTTTTCCTCTTGACGCACAAACAATGCCTCAAACACAACTGAAAGTAAAAAGGTATTCTTGTCTCCATGATAACAGCTCTTTCAGCACTTCTGTAATGATTCTGGAAACAGGTAGTGACAGGAAAACGAAGATGACGTGATGACCCCAAGTGCAGATGTTTTTTAATCAAACGTGGAATCCAATAACCCTAATATTAAATGTGAATGAAAACAAAACAATAACATGAACGACTAGACATGACTTGACTAAAGACTTGACACTACCCTGTCCTTGACGCAAACCTGAATTTAAACTCTGTTGTTAAATATATATATATATTTGTTGTTTTTTTGCATTTATTCTATTGTGCAGTTTTGCTGAAGTATTTCAGTGCAAACAGGCAGACTAATGTCCATATTGTAATCATAGACGCTCATTTTGAGATACACCCTTACTCTGAAGGGAGTGGTTTTTCTCATGCGAGTTGTTTTTGGACAGCTGTTCTCTATGCCTTGTGACTCAAGTAAAAATAACAATGATTATTCCTGGTCTGAAAATAGACTGGAACTCGATAAGGCTTTATATAGATTAGAAAAGTCACACACAAATCCTGTTATCAATAGTGGATAGGTGATCAGTTACAGTATTGTATAACATTTTTAGAGTTTCGTTTATCTATCTGAATCAAAACAATGATGCTTCCTCTCTTTCTGAAAACGTGAAGTTTGGTTAGGCTAACTGATTATTAGCAGCAGACTTGGCCATTTTTGGCTCTCATTAGTGCACAATGGAGTGTAGCCGTTTGAATACATGTTGATCCTGCTGTTTCTGCCATCTCGGAAGGCTTGTTATGTAAGACGCTTCTGCTCTATAAATTGTGTCCTTTTGCCTCAGTCCAGTTCTTTCTATTATGTTCAGCCATAGACACCTCTATTTACATCTAATATTTCCTTTCAAGCTTAGTAACTAAATCAGCATGGTTATAAATGTTAAAAAACGATGTTTTCAAATCCTGCAGTTTAATACATTGAGGAGTTAAAGCACGTTGTCTGACTGCATATGAATGAGTAATAACACATAGCATAATTATCTTCTTTTGGTTTTCTATTATTCACATTCTGTGACAATATGAAAAAGAAAAGTTAGAGTATGTAGTCTTTGCTACCACACTAAAATCTCCCTAGTAGCAGATGTCATCATTCATACTCAACCAAGATTGGATGCTCAGAGCTTAGGAGATCTCGTGCTGAGCATGGCGCTGAAGACGGGAATATGATGATCTCTAGGTTGCCTGAGAGTGTCATTGTTATGATATGCTATGCTGGCCTGACATCACAAGTTAATAGGCCCTGGCAGCTGTGTCCAGCAAATAAAACTAGCCTGAACAAAAAAATACAAAGTGTCGATTGGCTCTCTTGTCCCTGTCAAATTCCCCTCAAAGCAAATCATCCCTGCTGAAAATACAAGTTGGCCACCAGCAGGTGTTTTGGGTGCTGGTTTCCAGTATGGGAAGCTGGTGTGCTGATTTTTACCTATTTTTAAACTAGCTCAACCATCAAGACTTGGTCAAACAATTTCAGAAAGAGTGTATCGTTGACCAACTTCACCAGCTAAGTTTAGCTGGAGAATAACATACAGTAGCTATGCTGGTCCACCAGTTAGACCAATACCAAACCAGCACTTATCAACATAAACCAGTATGGAAATTCAGGCTTATCTAAAGCTGGTATTTTCATATGGGAAATTAATTTTAATATAAATGTAACAATCAACTTCCCTCTGAGCTATTTTGCTCTTTTGACAAACATTTTTGGGTCAATTTAGACTTTAACAATGGATTCACCCAAGTAACAAATGTATTTTAGGGAAGTAGCAACACTTTAAGGATTATGACATCTCACGAGCATTGGAACATTGGCTTCATTACTTCAAGCATGTCATGAGGATTTTATAATGGTACTGTTGGAAATGGTGGAAGTGGTTTTTAAAAAGTATACTATCATTTTGTTAATCAGTACTCTGTGCCGTCCAAGGCACACCCAGAAAACTTAATATGTGTTCCAATTTCAAATGATTGGAATTCTACAAATGTTTTTGTAATTTCCTATTTTAGTGTCTTCTTCTTGGTGATTAACAAGGGAATTTCTTTAAGCCCCGATCGAGGTCGTGTACTCACAGGCTGATGGGTGGATCCACCCAGAGCTTCAATGACTTCGATCAGTGCACCTCTGCAAATGTGGATGTTGTAAATAGAAGCACAGATGCACACTCCTTCAGGACTTTTCACCGACTTTTCCCCAAACTGTCTAAGAAACTGCCAAATTTAGGTCAGCTTGGCTTGCTTAATGTCCATGGACATCTGCTTTCCATGGTCCAGTAGAGGTTTCATAAAGTTTTGATCTTTAAGTTCACCATAGCTTTGCACTCAGTACTATCAGTACTCAGGACATTTTGTCAAAGCTCAATCCTTTTGAGTTAAGGCCTCCAGTCTCATTGTGGCTTTATTTTTAGACTGTTGACAGTGATCAAAGGATGTGGTGTGGTGGAGTCTTGATCTTGGTGCAGTATACATCGATCGAATGCTTGAGCATGGTTTATTTAATGAAGATTAATTACATAATTACATTGTCAATAGGGTTTGGCATCCAAAGACTTTTCTTTTCTTTTCTTTTCCACTTTTTTTAGTCTTTTCTTTTGAAAAGGATGTTGGTTTGAGTACAAATTAGTCATGGGAACACTGAGTACCCGAGGCACTCCACTTGGGCATTCCAAGCAGGTAGCAGAGTGTGTGTGCACATGTGTGTCTGTGTGAAAGCAAGAGTGAGAGAACAGGTTTTCCTGGTTGCCAGAGCTGGTTAATGGAAAAAGACTGAGCAGCATCTCAGCCCTGCATTCCATAGTCTCCCTACCGAAACCATGAAGCCCCCATCTCCCTCCCCTTGAGCCTCAGTTTGTGTTCCCTTCTTCTGATTTTCATACTGGAGAGGCAGTTCTGCTTTGGAAGGAAGCTACCATTCCTACACCACAGGGGTTACTGGGTCAGCCACACCAGAGGAACAAGCAGTCTCAACTCTTCTCCCCCCATTTGCTTCTACTCAATAGACTAATCCTGAAAGGGAGGGGGATGGGGAGTTATCTGGCAGCCAGTTGATCTTTGCTGTGGTATTCTGCGCTCTGAGGCTGAGAGAAAAGTAGGCAGAGTAGACTTGTCTCTTCTTTTTTTGCACTCAGACAGAGGAAGTTGAAAGAAAACTGAAGATCTACTGTCGCATGAGAGGTTGCGCACGCAGCAGGAAGCAAAGAGGCTTTGTGACAAAAACATGAAGCTTAGCTTTATGACCACGTGAATTCTGCCCGCCACTGAGAAAAACATCTGCAAAAGAGGAGAGTAAAAGAGGGAAGGAGAGAGTGACTCACTAGTTTGGATTCATCCAGAAGGTGTTCCAGTAAACATTTGGCAGATCACAAGCAAGAAGTCAGAAATGTCTTGGCTGTCACCTGTACAGTGGGCCAAATGGACCTGGACAGCAGTTAGGGGAGGAGGAGAGGAAGAAGGGGAGATGGATTCAAGGATGGACGACGACACTTTCACGGAAGAAGAGCAAGAGGCTAAAACAAGAGATCAAGAGGAGGATGAAAGGTCTCATGGCTGCAGGCAAGTCTAAAACCTTGTGTTCGGTGAACTCCCCACCATGACCAAGGAAATGAGATATGCTCTGCGAAGGGTTAAAAAGTCGGGGGTTTGGTTGCTTTTCAGAGATGAAGTGGAAATCTGTTCTTTAGGATGTCTTTCCTAAATCAAATTCATACCTTACCCATAGATAAGAGAACCTATAAACAGATCCAAGATCTGCCTTCACTGCCACCTGTTTGAGTTAAATGGAGGTGATAACTGTACGGAATGCTATGCAGACAACGACGGCTTAACTGTCAGCCACATGGATCAAGCCAGCCAAAGATCAGAGGCTCTGAATGTTGATGTCTGTTGGTGCTCTAGTAATAGTTGCCGAAAGTATTGTTGCACGCATGTTTGTTCATCTGCGTGTATGTGTTTGTGGGTGTTTTCGGCAGTATTGGGGGATTTCCTTAGGAAGTGTGTATGGGTCAGGCTTTAACTGTTAGACTAATGTGCTCCTGAGCTCAGAAAAAGATCAGAATCAACCCTCCAACAGTGACACGGCTAGTTTCCATGCCTGCAGATAACACTGTCTTTGCCTGCACTGATTACTTTTGTTAAAAGTTAGGAAACGTATTTGTCTATACATAGTTTTACCATATACATATATGTTTTTCAAATGAGTCATTTGTGGTGATTGATGAGGCATTGCTATTTTTCGTAACTTTGGTTAGGGGTTTGAACAAACCAATGACTCTAATTGCTAGGGTATATACAATTTTTCCAAGTGCTGTTAAGTCTCCCGCACAGTAGAGTGCTCAGACTTTTAAAGTATACTTTTTTTGACTGTGAGCCAATACAGACTCAGACACATGCACACTACAACTGCTTTGTGATACTTTTGCCAATGGTGTGCAAAGATACAGACTGTCTGTTTGTCTTGAAAAACTAGGCTGCACGCATACAGTTTGCACATACTGTGTTTTTGTGTGACATGCATTGTGCTTGAGACATACCAGCATGTGGAAAACTAAAGAATACTTTGGCTTAAGTACAGTATAAAAACTTTGGTGTGTAACTTGTCCTCCACCATTGACACTTCTTACATGAATGATAGCCTACTTCAAGTCATGCGACTTGTTAAGGAGAGGTGTGTTATTACTTCTCTAAGCATTCTGAAGTATGATTTTTGCCTGGTGGACAGTAAAATAGGGGGTGGAATTCCCATAGACGTACACTGAAGAAGAGACCAGTGCCAGGACCACAATATTACTGGGAAGGGCTCTTCTGACTTGGGCCAGTTATACACCCTAGTATTGCTCTAGCAAACACCCAGGTAACCCTAGCAACCACATAGCAACACAATAAAAACCAATCAGATAATCTTTGCAACCGCATGACAACACCCTGTCATTTACCCATAACAACGTAACATTGTGGTGGCGAGTTTTGCATAAGGAAGTGCCACCATGTTCATCATACAATGTAAAAATCTAGATATCTATATTTCCATTTTTAAAATGTTTAATTCATCTGTATAATCTGGGTGAGAATTACATTTGGCTTTGGTTCCCCTAAGCAGTGTTGTTGACATCCTGTCTATGTGCTGTTGTCAGGCATACTGCTGACATTACTTTTGTTAAAGGATTCCTTTCTTTCCTCACGCCTTGCAGCATGAGAGACTTCTGCCAATTAATCACTACACAAACCTGAACAATTGCCTGAAAGATTTGCAAGATCATGTCTTTTGAATGAGAAAAGACTTGCAAATACACTTATAAAAGCACTCAGGAACCCACCCACATATTATTTAGAAGGTTGCTCATTTCTGTGGTCAAGACCTGAGGCATGAATTGTGCAGGATTTTTTTCTTTTATTTTTTTAACACAGTGAATTAGCGTTTTAAGTGTGGTTGATTTGGAGTAACAATAGAACATGATTGACATTTTTGTGTTTTGGTCTACACTTTTTCATTGAGCAACCACCAACATTTCAGTCTATTTGTTTGTATAGGCCTCAGGTTCCTCCATAGTCTATTGTTTTTGTTTCGGTGAACTGAACTAGTAACGATTACCTTCCTAACGGTACTGTGGGACTGCAGGTGGCCAGTGCAACAGGACTAGGCAGTTCTCCCAGACTTGGGACCGATTTCACACAGCACACACACACATACACAACAGATTCACAATTCTTCCCTTTCAGCTCAAGCTCATGGCTGTTACGCTCTTATGTGAGAATGTTAATCTAGAAAGCTCTTCAGTGTATCTGAATAAAAAAGCATAAATGGAGAGCAAACCATCAGAATAGACTTGTATCTAATGTACCATGATATGCGGAAAGTATTTATGTAGCAGAAAGGGAAACATTGTTATTATTTAATAAGGACGTCATGTGCTTAGACCATTTTTGTTTTACCAAAGGCTAAAGCTTTGTGCAATATGTGCATATTGTTTTAGTAGGTATTCATGTCTTTTAATGCAAAGCACTTAAACTGATTCGAGATCAGCACTGTCTACCGGATTCAAATTAAGCAGTGCCAGATAACTAGTACAATGTCAACTGAGTACAGATTTGAGAACTGTTCTGTGACTAGCCACACTGTTTCTCTTCCCTTCAGTTCAGATTCAGAGGGCCAATTTGATACACCTGAAGCTGAGACACCTGTCCATCAGCCACTGAAAGAGCCGACAGCATTGGATCATCCAGTTACTGAGAGCACAGGTAACAGAAAATCTCATATACCTCAAAATTAGCAAGATACATTGATTAAGAAGTTGTAGATTCAGAAGTGCCACAAAGCACCTGTTACTACACGTGTCTATTCCTCTCATACCATACACTTACCATACTTAACATACTGTTTCCATGACAACAGGAGGAGAGAATGTCTCTCAGTGTGATTTGAGCTGATCTTTTAGAATCCTCTTTTTTGCAATTTATTTTTCATAATAGCATTTGTTGTCATTCAAAAGTAGTATGGGGAAGTCTGGTTCATTTCAGCTGTTCGTTAGAAAGAATCAGTAAAAAATAAAAATCTTTAGAATCTCAGAATCTTTAGCATTCCAACATATTCTTCCAAAAAAATGTGTCCCCTACAGTCTAGTGATTTACATACAGACACTTTGCAAATATTTTAATTTGAATCATTAAAAGAACAATTTGTATTTTCGATATGGACATTTAAGATGTTAAAATGGTCAGTCAAATAAAAAATAGGTCTTAGTTAGTTGTAAAACAATTCAAGTTCATGGGCAAGGAAGAGGCGAGAAACCGGCTTGACATATAAACTAAAGGTTTAATGTACAACTCAAAAGACAAACATATAAGATAACGGACGTCCGTAATTGAGCTCTCTCTCTCGATCGCCGTCTGCGAGTGGCCTTTATCCCTCTTGACGGCTTAATTAGCCTAATACGGGACCGGGCGTGCGTAATCACGCGCCGGTCCCGCCCTCCACCGTGCCACATTCCTCCCCCGTTCTTTCAGGCTGGGGACCCCCGGCCTGACGTACATCCCCTGGGGAGGGGGGGGGGGCGCCTCCCGCGCGGTCTGCCGGCAGGTCATCCCCATTAACCTGGACGAGGGAGGGGGCAAGGGGAGGGAAACAAAAAACAACAATTAAAAATGGGGGGGAGGGTTCCAAGACTGGGCGCTACCTCCCCTCCCACAAACACCACAATTTAAAAAAGAGGGGCAAGGGGAGGGAAACAACAACAATTAAAAATGGGGGGGGGGGAGGTTCCTGCACTGGGCGGTACCTCCCCACCCGCGAACACCATAATTTAAAAAAAAAAAAAAGGGAAAAGGCCAACGCAGAGCGGTAGCGAGAGAGAGAGGAGAGAGAGATTAAAGGAAAAAAAAACTTACTCGCCGGTTCTCTGATACGCCGTAGCTCGTTCCTCAGCCACTTCTCCACCCTCTACAGGACGACAGCCGCGCCTCTCCGGGCAGATCGGAGGCAGTCCTCAGCCCCTGGTGGACGGAACACCCCGCCGCGTTCCCGGGGTGTCGAAGGGGCCTCCCCCCGCCCCTGGCAGCGGTTCTCCCGCTCCAGGCGGTCGGCGGCGAGCCCCTCCCCGCACGCGGTCGGCAGTCTCCAACCCCGCCGCGTTCCAGCGGCTAGTAGGGGACTCCCCCGCCCCTGGCAGCGGCCCTAACCACTCCAGACGGTCGGCCAGGAGCCCCTCCTCCCCTCGCGGTCGGCGGCCGTTCCTCCGCGTCCAGGCGGCTGGGCTCCTCCGTCCCCCGGCACATGGCCGCGGCTGCTCCACTGAGCAGTGGCGAGAACTCCGCTACGGTGCATCCCTCTTCCTTCCCGGGTTTCGGCACCAATGTAAAACAGTTCAAGTTCATGGGCAAGGAAGAGGCGAGAAACCGGCTTGACATATAAACTAATGCCTTTATCCCTCTTGACGGCTTAATTAGCCTAATACGGGACCGGGCATGCGTAATCACGCGCCGGTCCCGCCCTCCACCGTGCCACATTAGTATAAAAAAAAAACTTACCGACCTACAAACTGGCCTAATTCTTTTTGACCTCACATTTATGTGAGCTCTGCACCAGCCAGCTTTGACCAATGTTCTTTACCTGCTTCTTTTTTAAAAATTTTAATTTTTTACTTTTTATTTTATCCCCTTTTCTCCCAATTTGGAATGTCCAATTCCAACTACTTAGTAGGTCCTCATGGTGGAGTGGTTACTCACCTCAATCTGGGTGGTGGAGGACAAGTCTCAGTCAGTCCACGCATCTTATCACGTGGCTCGCTGTGTATAATAACATGGAGACTCACAGCACAGGAGGCTCATGCTACTCTCTGTGATCCATGCACAATTTAGCACATGCCGCATTTATAGCAAGAACCACTTAAACGTGACCACAAGGAGGTTACCCCATGTGACTCTACTCTCCCTAGTAACCAGGCCAATTTGGTTGCTTAGGAGGAGACATCTCCCACCACGCCCTGGATTCTAACTCATAGGTAGTGGTAGACAACATCAGTACTCGCTGAGCTACCGAGGCCCACCTTTACCTGCTTCTTATGTAGAACAATTTGTTTTACTTAAAAGACACTACAGCTTAGTTTTCTTTACATTTTCCTCTATCCCATCGCACACGTGTCTAGACTGAACGAAGTGTGCCATATTACTGTAACTAAAAACAGCTGCTCTTTCCCTGCCTCTTTTTGAGGAATTTATCTGCCCATTAAAACCACATAAACGCTCTAAAATTGGACTAATCACTACCAGTAAGCTCACACATTAAAACACATGTATTTTCCGTGTATTTTTGTCTCTAGGTGGAGTTCTGATTAGGTTTTATATTGATTTCTTCAGTGAGGGAGAGTTTCTGTATTTCAGTTATAAGGATTTGGCAACATTAGTTCATTTCGACCCTAGTCTGAATCATAACAGCTCGGACAGTATTAGTTATGTATGTGTAATGGAGTGGAGGAGGTTTTAAGGTTGGAAAAGAGAGGTTTGGGTAAAGAGAGGCCCCTGACCCAGTATACTGTAAAACATGATAGCCCCATTAAGTCATGTCAGCTTATTTCTTATATTTAACTCCAATTGTCAGAACAAGTTTTGGAAATTAATCTTAAAGTAATCCATTGTCTTGACTACTTGTGAGTTTTTTCTGGGTTTTCAATGTTCATTTAACTCATGTCTGTAAGTTATCATTTGAAAAAGGGGAAGGGGGAGGAGGGGTGAAACTGAGCGGGAAATACAGAGAAGTTGCCGCATTTTTGAGTGAGCCGGAGTAGCTGAATTTCTGTTGAGTAACACAAAGGTGGCGAGGTGAGTTTTTAGTTTTTAATTTTATTGATAAAATTGAATTACGTTGCCACTTCCTTGCATGGTGAAAAATTCCGCACATTGACTGTGCTCTGCAAATGTGTCTGCACCAGTTCTGTAAAACATTGGAGAAACCTGGATATTATTTTTATGAAATTGATATTTTACATCCAGTCATTATTAGAATGTGTTGTTCTAGTAGGTTGATATTTTTGAGAAGATAAGTTGTAAGTTCATTCAGTGTAAATAAGGAAACTGGCAAACTTGCCGTTATTAGTCAAGATGAGAAATACATTTAAGAAACTATTTAAAAACATTAGTGCTCTTATCTTAAAATGGCAATTTATATGAATATAGTTTAAGTTATCTTAACTTGAATATGTGAGTTGAAATAGTGAGGAATTGTATGTTTATTTGACAATATAAAGTGAGTTTTCTTGAATTGATTATGTAATGTAGTAAGTTGTTTTAACTCAGAGTATCAAGTTGAAACAACAAATGATCATTAGTTAAACAACTTGTAAAATGTAACTATTTGAGTTGAAACAAAGGTTATCTTCAAGTAAACAGCAGGTGAACTTTCGTTTCTAAGTTTAACCAACTTGAAATGTTTTACAGTGTGTGGGAACAGTGCACAGCTTGGAATTCAGGGGTTTGGTATTCAACAAAAGTGTCCGCTTGTCTCAGAGCACGCTTATCAATGGCCAAGGTCATAGGCCTGCAGTGGAGAACATCATGTGATTTAATTATTTTCTCTGGATAACACACACAGGCAGACACTCTAAAACACACATTTACATTGCATTAAAATAGGGTTAAAATGGTTTAGTTAGCAGGCTTGCTAGCTCTTGCTAACGCCCTTTAATCTTTCTTTTTGGTAACATTTTACAATTAGATTGATTACATTATCATTAACTACTGCAATTGTTAACATGAAGTAACAGTGAGCAATTCTTTTACTACATTTATTAATAAATGTTAATTTCAACATGTTAACATGGGGTAGTGCATTATGAACTAACATGAACTAGCAACGAACAATAGCATGTTTATACATTACAATTAACCAAGATTAATAAATGCTGTTTAAAATACCTAATACATAAACAAATGTCAACGTATAAAATCTTATTTTAAAGTTTTATAGTACCTCTTTCTCATTCTCTCTATCCTTCTCAGTCAACTTTATTGCTGCCATAGTTCATAAAATGTAAGCAGAGTTTTGTGACTGTTTTAAGAAGGTTTTTTTGAGAGCTGCAGTGTGCTCTGTGCTAACTGAGGCGGTAGTGCTTCGCTTACGTGTCGTAACTTAGATTACTCACTCAAAAAGACGGTAACATTTTCCAGCAGAAAGCACAATCCAGTTTCCACAGACATCACCATCCTTAAACTGTCTCACAGATGTACACACACACACACACAGTGTGGTACACATATTTATGGCTAGCCATGTTTTCGTCAGAACTTGTGGTTATGTAAACAGACGTCTTCATGTGTCTCCACCCAGGCACTAAATCCTGCTGCACCCCAATGTAAAGTCCTACATAAGCTGCAACTGATGCCTTCTGCACTCAGCAGATGTCAGAGAATATGAAAACGATTGCGTAACGTTCATTATATACGGTCCTCCCCCCTTCTCGCCTTAGTTGCTCCTAGTGACTTTGTTAGCATTTAATGTAGTTTAATCTATTATTTACAGTCTATTTATCTTTGCTACTGCATAACAAGTTCAGTCAGTCATGTATTGTGACATTTACAACAGCTTTTGTTTGCACTTTAACATTTTTGTGATCTTTAACAATTAATTTAATGTGTTGTGACATCATGTGCATGATCAAAAATGGACAAAATTCATGAAAAAAAGAAAAGAATGGCACACTGTTATAAATGCTCCCATGTAATTTAATATAATAGAGAATACAACATTTCGACCACTTGGGACTTCGTCAGGCAGTGAAAAATATGAGGTATTGTGGGCCTATATAATTACTCACACTTGACAGTGGGTGTGGGCAGCAAACAAGCAAAACATTATCCATTGAAAACATGTCAAAAGTAAATTATCCTGTCTAAAACAATCAACAGTGACCTAAAATAGAGATCACACAACACCATCAGCAATATCAATCCTAAAAAGTTAACATCACAGCATCAATAATGCATTACAAAATAAAACTTAACAATTAACATTATAGATATATTCATAATATTCAAGCAAATTAAGTATAAACCAATAACAAAAACAAGCAAACATATGACAGACAAATGTTAAATGACACTTGAACAAACTATGTTGCACATAGGTTCTGCACACAAAATTTAAATCAAATCTAAATTCATTCCTTTCGGACAGAGGGTATTGAGTGTGTGTGTGTGTGTGTGTATATATATATATATATATATATATATATATATATATATATAGTCTGTTGACATCACCTCCTCTTCTATATATCTTAACATGTTCAATCCCTGTGTATCGATGAGCTTGAATTGATTAAAGTGAACAGCAATGGGTTTTTTTTATCATTTAGTCAAAAGTTGCTTCTATGTTCATCAGTACATGTTTTTAAACTCCATTGAGTTTTCCCAATATAAGCCAACCCACATGGATACTTTATCATATTAATGACATTTTTGGTAGTACAAGAAATTACTTTTTAGACTTTTTATTTTTAGTTGTTTTCCCAATTGAGGATGACTTAAAAAACTGACATTTTATTGTGATGTTACATTGGGCACATTGTCACATCTATAGTTGCCATCAGGGACAGAGAGAAACAAATGTACCGGGCTTTCAGGACATTGGTCAGTTCTAACAACAAACTGTTGTATATTGGGCACACGCTTGTATACTATTCGTGGAAGATCCTTGAAGAAACGATTCATTATAGGATCAGAGCTGAGAATATGCTTTTGGTTTTTCGTTTTCGTACAATTTGTTCAAATTCTTTACCTAAAGGAAAATATTGAATTATATAGGACAAGCTATTGTTTTTAGACTCAAAGGTGTTTTCTATTGAGGCATTCATTTTGATCTGTATTTTCAAAAAGAGCAGAAGCTTTTTCAATCCAGCTATGGGCATATCTTATTTTCTGAAACCTGTGGGTCAAATCAATTACAATTACATTGTTTTTTATATGTTTCTTCAGAACTACAAATGTGACTTATCTTCAAGTTCTGTGGGAAAATAACATCCATATCACTTTGCAATGAAACTGCCTCAACTACAATTTAAAGGTATAATATGGAGGATTGTTAAATTTTGCGATAGTGGCCCGGCTTCATCCAGCATGTAAACACATTATGTGGACCATAATTAGACTCGGCTAGACTCATAGACTCTTAGCTAACTTAGTCAGCAAGACTTCCTTGGTTAACTAGCTTTACCAGAAGGCCATACTGATTGGCCAACATGTTTTACTGGTGAACAGCATGGCTAACCTGTTCAGCACCAAACAAACATAAATTAGCATGGTAAAAAGCTGGTCTTTTCAGCAGGATAAGCATTAGGCACAAATGTCCCGGCTGACTCGAGTGGCCCAGTTTGAACCTACAACCTGTCGGTTACCAGCCCAGATCTTTTAACCATTAAACTTTGCTACTCAATTTTAATCAACTTCAAGGCCCAAAATGAATGACAACACTGTATAAAAACAAAAACAAAAAGAACTTGCTCTTCATTATGGCATAGAAAGAGAGAGTGCACTCTGTCTTTACCTGAAAGTTAAGCCACTGCAGAAATGAGCACATCCTATCCATAAACGTAGAGGAAGATTCTTGACCTCTGAAAGTGATGACAGCGAAAACTGCAGAGACAAGTGCTGATCAGAGTGTTTTTGGTGTTCTCGAAGTGAAAGGCTTGCTGCCAAGTTAACAGTAAAGGACAATGTAGTAGCAGATGTGTGGGGACACAAATAAGAAGAGAAATCTTGACAAAAGCAAGAAGTTTGTTTGCACATGGACCCTGGCGAGGACTCTGAGAGCCTGAAAGGTCTGTGGGAGAAATATTGTCACTACAATTCTAAAACCTGTAGTTGTTTCTCTTTCATGCAGGCAAGACTAGTTCCCTAAAGTGCTGGTTAGAAAAGTATGTGTTCGTGTTTTGCAAAGGATCATAATTCAAAGTGATGTCCAGGGCAAACCAATGTGCTAGAGTAAAGATATTGCTAAGTGTTGCCTTGCACACAGTGAATGAGATTTTGGGAAGTTTGTTGTTCCATACAACAAGGTCCAGTGAAATGTTTCCATGGTTTTCACATGTAGAACTGCGCAATGAGGTTATTACTGGGTCAATCCCCCTAGAGCAACCTGTGGCTGAGTGCCTTACTCAAGGGCACAATGGGTATGACACATGGCTTGCTTCTTACAGGGACTGAACCAGCAACCTTCTGGTTGCCAGTCTTGAGCTTTTACCATTTCACCACACAACCCAAATAAAGTGCTACAAGCCAGACTCAAACTCAAGTTGCCCACACAAGCACCACAGCTTAATGTGTTGAAGCGCTAACTGTGTAGGACTACGACTGAATGTCCACAAAAAAATTATCTCTGAGACACAGTCTCCTGATCAGTGGACATGTTCTTTCTTGTATGTAAATATTTTGAACAAATTAAACCAAGCACTTTTCAAAGCTGTCTCAATCAGAGGTCAGTGTGAAGTCATATATCTAATTTATAGATGACTGCCAAAAGGATGATTAGTTGATAGGAAGTCTTTGAAAATGGCTATATTCACAGTGATGACATTGTTTCAGATGTAAATTCTCAAGTTGTGATGTGTTACACTCTTGTTACAGCTAAATATGGTACTGCTGATGTGTTTTTTCTTAATGACACAGAAAGGCCAGACTACTTTTCAGTACATCCAAAATATAAGAACTGAAATATCCAGCTCACTTTCTTCCTTAATTGTAAGTCATGTTGTTGAGTTTTTTATACCTGTTTGAGTCAGAGATTTGAAGACTATTGTTGAACTCTGTGCATCCTGAGTGATGCATTTCCTGCCTTTTCTGTCGTAAGGAAGTCTGTCCTTCAAATATCCTCCATACAATAGAGCATATGTTCTCTAAGAACATGTGGAGGGAAAAGTGGAAAACCCCTAAAAATACGATATAAGGTGAACATACTGGAATTTACAATAACTTATTATTTCATATTTAATCAGAAATCAGGACTGACTATCAGGTATTAATTTTCATAAATTAAATATCTAACTATCCCAAAACTACTTCTTCTACTGTCAACAGGTTACTCAGAAGATGGTGTAAATCATTTGACCTCTATCATCACCCAGAACCTCACCCTGACTGAGACCTTTCCTGAGGATGCACCTGCCCCTGTCCAATGGCAGACCAGTGTCGACACCAGCCTGACACTGAAACCCAGCAACCAGACTTCCTCTGCTGAAATGGACATGGACCAGACTGATCCTGTTGAAGCAGGTCTGACGGTTGATGCAGAGCCCATCTGCAATGGTCATATTGAAGAACCATCCCCCAAATCACAGACCAAGTCCCTCAAATCAAGACCTCCTTCCCTCAAGGTGAAGGCCCCACTTAATGGCGTAGACCCCAACGAGGTGGATGACAACCCACCAATTCTTCCGAAAGGAAGCTACAACTTCGACGCTGTACAGTTTGACGACAACATCAATCCGTTCGCCACTGGACATTCTAAGTTGCAGAACTCTCCACCTGCCAATGTTAGTATTCCCAAATCAGAACTAACAGATGAAACATCTGCTCAGCCAGTTAAGTTGGAGTTTGGACTTGATGATGGCAAAGCCAAGAAACCTCCACCCAAGAAGCTTGGAAAGAAGACAAGCAGCAAGCTGGCTCCTTCAAAAACTCAGCGACCAAAAGCTGCAGAATCAGCAGCTTCACTGCCAGAGACTTCATTAGAACAAGACAAACCACCATCTCAGAACGTAGACCCCATGTACGCTGATGATATTCCCATTCCTAAGAAATCCTACAACTTTGACCCAAATCAGTGGGATGATCCCAACTTTAATCCTTTCGGAGGAAACGGTAAACTTAGCAACTCACCGACACTCCCTAAAGGATCGTATAATTTTGACCCTGATAACTTTGATGATTCTGTTGAACCTTTTAAGCCACTAAAGACCTTAGGGGAAGGTGACACTATTAAACCAATGACAGAGAAGCTAAAGGACAAACACAAACCAGAGGAAACACTGGAGCAGCGTAAGAAAGCAGGACAGTCACCGAAGAAAAACAAGGACAGAGCCATTACGTGAGTGCCAATCAAGATTGCTACAGGATGCTGAAACTGTTGTGTACTGCTACTTTTTGTGTTCTTTTTGTGTCTTGTCTATAGCTGGCTATTTGAAGTTTACAATTCTGTGAAAAATGAGCAAACAAGAGAGGTTTTCAACTACTCTTTATTCTTAACACATCAATCACGTTTACTTTTCTCTCAGTGTTTTTTTAATTGTTGGTATGCCCCCTTCATTTTCAACATCGCTGTCTGATCATGTCTTTCATGGGGCATAATCACATTTCATAGTTGTGTGTCAGTGTTCAGCCTGTTCTTGAATGACCATTTCAGTCTTCTGAAGTTTACGAAAAAAAATTCCTGCCCTTCCCCTCCTCTTGTCCTCTGTTAAACTATTACATTCCCTTAACAATCTAACTCCTATTTGTGTATGAATTTCAGGAAGCTAAAACTCACTCCTATTTGTTTTCTTCATGCACCTCTCTTTCCCTCTAATGTCTTACAACATGTCCCCCTCTCCACATCCCCTCCTCTCTGTGTCTGCTTCCTCCCTTCCTCACTGTCGTACTGTCCTCAGTTCCACTGAGCAAGTGTGGTTTCTCTGTTTACTATTGTAAGTATCCTCTCCTGCCCTCATTTTCTCTTACTTTTACTGTTATCTTTTCTGTCCCATTGCATGTCATGTGCTCTGCTAAAAGCTGAATTGCCCTCTACAAGGGCAGGATTTGTACTTAATTATTTATTTACTATAACTGTCCAGGCAGACTATTTGATTTAGTCCTTGGGCTATTGATAATGGTTACTGAGATTTGACCCTCTCATCATGGTGATCAATACACAGATGGTCTCTTTTCTAAATATCCAAACAGTGTTAATAACAAGCAAATATCAACCTTCGCATTTTAGTTATGTAGGTTCTGTTGTTTTGTAACAACATTTACAGTTACTATTTTTATTAGTAGTTGAATGATATCTAGAGAGCAGGCCTGGTAATTGTCAACATAATGCTAAAAAATATGTATAGTATGTTATAATTTTAAGGTGGAAATAATTTTTTCTTTCTATCTGATTTGACAGTGGTCTGGATTGGACTTTGTACACAAATCCTTGTTGATGCAGTATCACTCAAAAGCAAAGGCAAATGCTTTCAGTTATTGAGGCGATTTTATATCTTATTAATATGTGTGACCCATGATTAATTTCTTTCAGAACAAAAGTGATAATAGGGGTTAGCAAGATAAAGTGAGTAGCATTTGCAGATGCATGCAAAATTTCTGAAATTAAAATACTATACAGAATACTAAATTAAATATTACATAAAATATTTAAAGCCAGAAAATGTACATTATCCATTGACAAAGCTGCAAACACTTCTGTTAAACAGGTGTAGGCAGATATTTAGCCATTTTCAAAATGACTAAATTCGCCAGGACAATATATTGGTCTTACACAAATTTCTGTCTGATATACTTCAGTTTTTACATATATGCAAGCATATGTGTACAGTCGAATGCTCTAGCCATCCAAAGTATACTCAATTTGACCGTGTGTGCATACACAGGTGGTTGACGCTATAACTGCTATGAGATTCTTGACTATTTCTTTTCAAGAGTTTCAACCCTTAATCATTTTTAAAAGAATTTCAAATTCAAAGAGTGAGTGTTGCCACCATGTAGACTAACTAACTAAAAATCAGGCCGAACACATACTGTACAGTGCTGAATCACTCTGCTGACGCTTAAATTACACCACTCGCCTTGTATGCATATGCTAGCGTATACATAAAAATTTCTCCGGTTACACATGTAACCTCGGTTCCCTGAGATGAAGGGAATGAGACATTACTGTAAGCACTATGGGGAGTGTCCTTCACATGACCTTGTTGAAACCCTTATACAATCACGCCAATCCTCTGAGTGGCAAAGGTGTCTGAGCCTGTAGGCGCACAGTCAGCCTATATAATCGGGCGCTCAGTCACCATTTCTTTATAATTTTCTGACTGAGGGACAAGAGTGAGTCACTCGTATTATGAAACTCTGAAGTAGTAGTGGGGCCAGCTTTCGAAATTTCTTGTTCCCTTCATCTCAGGGAACCAAGATTACTAGTGTAAAAGGAGACTTTCTCTTTCGATTTATTTCACTCGACATTGCTGTAAGTACTATGGGGAACAATATCCCATCACGCCACACTATGTGATATTACACTCCCAGAGTTATAACACTAAATAGATATATTCATAAGGAGACACAGGCCACAGGCCTATGACTTATAAGTCATATTATAGTGTATTTGAATAGTCCCACGTGGCTGACGCCAGATGGAATTTAATGTAGTCTGGGATCTATATGAACCATATGGATATACGTACACAGTATGGTTTATTAACCCTCTCACAACATGGATGGAAAAGTAGGTTTTATTTCTTATGACTTTTAAAGGGGCAGTTCAGCAGCATATGATTAGTTTGCTGTGTTGATTATAGTCGGTAGCCCACCCGTAATAAGGGCTTGGGCTCACCCGCTTGAATGTAAAAAGCATTCTATACAGAGAGGACATGTGAGGAGATGGACGCCACATCTAGGTTATAAAATCTTATGAACTTGTTTTGTGAGGATCATCTTGCTGACAAATATATGTCCTGTAAGGACACACCATTTGTCCACACCCATGAAGAGGCCATGCCTGTGGTTGAATGCGCTTTGACACCAATAGGAAAATTTTCGCCCTGTGACTCGTAAGCGAGGGCGATCGCATCAACGATCCAGTGTGAGAGCTTTTGTTTGGAGATTAACATTTATTTTGTTCATCCTCCATAACAAATAAAGAGCTGAACCGACAGCCTAAACTTATGGGTGCGCTCAACATATGTATGCAATGCCCTCATGGGGCATATCATATGCATAGATTGCTCTTCATCTGAATTAAATTGTGGGGGAAAGATGGCTTGCAAACAAACCACCTGAACCCTGAAGGGCACTGATAAACCTTAGGCATGTAGCCTTTTCTAGGTTTAATAGTGGCTTTTGACAGATCTGGACCAAACTCCTGGCATGAGCTGTCAGTTGACAGTGCCTGCATGTCACACTTTAAATGAGACCAAAGCCAACAGGAGTGCGGTCTTTAAGGAAAGTATCTGCAGTTCAACAGATTCCAATAGCTCAAACGGTGAGTTTGTGAGTTTCTTCAGCACCAGATTTAAGTCCCAAGTTGGCACCAAAGCAGGGCGAGGGGGGGTTCAAATGCCTCACTCCTCTAAGGAACTTTATGACTGGATATTGTTTGCTTATTGACGAGCCAGCTTCCAGGGCGTGGTATGCTGAGATAGTGCATAAACCTTGAGTGTTGATGGGGTAAGACCAGCATATAGCCGCTCTTGAAGGAATGTCAAAATCTCAGCTATGGGGTAATTCACTGGGTCTTAACCACGTGAAGAGCACCAATTTGCAAACACGTGCCATTTAAGTGCATAAAAGCATCTCGTGGATGATGCTCTAGCTTGTAAAATGGTGTTCATCACCGACTGAGCCAAGTCTGGTTCATCGAATGTGCTCCGTTCAGAGGCCACACTTGTAGGTTCCACAGCTCTGGCTGGGGAAGCCAAATCGTGCCTTGTGCTTGACAAAGAAGGTTTCTACTCAGTGGTATTTCCCATGGAGGGCCATCTAATATTTCTTTCATTTCCTGAAACCAGGACTGATTGGGCCATTTTGGCATAATTAACAGGACTTTGCTGATAACAGAATGAAGGAGGCGCAAGGGGGAAATGCATACTTGCATTATGCTACCCATTTATGTACCAAAATGGACAATGGACATTTTCCAGGGAGGCGAATAAGTCGACTTCCGCTTTGCAGAATATTGACCAAATCCTCATCACTGTCTGAGGCTGAAGTTTCCATTCCCCTGGTAATGCTCCCTGGCATGACAACAGATCCATTTTCTAGAAAGACAGCCAGTAGTTCTAGGCGGTTGATGTGCCATGCCCATTTCGCACCTGTCCCTGTGTTGGATGCATCTGTGGTCACCAATTTTCTTCTGAAAATTTGACCCAGCATAACACCCTGTTGGTAGAAGGCCAGCGCTGTCCATGGTGCTAGAGCAGCCAGGCAGTGGCGAGTAACCACGATGCATATATATATATATATATATAAGGATACAGTAACTTCAGCCGGAGCACTGTGGGGAGCAGGTAGGAGTTGAAGCTGCGTGTTGATCAACGACGAGCGTCTGAGGCGAAGAACCCGTTCACCGAGAGCATCTTTAACGGCGATGTGGAGATCTCTTCACCAGAACACACAGGAGAGCGGAAAGCCTCTCGGTGCAGGCACTGACACAAGCTACAAGCCGTCCTGTTCACATCTTGCTGAGAAGTTCCATCCACCTGTAAGTGTATCTCGAACAGCGAAGCAGAAAGGGTTGCAAGATGAAGTCGCAGTCTTGAAGGAAGAAAAATTCTGAAGAAATGGTAACTGTGAGCCGCTTATATATTGCACCCGCTCAGACACCATTGCCAATCAGAGGATTGGCATGATTGTATAAGGGTTTCAGCAAGGTCATGTGATGGACAATCCCCGTAGTGCTTACAGCAATGCCATGTGAACTGAATTGAAAGGGAACAGAAGTATGCTTTTGGCTTTAAGAGGAATGGATATTTTTGAAATTTGTTTCAATGTTTCATATACCGATGCTGGCTGTATTCCTTTCTGCAGGAACTCTTGTAAAGTAAAGAAGTATGACAACCAGTCCTTAGACCTGGATGTCTGCAATCAGGTAAGATTTCAACAATATAAGGGTATGTGTCAAATTATGATTGGCATGCATGCTTGCATCCATTTGCATTTGTACATTTTTGTGGCTATATATGTGACAGTATAAATGTGAAAACAGAAATGTTACTAGCCATGTACAGTATATAGAACCTTTAGGTTTGCTGCATTGTCTAGGACTTTTGTGATTACTGCAGTGACTCAGCACATCCCCTCCTCCCTGTTTCCTGGCACTCTCTCGCTCTCTCCTATAATCCCTTTCTTAGCAAACCCTCCTCCTCAAAATATTTCTTACTCATAGTCACTGATAAAGTCTTCAGTACATCAGTGCTCTCTGAACCAGGACTCAAAACCTTTCTCATGAGCGTTATTTTGTGTGCACCATGTGAACTAAAACAGGACGCAGGTCCCAAAGCGATCACTGTGCTCTCATGTGCTTCTGTCCCTGAGAGTTTAAGATTAAGGAGGACAGAGTCTGAAATGCTGTAATTAATTTTTTTAGACTACGGCATAAAACAATTAGCCTGATCCTGAGCATGCAGAATTAAACAGTACTGCAAGTCTATATGGCATTATATTTATTAGGCAGTACTACATGAACTTCTGCTATTCTGATTTGTAGGAGAAAGACGTTCAGGAGGATCCTTCATCTGAGCTGCCCCACCGCGTGCAGCATGCCACCGATGAGGAGAAACTTGTCATGGGGCAGAAAGATGGGGTGGATGAGTTTTCAGACTGCACCAAAACCTGTACTAAGACTGCAGATGGTGAGGGAGCTCTTCCACCTTCAGGAATCTGATCTTACTCAATAAAATAACAATCATATGAGGTTATTAGCTTTGAGAAGTTAGATTTTGTTCATTGGACCAAAACAACATCAAAATAACAGTTAAAAAATTGGCCCATTTCCCTGATAGCACACATTCATCACCTAGACCTCTATTTTATGTGTGTGTTTACATCTGGAAGACGTATTTTTTACATTGTTTGCTCATTTGCAATACATCTATAAGACATATATCAATAAGTGTGTCTCATATGTCAATTAGGCATACAGCAGATGTCTTTGATATGTTTATGATTATGATGTTTGTAAATCTGATATTTTTAATATGTATAGCAGATGTAAATTAGATTGGGATGCTTTCCAGATGAAAAGGTCTAATACAGACGTCTCAGAGAAATACGTGTCCCATCTGTGTAGATTTTCCTTCAGCCTTCCAGCTTCCCACATCTTAGTACCGGCTTTGATTCATATACAAATTAGTGAATGGAAACTAGAGGTTATCAGTAGTGTGCTTGTTACTGATCACATGCTTTGCTCTATTGTAGTGCTGAAGTGTTTATTTTCAGATAATAAATCAATAATCATTAGAGACTGGGGCAATCTGTCACTAATGAGGTTTAACAAGCACTGCTCTGTTAAGTCAGACAGTTCAGGGGCATTGTGCATACACAGTACCCTTTAGAATGAGAAAGCTTACTCTGCCTCTCTCTCCCAGGAAAAGAACAGCCCTCTGTTCCATTGGCATAGAGCACCAGGGGCAAATCTCATTTTAATTTCCCCAGTAAACAGAAACAGTCCCAAATTGTTCCAATTCAAATTTAAATGGAAACTTCTGAGCCACGAGCAGGGGCGGAATATGACTAGCAAGGACTCCCGGGGACATTTTTTCTTATATCTTATCAACTCATCTGAATGATGGGATCATCAGAGGTGATCATCCCTACACCCTTTACCCTTCAAAGACTTTACCCTCCATTGTGAGAGCTTTGAAGGGCTGAAAATTTTGGGGCTCAAAAATAGTGGTCATTTGGCCATCGTTTGGGAAATTTTGTTTGGTCTGACCCTAAAGCTTGGCTACCATTATCATTCTTCCATTGAAAAGCCCTACAAAGGCATCATTTAAGCCTTTTGAAAGTGTCCGAAAATCCCCTAGACTACATTACATTGACAGAATATTTAAATGGCCTATGAGTCTGTTTAAGAATGATTGTAACTTCAAACTTCAGCTGTCAAAACTTACAAACAAGAGCTTAAATCTGCTTTAAGATGGTCTATTTTTTTCTTTCTTTGTATCATTATTTCTTTCTTTCTTACTGTAAAACCTGTAAATATTTCTAACTTCAAACATTTTAAACTATTTTAAACTTTCAGACAAGGTTTTGTCAACATTATAGTTTTTCTCAACAAACTTTACATATTTAGTTTAATCAGTACTTCTGAACCACACAAAGTAAAACATCTATATTTTCTTTTCCTCAACCACATAAGCCAAGTTATTTTTTAATATAGGGAAAACATTCAGTTATAGCAATGAATAGTATAATAAAAGTTTTTGTTTGACAGCCCTTTTATACAAAGAATAAAGCTTAACATATAAATCATAACATATGAAATAATATATATTTTTAAACTTTTTAAAAAATAATGAAATTTTTAGCACATGTTGCTTGGATTCTATGACTACTAATGAAATGTCAGTAACAATATAAACATTATTGTTAATTTTACTTCATCAAATTCAGCAAAGATTTCATATAAAATTTGAATGCATCAAAACAAAATGGTAACTATTTGGAAATTATTTTACAAGGTCTTCTACTTCCAGAAGAGCATGGAAACTTTCCCCATCTCAAACACATCGTAATGATGTAGAGACTTTAGAAAGTCATAGTCACATGGACGCCTTGTGTAAGCTCTGGGGCCCACATATTTAAGCATCAAAGTTGATGGAACATGAGGCCTTGCAGCCCATGCTATTTATTCCATCTAAAAATGAAACGATTTCATTATTAATGGTGGAACACTTCATTTGTGCAAGCATTTGTGGTCATGTCATGAATGTGTAAAAGAAATGTCCCACAATTACCTTTATATAAGTTAACGCAAACTGCTTCAAGCGGGAAAAAAATATCTATCAATGACAACATAGCCTAACTTTGCACAGTCCATTCAAATCGTGATGAGGGAAAAAAACATGTTCCTCTCTAAATTATTTCCCACTGAATGTTGTTTCACTGGTATATATTTTTTACAGACGTTGAATGCGATGCGAATGTTGTTTCACGTCTTTGAAAATAGTACCTGTACAAAGAAGTTTTACTTCAGTTATTCTTGTCCTTCTCTTATTCTCACTTGCAGTAACATTTGTTTTACAGTAGATTCCATAGAAGGAAGTGAACTGCATTACTGTCAGTACAGCACAGCTTGCAGGTCTCATCATTCCTCTAGTAGTAGCCTGTGCTGCCCTCTACTGATTACACAATGACTAACTGGTTCATACTTTGTCTTTGTCCACGTGCAAAGCAACATTCAAATGTACTATTTTTTAAATGCTTCAGTTTTAACCTGTCTAAAGACGATTTGGGGTTGCAAAAGTAAATTAAAGTCAGTTACAATCTGTCTTTCTTTCTAATCAGATCTGCCAGTGGGCATAAAACGCCAGTTTGATGAGAAGGACCTCACCTCTCCGGTAAGTTCTGATCAATTAGTATCTATAAAATATGGGATTAGTTATTCTAGACATTTCCATATATACATGACTTCATACAACACATGAACTCATAACAGAGGTGCCATATCTTTGAAAGAGATTCATAATTACTGTACTGTATATCCCATTAAGAGGATTAGTGTCCACAGGCCATAATCTGCCCAAGGACAAGGAGTTTCACATGAGCTAATAAGTGGGTCAGAGGAAAGATTGAAGTCATTGTGTCCTCCCATTTATTCACAATATGTATTTCATATGGGGTTTAGCGATGTTTTGAATATGTTGTCAATATGTTGATGAGGTTATAGTAATAATCAACTTATAATTATATACAGCATAACCAAAAAATAAAATAGCCCCTTTTAAAATGAATCATCTATGAATGTGTGCTCTGCAGAGTACAGAGGAGCTGTGTGAGAGTCCAGCTTTGAGTTCTTCAGACAGTGAGACTGTAGAGAAGTTGAGTCCAGGGCTGGATTCAATATCTCTCAGTGAGATGGACAAGGCAGCAGTGCTCACACTGATCAGAGAAGAGGTAAAACACAAACACCTGCCCTGTGTCTTATTATAGCATTCCAGATACACTGTTCTGAGATCTGTCCAAATCCCACCACAATATAGGACTATATTCTGACATCTCAGTCAACAAATGTATTGTTTAAATACATTTTTATGTTTCTGTGTTTTAAAGGCAATATTATAATTATAATACTAATATATTTATTTAATATTATATTTCAAATGTTTACAGTCAAATGTAAATGAATCATGGGGACTGTGTGTTGACTTGTAATGGACTATGTGTAATTAGTGTTTTTATACTTGCAGATAATCTCCAAAGAGATCGAAGCCAATGAGTGGAAGAGACAATATGAGGAGAGTAGACTAGAGGTCATTGAAATGAGGTAGGCCTATATCCATATGTAGAATCTTTCCCAGAATATGCCACGTTTAGTTTAATTCCCACGTTTTCTCATAAAGCATTCGTCACAAGAAAACAAGTTCTTACTTTGTTAACTGGTTTTATCGTAGGAAAATAGTGGATGAGTATGAGAAGACAGTGGCCCAAATGATTGGTGAGTGATCATGCTTGCATGAATTGTTTAATAATACTATTAAGTCCACCCCTGGAGTCGCGAGTTCGAATCCAGGGCGTGCTGAGTGACTCCAGCAAGGTCTCCTAAGCAACCAAATTGGCCCGGTTGCTAGGGAGGATAGAGTCCCATGGGGTAACCTCCTCGTGGTCACTATAATGTGGTTCTCGTTCTCGGTGGGGCGCATGGTGAGTTGTGCGTGGATGCCGTGGAAAATACTGTAAATCCTCCACATGTGCTATGTCTCCGCGGTTAAGCACTCAACAAGCCACGTGATAAGATAAGCGGATTGACGGTCTCAGACGTGGAGGCATCTGAGATTCGTCCTCCGCCACCCGGATTGAGGCGAGTCACTATACGCCACCACGAGGGCTTAGAGTGCATTGGGAATTGGGCATTCCATATTGGGGAGAAAAGGGGAGAAAAAAATACTATTAAGTATAAAATATACACAAAAAATAATAATAATACTATTAACTTGACTACATCTACATTTTTAGGTTAAATGTTATCACATTTCTATGTAGAGCAAATCTTTCATCATATGCACATTTTTCCCCAAGCAGAGGATGAGCAATGTAAGAACATAGGATCTGAGAAGAGTGTCCACCAGTTAACTGCGGAGAGAGATCAGGCCCTAGCCGACCTCAACTCTGTGGAACGCTCGCTGTCCGACCTGTTTAGACGCTACGAAAACATGAAGACTGTCCTTGAGGGTTTTAAGAAGGTAACTGATCATCACTATAGTCCAATGTAATATGAATGAACCAGAAATGTTTGCCATAATGTAAATGATTGAGATTTGCATACAGATGTTTTGTAGATTTTAAGCATCATTATATGACAGTTCTGCTGTTCTCTCTTGTCTGTATCAGAATGAGGAAGTGCTAAAGAAGTGTGCTCAGGACTACCTCGTACGCGTAAGGCAGGAGGAACAACGTTATCAGACTCTCAAAATCCATGCAGAGGAGAAACTTGAAAGGTAAGATGGTTCATCCTGTATGATAATACGTGTCTGCGTCTGTCAAGCTCCAAAAAGAACAAAAAGGCACTGTCCATTTGACTTGTGCACTATATTCCAAGCTTTGGGAAGATTATCAGCAGTTAACGACATAACGTTTGGTCAGTTTCTCGCACAAACCTATCATATACTCTCAGAAGACTTGGAATTTAGCGCTTAAATCAGTTTAAGCTGCACTACGTAAGATGCACTACTAACTTAGTGCTCTTTCATCCTCTCAGTCTCTGATCTGTGTTTCTGTTGCAGAGCGAATGAAGAAATAGCTCAGGTGCGAGCTAAGTCCAACGCAGAGAGTGTGGCGCTGAATGCCAGCCTGAGAAAAGAGCAAATGAAGGTGGAGTCGATGGAGCGAGCGCTTGAACAGAAGGTAAAATCTCACACATTCAGCTTTACCAACTGGACCACACACATCTAATATAATTTAACATACTGTAACAGCAAATAAATGAACCAGCTCACTTTTTAAAAAAGAGAAAGAAATATCATTGTTAAAACTCTTCTTTCAACATAAGTGTCTTTGCTGCCTTGAAATTTTTACTTGACATGGAAAGTTGTGTTGACAAAGCATACAGTTGACTAAAATGTTCAAAACATATTAAATATATATATATATATATTCATACCATATGCCAACAAGATCGAAATGTAAGGAAGCCTGTTTTGTCCTTGGTTTATCACTTTTTTCTACCTTGTTTCTCATGATTACAACTAGTGGTCGGCCAATATTCGGAATTGTTTAATTATCACATCGGCCGATAAATTTTCCCATTTGTTTCTTGAGTGCACTGAGAATGGCCTGCTTGCATGTGAAGCAACTGAGACACGTAAACGACCAGTCACAGATCGTTTTGTTGTTACACGCCACCGTGTTACTACAGTAATAGTCCGCTGTGCAACACAGTCTCATTTAAATGGACCACATATCAGAGATGTAGCAGATGTGTTTGAGCTCATAAAGTTAAAGTGCTCACCTGTTTCATTCCCCCTCTCTCTCCTCAACAGTTCCCTGTAATTTCTCTAATGATAAAAGGCAAATATCAATAAAACTTCTATTATACACCATCTGCAAATATGCACATATCTCGTTTAAACAGATGTAATAAACCAACAATTAACAATTTCTTTATGTGCAAATAAATTAGAAAAATTTGATGACTAAGCAGAAATCAGAAGAAACTGCTATCTACCATTTTAAATACAAAAATATTTTATATTATGATAAGTTAAAGTTTAGAGTAAAATTGAGTAAATATGGTGCTAAATAAGAGTTTATAATTTTTTTTTAGCAATTTTATGTTTATTTTATTTACTATATTCAATTGTGTGATGTATCAGTATTGTATCGGCCACCCTGCTCTCTGGATATCGGCATCTGCCATTAAAAAAACCCATATCGGCCGATCAATAATTATGACTTAATTTTCTCATGATCTCGACATAACAAATGTTTTTTTCTCATGATCACAACTTAATTTTCTCATCTTGATATAACAAATGTTGTTTTCTCATGATCTCGACATAACAAATGTTGTTTTCTCGTGATCTCGACATAACAAATGTTGTTTTCTCGTGATCTCGACATAACAAATGTTGTTTTCTCGTCATCACAACTTAATTTTCTCGTAATCGCGATACAGCAAATGCTGTTTTCTCGTGATCTTAACATAAAATATGTTTCTTGTGATCTCAACATAACACTTTTTTTTTTCTCGTGATCACAACACAGGTGTTTTCTTGTAATCTTGATAAAACAAATGCTGTTTTCTTGTGATCTCGACATAAAATGTTTTTTCTCGTGGTCACAACTGAATTATGTCACGATCTCAACATAATTTTCAGTAAAATGCATTATTAACCCTATTATGTAGTTTTCATCTTTTGTTAACTAAAGTAAGTGTTTATTTGCCATGAACTCTCGATTTTCATAAGGGAGAGTAAATGAACTGTGTAAACTGATTACTAACACTTACTGTAAGTAAGAGCTGTCAGTACACATAGTGGACAGATTAGTGTTTACACCGCAGATCGATCTGATCACATGTGTTTTTGACCACATTTGTATTTTGGTTTTTATAATCTGATTCCAAAACCTTTTAAGTCAAGATTTTATGTTGAGATCATTTATGTATGATCATGAGAAAATTACGTTGGGATCACGAGAAAACAAGACAGAATTTTTTTTTATAAATCATGGACAAAACGGGATTCCTAAGAAATAAATCTCAAATAGATAGAAAAGGTTATTTGAACATGATCAATCAAAGGCAGTTTTTGTAATGCAAAATTTGATGTTATGATAACAAAAATACAAATAATTTTACTGTCATCCACTTCATATTTGCAGAATCAGGAATTTGAAGAGCTTTCCAAGATTTGTGATGAGCTCATAGCCAAGTTGGGCACAACGGACTAAGAGGATGGAGAACATACTCGTATTGTTGCTTAAAATCCCTGTCTCACCCAAACCCACTCCGGCCACACCTTTAGGTCTCCCGTTGCTTTTTCCTAATTGGAGATCTTAATGGAGTCACTTTTCCATGGATCTAGCTATATCAAAGATATGTCAGAAACAGTCAGCAATTTATTTTTTGGCATATTTAAAAGTGCTGATGTTGAACTAACATCCATATTGCCATAATACACATTTGCGGGTATAAAATGATTTTTAATGGTGAGAGTTTTGAAAAGTGTGGAGAGAAAACACACGCATATCTCATTCTGATTACTGCTTCAGAATTTCTGTGGAGTTTGTGTACATTGAAGATTCAGATGTTCAGCTGTGTGTATAAGACTTTGGGAGAATTCCTCTGTGTGTGTGTGTGTGTGTGTGTGTGTGTGTGTGTGTGTGTGTAAGGTCAGTTGTCCATATAAACATGTGGGAACGAAGGTAATTGGCCTTGTCTGTAGTTTACATGATCGCACTGCTGCTATTTGTACCAGAGGGAGCAAATCATATTATTTACAACTTACAAGATAAAACTTTTTTTGTTACAATACTTGCCATGATTGAGCATTGTACTGTAATTTTTATGCTTAATTCAATCTTTGAGCACATGATACAAATTTAAAGAAAATCTTTAAGCATATTAAAAATTTATATTTTAAGACTTTGCACACAGGTTGCAGTTCCATACATTGCTTTTCTTCCTCATTAATTGTTTTTGTGCCAAATCATCAGAGCGACTGTGTGGTGTTTCCAGAAGTGATATTAAAGAAATCTGATTAGATATCTTCCATTCATGAGGTCACAATCTTCCAATCAAATGCTCACATTGCAAAATTTCACAGCACAATTTTTCAAAACTAACTGAACGCACTTAAACGTTCTTTGATAATTGAATTAATTGCATTGTATTAAAATCTGCATGAAGTACAGAGTTTGTCACAGGTTAAAATCATTTAGCTGTTTATGCTATCACATAGTCAGTTGCATAGAGCCTGTCAAAGTGCTTTGGTTAATACAAAGTTGCCTGTGGACAAATCATCTTTAAACCATTCAATGTCACTGCAAGAATTGACAATCATTTGCCAGACTTGCTATGTGCCTGATGCTAAAGTGATGCTAACCCCTCTGTGCTATCTTATGCAATATTTCTGCTCAGAATAACCAGCTGCCAAAAGAAACAGCTAGCCATGTGCCAAACATAAATGGGTATGTGGAGAAATACAAAAATAGCCTGTAAATTGTTATGTCATTTTGTTGTTTAAGAAGCTTTTTGATGTTCTTTACAGTACTCACTGAAATCGGAACTGTGTGTATTTTTATGAGAATATAATTGTTATTTTATTGTGTTATTAATGTTTGTAAAGTGGAAGAGAGAGAGAGAGAGTTGCACATGAATCCCATTGACTAATATATATTTTGTGCATAAGTGCATTCCCTGAATAAAAGTAATAATTAGCCTGGTTTTGTTGCGTCATTCTTACTACTGTATATATTTGAAACTATGGTAGAAACAATTACTAATCACAACCTTTTATTTAAAGAAAAGATGCAGTCGTCATTTTACAATATCACAGTCTTAGCGACAACTTCTGCACTGAAATTAGTCTCATATTGTCAGGGAGTTGCAAACTGTTGCTAATCTCTTTTAAAGAAGGATATCTGGTGACAAATTGAGTATTAAAATGTGGGTCTCAGTAAGGGATTGTCTTTTTATTGGGACTGAGGTTAAAAAATACTGCACTGAATTCAAACCTATCCAGTGTTTCAATCTAAATCTACATCCTATTGTACACAGCTTGTAGTTAACTAGTTATTATTTACATTCTGTGCATTCTCATAAGTAGAATTGGCTTGCATGCATCCTGCACCAAACCTTAAAATTAATTATGACTCAAAAGTTACATTTTACTAAATAAAAAACCCAGGTCATTTATCATTTTCCCTCTTCTGAGGTGCATCACCCTATTAACTGTTGATTATGCAGATATGTTTCATGTGTTGCATTAAGCCGGTGTAATGCTCAGGTGATGGGTGCACACTATGGGATTATGGAGAGGTGTTTTGTAGTTAAGACTCTCACACTGTCCCAGGACTTCTTTCCGATACATTCGCCTCAACATGAAGGCTCTCCTAGCTGTGCTGGTCCTGTTTGTTGCTGTGCTGCAAAGTAAGTGTTTATAAAGTGTCATCTGTGTGATTTCATTGTGTTGTATTGTGGCTGTTCTAATGTTGCTGTTAAAAGTGTTTATACTCATCAAAGAACACTAGCCTATGTGGACAGTCTTTTAGCCTACATTGTCTTATTTTTTTAAATAATATTAATCATCATATTATTATTTTTTATTTATTTTTTTATATAGTGCCTTTCCGAAGCTCAAAGACACTTTACAGTCAATTATTATATTCTTTTTCTTTTTTACATACATAAAGATTATTATCAATTTCAGGATAATATCAGAGATAGAAAAGAATAGCAAACAAAGAGAAAAATGAACAGGATTAACAAAGAAAAAGGAGTAGTTTTGTGAGAAAATGTATGTTTTGAGCTGAGTTTTAAAGACAGAGATACTGGTGATGTCACAAAGTGACTATGGGGAGTAAATTCCACAGTTTGGGTGCCATGACAGCAAAAGATCTTTAAAAGATTTAAATGCAAAAAATAAATATAGTGTATATACAAGTTAAATAAACATGTATTAGTTTTATTTCTTTTTAATTGAACTACTAGTTGTAATATATTTATTAAGTAGGATATATCTATATATATATTTAAACTGTGTATATGTCTATATATATACTGTACATATTTTCATTTATCCTGTGACTTGACTGATGATATCTTCATAATAATCTCAGAATAGCTGTGTTGTCTTGTCCGGTGTGTGAAGGTGAGGGACTGAAGTGTTACACCTGTGTGGCTAATAACCAGGAGGAGTGTAATCGGCAGGGGTCTACAGTGTGTCCGGCTAACTCAGATGCCTGCTCTACTATCATAGGACCCCGTGAGTACATGTGCACTGACACGTACAGTAAACTGACATATGATTTATACTGCAGTTCGCTAGTTGACCACATGGGGGGGGACATCATCACTCTTGACCATGTTTCTGCTGTGATCAAATTGAACCGTTAAACTCTTTATTTTCTGAACAAAATCGTATTCACTGTAAAGAAATGCACATTTTCTAAACAAAAAACTATTTTGTATATTCCGCTTACTGAAATACAACAGTACCTAACAACTATTTCTAGGGCACAGAATAAGAAGGCCATCAAAACCATTAATATTTGTAAATCCTTTGATATATTTTCTTCTGGTGATTGATTTCTTTTTGAATATTTCTTTATAGCCCTGACTCTTTTTATTTATTTTTTCTTTCTTTCTTTCTTTCTTTCTTTCTTTCTTTCTATTGTAATTGATTGTGTAATTGATAATTGCTCTGTTTATAAGATGTTCATAAAATAATAAAATAAATAATTTTAACAAAATAATAATAATAAAAAAAAGCATAAAACAAAAAATTATGTACAGAATCATACACATTTTAATTTGACAAAACATTTTAATATGGGAGGAACAAAAAAAAGAAAAAAAAACATTTAGCTCAACCTCAATAATTATTGATATTTTACTAAATGTATTTGAGCTCAAACAATATTTGGCAGACCTCTGAAAGGGCAATGCTTGGATTGAGGGAATCTTCCTGTAAGTGATGTGTCATTTGTGGCTTCCCTCTAAATCCACTATGTGTTTTTTCCATTACAGACTCAGTTATGAAGTCATGTGCTTACAAGTCCTTCTGTGATAAGTCTCACATGAGCAAAGGTGAGATGAAGCTGGAATGCTGCTTTAACGACGACTGTAACGGCCCCCACCAGTTTCACAGCCACGGGGAGCACCCCAACATTGCCATGGCCCTGAGCTCCAGCCCTATCCTGCTCCTGGGGGTCCTGCTCATTAGAGTGGCTGTCAGTTCACTGTAAACCCTAAACACTCCGACCTGGAGTACCGCACATTGAATAAATCCTCATCTGATGGATTAAAGTAAATTGTAAATGTTAACTGTAAATGTAACTGATAGCTGAGCTTTTGTCTACTGGGTGGCTATGCGTGTGCTCTTGCTGTTATACATACAAGGTTTAAATAAGCCCTGCTGCTTAAGATCTGTGTCATTTTATGTTGTGTATGAGCTCAAATGATGAATAAAGTAATAAATGACCAATATGTTGTGATAATCAAGTCATTCTGTTTTTTTGTGCTCCACTGAGTCCAGAAACAATATTTCCTATTGGATGGATGTGTGGATGGATGGATAGTTAGGTGGGTGGATGGATGGATGATGGATGGATGGATGGATGGTTAGGTGTGTGGATGCATGGATGGTTAGATGGATGGGTGGATGCATGGATGGTTAGGTGTGTGGATGCATGGATGGTTAGATGGATGGGTGGATGCATGGATGGTTAGGTGGGTGGATGGATGGTTAGGTGGATGGGTGGACACATGGATGGTTAGGTGGGTGGATGGATGGTTTGGTGGATGGGAGGATGCATGGATGGTTAGTTGGATGGGTGGATGCATGGATGGTTTGGTGGGTGGATGGATGGTTTGGTGAATGGGTGGATGCATGGATGGTTAGGTGGGTGGATGGATGGTTAGGTGGATGGGTGGATGCATGGATGGTTAGGTGGGTGGATGGATGGTTAGGTGGATGGGTGGATGCATGGATGGTTAGGTGGGTGGATGGATGGTTTGGTGGATGGGTGGATGCATGGATGGTTAGGTGGATGGGTGGATGCATTGATGGTTAGGTGGATGGGTGGATGCATGGATGGTTAGGTGGGTGGATGGATGGTTAGGTGGATGGGTTGATGCATGGATGGTTTGGTGGGTGGATGGATGGTTTGGTGGATGGGTGGATGCATGGATGGTTAGTTGGGTGGATGGATGGTTAGGTGGGTGGATGGATGGTTTGGTGGATGGGTGGATACATGGATGGTTAGGTGGGAGGATGGATGGTTAGGTGGATGGGTGGATGGATGGATGGTTAGGTTGATGGGTGGATGCATGAATGGTTAGGTGGGTGGATGGATGGTTTGGTGGATGGATGGATGGTTAGGTGGGTAGATGGATGAATGGATTGATGGTTAGGTGGATAGATGGATAGACAGATGGATTGATTGATGGATGGATGGATGTTATGTAGATGATAGATAGATAGATAGATAGATAGATAGATAGAAGGATGGATGGATGGATGGATGGATGGATAGATGGATAGATGGATAGATAGATAGATAGATAGATAGATAGATAGATAGATAGATAGATAGATAGATAGATAGATAGATAGATGGTCGGTCGGTCGGTCTATCCATCCATCCATCCATCCATCCATCCATCTATCTATCATTTTGCATGCCTCTCTGACTGTATGCCCGTTTGTTTGACTCTATGTTTTTATGTCTCTCTGCATGTCTGTCTGTCCACATTTAATCTGTCTGTCTGCATATTTATCTTTATGACTCTATGTCTGGCTGTTTCCCTGTCTATTCATCTTTCTATATTTTGGTTTTATATTTCTTTTGGTCTGTCGGCATGTTTGTCAGAATCTATGCCTGTATATCTGCATGTTTCACTATCTGTCTGACTGTCTACTTTCCAGTAATGATGGAACAATGTTCACATTACTCCAGCTGAGAAAATATCACATGGACTACAGGACATCCCCAGCAGAATGAAGTCAGTCATGTGCAGTAGACAGACAGGGACGTCTGAAACTTTCATAATCTTGGAGTCAGGAATGGTTTCAGATTCCAGTGATGGTGGGAGGCTAGGGGTGAACTCATTTAAAAGTGTGGAATAAATTCAGAGGCAGTGTCGCTGCCGCATACAACTGAGCGTGTAACTCAACAGAAGACTTCGCCAGAACAAAGTTTTTAAAGGTAAGTGTATGGCGACAAGCGGTTTTTAAATACATTAACTAGTGTTTAGATATTTAAATTCTCGTTTCAATCTGAATCGCTTAAAATATATCTTGAAATATTGAGGTTGTATCTAAATTGTTCTCTTCAACGAATATATACTAAAGCATTAAGTTTTATTTTATGCCTATTATTTTCTATTCTATTATATCTCCTTCATTATTTGTATCTTCATAACAATGTTATCATGTGTGTGACTAAACTTGCGCTCAAAAAATCAATGAGACAAATCACTCACATGATCAAGGGCTTTGAGTGATGCTTTTTGAGGTTTCTTTTTCCCTTCATTTTTTCTAATTATCAAATTAGTTTATGGTTTACCTTACAACAACTGCACCGACTGTTTGCCATCACACAGTCTGTTCTACAACATGTTTGGACAGTGATAAGGATGTTAATGGAAATTTCAAGTGACTCGTTGACAATAACATATCAATCTGCTTTCGAATAAAATACCTTAAAGAGATATTCCGGGTCCAAAACAAGTTAAACTCAATCAACAGCATTTATGGCATAATAGTGATTACCACAAAAACTAACTTGTCCCTTCTTTTCTTAAAAAAAAAAAAAAAAAAAAAAAAATCGAGGTTACAGTGAGACACTTACAACGGAAGTAAAAAGAGCCAACAATTGGAAGGGTTTATAGTGAGAAATGTGAAGCTTTTAAATTTATAAAAGCATTTACTGTAATTCTTCTGTTAAAACTCATGTATTATATGAGCTGTAAAGTTGTTTAAACAGCAATTTTTACAGTAGTTTTAGGGTTTGATAACATTACATCGTCATGGCAACAAAGTTGTACAATTGGCTATAACTTTACACAGAAAAGGTTAGTAAGTGATTTTATCACACAAAAATCATGTTAACATGCATATCGTTTATGTCTTGTGGCTATATTTTGAAATAGTGAGTATTTTTATGTTCACAGATTGGCCCCATTCAATTCCATTGTAAGTGCCTCGACTGGAACCCAGATTGTTGCTTCTTTTTTTTTTTTTTTTAAGTAAAGAAGGGGAAAGTCAAAAATTATTTTTATCGAATACTTTCAAATGAGATTAACTTGTATTTAACCCAGAATATTTCTTTGGGAAACAAATGTTCAAGTCAGGAAATGGGACATGTCTTATAAAAACAAGATATTGTGCTGCTGAGTGCACAGATGAAGTGAAGGTCAATTTATCATCTGAATGCAGTGTATCAATATCTAGTTTAGCCAAAAATCCAAAACAAACAGGAAATTGGTTTGGTGGATTAGGTTTTCTGATGTTACATTGTCTTCCCTGAATTTGTGCTTTTCTAATGCTCTTGCAGGTCCCTTTGAAAGCATAGCCATGCTGTTCTCTTCTGCATTGTGGTCATTCCTCAGTCTGTTGAACCTACAGACCATGGTTCAGGCCCAGACTCAATCTCAACAGCCCAAGATCCAGCTCCGCCTAGCTGGAAACAAACGCAAGCATTACGAGGGCCGCGTGGAGGTCTACTATAACAATGAATGGGGAACTGTCTGTGATGATGACTTCTCAATCGAAGCCGCCCACGTCGTATGCCGGGAACTTGGCTTCCTGGGTGCCGTTTCCTGGTCACCATCTGCAAAGTTCGGGCAAGGAGAAGGTAGGCAAGAGAATGGAGATTGAGACTCATAAACCTCATCATCATTGTGTATTATGAGCATATGTTATATTGAAACTACATTTCATATATTTTTGCTCGGATTCAATTACAAATCCCAATAATGACATATTTTAGCCATTAGGGGTATTTGATGCCACTCAGACAACCATTACCATAAGGAAAATGTATGGAGACAAGATTCAAAATCCAGAACAGACATATTCTCATCTTTCTCAGTCTCTTTATTACAGGAAAATGATGATCTGTCTCTATAAATCTGTCCAAAGATTGTAAATCTGAGTCTGCAGCTCAGTGGGTAGTTATTGTAGAGTCCTGTGAAGGAATGACCACTGGTGTTCCACTCTTTTTCCACTTTCCACAGAGTAAACAAAATCACACTCAGCATGTACGGTACAGTACGTACTACTAATGTGAGAAGAAAGTCTAGAAATCTAGACTTACACTGTTGAAAAGACCATCATAGTCCAGCATGAATTTCCCTGCTAGACCAGGCAGGTTTAAGATGGTCAACCAACATGGCTTTTGGTTGACCTGATTGACCAAGGAGGTCTTGCTGATTAAGCTTGTTAAATAGCCTGGTTGTGATACCAGCATCCCATGCAATAGACCATCATCTAAAACACATTCAAGCTCTTTGGAAAAAACATGTTCTTTGTTCCTTCTTCCTCAGGTCACATTTGGCTGGACAATGTCCACTGCACAGGAAGAGAGAAATCTCTAGCTGATTGCCCATCAAATGGCTTTGGGGTGTCGGACTGCAGACACAGTGAAGATGTTGGTGTGGTTTGCAATCAGAAGCGCATCCCTGGCCACAAGTTCATCAATACTTTGAGCAACGATGTTGAGGTACTTCAATCTTCTACATACACAATGACATGTACTGGTACACCACACATTATTGGCTCATGGAGCATTGCAACTATTTTGGTTAATTTATATAACTAGACAGTCCTTAGTCATTTGTAAATATACTACAATTAAGTGCAGATGTGTGTTCAAGTAAACCAACTTTAAGGGTCTCCTGTTGGTGTTTGGGCTCAATGCCTGAGAGCTTTGCTGAAAAACTAGCTGGTCTCCCAGCCCGGTCAGGCTGGTCTGTTTGCTGTTGGTTTTAAAGGGCTTTGGGCAGTTTTGGGCACTTTTCAGCTGGCCAGGCTGAGAGACCAGCTCCCAGACTAGCTAAATCAGATGAGCACCAGCTTAGCTAGGCTGGAAGACCATATATACAAACCAATTCAAACGACTTAAGACTAGCAGACCTGATTTAAGTTTTTGTTGCAGAATGATATGCCTTTGAAAACATCTTTTTTTAGGAGATGTAGGATTCAAACAACATAGTCAATGATGTGCTCCAAAAACCACACTGTATCATCAAACCACAGCCTTTCCCATCTGACAGACCAGACCAGAACCCTCCTCAAAAGCATTGAGAAAATTACTGCATATCTATTTCAGAGTGTGGGAGATCTACTTTCCTTTCTTTATTTATGTACATTCCGTCTGCTATTTTATCTCTCTGCTAAAAGGAAGTGAATGTCTGTTACTATAGGTCACACATTCCTCTCCAAAGTTTATCACTCCAGAATAATGTATTAGTGTTAAATTCTCCTTGTATGACATGCCAACGGTCTGTGTCTGGATCAGTTAGCTTATTAACCGATATTTGTATATTTGGCATGTTGGTATGGAAACCAATGTAAGCAGGTTTAAAGACAGGATCTTGAGAGTGTTCAAAGAGCCCATGGTGTGCTTTTCCATTTCTATGACCCTCTTAGTCTTAATGACTTTACCACACTGTACGCCCACAAATTCTCTATTTATCAGAAGCAGAAAATCTTCTTTGGTTTATAGATTCAGACTGGTGAGGGTGTTATTTCTTTAGTCTTGTATGAAAAACAACACCGTCACTTAGAGTTCACTTCAACTTCCTGTGACGCCACCAGTCAGACGACAGAGTACGTCTATGAATGGCTGTAAGATGTTAGCTATTGGTAGGTGTAACTGTGAGTTTTCCGGTATGCACATACCAGATGTCTTGGACACAGGAGCTCCTCTGTGAATCATTCAATCAGTTGTATTCACAGCAGGGTTATCTAAGACAAAACAGTCTACCCAGATTCCCCAGGCTTCTTTCCAATGGCAATGTTTTTAAAAGTTAAAGCCCATCTTTTTGTGTATTTCTCACATCAAAGAACATTTGGATGTGAGAAATTTCAAACAATAGATGAAACCGGCAGCAGATAAACACTTGGCATTACAGCAAAACTACTATCTACTATGTTAACTTTTGATGTTAATCTGGGCAGTAATGTTTTGCTGCATTTTATGCGGCTCATAAAAATGAAAAAGAGAAGGTGGCTAAAATCGCTAAATTTGCTTTGACTCTCGTCTTTGTGCTCCCAAACTTCTGTATGTACATTGCGACTCAAAAGAAATAGTTTCACAAAATATAAATTTATCAGCACAACCCTGAATATACAACTAGCCAAATCATATATTGTCCCGTCTTGAATGTATCTTTGAGTAAACGGATTGCTATCTGTTTTGATATCATCTCACAGGGACTTTACACCTGGTTTTTTGTGATCAGATAGCTATCCAATCAGTAAAATGCATTCTATCGGGAAGACACGCAGGCTTGAGTGAGGTTTAAGATGCCATTTATTTGATGAATGTAGAACAGAAAAGTAATGTCTCTCTTTGGCGTAGGCCCCGTCTGGCAGTCCGAGGGAGTTGTACTCGGAGCCATCATATCCTGCCGGAGATAGGAGGCAGGGGCGAGGAGCCTACCCCCGTGCGGGACGGGGCTCAACTGGTGGTGGCGGGGTGGTGGAGGTTGCCATGTTAGCGCACTGAAACAGCAATGTGATAGATTGTGAGCAGATTTATAAAGCAATGGCTTACCTGCGATTGGCTAGGAATTACCCAGCTAATAGTGTGATGATGTACAGCTGCTAGTCTTCCCGCTAGAACTACGCTGCGCTCATATTGAGGTGACCAAGTGTTAATACCTCCTTAGTGCATCACTCACTAACAGACTAAATAGTTTCCGTGCCTTAATGGTATATTGCGAAATGCTTCCACAAATATTCCCGTCCTGCCAAAACTGAAAAATAGCAACATAGTGGTTTTTCTGTCATGTACATACAAACATCCCTGTTTTAATGTCTGTTTGCTTGCTTTTATTTACTTCTCCTGGGTGTCAGTACAGTCGGCCAGTGTGTGCCCCACCCTGCAAACACTACCTCTTAGAGACCTCCTTAAAGATGTGGAGAAGGTAAGGAGAGAGGAGTTGACAGATAGATGGTTGTACTAGGGTCAGACTTTCATAACCAGGCCCCTAAAAGAGTATGCCAAATGATCACATTAGTTTATTATTTAATGCACATGTAAAGATACACTTCATTGCCCTGAAAACATGAGGTTAGCTTTCATCATTCTAATTACAGAACACATGAGTAAAGCCTGTGTATTTGACTAGATGGTTTTAATGGCTTGTGAAACATTAGTTTAAGTGAGCTAATCAAAGACTCTTTTGTAGGATGACCTGTATCAAAACCACAAAACTCTTGTTGTGATAATGAATGTTTTTTCAGATTATGTTAGTGTTTTGGCTTGATTCAAACAGATTTACCCACAAATAAGGATACATTTTCAATGTCGAATGCAATGCTTGTGATATTCCTGGATACAACTAGATACAAGGATTTCATTTTCAAGCATTTCCTAAAATAGTTGCCTTTGAAGAAACCTTTAAAAAAATATTTCAGATTCAATACAAGATAAGATAACTTCTTATTACCTCAAAAATTAGTTTAGACTCGTCCCTTCTTTTCTTAAAGGGCACCTATTATACAGCTTTTCACAAGATGTAATTTAAAACTTTGGTGTCCCTAGGATGTGTCTGCGAGGTTTCAGCTCAATATACTCTACAGATCATATATTATACAATGTTGAAAATGCCAATTTTTGGGTGGGAATAAAAACGTGTGTGTGTGTCTTTAAATGCAAATGAGCTGGTGCTCCCCGCCCTGTATCCAGAATAGGGCAGAGTTTTGACATCTCTGCTAAGCAACACACACACACACAAATACTGTTACAATATTCATTATGCGCTATAACGAAACAACACATATAAACAAACATGTCCGTCGGCAATCTCCGTCAACAGTTGTGGGCAGGGCCTATACAAAGTGATGTCACTTTGTACAGAATCTACGAACAGCTTGTTCTGAGACAGTGCTTATGATTAATGGGGATTAAATAAAAAGGACTGGATGGATTTTTATCATTATAGGGTGGTTGTGTACACACACACTGCCAACACACATTTATGTTCAAACATGCAAAATGGAATGTTGCATACTAGGTCCCCTTTACCAAAAGAAGAAGCAAAAATAGAGGTTCCAGTGAGGCACTTACAATGGAAGTGAATGAGGCCAAACTGAAAATGTAAAAATACACACTGTTTTAAAAGTATAGACACATTTTAACACAATGGTAAGATTTTTGTTTTCCAATTTTAAGTTATTTCCAATTTCACAACTTTGTTGCTATGACGACGTGTAGCCGTAAACCCTAAAATGCATGTAAAAACAATGATTTAAAAATTTTTAGAGCTCAAATAATGCACAAGTTTTAACATAAGAAATTAAGAGTTTTTAAGTGCTTTTATAAAATTATAAGATTCACATTTCTGTCTTATAAATCATCCAAAAATATGCCCTATTAACTTTCATTGTAAGTGCCTCACTGTAACGAAAGGAAGGGGAAAAGGAGGACGAGTCATACATTTTGGGGGTAATCAACGTTATGTCTAAATGCTGTCGATTGAGGTTAACTTGTATTGAACCCGTAATATTTCTTTAATTTTATGTATGAAACTTTGGCACATAACTCGTCTTGCATCATTTTTGCTTTATGGACATGAATGATAAATCTCGTGCCTTATTGAGGAGCGGTATACTAGTACTTATCCAAGTGATCAGGCTTACAATTTTTTTGCCTGATGGACAATAAAACAGACGAAAAATCCCATATACCTATATTGAAGGAGGGACCTGAGCCATATCATATCATAGAGACTTGGGGGTGGTCCCTTTTGACATGAGCCAGTAAGCCACCACCTAGCAAACACCCAAAACACCCTTGCAACCACATAGCATCATACTTAAAACCACTTTTAGCATTGTGGCATTAAATTTTGCATAGGTAAAAACTACTACTGACAATCTAGTTGATGTTTTTGTTTTAATAAAAAGAAACTACCAGTGTGATCACTTGTTTTAGAATTATCTGATCATCTTTTTTTAATTTTTAAACATATGGAGATATTTGCATTTCTCAGTGTTCCAAACATATTATTTGCCACTTAAACATAAACGGTTTACACATTTAGTCATCATTACATGCTGTTCATTGGAGCTGGACACTAATTTATTGCCTAAACTCACAAGACAGAGAAGACAGACTCACAGACCGAAAACAGAGGTTAATTCACAACCTCACAATGTTTTGTATTCCTGTAAACATTCAGTGGAACAGATTTATTGCTTATCGTTAGGTAATCAAATGAATCACCACCAAACACAAGTTGCAACAACACATGGAAACAATCGAGGGCCCAAGGGGTGTTTACTACATGTTCTGAGAGTGCGTGCTTGATTTGACATCATGTAGTTGTGGCAATTAATCGGCTAATGTTTGTAGAATTAATTTACATTTATTTACAAAACAGATGCTTTCCTACAAAAGGAACTTTTAATACAGTGCACAAATCACATTTATGGCAAAGATGAGGACAAGCAGCTGAGAGTACACACATACTGTGCATGCTTGCTAGGTAAAACCCTTTTGCAACATTTTTTAATCACTAATTACAGGATTGCTGTGGTCATGAAAACCTGGAAATATCAGGTTATTTAATTATTATGACTTCAGCCCTGGAAAAGTCCTAATATACATTTTTACAATTATGCTCAGCTCTAAAATATTTCATTGGCTGTATTATCTATACAATTATTTTTAAAAGTACTTTGCAAACATCTAGAAAGATCATAAAAGGGTCCTGGAAATTCAGTGGTCAAAAGAAGTGGGAACGATCTAACAATTATGAAGTCGTTCTTTATCTAATGAGAGGTTGCTATTAACTTGGATTTACAATTCATCTGGGCTGATCACTATAACATAATCAGGTCATGTTCATGATGCAAAATGACAGGACTTAAATATGATGAATTGCTTGTACTGGAATTGGATTTCTCTTTGTCATAGTTATTGATTAGAATTTCTCTGGCCAAAAGAATGCTCTTAAGCCAACAAGCCAGCACTCAGTCTTAACCAGTTGTCTCAACAGACTGCACCAGTAGTGAACCCTCAGTCTAAATGTATCTCGAATAGGTCAAATTTCAGGATTTTCCACCAGGGAAAATGGTGTTGGCTTTCCCTCACATTACATTTTCTACAAGAGTGGAAAAGAGATATTTTCTAATATCTAGACAAGGAAAGCCATCAGATTCAAAAGTAAACATGGAAAGAGGGGTCAGATGTGAGTTCAGGATGTCTTTAAGCGATTATATGGGAAGCCGCTCTTTTGGTTTGAACACCAAAACTGTAAAAAATTACATCACAATCACACAGAAACTGGGACCCTGACATAGACCCCATCTCCCCTCAGATACTTTTTAATTAATTTAGATTTGCTTTTTATTTTTGAATTTTTTTTTAAGAGTGTTTACCTGTATTTTTCCTGTGGCATGACAGATAGCATGTTGCACAAGCAGCCTCAGAGACACAGGTTTTGTTCCTATCGAAAAACAAGAAATGCTTGCATTCACATAATCAATAATTAACATAATTTGGAGGTTGCTAAAATTACATTTGTAGTCCACTGATGGTAAAGTTAGGGTTGGGGTTTCCTGTTGGCTGTATTACATCATTCACAACTAAAAATACAGATCACTTTTGGTGCCACTTTGTGGACATTTCACCCAGAAACTGGAGCTCACATATGCCAGTTCAACAACACTTCCAGCTTTGGCCAGTAGAGGGCAGTGGTTTGAATTTCAGTAAGCACAGACCGATTTCAGCCTCAGAACTTTCGACCTACTATCACCGAATTCACAGCACGATCAATCTGACTGACATCCCATGGAACGGAATGTTCTTCAGTGGCTCACAGCCTTGTTTCGATTCATGCAGGTTGACTAAGGCTGACTAAGGTTCATATTGGTTTTGCTCTTGTCAACTGTTGTCATGTTTGTAATAGTGACTGGTTATGTTGTTGCTTTTACTTTAACCTTACTATAGCTCTTATCTAACTAAAATCATTCTCAACTCTTGAGAACCCAAGACTTGTTCAAACCAGTTCTATTGTCCAAACTGACCACAAACTGTTTACATCTGTTTCTGATTTGTGGAAGACCAGCCGTGTGTGAAGACTCTCCAGGGCTAAATGTAAATGTGCCATTGGATACTCTTAGGAATCACATCAAGCTAGAGCGTTTGGAAATGACTTGTTCATGGGACCCTCGTGAACATTTACAGCTTTTAAAAAGTTCCCCATTAGTTCTGTCATGATTTCTTTCTCCCTCTTTCACTTTTGAACACACTCACAGTAGTAAGTGATGTCCTGACACAAAGCTGACACTGAGGACAAAAGACTGGCTGAAAATAGCAAAAGAGAGAGTTGTAGTCCACCTGGGTTTTGAGTGGTGGTGTGATTATGTGTCATGTTTGTGTGCATCTGGGTGACGACACTCTGAAATTTGGAAGTGTCCTGTTCCTTTGGGGGTTGTGAACAATAGTATGTATGTTCAGGTTTGGCTATACGTGTGAGGGCTACATTTTTGAAAATGTCCTTAAATATATGGTGAGGACATCTGAAGTTTTCATCTCAGTTTGGAAGTCTCTAAACTGGGGCCAAATCATGTTTTGGTTTAATCTAATAATGTCATACTTAATGTAGCTACATACTTAAGTGCTGCTCACACCACACATGTTTTTGTGTCCATAGGCACTATTTTTGCATTGATCTTCTATGTAAGCTTGTGCTACATGGACCCATTTGACTATTGCGCTACATCCAGCTGATTTTTCAGCGTCTTGTACAGGAGAACCAAGTATTTTTGACGCCATTTCAGGTAAAAAAAAATAAGAACCCCAGCTGTTCCAAGCGTGTCTTGAGATACCTGCATTATGTTATGTGCGTCATGCTGCAGCTATTTAACTAAAGTATAAAGAACCTTTTGTTCTTGCAAATGGCCCCTTAATTATAGTTTGGGATTCAAAGTCTCCTTAAAAGTGAACTGAATCTAACACCTTGTAATGAAATGTTCTGTGTTTTCCAGAGAAAACACAGAACAGACACTCTTGTGTCTTCTAGAGACTCTTATGTTAAAATCACCTTCTGCACTACATTTCCCAAGATGCCCAATCATCATTTTCACCTGTCCTCCATCATTGTGTTCAGCTGTTTTGCATTTGCCTTCATGTGTGCCCCTATTTAGATTGTCATGCCCATAGTAGCTTTGAAGCTAGTAGTTCCTTTGTTCTTCAAGCCTTGTGTCAGATGCATTTATATATTCATCTTCTTCATTAAATACTCCATTTGGGTCCTGGCTCATTGCTGACACAGCCTTGTAGGATGTCCTTATTTTGAAAAAAAAAATATTTCTAAGTACTTGTTTTTTTTTTTTAGTCCATAGTGATTATAATTAGAATTATATTGACTATATTTTATGTAAATTACACTCACATAGCACATTATTAGGAACACTATGGTCCTTATCAAGTACACAATGTTTTCTTCTGCAGTCGCAGGCGGGTGACCTTAAGGTTTTGACATGTTGTGCTTTCTGAGATGCTGTTCTGCTCACCACAATTGTACAGAGTGGTTATCTGAGTTACTGTAGCCTTTCTGTCAGCTCGAACCAGTCTAGTCTCCATTGACCTCTCATCAACAAGGTGTTTCCGACCGCAGAACTGCTGCTCTCTGGATGTGTTTTGTTTTTGGCACCATTTTGAGTAAACACTAGAGACTACTGTGTGTGAAAATCCTTGGAGATCAGCAGTTACAGAAATACTCAAACCAGCCAGAATGCACCAACAATCATGCCAAGTTCAAAATCACTGAGATACATTTTTTTCCCCATTCTGATGGTTGATGTAAACATTAACTGAAGATCCTGACCCATAACTGCATGATTTTATGCATTGCACTGCTGCCACACGATGCTGATTAGATAAGCGTACGAATAAGTAGGTGTAATGGTGTTTCTAACAAAGTGCTCAGTGAGTGCATGTTTATATAATCTCCATTTACAAGGCACAAGCCTGTGAAGCTGATGTTTTTCTTTCAGCCCCTAAGGATTACTTTAATAACAATTTATATACTAGCTGCCAAACTACTAAAACCATCCTTCACAATTTTTCCTCTTCATCCTTTTACTTCCTCAGAAGGTGTAGAAATGCTCCCTGCTCCCTCGAACTTTCCAGTTTTCACATAAGGCTCTTTACATAAAGTTTCTGAAACAGGCACGTGGAGGGCCAATGGGAACCACGAGGCAGGAAGTGAATAAGAGAGGAAAAATGTGCAGTTGATTTTAACCATACACCAGACACCACCACCACCTCTCCCTCATTCACCTCATGAAGCCATATTGAGTAATAATAACGGCATGTAAATATTTTGGTATCTGGATTCTGTGCACGTGAAATGAAGGTGGTTGTCTCAGCTGGCATGTCAATGAATGAGCAATGTAGGAATGTCTGGACTATGAGGCCCCCCACCCCATGCAGTCTCACTGCTACTGTGGACCTCCCGCACTTAAATGTCAAATATGCTCACGCTTTCTCACTAGGAGTTAGAACATGCGGTTGTATATGAGCTGACAGACAGCAATTACAGTAAAGTATCAAAGATCTTTTTGTACACACATCTAAATGGAGGGAAAAATTAAATTAAAGATGACTTCTGTGTGGTTGTACATATTGAGATTATTAAGAGTTGGGGCCGTGTTTCAGGAAGTTAGAATCCTATCTTATCATGTGAGGACTGTTAGCTATAGTTGCTTGCTCCATTACATTTCAAAAGCAGCTTATAGTGCATTCAAAGTACACATGTTATTAGTATGTGTATTGACTGGTAATTGAATTACCTTGGCCTTACTAGAGCTATGCTCTACTTGTTGAGCTACAGGAACACAAAAGTAGATTTTATGTAAATTTTGCTCCAAAAGCCGATTGGATGCGCATTCAGATTTCTAGGCATGCATTCAACTCTATTTTACATTTAAGCACAATAGAGCCAGTCTTCTTTGGCATCTGTGACAGATTGCCAAGAATTACCCCTAAAGAAAACCTTGGATTTGAAGTCCGATCTTGATGGCTCCTGTCAAACTTGTCATTCTGTCAGTCAAGGAGATCACAAAATTGCCTTAATTGTTGGTCACTGCATGTCAGGTCTTGGACAAGCAATTCGACACACTTAACAAGTCACAATTTGTTTATTTTTTTCAATTTACTTTTCTATACCAAGAACATTCTCTCTTCGTCTTGTATTTCATTCCTTTAAAGCTGCCCTATTTAACACTCCACACCTGTAGGGGATTTTGAATGGTTTCAGTACTATGATTGGTATCTCACATTTCATTTTTAATTTTACAGATGGTGAAAGAATTCCTTTTTATATGATGTCCCTGCTCATATAATGATTTATAAACATTCCAACAGTTTTTTTTCACTGACAGCAGTTTGATGAAAGGTAAAATGTAGCGGCGCCATCACGGTAGACCAGCCTGTTGGAATTCTTACAGTATGTGGGCAAAACCTGAGACTGATTAAACAGTTGTAAGGGAATATATGTAGACTCTTCCTCACAGCTGGCTGGATGACCCCCGATCTCACCCTCACTTTGAAGACTCTGTCCTTGCGTTTTCTCCAGACTTCCTGTGCTAAAGAAAACTATGTTGTGTTTGCTTTGAGAGCCCACTTAAACCATGCCCAACCCATTTATATTGCCCTTTATATAGTAATATTTACATTGTACTCAAATCTTGCTTACTTTGCGTCTAGAGCATTTAGGTTTTTTTTTACAGTCGGTGAGGCTGCCACATTCCTCTTGCTTTATCCTTCTGGCCAATTCTCTCTGAATTACAAGCCACAATGTCCCTCTTTTCCTGGATTATGATTACCATGGTCAGTTGTAAACATGTCCAGAAACCACCTTCTTGTTGGTAGTACAGAATTATTGGTATTATACTACATCTAAAACATTCCTTTTAGTTGATATCATGGCAAAAATCACTTGAAGGGTTATAGGCACATGTGAGGGATATTTTTGAGGCCAACAAAGATTCCTTTGTATTTAATAGATGTTTTTATCCTTCTCATATTCTTTAAAACTATAGAATGTGCTGTGTGTTTGTGATCTGGATTCTGTGAATTGCTTGGATGACAGATTCATGTGCCATTCTAATTAAAGTGCATATGGGGTCAAAGAGAGGGTCACTCTACCTACAGAGCCAAACTGAGACCATGAATTTCTATGATAGTCCAAGCTAGTTTATGTTGGTTAGGTGCTGGTCTACCTGTATCTGTTGGACAAGTATAGCCATGCTGTTGACCATCAACAGCATGGCAAGTTAGCTTGTGAAGATGGCAAATCAGCATTGTCTTTCTGGCGAAACTGGAATTAGACCAACAAATCTAATTTCAGCCATGACAACTCCTTGAAAAATTAAGCATGTTAATGTGGGTATGATATTATGATAGGATATTGGTCTTTACTTGCTACTTCTAAAACATACACAGACATGCTGAGTTAAGCATGTGGACATGCTGCTGCACAAATAGGCATAGATACAATCCCCATGTAGCAGATCTAGACAAGTGGAACTGCAGAGGAGGAGTGTTTCAGAGAAAACTCTTGCAGTGCACTGCAGTGAAATTTACATTCTTGCAAACTGAGCAGAATTATATGTTAGGCAAAGAGATTGGCTACCCCATTACACGTCAAAGGAGCCGAATGGCTTGACATATCACATGTGAGCGAGCTGATTGGCTAACTGATAACGGGTTCAATGAACCTGTCAGCTTGTGCCATTCAGAGTTTCATGCATAAACATCCGCTTAAGAAGATATTTAAAGCATTTCTGAAGACTTTTGTCAGTTGAAGTGATAATTTTGGTCAAATTCCTAATTGAACCTGGTTTTAAAGCATATCATATCAACCTTGTCAAGTGTGAGCCATCCACTACCTGGCTTTTCAGTTTGACCATCAAATTCCATCCTGAAGAAGTGGAAGACACCAAGACATATCTTCTAGTGACTCAGTTACTAAAACATCCTAAGAACTTCCAAGTGATCAGTAGATGTACATGCACAGAAGTTATGTCATTATATCAGCCTGATCTAATGAAAATTATGTGAATGTGTCAACATTTTTGCAAAAAGATATTATGTTTCCTTAAAGCTGAAGTATGTAACTTTCTCCTGTTCCAGATTAATATGCAGAGACAAATATAAGTAAGCCATTCAGAGTTTAATTTTCTTAAAAACTGTAAACACTGTGTCTCTATGGCACTATAAAAATCCTGTGTTTTTATTGATTGGCCCACTTTGACCCACTCCTAACAAAATAATCAACTAATGGCATGAGTTGGGGTGGGACTATCAGACTGGTTGAACAACTGCAGACAAGGGGATAGGGCTGGGCGATAGGACAATGTACGACGATGTCTTACAAATCTCTCGATGCTGATTTCGACACTCACTGACAGACGATGATCACAATATGGGTAAATGGCAAAATCACAGATCTATTAAAAAGTAGCCCGCCCCAGAGTGTTAAATTTGCACTCGCCAAATGCGACAAGGTTAAATCCAGCTACTTCTTCACAAGCTACTCTTACAAATGCAGGTATTTCATGAGTGGGTAAGTTTGCTCATCTACCTGCAACAGTGGTGTGCAACCTGTAAGACTTCTCTGAGTAACACATGACAAAAAATGCTGTTAAACAGACACGCACTTGAAGTAACAAACTTAACTTAAAAATTACATTTTTAAGAACAGACAAAAGAAAAGATGTCAATTCTCCTTGTCTAGTGCACTGTTTGTTCAGGGGCGTGCAGTGGCAGCGTGTCTTGTGAAACACGTGCATGTAAAGAGTTATCACTCTTTCTTCTCAGTCGAACTGTTTGGAAGAACAGTGTCGTGTATGTGAATGCTGCAAATGACCTAAGACCATCTCAGGAGGTGCTCAAAGTTTAATTTGCTTAATTTCCACAGAGCAGTTTGCGCACTTGCAACATGCATTGTGAACACAACTCTGCAAGTTTGCTCAAATATATTTGTATTAAAGAAACAAAGACTAAAGTGATTAAACTGTAAAATAATACAAGACCACGTTCACCTTGAACCTATAATTGAGTTCTATTTTCTTTTCTTTAGGCAACATTACCTGTATTAAATAAATGCAATAAAAACACAAATTTGATAAGAACACATATTTGGCAAAATAGGTAATTGGATACTGTAAATGTTTTGATTTGGGAAGATTTTTTGATCACTTTGTTATTTTAATTGCTTTTTCATTTCATTTAAAGTGAAATTTGTATTTAGAAATATATTTTGTTTAACTTTTTTGTGTTTCAATAAATTTATTAGATTTTTAAAGCAAAATCAATAAAGCAAAAATATTCAACATGTCTAGGCAGGGGGTTGATGATGTAATCAGATATCACAATATATATTTAAGCTTATTGTCGCTAAAATATTTTGTACATGTTGCCCAGCCCTATGAGGGGCATATTCAGAAAGACATTGTTTATTTTTGCAATTCTGTTCAGTGGTGCTAGTGTCCCAGAAGTTTAGTTTAGCTTTAAATGTATCTCGGCAGTTTTGAGGTTATACTGTATGTCCACTGAATGGCACTAAAAGCGAGCTAAATTTTCTCCCACACAGATGAGTTTTTTTTTTTTTTAAGTTGATGGATTATCAAGTGTTTAATCAACAAAACCTCTATCTTCCTACCATAAAACTTGAACCTAAACCTAACCGATAGTGCCATAAAAAGCAAATGTGAGATGAAAATGCAACCACATAATTTTGTGTTAATAAGTACAAGGAGCCTCTTTTTTTATTTTTTATGAGACCAGGTTGAAATATATTCTCTTATATATAATTTCCAACCCTAAAGACATGATAAAGGTTACTGAGACAATGTTAACCATTCTTGGAATGTATACCTGATGTATAGCACATAGAATAAGCACATATACTTATGGGAAATATGATAATGACTGAAATGACTCTTGTTGTTTCCTCCTCAGACTCTCGAAGAAAGGGTAGAAGAAATCCGTATGCGACCCATTTCGTCCCATCTCAAGCGCATACCTGTCACGGAGGGCTATGTGGAGGTGAAAGTCCATGGAAAGTGGCGGCAGATCTGCAATGAGGAGTGGACACACATGAACAGCCGAGTCGTCTGTGGAATGTACGGATTCCCCGAAGAGAAGAACTACAACAACAAAATCCACAAGTAAGAAAAAGTCCCTTTCCCCACAATGAATTCCAGCACCATACTACAAAACGTTTAGATTAGATCTACTGTGTCCTACATTTGACATGTACTGTATTGCTTAGAAAAGCATGAGCTTGTAGACATAAAAGTAATAACTTTTTATTCCCCTTTGAAATAAAATCAATGTGCAGGGCTTTGAGATTAAAATATAGCTATGATAAAAAGTAAAGGAAAACAGACCAGAAAGAAACCAGAGAACTAAATGGTACATTGTGTGTCAGAGAGAACAAAAAGCAGCATGGAGAATTTAAGGTTTCCCCAACTGTACTATTAACTTTGTGAAATGTAATGTTACCATGGACGCATACTATGCCAGAGTTATTGTGCACAGATGCATGTGTACTCCTCCCCTACTCTTGTGAATCATGTCCAGATTGTTTCCTAACATAACTCCTCTTGGCCGCTTCCCATCTTGCAGAGAACATTGTGTTTCCTCTGTTACGTTGTTATGGACTATTCAGTGTAGAAATGCCTTTAAAAGATGGTGTTTATTTAGAAAGGGGCCCCTTTTTATGAATGTATAGTACATTTGTGGTTATAACACACAAAATTCTTCATCCATTCCATAACCAATGCCCATATTTATGCATACATTTTTAAAAACAGTATATTTTAGGAAACAAACATTCTAAAAATATTTGCCTTATTTCTTCAGTCATTTTTATGCATTTATTTATAAACTAAACCCCTGAACCAAACCATAAGCACTGACTTGATGATATTTAAAGGTTTGGTTTGCATTTGCATGCTTGTATGTCTGAACATTTTGTGAAGGTGGAGTATTTAAACTACTGGGCATGTGACCTCCACAAGTGTCATGAGGTAGAAACCACTCAAACTACATGTACCTATTCGTCCTGCTTGGTTAAACTGCTTGTTTAACCCTTTAAGTTTGAATTGGCTATTGTATAATTTTAAATCTTAAAAGCTGTACTTTACAATGCATGTAGGCATTATGACCAAAACTGAACAAGTGCTTTGAAATCTGCAGACAAATTCGAAATGTTCGAATTTATTAATAATTTGATTTATTAATACAATTTATTAATAATTATTGTAATCGGTAAAAACATTAAACTGATCAAATAGCCATGTGTCATATGTTGTTGGAAAGGTATCAAAGAGTTTAATACAACCAGCCTATTTGTTAAAATAATGGCTAAGTACATGTTTTTGACATACATGTTACAATTAAACAGGTGTTGCTTATAAGCCGCGTTTTCACTTATACTGTAACTTGACGAAAAAAATTAACAGAATATAAAATTTCACATAACATTATTTGGAGTAGGGAATTCCTGTTAAAACAATCCCACAAACAATGTAATGCCACATGGCTAAAAACATGTTATCTTTCCTGGATCAGATGACTTCATCTGAAATGATGTAGTATGTTGTCCAGGGTCATGGAATGCTAAACCAATCGTATATGGATTCAGATCGTAGAAGTCATCCTAATATGGGCAGAGAGGATTGTTCGCTCTAATTACATATGGCCACCAGGAGATGGCACCAAGTACATGACACATACTCAATGATGGCTCAAATGACACAGAATGGTACTGAATGAGCTCTCGTTACTCATAAAGAGCATACCTTTAGTCATTGTTGTATTTGCATGTGTAATTAGTTCTTATGAACAATTATTATGTTTGTATTTGTTTGTAGAGGCTTTTGGACACTTGGAGATGTTTTTGGAGACTAGGATAAATAATGTTTGTAATGCAATAACTATTGTTTGCTTTGTCGTATCAACACAAAAAAGTGACATAATTGGGAACAAAATAAAAGCAGTTTTTGGAGCTACCTTATTTACACCCTGAGATACATATTAAAAGCAGAAATGTGCAGCTAATATTTAAAAATATATATTTTTAAAACACTTTTTATTATTCCTTCGGTTGAAAAATAAAAGTATAATTTGAGCTGGAAAGTTGTCTAAATTGTCCTTTTAGAAGTGGGACTACTTTTTTAGATGTTAAAATGTCTAATTATATAAATCAATGAAAAGAGTACCATTCTGGTATCTTTACACATATTGTGTAAAAGTTATCAGGTTTACCGGCTTTACATAGTCATGACACGAGTTGAAAGGTTAAATATAACATTGCACAAACAAGTATGCTTAGTATGCAATTTTATCACAATAGACATATCATATTTAAAGTGCTCTCAGTCATTTTTTGAATATGAGATTAAGCGAGTAGTATTCAACTGACCATGTGATCTCAACATGGCAGTCTCCATAAGTGGACCCTCTCCATGTAGAATAATATAGCTATTATAAGGTCTCTGATATGAGTCTTCATCTCACATGAGTAATCATGATGTTATATATTTATTTCAAAGTTACAATTAATTTCTTTAGAAGTAAAACTTTAAATAAGGATGAAATCACTGAGTGCACTTTAAAGTCTTATGGCTATACCTTCAAAACAGTGTGTATTTTAACATTTACCACGGTGCAATGGCTTGCCCCATAGACTTCCAAGTACATTACAGTATACATTATTTTTGTGGGGTTTTTTTTACAAACTGAGGGATGAGTGAAAATAATTTTCTGTGGTCATTGCCTTCGTGACATTCTGCCAACAGTTCTTAACTTGTAATGAACTCAAAACATTCCTTTATTCACATATTGAAAGAAGCTTTGCATGCATATATGAGAATTTATACCTCTGTTATAAAGCTTTAAGGCCTTAATTGTTGAACAGGGTGTGCTCAATAAATGGTCTGCTGATCTGGAAGAAAGGAACCTTGTGGGCCCAACAGACTGTTGGAGTCAAGACATTTGGTGAACCTTGCTAGAGGACAGTTGGATAATGTTGTTCACTGTGTTAACATAGCACAACTTTACTGCCACAGGCGATGTCTCTAATAATCAAAACAGAAGTAAATATGGATTTTTTTTTTATTTAATTCGCTTTTCAATAACAGATGTCCCTATATGTTGCATAATCCAACAGCTATTGCTGTCATTAGTAATTAGGTTTGTGATATCCTGCAAGAACTAAATACAATTGATCATTAATAATTAATGTCATAATTCTTAATTATCGGTTATCACATAATTATCTGTTTATTTTTTGGCAAAACTGACAGTTTCTGCTTTTTTCATTGTGATTCTATTTCAGGTCGCTGTTAATGCGGAAGAAAAAGAACTACTGGGGTTTCGCTGTGAACTGTACAGGAAACGAGGCACAACTGTCCAGCTGTAGACTGGGCAAACGTCTGGAGCCAAAGCTCAATGGCACATGTGGACGTGGTCTGCCCGTTGTTGTCAGCTGTGTGCCTGGAAGAGCTTTTGCCCCCTCATCTTCCACTGGTTTCCGAAAGGCCTACAGACAAGCGGTTAGTTGCATGCACAGGAAATTAATAATTGTCTTCTCGCTCACATTTCTGGAAAGAATCGCTTCCCTTTCTATTCTTTTTTTGTGGATCTTGATGCTCATTCAATCTGGAAATATAGCAATGGCACATGCAATGTCATGTATTTCAATAAGTCACGCATTTCCCTTTCGGATGGAAAGGACATTACATTATACTGAAACAGCCTCAGAGTGCTGATGTGAGAATGTTTATACAGATGATGAACACAAACTCATCCTAATGGCGGATGACGGTTACCTGGAACAGATCCACAAACAGACAGAGCTGGAATGAACAAACATAACCATGATTAAGGGTTTCATTGACATGCACGTTTACTCTCTGCAGATGAAATCTGGCAGCCTGTGCACTGATCTAAAATAGTCTTGAATAGTCCTTTGACTCATTTCAAAAGAATATTTTTCTCAGAATTTCTCTGGAAGTGACTATTTTGTTCTTTTGAACACATGGGATTTAAACCCGACTTTATTCACACATAGTTTTTTGCATATATTAAATTCGCCAACTCTGATGGAAACATAGTATTTTGCTGTACTTTTTAGACAAGCATTACTGTTATTATTGCTCAAACTCCAAACCAGAAGTATTAAATTCTGCACCATTTGCAGTGTTGGGTTTAATCCCATTACTAATTAGTTACTGTATTCTAATTACTTTTAAATCAAACCAGTAAACTTGTGATTGACATTTAGGAGGAAATATAGACATTATTTTGAATTCATTGAGCAGAAAAGTATTTATAAACTTACTTCAAAATAAAGTAATTAGTAATGTGATTACTTTGTCAATGAAATAATTAACATTTTTAGAAAAGGTTATAGTAATTTATGGTTAATTACTTTTTGAGTAACTTACTCAACACTGACCATTTGTGCTACTGATGTGAATGATGCAAAATGGACAAAAATGGCTAACAATAAAATGGGCAAAAACAACCAGATTTACATACGAAGGGAAATCTAGTGACCAGAATATCATACATAATTGATGGTAGGCTCTTTTGACTTGGGCCAGTATGCAACCACCTAGCAAGCCACATATCATACTTAAAACCACCCATAAAGTTAAATGTAAAAACCTAGCTTTTTTAACTATGTTTTCCTTTTTTCTTTTTTTTCCCCCTTTTTCTGATGAACCCTACTAATGTCCTCCATGTCTGATTTTCCAGCAACCCCTGGTGCATCTGCGGGGAGGTTCGAACATCGGTGAGGGTAGAGTGGAAGTACTAAAGAATGGAGTTTGGGGAACAGTGTGTGATGATAATTGGAACCTAAAGGCCGCAACTGTTGTGTGTCGAGAGCTGGGCTATGGGAGCGCTAAAGAGGCTCTCACTGGAGCAAAGTTAGGCCAAGGTCAGTCTTACACCCACTTATGATATGCTATTCTCTGACACAAATATGAAATGCATTGGTTATTAAGAATAATTTATTAGTAAAAAGAACTGCAGTCATATAGAGTGCAGCTAGGTTAATCCTATTTTATATGGATGACAAATTTTTTAGCGAAGTCATATTGAAGAAGAATTATTTATTTCACAACTGACTCTCGGAAACCTTTAATATATACATTTTGATATGAAAATTATAATATAATGCAATTAAACAGGATGTTTTGTACAACAAAAGTCATGCATGATTTCCTTTTCAAAACACTTTTGAGAGGACACCACCTACAGCAGCCTTTGTCTCTGGCATTCATGAATCACTGCTTTCTTACTAAAGTCTCTTTGATCAGACATGAGCATTCCTGGCCCTACAGACTCTTGGGAGCTGTGTATTCAAACATCTGTTCTCAAACTGCAAGCATGTGCAGAGAGCTGCTCCTCAGCTGTTGTTTTTAGAAGATACCCACCTAGTTTACCTACTACCTGTAAAATAACTAAAATTCATTTTTTGTAGATTAACTGAGAGATATATGATGTATATACATGCAAAGGCTGTGCACGTTGTAGGTTTTAATATTTAAATATTTATTTGCATAAATAGAATTTTCAGACCTTTTGATCATTCATCACATTATCCAAGGCTAAGTTACACTGAAAAGCAATCAAATTAAAATGATCATTTTGATATTATTTTTCTAGCCTCTCTCTTGGATTCACTTTAAAATGAATTTCATTCACAAGATTTTTGGGTGGCTGTGGCTCAGTTGGTAGAGCAGGTTGGCCACTAATCGCAGGGTTGGTGGTTTGAGTCCTGGGCCACACGACTCCACATGCCGAAGTGTCCTTGGGAAAAACACTGAACCCCAAGTTGCTCCCAATGGCAGGCTAGCGCCTTGCATAGCTGCTCTGCCGCCATTGGTGTATGAATGTGTGTGTGAATGAGTGAATGAGTCACAGTGTAAACCGCTTTGAATACCGTTAATTACCGTCTAATGAAAAGGTACACTTTTTCTGGGACTTTAGTAAATGATATATGTGTGAATATGAATAACATTTGCCTGATGTTTACTAGTTGAATCTGCTATTAAATTTGATTAGTGAGGTTTCTGTTAAGTATTGAAAATATACAAGAGATATGTATGTGTTTCCACAGGAATGGGTCCGGTCCACATGAATGAGGTTGAGTGCTCTGGTTTCGAGAAATCTCTTACTGACTGCTACTTCAATAATGATGCACTGAGCTGCAGCCATGAGGAGGACGCTGCTGTACGCTGCAATGTTCCTGCCATGGGTTTTCAGAAGAGGGTGAGAACTCATCAAAATTACCTCAATATTCAGCTATATCACCATTTAAACATTAATAAAAAAAAAGTTTATGCTAAACATGCAATGTAAAAAAACATACAATTATTTAATTTTACCTCAACAGATTCGTCTAAGTGGAGGAAGAAACCCCAGTGAGGGACGTGTCGAGGTTCTTGCTGAGAAGAATGGTTCACTGGTTTGGGGAACCGTTTGTAGTGAAAACTGGGGGATAATAGAGGCAATGGTGGTCTGCAGACAGTTGGGATTAGGCTTTGCCAGTCATGCATTTCAGGTAAATCAGCTATGAGTTTTCCCATTCTCATTTTCACTCTAATGGGGCATATTCGACTTTGGAATGGTTCACCATCAATGTCCACAATGCATTGTAGTCATAAATGTGTCAACATGATTTATCAGCATTTTTGGATGTTGTTCATTGTTTTTGGATATTGTTGTTGTTCGCAATATACATACTGAAGGCACATACCAGCCACTCTGCAACTCTGGCAGATGATGGCGTAGTGGGCTAAAGCAGATAACGGTTAATCAGAAGGTCTATTAGAAGGTTCTATATTATAGAATATTTTGATATAGTTGGTCGGTTTTATGAGTGGAAATTGTGTTTCACAAAAAAGTGCTTCTACGGGCTAATACCATGATTAAGTGCTATTATGGTGGCTGGCTGAAACTCGCAACTAATTGAAGCATATGGCCGCATGTCAAGGCTTTATGACTTCACTGATAAAATATTTCCCTGTTGAAAAGACCAGCTTAGACCAGCATGAATTTCCATGATGATTGATGCTGGTTTGATGCTGGTCTAGCTGGTGGACCAACATACCCATTCTGTTCTTTCTGGTGAAGCTGGTTGACCAAGTGTTGCTGGCTAAGCTAGTTAGGAAGCCTGGTGAGGACACCAGCACACCAGCATCCAAAACACAACATATGCTGGGGACCAGCTTTGCTGGTCTTTTAAACAGTGTTGCCAAATGTCTAAAAGAGAAAAAAACATGATTGTTAAAAAAAAAGTTCTGTTAATGAGCTTTGAGACTTGAGGTTTTAAAACAACGTGAGTCAATTCATGCATTAACTGCCTGAGGAAGTTTGTGCACTTTGAAATGGTCCTGGTAGCTTGTCACGTTTTCTGTCATCTTGTTACCAAACCTCAAAAAGAGCCAGATACCGATTCCAGATGGCAAAGTGGTGATTAAACACGATTTGCCTGACAGTCTGGATCAGTGGATCTTTCCAGACTGCACGTGTGGAGGGTTTTCGACAGGCAAAGGGGAGAAAAGGTGGGAGTGGAGGGAAGAAGGAGAGCATATGGAAAATCTGACAGAATGTGCCCACATTTTTTCTCCCAGCGGTGCAAGTCCTGTGAGTTTATCTTTCAGTCGAGTGGGGAGGTGATGACTCAGCTCTGCAGAGGCAAAGCCCATCTCTAGGATAAAGGAACAAAATGCTAGATGATTACTCATCATGAAGACTTTCCTGAGTTTGTGGGGAACGGCATGTCCTATGTTTCAAACCTCTAAACTTTTACAACAAGCTCTAATGAGAAACAATCTTGAAAGCAAATGCTAAATTAACATTCAGCCACATTCAGTCAATCTGGATAAATCCACTTACATATTGCCATCGTTTGGTAAAATGGTGTAATTACACCCAGATAGGCCAAAACATTAGGCTTGGGATAATCTGATTTTCCTGATGATTATCGCTATAACATGATTTTTTTCAGATATAAATTGGGCTGCTCATTACACAATAGTCATGGTCTTTTCAAAAAAAATTCTCAACACAACTTTGGTTGGGTTCATTCGCACACCGGACATGTCTGGCAGATGACATGGCGTGTTCTAAAATTAGAAACATTTATTTTCTATGAAGGTATGCACACACCAACAACGCTCAGCATAAAAATTCTGCAGTACCACGGAGCGCAACTTGCATAGTTTTACATTAAATTGGACCCAAATCATTATCAAAGGACAGAGATTATTTCCTCTAGCCATCGCTGGATTATATATTTTGTTTATGCATCTTTTATAAAGCACAATATATTTTCAGTTACAAGTGTGTAGTTCGGCAGCTTGAATAAAGACTTACTCAAGGCTACATACAGAGAAATTGCATAATAAACGTTGCCATTTCTAATCATTCAGTTTGCACATTTACAACAGTTTCATACACAAACCTGCAAACTCATCGACGTCACTTTGTTCATTCTTGAGGAAACATTTGTAGCTTGGGTTATGAATTGTGCTCTGACACATTTCAGAGCACGACATGCGAAATCGAGCTTGCGTTGCAAAATGCGTCTCCGTTTACGCACTTGCGTAGTTTACGTGACTCGCGCTGGAGCGCAACTTTTTTTAGCCGTCATGCCAAGTTGAAAAGAACTTAAAGGTGCTATAAGCGATTTTAGTCATTCTGGAACTTCCTCCAGATATGCTGTTGAATTAGCCTTCTTTCCAAAACCTTGCATTTCAAACGCACGTGCTCACGTATGGACAGACTGTTGCATTAGAGCAGATTGAGGGCGGGTGGTCCACAGAATTGTTTTGCTGCTGCTCTGTGAACATGCACAATGATTGAAAGACAGAAAGTCTTCTGATTATCTAAACAAATGATCTGACCACGGCCTGCAGACATAATTTTCGCTGCTTTTTAACAATGTTACGTCATTTTTCTCCCTCTAGTGGCAGATGTGATTACTGTCATTTTGCATGCAATACATTTGAGGGAGAAGCTACCAAACCTCCGACATTAGTGTGTGTGATTTTGTAGAGCAGGTGGGTGAATTCAATGAAATTCAAGATTAATATTCTCTCAGCATTTATTTTAATTATCATAATCTATTTTGAATAGCATTTTTATTGTTAATATTATTATAATTAACAATTACAACAATCATCATTTAGCAATTATAGATGTGATTTTAAATATGTAGGTTTTGCATGTGCAGAAATAAATGAAACATACACATTTAATCACACATTTACAGTAATTACAAAAAACTTTTGTCATATATTTGCAATGTAAGTGATTATTTCTGAACTTTGTATTCATAATAGTCCAAAACACAGAAGTAGCAGGCATTTAGAATAAGTTTAGGACAAAATAAGTTGATATTTCTCATCTCGATTATATCGGTCAGGCAGTTGTACACAGTCTAGTTGCACAAGTTTACATTTTTCAACGCAGCTGAAGCTCAAATCGGATTTGAAAATGTCAGATCCGGAGATGTCTTAACCCCACCCAGCCCCAGCAACTCTGCATTAGAAATTAATTACTGGCGGCTTTACAGAAACAGGAGTGAAATTTCATGGCACAGTTTTCAATGAAATCTGACAGACAATAAGGACATTTAATTCATGCCATTTAATAAAAAAAAAAAATCATCACTTAATCACTTAAAGCAACTTTAAACTATTAAAAATCTGTCCCAAGACACTTGCTGTTCTATTCGTGGTGATGCGTCAAGCTTTTTAAGCACAAGGAGGCATTCGGTGTGAATGGTCCATTACAGGACAAACACTTTTAACCCCATGTTGAATAGACATTGGCAATAAATTCTAACAATTTCACAATTAACAATAAACTGACAATATATGCAAATGGAGGGCCATATACTGTATACATGTTGAGGTACATGTTGTTGTGCAAAGTGGGTAAAATATGCAGAACATTTCCATGGTGATGGTGCTTATGCATGGGTTCAAATTACCTGAACCCACCCACCTCTTGTCCTATTGTTTCCTGTCACCCCCCCACACCCACCCCCCTATTATGTGACTCCTACATACTGATGTGTAATGTGTGTGTGTGTTTGTGTAGGAGACATGGTACTGGGCTGGAGATGCCAGTGTGGATAATGTGGTTATGAGTGGGGTCAGATGCTCAGGCTCTGAGATGAGTCTCGCACAGTGTCTCCATCATGGCAAATACCTGAACTGCCCTAAAGGAGGCGGACGCTTTGCCGCTGGAGTCTCCTGCTCAGAAAGTGAGACAATTACTTTCTATTGGTACTCATCTTTTTAGAGAAGTGTTTTAATTGATCTTTTGTCAGTTACTTTTGCGTTGTATGTCTTAACTATATTAAATCTAATTATAGTATAAAAACTAAATATAGTGATTTTAGGATGACCAAAATGCTAAACCAGTGCATCTAATAATGATAAAAATGGTCTGTAGCAAAAAACTCTGTAGCAGGACTGATTGTCCTTGTCATAAATAATATAAACTACCAGATATTCTTTCCATATGATCTACTAACCTGGTAGTCTAGACTGACGTGCCTGGAGGAATGTGCTCTTTCTGAACTCTGCTTTTATCAATTATAGCGGCCCCTGACCTGGTGCTGAACTCTGAGCTGGTAGAACAGACAACCTATCTGGAAGACCGGCCCATGTATGCTCTGCAGTGTGCCCTCGAGGAGAATTGCTTGTCCAGCACTGCAAGAAAAGATGACCACAGTTCGTATCGCCGTCTGCTCCGTTTCTCCTCCCAGATCCACAATGTCGGCCAATCCGACTTCAGACCCAAAATGGGATACCAAGCCTGGACCTGGCATGAATGTCATAGGCAAGAATATTTCAAAACATAACCTCTTGTACACATGTACACCACCAGAAATTACAAGACCTACAGTTGAAGTCAGAAGTTTACATACACCTTAGCCAAATACATTTAAACTCATTTTTTCACAATTCCTGACATTTAATCATTGAAATCATTCCCTGTCTTGGGTCAGTTAGGATCACTATTTTAAGAATGTGAAATGTCAGAATAATAGTAAAGAGAATTATTTCTTTCAGCTTTTATTTCTTTCATCACATTCCCAGTGGGTCAGAAGTTTACATACACTTTGTTAGTATTTGGTAGCATTGCCTTTAAATTGTTTGACTTGAGTCAAACGTTTTGTGTAGCCTTCTATAAACTTCTCACAATAAGTTGCTGGAATTTTGGCCCATTCCTCCAGACAGAACAAGTGTAACTAAGACAGGTTTGTCTGCCTCCTTGCTCGCACATGCTTTTTCAGTTCTGCCCACAAATTTTCATTCAGATTGAGGTCAGGGCTTTGTGATGGCCACTCCAATACCTTGACTTTGTCCTTAAGCCATTTTGCCACAAATTTGTTGGTATGCTTGGGGTCATTGTCCATTTAGAAGACCCATTTGCGACTGAGTTTTAACTTCATGGATGATGTCATGAGATATTGCTTCAATATTTCCACATAATTTTCCTTCCTCGTGATGCCATCTATTTTGTGAAGTATACCAGTCCACCAGCAGCAAAGCACCCCCACAACATGATGCTGACACCCCCATGCTTCACAGTTGGGATGGCGTTCTTCAGCTTGCAACGCTCATCCTTCTTCAAACTGTAATCTGGCTTTTTTATGGCAGTTTTGGAGCAGTGGCTTCTTCCTTGCTGAGCAGCCTTTCAAGTTATGCCGATATAGGACACAGTTTTACTGTGGATATAGATACTTTCTACCTGATTCCTCCAGCATCTTCACAAGGTCCTTTGCTGTTGTTCTGATTGATTTGCACTTTTTACACCAAACTACATTAATCTCTAGGAGACAGAATGCGTGTCCTTCCTGAGCGGTATGATGGCTGCGTGGTCCCTTGGTGTTTATAGTTGCATACTATTGTTTGCACAGATGAATGTGGTACCTCCAGGTGTTTGGAAATTGCTCCCAAATGAACCAGACTTGTGGAGGTCCACAATTTGTTCCTGATTTCTTGGCTGATTTCTTTTGATTTTCCTATGATGTAAAGCAAAAAAGCAATGAGTTTGAAGGCTTGACATAATTTTCTGGAATTTTCCAAGCTGCTTAAAGGCACAGTTAACTTAGTGTATGTAAACTTCTGACCCGCTGGAATTGTGATAAAGTAAATTTAAAGTGAAACAATCTGTCTGTAAACAATTGTTGAAAAAATTTCAATTCAAATGCACAAAGTAGATGTCCTAAACAACTTGCCAAAATTATAGTTTGCTAATATGAAATCTGTGGAGTGGTTAAAAAAAAATAGGTTTTAATGACTTCAACCTAAGTGTATGTAAACTTCTGACCTCAACTGTATATCAAGATTTTAAAGTCTAATGTTACAAAATCTGATGAGCCAATATGGCAGCGTTTAAAATTAATGAAAGACTTCATATTAAGATACATATTGTATATGATAGTCAGTGTTGGATAGATTACTTCTTAAATGTAATCTGATAGTGACTACAAATTACCAGTGTTGGGTATTATTGATTACAAAGTTATTAGTTACGGACACAGATTAGTGTAACAAATTACAATTCTTGTAATCAGATTACAGTAACTGACCTGTTACAAATATTTAGAAAAAAAATATTATTTTTGTGTAATACAGTTAAAATGTGAATTTTTGTTCACATGTACATCTGTGATCGTCTGTGACAGCTGAAGGGTGTGACAATGAACAAGGAGAAAATAGACATTTTTAATTTGAAAGTAACTTTTAAAGTAAATTAATTAGTAATGTGTTTACTTTTTCAATGAATCAGTAAAGTAATCTGATTATAATTTTAGAGAAGTTATTAATTTGCAGATGATTACTTTTTAAGTAACTTACCCAAAACTGCAAATTACACAGTTAAAATCATAATTTTAGATTACATTTTTAAGGTAATTTAATCTGATTACTTTTGGATTACATGTTGCATGTTTTGATGAAAATCATTCATTGTAAGTACAATTTACACACTTTTTCATTGAACATCAGTAAACATGGAATCAGTGGGTAATGTACTCGATATGTAATCATGAAATACATAAAAGTAATCTGATTACACATTTAAAATATACTCTAATTACAAGTAATTGGTTTTTGTAATCTTATTATGTAATCCAAATTGCACGTAATACATTTTCACCCAACTCTGATGATAGTCTCACATTGCACTGACTATTTAGACAGGAAGAGATCGATATTTAAAGCAACCAATCACAATTTGTTTTTACATGCTGCTTAGGGCAGTTTTACATCTGCCTGCACTGTTTTGTAATAGATTTTCTATGTAAATATGGGCTAGATGGACGTCTTTGACCATCTTGGTGTTTTAGAGCCCATATCAAGTTAAAAATACTCCATGTCTCAAGACACCTGTATTTGCAAGAACGTGTTTGGTCTGAACGGCTGTACTCCCGGAAGTTGCATTAGGTCAGCCAATCACATCAGATCTTACAAGGTGCTTTCCAGTTTTGTGAATGGACTGTGGGTGATCTGTGGGAGTGCTGTCTGAGGCTGAGGCAACATAAATGATAACTATCTCATTGTTGTCTCTTTGTACAGGCATTATCACAGCATAGAGGTTTTCACACATTATGACCTGTTGAGTCTTAACGGCACCAAAGTGGCGGAGGGTCACAAGGCCAGTTTCTGTCTGGAGGACACTCAGTGTGATGAGGGTAAGAGATCACATGACGGTTCAGTACTGTTACAGCCAAATTTTTATGTTACACCACACTTAGACATACTACAGCGAACTGAAACATTATTGGTGGTGATGGCTATTGAAATTATTACTGTAATTTCCACGGGAAACGACGACTTGCCAAAGTAAAAATCTAGTTCACTTCCATTTTTCCATCAGTCTCTATAAATGTTAATGAAATCTCAATATCTAATAATTGTCTGTTATTTTTATTCATGCAGGTATTCAGAAACAATATATTTGTGCCAATTTTGGTGAGCAGGGCATCACTGTTGGCTGCTGGGACACTTACAGACATGACATTGATTGTCAGTGGATCGATATCACAGATGTGAAACCAGGAGATTACATATTCCAGGTACCATTTACACCACTTCTCATGTGCAATCAGAATCTATTTCAATGTCTTACTTAAGTGACTCTGCCTGACAGGTTATAATCAATCCAAACTATGACATAGCTGAATCAGATTACACCAACAACATCTTGAGGTGCAAATGTCGCTATGATGGATACAGGATATGGACGTACAACTGTCATACAGGTGAATCAGTGAGAAACACCGTATTCAAAGTCGTTCATTTTTGTTTAAACCCCTCAAATGTAAATCTCTACTTTGCATTTCCTCTACTGAGACAATTAAGAATCAATGACAGACATTGTATGCCAACAAACTTGTACCTTTGATACTTTTTTAGGTGGCTCGCGGAGTTCAGACATTGATGAGTACCCTGGAATGAGCAACCAGTTGTTCCACAGATAGAAGAAACTGTCAAGATAAACAAAGGCTCTCAGTGGCGAATGCTGCAAGCTGTCACTCAGACTTTTACAATTTGATAGACCACTAGAGAGACTCACAACTGTGCTGGGAGCAAGACATCCAGAACTTTAAGTGCAGACACTGACCTCTGCCATTTTTACAGACCTCCAAGTGTAGATTCACCCTTTAGGTTGAAAGACATATCATGTTTTTGCATGATTCCTGCAACAGTATACCACGCTTGCTTTGAACAGAAAGTATGTCACTTCCTTAAAATGTACTGTACTGATCGCATTTGTCACTTAGTCTTTACAAACTGATGCCATGAAGTATTGTTTAAACTGTCATGCGAATTGGGATCATCATCAATGCTTAAATTCTTCCAGATGCTTTTTCTCTATTGTAATATAACTTTAAGGGATAGTTCACCCCAAAATGAAAACTTTCATTCACTCTCCCTCAACACAAATGCATTGTTAGAAAGTCATACAGGTTTTGAACAACCCATGAGTAATTGATAACAGTTTTAGGTGAACCATCCCTTTAAAATATTGCAGTTTCATACAATCCATCTTTAACTTCTCATGTATACAATTACTTGCAGCTCTTTTACACTTATGTGGTTATTCATCAAGCATGTTAAGTAATTTATTACTGTATGTTCAGTCAGGGATTGTCTTGTAAATGTATGCAATGTGAAACTGTAATTTGTTGCTAATTTTTTTGAAAAAGCTCCCTCCGTTTTATGAGGGTAACTATGACCAGTTAATTGTTTTTAAGAGTGTGTATATGACTGAAACAACACACATTGTGAAACCATTGCATTGTTTACTATAGCAAATATATTACATGGAGACATTTTTTTAATGTTTTAAATTTTGTGAACAATAAGAAACTATTTCAGAAGTGACAGCAATAAAACACACACATAAAAATGCAATAATAAAAAAACAACAGGTTAAGGTATCAAACAATTTTACAACAATAAAACATGTTTTAAAGAACTGGCAATGTTTTTAACTCTCTCCTTCACTTCCATTTCCTTTATTTTAAATTGTATAGTATAGGTTACTTTCTTTAAAAAGAGTGCAATTTAAAAAAACAGTAAGATGACAAATAAATATACAACAAATATTAACTGTAGAAACGAAAACAGTTGCAATAAGGAATTCTCTAGATTCTGCTGTACATCTGCAAAAAAATATTTCCTAAAGACAGAAATATCTGATCAGCCAAAAAAAAAAAAAAACATTTGGTCTACATTCCAATCGCAAAACGACACATCCCAAACATGAGATCTATTGCAGTGTTAAAAGCCCAGTCAGATGCTGAAAGATGCCATGCTAAGGCAAACAAGTGAGTTAACAAAGCCACATTTTATGCTTAAAAACAAGAAAGAAACTCATTTAAATGCTTATGAGAAAGCACAGAAAGGCAGAGAAAATTAAAAAAAAAAAACACTTGTGGGATGCCACATACATTTTATGGACACCTATGTTTGAGCATTTCCACTTATGCCATAAAACCATAAAAAAGATCCATAGCTTATTCATAGCCTTTCCTTTCTTTGTGCTCTTATACATACACACATCTGTGGGAATGGTACAAAAGGGGGAATGGTAAATTTCATGCTGTTGGTCTTGACATTTAATGGCCAGGTTTGCTTTCAGTGGTGTAGTAGTTGCTTAGGTTAATGTTGCAGAGAATTCTGTCAATTTAAAAAACAAAAACAGTGTAGTCTAAATGTGAAATGGAACTCTGGAAGGCATTTTCATTGAGAGTCAGAAGCGTTTCCCCCTTGAGCCTCCTCTCAAACCCAGCGCTCTGGTCACCATCCTGCGAGCTACCACTGTGTCTGTACGTGGCCTCTCTTTCAGCGGCTGAATAAACTCTGTATCAAAGACAAAACATAATATTTGTCAATCAAATCTTAGGGACACTGTTTTCAAGATATACAGTTGAATTCAGTAGTTTACATACACATAGGTTAAAACTCATTTTTTAACCACTCCACAGATTTAATAATAGCAAACTGTAGTTTTGGCAAGTCGTTTAGGACATCTACTTTGTGCATGACAAGTAATTTTTCCAACAATTGATTACAGACAGTTTTTTTTTTTTTTAAACAGTCAGAAGTTTACATACACCAAGTTAACTGTGCCTTTAAGCAGCTTGGAAAATTCAAGAAAATTATCCAAGCCTTTAGACAATTAGCTTCTGATAGGTGGTGTACCTTGGATGTATTTTAAGGCCTACCTTCAAACTCAGTGCCTCTTTGCTTGACATCATGGGAAAATCAAATGAATTCAGCCAAGTCCTCAGAAAAAAAAAAAAACTGTGGACCTCCACAAGTCTGGTTCATCCTTGGGAGCCATTTCCAAACACCTGAAGGTACCACATTCATCTGTGCAAACAATAGTACGCAAGTATAAACACCATGGGACCACGCGGCCATCATACCACTCAGGAAGGAGATGCATTCTGTCTCCTAGAGATGAACAGTTTAGTGCAGAAAGTGCAAATCAATCCCAGAACAACAGCAAAGCACCTTGTGAAGATGCTGGGGGAAACTGGTAGACAAGTATCTATATCCACAGTAAAACGAGTCCTATATTGACATAACCTGTAAGGCTGCTCAACAAGGAAGCCACTGCTACAAAACAGCCATAAAAAAGCCAAATTACAGTTTACAAGTGCACATGGGGACAAAATATTACTTTTTGAAGAAATTTCCTCTGGCCTCATGAAACAAAAATGGAACTTTTTGGCCATAATGATCATCGTTATGTTTGGATGAAAAAGGGTGAGGCTTGCAAGCTGAAGAACACCATCCCCAACCGTGAAGCATGGGGGTGGCAGCATCATGTTGTGGGGGTGCTTTGCTACAGGAGGGACTGGTATACTTCACAAAATAGATATGAGGAAGGCATCATGAGGAAGGAAAATTATGTGGATATATTGAAGCAACATCTCAAGACATCAGCCATGAAGTTTAAGCTCAGTCGGAAATAGGTCTTCCAAATGGACAATAACCCCAAGCATACCAACAAAGTTGTGGCAAAATGACTTAAGGACAACAAAATCAAGGTATTGGAGTGGCCATCACAAAGCCCTGACCTCAATCTGAATGAATTTGTGGGCAGAACTTAAAAAGCAAGGAGGCAGACAAACCTGTCTTAGTTACACTTGTTCTGTCTGGAGAAATGGGCCAAAATTCCAGCAACTTATTGTGAGAAGTTTGTAGAAGGCCAACCAAAACATTTGACCCAAGTTAAACAATTTAAAGGCAATGCTACCAAATACTAACAAATTGTACGTAAACATCTGACCCAATGGGAAGTTATGAAAGAAATAAAATATGAAAGAAATAATTCTCTTTACTATTATTCTGACATTACACATTCTTAAAATAGTGATCCTAACAGGGAATGATTTCTATGATTATATGTCAGGAATTGTGAAAAACTGAGTTTAAGTGTATTTGGCTAAGGTGTATGTAAACTTCTGACTTCAACTGTATGTCTTGTGATGCACTGAAATGAAAAATCTGAAACCACAAAATGCATATTTTCTAGGCTTGGAATCAATGCCTTTTTCACATATCGACAATCAGAAAATTGTCCAGGAGATTGAGAGATATAGATAGATAGAGAGATATCTATCTATCCTTTTTCCAGATATAAATAAAGCTGCTCATTTCACCATAGTCTTTTTCGCAACTTTAGTCAAGTGTGAGCAGAAGGGTAAATTAAAAGGGGGTCACACACGGGACACTTCTGGCAGAAATTCTGTAAAAATTCAGAAGCGCCATGGAGCTCAACTCAGTTTGCGCATTTACACCAGTTTCATACACTTACCTTCAAACTCAATGTCACTTTGTTCATTCCTGAAGTACAAAAACCATCATAAGATTTGGGTGCATGGTGACTAGATCCACAGCATCAATGCATCCTGTGTTGTGAGACCTGTGCCTTGTCTGCTTGTCCCCTGTGGTCTCCCAACGCTTTTACACTAGACTACATGAAACATGGCCAACTGAGTGAACTGGAAAGCATGCAAATTAGATTTCCAATTTAAATATCGACTAATGATAATACATCAATGCCTCAAATATATTGATTACATAACGTGACGATCAATAATCAATATTTTATTAAATGCCTAATATTTTCCTATTCTAATTGTTTTTCCTTGTACCTGTCCATCATCCATGTTGTCTAATTTATATATATATATATATATATATATATATATATATATATATATATATATATATATATATAGTTTGTCCCCAACAGGATCCCTTACAGATTCAGTTTAATTTGCAATGTGTGAATTTGCACGTATGATTGAGAGGTTCAATTGAACAGGTGTTTTGACACCTATGATGTGGAGTGCTACTCAAACAGTAGATAGGGATATTTGGAAAATCATGGTTTTACTATAGTAATATTGTATTAACCATGACTGTTGTAGGCTAACCATATTTTGTTTAGTTTTTTGAATGAAACAATGGTTTTACTAAAGTAATATGTTAGTAACTATGAAAAATAATTAGCATTTCATGCCATTTTCGTCCAAGCTTGATTCGGCGGCCGAAATTTCAGTGCATCCCTGTAAAGTGACAGGTACATTTGACTCTAGTCCCCAGAAACTTCTAATGGCGCCGCCATGACAGTGAAACGATCAAAGTTGCCACCATAAACATACAAGTACACCACAAAAGATACCATCCTAGTACCAGTCCTGGTGTGTTCAATGGGTTGTTAGCCAGAAGAGACACCATTTTTAATTTTGTGTGACTGAAAACAACTCCATGAGGGATAGATGTATAGTCCGTTCATTGGGTTGTGCTAAACTTTCTAAATATCATCCTATGTTTTTGAGTTTTTTTTGTCAATGGGATTTCTTTTAGTATGATGTATTTGTAGCGTTTTGTCAGATGAACAATCGACACTCTACACAACCTATTCAACAGACTGTACGAACTATCACTGAGATCTATTTGTAATGTAGTTGCGATCGGCATCAAGACCATGGAAAACGACATCCATTTTATATACTATGACAAAGTGGTTGTCAGGGATTCTTTATAGCTCAGCTTACCTGCTTGTCTAATTGCTTTCCACTTTGCTTTCTGGCTTCCTTCTGAGAGTGTGCGGGCCTTTAGTAAAGGATGCTTAAGAAAGAGAGCCTGTGTAGCTGAGCAGAAACAAATATGAGTAAGTCAGACATACTGTACGCGACACATAAATCGATTGGACTTAAGAATGCTTGCTAAAATAATACCTGCAGATTGACTTGAAAATATGCCGAGTGCATGAGTGTTATCCACCCACTTGATCTTCATCCTCCCCTCACTGTAAACAATAAGTCCTCAACTAGCCACTAACTTGTCAACAATCACAAATATTGCTGAATGAGGTACATGCTGAAACAAAGTCTGAGCTATACTAAAAGCTTGCCTGAAAGCAAACATTACCTGCAGCCGGCAAAGGCATCGAGGAGGTCATCCGTTTTAAACATGGCGGGAAAGTTATAGATCTCAATAACATGTGCAAACTCCTCTTGATTGAGCCAGATATTTGCATAGCCAGAGTAATCATTGCAAGTATTCTTTATGACGATGTCCCCATGTTTCAGGTTGGCTTTGATCTAACACAACCACAACGGAATGAAAGACAAACTACAACATGTGAGTGAACAGACCAAAGAGATAATGGCTATTATATTTAAGAGCTCCAATAAGTTCTAGTACACTGGTTACCCACCTCGGAGTGCAATTTTTCAGTTTCATAACTGCTCTGAGGCTGGATGGTTGCATCTGTGTTGTCAAAACAATCTTCATCTGCTTGATCATCTAATGTCAAAGACATTATGGCAGATACTGTCCGGTCCCAGTCAGGAGGCCACGGAGATGGTCCAGACCTTGAAAGCAGCACAAACTCCTGATCATCCAGTGACTGGTGATTACTGTCCGCCCCTGGCTTCTCATTGGCTACAAGTGGTCCGTCCACAATGTCAGATCTGGTTTCCTCTGATGATGGGTTCAGATTCTGCTGCTCCAGATCTGTCGAGTTTTCAGACCCCTTCTGTCTCATAGCCAGTGGAACATAAATATGCTTGTCTGGCCGTCTGCCGTCTCGTCTGTTATTAGATCTGGGCACCTTTGGTCGACTGTTGCCTTTGTCCTCCATTTTCCTGCCCCGACTGTTTGCTCGAACATGAGAAATGCCCTCTGTGTCGCTACTATCCTCTTGTGAATCCAAACTGACAGACAAACCACAATAATGAGTCACCAGAATTCAGTTTCTTTAAACTGTCAAGCACACACACTACAAGAATGAAGCTTGCCACCCTGCACCAATATACAACAACAAAGGTGGCAATCTTGAGTCGTGTAGTGTGTGCTTGGCAGTTCAAATTTGGTGCAGGACGACAAGCTTCAGTCTTGTAGTGTGAGCTTGGCTTAAGTGAGCGAATGTGAAATTAGCTCGGGTATCTTTACCTGACATTGGAATAGCACACTACGACCCTACGGGCCCAGCCCTCGTCCACAGAGAAGGTGCTGAGGATGGGGTGGTTTTCAACAATTTTGTGAGTCAGAAAACGAAGTCGGCTTGGGAGAGGTGGGAAGAGCAGGACACTACAACAGAGAGACATTTTAATGAGACAATATTCCATCAGGCCAAAGTTTGAAAATTCAAGCATTTGCAGCATGTCATCTAAAACTAAAAAGTTATTATACATGCAATTTTTATGACTTGTCAGTCACACTGTAGGACCAATGAAAATTAACAAGTGAGGGCAAAACCAAAGGTGAAAAACTTAAGAAACTTTTCCTTCCACACATGTAAACATTAAGTCAAAATATTTATTTTTAATCATTTACACACACACACACACACACACACACACGTTTGTAATAACGTACAGATTTTTCTCCTATGGAAAGAAATTGGTACTTTTATTCACCAAAGTGGCTTTCAGCTGATTACAATGTATAGTCAGGACACTCAAATGTTCAGAACTTCTTAAACTACTTCTCATAAAAAAAAAAAAAAAAAATCCTCTACATGCAGCAAAGACAGCTTTGCAGATTATTGCCATTCTAGCTGTCAGTTTTCCCAGATACTCAGGTGACATTTCAGCCCATGCTTCCTGTAGCACTTTCCATAGATGTGTCAGTCTTTTTTTAGCTGATCCCACAAAAGCTCAATGGGGTTAAGATCCATAACACGCTTTTCCAATTATCTGTTGTTCAATATCTGTGTTTCTTTGCCCACTCTAACCTATTATTTTTGTTTTTCTGTTTCAAAAGTGGCTTTTTCTTTACCATGAAACTGGTGTTGAGCGGGTAGAATTCAATGAAGCTGTCAGCTGAGGACATGTGAGGCATCTATTTCTCAAACTAGAGACACTGATGTACTTACCCTCTTGTTTAGTTGAGCATCTGGCCTTCCACATCTCTTCCTGCCCTTGTTAGAGCCAGTCGTCCTTTGTCTTTGAATTTCAATCATTGTATAGCCCAACTATAATTTATGATCAGTTAAATGCCACTTTGCTGCCACAGGATTGGCTCATTAGATAATCGCATGAATAAGTAGGTGTACAGGTGTTTCTAATAAGGTGGTTGGTGCGCATATAGAGAGAGAGAGACATTTAATATGTTCACCATCCTGAAAAAGTGATACAGTATGTGATAAGTTACCTTTTCTGGTCATTTCTCTGCTGAAAGCTTTCCAGTTCCTCAAGGACTCTATGGATAAATTCATTCTCTTGTTTGGGACGGTAACATCCATCAATGCAAGGAAAAGCCAGGATGAGGATTATCTTGTTCAACAAAGACTTACGCGAGTGTCAGTCCTGATTTCAACATTAACAGATTGAGCAGCATATCAGTAACATACAGGCCAAGCATGACTTATGTAAATCGTGTATATTTAAAGAAAATAATTAACACAGCTTGTATTCGAGGCCAACTGAGCCTTCATTCACCTATAATTGTCGAAAAGAAACCCGGTATTAAGACATTAAAACGTTATGAGTTTGGTGTTAGTATAGTATCAAGCATAAAACTTATATAAACAGTATATAACGTTATAGTATTTGCTTAAAAATAAATAAGACGTATGAGCACAAACTGAATGTCAGGGAAAGTGTACCAATCAATCTAACCGGACATTTAATATTAAACAAATTAGAATTTAACATTAGCCAACTAGCTTAGCACACCAGTTTAATTCAGTAACAGCAAACCCGCTTCAAGACACACATACAACATTTAGACTCGTACCACGGATAAATGATCTTGAAAAAAAAAAAAAAGAGACAAACGATTAAATGCAGTAAAATGTAGTTAGACCCACAGAATTACGATACAGAGGTCGACTTTACCTGATTTCTCTGACGTTATAAGGATTTTCAGTACGCAGCGCGCCCTGCTGGTCAGAAGCTGCATTACAATACAAGAATAAAACATTTTTCACAGACGGCACAAACGGAATTAATTTGTTCATGAAAACGTTTATTGGACGACACATTTTTTCAAAAAGACATTGATACAACACTGATAACAAGATTTACACAAGAAACAGGTTGAATGCTATTTTAAACGCAACCATGCTTTAAGGTGTTTATGGCATTTATGTGTAATAAGGATTATATCGCAGACCCCAATATAAGTACAGAAGTCCACTTGTAAATATAGCAAAATGTAGTGTTTAAAATGCATGGAATAGAAAGCAGACAGTATTTTGTAGAGCGGCACTATGAAATGGAACAATGATCAAGTAATTCAACAGATTTTTTACTAAAAATCATTAAATACAGTTTCCATGTACACAAAACTTAAGCATCTTTATTATTGTTAGAATTCCAGAGAAATAATTTTAAGCACAACCTTATAAAATAAATGGCACAACACAAATTTAAAATAATTCAGTTAAGACACTGGAGAGCTGCTAACTGAGGGACAGCTGATTTGGAGAATTTGGGTAAGGTACTTATAAATATTACTCACTCCCTCTATATAAAATAAAATTTAAGGAATAAGCTGAAAATAAACATAACCTACATTATCTACAGTTTAATACAATCGGGTCTTATGTTATGGAGAAGCAGGTTGAGTCCAGCAGGCCAATAATCATGTTCCACACATGATCCTGTGGAAAGAAATCATGTATTGCATTAAATGCAGGAATATATATTGCATCTATTTCAATTCACTTCAAAAATTTAAAAAAAACATGTGACCGAATGCAAAACAATCTATTTGAAAGAGTGAAATATGAAGCAAAACATTAACCTGTTGTGTGTTTTATCTTGAGCCAATACTTCTATCCTCAAAAATAGTGATCTCCACCTTTGAAAGCTCAGGTTAAGGAATACAAATTTTCCATTACCATCAACTGCAGTACGTAAATATATTAACCTCAACTCATTGATGGGCATTTTTGGGCTGCCACCTGTAATTTTTCACACTCAAATTTAAAAGCTCGCAATTTACACATACTTTAAAAAAAAAAGAGTCTCAAATCTTATGTTGAATAGAATAAAAAAAAAATGTAAGCATGTAATTCTGGTTCTGTTCATTCCATCTCCCTCCAAATAGTCTTATTTTATTCCACTAGCTGGCAGAAAGCACTAGATTTTTTTTCCTTCTAACACCTTCCGTCACAAAATGCCGATCTGAAATGTAGGTGGCGCTATAATGCATTTTAGCCCTCACAGATGTGCTCGTCCATAGACATTCAGTCTAATTTTCAGTTCATGCACCAACCTCATTTTGTCTTTGAATACCTCGACCTCTGAGTGGACTAGATCCTCCCCTTTATGATGATATATATAACATTTTATCATCAATAGTCAATAACTTATTTTAGCATGCTTTTCCTGCTGGATGGCATATTTTGTTCAGCACATCTATATAATATTGGATTATTCACACAAAGTCCACAGACATGTAAAAATTGCTTTTTTTTTTTTTTAGAAAATAGCTTAAGATAAAAGCTTCATACACGTTTCAATTTCTAGAAATGTACCACACAAAAAGATTGCAGACTAAATTTATTCATTTTTTTTTAATTCTTGAGAAACACATCACTATTGTTCAGCACAAAACCACCCAAATATAGTGCAGAAGTTATTGGGAAATTTTTTTTAGTCTCTTGTCTGTTGCAAGCTTCATTAAAGCTTTAATATGCCTTTTCTGGTATTCTCTCTTTTGAAACCTGGATGGCCTCAGATAGATCGCTGACTATAGCTTTGATATCTTTTGAACTGTGACATGTTTCAATTTTGCTGCATAGTCAATATCTGGGGAGGGATATCTTTTACAAGCTTTGCATTATAATATGGTAAACATTGGATCAACGAATTTTGCTGTGCACCAGGGTGTGTGCCTCCACTAGAGGGCTCTGTTTGCTCACATAGAAGACAATGCAGATGCAGCATTTTGTTTTTATATCACAATTTCAATTAGCGATTTCACAATTTTAAACAAATGTAATAGGCTAGGACATTTTTCTGTGTGCGCTGTGAGTCAAATGGGAAAGTAGCAAGCTAGCACTGGAACAGCAGTGGCACTATCACAAGGGAAGGTTAAATTACACTTATTTGGGTGAAAAGTGCTAATCAATAATGCAGAAGACAGGGTATTAAGTCCCAATGAGATATTAACAACACCACCCTCCCCCTCTATTGCTTTTTAAACTGAATTACACAATTCACGTGGGGTTACAGTCACGTAATTCCGGACTAATCCGCAACAATCACATCCCTGATTCATATTAATATTTCTAATACATAACTCTAGGTGGCGCTGATTTGCGATGTGAATGTTTTTAGGCCTGATTTTATTATTTTACAGTATGAAACAAATACGAAAGTGATGGTATTCTCTGAAAAGTTCCGACTCTAAGCCTTCAAATGATAACTCATATGCCTGACTTTTGCATTAGGAGACTTGAACATTTTAAGTGTAAACTTTTTTGCGAAATAGCACCTCCATTTGGACTCACCGGGGGTCCGCAGATTTGAAAAGGTTAACAAGTGAGTAGTAAACCTTTTTCTTGTAAAAAAGGATACAACTCTGAGCCCTCTCTCTATGGGATCCGTGAGGAGAAGCCCAAGCGGAGCATAAATTTTCTCATTCTGCTCCTGGATGTACTTGCCGATCTTTTTCAGCACCTGAATGAAATAAACATAAGTGTCATATTGATCAAATGTCTTAATGTCTCTACTAGGTTTTGATTATAAATGGTAAACTGCAAATAAATCAATGTAATCCAGTCAGAAACAGACAAATATCTCCAGTCAGAATGTATAAGTGCACATTTACTTTTTCATAGTGGGTTTCCATACAGAGGAAGATTGAGTATGCAGTGAGACAGGCCAGACAGCCTTCCAGATATGACCGGCCTCCAAGCTTCTCTGCCTCTGCAAATAGATTATTCAGGGTCTGCATAGTCTCTTCAAACTGCTGCTTGTCAATCTGGGAAAAAAAAAAAAAAAAAGAAAAAAAGTTTAAAACAAGTTCAATAAATGTAAACTTTCACAATAACAGTAATGCAGTTTTTGCAGTTTCTACTCACCCTGCTCTCCAGCTCTGTGGGGAACTTAGTCTGAAACTTGCAGATGGTCCCAGAGGTGTAGTCTCTCTGAACGAAAACCTTGGAGGCGACTGCTGCTTGCCGGAGGTCCTGCAAGCTGTGCGTCTGTATAGAAAAAAAACAATGTACATATTAATCACCCAAAAATGACAATGGTAATCATTATTTACTTGGTTGTTGCAAACCTGTATGACTTTCTGTCTTACGTGGAATACAAAAGGAGATGTTAGGCAGAATTTTAGGGACAGATCTTGTCTTCCATACAATGAAAGTGAATGGCGACAGAGTGAATACTCAGCTGAACATCTCCTTTTTTATTCCTTGGAAAAGAGAAAGTCATAAAAGTGTGGGACAAGGGGGTGAGTAAATTAGGACATTTCTGGGTGAAATATTCAAAAAAGATACATTTAAAATAAAACAAATGAATAAAGCTCATATAAAAACAAAGTAAAAAAACACAGTAACGCCCTGATATCACAATCAAGTGTGTCCAAATGAAATAAGTCAAATCTGGTGACAACCAGACGCTCATTTCAAGAATGTGACCTGGTTTTGGATTTATACGAGTATACTGACAAAAATTAAATGAAGGAACAGAATAATCGACGTCGATCATCATCTCGATCCGCCACTGAATACAAAATAATAACCGTATTATTTTGTGACAAATGAATGATTCAAATGGTTGAGAAATTATTACAACATGTTACTTCAAGCGTTCACATTTCGTCGTGAACAAGAGGAAAGTATATTAGAAAATTGTTTGTATTCGCGTACCTCCGCCATAGTGGCTCCTGCTGCTCTTCCTGTTATTCAACCTCCTGTACACCTCTAAAGACCGACCGGTTGGAACCTTTTGCTACATTCATCAGTTCCGTTTAAATACTTATTGGCATGGCCCCTCAAATGTACTGTAACCGCTTACTAATCACTAATAACGTTTGTAACCACACGGATTCACAGGTAACATGATAAATATTTGTGAATATAATGGTCCTCTTTGGTCCTTTAATATAGTAAAGGCGTTGAATGCAATAATTTTCTGAAAGGCTTTAAATGTGATAAAGGCCCAACATTTTATAATTTGGTTTTAAAAGATACATGTATTTTTAAAGTTCACACAATAAAAGAGAAAACTGTGAAATTTGCCTGTTTTAGTGATCTTTTCTTTCTTTTTTGTGCCATCTAAAAAAAAAAAGGAATATTTTACTCACTGTTGTATCTGTACAGTGACATGCCTGTGTCAGCTGGCTAGCAAAAATAAAATAAACAAAATTATTTAATGTCATCAAGTTGTCCCTCACTGGATTTTCCTCCCAGTAGAATCTTACCACACTATTTTCTTCAAGAATCCTAACGCTGCTCTTTTCCATACAAAAACCCTTCATATTGACCACTGCTCTCTATGCTAAAAATACCATAAAAGTAGTCCATACAACACATAGCTGTTGTACGGCCCCAGAATGCTTGGAATATAGTGCACTTGTCATATAGACTACTGTTATGATAATAATAGTAAATAATAGTGCTTTATTGTATTTGTCCTTTATGAAGTTTGAAAGATCCTGCTCATTATAAACTGTTTTTCAATGGAATAGAGCTGCTTAAAATATCTATTTTTATGTTCCAAGAAAAAATCCAGCATGTAGGATTTGAACAACATTAGGGTGAGTAAATGAGGTCTGGGTGAAAACACTCTATTTTGTGTTTTTTTAATAAATAATTTTCTTAGACAATGTCAAGAGAATTTTCTAAAAAGCTTCTTCAAAAGCTGGAAAGATTACCACATTAATTCAGTTCCTTTACAATATACACACATTTGCTCTTTGCCCGATTCGCTGAAAATGGCTCCGTTAATGTTTTCACATTCACAGTTATGAATGAGAAACAAATCACATACAGTGCATGACATATTTTATATTCAAAATGGCAAATTTCGCCAAATGGTGAATAGTTTGCACCACAGGAAATTACTGTCGGTAGGTACAACATTTCAATCATAAAACAGTGGTCAAATATTGCATGATTAGTTAGATACTTACATCTCACGTGACACAAACACTCTTAACCTGAACTGCTTGATGTGCGGTGCTGGGATAATCCATGATGTTCCCGTTTAGCGTCTTAAATTTGAGTCTCGCCTTCATCGATTTGATTGCTATCTCATATGACACTGACGAGCGTGATAGACTACTGAGTGCAGGGATGGATTACCGACCGGGCCAATGGGGCCAGTGCCCAGGGCCTGGTCTTTAAGGTTGCACGATCCAGTTTGACGATTCCCCCCACTTGAAAACTCAACCATGAAAATGAAAACACCCCCTATAATAAAGTTTTCATCCTAAAAAAAGGAATAGTATGTTTGAAACATGTGTATAAAATCATGACCACTCACATTAAAATGATGACTCCAGTCATATCAGTAACCTAATAAAAGCTGTATTATTCTACTTGGAGATGAGGGTCCCCTCATGAGGGCTGCCATGTTGAGATCACATGACCAGTCAAATGCTTAACCCTCCTATTGCGTTTGGGTCATTTTTGACCCTGTAGAGTTAAATCAGACTTTTAAATACCACATCGTTTTTCGCTCGGGAACCAAATGCAAGACTACCCAAATGAACATAAAAACTAAATTCTTAATATTTTTGAAGAAATTATTTAAGAGATATAACTTTATAAAATTAACTTTATAAAACTGTTACATCTTTTGTAGCTACATTCAATTGTGGCTTTACACATGATATTATGCATATATTTGTGGACATTTATGAATTAGATTTTTCTTAAATACTTTACTTACATTTAGCTTCTTTCAAATACTCTCACACACACTTTTTTGTCTCAAAATGGGACTGCATCTTGTTTACAAAAATGCACACATATAGACATACAGCACACAGAGCAGACAAAACAGATGTAACAAACATAACAAATAAACTATATCAAAGGAAAGATGGCCTAAAGGGAGGTGTGGTAAGAGAAAAAGTTCAAGCATACATAGTCTGATTAATGATTGAAGGAAGAATTTCTCCTTTTTATTATCATATATAATAACATATATATTTTCAGTTAACATGCCAAAAATATAGATATTTTTACATGTATGAACAGCTAAGATGTTAAACAATGAGCTACAATATGTTTTTTGGTGAAAACAATTGGATTATGATGTAAAGATGCGGACGCTGAGGCAGAATCCATGTGCAGATGTTTATTAATAATCTACAGCAAACAGGTTAGAGTCGGCAGGCAGATATCGTATACGTTAAAGCAGGCAGAGGTTCAACACAGTGAAGCAGTCAAATCCGTAGCAACAGAGCAAAGGGGTAATTCCAAATAAGCAAGACGGGTTAAAGCAGGCAAAAGGTCATACACAAGTTAACAAGACAATGACAATGGAAATAACGCTCGGTAAGGCAGGTAAACTGGCAATACTTCGCGATGGCCTGTTAGCCAGGCCATGCTTAAATATCATTAAGACAGGAAATAAACAAAGAAGCAGAGGGAGTGGCATACAGTCAGTACTCGGGAGAGGGCTCCCTCTGCTGGCGTGACGTTACAGAATCCCCCCCCCAGGAGCGACTCCTGGCGCTCGACGAGGGCGTCCCCGTGGCCGTGGTGCTGAACGATCGGGTCTGGCTCGATGGAAGTCCCTGATAAGAGTTGGGTCCAAGATATCATGGGCGGCTACCCAAGACCTCTCCTCAGGGCCGTACCCCTCCCAGTCCACCAAATACTGGAGCTGACCACCTCTCCTTCTTGAGTCCAACAACTCCCTAACCGCGTAAGCAGGGGACCCATCAATATCCAGCGGTGGAGGTGGTTCCTGATTCTCAGTGTTGGGGTCAGCACCCAGGTGGACCGGTTTGAGGATAGAAACATGGAAGGAGGGAGAAACACGATAATTAATAGGAAGCTCCAATTGATAAGTGACTTCGTTAATCTGTCTTAGAATTTTGAACGGGCCTACGTACCTTGGACTTAGTTTTCTGCTTGGTAGCCGCAACTTGAGATCCCGTGTAGAGAGCCAGACCCTTTGTCCAATTCGGTAGGGAGGATGTGGACGACGTCGTCTATTAGCTTGAAATTCCTGATTCCTGACAGCTCTTTGCAGGTGTACATGAGCGGAGTTCCACACCCTCTCACTACGACGAATCCAGTCATCGATTGCAGGTACAGTAGAAGGTTCACCTGACCATGGGAACATAGGGGGTTGATAACCAAGCACGCATTGAAGTGGGGTGACACCAGTGGAGGAGTGTTTTAAGGAATTTTGGGCATATTCTGCCCATGGTAGAAACTCTGCCCAGCGATGCTGTTCACGACTACAGTAAGACCGAAGATACCGGCCAATTTCCTGATTCAGCCTCTCCACTTGACCGTTGGACTGCGGGTGATATCCTGAGGTCAGGCTGACATTGATGTCCAGCTGCTTGCAGAAGGCTCTCCAAACCTGCGATGTGAATTGAGCTCCCCTATCGGAAACAATATCCTCAGGAATACCAAAGACTCTGAAGACATGTTGAAAGAGTGCTAGAGCTGTTTCCATGGCTGTGGGGAGGCCCTTCAAGGGTACTAAACGGCAGGATTTAGAAAAGCGGTCAATAATAACTAAAATTGTCGTGAATCCGGTTGATGGAGGTAAATCTGTGACAAAATCAATAGACAGATGAGACCAAGGTCGTTGTGGGATGGGCAGAGGTTGTAGCAGACCAGAGGGTAAATGTTTAGGCGTTTTGGACTGGGCACATATTGAGCAGGACTTGACAAAATTGGCTACATCCTTAACCATTGAAGGCCACCAGAATGAATTTTGTGTGAGACTGAGTGTTCGTGAGATACCTGGATGACCTGAGCAGAGTGAAGTATGGACCCATTGTATGACTCAAGCACGAAGGTTCACCGGAACATATTGTTTATTGGGGGGACAATTGGGTGGTGTGGGTTCATTCTGTTGCCCCCCGTTGAATTTCCTCCATCAGATCCCATGTAACAGGTGCAACGATTATTGAGGGTGGTAGAATAGGTTCGGGCATGGATTCTGTCTGGGGATGGCTATGTAGTCTGGATAGGGCATCTGCCTTGCTATTTTTACTTCCTGGTCTGTATGTTACAGTGAATTGGAATCTGGTGAAGAATAGGGACCAGCGTGCTTGCCGAGGGTTAGTCTCTTGGCACTCCTGACGTACTCTAGGTTTTTATGGTCGGTGATAATCATGAATGGATGGGTAGAACCCTCCAACCAGTGTCTCCATTCTTCGATTGCAGCCTTCATGGATAAAAGTTCCTTATTGCCGACATCATAGTTGCGTTCTGCGTCCGTGAGTTTCCTTGAAAAGTAAGCACAGGGATATAGCTTGCCTGGTTGTCCATGACGTTGGGAGAGTACTGCTCCAATTCCATTGTCCGAAGCATCAACTTCTACGACAAATGGTAAACTGGGATCTGGATGCTTGAGGATGGGTGCCGTTGTGAAACTGTACTTAAGTTTGGTGAAGGCTTGTGTGGCATTTTCAGTCCACTTCAATTTTGAGGGTTTACCCTTCAGCAGAGATGTTAAGGGGGCTGCAATAGTGCTATAATTGCGGATGAAGCGTCGGTAGAAGTTGGCAAATCCAAGAAAGTGCTGTAGTTCCTTGACTGTGGTCGGTTGGGGCCATTCAGTGACTGCCGTAACCTTTGAGTTATCCATTTCTACACCCTGATGGCTGATGTTATACCCCAAGAATGAAGTTTGTTTAACATGGAACTCGCATTTCTCTGCTTTTACATAGAGTTGGTTTGCAAGTAGTCTGGAGAGCAGTGACTTGACATGATCTTGATGTTCTAATTCAGACTTGGAATAAATGAGGATATCATCAACGTAAGCAATTACGTACTTGTTTAGGATGTCCCGGAAGATTTCATTGATGAAGGACTGAAAGACTGCTGGTGCGTTGGCTAGTCCGTATGGCATGACCTGGTATTCATAGTGCCCCCTAGAGGTCAGAAAAGCTGTTTTCCACTCGTCCCCTTCTTTAATTCTGATAAGGTTGTAGGCGCTCCTGAGGTCTAGTTTGGTGTAAATGGTTGCTTCACGGAGTTGTTCAAGAGCTGAGGGTACTAAAGGTAAGGGATAACTAAATTTGACAGTGACGTTGTTCAAACCTCTGTAATCGATACACGGCCGAAGTCCTCCATCTTTTTTTCCACGAAGAAGAAACCTGCTGCCGCTGGAGAAGTGGAAGGCCGAATGAAACCTGAACTGAGCGCTTCTTCTATGTATTCTTCCATGGCCTGCGTTTCAGGGTGTGATAGGGGATAAATCTTACTTTTAGGGGGCATGGCATTAGGCAGGAGGTCAATGGCACAATCCCAGGAACGATGTGGTGGAAGAAGTGTTGCTTTGGTCTTGCTGAAGATTTCTTGGTATTCGTGATAACATGACGGAATAGTGACTGGCTTAGAATCTTGACTTTCTATACTCGTGGTTAAACGTGACTTGGTTACAGAGGTGTTTATACAGTGTGTATTGCAGAAGGATGACCATTGTGTAATCTCACCGAGCCGCCATGAGATGACTGGGTCGTGAACTGATAACCACGGGTATCCTAGGATGATTTCGTGGCGGGGGGAATCAATCACATAGAAAGAGATGGTTTCTGAATGGAAAAGACCAACTTGAAGTTTTACGGGCAAGGTTTGTTGGTTGATACCTTCTCCAATAGGTTTATTGTCAATAGCATTGATTTTTAGAGGTGGGTCGCAAGGTTGTGTGGGGATGTTGAATTTTCTGACAATGTTTTGATGAATCAAATTAAGTGCTGATCCGGAGTCGACCAATGCTGTGAAATAAGTGGAGTTATTTTTAGAAGTAATCTTGACTCTGATAGTGAAAAATTTGGTAGACAGAAGAGGGAAATGGTCAACACTCACCCGGCTAGTAGATTTGGTAGTTTTCTGGGTTTTGAGTGGACACACAGCATTAACGTGGCCTGGATTTCCACAGTAGAAACATAAATTATTAATCAGGCGTCAGGTTTTCTCCTCCCTAGAGAGTTTTGCGACACCTAACTGCATGGGTTCAGGGCCAGATTGAGCAGTGGATATAAATGGATTGGATGTTTGAGCAGGTGGATTAATTGCAGCGATTCTCACTGAGAGTGTCCTGGATTTAGCGGGGCAGTTGCGCATGAGGTTATCGATTTTGATAGCGAGAGTCACAAACTCAGAGAAAGAACAATTTTCACCCTTGCAAGCGAGTTCTGCCTGTAACTCAATATTCAAACTTCGTTGGAACATGGCCTTGAGTGCAACATCATTCCAACCACTCTGAGCTGCGATCGTCCTGAACTCAATAGCATATTCAGTGGCTGATCGTCGACCTTGATTCAGTTGCACGAGTTGAGTAGAATTATCCATACCCCCTGCTGGGTATTCAAATACTTCTCTGATCTGTTGGATGAAATACGCAGACGAAGTTTGAATCAAACGATCAGTCTCCCAGACTGCTGCGGCCCAATCAATAGCTTTTCCAGTCAGAAGAGTCATTAGAAAAGCGCATCTTTTCTCATCTGACTCGAAATCATCCTTTTGATGTTTGAAAAAGATTTTTACCTGTCGTAGAAATCCTTTGCAATGCTCTGCAGAGCCGTCAAATTTGTCAGGGAAAGCAAAGCTTACCTTCTTAGGCATGGGCGGCGGCAAAGAATGGAGATATTGTGTGAGATAGGCGTTAGTAGCCTGTAGTTTACTCAGCTGTTCTTGATACTCTTTGAGAATGTCACTTTGGTAAGCAAATGCCTTCTGTAGATTAGAAACTTCTGCTGGAGTCATCGGTGGCGAAGTATTCTGTAAAGATGCGGACGCTGAGGCAGAATCCATGTGCAGATGTTTATGAATAATCTACAGCAAACAGGTTAGAGTCAGCAGGCAGATATCGTATACGTTAAAGCAGGCAGAGGTTCAACACAGTGAAGCAGTCAAATCCGTAGCAACAGAGCAAAGGGGTAATTCCAAATAAGCAAGACGGGTTAAAGCAGGCAAAAGGTCATACACAAGTTAACAAGACAATGACAATGGAAATAACGCTCGGTAAGGCAGGTAAACTGGTAATACTTCGTGATGGCCTGTTAGCCAGGCCATGCTTAAATATCATTAAGACAGGAAATAAACAAAGAAGCAGAGGGAGTGGCATACAGTCAGTACTCGGGAGAGGGCTCCCTCTGCTGGCGTGACGTTACATATGAATGTTTTATAAGATTAAAACTCCACCAGGTCAAAGCTAAACAGATTGTGAACGCAGTAGGAGGGTTCATCTCTGTACCTGCCATGTTATTGGACACTATCACTCATGGATTAAATCCTTCAACCTATTTTACACCAAAAAATAATTTTGGAAGTAACTGTGTATGGAGTTTACTACAATAAACTTGCTTTTTTAAGGGAAGTCACTGACTTTTTTGCGACAGGTAGGTGTCAGTTTACGGCTCTCCACATTAATTTGTATGGTATCCGCAAACAGTGACTTACTGTCATAACATGCTAATTGACCATTATGCTCTCTATTATGGTAAAAGCACAGAGGTTGTTATCTCAGTATAGAATGTCTCTAGTCTATCCCTCACAGCCTCCTTTTCATTTCCATCAGAAATCAAAGATTGAGCTACTGTGAATAAGGTCATCAAATTTTCTTAATAGGAAGTGATTTCTGTTGAAAATCGACTAGAACCACCACACATCACAGGGCCTATGAGACCAGTTTAAATAACTTTTTTCACAGCGAATTAAAACACCCCCAAAGAAACCCCCATTAACAGCCCAAAAGGAAGTTGCAGAAGACCCTAACAGAAGATTTGAATTAAGTATTTTTACTTCCATAATGGTCTGCACAATAATCTATTGACTGTCATTACGTCTTTTAAGTGAAACTGCCATTAAGTGAGATTATGACGTCTTCAATATGCAGCAAATGATCTCGAATAAATTGCTTTATTAGTTCAAAAAGCATTTCCTCTTGCATAGCTGCTTCTAAAGGATCTTCATGTTATTATCTTGTTTTATAGCTCTTTCCAGGAATCCCAATGAGTCAGAGCGTGGTGTTGGAAAAGATCCATTCCCTCCCAGAAATTCTTTTCATTGGTTAGAGTTAGGTTACGGGTGGTGTTAGTGCTCTTCCTGGGAATGGAGTTAGCATTGTTCCAATGGAAAAACAATGAATTTGTGTATTTAGATCAAATGGCTGATCAAACCTTGTTTTTTTGGGGTTCATATGTAGGTTCCTGCAAGCACCAAGCTAAATGTAGTGGGGAAAGAACAGCATTTGGTTAAAAAAATAATCTTGGATTTGGTTGCACTCTCAGTGTGATAATTCTTTTGAAACAGTTACAATGTAATAATTCAGAATGTCTCTGTGGTAAATTCAATCTAATGTAAGCAAGAAGAAGATAATTACGATTCCTCTGTCTTCTTGCTTTAAAAATTAAAAAAAGAAAAGGAAATTGTGTCAGAAGTGGAATTATGTGACAAAAGCTAATGGCAGACAAACAAATGTATTATCCCTTTTGAAATGCAAATAATTTAGTTTTTGCAGAACACAGATGTATTTTAGTTATGTGCTGCATGTAATTAAAATGAGAAAGTAATAATAGCATGAATGAATTTGAAACAGACATTATCTCACTACATACTTTAAATAGTAATCAAGTCTTTGTTTACAAGCATTTGGACAATATTGTCACAACATTTCAGAAATAGGGACACGGATGGGGAAATGGAATGGTGTGTTCCTATTTCTAACTCCTGGGAAAAGAAAGCAGCCCTACACCATGTTTGGTACCACCAAGTTCTGAAAGCAAATAAAATAAAACGATGTTCTTTTATTTGTGATGATACTGAGTTTTACAGTATAAAGTGATTTAATTTTAATTGTATGGTGTACTGTGCTAACTTTGGGCCATGGAGGAAAGTAGGTTAATGCCTCAAACAGTCATCTCTACTTTAATCCATGTATCTTTTAAAATCCCACTTTGAACTTACTTGGATGACTTGTGGTGGAATATATCATAGATAAATCTTTATAATGAGAATGCAAGGAGCAACCAATTCAGTCAACCTTATTTGATAAATTATTAATTTCTGGGATCATTTATTCCCAAATGTTTCCAGAGGGATACCAAGAAGACATTTTTCATGACATATAGCAGGCTCTAACATAGACTTTTTACCATCATTCAAATCCTTTTAGACAGCATCGAAACATCTCAGTTCTATGGACATAAAATATGTGGACATAAAATAAGAGGCTTGCAGGCCTCTTTTTACTTTAACATACCTTGTCAGTCAGTGAGATAAAACCGTAAGCCAGACCACATGAAACAATTTATCAATATAATGAGTAAAAATGTGTTAAAAGTAGATGGAGGTATTTCATAGAACATTTGCTAATGGATGAAGCCATCTAGGTTACTGTTGTAACCTCCGTTCCCTGATGGAGGGAATGAGACATTGTGTCGAAGAAGTGACATTAGGGGTCTCTCTTGAGAGCCTTATGCACCTCTGAACTTTGAGAAAAGGCCAATGAGAAATTGGCTCATATCGGTATTGAGTGTCACCCAGCCCGCTGCTCTGCATATTGTCTGCTAGGGAGGTGCCTTTGGCCAGTGCCCACAAGGATGCCACACTTCTCGTCGAGTGTCCTCGAACCCGCAAGGGGGCGGGCACGACCTGGGTGTGATAGGCCAATGCTATGGCGTCATCCACCCAGTGGGAAAGCCTCTGTTTGGAGACAGCGTTCCCTTTCCGCTGTCCACCAAAGCAGACAAAGAGCTGCTCAGAATGTCTAAAGCTCTGTGTGCGGTCCAAATAGATACGCAAAGCACATACACAGCAACGAAGGGGTTGGGTCTGCCTCCTCCCGGGGCAGCGCTTGCAGGTTCACTACCTGGTCTCTGAAGGGAGTCGTAGGAACCTTGGGCACGTAGCCCAGTCAAGGTCTTAGGATCACATGAGTGTCTGCTGGACCGAACTCCAGGCAGGTATCCCTGACAGAGAATGCTTGCAGGTCCCCGACCCTCTTGATGGAGGTAAGCGTGATCAGGAGGGCCGTCTTCAGGGAGAGGGCCTTGAGTTCGACTGATTCTAGCAGCTCGAAGGGGGGTCTCTGAAGGCCCGAGAGGACCACTGAGAGATCCCAGGAGGGGAACAGGCTTGGCCGGGAGAGATTCAACCTTCGGGCACCTCTTAGGAACCTGATAACTAAGTCGTGCTTAGTCAAAGACTTGCCGTCTACTCCGTCATGGTGGGCCGCGGTAGCGGCTACATACACCTTCAAGGTGGAGGTGGACAGCCTCCCCTCCAACCTCTCCTACAGGAATGAGAGCACTGACCCAACTGCGCACCTCTGTGGGTCTTCAGCTTGGGAAGAACACCAATTTGCAAACAAGCGCCACTTCAGGGCGTATGTATGTTGGTATGGTAGAGGGAGCTCTGGCTTGGTTGATCGTGTCTATGACCACAGGTGGTAGGCCAGCTAGATCTTCCGCATCCCGTCCAGGGGCCAGACGTGGAGGTTCCAGAGGTCTGGGCGCGGATGCCAGAGAGTGCACCGTCCCTGAGAAAGAAGGTCCTTCCTCAGGGGAATTTGCCAGGGAGGGGCTGTCGCGAGGAGCGCGACATCCGAGAACCAAGTCCGAGAGGGCCAATAAGGGGCCACCAGAGTGACTTGTTCCTCGTCCTCCCTGACCTTGCATAGCACCTTTGCAAGAAGTCTCACTGGGAGAAATGCGTACTCGCGCAGCCCCGTGGGCCAGCTGTGTGCCAGCGTGTCTGTCCCGAGGGGAGCCTCCGTTTGGGCATAGCGTGGCAGAGCGTGCAGTGGGAGGTCTCTCGGGAGGCGAATAGGTCTACCTGTGCCTTGCCAAACCGTTCCCAAATCAGCTGGACTGACTTGGGGTGAAGCCTCCACTCTCCGCTGGGCGAACGCTGTCGCGATAGCGCGTCCGCTACCACATTGAGGTTACCCAGGATGTGAGTGGCACTAGTGGCTCCAAAGGAGGTGACGATGGGCGAGTTATGACATGTGACGGGAGCGTACTTGGCGATTTATGTACGCTACCATGGTGGTGCTGTCTGATCGGATCAAGACGTGCTTGCCCCGAACTAGTGGGAGAAATCTCTGCAGGGCAAGAAGTACAGCCAACATCTCTAGGAAATTGATGTGCCAGCGCAGCAGGGGCCCTTCCCAATGGCCCGCGGCTGCGTGCCCCTTGCACACGGTGACCCAACCCTGTTTGGAAGGGTCTGTGGTGATCAGGACGCGTCGGGACACCTGCTGCAAAGGGACTCCTGCCCGTAAAAAACAGAGGTCTGTCCAGGGTTTGAAAGTTTGGCAGCAGATGGGGGTGATAAACACACGGTGCATGCTGCGGCGCCATGCTCGTCTCGGGACTCGGGTCTGGAGCCAGTGCTGGAGCGGTCTCATATGCATCAACCCCAGCGATGCGACTGCCGCGGTGGATGCCATTTGCCCCAGGAGCTTTTAGGGGGACCCACGTGTCTGGCCTGAACGAGGTGAGGCACTTCAGCACTGACTGCATGCGCTTGTTGGTGAGGCGTGCTGACATTGAGACTGAGTCTAACTCCATGCCGAGAAAACAGACGCTCTGAACCAGCTTGTTTAACTGAGGATTCTCCTCCCGGCCCTCCACTGGGGGACGGAATGGTCTGCTTACCAGCTCCTGAGAAAACGTCTCTGTCTCTGGGTCGTCCGTCTCAGGAACGCTTGGGAGCCTTCCGGGTCCTAGAGGGGGTTCGTGAGACGAGGCGCTTGACGCTGGGGCTGAGAGCTGGGCCCAGGCTGAGCTGCATATTTTTTAGAAGCCGCAGGAGGATGCCCTCGGTGGGCAGATGGGGCATGGCCCGTGCTGGAAGGGCAACGGGGCATGATGTGGGAGATGACCTCCATCTACTTCTTGGAAGGCTGGTAAGGGAGGCAGGGCCAAGCAGTCTAGGAAGGATCCTAAGGGTGATCATGAGGCCAAGGAGGGGTCAGCTGATGATCAGGTGGCCTGCGAGGCGGCCACAGACTAGAGACTGGGTCAAGAGGCCTGGAAGGTGGAGCCGTGGGAGGCTCGAGGGGCGGAGACATGGGAGGAGGATCCAAGAGAGGCAAGAGGAGCGAAGCCATGGAAGGTGAACACATTCCTACTAAAACAAACGTTACATTCTAAGTTGGCCAACTGGTAGAAAAACAGGAGCAAAACAACAACTGACAAAGAAATCAGGGCATTAAATACACAAGGGCTAATGAGGGAATGGAACACAGGTGAGAACAAGCAGGAACAGCTGACAGAGGGCAGTGCATGTTGGGAAATGTCCGGGGAAAATAGAAGACAGAGGATAAACATAAGGCGGTACAACAATGGATCATGACAAGCACAAATGTGCCAATGTAAAACAATTAATTTGGCTTAGCAAATTGGAGTTAAAATATTCAAATATACTGTATGTAGTTTGCAAGACATTGCATATTATAAAAAGTATTCAAAGATTATTTTGTTAAAGAAGCCATGTACATGTACATGTACACTCCCTGAGCACTTTATTAGGAACACCTGTACACCTACTAATTGGTGCTAATCTAATCAGCAAATCGTATGGTAGCAGTGCAATGCATAAAATCATGCAGTAACGGGTCAGGATCTTCAGTTAATGGATAAAATGTGATCTCAGTGATTTTGACCGTGGCATGATTTTGGTGCCAGACGGGCTGGTTTGAGTATTTCTGTAACTGCTGCCCTTCTGGGATTTAGACTCTAACAGTCTCTAGAGTTTACTCAGAATTGTGCCAAAAAAACAACAACAACAAAAAAAAAACATGCAGTGAGTGGCAGTTCTGTGGACGAAAATGCCTTGTTGATGAGAGAGGTCAACATTTCTTTACAGTATTCTGCAACTTCATTTATATTTCACCAGTGCAATGTCAATGGAAAATTTAATATGTCTACCTAATACGAGTGCTGTCTCAAAAAGAGGGGAGAAATAGGATTCCAGCCAAGTCATGTGTGGAGACATTCATATATCTTTATCTATGCATATCTTTAAATGGCTCTAATTTATACATGAAATCTCTTAGATTCATACAACAGGTGGTCTCACTGGAGGGATACATGGCCTGCTACCACCAAAGATGTCTTCTCAGTGTTTCAATTGTATGTAGAGATTATACCCGTCCTAAAATGGTTTACAGGTCTTAGCTGGTCTCCCAACTAGCTGGTTTCTGAATGTTTGGGGAACTTGTCAGCTTTTTGGGTGGGGAGACCAGCTGATCAATCAGTTTGAGATGTTTTTAATGGAAATTAATGAAAGCATCTTAAGTCACATCTTAAGTTGGTGTCCCATGATTGTTGGTGACATGACAACACAACTGTTTTCATTCTAATGCAACTTTATTAAAATTCTAACTTTGAGACACAATCTTGTTCTGTTTTCCCACTCAAAAAGTGACAAAGCCAGTACACAGCTGCAGTGCTGGGGGAGAACATGCCCACACAGACCGGGAACCAGACTTATGGTTTCCTTTATAATGGTTGAGGATATAATTTGGGTAAGAGAAGCTGCCCTCAAATCAGTTTGAAAAACTAGCAACAAGCAACACAGGGTATCTCTCAAGCATCTGCATCTCAGTCCCAAATGTAAAGCCAAAAATGGCAGATGCTTCAGTATAAATTCTGAAATAATGTGCAAAGGAGCAATCCGGCTTGCTTTGACTAACCTGATAAACACTGTTATAAATCAGGCTGTGGAACTTTTATAGAATTAGATTAGACGTTTTACATAGGCACCCAATGACAGTCATTTTCACTTACTATTTACAAGTGTGTTATACAAGAGGTTTTGAATCCAAAGACTTTTCAACAAATGCAGCAGTGAGGAATAGTTTTATGGTTTCTAAAAGCAGAATTTGAACAAGACAGGCTGGAAAGGGGTCCAATTCCCTCTTGAAAAAGACGTTTCGTTCACCCTCAGCCTTCATCCAAATTATCAGAGTGAAGCCAGGAACTTGCAAAAACTGCCAGAGTTAAGCCTGAACCGATCCGTCAGTATTGCGCACAATGTGCCAAAACTGTCGCAATTTCACTCTGTTGTACATGTATAAAATTGATACACATTAATTTCTTTTTTAATTATGTAGTTTATTGTTACTACACTGTAAAAAATTGCTGTAATTTTTACAGCAAATATTTACAATAGATGACTGTATTTCGAAATTTACAGTATTACTGTATTTTGCTATGAATTGTGGGAACATGCATAAGTGCTGTAAATTTTACTGTAATATCAACAATAAGAGACTGTGTTTTTTAATGTAGATCACTGTTACTATGAATTCTGGGAACATGATTATGCAGTAAATTCTACAGGATATCATGTATACACTTGTTATATTTTTATTTATTTTTTTAAATAAGAAAAAGTCAGCTGTTGCACAGTTTTGAAATAAAATGTTGGTACTTCACAAGTAAATGACACTAAAGCAATAGTCAGCTGTAATAAATATAGCCTTAATAACGAATTATTTACACCATGTAGACTCTGATATAATGTACACATCTAGTAGTTTAAAACTGTTCAAAAACACACATGATTGGACAACGACATCAGCGTAGTGCACTGCGTGTGATGTCATTTCGTCATCAGCAGCGGACATTTGGGGAATTTTCGCGCGCTGCTTAACCGCTCAATTTTCGTGCTCACCTCATGCGCGCAACGATTATCAGACGAGGTGAGTGTAGCCAGTAATTCATGCTTCAGTTAAAACGTGAAACCCTGTTACATCCAATACTACATTTACCAGTCATCAAGCTCTTTCATTGTATAACTATTATTTGTATTTTGTGATGTTGCAAAAGGGATAATATAGGTTATCGTTCCGATTTTATGATACTGAATTTGCATGGAGAGTCTAAAGTCACAGATATACAATTACAGTTATCTCCACCACTGTCTGAACTAATGAACTCATGGCCTTACCAGTTTTGTCTCAAGGGGATCTTTTTACATTTCTATTTGCTTACTGACATCTCAACAAACAATGAGGTGTATGCTGTTCTGTCAAAGTATCAAAAGGGAAAATCTCTGGTCCTGTGCATCCTGCAACTCTTAATGGCACATTTTAAAGAGAGAACAGAATCCCTTCTAATTGAAGCTGATGTAAGTAATATCATTTAGATTTTTAATGTCTTACAGTTTGAACTGTAATGCAAATATATATATCTATATATATCTATCTATATATATATATATATATATTTTTTTTTTTTTTTTTTTTTTTTTAAGGTAGTAGCAACTGCAGCCGACATGGAAAGAGATGGATTACCGGATTCACCCGCACTGATCATCCAAGGTAATTTGCTTTACTGTGTGTCTCTCAGTGTCTCCATTATACACACTATTCTTTACTTTCTAGCTCTGCACATGTATACTTTGTCTTGTACCGTTTTATTTTTTCTCTCTCACTTTTATGATCCGTTTTAAAACAAAAATTTTGCCACCTCTGTTCCGGTATTCTATTTCACAGTTCTATTCTCACTCCTATATTCCTTCCATAGGAGTCCATTTTCCATCTGTTTTTTTTTTGTTTTTTTGGTTATTGTCTCTTATCCATTCTCTCTCCTTAGTAACAAATCTGTATTAGTAACTGTAATCTTCATTATCTTTTAGTTTATAGTATTGTAGTATCAATGTCTTTATAACATGATCTACCCATGAACCATACTTTTAGAACATTTATTAATCTATGCCCTTCCATATTGTTTTTATAGGTGAATCCATGACACAAAGCGACAAGACAAGAAAATCCATGGAATGAACCCACATGTATGCACATTGCTGCGAAAGCTCATGGACTTTGAATGGTTTGCCATTTAAAAAAAATGATTGATGTTCAAGTTAATGTACATGCGGTCTTGCCTTTTCATGGATTTGGCAATTTAAAGGTAGGCACAGTTGAGACCATTTATTTTGTGTTAGTTGATTTAAACTTTGAGTTTGACTGAAGTTCAGTCACAGTGTAGGTATATGTTCCCTTTATAATGAAATGCTGCTGTTCTCACTGGTTCTTTTTGTGGAAGTAGTTTTTTTTCTTCCTTTTTTTTCTCAAGTATTTCCAAGGCTAAAGCCTTTCATTTATTGTGCAATCTGCATTTTTGTTTCTCCAAATATGTTTTGAAAACTGGTGCTTATGTTAAATGGCCATTATTGTGCAATAAATTGTTACATTTATGAAAACCTGTTATTTTGATGGTTTTATTGTTCACATTACACATTAAATTGACAAAAAGGGAAAGACTACTGAAATGTACAGCAAAAGTAGGTTTACACACACACAGCAGTGAAAAATGTCCACTAGTTAATTCAGTGAATTGAATGTCACAACAAATGCTCTAATTTACTGTAAAATGTATGTATAGTAGTAAATTTCACTCACATTCATAAACATTATTTCTATTGTAATTTGACAATGACAGCTGTAAAAATACGGATAATTTTACAGCGTATATATACAGCAGTGTGCTGTGTTTTTATAGTACAATTGTAGTTAGTGATTTACAGTACTCTTGTAAATTTACAGTCTTACTGGCAACCAAAATTGCCAGTAAGTTGCTGTAAATTTTACAGTAAATTTTTTACAGTGTAGGGATCCTCCAATAAGAAATGTTTTGGCTGATATCAATACCTATAGGCCGATAACGATACTGATATTTGCAATTTACATTATTTTGTCATCAGTACACTGTTTTACTTTTAAAAATACTTGTACAAAGAGGTAGCCTTTTCAATGTTCTAACAATAAATCATTTCCATTCAACATGAGATCTGTTGAACACATAACAGGCCAAAATTTTAAAAAGAGCCACAGTGAAAAACACAAGATAAAAAAGATACAAAAATGTACTAAATATGACATACCGGTTTCTCAGAAGTCAAAGTCTGCTGATTTCAAAAGCGTTTTGGATGATTTCCCTAATCGTGTAACCTAGGTATGTGCCGCTTTAACAACTGTGAAGCCCATTTATGGTATTTCTCATTAATATGAGGACTAGAAAGAAAACAAATGAAATATTACATGTTCCAACCCTTCTACATATTGTGGCTATTATTATTATTTCTGGATTGTGCATTTGAATTCACAGAGATTTTACAAAGTGTGTTACTTAAAAAATTAACCATTGGATTTTCATATCTGTGTTTGAATGCTTATTACCAATATGCCGATGGTTATATTTGGTCAATAATTGGCCGATAAATATTGGCAGCCAATATATCGGTGCATCCCTAATTTATACCCTTATGTAGTCTTTTTTTTTTTTTTTTTTTAATTTTTTAAGCAATATACAACTTGTATTGTTTTACATACAATGACCAATATTCATTTGAAATGAGAACACACACATACACCATCTTTGGCGTGTAATGTGTATTTTACCATGGCCTGTTTCTGTTGTGTTATTTACACTTAAACCATCTGTATATGAGGGCATTTATTTAGGAAGCTAGCAATGGGTGTGAGGATTTAACTTTGGTTTGGCAAGCTCTAGTGTTTGTGCTGATTTGCTAGTGTTCTGATGCTTTGTGTCATGTGTGCACCACAAACTCTGGACTATAGTCATAAATCTGATACACTGAAGCAATAAAGAAATTATTGTGGCAATTCTGTAACAGCTATGAAGATGTCTGACACAAGTTTTGTCCAAAATCACTCCTTATTCCCTAGCCTACTACCTACTAAATGGGGTGTCAGCTATTTTGTACTGTTGTCTAAATTCTAAGTGAACAGTTTAATTACCTATAAAGTTCACTTTTTAAATTGTTTATAGTGCAGCTACAACATTTACACTCTTGCCAACACTAAATTGCCCATAATACTACACAGAGGACTGGCAAGCTCAATAAATGAATGAATGAATGAATTAATGGCTGAATGTTGATGTACCGCTGGTTGATAAAAAAAAAGAAAACTGTATAGAAATTTAGCAAACCAAAATGAAACATGTTGGTAATGAATAACTGATTTGATTTTTAGGTTAATTAAGGGTGTGTTCACACTTGTAGTTCGGTTCTCTTGGTCCTCTTGGTCCGGACCAAAAATAAAAATGATACATTTAGTCCTGGTTCGTTTAGCGTTCACACTGGAATTTTAAACACCGAACCTACGATATAAAACCAAAGGCATCAGGGAAAAGTCACAACCTTTTTGTTGTGCTTTTATGGCGTATATTTTTTTTACCGAACATCCAAAACAATGCCGGTGAAATGCACTTTTTGGATGCATATATGTATATATGGTGGTATTTTTAAAAAACACAAAACAAATTGTGCATTGCCAGTAACAGAGATAACATGCAGGCTATGTACAAATGTTAAATAATTTCCCCCTGGACCTTAAACATACACACATCACTATTTTCTCTATAAGATTTTCTCATTTATAAATCAATACAAGGGGTTAATATATCAGTTTGGCTTTCTCCTGCATAAGAAAACGAGTCAATTTCCAAGAAAATTGAGCAATTTTTTCTTCGTATGCCATGCCAAAGTGCGTGCGCGGTTGCATTGCTATTGGCTGTTTGACTTTTTAAATGCGTTCAGAACTCTCGCGCCGCGCCTCCGAACAGCAGCGCGCGACCCTCTCATTACAGGACTGCGAAAACCAAGACGACAAAGAAACCGAGTTAGTGCAGCACTAACCGTGGACATTTTCGGAAAGCGTACATTTTAAAGTCTTAACAGGTGGATATAACTGTTACTGATACATACGAATTTGTCCGCGTGCCATGAAGAACCTTCTCCCCAAGCTGTGGCTCTTCGTCGTGCTAGTTTTCTTCTTCCCTTCCTTCAAGGCTTCCGAGTATGAGTACCTTAACTGGAAATCGGACGTGGTGGTGAACAGTTACGGCAAAAATCGGCAATGCATGGACATTCCCGAGGACCTCAGGTTGTGTTTTAATGTCGGCTACCAGCAAATGTTGCTTCCCAATTTGCTGGAACATGAAACCATAGCGGAGGTGAAGCAGCAAGCGGGCAGCTGGGTTCCTCTGGTGCACAAAGCCTGTCACCCCGTCACGCAAGTGTTCCTCTGCTCGCTCTTCGCCCCTGTGTGCCTTGATACACCCATCTATCCGTGCCGCTGGCTGTGCGAGGATGTGCGGGACAGTTGTACCCCTATTATGGAGGCGTATGGGTTCCCTTGGCCTGAAATGCTCGCCTGTGACAAGTTTCCCCTGGGCGATCTGTGCATTTCCATGAACATCACCAACAGCAATGAAACGACCAAACACGCAGGTGTATATATTAAAACACAATAAGAGAGAAAGAAGCGATGGATGACAAAGAAACAATGCTTTGTGTATTAATGTGATTCCTTTTCAACAAATAAGCAGCATTCCTGATATGTATTTTAGTTCATATTTTACATTACAGTGTCAATGTTACACATGTTACAAATTTTATAATGAATGAATAGAAATAGGTATACAATGTGTAATTACACAGCTTTACTCAACAATTACACATTAATTACGTTCACAAATGACTTAATTGCACTGTAACTTGAACATTGGAATGTACAGTGTGCAAGTCTATTTGTATTTCATTTAATGTCTCGAAGTTTATCAGACAGACTTTCTGGCCTATAACCTCAATGGTTTGGAAATATTATTCAAGTTGAAAGCTTTTAATAAAAATATTTTTTTTTCTTTTCTTTTCGTAATTTAGGATCTTTCTGAAAAATCAGATAGAAAATAGAGTTTTAATTTAAGGTTTCTGGTGTGACTGGAAAAAAAATGTAATTCTGTATTTAAACACAATACTTTATAATGGTGTTATTGCTATTAATAAAAAATGATTAATAGTAATAATAATCATAATAAAGAATAACAATAATATAACATTCAAGGGTTTCAGGGACTGTTAAAGGCATATTTAATATATCATTATTGTAACTTTGAAATTTTATCTATTTTTTGAGTATTTTTTCTTGTTGGTGTAGGAAACTGTACATTTACTTTACAATCGCAGCGCATTTAATAATCTTAAAAATTATTCATTTTGGGGGCCTGGGTAGCTCAGCCAGTACTGATGCTGACTACCTCCCCTGGAGTCTCAAGTTCAAATCCAGGGTGTGCTGAGTGACTCCAGCCAGGTCTTCTAAGCAACCAAATTGGCCAGTTGCTAGGGAGGGTAGTTTCACATGGGGTAACCTCCTTGTGGTCGTGATTAGTGGTTCTCGCTCTCAATGGGGTGTGTGGATCGCAGAGGGTAGCATGATTCTCCACATGCTGTGAGTCTCCACAGTGTCATGCACGATGAGCCATATGTGATAAGATGCATGAATTAATTGTGCCAGAAGTGGAGGCAACTGAGACTTGTCCTCCACCACCCGGTTAGTGTGAGTAACCGTGACACCATGAGGACCTATTAAGTAATGGGAATTGGGCATTCCAAATTGAGAGAAACTTTTTTTGAGGGGAAAAAAAATTATTCAGTTTGTCTCTCTATTTACAAAATTTAGGCCATAATATAAACATTATTGCTTATGCATGTCAGGATATTTTGACTCAATCTTTCCTCTCTTTCCTCAGGTTTCTCTCCTGTGTGTCCACCATGTGACAATGAGATGGATACAGATGTTATTCTGGAACACATGTGTGCCAGTGAATTTGGTAAAGATTATTATCAGATATCGTGATATCATTGTTTTTTGCGGCAACTAATGTGGAATTCACTTTCCAAATCCCCAGAAATATGGTACAACTTTTAAATCAGGTACCAACAAAATAATTAAGTAGCTTACTTATTTAGATTGGTAAATAATAACATTATATACATATATATATATATATATATATATACACACTCACCTAAAGGATTATTAGGAACACCATACTAATACTGTGTTTGACCCCCTTTCGCCTTCAGAACTGCCTTAATTCTACGTGGCATTGATTCAACAAGGTGCTGAAAGCATTCTTTAGAAATGTTGGCCCATATTGATAGGATAGCATCTTGCAGTTGATGGAGATTTGTGGGATGCACATCCAGGGCACGAAGCTCCCGTTCCACCACATCCCAAAGATGCTCTATTGGGTTGAGATCTGGTGACTGTGGGGGGTCATTTTAGTACAGTGAACTCATTGTCATGTTCAAGAAACCAATTTGAAATGATTCGAGCTTTGTGACATGGTGCATTATCTTGCTGGAAGTAGCCATCAGAGGATGGGTACATGGTGGCCATAAAGGGATGGACATGGTCAGAAACAATGCTCAGGTAGGCCGTGGCATTTAAACGATGCCCAATTGGCACTAAGGGGCCTAAAGTGTGCCAAGAAAACATCCCCCACACCATTAAACCACCACCACCAGCCTGCACAGTGGTAACAAGGCATGATGGATCCATGTTCTCATTCTGTTTACGCCAAATTCTGACTCTACCATCTGAATGTCTCAACAGAAATCGAGACTCATCAGACCAGGCAACATTTTTCCAGTCTTCAACTGTCCAATTTTGGTGAGCTCTTGCAAATTGTAGCCTCTTTTTCCTATTTGTAGTGGAGATGAGTGGTACCCGGTGGGGTCTTCTGCTGTTGTAGTCCATCCGCCTCAAGGTTGTGCATGTTGTGGCTTCACAAATGCTTTGCTGCATACCTCGGTTGTAACGAGTGGATATTTCAGTCAAAGTTGCTCTTCTATCAGCTTGAATCAGTCGGCCCATTCTCCTCTGACCTCTAGCATCAACAAGGCATTTTCGCCCACAGGACTGCCGCATACTGGATGTTTTTCCCTTTTCACACCATTCTTTGTAAACCCTAGAAATGGTTGTGCGTGAAAATCTCAGTAACTGAGCAGATTGGGAAATACTCAGACCGGCCCGTCTGGCACCAACAACCATGCCACGCTCAAAATTGCTTAAATCACCTTTCTTTCCCATTCTGACATTCAGTTTGGAGTTCAGGAGATTGTCTTGACCAGGACCACACCCCAAAATGCATTGAAGCAACTGCCATGTGATTGGTTGATTAGATAATTGCATTAATGAGAAATTGAACATGTTGAACTAATAATCCTTTAGGTGAGTGCATATATATATATATTATAATAATAGTAATAGTAAATAATAATATTATATGCCGTATATATTCTGAAACAGCAAAATCTGTACATTATTCCAAACATTTGGCCACCAATGTGTGTGTGTGTGTGTTTATATATATATATATATATATATATATATATATATATATATATATATATATATATATATATATTAATTCACCAAAGTGGCATTCAGCTGATCACAAAGCATAGTCAGGACTTTACTGATGTAAAAAACAGCACCATCACTATTTGTTAAATGAAGCTTAACGTTGTCTTTGTTTTTGAGTTGCCTCAGTATGCAATAGACTGACATGTCTTAAGGTCAATATTAGGTCAAAAATGGCAAAAAAAAAAAGAAAAAAGAAAAAAGAAACAGCTTTCTCTAGAAACTCGTCAGTTAATCATTGTTTTGAAGAATGAAGGTTATACAATGCTTGAAATTGCCAAAACTGAAGATTTCATACAAAGGTGTACACTACAGTCTTCAAAGACAAAGGATAACTGACTCTAACAAGGACAGAAAGAGATGTGGAAGGCCCAGATGTACACCTAAACAAGAGGATAAGTACATCAGAGTCTCTAGTTTGAGAAATAGACACCTCACATGTCCTCAGCTGACATGTTCTACCCGCTCAACACCAGTTTCATGTACAACAGTAAGGAGAAGACTCAGGGATGCAGGCCTTATGGGAAGAATTGCAAAGAAAAAGCCACTTTTGAAACAGAAAATCAAAATAATAGGTTAGAGTGGGCAAAGAAACACAGATATTGGACAACAGATAATTGTAAAAGAGTGTTATGGATCTTAACCCCATCAAGTTTTTGTGGAAACAGCTAGACTGTAAGGTGTTTGAGAAGTGCACGACAAGACAGACACATCTATGTCAAGTGCTACAGGATCTGGACAAACTGACAGCTAGAATGGCAATAATCTGCAAAGCTGTCATTGCTGCATGTGGAGGATTTTCTCTTTTAAGAGTTTAAGAAGTTCTGAACATTTTTTAAATTGTAATAGTAATTTTTCATGTTATTAATGTGCTGACTATACATTGTGATCAGTTGAATGCCACTTTGGTGAATAAAAGTATCAATTACTTTACATAAGAGCAAAATCTGTACATTATTTCAAACTTTTTGGCCGCTATTATATATATATATATACATATGTGAGATTATCTATCCAAGTTTGCTAATTAAGACATTCATTTTATGTCTCCTGCAGTAAAAACAATGCACGTAAAATTTGCATTTACCAACAAGAGAGAATCAACTGATATTTTTATTGTATTTACACTTTTACGCTTTACACTTTTTTTTTCTCACCAAGGCTACTATCAATATGCTGATCAGTAAGGCCTTTCTACTGAAACAAACTACAAAGTCAAAGACCATTTGGTTTTGGAACTATATATTTTTTCTTTATTTACTCTTTACAGTCAATTTTAATAAAGGAAAATAGATAGAATGTACATATAGATATTTCATGAACATTTTGGAAATAATTAATTTTTATATTTCAAACTCTTTTCAGCATATGGATTATGCAAATGATTTTCAAATTGATTCAATTATTGGTCAGACCTTTATGACTTTAGGAAAATATCAATATCTGATCGGCTGATTGCCATCATTGTGATTCCGCTCTCGTCCATGTTTCTAGTCCACACATTTGTTTCCAATAATAGTTCTGCCTGAAAAATAATATTTCTAATATTATATCTGGATTTGCACTCCATAAATATATTTCTCTCTTGAGAGAGTAAGAATGTTGCATGGAACTTACAGTGGTAATTAAAGGGATAGTTCACCCAAAAATGAAAATTCTCTCATCATTTATTCACTTTCATGCCATCCCAGATGTGCATTTCTTTCTTCTGCTGAACACAAACAAAGATTTTTTGAAGAATATCTCTGTAGATCCAAGCAAGTGAATGGTGACCAAACTTTGAAAGTCCAAAAAGCACATAAAGGCAACATAAAAGTAATCCATAAGACTCTAGTGATTTAATCCATATCTTCAGAAGTGATATGATAGGTGTGAGTGAGAAACAGATCAATAATTAAGTCCTTTTTTTGCTATTAATCTCCACATTCACTTTCACATTTTTCTTTCTTTTGTTTTTGGCGATTCACGTTCTTTGTGCATATCGCCACCTACTGGGCAGGAAGGAGAATTTATAGTAAAAAGTCTTAAATATTGATCTGTTTCTCAACCACACTTATCACATTGCTTCAGAAGACATATATTTAACCAATGGATTACTTTTTTTGGCTTTTATGTGCTTTGTGGAGGTTTGGTACACATTCACTTGCTTTGTGAGGACAGACAGCTGAAATATTCTTCTAAAACATCTTTGTTTATGTTCAGTACAAGAATATACTCATGGTATGAGTGTGAGTAAATGAAGAGAGAACTTTAATATTTTTGGTGAACTATACCTTTAAACATAACATGTGTGTACACAGCACAACTGATAAACACTCAGTATTGTGTGGTCACTTCTGTTTACTGTTGGATTGGTGCTTTGCTCCATTCCCATTGTGTTTTTTTAAACACAACCTCAAAGGTTTTTCTCTTGTATATTTCATGTCTAGATTTGCTTTGTTTTTCCTATCTTTGTACAACCACAAATCAATTACAGTAAATTACTAAATTAAAACTGCAAAGGAGATATTTTGGATTTACAAAAAACAGAGCTACTTCTTACATTCCAATTTCAGTTTTAAAGAATGAGTGTTGTGGTTGGAACATGGCACGTTTCTTTTTCAGGGTCTGAGATGTTGTCAAAGACAGAAAGCTTGCCGATGGCAACCTTTTATTTTATTGGCAAGCTATCAAGCACCAACCCAACAAAAGCTTTTTTTTGTCTCCATCCATTACAGGATTATTATGTCACTTGCAGAGATGGAAACCCGAGTCTGAGACTTCAGTCATGCATACATATTACTTGAGAATTGACAGACCTTTAGGCAATTGAAAAATATTTCCTCTAAATATTTTTACACTGTTTAGATATGACCGAGTCCCTGACACACTCTCTGTTGCTTTTTCCTTTGAAAATGTGCGGTCATTTGCTCACTTTTTCTAGGAAATCCCTAGAGAAAATATATTAATATTAAATATATCAAACTAATTGTCAATCTGTTAATCTGCTTCATAAGGAAATGTTACCAAAAGAGATTTAAAGGAATATTACGGTTTTAATACAAGTAAAGCTCGGCATCAATTAGACATAATGTTGATTACCACAGCATTTTATTTTGACTCATCCCTCTTTTCTTTAAAAAAGGCAAAAATCTGTGTTATAGTGAGGCACTCACAATGGAAGTGAATGGGGCCAATTTGTAGAAGTTAAAATATTGACTATTTCAAAAGAATAGCCTCAAGACATAAACAAAATGTGTGTTAACATGATTTTAGTGTGATAAAATCGCTCACTAACCTTTTCTGTGTAAAGTTATAGCCAATTTGACAATTTTACAAAAAAAAAAAAATTTAAGCTATAGCCATGGTGATATAACATCAACAAAGCCTAAAATGAATAAAATTAAGATTTAAACAACTTTACAGCTTAAATAATACACACATTTTAACAGAACAATGAATGTAAGAGTTTTTATAAAATTATAAGCTTCACATTTCTGCCTTTAAACCCTCAAAAAATTGTCCCCTTTCACATCCGTTTTAATGGCTCACTCGATTTTAGCTTTTTTTAAAGAAAAGGAGGGACGAGTCAAAATAAGTTTTTGTGTTAATCAACATTATGCCACAAATGCTGTTGATTGAGCTTATTGCACCCAGAATATTCCTTTAAGACTTGACCTGGATTTGACCTTGGAAAAATTTTATTTGTTTTTATTTGATAAAGACTTTATTTGTACTCTGCGCAAGAGACTGGTCACAAGCCATGTGTCCCCTATACTTAAGAATTTTTTTGCAAGAACAATTTTCAGCAAGAAACTAAATACTTGAAAATACTACCGCTGTCTCCCTCACTGAAGGTAATTTTGGGAGGTGAATGAAATGAGCTGCCTTTGAGAACCGGTCCACTACACTATGTGTGACCAGGGTCTCAAATGGACAGACAGCAGTTGGAGGAGCCCGGCTGGGGCTTCACAGGAAGTTTTATTGGTCGCACAAACGGGGAAAACAGCTACAAATTGACGTACATCCTGCACTAGTGATGGCCACCAGAATCGCTGTCTAATGAGCGTCTGGGTGTGAGTCACCCCTGGATGACAAGCAATGTTGGATGAGTGACCCCACTGTAGGACGTGCATCCAAAAACATCCCAGAACAAATATCTGGCCCACAGGGCACTTAGTGGGGGTGTGGTGCCTTTAGCGTAGTATGGAGTTTAGCCTCCACCTCCCAGGATACCATGTCCACCACACGAGTGGTGGGTAGAATGGTATCTGGTAGGAAGGTGGAGGAATCTACCTCAAAACTTCGAAACAAGAAGTATCATCGTTTTTAGAGGCCGGGCGATACGAAAGGGCGAAATTAAATTGAGTGAAAAATAGTGCCCATCAAGCCTGCCTAGAGTTGAGGTATTTAGCACTACGAAGGTACTCTAGGTTCTTATGATCTGTCCACACCATGAAAATTACCCCCATATACTCTGAGCGATGCCACTCACCCAAGGCCAACCGGACAGCCAACAATTCTTGGTTACCTACGTCGTAATTCTGCTCTGCTGTTGTTAAGCGGTGCAAAAAAGCACACGGATGCATCTTTCCATCTGAAGAAGAGTGCTGTGACCGGACCGCTCTAACACCAACCTCAGACACATCCACCACCACAAACTGACTTACTGGGTCAGGAGTTATGAGGATGGGTGCGGTAGAAAACCGGCCTCAGCTCGCAGGGACCAATAAAAGTCAGTGAATGAATCCTGGATAGAGGTGAGATCTATCAGAGGCGTGACAAGTTGGCTGTAATTCCTGATGAACCTCTGATAAAAATGACTGAACCTCTGCAATGCCTTGCGAGAATCTGGGGTTGGCCAATCAGGGATTACTCTGACCTTAGCAGGGTCCATGCACACTCCCTCTGATGAAACGATAAACCTCAGGAACATGGTCCTCGATAAACTGGGAGAATGTCAGAATATCATCAAGACAAACACAAAGCTATTAATCATGTATCTAAGGACGTCAATAACAAGCCCCTAGAAGACGGCGGGGGAATTGACCAATCTGAAAGTGCCCCCTATGAAAAAGCCATTTTCACTCATACCCTTCCTAATCCAAGGTGATAAGCATTGGGTGAGTCCCACTTCGTAAAGACGGCTGCTCCCTGCAAGAGTTCGAAAGCTGAGGACATCAATGGAAAAATATAGCGATTCTTCACTGTGATTTCATTCAGCCCCCAATAATCTATACAGGGTCTAAGCGAGCCATCCTTCTTCTCCATGAAGAAGAACCCCGCCCATGCCAGCAACGAGGAAGGGTGTATAAGACCAGCTCCCAGAGAATCATTGATATACCTGTTCATGACCTCCCTCTTTCGAGCCGAAAGTGAATAATGCTGTCCCAGAGGCGGCGAGGTGCCAGGAAGCAATTCAATCGCACAGTTGCACGGCCGATGAGGAGGAAGGGTCATGGCGTGGGACCAGCTGAACACCACCTTCTAGTCATGGTATGTCAACAGTACTCCAGGTAAATCATAAATCATATAAGACTGGACAGGGGAAACTGCAGAGTTAAGACAAACAATAAGGAGTCCAAGCAAGAATAGTAACAGTGTTGTTTGACCAGTCTATGTGTGGCTTGTGCATTACCAATCAAGGATGCCCCAACACTACTGGTGCCGATGGAGATTGGATCAGGTAAAAGGACAACTGTTCCATATGATTTCCAGAGACAAAGGTGACTGGCTCAGTGGACCGGGTGATGATGGACAGTGGGCCACTGAGGGTGTAGACGGTGATGGTTCATCAAACTGGACCATAGGATGCCGTCATTTAGAAGCCAAGTCCAAATCCATAAAGTTCCCTTTGGCTCAGGAATCCACCAAGGCTGAGACAGTTTGACAGGCGGATCCAAGTGTCCGAAGTCCAAGGGTTTTGTCCAATGGTGCCAATGGCGTTTCCTACCTAACCCCCTTCCTACTGACGAGCGGTGTCTTTTATGGGACAGGATGCTGAGAGGTGACCTGACCGAGCACAATGAAAGCATAGTCCATTAATGAGGCGTCGCTGTTTCTCCCTATGTGAGATTTGATTTCTTTCTACTTGCATGGGCCAGCTGCCTGGTTAGGTGGAGAGCAGCATTGAAGGCGTCTAGCAAAGATACTGAGAACATGAAGGGATTAAGAAGGGAGTAAATTAGAGGAGAACTAGGTGCTGCTAATTAGTGGCATGATCAGTGTTCCCCTGGGAACAATCAATGTTCCCGTGGAAACACTGATCATGCATGCCAGTAGCGCCTGCGAGTCACGAGGGAGAGAAAATAACAAAACATACAAAACAAACCGACAAACTCACCAGAGCCATAATACCAGTGTTATAAGGAGTGCCTTAGGGTTCAGTAATAGGACCCTCTTAGTTTTGCTCAATACTAATAGAGGAATGTTAAGAGAAATTGTATGATCTTTCCATTAATTTTAGAGATTTAGAATTTGATACATTCTCTAGCATCGTATCCTCACACACCCTGGACGAGATTGCAGACACATTGTACCACTTATCTTTGCACAATTATCACAGAATAGCAAAGACAGAAACTTGAGTGAATTCTTGGCCTCAAATGTGAAAGAGATTATCAGAAACAGACAAGCATTCAGCATCTCAATGGCAAAAAAATACAACAATGACCATAAATGTATCTCCCCTAATTGCAAATATTTGGAGGAGTTTAAATTAAAGATTGAAACTTACAAAACTGTTTTAGACTTGGCCCTACTTTGAAAGTTTTTTCTTTTGCAGTTATGTTTGGTGAACTAGTGGCGCAGAAATTACACACTTTACCTTTAATTATGTGTGGAAAAAGTGAGTATATCTAAAATCTAAATCGTCATCTTTTTCTTTGTAGCAATCAAGACAAAGATTAAGGAGGTCAAAAAAGAGAACTTGGACCGAAAAGTCATTCTGCAGAAAAGGAGGAAGCCAGTGAAGCTTGGAACTCTGAAAAAGCAGGACCTAAAGAAGCTTGTTCTCTACCTGAAAAATGGAGCAAACTGTCCTTGCCAACAACTGGAGAACACAGGGAGCATGTACTTAATTATGGGTCGCTGGGTGGGGAATCAGTATATTCTGACTGGCATTCACAAGTGGAACAAATCTAGCAAAGAATTTAAGAAGGCCCTTAAGAAAATCAAAAGCCATAAATGTCAAGAGTCAGTGTTGTGAGGTTAATGATTTACCAATTTGGATTTGATAATTACTGAATTGTAAACTCAATATAGCATTGCATTATATTTTGTTTTACAATACAGCATACTGTGAAACACAGTTCATAACTCCTTTTACTTCCATAATCAGACAGAATACTCAACTAGGAAAACTCTAGGGTGGGATTTTTTCCTTCAGGAATTGATTGGATCATAAAAGTAACACATATGAATCATTTACAATAAGGCCAGGAACATGCATTAAGAAAGTAAATAATGTATTGTTGACTTGAAGACAAGAACCATGGTAGTCAAACTACAATACTGAGATTAAACCAACAAAACAAAAATCTAGTAAATCTTGAGTCATTTGCCCAAAAAATGTCTGAACACATTCTGTATTAGACAAAAAGTGTCATTAACTTTTTTAGTTACTTTTTCTAAAAAATTCTATCAACATTTAACCAATCCAAGTAAAAAACACTTACAGTTATTAACATTCCATTATGCTGCAAGTACCTGCTATTCAGTCATACCTTTACATTCCCGGTTAATGTTAACTATTGCATGATTTCCACTTTTCTAAACATTGTTTCTGAAATATCTTGACATTTTAATGCCGGATTAATGCCTATCTATTATAGGATCTGCCTGTTTTATGTTTCATATTAGTCACCACAGCTGTGAGGTCTTAGCCTTTTTTTAGTAAAATCATAATACAGTACATGCACATATCTGCAGTAGCAGTTGGCTTGCATTGGATTTAAATCACAAATACTCATGCAGTGAACAGTTTCCTCCTAAAATACTTGAGGATTTACAATGCACTGTGACTGTAATCATTAAATCATTAAAAATAACATATTTTTACTATCTTTGACTGCACTGATTATTTGGCAGAATAGTAGTTTGAGTAGTTGTGACGGTCTTTAATTTATACAGTTAAAGCAGCATTAATTTGCAAGACACAAGTAGTAATTGTGACCTGCCAAGCAGAGCAGCTTCATAACAAGACATATGCAGTTAGAATACTGCAACATTACTTGGAAATGAGATTGGATTAGAGAAATCTCTGACACTATATGTGTTGTGCGAAAGCAAACATCCAGCCAAAGAGATATTTGTTTAGAATAAAGAAATAAATGTGAAATGTTTTTCCTCCCAGCTCACCTGATGAAATTCTGTTTGACTATACCCTCCTGATTTTCATTTTCAGATGTTGAATGTTGAGGGGAGCAAATTATATATTTACCATCAAAGCCAAAACATCAGATGATAAATGTCTGTTTTGTCATTTTTACCATATTTAAAATACTTCTGGTTCCCCTTCTGTCACTCACTCAATGTTGTGTCGATGTAGTGACAATAGGGGTCGTTCTTGAGAGCCCCGATCACCTCAGATCTTTGAGAAAAGTCTAATGAGAATTTGCAAGTGGAATTTGCATGCCACTCCCCCGGACATACGGGTATAAAAGGGAGCTGGAATGCAGGATTCATTCAGATTTTTCCTTTGTAGCCGAGTGGTTGTACTATCAGTGAGCTGAATACTACTGCTGTTTCATTCAACTCTACAGAAGCATATGCTGTTGAATATATGGTGCATTCCAGCGGCTTTCTCTCCTTCTGCACGCCAACTGCAGATTTGCCCCTGAGCACTTCGACAGCGCTACTAAAGAGTATATTTTCTGCAAAAAAAGAGTAGATTTCTTAAAAGACCACACACATTGACATTGAACATCTTTTTAAAGTTACCATTCCGTCCTTGTGTGTTTCCTTGGTGTGATCGTTATTTCTCCACCTCTGACGGCCACGGGTGCTGCCTCACGTGTCTGGGTAGCAATCACATTGAGGCAGCATTGAGAGTGCACTGAGAGCACACTGGCGATGCCGGATGCTGAGGACTCGACTGGGCTGCCACCTTCGGGTCTTCCTGCCCAGTCTGAGGCCCATGCTTGCCCGGGCCGCCACGAGTATTGGGTTGGACTGGAACCCCCCAGCATCCCCTGAGTGGCTCGATTTTGGCCCGTTCTTTTCCTCCTGGATGTGCAAGACGAACTCACGAGGTCATGGAGGGCAACTTTCGCTGCCCAAAACAGACTTCCGGGTTTGTCCGCTCTCACTACCCTCGACGGCGGGGCAGCCCACGGGTACACTGAGGTCCCTCAGGTGGATAATGCAGTTGTGATGCACCTGTGCCTGCAGAACGTCGCCACCTGGTGGAATTGTCTGACACTCCCCTCCAGGGCCTGTAGGACTACGTCGTCTCTGGCGACCAAAGCCTACAGTGCCGCTGGACTGGCCTCTCGTCTCAAGGATAGCGTGCCTCACAAGCGTGTGCACGCAGTCAGTGCTGAACTGCCTTTAAGTTATTCAGGCAGAGGACAGCGGTTCCACTGAAACACTTTCAGAGACTCCTGGGGCATATGGCTTCCTCAGCGGCAGTCACACCGCTCAGGTTGATGCATATGAGACTGCTTCAGTACTGGCTTCAAACTTGAGTCCCAAGATGGGCATGGTGCCGCAGCACATATCGCGTAGCTATCACACTGCTCTGCCGCCACTTATTCAGCCCTTGGACAGACCTGGCATTTCTATGGGCAGGAGTTCTCCTACAGCAAGTGTCCAGAATTGTCATGGTCACCACAGACGCCTCCAAACAGGGCTTTGTGCAACAGGCATGCAGCTGCCGGTTCCTGGTCAGGACCACGACTGGGTTGGCACATCAACTGCCTAGAGTTGCTTATGGTACTACTCACCCTGTGGAGACTATTGCCATTGATCCATGGCAAGCATGTATTGGTCCGGTCCGACAGTAGCATATATAAATCGCCAAGGCGGTGTATGCTCTCGTCACATGTCACAAATCGCCCGCCATCTCCTCCTCTGGAGTCAGCAGCGACAATCAATGCCACAACGGACGTGCTGTTGTGGCAGGCAAGCTCAGCAGAGAGTGGAGTCTCCACTCCCAGGTGGTCCAGCTGATTTGAAGTTGATTCAGTAAAGCACAGGTAGACATGTTCACTTGCAAGCAAGCAGCAGCTTACTTGCACCTGCATTGGCAGTTCACATAACACGATTCAGCTGTTGTGGTGTTTTTCCATAGGGACCCCTTGTGTCACTACATCGGCACAACGTCGAGTGAGTGACAGAACGGGAACATCTCGTAACATCCATTCCCTGATGGAGGGAGGAGAAGTTGTGTCCCTCTTGCTACAAAGCTGTACTAGTCGCTGAAATGGCCAGGACCGTGTCTTGGCTCCTCAGCACAAAATCCGAATGAATCCTGCATTACAGCTCTCTTTTATACCTGTATGTCCGGGGAAGTGGCATGCAAATTCCACTCGCCAATTCTCATTGGCCTTTTCTCAATGATCCGAGGTGATCAGGGCTCTCAAGATCGAACCCTAGTGTCACTACATCAACACACCGTCTCGTTCCCTCCATCAGGAATGGAGTTTATGACAGTAACCAAAAAGATTTCAAATATAATCTATCACAACAATCACAATCCATAATATTAAATGCTGAAAGATGTACAAATGTATGCAGCTAAAGGTCTTCCTCAACATGAGGGTGAGCCCAGCAAACACAGAACGTTCCCCTAACGTTCCCGTATGGTTCCCATTTGGTTATTTTTTTGGGAACCAAACAGGAACGTTCTGGGAATGTTCCCTGTAGGTTATTTTAGTTTCTATTTTTCTTAAACAAATTAAAAGGTTGCAAATGTTTGCATTAACAGCAGTGATCAAATGCTTAATTACTTGACCATTATCAGGCAGTAGAGAGCGCTCATTGATTGGCAGTCTTTTTTTACATTCCCATAAAGTTTCCAGAACGTTCCCCTAACCTTAAGGGAACGTTCTATTTACTTTAAGAAAACTTTCCTGGATCACCAATAGGGAACGTTCTTGGGAACGTTCTGGGAACCAAAAACTAACGTTCCCAGAATGTAAAATTGTTAGCTGGGGAGTATATGATGACATTTGTCTGTGAACTATTCCTTTAAAACAAGGCCTCCATTAAATATTGCTTTTGTTTGACCATGGTATTTTCTTGAGGAAACATCTGTGGTGTAATGCCTGCCAATAAGTTATTACCTTGCTACGGTTTAAAGGGCCATATCTGTTGCTGATGAGCTGTGAAGAAGTATAAGATATGTTATCTACTACTATCATGCCACAACAGACACAAATTCAAATTATCTGACTTTGCAGCAATGCATACTGCTCCTAAACTGTATCAAAATAAGTTGTTTATTTCCTCACTGTCATCCATGTGTTTTAGTGGGAATCGACTGCATGTGTTATCTAGCAATGAATGAAGTCATACAGGAGTCAGTGAAATTTAAAGTCAGCAAATCAGAACAGTTGAAAGATGATGACCAGATAACTAAGGACAAACACATACTCTGCAAACAATGGAGCTCTGAAGTGTAATTATGCAAGACCCAAAGTGGTAGTGCTCAATATGTGTGTGTGTGGCTGTATATCAGACTGAATATTGCCTTCGGCACTACACCTGTTTACATTCCCAGTATCATGCACCATGCAATCGAGATACCATCATATTCAGATAATGATTTCGAATGTGTCTGCCATGAAATCATTCTAGACTGAACACAAGTTTTTTTGTGGATTTTTTGTGTTTTTTTGTGGATAAAAGAATATTTACTCCATTCATGTGTGGAACTAATTAATTGTGGTAGTAAAGCTGTCAAATTTGGTATCAAATTTCCACTTTTCTCCACTTTTTTTATATATCCTGTTTGTCATTTGCAAATATATAATTAAGTGCTAAATTTGACAGTAGACAAAGTCAAATTTAAATGTAACTTAAATATATTGTTTGAAACGCCTTTTGTTTAAACATTATTGTAAAATGAACAATCAAAATATGAATGTAATGTAATTAACTTACAATGGATGTCTATGCGAAAGGCATTGTACCAGAATAAACATTGCAATACACGCTATTTCAAAAGTATAGCCACAAGAATAGTGTGATAGAATTGCTTTCTAACCTTGTCTGTACAAAGCCAATATTTTATCTCCTGTCTTGAGCATGTAAAGCCTGTAAAAACAGTATATTTCACACAATACATGCAAGGAGACCAAAAAGGGACATGACTTAACACTCCAGAAAATACTAGTTAGATGGAGCAAACTCCACTTATAGGAATTACATCTGCGATGCATAACCAGAAGTTAATCTGCCTTGAACAGTAGTCCCATTGGTAAAAGGACCATTTAAGCTCACTTAAAACACATTTTTGCAGTAATTATATAAATACTTTAACAAAATAAGAGCTTTACATAGCTGTTTTTAAACCCTTTAGAATGCGTTGCCACGTTAACGTCCACTGAACGTACATTTTTGTGTTTTTACAAACAGAGGGATGAGTCTAAATTATTTTCTATGGTAATCGACAGCATGCCACAGATGTTGTCAATAGAGTTTAACTTGTGTTGAGCCCAGGACAATCCTTTAAAACGGTTTAGTTACTTTTAAAGAATCCACAACCTTTTGTTTTGACTTCCTTTATGGTGGCTCAAGCCTTCATTATGTAAGCCAACTGCAAGGAAGCAACCTCTAGAAAAAAAATCCATACATCTAAAGAGCAAATACCCTGTGTGCATGTAACTCCCATGTAAAGTCGACTCATCCCAGCTCATGAAAAACCTTGGTGATGGTTTATCCAAGTTAAGCAAATAGCTATTTTTTGTGCTCTGGGATCAAATTGACTGCCAGACTCTTATGGGATGATCATTAGAAGCAGCTGTTGGCTGTGCTGCTGCATATTTTCCAGCTTCATTGAATAAAAAAGCCTTGCTCATTTGCCTCCAGCCTTGGGGAAAAAAGTGCATTTAAAGCCATAAATAATATGATGCTCTCACACAGGACAGCATCTGAGGTAAGATCAGCTTTTCAGTAAACATACTTCCACTTTCTGGCAAAGTTCTCACACATGCCAACTGCGAATCCTTGCCATATGGGATGTGTAGCTCAACTAGTAGTGTGTAACTCAACTGGTGGCTCACCGGGTTGATTCTGCACACTGGTGGTGCTTGAGGAGAGTCCTCTGTTCACAATGTAAAACACTGAGTGTAGTATCAGAAAAGCACTATATAAATGTAATGTTCATTCATTCAACTGGCAGAGCGTGGCTCAACTGTAGCACAATCGGTAGAGCATTGCTCAACTGTAGCTGAACTGGTTGATTGTGGCTCCACTGTATTTCAGCTGGTAGACTGCAGCTCAAGCAGCTCAACTGTAGCACAACTGGTGGAGTGTAGCATGACTGGTAGAGTGTAGCTTTATTGTAGTTAAACTGGTAGAGTACAGGTCAACTGTAGCACAACTTGTAGAATGTAGCACACACTGGTAGAGTGCAGCTCAAATGTATCCCAATTTGGTTATTGCAGCTTAACTGTTGCACAACTGGTAAGAGTATAGCACAACTGTAGTTCAGCTGGTAGATTATATCTCAACTGTAGTACAACTGAAAGATCCCTCTTGAAGACTTCCACAACATCTAAATTGCAAAGATAGGGAGGCAGAGAAATCCAAGTACGTGGACCACTGAGAATGCTTGATCACCCATGGTACAAAGTCTAGTTCGGGGTGAGTGGAGGGCTGAGTTTTGGGTGGTCCTGAACAAACGAGCCAAAGTCTGGACCACTGTGAGTTTGTTCAAATACGAAGGGCCCAAGTGATTTAAGACTTTGAACACAAGCAAGAGCACCTTATAATCCACTCTAGATTTAACAGTAAGCCGATGTAATTATTTCAGAATTGGAGTCAAATGTGAGGATTTTTTTGTTGTAGTGAGAATTCTGGCAGTGCTGTTGTGAAGCATCTGTAGCTTGTTAAGGTCTTTCTTTGGCAGGCCGCACAAGATAGCATTGCAGTTACCCAAATGAGAGAACACAAATGCATGAATAAGCTTCTCTGCTTCAACCACACTGAGAGATGGCCTAAGATGGGAAATGTTTTTAAGTGAAAAAAACCTGTTATGCACACCATTTTTAAATGATCGGTGAAGGTCATGCCATTATCAAGCTTAACACAAAAGTTAGTTAATACAGTTAATACAGGAATGATTGGCCACCAATTTCAAGGGACAGAGGGCCTGCAGCAGTAATTTGTTGGGGGTGCCAATTTACATGGCCTTTTTGAACTGTTCAACTAAATAATATGTTTTCAACATCCAGGCTCAAATCTCCCCAAGGCAGCAATTTAGCTTTCCTTGAGCCAAGGGGGTGCTGCTATTGGATATTACATTTTAGATATGTATCTCAACTGGTAGAGTGTATCCCAACTGTAGCACAACAGGTAGAGTGTATCCCAACTGTAGCACAACTGGTAGAGTGTATCTCAACTGTAGTTCAACTGGTAGAGTGTATCACAATTACAGTTCAAATGGTAGAGTGTATCACAATTATTGTTCAACTGGTAGAGTGTATCTCAAGTGTAGCACAACTGGTAGTATATCTCAACTGTAGCTCCACTAGTAGAATGTTTCTCAACAATAGTTCAACTGGTAGAGTGTAGCTCAACTGTAGAACCACTGGTAGAGTGTAGCTCAACTGTAGCACAACTGGCAGAGTGTAACTCAAGAGTAGCACAACAGGTAGAGTGTAGCTCAATTGTAAAACAACTGATAGAGTGTAGCTCAACTGTAGCACAGCTGATAGAGTGTTACTCAACTGTAGCACAGCTGGTAGAGTGTTACTCAACTGTAGCACAACTGGTAGAGTGTAGCTCAATTGTAGAACCACTGGTAGAGTGTAGCTCAACTGTAGCACAACTGGTAGAGTGTAACTCAATTGTAGAACCACTGGTAGAGTGTAACTCAACTGTAGCACAACTGGTAGAGTGAAGCTCAATTGTAGCATAACTGGTAGAGTGTAGCTCAATTGGAGAACCACTGGTAGAGTGTAACTCAACTGTAGCACAACTGGTAGAGTGTAGCTCAACTGTAACACAACTGGTAGAGTGTAACTAAACTGTAGCACAACTGGTAGAGTGTAGCTCAATTTTAGAACCACTGGTTGAGTGTAGCTCAACTGTAGCACAACTGGTAGAGTGTAGCTCAACTGTAGCACAACTGGTATAGTGTAGCTCAACTGTAACACAACTGGTAGAGTGTAGCTCAATTGTAGAACCACTGGTAGAGTGTAACTCAACTGTAGCACAACTGGTAGAGTGTAACTCAATTTTAGAACCACTGGTTGAGTGTAGCTCAACTGTAGCACAACTGGTATAGTGTAGCTCAACTGTAACACAACTGGTAGAGTGTAGCTCAATTGTAGAACCACTGGTAGAGTGTAACTCAACTGTAGCACAACTGGTAGAGTGTAACTCAATTGTAGAACCACTGGTAGAGTGTAGCTCAACTGTAGCACAACTGGTAGAGTGTAACTCAATTGCAGAACCACTGGTAGAGTGTAACTCAACTGTAGCACAACTGGTAGAGTGTAACTCAACTGTAGCACAACTGGTAGAGTGTACAGCTCAATTGTAGAACCACTGGTAGAGTGTAACTCAACTGTAGCACAACTGGTAGAGTGTAACTCAATTGTAGCACAACTGGTAGAGTGTAGCTCAAATTTAGCACAACTGCTAGAGTGTAGCTCAACTTTAGCACAACTGGTAGAGGTTAGTTCAACTGTAGCACCACTGGTATAGCATAGCACACATGCTGATACAATGAATGCATTGAAGGACTGTTAGTTGCTTTGGATAAAAACCATCTACCAAATATGTAAATGTAAATGCTTACACTGCAAAAACTGTTTTGACAGGAAACCTAAAAATGGCTTCAGGTGGTAACATCCAAATTATCTGGTTTTATTCAAAATATTAAACTTGACTAAATCAGTCTGATTACATTGAGTTACAACAAAAGTCATTTGTAAGGGTTTACTTGGGTAGAAATTGATCCTTAATGTAACAATAGCATGTTTTTCTCTATGAATATGGGTGATTTTTACGTGTTTAATTTAAACTAGCATGTTACAACAGTTCAGTGAGAAAAAATATCTAAACATTCTTAAAACAAGGTATATTTACTCGAGAAGTAAAATTGCATAAGATAGTCTTGTTTTCAGAGAAATGTGACAATAAGTATTAAACTTTATGCTTAAAACAATAAAAAATAAACTTGTTTTCCCTTTGAAACAAGTTTTTCTACCCCAATGCCAAATACTTTGTCTTGTTTTAAGCATAAATCAATCATAAACTAAATTTTGTGAGATTTCTCTGAAAAGAAGATAAAAAGTCTAATGCCATTTTGCTTTCAAGTAAATGTATCTTCTTTTGAGAATGTTTAGATATTTATACTGGAAAACAATATCAAAATACAAATTAATTTGTATTTTATTTATTTATTTATTTTTTGCTGTACCAATCCCTCTCAGTCAGAAGCCAGCTCTCTCGCTTTGCTTAGAAATGAGTATGTCCACATCTAAAAATTGTATCATACATTTGGCCTCAACTCCTGTGTGTGGGAGTGAAAGAATGCTGTCTGGTAAAATGCTTCCCAAACTTTGGGTCCAAGAAATGTCCTGAGTAATCAATGAGATTGACAGAAGAAGGATTTATTTAGATGTATTCTGGAACATGATGTGGTGATATTTGGTACCGTAAGGCTGCTACTCTTGTCAAAAAAAAAAAAAAAAAATCAATACTGAATCAGTATAATTAAAACTAGATGCATGCACCTCTGTTGAAATGTTACCAGGATAGATGATAACTGGCTTGGGTGTTGTGGATCATGGATTTGGCAGAGATGGTAGTTGTAGACACACACTGGACTTGATTTGCTGTTGTACGTCTTGAGCCTGACCCCTACTGTGAGGTGAGGGCAGATTTTGGCAGAAGGGCAGGATGTCATAAATCAGCTGATTGCCTTTTATACCTCCTGGATATAAACACATCTTTTGCAAATGTTGCATTTATGACATTGACAAATTTAAAAGGGAGTTATGATATGGAATTAAATTACACTTACCCACTAACAAGAGAAGTAAATATTTTGAGTTTAACAATCGTTATGTCATCTATTCTTATATTCAGTGTATTAATATAATATTACATTTGGTTTGGAGTTGACAGATTTGTATTTCTGAGTAAAGCTTTTTCTCCAAGAGTTTCTGCACTCTGTCTACCCATGCTACGGTTTGGCAATGCTAGCTCCCTGATGATTGAAAGCAAAAATCAGGCTCTAAATCTCAAGTCAATTCTTTCACCATGAGAAAATATGTAAAATAACAGTTTGACCAAAATTATGAGTGCTCTTTTGTTTCAGATTCATTCTAAAGGCCATTATTGTCTCAAGGGATTTTCAGTCTGTCATTTCTGTAATCAGGGCCTGACCTTTATACAGAGAGAGTCATTCACTGTGATGTCTGTAGAACGCATTAAGACAAATCAAATGTCTCAAATGCATAATGACTCATGTGACATGTTTTTTCTAATGGAAGGTATATGTAAGGAAATCAACTGATTTATCATCTCCTACCATACAGTACTACAACATCTGTGCACAATGATCATCTCCATATGCACTTACAACAAATGCCCAATAGAGGGCAGCACCTACTTTACGCTGTTAATCTGACAGAAGAAAAATATCTGCCTGATGAACTGTTAATTAATACATGGATCATCACTTTGTAGTTTTTTTTTTTTTTTTTTTACAAAAATACATCTACTTTCTAAATATATCTTTGTTTAAAATGACATACGTAAGCCTACATACACACCCAGCTAACACACGACGTACCAGTTTAGTAATTTGTTCGTACTTTTTGGTAATTTCATGATTTACTAACTGGTAACGTAACTACAACGTCGCAGGCCCGTAATTTCAGTTGAACCTGATGAAGTAGGCCTACTGTTCGCGTGTTATGTCAAAATTGGGCTGACTCAGATTACAGATACACTTTTTATAATACATAAAAAACATTAATTAAAAAAATAATTCAAAATATTGTTTATTAACAAACTTGTAAGTCAAACGTGGCAACCGTAAACAGTTTTCAAGTAAATTACTTGGTTCAATATTTTTATTTTAAATGCAAAAAAAAAAAAAAAAAAGCAAGAAACGGCCTCTAGATTAAAAAGGAAAAAAATTGCAGACGAGAGGATTACAGCAGCATTTAGAACGCGAATTAAATTACGTACACGTTTTGACATCCAGCACCAAACGGATTAGGTAAATTAGATTTAATTATATTTTAATTAATTATATCTGAAATTCACGTTGCCTCTGTGTGGAAGCATTTATCCAATGAGCGCGGCGCGGGGCGGAGAGCCACCGTTTATCATGGAGCTGCTGACACTGATGCAGTACAAGCACGCATCCAGCATCACTCATCATCACACTGGACTGTACCTACAGCCTCATCTCATCGGATATCCACATCACTTGCACCAGAGCTAAAGTCTGGAATTACAAGTAAGCTTTTGTTTTCACTTTTAGTCGAATGTCCATAATTTCTCATTCATTATGATGCATGAAGTTGTAGTAGAGGTGAAACCTCTTGGCAAATTGCAAGTGTTATATAGTGTTGTACAAGTTCCTTTTAAGATTTACATTGTGTGGATGTGGATTTTCTTTCTTTCTTTCTTTCTTTCTTTCTTTCTTTCTTTCACTATTGAGTTTATTTTAAGATTCTTAAAACATTTTTGTGTGTGTTATAAATCTCTCATGACAAACTAACATTTGTTACCTTTGTTAAAACACCTTACAAAGAACTGGATCTAGGATGGAACTGAATTCTAAAACAAAAAAGGCAATAATGCAAAGCTATACTTGATTTGTCTAATTGGTATTTGCACCATTTTAACAGATTAAAATATTATCCATATAGCAAAAGGTGTGCAACCCAACACAGTAAAACTGTTTATTATACAAAAGTAAACAATAATGTCATTGGCCAACAATTTAAATGTATTAAAGGGATAGTTCTCATCATTTACTCACCCTCATGCCATACCAGATGTGTATTTCTTTCTTCTGCTGAACACAAACAAAGATTTTTAAAAGAATATCTCAGCTCTGTTGGTGCATTCAATGCAAGTGAATGGGTGCCAAAACTTTGAAAGTCCAAAAAGCACATAAAGGCAGCATAAAAGTAACCCATAAGACCCCAGTTGTTAATCCATATCTTTAATTATGATATGATATGTGTGGGTGAGAAATAGCTCAATATTCAAATCATTTTTTACTATAAATTTTCCTTCCTACCAGTAGGAGGCGATATGCATGAATAACACAAACTGACAAAAACAAAACAAGAAGAATGTGAAAGTGAAAGTGAGATTCATGGTAAAAAAGGATTTACAGAGCTGATATATTCTACAAAAAATCTTTGTTTGTGTTCAGCAAAAGAAATAAAGTCATACACATCTGGGATGCCAGGAGGGTAAATGATGTGAGAATTAAATTTTTGGGTGAACTATCCCTTTAACCTACCCCCGCTCCCAACACACATACTACACAGTCTGCGTAGGGCACCAACTCCCTGGGGGGGCACCAGAAAGTCCACCGGCTGCCCTTACTCACACATTATACGTTATTCAAGGACCTGAAAACAGTTGCAGATCACAGACGATTGCTTCATCTCCAGTTTCACTTTGGCTCTTTTGCACTTATCCAGATGAGAAACTTTGCTCAATGTCTTCTACAATATTATGATACTGGTATGCGGCGCATCAATTGTGTAGTCAGTCTTCTCTTCATCGGTGTGTTTTGAGGAAATAACAGAAAACACCTGCTCTCCTGTGCCTCTCACTGATCATTTTTCTCACTTCATTCTCCATTATAATGTCAAATGAAATAATTGAAATAGCATTTTTTTTCTAACTTGAGCTCACCACAAAGAAATCAATATCTGGATTTGGGGCTTACACGAAGCAAGCAATCACTTTTCCGTCACTTGAAAGAAGTCGGTCTTGCTCATCTGCGCAGGCCTTTGTTAGCCAGAGCTTTTATTGACGTGATTAAATTTGACATGAGAAACTCTGATAAGATCAATCTCTTGAAAGAAAAAAAAATATGGACAATTTCCTTTTCTTCCTTCTAGGGATGGATGTTGGTGTTTGGACTTTTTAGCTGAGGTTTTACTGTTGTACAATGGGTTGAAATTTCTGGACCGAGCCTCCATAGACTCTTTATGGCTGTTCACAGAGGATGCATTTTAGCATCAGTCTGGACTGTTTTGGAATAGTTTTTCCAATGCAAACATGCACTATACAGCAGAAAACAATTCCCACGCAGAAATAGCTAGTCCATTTCACAGACCATATTTTCATGTAACAGCTACACAGAATTCTTAGCGATTTTAATGAGTATTTCTCAAGTAAAGTTTACTTTGCAATTCTCTGTTTCAAGTAAATTTTACTCACACTTTGTCTGTATATTTTACTCAAGCAATGTAGCACTGAATTAAGCTATACTTTTAAAAGTGAATTAGTAATTAAATGCCTTTTTTTAACATTCTTAGTCTTGTATCACATGGAAGTTTAATGCATGCTATGTAGTATATTAGAAAACATCATTTTACAGTTTTGAACAGGCAATATGTGAGTAAATAAATTTAATAATATGGTTTTATATGACAGGGGACAATGGGGCTAAATGCTCCCTATGGTATACTAATATAAGAATAAGAATACAAGCTTTTGAATATATTTTTTCCCCCAAACATTAGATGAATGATAGAACTATTACGACACCTTTCCAAAACCCTCTAATACTGCAACAAATTGTTTGACATTAGTGGAAAAGGAATAGATTTGAACAGACTTGAAAAGTGTGCTTTTCTGCTAGAAAAGGCAATAGAGATCAATTTGTGTAATAGGCATGTACTAAAATTGAAAATCTAAAATGTACACACCAAAAAAAATGCAGGTTGAGCCGTCGTGGATATGCTCAATCGGATTGAGATCTGTGGAATTTGGAGGCCAGGGCAACACCTTGAACTCTTCATCATGTTCCTCAAACCATTCCCGAACAATGTGTGCAGTGTGGCAGTGTGCATTATCCTGCTGAAAGAAGCCTCTGCCATCAAGGAATACTTTTGCTGTGAAGGAGTGTACCTGGTCTGCAATGATGTTTAGGTAGGTGGCACGTGTCAAATTGATGTCCACTTGAATGGCCAGACCCAGGGTTTCCCAGCAGAACATTGCCCAGAGCATCACACTTCCTTCTCCGGCTTGTCGTCTTCCCACAGTGCATCCTGGTGCCATAACTTCCCCAGGTAAACAGCGCATACGTACATCGATGAGCCTTGGGCGCCCAACACCCTGTCGCCTGTTTGTGGGTCATCCTCAGACCCCTGTCGGTAGATTCACTGCTGACCAGGAGCACCCCACAAGCCTTGCTGGTTCAGAAATGCTCTGATCCTGACATCTGGCCATAACTATTTGGCCATTGTCTTAAGAAGCACAGGTCTTTACTCCTGCCCACTTCTCCTGCATTCAACACTCTATATATATATATATATATATATATATATATATATATATATATATATATATATATATATATATATATATATATATAAATCCTTTTTTGTTTGTCTAGAACATTATAAGATGGGGTTTTATATAGAACCCTATTGAAATAGAATATTTGTCTGTGGTCTATGGATTTAGAAATCTTATGGTTGTTTTATGTCTATTAAGCCAATCCTTCACAGTTCTTATTAAAGTCTCAAATAAACTCAAAGTCTGATCAATCAGGGTGTCATTCCCAATTGATTTCTCAAGCTGTCATAGTCTTGTACGTCTAAATTAAAGGTTGTATTTCTGAGAAATTGGCTGAGCCAGTTGTTATTTTGAAGTTCATTTGACCCATTGATTAGCATTTAGAAGGGCTTTTGGATTGGAAATTGCTTCATTACAACCCACAATTATATTATTTAATTTATCATTATTGATAAAGGTTTATGGAGGAGATTATTACAAAAAAGTTGGTTAAAGAAGGTAAAATCACCAGTAGGAATATACTGTATGTATTTGGTGTAGAGAGATGACAGACGGCTTATTTTACATTTGGAAGTTAACTAATTATTTTGGATTATTGAGTGTAAAGTCATGGATTGCAGGCAGTCAGAGGGTGTTATTTAGTTTTGGGATATCAGAAAGTCACAGACAAATGGTGAGCAACTGTTTTTGAAAGTTTTTCTCTATATGTAAACAATTAATCAACAATTTGTAGGTTTGAAGTTACCCCTAGAGTGAGAAAAAAGTGTTTAAAAATAGCACTATTTTTATTTTCTTTTATCATTATTCAAATTTTAGTTGGCAATGCCCTTGAATCACAAATAAGCCCTAAGCATTTTTTTCTTCAGATGTTACTCCCATGTCACTCTCTTAAAAATGTTGTGAATGAAACAAAGCTCCAAAGCACTCAAATGCAAGGAATTTGCAGAATTATAGGTTTTCTTTTTTAATAAAAAATATTCTGATTTTGAAAGTAGTCCATTTTGTACACTGTTTACTATATTATAAAGTGGAAACATTTTTATTCTGAATATTTTTGTTAATAAAAGTACTATTGATTGAACTGATGTATTTTCTCATAGAGTCTCTGCGTTATAATGATTTTACCTTGGATTTCTGCAAAAAAAAAAAAAAAAATAAGAACAAAAACATCTTATATGGTCTTAGCTGCTCTCCCAGCCTGATCATGATGGTTTTAACTGGTTTAGATAGGAGGTCAACCAGCCTGACTAGCTGAAAAGTGCCCAAAACCACTCTAAAACCAGTCAACAAACCAGTCTGAACAGACTGGGAAACCAGCTTAGGCTTTTTTTCAGCAGGGTTAAGGCAGAGTTCAGGACTCTTTTTTTTGCCTCTTTGTTGTTTTTGTTGTTGTTAGGACAGAATCAAGAGCATGATTCATATGCATGACCTCTTTTCCTACTGTCATTAGAAAAAATCCCCTTATTATGATCTAAAATCAGTCATGCAGCCTCTGCTATAGTATTAAATGCTAGAATAGGTTGATGCCAACTGATCCCAGATCAGCTTAAATAAGGGTGTCCTCTACACTGCTGCTGTCTCCTCCAGGCATGGTAGTGAGTTGGTGCTTCTTTGACAGAGCTGTGCTAGATTTATCTCTCCTCTTGTCAGTATCATTATACACCTTCCTTTTTAAGCTCCCTCTCTCTTTGCCAAATCCAAATGTCACAAATTTAATTAGTTTGCAGACAAAATGTCACCTAATGATAAACCCAAAATGTCACACGGATACAATCTTACATGATTGATGTTAGCAAGTTTATGGCTGTACAAGAACATAAGATATTGTTTGTTTGATTACCCAATTCAACGAGTGTTAATTACAATTATGGGCATCTTCAGTTATTGGTTATATAATCTGTGCAGCATTGCTAATTTTGTTAATGGGATTGTTACAATTAAACATTTTGGTGGTCTTGTTTGAAGTGTGCTTAATGAATGCCTGAAACAAATGTATCTGTGTGCCTGAAAATGTGTAGGGTATATTGGGCCTAGTTGTCACAATGGCCATACCTCAGTAAAGTTTGAGTCAAAAGTCAAATGTGTGTTTTCTATCTTGGTTTCAAACACCTATTTCAAAACCTAATAACCTTCAAACTAATGTCATATTTTTGCTATAGTTTGAGGATAATCAAGTGAAAATACATTTTGGCATAAATACAGGCAAAGGTCAATGAAAGGTTAAGTTATGTTTTCAGGAATGTAGTGTTTTTCATAAATGCCAGGTCAGAGAAAGTTATATAAGTTTTATTAAAAAAATGTAAAATATTTTTTGTGATAATTAGCATTATGCCACAAATGCTATCGCTTTATCTTAACATTTACTGAACCCAGAATATTCCTTTAATGGCAGGTTCCATTGTGACAACATACCCCATATAATGAGACAACATTAGCTGCTATTGTCATAAAAGGTCAACTTGTGCTCAATGAACCACATCTTTTTTTCCTGGGCAATAACATTTGAAATGAACAATACCTTTTTTGTCTCTAAAGGGATAGTTCACCCAAAAATGAAAATTCTCTCCTCATTATCTCACCCTCATGCCATTCCAGATGTGTTTGTCTTTCTTTCTTCTGCAGATAACAGATTTTCAAAAGTATATTTCAGCTCTGTTGGTCCACACAATCCAAGTGAATGGTGACCAAAACTTGAAAGCTCCAAAAGCACATAAATGCAGCATAAATGTAATCCATAAGACTCCAATGTTTTAATTCATATCTTCAGAAGTGATATGATGGGTGTGGGTGAGAAACAGATCAATATTTAAGTCCTTTTTACTATAAATCTCCACTTTCACTTTCTTCCTCTTTTGTTTTTGGCGATTCACGTTCTTCATGCATATCGTCACCAACGATGCAGGGAAGATAATTTATAGTAAGACAGGATTTAAATATTTATTTCTTTTTCACCCACACCTATCATATCGCTTCTATATCTGAAGATGTAGATTTATTATAGATATAATTTTGGTCACCATTCTCTTGCATTGTTTGGACCTACTGAGCTGAAAAGAGCTGAATAGTCTTCTAGAAATCTTAATTTGTGTTCAGCAGAAGAAAGTCATACACATCTGGTATGGCATGAGGGTGAGTAAATGATGAGAGAATTTGCATTTTTGGGAGAACTATCCCTTTAAGGTATGTGCTTGTATATTAAATGACTTTCAAAGTCAATAAATAAACTGAAATCACTTTAGTTAAAAGTGAACTAGCCCCAGTCTGTCCTAATTGTTAATATTTTGCATATTAATACTGTAAATAATTTTCCTTTGTAGATGAAGACTACAGAATTGGAGCCACGACTCTTCACCGACAGCTACTGCAAAGTATGCAGCGCTCAGCTTATCTCCGAGTCACAGAGAGTCGCCCACTATGAGGTGAGTATAAACATTTACTTACATCGGTTAATTTTATCTGCTGTCAATAATTTCCTTCGGTCTGCTGCGCACTGTTGTAAATGAGGGCAGAAAAGTAGGTGAATTAGATTAGATTCAGATGCAATTAAAAAAGGGGTGTAAAATTTCACCCACCATCAACCACGGTATGCAAATCTTTTTTCTTTTTTTTTTAATAATGTAAAAATAGATATAGTATGTGAGTAGGTCAGTTGTATGAAATTATATAATCTATTGTACGCACACATTAACCATTACAACACATGACAAATTACATGACTACACAGTGTATATCTTATAAACCATTTTGAACTTCTATAATGCGCTGACCAAGCATGGGAGGTACAACAATTGCCATCTTTGTGCAAGCATTTTAGTACATTTTAAAAGGGGTAATTGCTTTTATTTATTTGCCGCAGTTAATGGATTGCCGATGCATAGACCCCAGCAGGAGTAGCCATTAAAAGGACGCATATAGATTACTAGCAGCGCATTGTCAGCATTCTGTCTTTCTTAAAATCTCCCAGTTGTGCCCTGCAGCTTGCTAGTAGAAACATATTTCCCGGCAATTTTAGAGCAGTTTTCAATGGCAGAATTCAAGTCATATAATTGCATGCCAGAGCATTTAATATCTACATATGTGATTTGTCAGCTGCGCCTACAGTTATCTCAGCAGTTCAAAAAGTCAATAGTTGTGCTCTACTTCATGCAGCGCTGCACAGACTGATTGATGCTGTACTTGAAGCAGTGCATGTTGGTTAGACATTTTACCCGACTTGAAACGGTGCCTCTGTGCCTCGTTTTGAAGGCTGCGTGCTAGGTAGGATACGTTCTTTGAAGGCTGCAGTATACTGAGTGTCCTCCTTTAAACAAGCATCATTTAAACGAGATGGCCTTCGTAGAACAAACAGAAATGGAATGTAACATGGTTGCTATGACAGCACTCAAGTCTTTAACAAGCGGGAGCACTTTGAGTGAGAAGCAAACAAAGTCCCTTTAGAAGGGAATGTATGAGGTAAATTTTAGGAGAGTTATAATGATGTAAAGAGAAAAGAAAATAGATTTTACAGGTGCAGGTTTTAGTCTAATATTTTATTTTAATTATATATTAATGTAATTATATATATTATATACTCTGCATACATCTACTGAGGTATTAAAATTATTGGAATTTGAACATCATATTTATGGGCAAATTGGCATCATTTAATTATTTTTTTTTTTTTTACATTTCTGTTGAAGCAAAGAATTGTGGGTTATGAGTGCCCACGATGGATACACCTCATGCATCCTCTGAATTCCCGTGAAAGAAGGTCACATTCGAAGTGTCCTACTCACTTTTATGAAACGAGGCAGCCTCAATGACGTACGAGGCTGGACAAATACGAACTCCGGAAGACGCATCCTTCCCAACGAGACACAGCCACATATCACCGTGACTTATGCCATCAAAGTACCGTGAGAACGATTCGAGAGCAGCCGCCTTGCGCAGCTGCTGCAGTTTCTCCAGTGCGGCTGCACGAGCTCTGAATGACAACACAGCTTTGTGATTGGCCAAGACTCACAACGTGACAACGCTTACACGTGTTTGCAATGGCATACTTCATATACTACACTTACTACTTCTGCTATGTCAGTTTATTGCAGAAATAGAAGTATTATGCCATTACAAAGATGTTTATTCTGACTCCAGTTCGAAAAGTTTCACAAATCCGTGTTTATATCATATTATATTATGTTTGTCATAGTAATATCATGTTTATTAAAAAAAAAAAAAAAAAAAAAAAAAAACACTCAGCATGATTAAAAATACTGACTCCTTTTTTGATATTAATATAATACAGGCTTATATTGGATTGGACTTTCTTCAAGTACACACAGCAGACACTCTATTAAGCAGCTCATAAACCTTTTAAATGAACAATGTTTCTGATTATTTTGTGTAAAATTCAAGCATCTGTCTATCTGAATTTCACTCTTTCACATGATCTTCCGTGACTGGTGTAGGTTCAGCAGACGTCAAGAAGTTCAAAATGTCCAGCTTGACTGCTCTCTTTTCAGATCCTTCCCCGACTGATCGCTGATCGGTAAATCGATATGCAGTTCAAGTCGAACACACCTATTGGCTATAACATAGGGTGAAGCAGCCATGGGGGACATGGGGAACACATCCCCCGCACTCTTTAAAAAGGTGATTTTTGTCCCCCGAACTTTTCCAAGTTAAACCCATACCGAGTCCAAATGGTGGATTTTTATACAATATTCTTTGTGTTCCAATCACAGGTGAGTTTAATGAGCTGAAACAACCCTTACGTAAAGTCAGTCTAATCAACGTGGCTCCATTCATTTCTACAAAGTTGCTTTCAACAATGCTCATTTATCCATGTTTTTTATCAGCATTGATGTTTATCTAAATGAATCATCTAGAGATGAGGAACACACAAATGAGTTATTTATTGGCATATCTTATATCTGATTGGCAGCATTGTGTGAAATGTACTGCAGAGAAATCTTTCTTTTAAGCACAAATTGTAAGTGGGGCTTATATCAACGCCTGAGTCTTCATTAAGTTATTCTTTTTAAGTTTGATCGGTTCTTCTAGCCAATTTAAGCAGATTACTAGATCTGTGTTAAATATGTAAAGCTATTTTTAATAACAGCTCCTGTTTTTTACCTCTAAGTTGGTGGATCAAACGATATCTGGCATTTTATGGACGTTATTGAAACTCACTATAATTATCATTAGCCTATAATTGTCTTTTGATCAAAGTCATGCACAGCAGCTCTTAAACTGTATGGAAATGATAGATTTGCTTTGTTTCTATAATGCTTCAAACCTCTACTAAAGTCTCTTCATAGGTCTGTCGACATACACATTTTAAAGGATTAAAATGTTCTTTTGATCATTGATTAAATGACTATCTCATTTCACACAAGACACTCATTTGTCACCACATTCTGGCCTCACCAGAAATGGTCACTGAATCATTAAATGGATCAGAGCGAATTTTTAGTCAAAACACTCGAGCCACTTGGATACATTTAAATTCCTCAATGCACAAGCACAGAATAAAAAATACAATTGTGCACATGCACTATTGTCATTATAGTAATTGATTAAATAATTTATTCAGGACCAGCTTGTGCTCAGTCTTTTATTGTCATGTGTGAAACAGAAGCAAGTGCTCCACAAGATGCCCTTTACAAAATTATTTTGCAATACTTGAATCTTTAAAATACTTCAAATATTAAAATTATATCATACTTATTTATTAATATATACTGAAATATGTTAATACTATACTCTAAGTGTTGGGTTTGTGTGAGCAGGGGTTAAATTGGGATTTCGTAGGTGGGGGAACTCTAAAAACCAGGTTATGTCTATCACTATTTATGTATGTCATTATTCATCTTAATTATAAAATGAAATAAAATAAATACAAATAAACACTGAATCAACAATAATAAAAGTACACATCAAAATACAAATAACACTGAAACCTTTTACATTGTGTTGGTCGAGTGTTCTTTTGTTCTCAAGTTGTTGGCCTATGATATTTTGATCTGATGTCACTTTGGATGTGATTGATTCTTGATTCAAAACCCATTCGGGTATTCAGCTTTTGAACAAAACTAAGCAAAATGCAACTGCTTATCAATGGATCTAAGAAACAGGTGAGCAGTTGATTCCATATTACATGATTTCTATGAATCGGAAATTGGATCACGGCACGGTACAGAAGTGGAACATGCGTCTTTGCTGAAGTGTGCGGTCTCATGCTACTCTTGAATATTATTCTGCATCTACCAGTGTCCGCAACTGACTAGAGCAAAGTATAATGAGCTTGAAATATTTTTGAACATGTACACACGCTAAATAGAGACGGAATGTGTCAAGGGGATCAAACAAATCCGCAACGGAGAATACAATACATGATAAGGATTGACAAACAAGCAGGACCATACCGGCCCAATTTAACCCCTGTGTGTGAGCCGCCTAGTGACAGTTGCCCAACCAATCAACCTGTGGAATTTGATGTGCTGGACTTTATATTGCACTCCAATCATCCAATCACCTAGACAAGCTGAGGATCCTCAAATATTAAACCACAATTTTGGTCAAATGCTCTATAGATGACAATGTCCCACTCGCTCATACCACCTGCAAGCAAATAACAAATCATAACATAACTAAAGCCTGTTGGCTATTAAAAAAAAGGTGAAAAGCCCTTTGTTATGACCCTCCAAAGCTCCTGTTTCAATAGGAAACACACCAACACAGCACAGAAAACTGTGCTTGTCGGGCTCTTTAATGTACTTAATTTAAATATACGGATGCTCAAGACTTCATATATAATATCAAATAATGTGACATTGAAATGTGTTATCAATGAATTGATGGCTCAATCAATGAGTAGAATTCACATGAGATCAGTAAAAGAAGTTGTTTCAACCAATCGATGATGATATCAAGTAATATATATGTAGTAGATTGTGTAATTTGTCTTGTTTACATTCTGAATTCATGATGTTAATGCACTAACACGCTATACACACCAATAATATGAATAATACGAACCACTGAAATGAACTCAAAAACACCTTCTTTTTGTCCAGATTTTGTTCCAAATGACATCACATGGAGTTTCAAAACAAAGTTCGGGAGGAGCATGTTCATTTAATCTGACCAATCATATAGCCAGAGTAAGTGTAAATATACAGCTACTTACATCCATGCTGGGACTATTCCTCCAGAATTTGGCTCCACCCACTTACCCACGACAGATCCATGCGACAGCGGTCCCTATAGTATGAGGCTGCCTCCACGAATGGGCGCTGCTTCAGCTTCATGCTACTTATCGGTTTTACAGTTTTAATTTAACATGAGGGAATCAAAAGATTAACAATTGTATTCAAACTTTATTCCAACACAATCCAGCATTTCAATCTGGTTCTCCCGTACAAGTCAATTCCTGTCAGCCTGATTACCTTGTCGTTATCAGCTCATTTAGGGCTTGTTCCATTTAGTGATCTTTCCCATGCATGCTCTGCTCCCTTCAAAAACTTTACCATAAACCATGAGATATTTGGAGGGTTTAGAAGTGGGGGGCTCAAAACATTTGGAACTCACTTTTAAGCCTTTATTATCAGTAATTCCGTTTGAAATTATCTTCTAATTTAACTATAATGATTGCTCTCCCTTCAAAGTGTCCTTTGGAGAGTGATTTATTCCATTTGGAACATAGGAGCAATCATGCAACAAGGGAACTCCTTTCAAATGACAGCTACTCAAATCAAGCGTGGATTATAACTAGCAAGGGCCCCGGGGCCAATTTTAATTTAGGGCCCCCCTGGGCTAGTTATCTTTTAAATAGAATTATCTTTTAAAGCTGAGATCCACGAAAACCATTTTTGTTTATTTATTTAAGTGTCTTTTAATAACCGTTCTGTTATTTACATTCAGATTAATTCAAGATGTGGTAAAGAATGCACTCGACTGTTCTTAAAGAGACATTACTATTTTACCGTTTGTTATACATTATCAATGAAAAATCAATGAAAACTCAATGTAAATAATTGTAAATAATATACATTATGCATACAAAAAACAGACCACCCTGAGTACTGGCCCCACAGGAGCTGATATTAAAAATAGCTTCAGATATTTAAACACAGATCTAGTAATCTTCTTAAATTGGCTAGAAGAACCAATCAAACTATTACCCCATTGTAATTCACTTATGACTCTGATTTCAAACATCTTTCCACATTTTAGTGTGAAGTTGCTGCCGAAGGAGCATCTGCTCTAAACATGCTAGAGCTCACTACAGCTATATACTGCTTCTGTAAGAACAGACACGAGCTGATTTCAGCTCTGCAAGCGGCGGGTTGCACTACGCATCACAACTTGTTCACGAGTCATTCCGAAACTTGTCTCGCCTCCTTGCAGCATTGGAGCACACCTTGCCACGCAGTTCCGATAACTATATGAAGCAAGCACTTTTACAAACTTCTATTCATTTCTAGACTATAACATGACTTTCTCTCCTCCCACCCAGGACAAATGTTTCACGTAGGAGAAATCAATCACAAACTCTCAGCAAGATTGACCATAAAACCTAATTGATGTATGACTTTAAAGTGTTTATTCTGTCATAATCTTGCGCTCCACTCGAGCTTAAAGTAACGGGTTGAAATTGGCGCCGGATGATTTGGCTTTGCATTTAGCTACATCCTCACATTATTTCAGTTTTTCTGTAGAATTTATTACAGGTTATCAATAAGTCTTATTCACCACACTACTGAAAAACTGTACCCATATAGTATCTATTAAATCCAATTCTCAGGCAGAAACTCCAAATGATTCTGTATGTCCTCGTCAAAATGGGACGAGTCACCCTGTGCCAATAATACAGAGTTTAATTACTCACATTACATTGGACAACAGTCTACAAAGTTCCAAACCATATGCTTAAGTTAAATAAATATCAGACTAAGGTATTCATCTTGGTTTTAGTTTCAGGTCCCAACAAATTTAATGACAAATCACAAATGTAAATGACTTTGTACATATGCACATGCAAGCATGTATCCTGACATCGCTTCACAAATATTCCAGATATTTAATCTAGCAAACAAGTAAGTTTAAGGTGTCTGCAGACACTATGTTTAATTAAATCTCCCTCAACAAGCATTTGTACAAGCGTGTTCACATGTGTCTGCAACACCTAATCGTGAGAAAAAGAAAAAAAAACCTTGAAAATTTTGAAATATCTTCCTAGAAGTCCCCTTTTATGATCCTGGCTCAACTATTCACCTGTTACCCCAGTCGCCAGCACCATTTAATGCTAGGCGTTTCTGCAAATGCATGTTTTACATATTACTGTTTACATTATCCATAAATGTTATATTATCCATAAACCCGTCCCTCTAGGAAGCAACAAGTAGTGGTAGCCCTGCTTCCAATGTTTCCAACAATGTACAACCACTATCACTGTGCTTGACTATGCTGCTATCTCAGCAGAATGCAGATGCCTGTCCAGCCTTGAGTCCCAGCTAGCTGCAATGTTAGATCCGGACCAATGCAATCTATATCCGACCGCTTCAGGTTCCTTCAGCCACATTCACTAATAGCTCTAATATCAACCCACTGTAGCCTCAGCATTTTACCATGCTTCCGCTGAAGCCCCTTTCATCTATGCCTTACCGCAGCCGTAACAAGCCCGACTTTGCAACTGCAAGTCCCTTTCTCCTCTAACTTATACGTACCAACCCGGTAACTCACCGCAAATCCTCTCCTTGGGCAGTTTGCTCAAGCTTGGCGACACCACAACCGCATTGCCCCTGCTATTGGCTCAATACATCTCCCAAGCAGCACAAGCGTGTCGTTCATGTGGGGGTGTGGTGAGAGTGAGGGCTCTCGTTTTAAAGCAACTTTAATCACTTCATTTGAATGCTGCATGGCTCTCCCGTTCGAATGCAGGAAGAATCACCACGTCCAGGCCATGGGCTCTCCCGTTCAAATTGCAGTATGGCCCTCCCATTTAAGCGCAGCACAGGCTCTCCCATTCCAATCACAATTAGAGCTCTTCCGTTCGAATGCTGTGAAATTCACCATGTGCAGGCCGTGGGCTCTCATGTTCCAGTCGCGGTACGGCTCTCCCACTCAAATGCAGTACAGCTCTCCCATTCAAACCTAGTACAGCTCTCCTGTTCAAATGCAGCACGGGCTCTCCCATTCTAATTACAGTAAGAGCTCTCCTGTTCGAATGTAGTGAGTCACCACGTGTAGGCCATATGCTCTCCCTTTCTAATCACATTACGGCTCTCCTGTTCAAATGCAGCATGAGCTCTCCATTTCAAATCACAGTAAGAGCTCTCCCATTCAACTGCAGTGAGAGTCACTGCATGCAGACCATGGGCTCTCCCGTTAGAATCGCAGTATGGCTCTCCTGTTCAAACACAGTACAAATCTCCCGTTCAAATGCAGCATGGACTCTCCCGATCTAATTGCAGTAAGGGCTTTCCCATTCGAATGTAGCGAGTCACCGTGTGCAAGCCGTGGGCTCTCCCGTTCAAACCGCTTCGAAGGCCCGCCCATTTACATGCATACAAGGGCTCTCCTGTTCGAATCACAATGAGGGTTTTCCCGTGCAAATGCTGTGTGAGCTAACTCACATTTATTTGTATTGTGGGCTCTCCCATTACTACCGCTGTGAGGACACTCCCATTCAAAAGCAGTGAGGGCTCCAGTTTGATTGCAGGATGGGCTCACCCACAGGACCTGCCCAGGCAGTGGGAGGTTTACCCCCTTCTTTCCAGAGGGGCTTGGGTGTGGCCTTCCAACCACGGCATTGTGGAGTCCTCCAGCGCAACAGCAGCCCACAGGAGAGCTCATTTCTATGTGACAGCAACCGCCACTGTTTCTGCAATGTTTCCGTTTATGTTCGCTCTAATCATTCTCTACCTAGCTCCAGACTCTAGCGTGAGGCTGCCTCAGCAAGTGGCAACTGCTTGTTCTATCATCTGTGACACTTCTGCCCCTCTCACACACAGGCTCCGTAGTACCCCCCCTACACCATTTAAGGTCTCCTTCCTTTTTGGGTTGGAGAGGCATCATAGTGACTGTCGTTTATCATCTCAATATTCCTACTCAAACACATTGCTTTCTGTTTCACAAGGCTCCGACAATAGTGATTCGCTGCCCGGTCTTGGCTTCTTTTGGGGGGTATTCTCCTCCAGGGCCTGTGAGCCAAACACGTTGACACTATCCTCATGGCAGGATAACATTAAATTGCGAACTACTGAAATGGAGTTTCATAACAAAGTTCGGGAGAAGCATGTTCATTCAATCTGACCAATCACATCACCAGAGTAAGTGTATATATAAACAGCTGCTTACATCCATCCAACGATTCCTTCAGCATCCCTCTACCATCACAGCTAATAAAACTACGAAATGCACTAATTCTCATAAACGGTGATGAAAAACACACAAAAATATGGATTAAAATAGATGTGAAATGTTTTGCAGGAACTTCTATGCAGGGCCTCAAATGAATTGGTGAATCGTTTTAGTGAATCGTTCTGATATGATTAATTTACATGAACTATCCAAACAAACCAATTCAATCAAATGATTCTTCCCGATGCTACATGAACTGCAAAGCTACATGTGCAACTCAATGTGATATAAAAACAGAAAAGTAAAGTAACCTGTTATCAGAAAAACTACACCCTGACTCATGAAAAACAAAGGGTCACAGAAGCAGCACATAATAGCATGGATATTTAAGCAATTGCGCTTTTTATTACACATTTGCTTTATTACACTGATCTTTATCGTTAGGTTTAGGTAGAAGGTTTAGGGTAAGTAAGTTTTGTTGATTTAAAACTTGATAGAGCATTAACCTTAAAAACCTCCTCTGTTTGAGAGATCAGGCTGTTACTCGTTGGAAAAAGTAGTTTGTTACTGGAAAAGCTGCACTGTTTTGAAAACAGTTGAACTGTTGTCACTCTACTATAAATGAAGTAAAGTTAGCATCACTACTGTCATCCTAGCTGATAATTTGGCCCAATAAGAGCCCAGACAGTCCTTGATTCAGATGAACTTCATGCATATTGTGTGTCAATAGTGTTGTTTTAATTATTGCAATCGCTTTCCATCTTCTGAAGGAATAGAGCCATGTGGTTGAAACTTGGGCTGGCAGAGGACCAGCTGTTAGCTTGTTAACCCAATCTAAAGACTGATCTTTGATGCAATATCATGTCTCTTATGTTTAAATGATGAGGCTTTCACATAAGAGGTTCAGAGTTTATCTGGCCTTCTTGTGCTTGGCATGGCTGGGTTCTTTTATTTGACAGCATTCCCGAATGAAAGATCACATAGTGTAGGAAACATCTCTTTTAGTGCAGTAGGTAACAATCTTACAGTAACCATGTACCATCTATTCTCATGTAGTCTGGCATGTCTTGTGGCATAAGTTTGGTTCATAGTGCATTTTATTCTGGCCAAGAATGGCCCACTAAGAGAGGAAAAAAAACATTTATACACTCACACTATGGTCCTAATAAAGTGCCTGATGAGGTCTTCTGCTGTTGTAGCTCATCCCCCTCAATGTTCGGCATGTTGTGCATTCTGAGATGCTGTTTTGCTCACTACAATTGTACAGAGTGGTTATCTAATTTACCATAGAATTTGTCAGCTTAACCATATACCAGTCCATTCTACATTGATTTATCTCATCAACAAAGCATTTCTGTCTGCAGAACTGCTGCTCACTGGATTTATTTAGTTTTTGGCACCATTCTGAGTAAACTAGAGACTGGTGTGTGCAAAAATCCCAAGAGAACAGCAGTTATAGAAATACTTAAACCAGCCAGAATGCACCAACAATCATGCAGATTTTATAAAAATCACTGAGATAAAAACAAATTCCCCATTCTGATGGTTGATGTGAACATTAACTGAAACTTACGATTGGCTGATTAAATAATATACATAAAGTTTTCAGTGAGTGTATATAGGAAAGGGTAAATCTAAAATAGATGATACCATGATAGTGCCGCAGAAAAGGCTAATTAAAAATATGACAGTCTTTGATTATATTTATTATATATGCTAATCAGACTTTGTGATCACTAATTCTGTTTATCCTAAATTAATACTGAATACTACCATTTGAGACTAACATCCTTCAAAGTTGTCATATGGTTTAGCAGTGACACATCTGCTCAGCAGTGATTTTGGTTTTCTTCATTTTTACTGAAGAATTTTTATTCTCAGGATTCTGAAAACAAAACCCTGAGGTGGAGTCTTGTTATTGTCAGCTGGACTGAGCAGTTGCCATTAACAAGGAGAGTAGAAGTTAGCAGGAGACAGAGTGATGAGGCTATCTGGTCATGTATTTAATGAGACCAATCCCTTCACCACCCCCAACCCCGCTGAAGAGAGTCTAGATTACAAGAAGGAAAAAAAAGTTAACGATAGCCTTTGCTTTCACTTATTAAAAGAGAGCAGACGGATAAGACCAATGGCAAATATTTGTTAGAACTGCCTAACTGGGAGGTTGTGGCCTCTTTATGCACCCTGAGTAAATGTAGTCACAATGCACTGATTTAGGCCTGTTTCACACACAACGCATCTCTGCAGAATTTAAAGGAATAGTTTTATAATTTATGGTCCTAAATAAAAGAAAAACTCAATGTAGTCACCTTGAATTCCAACCTGGTCTCATAAACACATGTTACTATTCCTAGATTTTTGCTAAATTATTTTTATGTATCTTGTTTCGTATATAGCAGCAGTTTCCTGGTGAAATTAACACTAAAGGCGCTAAAACAAATGACTTTTATTCATTTTAAGTTCAGTTCACAAATACTTACTTTTCACTCCGTTTCTCACACAATGCTATCTTATGACATCTAAACTCTCAGTGCATGACTAAAATTTGCATCACATAATCAGCTACTTTTTCAAAAGCAATCAAATTGCACACATGGAAAACGTGTCATAGAAGCACCACAAAATGACGTGGTTGCATCAGTAATTGCATAGTGTTTTTATGACACTATCAGCTGGGTTTAGGTTTAAGGTTTGGTAGGGAGGTTGGTTTTGTTGATTTAAAAATTGTATAAAGCTGTTAAAAAGGACAGTTCACCCAAAAATGAAATCTCTCATCATTTACATGCCATCCCAGATGTGAATGACTTACATTCTTCTGCTGAACACAAACTGGGATTTTTTTTTGAATATTTCGGCTCTGTAGGTCAATACAATGCAATTGAATGGTGGCCAGAACTTTGAAGGTCCAAAAAGCTCATAAAAAGGCAGCATAAATATTATCCAAAAATTCCAGTTGTTAAACCATATCTTCAGAAGTGATATGATATATGTGGGTGAGAAACAGATCAAAGTTTATGTCCTCCCTGCCCAGTAGTTTATGATATGCACAAATAATGTGAATCGCCAACAACAACAACAACAACAACAAAAAAAAAGAATATGAAAATGAAAGTGGAGATTTGTAGTAAAAAAAAAAGCAATAAAAAGACAGATATTGCATTAGACCTATAGAGCTGAGATATTATTCTAAAACTCGTCGTTTGTGTTCAGCAGAAGAAAGAAAGTCATACACATCTGGGATGGCATGAGGGTGAGTAATTGATAAGAGAATTTTCATTTTTGGTGAACTATCCCTTTAAAATGTAGGCAATTTGAGGGTTAGTAAAGCGATGATGGTCTGGAATGAGATGATGCAGTATAGAGAAGAGGGAACAGGTGACATATGTCAGCTTTGTGTGAGTAACAACATCAATTTATTTATCCTGAAAATAGCGTTGTAGCTTGCCTTTGCATACATTCAAATATTGCAATTAGTTCCATGGCGCTGCCAAGCCAAAATATCTCCTAAATAATTTTAGTGTTCCATGGAATAAAGAGTCATACAGGTTTGGAACAACATTAAGAATGTTTGGCTGAACTATTACTTTAATACCTGATGATTCATCGTCCTGCCCTACATCTTTATTCCCAAAATATTTTATAACTATTACAAATCTGTATAGAGGATTCTAGTTTATGATGGCTTAAGGCAAGATTTAACTTCACATTTTAGCTGTTTGTATGGCTGGGCTTTCATCTGCGACACAACGATCAATATGGGCCTTTAACCACCCACCAGAATAATCATTCAAAGGCTGCAGAGGGGCTATCTAGCTTTGAGAAATGAGAGCAGTGGTCCATAATCTTGTTCTTGTAGCTCTGATGAGAATTGTTTGGAGCCTGATACTGCTTAGTTTCATAATCAATGGCAAATTCTGTTTTTCTGTCTATGCTAGAATGAAAAGGCTGCTTGTGAAACCACCTCATATATTGTCCTCTCCTTCACTTTCTTTCTGTCTCTCTTCATCCCTTGCAGAGTCGAAAGCATGCCAACAAAGTTCGGCTGTATTACATGTTACATCCAGTGGATGGGGGTTGTCCTGCAAAGAAGCTTCGGACAGACAATGTAAGACTCCTAAAACACGAAAACTGAAAACCAAAAGAATAGAAAGAAGAAACATGCACAGATAGAAAATGTGTAATTTTATGTTGTGCTAGAGTACATAAAAATATGATCCCTGACGCCTTTTCTTCCTGAAAACTGAAGCAGACAGTTTCATTACTCTGTTGAGGAACCCTGACATGGCTACCAGGAAAGCGGTTTTATGTCGACAACATATTGATTGACACGGATGACCTGCGCATCTAAGCTTATCACTCCTGACCGGTCCTGTGTCTCTCACATTTCAGGCTATCATTTGGATTTAGTGATGAAGTGGATATTTTAGAAGTATGAAGAATGACCCCATCCATTTTGTTACAGCTTTCACTTGAAAAGCAGTCACTTCGAGTCATGATTTGGAAAGTAGAAGGTTCATTGTATAATACTGGTATAAACTATAGTAAAATGTTTTTTTTCAACTAGAATAGATGTTTGCCGTATACTCATGAAACCTGTCAAGAAAATGGCCTGGTCCTATTTTACTCAAATCAAAATAAACAAGAAATTATATTGTGTAAAAAGAAAATGAAGCCTATTTTAGGGCCATAAAGATTTTTATCTAGATGGTAATTTCTGATATGCACCATAGTACTGCTGCACAATCACCCTTTCATAATCTCAAATTATACAACTGTCCTCGAATCCAATTGCACAAGAGGCGTTCCAAAAGCTCACAGCATCAGCACTTGGACAATTTGCTGTATCACTCTGCTTGTGCTTGTGGCATTCCAAACTGTCTTGTAAGAGCATCCCTGTGACATTAAAGATTTGAGCCAGTAGGTGATGACAAAAGACCATCTTGTGTGTGCTATGAGTGACTTGAGTGGACGTTGACAAACTGTGTGTTGCCATTCAGTGTGCAATTGTCTTTGCAGTCATCCGAGATTGTCCCTCACTTTATGATCGCTCTGATTAATACTACACTATAGCTGAGGAAGAGATCAACTAAGAACTCGAGCATTATTGCCGATCACAACGGAGAGTTGTGACAGAGGAATCAAACATGCTCAGGGCGCCTACCTGATATAAGTTTCAATTAGACGTACATTTTCAACATGGCGGAGGATAGAACACGGTGTCGTGTCAAAATAAGTGTTCCAAGAAATTGTAACGAACTGGCCATGGAGACTGAGTTAGGAACCATGTGCAGGAAGTTTATTAAAAGAGACACAAGCAAACAATCCAAAACAGCAGGCAGAGAGATGTAGTTGTAAAGCAGGCAGATAAATCCAATAAACCAAATAGACAGTCCAACGAGGCAAACAAATCCAAAAAGTAGTAAATACAGAAACACAGGCAAAGGTCTTAAAATGAATCAATAAACAATGGCAATGGAAAAATTCTCAGTAAGGCAGGGTTAATTGGCAATACGTCGCACAGAACAATTGAACTGCATAGCTATATTTACATGTGGTAAACAGGAAATGAACAGTGAAGGGGCTCCCTCTGGTGGTTGGTAGGATGGGTAACAATCTCAAATGTTACAGAACACCCCCTCCTGGTGTACTTCTGCTGTGATGTCCCCTTGATTGTGGTGCTGGACGATTAGGATGAACTTGGTGGAACTCTTGGATCAGGGACGGGTCTAGTATGACCTTGGCAGCTACCCACAATCTCTCCTCTGGTCCATAGCCTTCCCTGTCCACCAACTATTGCATCTGGCTCCCTCGTCGCCTAGTCCATGATTTCTCTGACCAAATATGCAGGTGCGCCATCAAATCCCGAGGCGGAGGCATTGAATTTGTGATTCCAGGGCCAAGTGGAGTGGACCGGATTCAGCAAGGACACATGGAAGGAAGGAGAGATGTGGTGGTTAGCAGGAAGCTCTAATTGGTAAGTAGCTGGCTTTAATTGATGGATATATTTGATGGATAATTCTGAATGGACCCACATACACTGGACTGAGCTTCCTGCAGGGTAGCCGCAGCTTGAGATCCCTTGTGGATAACCAGGCCCTCTGTCCAGGCTGATAGTTGGCTGATCTCCGCCAGTCAGCCTGAAAGCATTGCGCTCGGACAGCTCGCTATAGCTGGACATGCACGCTGTCCCATACCCTCCCACTCTGCCTAAACCAATCATCCACCGCTGGCACTGTAGATGGTTCTCCTGACCAAGGGAACATCGGGGGTTGGAGTGAGGGATTTCTGTGTGTATTCAGCCCAGGGCAAGAGGTCACTCCACTTTTCCCGTTCAAGGCTACAGTAGCTCCAAAGGTATCTGCCAATCTCCTGGTTTAAACGTTCCACCTGTCTGTTGGCTTGGGAGTAATAGCCTGTGGTGAGACTTACATTGATGTCCAGTTGCTTACAGAATGCCTGTCAACCTCGGAATATGAACCTTGATTGGATATGTTGTCTTCTGGTAATCCATAGACTTTGAATACTTTGTGAAAGAGCATTAGCAGTTACCATAGCCGTGGGTAAACCCTTGAGAGGAAAGTCTACATGATTTTGAGAATCGGTCGATAATTACCAGTATGGTGGTGTATCCGTTGGAGTTTGGCATGTCAGTGACGAAATTGATGGACAGGTGGGACCATGGTCTTTGGGGTATTGGCAGTGGTTGGATTAAACCTGTGGGCAGTTCCCTGGGGGTCTTAGATTGTGCACACAATTGACAAGACTTTACATAGTTAGTAACATCATGAATCACAGATTCGAAACCACCAGAAGGAATTATGTACCAGTGTGACTGTTCTTAGGATGCCAGGGTGTCCTGTGCTCAATGAAGTGTGGACCCATTGGATAGTTCACAGACGTAGAGCTTGTGGTACAAAGTGCTTGGTTGGGTGCTATTGTGCTTTTTGCATTTCTTCCATGATATGCCAACTAATTGGTGCAATGATGACATATGGTTGTAGGATTGATCCAGGATAAGGTTGGATGTGGGGTGGATCATGCCTGCATGAAAGTGCATCTGCTTTGCTATTCTTGGTGCCAGGGCAGTAAGTGACCGTAAAAATTAACCTGGTGAAGAACAGTGACCATCGGGCTTGAAGTCTCTTGGCTGCTTTGATGTATTCAAAGTTCTTGTGATCAGTGATAACTTGGAATGGGTGGACTGCCCCTTCTAACCCAGTGACGCAACTCTTTGAGTGCTGCCTTCACGGAAAGAAATTCCTTGTTCCCCACATCATTGTTTCATTCAGCAGAATTTAAATTCCTGGAGAAAAATTCACAAGTGTAAAGCTTGCCTGGGGTACTGTGACGTTGTGACAGTATGTTTATTGGCATCTTGATTAAATGATTCAGATTGATTAGAGAAATAAACTTTACACTGTCGTAAAAACCCCCCGGCATTTATCAGCAGAACCATCAAACTTGTCAGGAAGAGCAAGGCTTACCAGTTTAACATGGGGAGCTGGAAGTGAGTGAATGTAGTTTGTCAAACATTCGTTGGCGGCTCGTAGGTCATTCTGCTGGTCTTGATAACCCTTTAAAACCTTATGTGCAAATGTAGCCTGGATCTGTGAGACCTGCTAGATCCATTGTAGGCGAAGTATTCTGTAACGATCTGGACATGGAGACAGTACTAGGATCCATGTGCAGGAAGTTTATTAAAAGAGACCAAATCCAAAACAGCAGGCAGAGAGATGTAGTCATAAAGCAGGCAGATTAATCCAATAAACTTAATTTATTCCAACCAGATAATCAAAACAAAAAATCCAAAAAAGTTATCCAAAAACTAGCAAATCCAGAAAAACAGGCAATGTTCATAACATGAATCAATAAACAATGGAAAGGCAGGGTAAACTGGCAATACTTCACACAGACCAATGGAACTGGCTATATACATGTGGTAAACAGGAAATGAGCAGTGAAGAATTGGGTGAAGATCAGTATTCTGAAGAGGGCTCCCTCTGGTGGTTGGTAGGATGGGTAACAACCTCAGATGTTGCAGAAATATACAAGAATAAAACTGGCATGTTTCCATGCTTTATCTACAACAACAAAATACAAAATACAACAACATGAGTGAAATACACATAGAAGAATTCCAACAGCACATAAGGCAGCATCACTCCACGATGGGAGCAGATTTCTATCACACTACTACTGAGGAATAAAGTTAAACTAACAGACGAAGGTATACACATGCTCAGTCCCTCTCTCTCTCTCTCTCTCTCTCTCTCTCTCTCTCTCTCTCTCTCTCATACACACACACACACACACACACAAGTCCTTATTTCTCCATTCACTTGTTAGAAACTGTCAGAAATAGTAAGAAATAGATCAAACTAAGCAACAATTGTCTTCTCAAATATGTAGCTTTGAACTTTTGTTGTGATATAAACAGTTTATTCAACTTTAATCACACTGAATCAGCATTGTCTGGTTATTAAAATCCACTGACAATGATTTTAGTTGTATCTAATAATTTTTTAAGGGCTGTCACTCGATTCAAAATTGAAATCGAATTAATCAAATTAATCAGAGTGAATTGCATATCAATATTTAGGGATCAAAATAAAGATAATTTAGTAAATAACTATTTAAATAATTATTAAAATAATAATATATAATAAATATTACAATTCAAAATTATTTATCCCCATACAGAAATCAGATACATGGCAATATATGTAAAAACATGTATAATGTGTGTGTATACTACAAAATAGTAGTTTGTCATTTCATATATTTTCCCCAAATCATAGTAATCAATATGTACTAGGGCTACCGATATAGCTTGTTTATCGACCTGTACAATTAAGATTAGTGCAGATGGAATTAGGCCGATAATAGGGTTCTGTTCAATGAAAATCTAACAATATTTTTACTTTTAAAGACACTTTGTGTATTGTCTAAATCAGGGTCAAATTTCTGATGCAGGAGAATCTGCTCATGTTCAGACCACATTTCCTAGAACATTAAAAAAACAAGTGTGAGTTCAGTAGCCATGATTTGATCAAATGTATTGTACAAGTACGGCTGCAGAACAGACTCCAGTGGTTTGGGAATTTTTTGGCTGCCAGTGATTCATGGTGAATCATGCAATGGGTACATTTTGCCAGAGGAGCCACCACTGACATATAAATAGAACTGGATCGCTGATGCAATCTAATCTGCCAGCAGGAGGTGAAGTCACTGGAAGTGTTCGAGTGGCCATCTTGGTATGTCCAACCTCTCATAGAGCATCAATGACTGACAGGAGAAAACACCCCTGTTTCACCGTGTCCGACCTACAGATGTGACAGTTGTATTTTGCCCTCTAGTAACAATCATGTTTAATGTTTAGTTAGCATGTTATGGATAATATTTGTTACGAGGGAGAAGATATCTGGGGTCAGAGCGCCTGCACCAGTGTTCAGTCTATCAGTGCAGCACAACAATCACCAAAGGAAGTGGGAAAACTGTCCACATGTTATAATATAAGTAGGAAAAGCTGTAATATCTGCTTGTTTAGGGTGGCAATATGTCCTTACCCCTGAAAAGGACTTTAAAAAGTCAGTCCGGGATATCTAAATCACCTTAAAATGCCCGGGATTTGCTTGTTTTCATATTGAAGTGCTCCCTGTAGTCATATATGGATACATGTCATAAATACATGTTCATTTGCCATTTAAATCTAGCATATCAGTTTAATTTGAACCAACTTTTCTTTGCGTGTCTCCCTAAATCTCAGCACCCACTGCATTGGCTCTATTGCTGTAACAGAACAATTAAAGTTTAGAAATGTAATCAGGGCATGCCAGGGTCTCATTTTCAGATGTTTAGACTCGGCAACACAACTATGCTAAGCTGCTCTGAGTCTTGAAACTTTATTAGATGACTTTGACCTTGCAATGCCACTTCCTTAGTACTCTAATACCATTGGCTCCTTAATTGAAACAATAAGGAGCCAAATGGCTGTTTTTAGTTGCCAAGTCATATTGCACGATTTAGATTGCTGTTCAGAAACAAGATAGAAAGGCGAAGAAAAGGAAGACAGCTGATAACCCATTAAACAGAGGTTTAATATACAGTATACATAGTTGAGAAGATAAGTTTGCATTCCCTTTTGTCTCACCAATGTTCACACCCCTTTCATAATTTATACAAATATAAGAGATAAAACATTTATTTTATTTAGAACTGACCTTAATAATTTACTTAAGCAGATTTTTGCATAACGCATAGTATGCATATAGTAGTGTGCTGTCTTCTTGAGGATCAGTGTAATAGATGTGTACAAGTCCCTCAATTGTCCTAAGTGTCAAAAGCTTGATTATATATATAAGTTGTGTGGGACTTTTATTTATTAAGAAGCCCGAAATACACAGGGGACTACTATTTATAAATGTCTGCACTCCCAATTGTGCGGAAGTGCCTGGCGGATGATTTGCTGATAAAGTGACTCTGATTCAAACTGCTAACCTTATCTCCAAAGTTTGGGTGATTCATGAAAAAGATCCAGTTCAAAAGAGTCATTTGTTCATGACTCTCATGCTTGGTTTGATGTTGCGTGTGGTGTAGTAAGCTTGTCAGCAACAGAACCGGTTAAAAGTGGCACGAGACACACTAGTGCACGCTCTAAAGATGTATTTAATAACTCACAATATATCTGATGAAACCACATATGAATGCACACAACCAGACTGTAGCCAGTGGTGACTAGATTTTAAATTATTGTCACAATCAATTATTTTGGTTGCATTTGTGACAATTCAATCTCAGTCTGGAGCCCTGGAGTTCCCAATTAAGGTTATGAAAAACCTGAACCTGAAAAGCTGATGTAAAGGATAAAGCATTTTTCCATTAATAACTCCAAAGCAGCAATAGCAAAAGAGTCAATATGAGAAACTCAGAGCATGTCAGAGCTGTTGCATCAGTGGAAAAAGTACTATAGTAGAGATGCTATGACTTTGCTTTAGAAGTTTTCAAATTAGTTCTCAAACAGCATGACCTATATATGCCAACGTGACAACCAAATTTCATATCTTTCTCTAAAAGATTCGATAACACATTTGGTTCTTGGATCATTCTGTTCTTCCCATATTATGAGTTGAACCTGATAAATGGTGCTTGTTATGGTATATCAGCCATATGAGTCTTCCTCTTTGTCATCCCAGGGCAGCGCGGAGGGCGATGTGGATAAAAACAAGTGTTGCACGCTGTGCAATATGTCGTTCACGTCAGCGGTTGTGGCCCAGTCACACTACCAGGGAAAGATCCATGCCAAGAGATTGAGACTACTGCTGGGGGAGCCACCTGCCATCACATCCAAAGGTAGGAGGTGGTGATCTAGGACCAGTTCTGTGCTGTCTATACAGCATATTGTAAGGCCAAAACAAGTTAATAGATCAGTATCCATACACAAAATACATTTTATATGCATATGACATCTAAAGCAATTGGTTAAGAAGGAAATTACTTGCTCAGCAAAGGTGGGACTTTAAATATGAGAAAATTAGCCCATTTTTTCTTGAGTATGACTATAACACAATACTCTATCTACATCTATCTATCTAAACAATACTATAAGTGGAGCTTCCTAAGGCAGAGCATATGTTATGACATGACTATTGCTCACATTTATGGATTTAAAAAAATGCAACAGGTTTATTTTAGTCATTCATTCCTTCAAATGTGAGTGTATAACACTCAAGATTGTTTTGAGCTCTCAAGCATGTCACTTGTAGCATGTTTGAGATAAGAACAGGGCTTTTAGCAGAAACAAAACATCATTCGACTCACTTAGCGTGCATAACTGTGTGGCCACAACACATCAGGGGTGAAATAATCCAAAAAGAAAACATGGAAAGAGTACTATAGCAACATGATCATACATAGGCAATCGACGAAAAGTAAATATTTTTCCCGGGTTTCTGAAGGTTGAAGCATCCAGAATACACACACCAAATGACCATTTTGAACAATACACTTATACAAATACTAATTTATTTCACTTTGGTGAAACAAAGTACCAATTTCCTTCCAAAACAGCTAAATCTGTACATTATTCCAAATATTTTGCCACCAGTGTGTATATATATATATATATATACAGTGCATTAAGAAATGATTACATTTTCTTATGTTGCAGATTTATGCTAAAATGCTTTGTTTATTTAGTTTATTTCACATAAATCTACACTCCATACCCCATAATGACAAAGCAAAAGCCATATTTTTGATGACTTTGCAAATTTATTAAAAAGGAAAAAACTGAAATATCACATTGACATAAATTATCAGGCCCTTATCTCAGTACTTAGTTGAAGCACCTTTGGCAGCGATTACAGCCTCAAGTCTTTTTGGGAATGAAGTGACATACTTTGCACACATGGATTTGGGGATTTTCTACCATTCTTCTCTGCAGATCCTCTCAAGCTCTGTCAAATTGGATGGGGACCGTGTGGACAGCCATTTTCAGGTCTCTCCAGAGATGTTCGATTGGTTTCAAGTCCTGACTTTGGCTGGGCCACTCAAGGACCTTCATAGAGTTGTAATTAAGCCACACTTGTATTGTCTTGGCTGTGTTCTTAGGGTCAATGTCCTGTTGGAAGGTCAACCTTTGGCTCAATCTAAGGTCCTGAGCGCTCTGAACCAGGTTTTCATTAAGGATATCTCTGTATTTTGATGCGTTTGGCTTTCCTTCAACCCTGACCAGCCCCCCAGTCCCTGCCTTTGAAAAACACCCCACAGCATGATGCTACCACCACCATGCTTCACCGTTGGGATGGTTTTGCACAGGTGATGAGCGGTGCCTGGTTTCCTCCAGACATGACACTTGGAATTGAGGCCAAACAGTTCAATCTTCATTTTATCAGACAACAGAATCTTGTTTCTCACAGTCTGAGAGTCCTTTATGTGCATTTTTACGTGTCTGGCACTGAGAGGCTTCTGTCTGGCCGCTCTGCCGTAAAGCCCAGATCGGTGGAGTGTTGCAGTGATGGTTGTCCTTCTGTAAGTTTCTTCCATCTCCACAAATGATCTCTGGAGCTCAACCAGATTGACCGTTGGGTTCTTGGTCACCTCTCTTACATAGGCCCTTCTCCCACAATTGCTCAGTTTGGCCGGGTGGCCAGCTCTAGGAAGAGTCCTGGTTGTTCCAAACTTCTTCTATTTAAGAATTATGGAGGTTAATGTGCTTTTGGGAAGTTTCAATACAGCCAAAAACGTTTTGTAGCCTTCCCCAGATCTGTGTCTCGACACAATCCTGTCTCTGAGATCTTCAGGCAGTTCCTTTGACCTCATTGCTTGGTTTTTGCTCTGATATGCATTTTCAGCTGTGAGACCTAACATAGACAGGTGTGTGCCTTTCCAGATCATGTCCAGTTAATTACATTTGCCACAGGTGGACTCCAATCAGTGTAGAAACATTTCAAATATGATTCAGAGAAATGGGATGCACCTGAGCTAAATATTAAGTGTCATAGCAATGGGTCTATGTGATATTTGCAATGTGATATTTCAGTTTTTTCTTTTTAATACATTTGCAAAGTTATCAAAAATCTTGTTTTTACTTTGTCAATATGGGGTACGGAGTGTAGATTTACGTGAAAATTATTATTTAAAGCATTTTAGCATAAGGCTGCAACAAAACAAAATGTGAAATGCACTATATATATATATATATATATATATATATATATATATATATATATATATATATATTAGGGCTGTCGATTTAACACTTTAATTCAGTGCAATTAATTTTATAAAAAATAACGCGTTCAAAAATGTAACGCAATTAATCTCAATGCCCCTGGACTGTGATAAGGAAGATTCCTGAGAAATGCAAGCTTGTAGTACTGTTAGCCTATTTACTCCAGAGGGCAGTAAGTGAAATTTCAGCTGTATGAGCAACGCGCAGTTTATACAGTTTATACACGTTACGTTCTTGCGTTCATAACACTTGATGGAGCGCAAATTCGAACTAAGGGATCTCAAGATGTGTTCAAAGTATTAAACTATATTTAACGTGACACAATGACCTAAAAATTGTATGTTTATGACGCAATGCATCCGAGACTACACAAGCATATCTGACGCAGGTGTACATTGACGGTCCTTAAACAAGCCTTCATAATAAATCTCCAACTGATTGACAAATTCACTTGTGTAATAGATTGCTGTGAACTATATGCGAATGATTGACTTATGATCAATAATATGGTAGTAAACAAAACATTGTATTCTAAAGCTGCTTATTGTCTTATTAATGATTAACTCTTCTGCTACAAGAATGTAACACATTTTAATTATCTGAATATTTTCTATTTTATATATATATATATATATATATATATATATATATATATATATATATATATATATATATAAAATATAAAGATATATATAAAGATAACTATGTATAATTATTTCATTATTATATATTGAATTATTGTTATATGAGGGGCTTTCAGCAAATATTTGTATATGCGATTAATTGTGATTAATTAATCGGGACACCATGTAATTAATTAGATAAAAAAATTTAAACAATCGACAACAGATAGATAGATAGATAGATAGATAGATAGATAGATAGATAGATAGATAGATAGATAGATAGATAGACAGACAGACAGACAGACAGACAGACAGACCCAGGTGTACTAAAACATGTAAAATATGAATGGGAATATACTTCTGATATATTTTACTCATAAGAATTTCTAGGGCTGCCAATAATTGTGGCAAGCGTGTTTTGGAGAAAATGTTTAGTTTAATTATGAGACACCCCCCCTCCCTTCAATTAGTTAACTTCAATTAAAGGATACATTTTTGTAAACATTTTGAATGAAAAATCAAATGGATAAACATTAAAGACATATTTTCATACAGTCTTCTTTGCAACAACTGTATATATATATATATATATATATATATATATATATATATATATATATATATATATATATAAATATATATATATGTAAGATTGTAAATATACAGTATATAATATATATAACAGTAATAATATTAAAAACCTTTATTTGGAGGCCAAATATTAATATGTGCGATTACTTGTAATTAATCATCGTAATATCATGTTATTAATTCAATTAAAAAATGTTAGCGATTGACTGCCCAAATAATTAATATTCTGGAAAACCTTTCTTTTAATTGGTAGACAGTAGGTATGTGCACAAGTAATTGATTAATCGAGTACTCGTTCAGTGTTGAATATTCAACTAGTAGAAACACTTCTCGAAAATTGCCTGCCGTGGACAACAATGAAATTGCTTCTTTAACCTAAATCTTGCCATTATAACTGAATGCATTGGTTAGCACTGAGAATACATGAAAATGGTATAGGAATAGAATATAAAATATTTTATAATAATAAGGAATATAAAACTAAATTCTATCATTATTTAAAGTGATTATATCGCTTCAGAAGACTTTGAATGTATTTTTGTACGTATGAGTGCAAATGTTGTCATTTTTAAATCTAGATGTTGTTGTTTACACATTATGCTAATGTTTTCATGAGAAAAACCGGTTCAAGTCTTGAAGGTTGAACTTAAATTCTAAATATCAAGCAATCGATTACTCGTTTTTTTATGTGTTAGTGTTAGCTATAAAAATACACAAAAATGCCCATCCCTAGTAAACAACTCATGTTACCATACTACTAGTGTTGGGTTCGAGTCCACCTAAGTCGAGTCCGAGTCAAGTCCGAGTCTTAAAACAATCAAGTCCGAGTCCAAAAGGGGACGAGTCGGACTCAAAACAGAGACCATAACAGGCAGAGTCAGAGTCGGGTCCAAATTAATCTGTTCATGAATCTGAAATAAAATTGTAACCGTAAACTCAACATCAACATTTTAAGCTTATTTTAAACTTCACAACTAAGAAAAATAATTTGTCAGTATAAATGTAACAAAAACACCTCTGTTGCCTCTCATATATATATTTTATGATTAGTATCCTGCTGATCAGACTTCAGAGTGGTTTCAGAATGAAAACATATGCTTTAGGTGTATGAAGACAAAACTGTCCTTCAACACACTTCTTATTGCGATCTGTTGACATTTTAATTATTTGTTGATATTTCCCCTGCAGTCAAACATACACCAAAGAAAGTGAAAGCTGCGTTAATCATTACAACCAGATACAACCAATTAAAATTTTAATTTAGTTTATATTTCTACTTCATTTTCAATTTTCTTTTTAATTTAATTTAATTTAAAATTATCCCTATAGAAAGAAATAATAATCTATACTGAGATTTCTTTCAGAATTTTTTTTCTGCCAACTGATTTGGGAAAATACATACTGTAAAATTGAGTCAACACAGTAGTAATTAGCACTTTCCAAGATGTTACGTCTCACGATTTGACTGCAAATGCTGGAGCGGCAGCAGCGTTTGTCTGCAATCAGTCTGAAATCTTTAAATACTAACCAAAGAAAATTTAATTGAACACTTCTTTAACCACAAAAACATGGAGAATAATTATTTTGTCATATATTACCCTATTTTTGTCCTGACTTTTATGTTGTAATTCTTGTTAGTTCCCTGTTCCTGTTAGTTTTGTAGACCTTCGTATTTTTATTTCATGATTGTTTCACACTGATTATTTCGACAGGTGTTCCTTGTTTTCCTTTGTGTATTTAAGTCCTTGTTTCCAATGGTTTCTTGGTCAGTCAAGACTGCATGGACCCACATACAATACCTAGTCTTGCTAGGTAATTCTGACAATTGCTTTGAACTGTGGTAACTTGTATAACTGACAAATTGATGATTATAGCCTGATATAACTCTTTAAAATGTGTGTAATGTTTTATCCATGTTGTATAACCAATGAATTAACCAGTATGATTTGTAACCAGGGATTGTCAGGTTTTGTTACCTGCAGGTATAATATCAATGAAAGAATGTCATGTTTAGTATGTAAACGTTCGCTGGCGTATGCAGAGAAAGCTGATGACAACTAATTTCATGCCTCTTGTACCATTTGCAAGATATAAAGTTAATGACTAAACATGCACTATTTTGAGCAGGAATTTTGTAAAAGAATCTGAAACAAAGGACCATAAAATCAACTGTTGGAAAAGACAGCCCAGTTGACCATGTGACTCTGAAAAGTCAATTCAGATTGGCACAGGACACCTTTGGGGATGCGTTCAATTTCAGTTCAAATGTTTCCAATCAGGAAGAACACCTCTTCTGTCGTAGTCTCTCATCTCTCTTCTGACTGCTCAGACTTCGCTCTGACTCTTCCCTCGTTGTCATCTCTTTATCTTGTCGGAACCATATCCATGCCATGTGAGGTCTAAGGAAGCCCAGGAAGCTCGTCACTCTCTACGGTTCACAAACCCATGAGAAGGCCTTTCTTCAAAGACAACCTCATCATTCATACAGACAATAACTATCCGATCTTACAGAGGTCCAAACCATCGAACTTTCGACCAAGAGCCAAGAACCAAGCAACACAAAGAATGCAAGGAAACACCCCAACACGCAAGTACATCTCCAATATTGTGCACAAAGTGCTGGTGCATTAGTGAAATACTTAGGTAATCCGATAGCAAATCGATGTAGACTCAAATAAGGTTAACATTGTCAACAGACTCCATAAAGTTCATTTTCACTGTACTGATCATTTATTTAACATTCTGTCACTCTTTTCACCAACCTGTCTTATGTATATATGTGTTAGATTAGATTTATGTTTAGAATAGTAATAAAGTTTGTCTGTATTCAAAGACGATTTGACTGTGGTATATTTTGATAAATAATCTCATCCCTGTTTCTAAAAGATTTTGCTTCTAACTGTACCTAAATACATGTGATTATTATTTTCAAAAAGCCATGAGAATAATATTACTCCAGTAAGTGAATTAATCATAATTCACTTCTTAAAGGTAATTCCTTACAGTAGAAATGTATGAGACGTTATATTACGATTTTAATGGAGAATTTTATCCAGACAAATGATCTAGTTATTTGTCATTTATCTAATTTATAAAGGTTGTCAAACGACTAATTCCATTATTTTTAATTACATAATAATGTTGAATAAGGACAGTTTAATTTGGTTATATAATGGTGTAACGGGCGGCAGTGGCGCAGTGGAAGAGTGGGTTGGCCACCAATCATAGGTTCAAATCCAGGCCCATATGACTCCACGTGCCGAAGTGTCCTTGGGCAAGACACTGAACCCCAAGTTGCTCCCGATGGTAGGCTAGCACCTTACATAGCAGCTCTGCCGCCATTGGTGTATGAATGTGTGTGTGAATGGGTGAATGAGTCAACAGTGTAAAGTGCTTTGAATACCGATAAGGTTAAAAAGGCGCTATATAAGTGCAGACCATTTGGTGTGAGAATGAGGGCACTTTAAAGGTTCCCTTCTAAATGTTGCATACCAAATATCCTAAACATATTACTGTTTGAACTAATGCACACTTTTTCACACACAATTAGAAAATAAATCTGATAGCAGTATTCAGTGTATACTGCGCAGTATGCAGTAAGTTGTACTCTAGTTTCCCTTTCCGAATATAGCCAAAGTCATTGACATCCCTTTTCACCAGACATCTGTTTCAGACATCTGTTTCCACCTGCATGATTCTAAACTGGAAGACTTTTTTGATACCTGTAAGGAGGGCAACACAACTAAACAGCCCTGTTTGTTGAATATATTTGTCACGCTTGTATTATTTCTTATCACACTCTGATTATGTGTCATAATCAAAACCCTTTCATTCAAAAACCTCAGGGAATTGGATGAAAAGTGAGACAGAAGGAAACAGAAAAAAGGAAAAGAATGCCTCATATTATCTGGTTATTTTGATACCTTCTATAAATACTCATGATAAGCTGCCAGTGTCATCTACCCAGATATCTTCCATTTCAGAAACCATAGCTGAGCCGAGAGCGGCCCCATTTGTGCTCTCCGTTGTTTCTTTTTTATATTTATTATAAATAGGGATAGCTGTCATTGTAGTCTCTTTTGTTTGCCATTTTGGAATAAATATAATTAGAATAGGAAAAGGGAAAAACACACCTTCTCGGCTTTGAAATAAAAATGTACTAATTAAAACAGACAGGAAAAACATGAACGTATATCTGCTAGTGCGAGACAAATTACCTCATGTCTGTTTATGAAAATTATTCATCATATTAGTGTCATGAGATTCAGAATGCGTCTTAAGTTGCAGCCACTGGGGACATACTGTGTTCCTAATTTGCACCCTTTACCTGTGAAATACTTCAAACTGACACGAGACTGTGCCCTACACTATGACAGTTTAGACAGACCACTAGCAAAATGTCAGTTTAGCTACGTGTGCATGTTTCCAAAATTCTAAAAGGTGTAAATAATAAATAATTCTTTAAAGTAAATTAATAATTAAGCTGAGGTGGTAAATCATACTGATTTACTGATACTTGTTTATTTTCTTTCTGTTTCCATTTTCTTTCTTTCATTTCTTTCCATTCTATACGTGTTCTACTCCAAAGAATCATTGGATGCTCTTTCAATATTGTTAATTTCTTTATTTAAAGTATTATTTCATTAAAGGAATATTATGGTTTCAATACAAGTTTAACTCAATCCACAGCATGTATGACGTAATGTTTATTACCACAAAAAAACTTTTTGACTCTTCCCTCCCTCCACTCATCAATTTTCTTTCAATAAAAAGCAAAAATCTAGGTTTCAGGGAGGCACTTATAATGGAACCTAGATTTTTGCTTTTTTTAAAGGATGGACAAGTCGAAATATATTTTTGTATCAATCAATATTATGCCACAAATGCTGTCGATTGAGGCTTGAGCTTAACAAGTTGTAAAGCTCTTAGTTCGGGCAATGGAATGGTCAGGAGACAGCAAAGCAGATTTGAGGTGGGTTTTTATTATCTTCACTTTGTACAACCAAAACAACATGAATGCACTATCAAACAGGTCTCTCTCTCCCGAACTGCTGGCTATGTCGCCCTTTTATGCCGCTCTCCCCGTGATCACTGAAATCAGAAACAGGTGTTAGGCATAATTTAGCTCAGGTGTAAGCGCCCTTACCGCTCTTTCTCTCTCCAGACGGACACTTGACCACGCCCCAGCTGCCACATATCCCCACTGCCCGACTTTCTGGAAAGGAAATCGGCGGGCGCCATCTGCGCTCCCGGTCTGTGGACCACCTTGAACTTAAAGGGATGAAGAGCCAGATACCAATGGGTAATCTGCGCGTTGGTGTCTTTCATGCGGTTAAGCCACTGGAGTGGGGCGTGATCCGAACAGAGGGTGAAGGATCCAGTGTCGAATAAATGCGAGCAGTGCCCAACCGATCGAGCAACTCATCGTCAAATTTAGACACCGCGTTGACTTTCCTATAATCCACACAGAACCGTAAAGACCCATCACTCTTAGGCACTAGAACAACCGGGCTGGACCAATCGCTGTGGGATTCCTCTATTATCCCCCATATCGAGCATTGCATCTAATTCTCCACAAACAATTTTCTTTTTATGTTCGGGCAATCGGTAGGGGCGGCTACGTACCACAACCCCCGGCTCGGTCTCAATGTGGTGTTGAATGAGGTTCGTACGACCCGGTAAAGGGGAGAACACATCCGAAAACTCCTGCTGTAACCTGGAGACCTCTGCGAGTTGGTACGATGAAAGGTGTTCTCCGCAAGTGACTGGAGTGAGCTGATTAAGTTTTGAAACTACCTCAGGCCCGAGCTCCGCCCTCTCCGGAACTACCATAGCCAACATCACAGGGGCCGCCTCCCTCCAAAGTTTCAGGAGGTTGAGGTGGTATATTTGACGTCTATCGATTCGTTTGACCTCATAATCGAGATCCCCCACTCGTCGTGTTACCTCAAAGGGTCCTTGCCACTTGGCGAGTAATTTGGAGCTTGATGTGGGGAGTAAAACGAGTACTTTATCTCCTGGTGCAAGTTCCCTTAGCTGAGTACCCCTGTCATACAGCCGGCGATGACGTTCTTGAGCTCGTAACAAATTCTCCTGTGTTAGTTTCCTCAAAGTGTGGAGTTTTGCTCTGAGATCAAGGACGTATTGAATTTTATTCTTACTATTTGAAGGCCCCTCCCAGGTTTCAGCACCAGTGTAAAGCTCTTAGTTCGGGCAATGGAATGGTCAGGAGACAGCAAAGCAGATTTGAGGTGGGTTTTTATTATCTTAACTTTGTACAACCAAAACAACATGAATGCACTATCAAACAGGTCTCTCTCTCCCGAACTGCTGGCTGTCACCCTTTTATGCCGCTCTCCCTGTGATCACTGAAATCAGAAACAGGTGTTAGGCATAATTTAGTTCAGGTGTAAGCGCCCTTACCGCTCTTTCTCTCTCCAGACTGACACTTGACCACGCCCCAGCTGCCACACAAGTATTAAACCCAGAATATTCCTTTAAGCATTCAGTTGAGAGAGGAAGTAAAGAGAAGTCAGGGGCCAAGAAGGGGGATGAGGATCAGGACATGATGTGGGCTGGATTTGAACCTGCATTTCCCACCAAGGCTCAATTTGTCATGAGCACACTGTGTTAACCCCTAGGCCATGGCAAGGTTTGGGAGGGTTACTGAAAATGTATTCTACTACAGATTACAGAAAAAATGCTGTAAATTGGAACATTAAATACTCATCTCATCATCAATAACAATCTAAGTACTGTGGATTACTTCTTCAGCACTGGAAGATTTTTTTCACTTGTTTTTGACTATAAAGATGTGAATAATGTAGGATTTTATAATCTTAATGTTTATAATGTAGGGATTTTTTACCACCGTGGTTAAGGGCCAACTACCATCGGTGAACTGTGTTGTACGGTGGTTGTAGGGGTGGAGGAGGTGCATGCAAAGAAATTGTATACATCGACAACGACCTCAATGACTAAAAATATTCCAGAATGTCAAATTATGTACACTGTCGGCCAAAAATTTGGAATAATGTACAGATTTTGCTGTTTCAGAAGGAAACTGGTACTTTAATTCACCATGTGGCATTCAATTTATCCCAAAGTGCGGCTCTATTTGTTGGTTGCGACATGAGTCTCAACGTGTGTGTGTGTGTGTGTGTGTGTGTGTGTGAGACTAAAGTGAAAAAGAGAGAGAGAGAGAGATAGATATATAGAGAGAGAGAGGGAGCCCAAAGACACTTTTCAATAGAAATTGAAATAAATGTAGGATATTTTAGACATTGTTTGTCATTCTTATTCGATTTACTTAACCAATGTCTTTGTTTTAATTGGTTATTTTGTTTTGGTAGCCTGCAGGGCTCTTTGAAATAACTAAAATAATAAATAAATAAAGTGATTTAGACCTGTTATGCAGTCAAGACCTGGAACTATTTCATAGTGGTGTGTTTATTTGAAAAATAACTGCACACCTTAGAACGTCCGTCAACCATCCAAGCATTCAACAGACCCGTGCTATAAAACGTAAATATGGCGACACTCGCCGCTACTGAGAAGTGCTTAAACTTACACCTTTGCGATTTTGAAGCGATGTTACTTCTGACGAGAGCTGCATCAAATAAAGGTAATCCCACGGGTGATCTCTCTCAGTTTCTTGCTTTCAATCCCTCAAAAAACAAATTCACGCACAGTCCGGTAAAGCACCAGAAGCGATGCTATCCTTCGTTGCTAGTTCTAAAGTGATGTTTTCAAACTAACAATGAAGGTTCAGACTGTATCAAAGCAAGACACTGAATCCATGGTGGAAGAAAGTAGTTCCACTAACAAGAGCTTTTTAGGGACAAAAAACAGAAAATGTCTTGAGATAAAGCCCTGAACGATGACTTATGGTGTGGTAACCGTCATATAAGCAGAATAATTGACTCCAACCCATTGAATTATTTAAAAATAATGCACACCAGAGGTGGTAATGCGGTAATATGGATCCCTTATGCAGTCAAAACCTGGAGCTACTTCATAGTCATGCGTTTACAAAAGGAATAATTAATGACGGACTGTTGAATTATTAAAAGGTAATGCACACCCACTGCACATCGTGACTGCATTACCACATCGGGTGTGCATTATTTTTTAATAATTCAATGGTCCATCATCTATTATTCCTTCCATAATGTTCCCCAACTGTTCAAACGATTATCAAATCACATCATTTAAATAAATAAAATGTTTTTCAACTCAATAGACTAAATATTAAATGAAACACATGACAATAAAATGCAAGTAATCTCACTTTCTAAAAGTAACTGTGTTTTGATTACCAACTATTTAAATTGTAACTATAGTTGAATACAGTTACTTATATTTTGTATTTTAAATACGTAACACCATTACATGTAGTTCGCTACTCCCCAACCCTGTCCACAGCTCAATATTATTTATTTTTAATACACTAATATACTAATGACTTTTTGGTACATTACAATGAACAAAGGGGGAAATTAATGAAGAATGTATTGCACCTGCTGACAGCATTGTCAATTGTTGTTTTAGCACCTAAATTGCAAAAGGAATTATGCAAATTAGTTACAGTAAATGCTGCAATGCCAAAGTGCTAGGTTGTGGAGGATACAAAAAAAAAAAGCCACGGTCACACTACACTTCATGTAGATAAATTACTATTCTGTTGTAAAAAAACAAACAAAAAAACAATTAGTATTCCATTGCACTCCAAAGTTTCACACAATCTGACCTGCAAATTCAGAAGATGAGAAGATGCTTGACAAATAGAAGATTGAATCATCACACAAAGACCTCTTGTCTGTTGAGTGTGTTGATGATATATTTTATTGTGTTGAATTTAATGTTATTTGTGATATATTATTTATTAAAACTAAAAGCCCTCAAGTGTGGCATCACATCCTGCCTGTAATGTTGTCTGAAATAATTTTGCATTCTCAAAGCCTTGTGTGACCGTGGCTCAAGTCTGCTATCCCTTCCTACAGAGGTGACATCCAGTTCGGAGCATATGGTCACTGAAGATTCCCCAGGATGTCCCTCCAGACAAGGCAGACTCTCACATCGCTACTGCCAGATGTGCAAAGCCTGGTTCAATAACCCCAGCATGGCCAAACAGCACTACGACGGAAAGAAGCACAAAAAAAATGCGGCCCAAGCTAACCTCCTTGCACAGCTGGGCAAGAGTCTGGAAAATGGAGATGAACAGATCGGTACGTTTCGGTCACTGTCTGTGTGTTCCATTTTGAAAAGTTTTGGTGGTGTAACCTAATGTATTAAGGTTGATGTTAAATTATATTTTGGACTTGAATCAAACTATTTAATTTTTTTTCAGTGTAGTTAGTGCTGGTTTTGTGTTTCTCTAGCTAGTTAAACTGCAAAGCTATGTTGTTTACCAAACTCCTGGTCAACATGCATGGTCTTTATGATGAAGCTGGTTCACCAAGGATGGCTTGCTGGTTAAGTTAGTTAAGTAGCCTGTTAGGGACACTAGCATACAAGCACTCCATACTGGGGAACAGCAACCTAAACACAGCATACTGTATGCTGGTTACCAGCAATAATGTTGTTTTAAACGGGGTTAAAAACAAGTACAAGGATTTAGTACATTCAACTGGAATGTTTTTTGCAGTCATCAATTTGTGGTTCTAACTCAGAAATAAAACAACCATAAATGCCATTGTTTAAGCACAGATCATTTCAGCATTGACCATTCACTCTTTTACAAGCTTCAGCAAAGACATTTAATGCTCTTTAGAGTCTTTTCGCATGAAGGTATTTCATTAAAGATCTGCATTATTCAGCAGATAGCTAAAGAGCATTTGTTCGAGGCGGTTATCAGTAGGTAATTAACAAGGTGACAAAAAGCCCCTCCAAGCACAGGATCTTTGCTTGCTAAACAAACCAACAATGATGGCGATTTCACTCAACACAGCCACCTTTTTTGTGAGTTTCGACATGCTTTGAAAAAATTTCGTGGGAGGTGTTTACCACTTGCCAGTTTGGCTGAATGTTGCATTTAGATTCAGATGGCATAGTCTTCTGTCCCTTACATCACGTTTGTGACTCAAAAATATGACTCACTGCTGCAGTTTACAGCAAGTCTTCCCAGTACTTCAATCTGCAATAATAGTACAAGCACTCTGTCGATTGAATCAAATCTTTTTCTGCTGCGTGCCTGTGATGATTATGGCTCTATTAAAAATAACACTATGAATTTATAATATTGGACTTCTACGCTTGAGTCCTATAATTTACACCAGAAATGTGAGCGCAGCGTAGTTCTAGCGGGAAGACTAGCAGCTGTACATCATCACACTATTAGCTGGGTAATTCCTAGCCAATCGCAGGTAAGCCATTGCTTTATAAGTCTGCTCCCAATCTATCACATTGCTGTTTCAGCGCACTAACACGGCAACCTCCACCACCCCGCCACCACAAGTTGAGTCCCGTCCCGCACGGGAGTAGGATCCTCGCCCCTGCCTCCTATCTCCGGCAGGATATGATGGCTCCGAGTACAACTCCCTCGGATCACCAGACGGGGCCTACACCAAAGAGAGACATTACTTTTCTGTTCTAGATTCATCAAATAAATGGCATCTTAAACCTCACTCAAGCCTGCGTGTCTTCCCGATAGACTAGTATTTTGCAGGCTCAGGGAAGCGATTTTGGAACTGTAGCCTGCCAAGATACAAGCTACTCATAGTTTAAAGAAGTAACTACAGTCAGTAGTACACTAAGTAGATAACTACATTGAAACTACTTAATATGGACACTTTCTTTTTAAATATTGTATAAGTCTAATATATTACAGTGAGTATTTTTCCAGTGAATGAACAATCTCAATCAAGGTGACAGCATTAAACTTGAACAGATAAATGCACACGTCGACTAAAACAAACAACAACAAAAAACGTAAGGATAAATTCATATAACTGACCATAATTTATAAATTATCCGAAAATATTGCTCTGAACAGCAATATTCAACTAAATATTTTTCTATAAATAAGAAAACCTGAAATGGCATGTCGGGAGTATAAATTGGAATGCACTAGAATATACTTTCCAATGCCAAACAGATGTTACAGGAAAAGTTTTGAAAACAGTTCTCACGGTAAAATCAGAAACAGTGGGTTGACTTTTCTTTAGCTAAAATCGGTCTGCGATTACTGAAATTAGAAACACTGTCCCCGGTGGCCAAAGCGATAAGTGTTGCTGGGCATATGGGCGCGTGTGAGCTTTGTGAGAGCTCTCTCGTCGCACCACCGTCTGCCATTGGCCTTTATCCCTCTCGGAGGCTTTATTAGCCTGATAAGGGACCGGGTGTATCATCACTTTCACAAGCTTATAATTTTCTGGCCTATCCTAGTTTGAGGTGGAGAACAGATTTGGTGTAGGAAGACGGAGTTGTGGGCAGATGCGACTTATTAATGTGTTTCAAAGCCCCTTCCTTTATATTTGAATCATTGTGAAAGCGCACAATATCATGGAAATGCTGAGGCCTCGATTTAGTTGGTGTTGCAGTAGTACGGCGTAACCAGTGATGAGGCCAGCGCAATCGACAGTTTTGATTAAATATAGATCCATGTTAAACGGTATTGATGATGCTTCAGGATGAGCCTACACTCATTATCTGGCCTAATCGCTAGGATTTACCTGTGTATGGACATATACGCTAAAATAACAAAGGATTTGCCTTGTTTAAACAAAGGAGGTGCTCTTTATTAGAGCTTGCTAGCTCAAAGGACACATTTAAAGGTATAGTTTCCCCCAAAATGAAAAGGATGTCATCATTTACTGGCCCTCATGTCATTCCAAACCCATATGTCTGTCTTTCTTCTGTAAAAAACAAAAGAATATGTTTGGCAGAATGTTACTCTCAATCACCATTCACTTTAATTGTTTTGTTTTCCCACAGAATTAAAGAGGATGGTGACTGAGGCCACACGTTCTGTCTAATCTCCTTGTGTGTTCCTTATAGGCTTGTGTATGTACAGATGTGCATGACTTTCTTTCTTCTGCTGAATACAAACAAAGATTTTTTGATGAATATTGTAGGTCTGTAGGTCCATACAATGCAAGAGAATATTGGCCAGAACTTTGAAGCTCCAAAAAGCATATAACGGCATCATAAATGAAATCCTTAAGACTCCAGTCGGTAAATCCATGTCTTCAGAAGTGATTTTATAGATGTGGGTAAGGTACAGATCAATATTTAAGTAATTTCTTACTATAAATTCTCTTCCCTGCCCAGTAGGTGGTGATATGCACAAATAATGTTGATTGCCAAAAAGAAGAAGAAAGTGAAAGTGGACATTGTTGGAAAGTGCAGACTTTTTCCCCTTGATCTGTTTCTTACAGACACTTATAATATCGCTTCTGAAGACATGAATTTAACCACTGAAGTCATTTAGATTACTTTTATGATGCCGTTATGTGCTTGTTGGACCTTAAAAGTTCTGTCCACCATTCACTTGTATTGTATGGACCTACAGAGCTGACATATTCCTTTAAAAATATTTGTTTGTGTTTAGCAGTAAAAAGCCATACACATCTGGGATGGAATAAGGGTGAGTAAATGATGAGCAAATACTCATTTTTGGATGAACTGTCCCTTTAAGTTCAATCGCCCTATAGCAAATTACATAAAAGGCCTGTATGGTTCCACACACGTGGACATGCTCTTTAAAGATGTGAGTCATGTATAGGCATAAGCTTATGCTTACATGTGTGGAGGAGACATGTATATTTGATTTCATGCATAATCTGTCTTGTTTACAGAGGCACTGGCACTTGATCTTTTGCTTGAGTGAGAACGGCAAAGTGCTACATAATTTCATGTATGTACAGTGATCCTATACACCCTGTCTTAAGGGTGTTTGTCTAAATTGGGTGTTTATTTTACTGAGTTTCACTAAGATTTAAGTTGGATTATGTTTGAACATGTTAAGTCTAGTTATATAAATGTGTGTGGGGGGGTCAGATTCTACCTGCATTGTGGTGACCCAAATGTTTGCATAAGGACAGTAAAACCTGAATTTTGCCAACAGGTCCTACAAGGAAAATGGCTTAATAAACAAACTAAATAATGTCTTAATTAAAATGTAAAAAATGTTTGTGTGAGGGTTAGGTTCAGAGGTAGGGGATAGATATTATTAGCTTACTATAAAACAATATAAGTCAATGTAAAGTCCCCACCAGGAAAGAAAACAAAAGTGTGTGTATGTGTTTTGTTCAGGCCTGAAGCGGAGTCACACTTGTGAGGTCTGCTGTGTTACACTGAACTCTGTGGCACAATATCATGCGCATCTGCAGGGCTCCAAACACCAGAACAAGTGAGTATCAGCCATTTCATTTCCAATAGTGTTTATATACACTTGCTGCACATGTCACATGTCCCACATGTCATTCCAAATCCGTATGACTTTCTTTCTAGTTTGGAGTTGTAAAGAGATGTAAGGCAACATATTAGCCTCAGTAAACTTTCACCTTCATTGCATCTTTATTCTCTATAATGAGACCTTCAATAGTGCTTTATCGTATTTGTCCTTTTTGAAGATTGAAAGCTCCTGGGTAGGGTTGCACCAGCTGTGCACAAGTTCTCATGTAAGTAAGGACATAAAGTTCACACTAAGGGCTTAGTAACTAAAAGTTAGTTTGTAACTAAGTCAGAGCTTAATTTGGTTGCAACACCTGTTCTTAAGGCAGAATTTAACTAGTAGGTTGTAAACTCTCTGTAAAGTGATGCGTAGTCACACAGAATGACGTATTTGTTTTGTAATCCAATCAGCAGCCTTCAAATATGTAAACAGGAACCGCGCGCATCGTTTCACGCTGCTGCCAAGCGTGAACTGTCAAAAAAAAAAAAAAGACGCACAATCTAAAACGTTATATTAACACATTACACTTTTAATTTAAAATGACGTAACGCAACGCCGTTACGTGCGACGTTTCGGTCTGTTTCATCTTGGATATCGGTCGATATCAAATCAGTCATGCGCATTATTCACTTTCTTTTAACCCGCAAACGAGCATATATGTCCACATAATCATAAATATCCAAATGATGATGTCTGCCTCGTAAAACTCGTATACGAATTTGTGTTTCATTATCAACAATAATCTATTCCATGTACTCTAATCTGGCTGCCATATCATTCCATTAATTCGTTATTCATGGGCTAAAGCTGCCGTAAATATTTAGTTTACACGTAGGGTTACGTCCTACGTACGTTTAATGGTGCAACTCTCAAATATTTAGTAGTGCATAAATTGTGACAAATTAGTGCACAGCTGGTGCAACCGGCCCCTGCTCACTACCATTTTATGGTGCTGTGTAAAATATCTCTTTATGTTCCAGGAAAAATAACAACATATACTGTAGTTTGTAATGGACATATCCTAAATGAAATGGTTGCTGTTCTGACCCTGTTATAAACCCTGGTCTCTTTTGAAAGAAGGCAATTAGGAGACATGTCAGGATCCTGCCATCTCTGTTTGGTCTTTTCTTACTCTTTAGTGGCAGGATCCTGGCATCCTTGTACTTTGTTGTTATTTGTACTTTCTGTTTGTATTTTGTCTCTCCCATGTGTTTCTCTGGCCTGTCTGTTCTCGGTCTTGTTTCCCTGATTATCTGTTCAACTGCTACACATGCCCCCCCCTCTTTTACCGTCTGATTTTCCCCTCTTTATATTCTCCTTGTGTCTCTTGTCTTATGTTGGATTCTTCCTCTTGGCCTCCTCCTGTTCAGTCGTATTTTTTCCCTTGTCGATCTGATTAGCTCTTATTTTCTCTGTTTATTTTGTGTATTTTGTTAGTTCTAGTTTTCCGTTCTTATTTTGTTGCCCTCCCATGGGAAGTTTTGGTTTCTTTTCTTTGGTTTGCATTTGTCTGGGTGTTTAAGTGTTTTGTGTATACTTTTTTATTTTTATTTTACTCTGTCTGCGCTTGGGTTCTCCACACAAACCCTGACAAGAATGTTGTCCAAAAGTTAGAATTAAAGGGATAGTTCACTCAAAAATTAAAATTCTCTAATCTTTTACTCTGAGAAAGAGAGATGTATTTGAGTTTGGTGGGGTGAATTATCAAATCTTTGCCCAGAAATGTATGCTTTAACGATACCAAACATGGCACAAAATGGAAGTGGCACAAATGTAGACAGGTGAGTGTGATTGACATGGGGTTTATCCTGTGTGATTCATGGCTCCCAAAATCTATCTTGTTATATACAAAGAAAGGAATATTATATGATGATATGATGGCTATCCAAATACACCCAATATCAATAACAAATCAAGCTTAAAACTGTACAAATAAACAAGTGTATTTATTGAAATGCATAAAACTTAAGAATTTAAAACTTTCAACTGTAGTTTATTAGCAAACGTATAACAATTTCAGAAGTAAAATAGTTTTTTCTTAAATCAAACACACATCACATGCACAAATTAATAATTAGCATATATTTCATGAAATTCTCTACCAAATTAAAGTATGGTAGATGCTATTTTACACTTATTGTAAATAGTGGCACATGGTAGTTGCACCAATGTGTATTATAAAACAGTAGGTCTTTAAAATATTACAACATAACCATCTCAACATAATCAGTGTTTCTAGTATAATATTGTGACGGAACTTAAATGCATCGCTGGTAGTGGGGAAAAAAATACACCTGATGTGTCACTTTATTTTACCTCATCATTGCTGTCTTTAATGCAGAACATGGCTTTAGCTAAAGAGCGGTTTCTTCAGATCCAGGGAACAGGGTAACCGCGTCACCGTTATGACCCTCACTATCCGCTGGCCTATTAGATGCAGAGCTGCTGGAAAAACAGGAAATGCACGTGCACCCCCCTCCTTACCTAAACCAAACCATTCTCTGCACTGCCCAAACTTCATTCCACCCCCCAATAATGACAAAAACACTGCGTTTATTTTCAGTTATATCATTCTCCACTTTTTCTCGCAATTTTTATTTACACCTTTTGTGTTCATTTTTATTTACAATAATAATGCTGTACATCCACTGCATGTTTTTGCTTACATGGATCAATAAGGGGGCAACTGTGAAATTGGTATATATTGGACTTGAACCCCAATCATCTGCTCTGTTAATCAACAGTTGTACTAATGTTACAGATTGTCAAATTCACATAGCCTACTTATATCTCCATGCCTTTCTTCAAAGTTTATGTAATATTTTTAGTGTTTTGACAGATTTCATCAGACTATTGGAGTGCATATAGCCGGGCTGTGAGGCCAGTGTTATTTACATTTATTGCAAATAATTATTTGGCTATACTAAACCAATGGTATAGGGCCCCCCTGGTGGCCACACAGGCCCTATGCAACCGCTTACGTCACTTAATAGGTAGGGCCATCACTGATGGCTGCCAATGGACTGATGTGTTTGAAAGACTTTGGTCCCATCTTCTTTCATTTGATTAGCCATCTCATTCGACATAAAAAAAATAAAAACTTTATCCCTGCAACAACTTATTCACAATTAGACAACAGAGCATAAGGAACTGCAGCAGAACAGCAACAAGGATATCAGTTATTGGGGTAGAGACCATATTGCCACATCTGATTATTTGGTCAGATAAGGCATGTCCAAGCTGTCACAGAGTGCCATGTGGTGACATTATTACACACACCCTTGTAATATTCCTTATGAAGAGACATGTCATAGTTAAAAAAACGAATAAAACGTTTTCAAAACAAAGTTGAAAGCTGGGAATAATATGATCTCTAACAATCTTGCAGAAATCAGACCAAAAACAAATCGAGTAGGGACAACTCCAAAATAAATGAAAATTTTTTCCCTCCTGCAGACCACAAAATGTACAGAATATATCAACATCACAATTAAATTATAATTAAATCTCACAATTATATTATAAGATAATTATAAGATAATAATTAGTACTTATAAATAAGTTGGAAGGAAATTTCTTTGATTTTATTTGTGATTAGATATTTATGTGGTCATTTCCAAATTTTGCACCATCTCAATCCAGCCACACCCTGCGTCAGACATGCTTGTGTAGCGTCTCGGTGTGTTGCATCATAAACATAAAATGTTTAGGTCACTGTGTCAAGTTAAATATAGTTTAATACTCAATCTTTAAACACATCTTGAGATCCCTTAGATGGCATTTGCACTCCTTCGAGTGTTTTGAACGCAAGAACACCTACAGAAGTGTTTTCTTCACTGTATTGTGCCCTCTGGAGTAAACAGGTGGTACTACAAGCTTGCGTTTCTCAAGAATCTTCCTTATTATGGTCTGGGGGAAGTGCGATTAAATGTGTTAATTTTTTTTAAACACGTTATTTTTATAAAATGAATCGTGTTAACGCGTTAAATCGACAGCCATATATAAAAGTAATGCTTACGATTCCAGTGGTTTAATCTATGTCTTCAGAAGCGATATGATGGGTGCGGGTAAAAAACAGGTCAATATTTAAGTCTTTTTTTTACCTATAAATCTCAATTTTCACTTCCACTTTTACTTTCACATTTTGACTGGTTCTCGGTTCCAAACAAGCATTGCGGTAAGCTATTACCAATGTTACATTTATTAAGCCCTATCCTGCTCTCCCCTACAAATGATCTCTAAACTTCTGTGAGTAAGAACTGTGAAGGGAACACGTAGTGCAGAATGCTTTCACACACTTGGGGAAAGTAACGAGAGCTAATGCAAAAGTTCACTAAGCCTGTTTAGTCATGGGTATTTAAACACACATTCTGAACAGCTCACCTCCCGAAACGCTGTCAAACATGTCAGGAGATTTGCTTGGCAGCAACCTAAATTTCATGCTTTTTGGGTCACTCTGATTTGTTCATCTTTCAAACTGCAATCCATTAACCTCAATGACCTGATGGAACGAATCGTTTGACTGATTTGGCTCCATTGAGTGTCCTTGGGAGCGTGTGCGGACGTATTTGGAAAGTCAGTGATGGATCAATGAAAGTGCAATGAGTGACACTGCAGGAAGTTCAGTTTGGGTCACTCTTTTTTCTCGATTATCTATAGTAAACTGAGAGATTAAGTCACACTCTGTTGGAGGTTGCTTATGGCAATCAATTCAATTCGAATCAAATGAGCTTCATTGGCATGACAAAAGCTGCAGTGTATTTCCAAAGCATTTGCAAGGAATACAAAGAATAAAACTTGAACAAAGTTTTCAAAGTCTGGTATTAAGATGTGTTTTGGGTGATCTGATCACATGTGGTCAGCCCTAAATACAGGTCCAACCCATTTTGTGATCCGATCACAAAAACAACATACAAGTGTGGTCAATAACGCATGTGACCAGATCGGATTTGAGGTGTAAACACTATTCTGTCCAGTATGTGTCCTGGGAACAGTGAAGCACCGCCCCTCACCTGTCAATCAACCGCTGCACTGAAACAAGAGCTTAAACTTTGATGTTTACTAGCGGCTTTGAAGGAAATAACAGTGTGATCGGAAAAATTGTAAAAAGCGGATACATACACAATCGCGAGAGCTTCACAGATCTTCTTTAGTGTGTCTGATATCAACACAGATGACAAGCACGAACACTTGAAGCTCCTTTAATACAGGTAATCCACAAAAATAATGGATAATTCTGCTTGACATGTTTAGCTTAGAAAAAAAATTCAACTGCATCTGTGAGAAACAGCGCACCATTTTTTTAGTGTTTTCTTTGTCTTTTCTGACTTTATTCCCCTTTATTATCATGCAGTAACACACCGACACAGTGATTGATGTATGTTGTCATGAAACAGAGACCCTCCCCTCCAAATACAAACACAAGTGGTCACAGGAGATGCTTTTAAGTGACCAGGTTGTGACCAAGTGACAACAATGTGTTCGGAACACCCAAGACGCATCATAATACCAGATGGAAATGGGGCCATTGTTCAAGTTTTATTCTTCGATGAGATGGAAATGAAAGATAAACAAACATATACATATATATATATATATATATATATATATATATATATATATATATACATATACACACATATACATATATATATATATATATATATATATACACTACCGTTCAAAAGTTTGGGGTCACTTGTCTGAAATGTTTCTCATGATCTTAAAAATCTTTTGATCTGAAGGTGTATGCTTAAAAGTTTGAAATTAACTTTGTAGACAAAATATTATTCTGCCAAAACATATACATTTATTTAATTACAAATCTAAAATTTCCTAAAAAAAAAAAAGTTTTTGAAATGGATGACTTGGATCAAAATATGAAGAAAAGAAGCCAATAAGTGCCCAACATAGATGGGAACTCCTTCAATACTGTTTAAAAAGCATCCCGGGGTGATTCCTCAAGAAGTTGGTTGAGAAAATGTCACGAGTACATGTCTGCAAAATCTAGGCAAAGGGTGACTACTTTGAAGATGCTAAAATATTACATAGTTTTGGATTTATTTTGGATTTTTTGGTCACAAAATAATTCCCATATTTCCATTTCTATTATTCCATAGTTTTGCTGACTACTATTATTCTAAAATGTGAAATAAATAAATAAATAAAGAATGAGTAAGTGACCCCAAACTTTTGAACGGTAGTGTATGTATATATATATATGTGTGTGTGTGTATAGTGTGACAACATATAGAGAGGTCAACAAAAGGTCAATGTATGTTTCATGAACTGTATATTTTAATGTTTTATCACTAGGCAATAATGGTGAAAATGTTCAATAGCTTTTTTGTAGCAATAACTTAGGAAACAGCTTTTAAAAAAGGAACCTACCCCAATAAATATTCACTGGATTAAAAAGTGTGACAAACGGCCCTAGTCTGCCCTATATCTGAAATATTTCATGTAAATGATCTGTCTCTTGATGCTCATGAGTCTCAAAAAAAGTTTTCTACTGCTGTTTTGTACAAAACGTAACCATCTGTGTTTTTTATTTCTCTTCCAGCTTAAAGAACAAATGAAGTTTAATGGAACAAAATGGGTTTCTTTGAATTATTCATCTGATAACAAACTCATGAAACTTCAAGGTCTGTCTGTGGAAGTCAAATAATTCTTCCTTGATTTGGACATGATATGGATCTGGACACTATGGACAATATTGTGATAATGGACTATGATAAATATTGCAGCGTATCATTTGCACATAAAAAGAAATCAATCCTGCTCCATCAAATCCTGAAAACTTTGAAGTACTGTATATAATTGAAGCATGTTGAATGGACACAGTTCCATCTTTAAAGTGTTGTGTTGTCCGTTTTATAATAATATGCTCAGTATTCTGTATGCTCAGAACTAAAAAAAAAATGTATTACAGTAAAATATATTTAACTGTCATTGAAGGTGTATTAAGTTCCCTTGAGGTATTTTGTACATAACTGTCAGCAGGGATTGTTTTCTAATGATATTAAAAGTTTTGAGGCAGCATTTATACACACAAAAATAGTGGACCAAAGTACAGCGATTAGTACATGTTATAAAACCATTTGCAAACATTTTTCTTTTAAATAGTTTGGAAAATATCTTCTTCATTGCTTTAGCAAAACAGTGTTTTTATATTCCAGTGATGCTTAATATTCGGCATACGCTTCCCTGATATGAACATTTATTACTGCATTATACAAATATGTGGGTTGTATAAATAGATATACAATAAACTGTTTTATATATATATATATATATATATATATATATATATATATATATATATATATATACACACACAATAAAATACTATCTCTTTCAATGACTGTAAGAAAGAAACCCAATTGAATTGTCTCCAAAACAACAACCCTTATTGAAATCCTGAAACTCTTTTAAATGAAGCTCCCACTCACATTTATTTGAATGTGTAGTTTCGTCTTCTTTGAATGGCTTCCAAGAGAATAAAAGCAATTCTGACACAAACACAATTTGCAGTACTGTTTTCTCTATATGTTACAGTATCATGGGGCTTGAAATTCAAACACTATCAAGTTGAATGTTACACGCAGTCTAATGCTATTTCACACATATTTAGCACCTGCCACTATTGTTTGTGTACTGCAATACGAGGGAAACAACAGAAATAAAAAGCAACCCCCATAAATCACATCTAAATGTCTCCCAGAGGCCTTTTTCTTATGGTGTTTTCCATTTCGCTGGAATGATGTGCGTGGTAAGAGGGCCCACTGAGCTTAAAAGATGAAAGGACCAGCATAAAAGAACGAGGAAACAATGTTTAAAAAATGAAAGGCATTGCAAAAGTGATTCCCAACAGACAACCAGCAGATGAATTTCTGTAAGGCCCGGGGGGGTTTCCTTTGAACAAATCTTCAGATCTACTGATGGTCCCGTCAGAATCGACTCATAGTATTAGGGACACATAAAGAATCAAAATGCTCTTTAAATCTACTCGACATAAAATCAAATTGCTTGTTAAAATCTTAATGACATAAAACTCTCTATTTTAGCTGCTTAAACCATTCAGATTTTAGGCAGTCACTCTTTAAATCTGTTTTTAAAGGAATAGTTCACTCAAACATAAACGTGCAGTCATAATTTAGGCTACTGCCCCTTGTGTTGTTTCTTAATAGTTTATTGTTAGCATCTTTTCTGTGGAACACATGTCCGTCAAGCTCCAAAAATGACAAATAAGCACCATAAAAGAAGTTCACACCACTCGTGGTGCCGTAAGTCATACACGATAGCCTCACGTGAGGAACAGAGCTAAATGTAAGTCATGTGAACTTGAGAACCACTACGACTGATCACTGAGTCAGTGAATGCGTTTACGTGCACTTTAAAAGTACGACATCAGTCTACCCCCCATAATTCACATCTAAATGTCTCCCAAAGGCCTTTGTCTTATGGTGTCTTCCATTTCGCTGGAATGATGTGCGTGGTAAGAGGGCCCAAGAGGGCTTTAAGGCTAAAGCAATAATTAATCTTTTTAAAATGTCACAGAAAATGTTTTTGCCGAAATATATCAGTTCTTGTGAAAACGAACTAACTCCCCTGTGAAAACGAACTCTGCGATTGTAGATCAGCTTCATCCAGCATATATACACATTATTCGTACCACAATTGGCCTCAGTGTTTTCTGCATGCTCCGAAAAACAGAGGTACCATGCGATGTGCATTTAACCTGGAAGTTGAACGCAACACAAAGCAGAGAAAAGGAGGAGATCAAAAACAACACAAAGGTATCATGGCAAATGACAGAAATTTTCATTTTTGGATAGATCAGCAGTCTGTAAGCCATTCACACCTATGACATATCTGATGTTCCTCTGATTACCATTCTTTTGTCTGTATTTCCCATTGACTAATCCTTAAATTATTAGTCTTAAAAAAAATCTAAACTTGCCGCTAATTGCCCTTAGTCATTTTCACATGCAAATGAGCTTGTGTTTTGCTGCAAATGTTTGCCAGAAGTTTGCAGCTCTTCACCAGTAGTGGTGAACCTCTAGCAAACCTTTGGCAACAATGGAAAAATTGCCACAAGTTTGCAGCAAATCTCATTAGCATGCGAAAATGATCTGTGGTGAGTTTGCGGCAAATTTGCATTGAACAATCCATTTTTGTAAGGGTGTCTCCCATATCACCCAACACCCATCTTTGCAGTAGTATCAGATGTCTTAAATATAAAACATTAATTATCTTACATGGACTATTTTCACAAATTCCATCATAAAATACATTAAAAGGTGCATACTATGGCCATGGTTAGCATGCTAAGTCACTAATGCAGAATGTAAACATTAAAAATGACACATTATCTGCATATATCTTGTCAATTATCATCGAGTGGTTATAACAGCAAAATAAGCTCAGGTGGTAGAGCGGGTTGGCCACTAATCGCAGGGTTGGTGGTTCGATTCCTGGCCCACACGACTCCACATGCCGAAGTGTCCTTAGGCAAGACACTGAACCCCAAGTTGCTCCCAATGGCAGGCTAGCGCCTTGAACGGCATCTCTGCCGTCATTGGTGTGCGAATGTGTGTGTGAATGGGTGAATGAGATGCAGATTAAATTGCTTTGAATACAGCTAAGGTTAAAAAGGCGCTATATAAGTGCAGACCATTTACCATTCCCTTCATAAAATGAGGCAGAAAGCATGATATTTATTGAATATGCAACCTGAAGCAAATGACGTGTTCAGTGACTGATACAGAACTTAAGCGATTGCTAGTAAATTATAGATAAACCATATATTTTCAAAATCTTATTTATTCACATCCTTCCTCAGCCTAAATGTTATTATTACACTTTACACTGAGTTTAAGGGTAATATCCTTGTAAAATGAAGGCGCTAAGTGAAGCAAAGCATAACATTACATTACATTTATGCATTTGGCAGACGCTTTTATCCAAAGCGACTTACAGAGCCCTTATTACAGGGACAATCCCCCTGGAGCAGCCTGGAGTTAAGTGTCTTGCTCAAGGGCACAATGGTGGTGGCCATGGTGTTCGAACCAGTGACCTTCTGATTAGCAGCCCTGCCACCACCTCCATAACCATATAGAACTATCCAGTAGCAAACAGCATCATCTTTTCTGCCTTTGGACATCACTATAAGCACAATGGATAACGTACAGTATATCTGATCTGCACCAAAATTATCATGTAAAAGATGTACGAAATGCACCTGTCTGAAATGTTTGCTATGTTGAGCATGTTGTTGTGCATCTTGCTGTTGAAAAGTTAGTTAGCTGACTTCTTCGGCGTGCTAATATGACGTAAACGGTCACCTGGAAACCACCTACGTCCTTTACTTAAGCTATTTCATTATGCATGGTCATGTATACTTGGACAGAGAGATAAAGACTACAAAAAACTCCCAGCCGTAGCTTGATTATACCTCGATTAATACTGGTTCATTCTATAATTTAGGGTATAACTGATCATTATATACACCGATCAGCCACAATATTCAAACCACCTGCCTGATATTGTGTAGGTCCCCCCCTCGTGCCACCAAAACAGCGCCAACCCACATCTCAGAATAGCATTCTGAGTAAATATTTTGCTCACCACAATTGTACAGAGTGATTATTTGAGTTACCATAGACTTTGCCAGTTTGAACCAGTCTGTCTGGCCATTTTCTGTTGACCTCTCTCATCAAAAATGCATTTCCATCCACAGAACTGCTGCTCACTGGATGTTTTTTGTTTTTGGCACCATTCAGAGTAAATCCTAGATACTGTTGTGTGTGAAAATCCCAGGAGATCAGCAGTTACAGAAATACTTGAACCATCCCGTCTGGCACCAACAATCATTCATGCGATTATCTATTCAGCCAATCGTGTGGCAGCAGTGCAGTGCATAAAATCATACAGATACGGGTCAAGAGCTTCAGTCAATGTTCACATCAACCATCAGAATGGGGAGAAAATGTGATCTCAGTGATTTAAACCGTGGCATGATTGTTGGTACCAGATGGGCTGGTTTGAGTATTTCTGTAACTGCTGATTCTTTTTGGAATCGATTCCCAGCCCTACCGAACTATTGATCATCTACATCTGAGATGGAGTTTGTGTGGAGCAACCACATATTGCACTGAGCAGTGCAATACGAGCCTCTGCGCTTGTTTATAAGTGTGTGTGTGTGTGTGTGTGTGTGTGTGTGTGTGTGTGTCGGCAGAGCAGCGCTCGTTCAGTAAAGCGTGGTGCCAGAGACTACTTAACTGTGCATGCCGACTGTATATTTATTATTAAACACAGCCTTTTGCAATTCATAAAGCTTTTGGATGACTGCAAGAGCCTGAATAAAATGCACACGTTATATGGGCTACTTTAATGGTGATTTGAAGGTTATTTATGTTATTCTTTGAGCTAAACAGTAACGTCAATGACCAACATGCGGTATCGTATTTGGATTGGGACAGAATTTCTGTGCCATCCCAGACTGATCACAGTACCCTGCCCGGCCTCCCCTGTGAAAAAATCCTGGCACTGCCCCTGGTCACTAGTGACCGTGCAGAAAATATCACATGCATATTTGCAAAAACATACAATTCTTAAAATTATTTTTAAAGAATTACTTCACATATGGCAGAACAGAAAAAGGGAAAACATCCTTTCCCTTGTAATATCAAAAAGGTGTTTAATGCTTAAGCTTTGCAACTAGTAAATATGTTACATTGAAGAAATATATTAACTTAAACCAATAGTTGTTTGATTGAGAAAGCACTTTGTTTTTGTACTTCTTTGCTCATGCAAACATACTCAGTGATTTGAACCCAAGAACCGAATCAGTTCGACACATGTACGAATTGTTCTTTTGAGGAAGTTCTGTTAAACTCGACTCAATAGTGTACAAAATAATGTCAGACTTTTCATTTGTGGGTGAACTATTCCTTTAAGCTATTGCCTATACAGTTACTGGAATATGTTACAACAATGGAGGTGCCATAATATTGAAATACATTTTCAGTTAATACTGTCAGTTTAAACAAGATATTGTGGTTTGACCAAGTCATTCTCTTGTAAAGATATATTATATGCACAACCACAACAGTGACTCTCTATTTCTGTGGGCGCAGCTCATTATCATGACTGAGTATTCAAATGAATGCAAATAGCACAGAAGTGGCAAGTGATAATATGTTCATAACTTTTACCTTTAAATAATATAATATAAAGAGGAGAAATCTCTGCAGTATTCTGTCATATACAGTTGATGTACATGTACGTGATTTGGAGGAGAAAAAAAATGTCACATCCAAAAGCCAACTGTTCTGTCGTATGAATCCACAATATTGAATAACATTTTGCTAAGGACCTTATTTGCAGATTTAACTCAATAAACTATAATAAAACAATACTGCTGATTTTAGCTCATACTGAAATAAAGTCTAACATTGTAAAGCACTAATTCATAGTATTTGCATGTAGGCTTGTTAAAGCTGGATCACTAAGTATTTTTCATTATTAATTGCTACCAGAGTGATAGACCTAAAGCATTTATGTTATACAGTAGCCCAAAAAACTATTTGGACACTTCAGACACAATGTCCGAATGTCATTGCATATATACAAAGTGGGATCTGATTTGGCCAACAAATGATGCTAAACCTTTTTCAGAACTACTTCAACTTTATTACACTTTAGAAAATGCAAGTTATTGCATTCAATGTGCTTAAACACTGGAGTGATTACTAGTTGGTAAATCTGTCAAGTTTCTTAAGGGGGATCACTTGAGATCACTTGAGGCAAAGGAAATGCTGAGAGCAAGTTTTTCATATATTTTTCAACATTGACAGTATATCCAGCAATAAAGCTGCTGCATACTCTCAGTGAAATCCAATGTAGTGCATATAATTTTTTGCCTATTCAGTAGAGAAAATCACCTAAAAATAAATAAATAAATAATAAAAAATGGGTGCAAATCCAATATTGACCAGAAGGTGGAGACATGTACATAACTTTGTGCTGAATGTAAATCCATAAGAGGAAAGTTGACTGAAATGTTTTGATTGAAGATTTTACTTGACCGATCTTGTCCATAAAAAACAATAAAATGTTTACTTTGTGTCCTTTGTAAAATGTGGCAGTGTGGCCACATGTCCAAAAATGCAATACTTTGCATTTTCAAATATTACAAGATTAATAACACATAAAAATCATGTTTACAGAAGTAGAGGACCCCGATATACAATGCATGATTCAAACAGGATAACCCAAATAAATATATTTTCCTGGCACCGCACCTTGGTATTCCAGCTATGAATCAAATAAGCTTGTGGAGCGAGAAAGATATATTTAGTGAGATATTCAAAGCTGCAGAGTGCATGACACAGTTCAGCTGTTTATCACGGCCTACTCTGACCTACACAGTTCAACACTGAGAGTAAACATGGTGGAAGAGACACTTTACCAAAACACCTCTGGTTGAATGAGATCAGATGGACTATTTCACACTTTCATTATGTGAATACAAACATTTAACAGTAAAAAAAATTAAAATAAATCCAGATTCACGCGTGCCAATCCGAGTTGAAATTGTGACTTTTTCACCTTTACTCAATAAAAGCAGAATTCTGTGAAGTATGAATAATGTACACAGTCTGTCTGTGGGACACGTTTGCAACTCACTTACCGAAAAGCTTTGGTACAGACGTATGACATTGGATTTCTGAGGAAAAAGAGTTCAGTACGAGACTACTGGCCATTTGGGACAGTCTGATGCCCTTGAGAGGATCTACAGAATAACAATTATGGAATAATGCTTGCAAATTCATACTGGACAAGACTTTGCATTCAAAAACAAACTGTATAATTGACTTTGCTGAACAATGTGTTAAATTCCATTACATTTGTAAGACTAAATATGTCAGTCTGTTAAAAATGTGATTAAGCATGAAGAATAATACTGATCCATTTGAGTGTGGGTTTGTGTCCTCTAGATGCTCTTGCCACTGTCCAGGGTAAATCAGTGACTAATGTTACTGTCCACATACTTATGAAACAGTAAATGTGACACATTAAGTTCATTTTAAACCATGCAATTGTTTTCACTGCATACAAAAAGAAAAAGAAAAACACTCCCAAAACAACAACAATAATAATTACTATTGCTACTTTTGTGCCCACATAAGCCCTGTGTTAGTCACTGTGGTGATGAAAATAACACAGGTCTGAAAAGTCTGTTTTTAAGATTCTAGGTTTAGAAATGAGTAACTTCAAATAGGCAAGGACTGGAAAATAAAGCATACAAACAGAAGAACATTGAGTCATAACATATGAGTGTAGACAGCTGGATATTATTTAGGGTAATGAGATACTCTGCTGCAACTGCCATAATAGTGATACTACTGGATACAAACAACCATCTGAACTTGTGACTTGTAAAATCACCTCAATCTGTCACTAAACAATATTTTGATTCCTTGGTTAAAATATATATACTGTATATATAATAATAATAGTATATATAATGCATGATTTGGTGTATATTGTGGCAAGGGCCAAACACACATGGTAATTCTGAAACAGACCTTTTTAAATCTAAGAAAACTGGCATTATAGGTCATTTGTAATTGATCCTTTTCCAAAACAACTTTACACATCTGACCCCAATCAGCTATAATCATTCATTAACTAAAATAAAACTAATTTTTTTTCCATAACACAAATCTAACTGAAATAAATCCTCAAATTAATTTGAGTTTTTGCTATACTAGGGTGATTATGGGCAATGTGGGACACTTTTGGAAATTGTATTTTTGACACTTTGAATTATGATCCAAACACCACACATAACCTGACATTACACCTTTGGAGAATCATATGATGTCTTCTACCTTAAAAGCAAAAATGAAGAAATATTCAATACTGGGAACACCCCCCCCCCCCCCCAGGGACAGAAGAAATTATTCTCTAGAAAATATCAACCAAGTATTTGGAATTCATTTTTATAGTTCTTCTACACTAAGTTCACTAAGTACACATTAAGTTCACAAGTACTTTTTTATAAACTGAAGATTTACTATATTTATTTTCCCCACGAGTGGTCAAGAAATGAACTCTGCCACACGTTCCAGAGAAAAATCATCAATTTAAAATCGCAAAAAGATAAAGGGACAGTTCACCCAAAAATGAAAGGTCTCATTTCTTATTCACCCACATGCCGTCCCAGATGTGTATGACTTTATTTCTCCTGCTGAACACAAATGAAGATTTTTAGAAGAATATTTCAGCTCTGTTGATCCATACAATGCAAGTAAAGTGGGTCCAAAACTTTGAAGATCCAAAAAGCACAAATGCAGCCATGCAAATGAAAGTAATCCATAAAACTCCAGTGGTTTAATCAATGTCTTCAAAAGCAATGTAACTGGTTTTGGGTGAGAATAGATAAATAAAATTGAACTCCTTTTTCATAGTATATCTTGTACAATTGCAGTCTAATTTCAAGCTCGATTACACCTACTAGTCGAGTTTGTGGAGCAGTAGATGGCGCTGGGAAATATAATAGAGATTGAAATCATAATTGCAGAAGGAGACCGCTGATGTCAAGATTTACTGAAAAAAAAGGACTTAAATATTGATCGGTTTCTCACCCACACCTATGTTACGAGCACACCTTCCTTGGTCTAGGGGTATGGGAAGGTGGGTAACAAATGTTTGGAGAGAGTGAACCAGTCTCCAGGTCCCAGAGCAACCACAAATTACATAAACATGTGATACAGCAAAAATATAACCATTTATTAAAGGAACAGTGGGATAACAAAGTCTTCAGGAGTGGAAACAGACTAAATAACAAAATACATTCATTATAGGGTTTAGAAAATGGCTTACCTATCGAAAATAAGAGACAAGAAAGCACAATCACTTCCCCAACTCCCCCTCTATAAATAAACAGCAGAAAACAGAATCTTTTAAAGTAAATGGCATCCACCACCCTACTAAAAGTATCTCACAACATAAAGGGTTACACAAAGTAAAGCTGGTATAATAAAACAAGTGTAGAAAATACACTTACAACTGTTAAGTATTTCAAAACAAGTATCTTGTACTCTCCATTCCTTGGCTGAGCCAATCATAGGTAATGATCAGCAGGTGGCTCTCATTATCCTGCTTAATGGACAGCAAATGTGAAAAGGAAAGCACAGGGAGACACAACACACACCAAACCACATTTAAATATCATCATCACAATGATGTAATACTATACATCCTTTCAGAAGTAACACATATCATCACTTCTGAAGATATAGATTTAACCACTGGAGTCTTATGGATTGCTTTTATGCTGCATTTATGTGCTTTTTGGAGCTTACTTTTTTTTTTTTTTTTAAATATTAATTTACAAATCTTGATTTGTGTTCAGCAGAAGAAAGAAAGTCATACACATCTGGAATGGCATGAGAGTGAGAATTTTCATTTTTGAGTGAACTATCCCTTTAATTGTTTAATCCCCGAAGATTAGTTTAGTAATGATTTATAATCATTTAATGAAATACATGTGGAAACAATGTGGATCATGTTTAAATGTCCTTTGTCACTTTACCCATGTTCACCCTATACTATACAATTTGCAACATTTACAATCAACATTAAACATGAACATACCACTAGATAGAGGTAACACAAGAATGCCCTGAGAAATGTAATGATGTTAAACTTGTTAAATTGCATAAACTAAACTGAAACAGTAAACTAAAACTAACAAACTGTGAAAACTAGCAAAAACGCAACTAAATTGTAGAGACAAATTGAAAATAAAATAGAAATAAAAACTAAATAAAAAATCCAAAACTATGACACTTCCCCAGATGACACCTTTAAGACTGTGGACTGGATTAAACTTGATAGCCGAATTTACTATCACTCAGGCAATAACGGCCAGTTCTGAGCGTCATTATTTAACACGCTCTTATCTCAGTGGACAGATTCAATTATTTCTGGTGTGACTTTGCTGATTCAGAATTTATAGATTGGCAGAAATGATTCCAAGCATCTGTAAGTCTACTTTGACCATAAAAAATAAATCTTGAACTCATCACTCATTGGCAATTATAATTTCAAACTTGATAGCACTTCCTAGCCCCATCTAGCGCTCTGCTCTTGCGTCAAGCACTAGGAAGTGTAATCGAGCTTGAAATCCTGATCATGCCTAGAGACCGCAATGGCAAGATGTACAGTGAAAAGAGTTACAATTTATTCTGTTCTCACCTCCAAATAGATTTGATCACTTAAAAAGACTTGGATTAAAACACTGGAGTCTTATGGATTACTTTTATGCTGCTTTTATGTGTTTTTCAGAGCTTTAAAATTCTGGTCACCATTCACTTGCATTGTATGGACCATCAGAACTGAGATATTCTTAAAAAAATCTTCATTCGTGTTCACCAGAAGAAAGAAAGTCATACACATCTGGGAGAGCACAAGGGTGAGTAAATGATTTAAAATATGTGCTGAACTATTCCTTTAATGTAAGTGCTTTTATAAAAATTAAAGCTTCATATTTGGCCCCATTCACTTCCATATTAAGTACCTCACTGTAATCTCTATTTATGCCTTTTTCTTTCTTTTTTTTTTTTTAAGAGAAAAGTAGGGAAAAGCTGAAACATTTTTTTGTGGTAATCAATATTATGCCACAAATGCTAAATGAGCTTAACTTGTATTGATTCTGAATATAGTGCAGACAGTCATATGCAGTTTTACCTGGCGCAACTATAAGTTTGTTTTATCAAGATCACATGATTCTATGTGATAGCACTTCATATTTCTACCAAATTAGTGACAACAATAAAAGAACTGAAACAATTTCAAACTTGACACAGCAATATATATACACAGTATTCCAATTTTTTATTTTAAGTCGATTGTAACATTGAAAAACAGACATGACTGAACTTCTTCATAGTCCTATAGCACCAATTACATCACCAACTGCATTAGTCCGTAGTGTTTATTCAGATGTTCTCCAGGATCAGGAGTCAAGAAGCATCAACACCAAAGTCTCTGTCAACAATCAGGTCGCATGGCATTTCAGTCTTTCATCTCTCTATTTTTGCACCACTTGTTTCGACTAGCAAAACATTACAAGTTCAACACAAAGCTTTGAGGAACACCAGCCTCCAGCGTTGAGGTCACCAATTCACCATGGCCCCTTTCTCTTGGCACACATCTGCACAATTTCTAAACAGACTTTAGAAAAACTTGAACGACTGGCGCGTCAGTGCAGTAATAAGCATACATTTGTTTTTCTTGTCCTGTTGAAGAGCCATGAGCGCTTTGGATATGTCCTCAGGATCCTGGTAGAGCGCGAGGATGCTCCTGGCTCTCTCTACCGCCTTCAGGTCTCCTGCTTTTTCAAAGAGTTTCACCAGAACATCCTGGTTGATGTTCTCAAAGATGTTCGCTGACGCTTTTTTGCGGTGCGCTGTGTGGAACTTGACGACGCCCACGGGACTAACGCGACGCGTGTCTGAGGTGGCGAAGGCAGACATGGTTGTAGAAGAAGACTGTTTTCGAGACGTCCTGTGTCTGTTAGAGGTCGTGTGTCTCTCACTGACTGCAGCATTGGAGATGACAGCCGGTTTTTATAGAGGGTTTTCTGGGACCGAGTATTCCCTTTTGAAGTGACATCATACCGGTTAGTGACCGCCCAACTTCAACTACTGCTATCTGGAAGCAAGACGCACTCCGGGATCTCCTGTTTTGACTCAGATAAATAATGAATAATAAAAAATCAGTTCTTCTATGGAAAAAAAAATTATGAAATTTTTACTTCCGGAACCAGACTGTTGCACTCAGCCATGACATCAATTTGTAGGTGAACCCGGAAGTCATGGGTTCCCTCAGGATTTTCCTATGTGTTTTTATAATGGGGTTTTTCAAATTAGGAGTAAAATAAGGTCTGTTGCAAACATTACTTGACGATAAGTGGTCGTTTTGTTCTACAAAATAAATAACCACCTTTCATACCTCAACTGTGAATTTTAAAGCCATTGTGTGTTTTTTTTTTTAAAGGATGCAATTGAACACGGCCTCAAAATGCACATTTTGGCAAATTCCATTCCGGGTGGGTTTTTGGACTACAACTAAAAGCTCTATATGCCTATATTAAGCAATATCACAATCGCAATCATGCTGTTTTTCCAAATTAGTGATTTAGGCCGAATTGTTACTGTTGTAAAAAAGCACAACTTTCAGTTTTCAACTATTGGTGCTTTGTTTGCTAATGACTCAATGTTTTTAAACAAAACTTTTTAGAAAACAAACAAATGTATAACAGTAACAAATATTTCTTATTCACCTATATTGTTTGGTGGTGAACCACCCTGTATTTTTAACAGATCAAGTTAAAAACAAGTCAATGTTTGAATGGCTCATTTGTCGCCACCTACTGGTGTAAATCTGCAATCTCCAGAAATGGTAACTGAACAAATTAGTGAATGAAATTAAAATGAACAATGACTCAAAATCCCCAAAGATATTTGGAAATCTACGAGCACAAAATACAACAAGTATCCTAGTGCTGTTGGGACTGCATATCAGCACGCTCAGAACACCGCTCGACCAATCAGATTCATAGATATTTAACTTTACTTCTTAAATTAAGATTATATTTTGTTCTAGTTGGTCTACCTTGTACACTACTGTAAAAATGTTTTAACCTTTACAAAAACGTGCTTGTAACATCTAAATTAACGTCTAATCTAATTTGTCAGGTAATTTAAAAGATGTGTTGTAAAATCTAAACTTATTTTATGAAAAATAATAGAAATTAATATTATTGAATCAACCTGACTAAACCAACAGAAGATAATAAAGGGTTAGATTAGGTAGAAGTGGATCATTAAGGTTACAACAGCACATTACCTCATTTGACAGTGTAGCATATCACCCAAGTTTGCAGTTTTCTTTCTTTACAGAGGTTGCAACCCATTTTCCCAAGTATGTTGTCATAACATCTGGTTTATTGATGGTGAGGGAGACACACGGGGGACAGAACTACCTTGTTCAGTGCAGATGATTTCATCTGTACAAGTTTAACATATTAAAGTTTTATATCACCTGGGAAGTAACTGCATGATGCTCAGATACTTAATCCTTTAAACTTCATGTAAACAACCTCTGTTATTTAAAATTTCAGTACGCATCTTCTTTCTGTAGGACATAACGTAGAGTAAATGAGTTACAGTATTGTGTGTCATTGGTGGATTAGATCTCATCAGTGATGCTGGTTTGGTAATGAGGAACAACAGGGATTCTTTCATTTTATGAGATAATGTCCAAAAATAAGCACCGATGTACTTTAGTGCATGACGTTTGCCATACATGCATGTATGTATGATGCATTAAAGCGCATGTGCCATGGCAATTGGATCATGCACTGAAAGCCTGGCTTTCATGAGTGTAGTAGTTTTGCCACACATTGCAGAGCTAGCAAACATCTTAGTTTCCTTAAAGGAATATTACGGGTAAGTTAAGCTCAATTGACAGCATTTGTGGCATAATGTTGATAACACGAAAATTATTTCAACTACTTCTCCCTCCTTTCCTTGAAAAAAGCACAAATCTGTGTTACAGTGAGGCAGGGCCGTAACAACAATTTAATTTGTGTGGGACAATCCCCCCCAAATGATCAGATATGGCCAGATTGTTCCCCCCAATTATTGATATCCTCGTTGTTGTTCTGCTGCAGTCCATCATGTGCTACTGTCTAATTGTCATCAAGTTGTTGCAGGAATAATTTAATAGATTTAAAAAGGTTTCATTTTTACCATGCTCAGTAGTCTAACATGCTCGTCAATGTCATATGAGATAGCCAATCAAATCGATGAAGGCGAGACTTTAAGATGCTAAACAGACCGACAGTAATTTCCTGTGGTGCAAACTATTCACCATTTGGAGAAATTTGCCATTTTGAATATAAAATATGTCATGCACAGTATGTGATTTGTTTCTCATTCATAACTGTGAATGTGAAAACATTAACGGAGCCATTTTCAGTGAATCGGGCAAAGAGCAAATGTGTGTATATCATAAAGGAACTGAATTAATGTGGTAATCCTTTCAGCTTTTGAAGAAGCTTTTTAGAAAATTCTCTTGACATTGTCTAAGAAAATGATTTATTAAAAAAACACAAAGAGCACATAGAGCGTTTTCACCCAGACCTCATTTACTCACCCTAATGTTGTTCAAATCCCACATGCTGGGTTTTTTCTTGGAACATAAAAATAGATATTTTAAGCAGCTCTATTCCATTGAAAAACAGTTTATAATGAGCAGGATCTTTCAAACTTCATAAAGGACAAATACAATAAAGCACTATTATTTATTATTATTATCATAACAGTAGTCTATATGACAAGTGCACTATATTCCAAGCATTCTGGGGCCGTACAACAGCTATGTGTTGTATGGACTACATTTATGTTATTTTTATAATGATTATATTTTTCTCTTTGGACCTTGAGAGCAGTGGTCAATATGAAGGGTTTTTGTATGGAAAAGAGCAGCGTTAGGATTCTTGAAGAAAATAGGTTTGAAAGCAGAAATGTGAAGCTATACTTTTTTATAAGTGCACATTAATTCTTCTGTTTAAAACGTTTATTTTTATGTATTATTTGAGCTGTAAAGTTGTTTAATTTGTCAAAATCACATTATTCCAGTTATGAACTATACCACCATAGACCAAAAAACAAGTCATTCATTCCAAAAAAAGCATTTGAGCAACAAACTGATTGTTCTACTACAGACCAGTGTAAACTAATTTCGTAATCAGCATTTGGATTTGCTGGTGCATGAGAATTAATAATTTCTCTATGATAGGAAAGCATGGGGTTTGTCAAATTAAAGCAGAATGTTCAATCTCATGCTCATACACAGCCTTTTCTGAGGAAACAGAACACATCAGACTATTTTTATTACAAGAGTGCAGAACACAAGTTCGTCAAGGGAGCGCTTTCCCAGACCATGTGAAGAGTGGGCCCTCTAAGTTCCTCCGTAGTAGGCCTTGCAGTAGTGTAATATTGTATTGTATGACATATAGGGACTGGAATGCTATGAGAATTCACTGTCTCCTAAAATCTCAAACTGACAGCAAATCTGCACCACTAAAAGTATAAAAATGAGTGTGTGTGTGTGTGTTTATTGATCCAGCATATGTACATTTTTTTGCCACAACATTGTTGGAGTCTGGCTGAATGAATGATCTCACTAGTGCAAAGTTTTAGAGCAATATTGATAGAAAAATGAATTTATGATATTAGATTGCTATCTCTACTGTACAGTAAGTACTGACATAGTGATTTAAGAATAGTGCACTCTAGTGGTTGAAAAGAATACAGACATGACAGATTGCTGCCAATGCTGCCTATGCCTAAATCCACCACTGAGAATACACTTAGTATATTATTAATATACAAAAGTTTGGAATAGTGTACAGATTTTGCTCTTATGGAAGCTAATTGGTACTTTTATTCACCAAAGTGGCATTCAACTGATCACAATGTATAGTCAGGACATTAATTACATGAATCATTACTATTACAATTGGACATTTTTTTCAGAACTTCTTAAAATGCTTCAGAGTTCTCATCAAAAAAATCCTCCACATGCAGTAATGACAGCTTTGCAGATCCTTGACATTCTAGCTGTCAGTTTGTCCAGATACTCAAGTGACATTTCACCCCACACTTCCTGTAGCACTTGACATAGATATGGCTGTCTTGTCGGGCACTTCTCACACACCTTACAGTCTAGCTGATTCCACAAAAGCTCAATGGGGTTAAGATCCATAACACTCTTTTCCAATTATCTGTTGTCCAATGTCTGTTTCTTTGCCCACTCTAAACTTTTCTTTTTGTTTTTCTGTTTTTCAAAAGTGGCTTTTTCTTTGCAATTCTTCCCATAAGGCTGCACCCCTGAGTCTTCTCTTTACTGTTGTACATGAAACTGGTGTTGAGCGGGTAGAATTCAATGAAGCTGTCAGCTGAGGACAAGTGAGGCATCTATTTCTCAAACTAGAGACTCTGATGTACTTATCCTCTTGTTTAGGTGTACATCTGACCTTCCACATCTCTTTCTTGTTAGTGCCAGTTGTTCTTTGTATTTAAAGACTGTACTGTACACCTTTGTATGAAATCTTCAGTTTTTTTGGCAATTTCAAGCATTGTATAGCCTTCATTCCTCAAAACAATGATTGACTGATGAGTTTCAACAGAAAGCTGATTCTTTTTTGCCATTTTTGACCTAATATTGACTTTAAGACATGCCAGTCTATTGCATACAGTGGCAACTCAAATAGCTTTCAACTGTGTTTGATATAATGGCAAGTGATTTTCGTGCAGCAAATTAGAAATTTATCATGATTACTCAAGGATAAGGTGTTGGAGTGATGGCAGCTGGAAATGGGGCATGTCTAGATTTGATCAAAACTGACTTTTTTCAAATTGTGATGGTGCTGTTTTTTACATCAGTAATGTCCTAACTATACTTTGTGATCAGCTGAATGCCACTTTGGTGAATTAAAGTAACAATTTCCTTCCGAAACAGCCAAATCTGTACATTATTCCAATGTATGTACAGTGCGCCAGTGAATGTACTCCTAAACATGGCCAAAACCTACTGTACTGAGACCAAAACCAAAATAAGGAGTGGTGGTGGTGTAGTGGGCTAAAGCACATAACTGTTAATCAGAAGGTTGCTGGTTCGACCCCCACAGCCACCCCCATTGTGTCCTTAGGCACTTAACTCCAGGATGCTCCGGGGGGATTGTCCCTGTAATAAGTGCACTGTAAGTCGCTTTGGATAAAAGTGTCTGCCAAATGCGTAAATGTAAATGCAAAACAGCGTTCTTTAACTTAATTTTTTTAAGTTAAATAAACCTTTAGTCAGAGATAAAAAAGGATGTGACATTAAAGGAGTCATGACATGAGGAATCAAAGTTTCCTTGATCTTTTGGCATGTGAGGTCATTGTACTCTAAAAATATACTGTAACTATCAAAATAAAAGTTATTTGTTGAAACCAAACTGCCAAAACGACTCGTTTTCTACTTGCTCTACACTGTGATGTCACACTCAGACATTTGCTGCTGAATGCCTCCACAACATATCAATGTCTACTTTACCTTTAATCACTTACACAGCCTGCCCAGTAGTGGTGAGCAGTAAAATGAGAAGAGAGAGCAGGTCAGTCAAATGCTGAGAGCCAATCAGAGCAGTGGGCACTTACTGTTGAATCTTAAAGGAGAAGCAGCACCAAAAAAAAGCATTTCAGACAGAGAGTCAGAATGATCATGTTTTACAAATATTTGACTTTTTTTTTTTTTGTCCAGAAAACTTTACCAATATTATAAATTAACCTCATGAAATATATTCAAACAATAAAAAAGGACATTTGCTGCATGGTGGCATTTGTTGGGAATTCTGCACATCGGGGCTTTGGTGGCAAAGAATTTGGAATTAACACTCACTCACATAATCATACAATCATTCACTTTTTATCTTTTCACGTGTTTCAGAGCAGTGGACTTTGAGAAAGAAGTTGGTATGGCCTCCATAGAAGTCTGTGTGGCATGTATTCCACAGTCCTTATTAGGGTTCTACTTTTTATTTGATTATTTATCTTAGTGTAGTGATTAGCAATAAAGACAACAAAAAAAGGATAATGAACAGTCAGCCAGTCATTACTGCAAAATAAACACTTGACAGATTCAGGACCAATCAGAATCATATATTCTAAAGCCATGTAATCATTTTAACGTATGGGAGCAATGATGCTTCTGACTTCTTTTCTCAGTATTATTCCACTACCGCTGCACTGGTTTGGTTTCAGCCCACAAGCTGGCCACAATTTGGGCATGGAGCATGATGAGCTAGCACACTGCTCCTACTCTCCTGGTGCCTGCATCATGGCACCCTCTCTCAGGAACTGGCCAGATGTATAATTTCACATAGCAGATGCTTTTATCCAAAGCAACTTACTTAAACCTACACTTATTATCGGAATCAGAGGTGTAGCTTATTTTATTTATTGTTTTGACTGGCTGTATAGTGTTGAATTTTGTTTTGTTTTGTTGGCAACATAAAACGACAAATTTAAGACCAAGCAGAAGCCTCTGCCAGCCTTTTTGCATCAGAATGGACTGAACAAACATGTAAGAGTTTAAAAGTAATCCTAATTTTGCTAGCACCCACTTACATGCCTTAATGCAAATCAGTTACTGTGGAGTGGAGGGGGGCGGGGCCGGGCTGGAATGTCACACGCCCGGTACCCAATCGGCCTGATGGGGCACGCGAGGGATAAAGCCGGCCGGTTACGGTTCGAGAGAGAGAGATCAATCACGGACGTGTCCGTTTTGTGTCTGTGTCTGTCTGTGTGTCTGTGTGTGTGTGTGTGTGTGTGTGTGTGTGTTTTTGTGCTCTTTGTTCTTTATTAAAATGTTATTTACGTTGAAAAGCCGGTTCTCGCCTCCTCCTTACCCATCATAACCCCGCGTTACATTGGTGCCGAAACCCGGGAAGGAGGAGGGATGCCCATCGCAGAGTCCTCAACACTGCCGTCCACCCAGGGGAGCGCCGCTGCCATCTGGCGGGTGATGGAGTGGCCCGACCACCCGGACGCGGGGAACGTCATGTCGGTGGAACCCCGGCCTGAGGTAACGCCGGGAGGAGTGTGGAGTGGAGGGGGGCGGGGCCAGGCTGGAATGTTGCACGCCCGGTCCCCAATCGGCCTGATGGGGCGCGTGAGGAATAGAGGCGGCCGTTCGAGAGAGAGAGAGAGATCAATCACGGACATGTCTGATGTGTGTGTGTGCTTTTTGTTTAAGTTCTTTATTAAAATATTATGTATGTTGACAAGCCGGTTCTCGCCTCCTCCTTGCCCATCATAACCCCGCGTTACATTTACATCACATAATCAATATTCATAAGCGTATCTATTGGTTAAAAATAGATATAATAGATGTTTATGCTATACAATCCCCTGGCCTACACCACAATATATAGAAAATGTAATTTGTGGTACAAGTTTTCATGTACAATATTTTGCCCATGTTTTGGGCTTAACAGAGGCTGAAAAATATAATGAAGCTTATTCAGCTATAAACTGAATAAATAAAGAACAATGCTTTCTTTAGTGTCATACCTGCAAAGCAGTTCAGTACAGAGAATTAAAGGGAGTTCCTAGAGACTTACAGTACACTGGTCTTCGGTGCCTTGAAGAGCAAACTGATGAGGATTCACTGCTCTCTCTCCTCCTGTGTATGGAAACGACTTCGTAGAGGAAGGAGAACAGTGTGAATGTGGACCTGTAGAGGTAAGAATTTGCTGGATTTTGAAAATGATAAGCTAATAAAACATTTTTTACATTTTCATCAGATAATAAAAATGCTATTATAAGAGGCTCATGCTATTCTCCGCTATCCACGCACAAATTACCACGTGCCCCATTGAGAGCGAGAACCACTTCTCGTGACCACGAGGAGGTTACCCCATGTGACTCTACCCTCCCTGGCTGGAGTCACTCAGCACACCCTGGATTTGAACTCACGACTCCAGGGCTGGTGGTCAGCATCAAAACTGGTTGAGCTACCCAGGCCCCGGTTTAGAGAATGTTAAGACTGTTTAAATTTTTTTTGCCAAAGCGAGTGAGAAACACTGTAAATGGAAAAAAAGAAAAGCTTCAAACTTCCTTCAAAATATCTTCATTATGTTCCGCAGATGAAAGAAATAATTTTGAGTTTGAGATGGCATGAGGGTAAGTAAATGATAAGAGACTTATAAGTTTTGGTTGAACGTCTACATTTTTCTCACAGGTGTGTAATCACAAGCAAGTGTGAGCCAGACTGGATGCCTCCAAACTGTAATGAGATATACAAATACCATATTAAGTATTCTCAGGGTGAGCCTTTGTTTTACAATCCTGGTTTGATTGCCTTAAAGACATTAAAAACTGGTTTGCAGCCAAATTTCTCCAACTCGGTGAATTCAAGACAGAAGTCATAGTACAGTATTTGCCCCTCCTGATTCCATAAAAACCATAGCCAGTAATTTGGGACCTTTATCCGGTAATTTACATAGACATGCTGGCAAATTAGGAGATATCTTTGATTCAGCCCTAAAATTCGATAAACAAATAAATTCTGTGGTCAAAACCTTCATCTTTCAGCTTAAGACTTCTGCAAAATTAAAATAATTTCTGTCATTCATGGATTTGGAGACTGTGATACATGCTTTTATTTAATCTAGACTTGATTATTGTAATGCACTTTGCCTGGGAATTTCTCAGTCTTCAACTACTTCAGAACGCTGCTGCTAGGCTTTTGACTGGAACCAAAAAAAGAGAAAGGATCTCTCCAGTGCTGACTTCACTCCACTGGCTCTCTGTTCAATACTGAATCCAGTTCAAAGTTTTATTGATTGTCAATAAGGGCATGCATGGTCTGGTTCCTCATTATATTTCTGATCTCCTTTCTCAATATTAGACTCCTAGACCTTTACGGTCATCAAATAGCTTGCACTTGTTTACATTTTAGGAAAAAGTTCACCTAAAATGAAAATTCAGACAAATTCAGACATCATTTGATCACCCTCATGTTGTATCAAACTTGTATTGCTTACTTTCTTTGGAACATAGAGTGAGAAATTTTGAAGAATATTTATGCTCCACCTCTTACTTTACCATACAATGAAAGAAGCATAGAACAGGGTCTGTAAAGCTCAAAAAAGGCCACAAAAAATTATAAATAAAAGTGCAATAAAATCATTCCATGCAACTTGTGCACTATATATATATATATATATATATATATATATATATATATATATATATATATATATATATATACACACCAATCAGACTCAACATTAAAACCACCTGCCTAATATCATGTAGGTCCCCCTCGTGCCACCAAAACAGACTCTAGACCTCTCAAGGAGTCGTACCTTAGCACCAGATACTTTAAGTCCTGTAAGTTGCGATATGGGGCCACCGTGGATCTCACTAGTTGGTCCAGCACATCCCATAGATGCTCAATCCGATTGAGATCTGGGGAATTTGGAGGCCAAGTCAACACATTGAACTATTTGTCATGTTCCTCAAACCATTCCAAAACCATTTTTACAGTGTGTCAGGGCTCATTACCCTGCTGTAAGAGGCCACTGCTATCAGGGAATACCGTTGGCATGAAGGGGAGTACGTGGCCTGCAACAATCTCTAGGTAGGTTGTGTGTTTCAAAGTAACATCCACATGAATGCCAGGACCCAAGGTTACCCAGCAGAGCATTGCCTAGAGCATCACACTGCCTTTGCCGGCCTGCCTTCTTCCCATGGAGCATCCTGCTGCCAAATGACACAAACACAACTGGCCGTCCACATGATCTAAAATAAATCATGATTCATCAGACCAGGCCACCTTCTTCCATTGCTCCCTGGTCCAGTTTTGACGCTCGCATGCCCATTATAGGTGCATTTGGCGGTGGACAGAGGTCAGCATGGGCACTCTGACCTGTCTGCGGCTACGCAGCCCCATACGTAGCTAGCTGCGATGCACTGTGTGTTCTGACACCTTTCTATCATGGCCAGCATTAAGTTTTTCATCAATTTGTGCTCAGTAGCTCTTCTGTGGTATCGGACCAGACATGCTAGCCTTCGCTCTCCACGCGAATCAGTGAGACTTGGGCAACCATGACCCTGTCGCCGGTTCACCGATTGTCCTTCCTTGGACAACTTTTGGTAGGTACGAAGCACTGCATACTGGGAACACCCCACAAGACCTGCCATTTTAGAGATGCTATGACCCAGTCATCTGGCCATAACAATTTGGCCCTTGACAAAGTCGCTCAGATCCTTACACTTTCCCATTTTTCTTGCTTCCAACTCATGGAATTCTAGTACTGACTGTTCACTTGCTGCCTAATTTATCCCATCCCTTGACAAGTGCAACGAGATGGTTAATGTTATGTACTTCACTTTTCAGTGGTTTTAATGTTGTTGCTGATCAGTGTATACACACTGATGAGCCAAAACATTATGACCACTCACAGGTGAAGCAAATAACGTAGATTATCTCATTACAAGGCCACAAGTCAAGGTCTGGGTAAATTAGATGGTAAGCGAACAATCAGTTCTCATAGTCAATGTGTTGAATGCAGGAGAAATGGGTCAGAGTAAAGACCTGAGCGACTTTGACAAAGTCTGGCCATAACAATCTGATCATTGTCAGAGCATCTCTGAAACGGCAAGGCCTGTGAGGTGCACCCAGTCAGCAGTGGTGAGTACCTACCGACAGTGATCAGAGGAGGGACAAACCACAAACCAGCAACAGGGTGTTGGGTGCCCAAGGCTAAACGATGCACAATGGCAATGAAGACTATCATGTCTGATCCGAACTGACAGAAGATATTTTCTGCCGGCCATTCATGTGGATGTCAGTTTGGCACTTTCCACCTACCTAAACATCATTACAGATGAGGTACACTCCTTCATGGCAATGGTATTCCCTGATGGCAGTGTCCTCTTTCAGTAGGATTACATACCCTGCCACACTGCACTCATTGTTTGGGAATGGTTTGAGGAACATGATGAAGGTTTTGCCCTGGCCTCAAAAAATTCCCCAGATCTCAATCCGATTGAGCATATCCACGGCAGCTCCAACTCATCTTAATGGATTTGAAGGATCTGTTGCTAATGTCTTGGTGCCAGATACCACAGGACAAATTCAGTTTTTTTTTTTTTTTTTTTTTGGCAGCATGTGGAGGATCAACAGCATATTAAGCAGGCAATCATAATGTTTTCTGTATGTAAGTATATACACATGGATGGGAGGGTTACTTTTGAACGTATCCCACTACATATTACAGAATACATGCTGTACAATGTAATTTGTAACGTATTCTAAATACTCTGGATTACTTCTTCAGCACTGGTAGAGTACAGCAAGACAAAATACACATGTTAAAAATACATTCTCTGAAAAACCTAAATATCTTATGCAGTGTTGTTTCTAAAACAAGATTAATCAAACTGGTCTTGTTTTAAGGATTTTTAGATATTTTTACTAATATGAACTACTCAAATTCCTTTAATGCATTTCTATTTTTTTCTTTTCCAAGTGGCCAACTGCTCACGCAAACGATTCCCTCAAATTATCATCAGACTCGGCAAAGTATTAAAAAGAATCCAGCACAGGTAAATTCTTAGCACTGATGTGTACTATAAATAATTGCATATAGATAATAGTAAACTACCAGTCATGCCAAGAAACATTCACATTCTCCTTTAAATGTTTAAGATGCCAGATAAAACACACCAAAACACACCCATAAGCAGGAGACAGACACAGACCTGGTCGTAAACCGCTTGTTTTAAAATGGCCGAACCACCAAGTTGAAGTGAGACAAACGAGACAGCAGGGGGAGCTCTCTGCACTTCCTTTCTCTTATATGAACAGTCATGGTTGTGTTTGAAGTAAAAGATACATGGGTTTTATTATTTGAGAAGTCATTTTTAGATGTTTCAGCCCAAATTAAATGTAATATCTCCACTGTTGATGCACATAAATTATTATTTAACCCTGTGAAACAAAGCAACAGTGAGTTAACACTCAAATTTGGCACACAACCTTTTCCAGGGGTGTAGATTCCAGGGGGGATGGGGGTGAGGAACCACACCAATGTTGAAGCCAAATCTACTCCCTTGACCTTTTTACTCTAAACTAAAATTCCAATATAATATTGTTGCTATAGTTTGGTGGAAATAAGTGAAAGTGCAATAAACCACATTAGGGTCTAAACTAGGTAATTTTATACATTTTAACATTGTGTTCTAAAACAATGGCATTTGTCATAAATGTTAAGTCAGGGCAAATTCTCATTGTTAAATGTGTTGAATCACAATATTTGATATGATAATCGCATATTTTTATACCTTACCTTTTACATTATTCCTGTTTCATGAACCGTTTTGTTTTGTAATTGTTTCACTGTTTAAATTTAGCTAAAAAGCTAATAATAGGCTGTTAAATGGCAGGCTCAATTTTGACAACTTACCCCATATAGTGTGAAAACATGGCCTGCTTTTGGACACAAAAGGTCATTGTGTGTTAACATCTTCCCTGTGCAATATCAATGGAAATAAATCAATACTTAAGACTTTATGTAAGTGGCCCTATAGAAACTGACTTTCAAGGATAAGCCTAACCAAAGAATTGTTACCTGGAGTAAAAACTGTGTTAACTAGCACCGTTTTCCCATAAATCTATAATTGTGATATCTTTCACACTGTACTAGGATTTTTTTCACTGTTCTACACTGAAGAAATTTATTTTTTTTGTTGTTGTTGTTTTTTTTGGTGAGGTAAATATAGCAAAACTTTCTACATTAACCCATAACGCATACCTTAGTTCTTTAGAGTGTGTACACACACACACACACACACACACACACGTAAAAATTGCAAAAAGGGTCTCTATAGACCCGAGGTATGTAAGAATGTTGTTTTTTCTTTAGTTTTTTTGCACTTGCATAAATATATTTTTATGATTATTACATGTAACTTAAGCTGATGTTTATTTTATGTGTAGATTATGTGTACCTCAATATTTTTTTGACAGCCACTTGCATCTCATCAAATTTCAGCGTGAAAATAATGAATCCTGTTCTTGGTTTGGCCTGATTTGTTACATTATCTTTTTGATTTATGAAAAATAAAATGGCTATATATATATATATATATATATATATATATATATATATATATATATATATATATATATATATATATATATATATATATATATATATATATATATATAAATAAAATTTATTATTATTTTCTAATTGTCTTGACAATATTTTAAACAATTTGATACTATCTGGGCATTTTGTACATCCATAGATATAATTGCTGGGTCTCTAAAGACCCAAATATGTAAGAGTGTTTGGGAAAATTACCATGCATTTAAGGGTTAAATAAATTGAAGCATGAACTTGAAAATATTAAGTAAACTTTACATTCAAACATTTAAAAATGTATTCTCTAGCTTATAATTAAATATTATGTATGATTATTTGTTATTTTTACAATGTGTCATCATGTATTAATCCTGAAGTAGAAATCCTTGTCATATTTATTTGCTAATTTGTGTTAGTTTCACAGGTAAATACAATTTTCAAAAGCTGGTGTTCCCAGCTTGAATAATTAATGGACTTGCATGGTTTCACTGTTTGCAAGTTTATTTACAGTTTGTTGTTGATTTTGTTGTAATGGTAACGTCCTGTTTTGTGTTCATTTTCTACTCAAAATTACACATTCATGATAAAAAAAAATCTGTGGAGTGTCACCGTCATGGTGATTTGTGTACCAAGTGTTGATATATCCAGCTCTACATATCTAGTTTCTGTCACCAGTAACAAAAGGTGATACTGTCTCATAGATTATAGCATGTATTAAGTTTCCGTGTGGAAGGTTTCTGTATGTCATGTAGTATGATTAATCATACTGTACAGCTGCGGCCAAGAATATTGGCACCCTTTGTAAATATGAGCAAAGAAGGCTGTGAAAAAAAAATCTGCAGCGTTTATCCTTTTGATCTTTCATTTTTTTTAAAAATCACAAAAAACAAACTTTAATTGAAGTAAAACAATTGAAAGAGGGGAAATATCTAATTATTAAATTAATATTTTTCTCCAAGACATGTTGTCCACAATTATTGGCACCCCTAGAAGTATATTCTCAGTACACCTGGGTGACTAGGCACATTAAATTGTTCAGCCATTTCACAGAGGTATAAATATGAGGAAACACACAGGCCAAATTCCCTTAACCATCAATCACAGTGGGTCAGACTAAAGAATATAGTTCTGATGTGCGGCAAAAGGTTGTTAAGCTTCACAAAATGGGAAGTGGCCAAAAGAAAATAGCCAAAGCATTGAAAATGTCCAACATCAGGGCAATAATTAAGAAGATCCAATCAACTGAATCTTCAACTGATCTTAAGAATCAGCATGAAAAAGGACGTGTGTCTATTTTGTCTCCACACACAGTGAGGAGGATGGTTCAAGTGGACAAAGAATCTCCAAGGATCACAGCTGGAGAATTTCAGAAATTAGTTGGGTCTAAATCAATTAAATAAATCAGACATCACCTACATCACCATGGATGGTTTCAACAATAAAAGCCTCTGCTATCATCCAACAACAAACTCAAGCATCTTCAGTTTGCCAGACACTACAGGAACTTCAAATGTGACCAGGTTCTATGAAACAAAAAAGTGCTTTTTGGCAGCAAACACCAGAGATGAAGTACCCAACGCCCACGGTTAAATGTGGTGCTGGATCTTTAATGTTGTGGGGTTATTTTTCTGTCAGAGCTCCTGGACATCTTGTTCGGATACATCATGGACTCTATCAAATACCAACAGATAAAAATCTAAACCTGACTGCCTCTGCCAAAAAGCTTACAACTGGCCCTGGTTGAATCTTCCAGCAGGACAATGATCCAAAATAAACATCAAAATAAACAAAAAACGGTCACTGACCACAAAATCAAGGTTCTGCCATGGCCATCCATGTCCCCTGACCTGAACCCCATAGAAAATGTGTGGGGTGAACTGAAGTGGAGAGTCCACCAACATGGACCTCTAAATCTGAAGGAACTGTAGCGATCCTGTATGGAGGAATGTCTCCGATTCCTTGCCATGTGTTCTCCAACCTCATTATGCATTATAAGAGAAGACTCAGCTGTTATCCTGGCAAAGGGAGGTTATAAAAAGTATTGAATAAAAGGGTGCCAATAATTATGGCCAATTCGTTTTGGGGAAAAAATATTTATTTAATAATTAGATAGTTCCCCTGTTTCAATTGTTTTACTTCAATTAGTGGTTCGATTTTTGTGATTTGTGAACAAAAACTTCAGAAATAAAATTGAAGTAAATCTTACTAGTCATTTTTTTTAGTGTATTGTGTTCAGTGGATCTCACACTGATGAGCACACTGAAGCCCTTATATAAATCAAACTCTTAAACTCTCCTCCCTATAATGGCCATGCTGAAAGATGAGATTTCCATGAGATCAGGTCTTTCAGTTAGACACAAACAGCCTAGGATAGAGAGAAATTAATTACAAAGAACAGCCAAAAGTAACCGAGCCAGTACATGTGGGTGGCCAATTGTGTTGTGCAAAGCATTTCTGCCAAAATGGGTAACTGTCAGCTGTCAACTGTTTGGCTATTACTATTAGGTACACTCTGATATATGCATATCAGTAAGCAAATAAAAATGGTGTCTCCCTTGACTCATGATTTTTGCCATATACAGTGTTGGTTGAATGTAGTTTTGGTTCACAAAGCTGATGTTTATTAAAATCTTTGAAATGTCATAATACTGATATCTGCGTAGAACAGAGCTATTGAACTTCATAGACCAAATGGGCCAGATGAAAAAAATCATCGGGGCACGCGGGCCAAGCCAGGATATTGTGTTATTGAAAAGCTTCTATCTACAGATATTGTGTTAAAGTAAGCTTATAAAATGGGTTCACTATATAAATAAAACATCTGTGTTTTTATAACTTTAGTTATTGATTGATTGATTGAATTATTCTCATGAGAAATATTTCCACTTAGCATTTAACTCAATAAAATACTTCTAAAAAACATCTAAAAAGTGTTTTAAAAATTGGCCAATTAGAGAGAGTCAATCAGACTGATCATAAACATTTTATTGAACAATAGCAGTGATGTTTATTATAGATTCAATGATTTCAACTTTTGAATTTATAAAATTGTTGACAAAATTAATGAATAGAACTTTTCTGTTTCTCTGAATTCGCACTTTCAGACACCTCAACATAAAGATGTTTTCTGACTGTGGGTTGAATTCTATATCAGTGGTACCGGAGGTGTGCTGTATTGAAAGCTACTTTTTTAAAGGCGTCATTATCTTCCCTGAGGTCTACTGATAATGTTAGTAAAGGGGTTTTTTTGCACCGAAACAGTCATAATTTAGTAATATATGATTATTTTACACCCTGTCTCTGGCCAGCAGTCGGAAACACTCAGTTTTGGACTGAGCGCCTCCTTTAAACTTCAACGTAAACGCACAATATTATGACTGGCTAACATCGTGAAGCCCCACAAATACGGCCATATTTGAAACTCAATCAGAAGAGAATGAATAAACTCCACAACATTATAAAACTAAATTTCAGGGTTCACACACAATGCACACCCAACACATTTCATCCAAATATATTCAACTGTTCACTCAAGCACAGCAGCACCATTAACTGTCAAATAGAAATGACATTTGAAATATTCATGAATGAAACTGTTTTCTTAGTTTTTAGGATCGGGTCCAATTGTTTTTAACTGCCCCATCCTTCAATGACAGTTCTTGAATCATATTATGACTGGTTCACAAACAATCCATGCTGATATGAGGGGGTGCAAGAATACGTCCAGGACGCATTTGTGCTCAAACAGCAAGAGGCAGAGTGGTTGAATGAAACCGAATGGCTTCTTTCTTTGTTGTAACTTGACACCATGTCTTTTAAAAGTGGCCTGAGACACATGACAATGGTCAAAGACGTTTGTGTAGTGCATGTTCATATACAGTACAGAAATAATTCAAAATAGTCCAGATGGGTACCCTTTGGTCTTCAGGAATAGTTAGGCCATACTAAGCCTGTTTGTCATGTTCTCTCTTTCTCAGTTTAGGAACAGAAGCACCAGTGGGCGGGGCCAGGGATGCCATTACGTAAAGCAGACGTTGGTGTTGTTGCTGTAGAGGCAGTAGTTAATTATTAGTGATCCCCCTTTCATGGAGGGAAGTAGAGAACAATGTGTTTTTTGCAGCTTGGTTTCAAGAAATGCTTTTATTGCATTGGGGATTAAGTTTTGAATTCTATATTTACATAATGACCACTTTTATGTCAAAATATCAAGGATATTTGATTCCTCATGACATGACCCTTTTAAAAAATGTATGATGCAAAACTTGTCACCAAAATGCTATAGACTTGTTTGCTATGCAGTTGCCAAAGCATTCTGAGTGGTTTTTAGTGTGTTGCCATGCACTTGGAAGCTGCTGGGGTGTTCTGGGTAGTTGCTTTGTGTCCCAATTCAAAAAAATCCCCTCTGTCTTAATGATACTGAATATTAGTCCCAACTCCCTAAGTATAGCTCACGTTCCTCCAGCAGGCGAAAATTGAATTGATTCGAAAAGTAAAAGCACTCAGCTCTTCCATAAGCTTCATGATTTTAAAATGTTTATAGTTTTGCGCCGAAGAGTTATCTAAGAAAATACAACTACCTTCACAACATTATTTTTGATCTGTTTGGTGCCATCTAACACAGTTATCTTTGGGAAGCATTGTTCTGTTGTTTCCAATATGGCTACTGTGTTATGTCTCTTACAACAAACCACTCTATACAGTCTCTGTAATATTGGGTGTATTGGCAGATAGTCATCAGTTTAGTGAATGCATTTTTAAAGGAACAATTTGATAAAAGAATGTGGTCAAACATGAAGGCATGGAAGAGATCTCTTAAAGGCATCCGCTAACATCAGATTACAAAAGCATTAAACTATTAATACTATTGATCCCTTTTAGATTAAACACTGAACATGATGAATGTATTTCATTAATCGGATTAGATAATCCCATTTCTCATTGAGCATAATGGATAAGACTGGCTTAAATTAAATAAGTCGGTTTACAGTTAGTTCAATAGCATCTCTACATGGACAATGTGCTTTCAGAGGATTACAACAAAAGCTTTTGGAGCAAATCACCGGAGCAACAAAAGTATCAGCAAGCCTGAGTTGGAATAGCTGTTAAAGAACCAATGCTGATATTGAAGTCACATTTTCAAATTTCCTCTAACCCTATTTTATTTTAAAGAAATGATAAAATGTCTTCTTCCCTTAAGTAACAACAATACCATTAAGCACTTCTTTTGGGATTTTATGCCATTTAGAGCTTATTTACCTGTACCTTTCTCAGTTATATAATTTGCATATGCTAACAAGCTAATTTATCTGAACTTTTCTTCAGTAAAAACCTACAATTCTATAAGTTGGAAAAAAATATGAGAATGTGTCATCTATTGGGGACAGATTTCTGACATCTGGCGAAAAAAAGAACAAATACATGACTTGAAAATCATGTCACAACAATAATAACCAGTAGATAACTGCAGACTGTGTAGTCCGATTGCCTGCTAGAACTTAATTTTAGATTTTTTAATTTTAGGTTTCAATTAGATTATCACAATCTGTGCATTTGGATATATATATAGACAAATCTTTAATTTAGGTTATTTGTCAAACTTTTTTTATTATTGTTTTGAAATGTCAGTCTTTGCAATAATGTGACATTACTGAATGTTTACTGTTAAACCTGTCCATGGTGGTACAAAGAGAAGACATGCACTCAATGAGCACTTTTTTATGAACACTATGGTCTTAATAAAGTGCCTGATGTGGTCTTCTGTTGCTCATCCACCTCAAGGTTCAACGTGTTGTGCATTGTGAGACGCTGTTCTGCTCACTACAATTGTACAGAGTGGTTATCTGAGTTACCATAGACATTCTGTCAGCTCAAATCATTCTCTGTTGACCTCTCTCATCAACAAGGTGCTTCCGTCCACAGAACTGCTGGATGTTTTTTGTTTTTGGCACCATTCAGAGTAAATTCTAGAGACTGATGTGCATGAAAATCCCAGGAGATCAGCAGTTACAGAAATACTTAAACCAGCCTGTCAAGCATCAACCATTATGCCACGGTTTAAATCATTGAGATTTATGGTTAATGTGAACATTAACTGAAGTTCCTGACCCGTATCTGCATGATTTTATGCACTGCACTGCTGCCTTATAATTGGCTGATCAGATAATCGCATGAATAAGTAAGTGTACAGGCATTCATAAAGTGCTCAGTGAGTGTAGAATGAGCATTTTGTTCCTAATAATTTATTTGAAGTAAATGTCGAAATTCAATAAATGTAAATTAGTTTATGGTTTCTTTGTTTCCTTAACAGAAGGATTCAGTGTTTTGTCTGGAGATGCTGTTTTTGGATGTTCAGATTGCAAGTCTAGTTAAAGTCACAAAGACTTGTACCACTCAGATTAAGGAAACATTTTTTATTAAACACACACAAAAAAACGAATCTCAATTCAGTCAAAAATGACATAAAAGCCCATGAAGGTTCATCAAAACCACATAAAGTGAGTTTGACTCTTTAATGTGGAAGACACTATTTGTCTGTCTATCCATCTTCAACCATCCTTCCAAATTTGAAGGCTTTTTAAAACGTTTGGACAGACAACATTTAAAGTTTGATGGTATTGTGTTACTGTCATACAGGTTTGAATTTGACCAGCACTCTGATGGCAGAGATCAAGCATTTCTAGCCAGTCAATATCCACAAGTAATAGGTAGTTAAGAACCTTGTATACATGAAAGCCAATATGTAAGAACAAAAGTTTAATGGAATATAACATACATTTACAAGGAAGCATTAAAAAATGCATAGTGAACTCCACTCTGTCAAACTGTAAATGAGACCCTGTTATTTTGCAATCTCTCACTATTCAGCAGGAGGGCAGTACTGACTTACACCATTACTCACTTTCAGTGCATTCGAATAAACAGATCATCTGGTAAAGCCAGTTTTAATTAAGCAATCCTGTACAGTAAACCCACAAATCCCTAAATCTATCTTGAGACTTGTTATACTTCCAGACCAATACTCATGTTAACCAAATAATAATGCAGCATAGGCATTCAAAGAACAAATGTAGAAGTTACATTACACACTATTCATTTTAATGGCATTATCAAATGAAAAGTGCATTACTTTTAATAAACTGGTAAAACACCAGTTCGATATTGCCAATGACTCCAGTTAAACGGTGTGCAACTTTTCATTCCTGGATTTGTTTTCCCACAGTACTTTCAATGGATGATCCACACAATGTGCTAAGTTACTAAGAAACTGATCATCTGCACTTTTTAGCCATTTTGTTGGGAATAATCAGACTGATGAAATGCATTGAATAAGTACTTGTCAAATATTATGTGGTGCAACAAATGTTATTTCAAGGGTCTGCTTCAATTCAAGGCCTTTCAATAAAAAAACAAAAGCATCATTTTATTATGTTCAGCTGCATCCTTCACATGAGTGTACAGGACGCTGAAAAACCTACAGACTAAAAATACCATTCAACAAGACCTTCAGACTGGAAAACTAAGCTTTTTAAATGTTGATCTTGGGTTAAGGGTATAAAACATTATGAACACTATTATTATTGTATGTTGTTGGCCATAATTTCTACAAAATCTTAGACAGTTAAATGTTTTAAGTTTTTTTTTTTTTTGTATAAAAAACATCTTATATGAGAAAAGCTGAATATATGAATATTGATATATATATATATATATATATATATTTTAAATATAAAAGGTTCTCAAACGTGTCTTATAAGTCTACCCTGACCAGCACATAAAACATACAAACTCAGCCATGCTCGTCATGTACTGTGTGTGGGTGTATGAGCTCTACTCAGACAGGTAACAATACACTAGCTGTCCTTCACAGCGCTTAAGGCACGGAATGTTCAAAATGTCAGAGACACAATCATAGATCAACCTTGACGAGAACAGACTTGGATAAGGAAGCAAAAATGACAAAGCCTGTATCTCAAAACACTAGTTGGCCATCAATTAAAGGCTCAAACGGCTAAAAGTAAAGTAAAAAAACTGCTAAAGTAAAAGCAGATGTAAAATCAAGTGATAGAAAAAATTTACAAGACAAATAAAGAAACAAGACCAGGTTCTTTTCCCCACATGTTTGTATTTCGTTTTACTTTAGTTTTTCTTTTTTTAATGGAGTGATACATCAACATAAATTGAGATTTTTAGAGGCCTTACAATACAAGTTCTTGACACAAAGTCCTCTTTTATTAGCTATGAAGAAAAAAAAAAACCCATCAACATTTTCTGTAGATTCAGCAAGATATGTTTAGAACTTGTAACAGAAGTCAGAAAAGAAGCCCTCCTAAAACGGGATTTGTTATCCAAACGCTCCAATTCTTATCCGATATACTGAACAATAGCCCACCCCAAGCACCCCTCCCACCCAAAACCCACGACTCTCTCACACCATAGCAGATATCCCCTTTTAAATTAAACATGGAGGAAAACGAGACAAACGAGTCTGCAGAGGCTCTTTACATAAAACAGACTTGAAAAGACAAACACTTAATAAGAGGACACAAAAAAGGTGGTTATGGGGTCATGACAACCTACTCATTAACTTTTGTTACCTGTTTAAGGATGTAGGCCTCCTTAAGTGTGTTTTAGATCACAAAGAGTAAAGCTTTCAAGGCTCTTTTCCTTCCTTTGATTTTTTCTTTAATGGGGGTGATTGAAGTGCTTGCCTCTTCTCAAGCAAACGGAGAGGTAACAACCTTACACAATCAGTTATTTTCTGTCAATGTTACAGCCATTTTTTACATTGAAAACACAGATTTTTTTTTTTTCTTTGGATGATTGAGTTCTTTTTAAATTCAGTATTGATAACAAGCAGGTTTACCCTCGTAGTCTCCTTTTTGCACCACAAATCGAAGTATTGTGCAAGACGTGTGGATACTGAATTGCTTGCGGTATTAAATAAAAAGGGAGATACATGTCATACTGTGTGCAATCTCAATGCCCGCAAACAGAACACTTGCTATAGTTATTAGCATGGCACATAACCTTAAACGTATAATGTACAGGAAGTCAGAGCCTTTGCGTAGCGAAATCTCCAATCGCCGGATTTCTACGATTTTACTCAACAATAAAGGTACAGTGAAAAAGGAAAAAGAAAACCATAGGCCTGGAAAAAATAAAAAAGGTTTGGTAAACAGTTCTCGCAAATCCCCTCTTAAAAAACACAAAGCAACTAAAATGACTTTGCTTTGCTTTCGGTATAAGCAAAGACAAGGCTTCAGTCAATCGTATTTGTGAAAAATGGTCCACTCTAGAGAATACAGTCATTTAGAATAACTATAGAAATACTAGCACTGAAGATACTGATTACTACTAATAATAGACAATACATTAATCAGACAAATTGAAAATCAATAAATGGGCTTTTAAAGTTTCAAATGTTCAACCGGTGGGACTTAATGATAAGCTTTTGATAAGAAAAGGCAAAGCAGAATTTTGTCCAATTCTATGTGCTACTAAAGTATGTTATAGGTGTGATGAGATGCAAGATGTAAGGCATGTACTCTCATTCTCTGGACATCTCAAACACTTTCCACACACTTATTTTACTCTTAACTGCCAAAGCAGGGTGACAGAAAGTCTGCATCAAATTCAAGAGTTAAAGTAGAATTAGGAGCCTTCAACCGTAGCTACGCAGTTCTAGCGTGCAGTGGATTATGTTAAGTGTGTGAATTACTACAAAATGGAGGAACCAAAACATGAAAGTAAAAAAACACACAAGCAGACATGATCACTCCTCAAACCATCTCATGGGCCTTTTTGGATGGCTTTCAGTCTTTCGCATTTTGTAGTTTGAGTTACAAACAAGAAGAAAACAACTGAAATGAGAAAACATTACATGTGGTTGAGGGAACACTTGAAAATATAAATGTACATAAAAATGTGTCAACACTTGAGTCATTAATGCATCCCCCTTATCTATAATTGGCATTATGAAGTTTTTCTTTTTTTTTCATTAACAAAAACATATTTTGTTGTTTTATGTCATATGTTTTTTTTTTTTTGCTTTAACGATATTATCATACTTGCTTTGGGTATTCACAAATAAGCACTCTATATAATTATGTTGGGCCCAAAATTCCCATGCCAAGCACACAATAAACAACATTAAAGAAATTCTGCTGAGCAAGTATTGGTTTAAAAAAAAAAAAAAAGTCAGAAATAAATCTAATTTAATAACGCAAATTTACAAAATGGATTTTGTTTCCTTTTTAGACTACTGAATCTAAGATGCTCTTACACCACCCCAATGCTATTTCTATATATATATTCTGTATTTAATATACACATGTAATATTCATTCATCTCGATTTTCCCACTGTTACAGAACTTACATTTCTTTTCATCTATATCAATAAATAAATAACAACCATGGTTTGTTTTTCACTACGCCCTCTTCATGGTATTGTGCGATTCTCCCCTGATCTTGTCCAGGAGAGTTTTGCATGTAGGGGGCAACACCTCTACCAGAAAAAGTAAGAATAAGAAGGAAAAGAAGAGACAAAAGAGAGAGAAAGAAATGGATGAGGGAGAGAGAGAGTGGTAGGCAGCTGCTGTAGGTTTCTACGCCTGGTTGTTTGTGCCATTCTTGTCGGGGGAGTTGGCTGCGTTGATGGAGTTGGCAGTGCCGTCCGGCTGCATGCTGTCCTTGCGTGGAGGCATTCTCTCGTTTATTCGGTCCAGACCGCGTGCTTCTTCGAAACTCTGAATCTTGTGTTGAGGGTTGAAGCCTTGGATGGCTGGAGATGTAGTGGGAAAGAAGGAAGTTAGCTAATGCTATCATCATGGTAACTTTGAGATAACAGCAATGGCAACAATCCTGGTATAACCGGGAGTACATTATAGCCGCTTTTCCACCATCGGGATGAAGACTTCTCATCGCAAAACCATATCATTCCGATCTGGGCCAGAGGGCGTTATCGGTTTCTTTTTCCAAAGTGGTGTGGGTGAAATCAGGAGAATGTCCTTACCAGATCCATCTGTTGGGGACGGTTTGAGAAGTAAACATTGGAGTGAGCGCGGTATGGAGGACGATCGCATGTTCCGGTTTTTAGTACTTCTTTCTCCCCTGGTTTTACTCAAAGAAATACATAGAGAAGACATGGCCCATATCGATAAAATGAAAGCTAAGAGAAAAAGGCGAGAAGTTTACCCTCATGAGGGCTTGTGTATGCCACTGGACACGAACATGCAGAAAGGTAAATGTTCCCAGACTAGCTTAAAGGATATTTATTGATAAAAAATTCTATAAGTATTATATAAAAATAGTATATGAGAATATATTTATATATTTTGAGTTTTAATGAGCTAGTAATCTACTTCCCTGATGAAAAAGGCATGTAGAAAAATAATTGTAGTTTACAATTCTAGTTAAACCATCATCATAAAATCATGAAGATCCACAAAAACATGCACTATTTTTTATTAACTTCAGCCAAATATTAGCAAACTTTGCAAGCTAGAAACAAATTATTCCGCTAGAAGGTACCTTGACGTTGGCAAATCCGTGAGTCGCCACGCATTTAAGCCATTCAACCAGCACGTTTGAGAACGGTCGAATACGGTTAGCTAACCGTGCCGTGAATTCCAATCTTCTTTTACAATCGTCCTGTGCCGAACCGCGCTTTAGTGAAAATGCTACTGTAACTGTTCCATAACATGCTCAGAACCATTCGGCCTGATGGTGGAAAAGAGGCTTTTGTTTCCTTTTGGCATATTAGTGTATTTAGCTACAGTTTTAAGTTTGTTGAGAACAAAACAAAGAAAACATTTTTGTGTGCGTGTTTAAAAAATTGGAGTCATTCAAATTATTGGCATGACTGCGTTCCATTCTTGATTAGTGAATTCATGTTAATGGGAAAACAACCTGGTGGCCTTGGAGAGTTTTACTATGGCACACTTTGCAATGAATGACTAATGCATGCTAATAAAATCTAAAAAATATGTTATAATATCATCATTCCACACAGCAAGAATATCATTCCAGTTAATTATTACCAATACACTTAACATGACAAAGCAAACAAAGACAAAAACAAAGCAAACAAAAATTATTTTAAAAACATTTTTTTGCATCTGTGGCACGTGATTACTAGAAAATAATTTGAGTCATCCCTCAGTTTGTAAAAACAAAAATTGTGTTTACGGTAATGCATTTACAATGGAAGTGTATGAAGCAAGAGGGGTAGAAAAGAAGTAATGTGAAGTAAAGCATATTTTTTTAAGTGCTTAAATTAATAAGGTCATACAAAACTGTGTTTAGTCTGTAAAGTTGTCAAAATTGTCCAACAATGTAAATAATGTTCTAGGTGAATTCACTTCTAGTCATGTGTAACCAAAAAACTGTAAGTGTATTATTTTCTTTTTGGTATCCTTTTATACTATGAAGGTTACAAAGTTGACCACTTAACATGGTAATTCATTTCTGTATAAATGGACAGCATGCCACAGATACTGTCAACAGAGCTTGACTTGAACCTGGAACATTCTTTAACTGGGATCGACAATACAAAGATGGTACATATGCAGATATATTTATTAAGGATACTAATCACATTATTCTGCTGCAAGCCCTCTAACTACACTGTAGAAAATCTCCAGCCACTAAATTGGCTTGTCTACCAACAGTGGGCCATTCTTCGCAAATCCTCAGTGGATAAAATCAAGTCCAGCCATACTTTTTCTTCTTGTTATGTTACATACACGTACGTCACATATCAGAATTTAAATGGGTTGCGAATGTAGTTTCACAATGCCTTTAAATGTTTAGATGAACAAATAATACAATATCAATAACAAACCATCATCAATAAAATAAAAGAGTTACCATGAACGTAAATAGTACTGTATGTGTACTACATAGAAACAGAAATAAATAAAAAGCAAAGACAACAAAAAGACGAAAGACACACAAAGGACAGTTAATCACGGAGGGAGGGTAACAGACAGACACAGAGAAGATTCTATTGATGTCTTGCATACCTTGAGCTTCCTCTGCTTCTATGGTGGCTGTGTAAGCGTGAGTAGTAGTGCCATGCCCAAAACGAACGGGGAAAGAGAGTGAGTCAAGTTATCAATGCAATCACAAGTCCATTCAAAACCCCCCATCTCCCATTCATTCAATTTCCCCTCCCAACATCAGTTCAAATGCTACACAGGAATAAACTTGAGAAGTGTTAATTGAGTGAAGAAGCTTTATCTAGAAAAAAAATATATAAAAAATTATAGTGCAGTTTGTTTTTACGAAACCATGCTTTTGAGCCAGAGACACTAGGCCTTCTAAACATTTCTGCAATGGACTGGAGTCTATTTTTAAAGCTGAAGGTATACAATAGCCAAACATGGAGAGGCTTTTAGTGTAAAACTTCACACAATGTACTGTATATGCATGATAGCAGTTTATTTGTGGTCTTCACAGGAAGATGAGAAGCACGGTTGGTTTGAGCGATGACTCTTTTTATTTCTATTTTCAGCTACTGTAGAATCCTTGTATTAACCTCCCCTCCCCCAGTTCACCACTGAGACTATATAATCAAGAGACAGTTTTGTATGACTTCACTTTGCCTTGATGTTTGTCCTATAGAGTGTGCAGGCCATTCTTTACAAAAATTCAGCAGGCCTAAAAGGGTAAAGATACTTTCTGAATATAGTTGTTTTGCCTTTGATGTAGCACACATGTTTGTGCACATGCTCTGACACAGACGTTTGGGTTTGAATTCGGCTTGTGTCATTACCCTAGCCTGTTTTCCATCTACTCCCAATTTCCTGTCTTCATTATATTGCCATTATGAACTAGATTTAAAAACTACCTGAAGAAAACATGAGGGGTTCTTGCCCCTACACAATGCTAGGGTGTTGTGGGTGGTCACCAGGGCATTGCTATGTGGTTGCTAAGGTGATTTGTGTGGTTACTAGGGTGTTATGGGTCGTTGCCAGGGAGTTGCTAGGCAAGAAAATGCTAGGGCATTGCCATGCACTTCCTAAAATATTTTGGGTGGTTATGGCATTGCTAGTTGTTTGTGAGGGTGTTCTGGGTGGTTGCCAGGGAGTTGCTAAGGCAGGGAGTTGCCAGGGGATTACTATAAAGTCCCTAGGGCATTATAAGTGATTGTTAAGGTATTGCTAGTTGGTTACAATGGTGTTCTGCATGGTTGTTAAGGTATTGACAGGTTGTTACAAGGGTCTTCTGGATGGTTGCCAGTAATCTGCTAGGTTGGCAGTTGTAGGGCTCTATGATTTCTGCAATACCAAAAACACGGTTGGAATCACGGAATCAGTCATAAAACCAGAATTAACTATAAAATGCGAAAGAGATTTATATCATGGAATTTGACCTTTTTGGGATCAAATTAATTTATGAATGAAAAACAATAAAATGAAAATTGTGATGAATCCTAGTGTGATGATTAAACCTGAAAAGGCTGTGATTTAATGTGCAAAGCCACCAGCTCATATACTGACAACCATATACTGGTCCCTTTCAAGGCTAAATAGTGTCTGATCATTAGCATTACGCATGCTCTGTGTAGCAGATGACAGAAAGCAGAGCCCTCAATAACCTTGAAGTGCACAGCACATGCAGACTTTCACGGTTTATTAAGCACAATAAACCATATTGCGAACTGCTCATCCGGAAGTGAAAGTTCAAACAGAAATTAAAAGGACTTCACTCTAAAATAAAAAAGTCAATTTAACTAGATGTGTGAAATTGAAGAAATTGCATCCGAAATATATCACTACTATATAGCAACGTGTACAATAATTAATATCTCGACTATAATTACATTATACATTATTTGAGCAATAGCTCGCAAGCAAGAATGCTTTTGTACTAAATAAAAGCTTTTTTCAATGATTTCCTTGCTGGGATGCTTTGCTGTGTAGCACTGTATTTGACAATACATAATTTCTGTAATGATTGTGCTGTGAGGATCTACATAGAAGCACTTCATTTGATAAAAATAATGGAATGAATGGTATGTTGAAAATTAATTGTTCTGTTTTCATCTGATTCAAGTTGTAAAATTCATTTGACTAGACAGTTTTTTGGTGATCAAATTTAAACTTTAAAGAAGGAATAAATCAAATGAATTTGGAAAAAATAAAATGGATTTCATAGGGCCCTAAGGTAGTTGGCTAAGGAATTGCTATGCAGTTCCTAGGGTATTGTTTGTGGTTGGTAAGGTGCTACTAGGTGGTTGTGATGGTGTTTTGGGTTGTTGCCAGGTAGCTGCTAGGGCATTGCTCTGCAGTTCCTAAGGTATTTTGAGTTGCATACCCATTTTCTTTTTAATTCCTAACAATAAGCAATAGTAATACTAATGCTTGCCTTAGCTAGCACCATCAATAAAAGTGACAAAAAGGCCATTTTCATTTTAATGTAGTGTTTCCTACAGTATTTCTAACAATATTTAATTCTAACATATGAAGATTTAGGGGCATATATGGTTTCAGCAGAAACAAATTCGACTGTGTTAATGTGGCGTTAGTAGGAGGGCAGCAGCATGCAAGCAGCATGCAGCAGGCTGGTGAATTTTAAAGTTAGCCAGGAGAAGCAGCATGGCACACAGACAGGCAATGGCTAAATTGGGTCATATTGCATCATAGCCATAAGCTCACAGGAGCGCCTCTCACTGTGACAGCACCACCCACAGGAAACAGTCAGGACAGGACATTTTAAGTGTGTTGATCAACAGCAATATCGTTTACAGAGATGGAATATTTGAGGAGGTTTTGGTAATGCAGGGAATTTTTGGAATCGATGATGGGTGTGCTGTACCGTGAGGGAGGCTGGGCTGTCGGGCAAGGCGGTGACAGAGACATACAGAGTGAGATAGGTAAAGACAGAAAGACTGAGAAAGAGAGAGCACGTTTGAGCAGGAGATTAGTAGAGAACAGGTATCACCCTAAACACCACAGCATAGCAAGTGCAAAAATGACAGGGGCGAGACTTACCGCTCTGTAGGGTCTGTCTGCCTCCTGACAGCACACCCAGAGGCAACGTTCCAGTTGGGGTCAAGCCCTTTAACTGCAACACGCTCTCATTCTCCTCTCTGCAAACACACAAATGCAGGGTTAAGGCTGGTTACAACATCATATTATCAGTACCTATCATTTCATGATAAACATTTGTAATATATTTGATATGTTGTACACCTAGTGTACCTAGTGAACACACTTGTATGAAATTCTGTTTCTCATGATCCTAAATACGTTTTGATTTAAAAACTTATGCTTAAGTATAAAGTTTTTTGATTCGTAAATACAAATTAATTTATTAATTGGTAAACAATATATATATTTATATATATATATATATAGTAATGATTTAAAACTTTTGGGTTACTACATAATTCCACACACCCTTTTGTGTTATTTCAAAGTTAACTATTATTCTAAAATGCAAATAGTAATAATAAATATTAGGTGTATACAAATGTATGACTGGTAGTTTGTATTTCAGAGATTAATCATGTTAAATATTGACAGAGCCATTACAAAAATCAGAACAGCATTATGATGTCTGTTTGTGTGAAATACAAATATTGTTGTATTAAGCTGAGAGATATTGTGTAAAAACTGTGTGAGTGTGTGTGTGTGAGTGTGTGGACATGTGTGCAAAATCTTTGGTCATAAGAGCTTTGTAATAGCATGCCATTTCACCTAAGAACAGAGAAAACTCTGGCCATCTTGCCAATGGCACGAATTTTATTTCGGATCACCTCCTTGCGGACTGCCGGGGCACCACCTGCCACACACATGCATGAAAGAGAAGGAAGAGAGAGACAGAAAAATAGATGGATAGGGAGACATAAATGTTTATCTGTCCACTTAAAGTAAAATAAAAATTCCAGAAAAATAAATTGACTAAAGAAAAAAAATTATATATACTCACCATTTCCAAAAATGTTTTTTTTAATTGACAAGGGAAAAAAAGCAAAAGAGTGTTGCATATTCAAACATTCAACAGTCTTATCATATAAATGTACATCTGCAAACATCCTAATTGGCTAGACATAAGTACTCCAGATCAAATGAGGCATTATATACTGAACTCCCTAAAGGAATACATAAACCCCATTTCGAAACTCAAAGGCTCATAGACACACAGAGGAAGTGTGTCAGGCCAAGTTAAAATTATGCACCATTAGAAAAAAAAGAGGACAAATCAAATGGGCATCAAGAACAGTATATGGGACACTGTATTCCTTCATGACAGCTCCTCAGATGTGTGGGGGGGTGGGGGCGCTCAGAATGGGTTTATCTGGTTTCATTACAGCTGAAGAGGTAGAACTGTACTTCATGGGTCTTGAGTTATGAGTGTTCATCATTTTAATTTAATGAAGTGGCTGAATTGAGTGCTAGGTTGTCTTAGCTAAGATAAACCCTTGGGTTTGCAAAGGGTACTGCTTGTTTGGTTAGAAGTTTAATTCTAAAAAAAGATTAAAAAAAAAAGAAAAGATAAATGGAAAAGCTTTGAAGGTTTAGTACAAAATAAGTACAAAAAAAATGTCCAGTCCTTGCAGTGTTAAATGCATCAAAAATATGAAATCATACAGTGAGAAAACCATTTCTCACAATTAGTGCTGAGCTCATATCTGAGGCAACTTGTGCAAAAGAATATAGTGTCCTAAATAGCAATATATGGGTCATTCACTTTTTTTTAACTTATTTAATGAAAAGAGGGGTATACTGTTATAAATTGAGCTGACATCCATATTAAGAGGTTGATAAGAAAGGGGAGAGAAGAATAAGTTAAGCAAGGACACAATTTCCAATGCAAATTTTCACAATTGTTTATTATGCTCAAGTTCTTGAGTGGGGAATGAGGGGATCAAACATCCTGTGTTTTGAAAGGCTGCATCTTAACATAAATACTTGATATAAAGAAGGGCTTAATATAAGGTGAGCCCAAATCTAAGACAGGCTAAATTAATAATAATTAAAAAAAAAGTGATAATTTGACGTTTTTACCTTCACAGGTGTCATCTCCCTCTGACATGAGTTCGTCATCTGAGCAGATGTTTAACACATTGACCAGCATCTCTGTTACTGAAAACACACAAGAGAGGACTAGTTTCAAAACACACCATCTTACCAAAAACATATGTACATTTAATGCTAATTACCAACTTATGCATTACAATTATGTATATACTGTATATTTAAATATTGTTTTACACATATGTTTGTTTATATTTGTTATGCTAATATCTCAATAACTTAAATACAATACAATTCTGCAAATGCATTTCAAATGGGGTTAAAATCCAAAAAGGTTGAGTGTGTGACTCCTGTTTTCTCTTTACCTTTTTCCCCGACAAAGGGCAGTGACCACGTGAACACATCCATGAAGTTGGGCAGCCAGTACGGGTGAGGAGAGCAGTTAAACTGCCGGATGTTCATAACGTTGTTCTCGTATTTCAACACAGCAGCTTGGAGGGTGAAAGGAGCAAAGGGTCAGAAAACCTACGCTAATGTAAAGGTTTGTTTTTTGTTTTTTAAGAAAAGGAGGGATAAACTGAAATTATTTTTTGTGGTAATCAAAATTATGCCATAATTGTTGTCAATTGATCTTAACATGTATTGAACCCGGAATATTCCTTTAAGCCCTCTTACCTTTATTGTTATACACATCCAAGTAGTTTGGTGCAGAGAAGATTGTGATTAAAGAGGGGAAGCCTGTTGTCTGACTTTTTCTGTACATTCGATACCTGCAAGAGAGTCAGTAAAGTGGGACAGAAATCGACAGGAAAGGAGTTAATCTAAAAGGGCCATTCAAACAGGATGTGATCTCAAGAGTGTGGTGTGCAATGGACTCACCCTGCATCCTGGGCTTCATGTGCTCTTATAACCGACAACAAGTTATTATTCATCAGAAAGTCACATACTGCTGGGTAACTGTCAGAAATGGAGAGAGAGAGAGAGAGAGAGAGGTGTAATTAGTGATTCCAATGGTCTGTCAATCAAAACCTTAGTGACTAACATTGAGAGCTTCTATAAATGTGCGATAGAGTAGGCAGCTATCAAACATTTATATGAGTGGACTGCCTGTGGGCTGGAGTACCTGTAGAAATAGGAACATCCTCGTACACTGTTGTGACAAAAGTGGTCAGAGTTTTTTTCGCTGCCGTAGTCCTCACCGGGGTCAGACCACAACAGGTCACACATCGGCCCGAATGCTGGCGGCTCTTTAAACCTGTCTAACTACAGAGTAACATTCCAAACACAACAATTATCAAACTGCAAAAACTCAACAATTCTGTTCTCCAAAACTAAATCAAGACTCCAACAATAGTGTCAATCTGTTTGCATTTACTTACAATTTAAAAACTGTTGAAACTCCAGTTTACTTGTCAAGGAAGCAGTCTTGTACTTCCAATATAGACCATGTAAATATAAATATTATTATCGATTCAGATTCCATTGAATGATTCTGGTTCCTTAACAATTTCATTAACGATTATTTTAGTACTCGCCATCTAATTCAGCGAGTTGTTCAAATGTTTTAAATTGACAACTCGTTAGTTCAAGAAAGATTTGTGAGCCTTTCTGACTGTTTCATTTAAAAAAAACTAAAAAAACACCACACAAGTTATTACCTCACAAATTGGACTAGATTGGTCATGCCAGTATGTTTGTTATTGTGTAAAACCATCAAGGACATCCGTTTATAAAGATGCATTGTCTATTTATTGGCTTTGTATCGTTATGTGGCGCCCCGTCTTTCTTATTTATCACATTCATTTAATTAGATTCAGACACAACCATTCCTTTTTTATGGTGCTGTAGATTGAGTAGCACTACACCGCTGCCACTAAAGCGGTCAAATAAAATAAAAAGTTCTAATATTTGTCAAATTTAAGAGAAAAATGCACATTTTGGATGTGTGCCAAGCATTGAATTTCCTTTTAAATTGACTGGGTCTAAAAACACACTTCTCCTGCATAAGACGCTGAGAAAGAGCAAGACACTGCACACAAGGCAAAGACGTCAGTAACATTTTAAGGTTACATATTTTTTACCTTACTTAACAGCATAAGTTAACATGAACTAACAATGAACCATATTTTTGTTTAATGTTAATTTCAACATACAGTAATGCCTTTTTTTAAATCAAAAGTTATAGATTTACATTAGTTGATGCACTATGAACTAACATGAACTAACATTGAGCAATTGTATTTGTTATTAACTAACATTGACATAGATTAATATAAAGGCTATAAAAAATATATTGTTAATTTTCAGTTCATGATAACTTGTGCAATAAGAAATGCTAATGAATGAGACTTTATTGTAAAGTATTACCAAGTCCATCTAGTGCATGCTTCACAGCAAAAGACGGACACTTTGAGTGAACGGCCCTATTAGGTAGAGGTCTGTGGCAGTGGAATCTTGACAATGCCTAAGCGTGCTCTTATGAGCTTCTCGCTGCATAAGCATTAGGTAAGTACATGCAATCGTTTTTAATGAAAAACACTTTGGTATCGCTGATATTATTAAGCTTGTGTCTGTGGTAGTACTACGGCACCAGTTTAGGCTAATGTGCAACACTAGGTTAAGACAGACCCTTCTTTTCTCATGTTACTTTTCACTTAAGATTACAGAATACGAACATGCTAAATATTATAACTATCAATTTACACACTTTTTTAACAGAGAGATATGATCTCTGCAATAAATGATAGCTAAAATTCAGTGCAAACTGGTTTATTTTAATAAGTTGCACCCTCTCATAGATGTAGGAGACAAGGTTGACTTAAAAATCAGATGTCTTGTAGATTTTCCCCTCTACCTGAAATTCAACAAACTTACTTTCCGGATGTCATCGAGGCAGGTGATCTCAGGGGAAAGGCCTCCGTGAACACACAGGAACTGCTGGTTGAGCAGAGCGGCCAGAGGAAGGCAGTCAAAGGCCTCCATGCAAGCATCATACACACACTCTGAGTACTTAATCTTACCTGTGAAGAGAGGACCACAATAAAAACACCCATGTATCTCTAAACAGGTGCAAGAGTGCATAAACTTTTCAAACCAAGACTGTCACACTGTCCTTTTGACACACAGCAGTAATGCTGGGTGGGTGAGGGCAGACTGGGGCTTGCTAACTTTCCAGGATGGAGTAGTTGAAGGAGGAGGTTGCATGCCTCGTTAGGTGACGTTACACTAGGCCGGTGTGCTAATTGAGAGGATCTGAGGAAACCAGTGCAGTGGGAAGCTGATTAAAGGAGGCTGAGGCCAGAGACAAGTTACATGCGGAACAAGGCCGCATACCGGCAGTGAAAAATTTACATTTCAAAACAGGACAGCTGCATGGTGTATTGTAAACAAAAACAGCGACAGATGAGAAACAGGCTGCCTCGTGATGAGCGAAGAACAACATCGCAATCCGGCGGTAAGTGGGGAAATGGCACTCATCATTGTCAATGGCTCTTTGATGAGTTGGATGAAGTTTCTCTGCAGCAGAGACTCCAAACAGCCAGCCTCGTTCTAGGTTAAATGAGTGCATTAACAGTCAGGATTAAACAGATATAAATGGGAATATTATTGGCCATTGGTCACAAGGTGGCTCCTGATTGGCTAAATGAAGGAGTTTTCACACTAGAGATTGTGAGGAGTAGGAATGGGCGATATATCGAATATTCAAAAAAACAATTGTGATGATTTTGCTGCTGATATAAAATTAACAATATTGTGAATATCACTGATTTATTGCCCATTTTATTTGGGCACTACATTTCCTAAAGTGTGCGTCTTTACACTAATTTCCCGATCCTTCAAGGCAGCACAGCCTTTGTAACGAGGAACATTGTAAACTGTCAAATACATACTTCTCATTCAGTTTTCAGCTAAAATAAAGGCAGGTAAAAGTAAATACGACAGAAATACAGTATTGTATAAAACAAATTATTCAGTATTATGATAATAAACTTGGCTGGTTCCCACAATAATAATTCAGTATTATAATATTATTCAATGGGTTGAATGAACTGTAGTTTTCTTTCACACACTGTTCATTCACAAAAATGTTTTAGTAAAAATATATGTAGGTAAATAATGCTTTCTACTACTATTTATTGTTGTATGTTGGTGCATATCAATGAATACTATATTAAATACGATGAAACCATGGAAAACATGCTCTTTATTACTTTTAACTAGTTTTTTACTTAACCTGGATACAATGAATTGTTAATTTCAAGTTTGGTTGAAACTGAAAAACAAAAACAAAAAAAAAGCCTTTTTGAGGAAATAAATAATTATTGGGATATATAGAAAATACTAAATAAACAAGATACAATTTGTGTGTCCATATTGCTCAGCCCTAGTGCGGATTCCATTTTACATCAAAGTTTGTTTTTCACGAGCGCTGTTTTCTGAATTGGTATGAAATCAATCTTGAATATATAGTGTGTTCAACTCACCTTAATGATAAGCAGAACTGATGCCCTGTAAGTAGATACATTTGTCATTGCTGCTTGAAAATATTTATCTCTTTTAAGAAACTAGTATGTTTTATATCTCTTGAAATGCATCCACTGTGAATCTATGCATCCCCTAATTGGTAGTAGAGCATGGTTGTTCATGACTTTATTTTGGGTAAAAGGAAACACTTAGTAGGTATTTTTTTCAAATGTTAGTCAAATTGCAGTTCAAAATGGAACTGCAATATTTTTCTAAAATAAATCGCAATTAGATTTTTTGTAAAAAATCATTCAACCCTAATGCAAACCTTTGGTGTGAGGGATGAATGGCGAAGGTTTCAGCTAGCTGTCAGCATCTGTCGTGACAGTGATGACAGCTCCTGTAAATCTAAATGGAGAGTGAAGGGCCCTGACGAGCGCCAAAGGATGTGATTGAGCTCTCCGTCCGTGCTTCGTCATCTAATACTCTTAAGACAATCTCCACTGGGATGCCATGATGGGCAAAACATTGCCACGACAGAGTTGAATGATATATTGTGGTACAATCTTGATAACATTTACACACAAACAGGCACAGACAGACTCTCTATGGTGTTCAAGAGCTGAGCTTACATTCTTGTTTAAAGGTGAAGTATTCTGTGAGATGCCGACACTCGTGGTTGCCTCTGAGGAGGAAGAGGGTGGTCGGGTGGGTGATCTTCAGGGACCACAGGTAGAGAACACACTGCAGACGCAAAGAGAAAAGGCACATTGCACAAATATGGCACATAGAACATCAATACAAGGAATGGGAATTTAACAATTATAGTTTTGATTCCACTTAACGGTTCTTTTAGTAGTTAATAATTGGTCAAAAACTATTAGTCCTACATACACATAAAGAATACTACTTTTGGTACTAAGGTTTTTTTTGTGTGCCCTTTTAAACTGTTGTTAATGTGTTTCTTTAACTAAATGTTATCAGAGGGATCGGTAATTGCACTGATTTAAGTCTCAGAAGCCTTAGAGCCATGACACTCCCAGTTTCTGCACAGTTCAGTTCTTACCAGTTTCAAACCCTAATCAATGCACTCAATCAAGTAAACAGAAAGAGATCAATGAGATTAAGGCATGAAAAATACAATCTTGGTAAACATGGTCTTTAGCATACCGAATTACACCAAACTGTTATGCTGGAAGGCCACAACACAACAGGTTTTAGGTTTAAGAGGATTATACTTCCATTCACCTATCTTTTCTTTAAAGGTATATTTCACTGAAAAATTAAAATTCAACCATCATTTATTTAACCTCATGGCTCTCCATACCTGTATGCGTATCTGTGGAAGATGAAGAATGTTCACATTGCTCTTTTCTATTTTATGAAAGAGAATGGGCTCATACTCAAGCACCATAATAAGTCAATATGACTTGTGCACTATATTCTAAAGTTATGATAGCTTTGCATGAGAAACGGACTGATATTCTCAAAAAATCAAATTATTCCATTAGGGACCTTAAGGCAGAATGTCATGTACTCCAAAAACACTAACCACTAACACATCCGAGCTTGTGGGAAGCACACTTTCGTGCACTGGCAAGGCGAAACTATAATTGCGATTTTTTTTTTTTTTTTTCCCACATTCCCTTCTGATATCACCTCTCAACCCAAAACCTCTCAACTATGACATGTTTGATCTGAAGCTACTGGAGCGAAATGAAAAGTTGCTTACAACCTTGACCTGTCAGTCACTGTTTTCAAATACTCCCTCAGTGCCGTATAAGATCATCCTTATCATCCCATTAAACACGCACCAGGCTTGACAGTTCACACCTGGTTAGGTTAACCACAGAATCTCGCTACATAACAGCGGACAAGATGGTACTGTTAATCAGCACAAAACAAATTGTTCTCACCATTCACACAGTAAGGATATGGTGCGTTTAGGTCACTGTTATCTGTAAAGAGGCAAATCAGCAGTGTCTGCATCATCAACCTGCTGGAAGTCCTGCACCGGAAGCTTTACGCTAAAAGAAATATACAAAATAAAGCATTCTCCACACAGCTCTGGGTTCAGTGTTGCGTGTCAGGGTGGGGCGAAGCCTGCTCGTATAACCTACGGAAGCGTTTGATGACTGCATTGCCCCAGTCAGAGGGCATTAGCAGGTGGTGTGGCGGATGACTGAAGTCCAGTCCTTTGTGGTCTATGATGTCCAGGGTGGGAGTAGGAACTCCGTGTGTCCTTTGTTGTGAAACACACACACACAGACTCTGTGTGTCTCAGGTGGCTTGCAGTCCCTGGACCTTCAGATTTGTTTGATGGTATGGAGCAGCAGTGTGTCTGCTCTTTAAACCATGACATTTCTCTCACCCCTGAAATTTGCAACCAAAGCACGGTGCAGAGGTGGAAGCTTTTTGAGAACTTTTCACTCGCTGGTCCATTCAGAACAATATCAGTCATCAAGGCCAATGCCATTAAAGCTGCCAGCTGACAACCCAGCAAACAGCTCTCTCTAACAAAAAGCAATTTACGCTCGTTTCACATTGCTCGCAAAAACATGCAAATTATCAGTTTCAATTGGGGTCCATTAGAATGTTCATTGATTTCTTTTACGTATGGAGGTGAAGCTGTGATAAGCATTTGAAACAAGGTGGAAATATGCAGCACTTCATTTGTGAAAAGATGCATTATCGTATTTCCCACAAACGATCCTGCTAAATGCGGTAATGAGGCTTTGTGGACGAACGGTCAGATGCGTTTCAAATGCCCATCCTGCGAGGGAATAATGTACATAGTCGGTTATGTCTTGTGTGAATATAAACAGGCTAAAAAAAAAAAAAAAGAGGTAGATGTCAAAATATTGTGTCAGTGCATAAAACTTGCAGTGTAAATGCAGCATTAATCTGCTGTTGTCTATAATGTTGTTAATTGCCTTTTAATCAAACAAAAATATTAAAAAGAAAACTCACTTTTAATTTATTTCTTTGTATTTTATTGCCAAGATTTTAGTTCACTTAACAACATTTTTTATTATTATAAGTATTTATTCATATTAATTTATAAATTATTATTTATCATAATATTCAATTCTTTATTAGTATATATTTATACTTTATCTGAATAAATAAAGCTATCCAGGGGCTTGACAATGCCAACAACCCTAAAACGACTGTAAAAATGATGATTTAAACAAATTTACATCTCTAATACGGGAGTTTTAACAGAAGAATACATAAAAGTGATATTATAAATTGATAAGCTTCACGTTTTCACCTTTAAACCCTCCAAACATTGGCCACTTTCACTTCCATTGTAAGTGTCTCACTAACACAGATTTGTGCTTTTTGTTAAGAAAAGGAAAGTCAAAATTTTTGTGGTAATCAACATTATGCTACAAATGCTGTCGATTGAACTTAAATCGTATTGAACAAGGAATATTCCTTTAAAAGCAACTTGTCAACTGTTATTTAATAATAAATATTTTATTTATTTATTTTAAACATAATCGGGCAACTGACACTTTTACCTGCAAGGCGGGACTTTCTTTTTTTACACCCTCCATATTGGGTGTTTTCATTTCTCCTATTGATTTTAATTCAATTGCTCCACCTTGGGCTAAATAGTCTGATTAAATCTCCTAAACCCTCATCCTCCACAACATTACTCAGCTGGCAGGCTGTGGCTCTACACTTTGCTACAGCAAAAGTAAAGCCGCATTCACATGATTACGGCATCAATGCACCTCTCAACACCAGCATCAAGTGCTGCTTTGAAATTTGATCTTCACATCAAAAGCACTGCAAAGATCAGCCGAGATACTATACTACACATAATACTCTTACTGCTTTTGTCATATCTATGTATACCAGAAATAGCAAGAGTAGTATGCCATTCCTAACACAGCCAACGTCTTGTTCTGCTTTTAGTCAATATACTGATACTTCATCCAAATTTTCCAGTAATCATTAACTGATGCTTCGAAAAATCAGCGGCAACTGGGTCTAACTTGAAATTGTTTGAGCAGCACATTGACAGACATTACACAGCAGAACTCAAACAAGCTATCCAGCTGTAGCAGTCCCTCACCAGTGCCGTGTATTGCGTGCTTTGTTTTTAGGTGACAGTTAAAAATTGACATGCTTTTATGGTAATTAAAATCCACCTTACAAAGGACAAAAAGAACATTATTCTTGTGGATTTTTTTTTTTCCATGGATTAAATTACTTTAGTATGGATAAACTTTATTCTATGCCCTTTTTGGAGTTTGGAAGTTTTGGACCCCATTGACTTGCATTGTATGGATATAAACATATCTTTGAAAATATCTTCGTTTATGCTCCATGGAATAAAATCCTACAAGTTTGAGATGGCATAAGGGTTAGTAAATGATGAGGATTATAATTTAAAAATAAATTATTGGACAGATAGACAGATGTTTTGCCGTATATTAGCACTGCTGTGATTTGGGTGTAGGGCACTCATACTTGTGTTTTACAATTTACCCTCATTCAAAACCAAATAACACTCACCTCAATACTAAAATAGCCTCGATCCACATAGTCTCCCAAAAATAGATAGCGTGTGTTGTGTGGGGAACCCCCCACCTCAAAGAGTTTCATCAGGTCGAAGAACTGCCCATGGACATCTCCACACACTGCAGACAGAAAAAAAATATAGGAGAAAAACTCAAAGTTGTAGCAAGTGAATCAAATCAACAGCGGACATCACAGGAAGGATGTGGCTGAGCAAACATCATTTCCTCCAAAATATTCATATGGTGAAACATAGAGAAATTAAGTGAAATTAAGAGATATAAAGATAGTGTCTATTGGGTTTGGGATGCTTTATCAGGTCAAAGAACAAGGGCATCTCTTTATGCAGATAGAAATGTAGTAGAAATGGTAAGGGTTGTAGCAAATTAAGGTGCAGAAATACTAAAACCACTAAAAGGAAGTGCACAAATACTAGACTCACTCAAAACAGCAGAGAGAAACCCACTGATAGTGGCCACCACAGAGAGTGGCCTAACCAACACCACTTCCTCTTAAACCTTCACAAGGTACAAAGTTGTAGGAATTTGGAGTTAATTATTCACACAGCAGTTTCGCAAACCTGCCTTCTAATGTATCTTTATTTTTCACTTGTAGCTCAACTAATATGCACAAGGATAGTGTAGTGTTTATGACAAACATGGAGTGTGCTAGGGGGGCTGGGTGCATGTGGATAGACATGCCCATTTATATCCACAACACCTGTTTGTGTGTATGCTTGAGTGTATGGCGAGTGTTGGGGGTTTCCTGTGGCCTCCCCTCAGGAATTAAAGTCAGGCAGGTGTGAGAGAGAGCCCTAGGATGCAATTGCTTCTCTGACCTTTTTTGAGCAAACACATTAGGTGTTGCTGTGCAAGACTAGCTCTGTATGAAAATAATCATGATCTTTTCTCTGGTTTGAGGATTATATCAGGGTCAAGCATAATCTAAAATATTAAGGATGATATCAGAGACACCAGATCAAGTAACTACTGAATCCTGAAGGTACTTCCATGTGTCTGAGATAATGTTCTTCTTGAGAAGTCATTAAATCTCTGTGAGCTAGTACACTTTAAACCTATTTAGGGCTGGGAAATATAGCGAATATTCAGGACATGCATTGAGTGCGTTTACACATGCACACCAATACGCTAATATTTATATGCCAAAACGTAAACAGGCACAATGGAGTGATCTAGTTTTGCCACCTTTCTTATCATGATGCTCCAAGAAATGATTTAACCCTCTGGGGTCTGAGGGTGTTTTGGGCCCTGGAGAAGTTTTGACAGGCCTTGACATTTGTGCTTTTTCAGTTGCTTAAAAACATATTAATGGCTACAGTCTGAGAACACTTTATTCAACATAAACTGGGCAGCAATAATATGTGAGCAACGTGCGTACATGTTTGTATTTGTGAGAAAATAACATTTATGCGTGGTTTTTGAAAAAAACAAAAACATTTCAGTAATTGAAATAAGGCCATATAACACATACTAAACATTTGTCCACAATACTTTTGAGAACTGGATCTTGTAGCCTGGAGTTTTTGCTACAAAATTATGTGAAAACCATCCTGATCACTCATTCATACAAAACAATATAGTAATTGAACTTTTGTAAGACACTTTTAGTGTTAGAAAGGTCATATGCGAGGAGGCGTGAATGGTCATTAATATTGATTGTAATTCACACCTGAGGAGACAAAGACCCCTCCCCTGGGCCCATCAATGAGGAATGTGACAAACAATTACTGATCAAAATCAAGTTTTATGTTAAAAGAAGTAATCTGACTATAAATTTTCTTTACATAAAGACTTTACTTAATTTTAGACCTACACTACAGTTTAAAAGAAGTCTCTTCTGGTCACCAAGACTGCATTTATTTGATCCAAAATACAGTAAAAATATTGATATTGTGAACTCTTTTTACAATTTAAAAGAACAGTTTTCTATTTGAATATATTGTAAAATGCTATTTGTGATCAAAGCTGAATTTTTAGCATCATTACAGCAGTCTTCGGTGTCATTATACAATGGTGATTTTCTAATATGGGCATATTTAAAGTGCATTTTACTCATTTAACCTGAACAAATATTTGCATGCACAAGCTTTGTTGATGATGAGGCAGCATAAACACTAGATAAAATATATTCAAATTTTTATATCAAATTACATATCATATTTATATCATACAGCATACAATTTAAATGCCTGCTTTAGCCGAAACAGCATTTAAATGTAACTAAAACTTGCCTATTAGGACATATTTCAAATTTAAATACTCTGAATCCTGGCTGGCAAGTCTGGAAACAGTCCCACTAGTAAAATATGTTCAAGTTTATATAAAATAGCATGTCAACTAATGAAAATTAATTGACTTACTCGTCCGAAATTGTATCCTCGTCTGGATCAATTCACTCTTCAAAATACAAACGTTCATCGGAGTCCCGCTCTTCTTCGGAGGAAAATGTTAACTCTTCGTCACTATCCAGGAGTTTCCTCGCCTGTGTATCTTGTGATATTTCAAACGTGCAGAAAAGTGAATGAACTAGATGTTTTTAAGGCACAGTCAGGGGAGTTTATTATTTACAGCGATCGTCTCAGTACATTAGCGTATGAATGGCGTGCTCTGCCCGTGAGTGTGATCACATTAGGCATAATTAGCTGAGCCAGGAGAAACTGAACATTGCTTTGTTTAATAAAGATTACATTGCAGGAGAATAACTGTTTTAAATTTGAATTGTTTTATTTAAAAGTAGACATTTTAAGCTTTTTTAGACATGTTTCATATTTGTGTGATAAGTATTAGCAGAGTTTCAGTTCATTTTTGTGACGTGTTTCAGAAATATGCTCGTGGACAGAGACTGCTGTGAGCTCACCCTTTTTATTTTCTTTATTTTACAAAAGCACAAGGTTTTGTTGTTATTTTGAGTGTACACAAATAAAAGTAGACCCTTTATAGTCTCTAATGATGTCTAACACTTCTCTGTATGCCCCAAAATGACTGAGTATTTTATGTTGTGTCCGCTGTAATGACGAAAAAATCCAGCAGGACGCGCTGGCGCGTCCATCGACCCCAGAGGGTTAACACTCATCTCCATCTCTCCGGAGCTCCATCTGATATATGCAGGTATTTCACTGAAAACTGTCATTACTTACTCTCACCTTGGGATTGTTGAAAACCAGTAAGAATTTCTCTCTTCTGTGAAACACAAAAGAAGATTTTAGGGAGGATGTAAGTTTCAGTCACCATTAACTTTCATTGGGGGGAAAAAAAATCCAGTGACAGTGAATGGGGACTGAGACTAACATTCTGCCAAACATCTCCTATTGTGTTTCACGCAATAGAGAAATTCTTACAGACTTGAGTAACCATGACAGAAATTTCATTTTTGGGTTAATGGCCTTTTATCTACCTGTTTAAGTATTTGTTAAAGGGATCTGCCAATAAAAACAATATAAATGTAATTCAGAACATGATTCCATTGCATCTTGCTTGGGAAAAAAAGTGACTGAAGAGAAGTGCCACAATGTAGGCTATATACCGATACTTAAAAAAATTATTCCATCTGAATTTAACTAGAAGTAATTCAGATCAGCGTTTTCGTTAGCCAGTATTAAACAGTTTTTGAATGGTAAAATGTCCTAATGTCTGACCAATTAAAACATTGTCAGACACAATGTTCAGAGAAATTATTAAAACAATGTGTCAGCAACCCCTTTAGTTGATGCCACAAGTGTACAGCATGACGCCATCCCAATGATAACAGCACTTCGCTGCCAGAGGTTTAAACATTCCCGAAGCTGGCGAAGTCCCAATCATTGACTACAACACATTGTATCCCACGCAAAAGCAGCCTGCGTTATTCCCGTCACGCATTCCCACAGTGAGAATTTTCTTACATAAGAATCACATTAAAAAAGCCTTGCTCTTGAAGAGAAGGACACCAGGCTTATGTGAATCTCAAGTTGTAGAGAAACACTGGACACATTTGATTCACTCTGGCAGCAAAACACTTTTGTGCTTTGAAAAATCGGAAGAAAATAATCATAAAATTATAATAAAATAAATATATATCTCAGATGTTTTCTGCTTTTTGATGATTTATCCCAATGTTATGGTAACGCCCAGCTATAGTCGTTCCAAACTGAAAAACTAACATTACACTTTCAACCAGCTAACTATGATCACCTTTCTTGTTTTTAATCTATGACATCAACAGCCAATATCACTGAAATCAGGTGTTTAGGTGTGTACCATTGGCAGTGGGCATCATGTGTTTCTGTTGATGTAGAGCATTAGATGTAGCAAACTTTTATTAAAACTGTGAGAAGCACATCCTTGTTGTAGATGTCTGCATTAATCATGAATCACGACACAATGAGTCAACAATTGAAACACAGCACGAAACAGCCTACCTGTGATAGGGGCATCCACCTCAAGCATGCACTTCTCATTGCGGAGGATGTTGGCGCCATCGCTGATGATGCGGAGAGCCACGTCCTCCTCCAGACGGCCCTCCTTCACCAGGTGGCTCTTAAGGAGCTCGACTTTGGGCTTGCCATCCTCGTACAGCTCTTTCATGGTGAGCCGTGTCGTAGGAGGGTACGGCACCGCTGTGGGAAAGGAAGAGAAGACTCAATTCTTTACTCTTGTTAGTCACAGGGAAACCCTGCTGGCAAACATCTGACATGTTACAAAAATACCTGACGCAAACAATAAGTCATCACATTGGGTTTTTGCAGTTTGACTGTGCAAATGGATTAAAGCATCGTACCTTTATAGTACTGACAACTCAGCCTGTGTTGTCAGTACTATATGTGTTGATATCCATATTATTTGAATCCCAGTGTATAGCTATCCCGTAATCCCACAGCGTGTCATTTTGCTTCGCAAACAAATGTCTATATTTAAAGCAACATGTTTATATTCACGACCATACAGTGAGACACTAACAGCATGGTGAAGTATCAGAGTCTATCATAGCATCTGCTGACCAAAGTGTCTCCAGTAAAAGAAGCTCCTCCACATATTCACCATGCAAGCCAGATGGTGTGTGATAAAACTGCAGAAGAAAAAGCAAGGCTAAATAAATTTGCTATGGTGTTACTCTAAATATAAATAGTTTACATCAACATTTTTTCACCACTTTGAGGCATCCATCACAAGTAGCTCGGAGCTTGTTTATGACATTATTTTTCAAACTTGATTTTTACATTTTCTGAAGAAAATGTAAGTGGTGCTCACCCTGCCAAAACTCGTGGCCACAATGTAAAGGTGTTCTGGATTTTTGCCTGGACCTTGCTATGCAGTTGCTAATGTGTTCTTAGTGGTTGTTAGTGCACTGCTATGTGGTTGCTAGATGGTATATGAGATTTTTTCAGGGTTTCCCCCCCCCAAACACTAACCAAAAATTGTAAGCCTTTTTTGTTCAAATCCCAAACTCTAAGCAATTGCAATAGTCAGTGCATTTATATGCACTTTAAAAATTTGATTTCAGTCAAACTAAAAAATTTTAAAAGTCATGTAAACGCTTTTGTCCGACTGAAATCATACTAGTAAGATTTGTGCAAAGTCAGACTAACTGACCTAAATAATGTGATTGTAGCTCGGCTTAATCCAGCATGTAGCTATGCACATTAATCGGACCACAATTGGCTTTGGCAAAACAAACTTCAAATTTATAATGCCCATTTTGCTTAGACATGAAAAAAATATATATTTAAGTTAATGCTGTTAATTATGTATGGGAACTTCTAACTTGGTACATTGCAAAAATGTTAATTAAAAAATATATATTATTAGTTTTTAACAATTCTGGTCAAATATTAGCATTTTAAAAAAGTACAAACATTTGCAGCATTCTCATAAATGTCACTATTCTTGCAAACAGTTTTAAGATGACTTAAACAGAAAAGAAAGAGTGTTAACTCTTTACATGCACCTTTTCACAAGACACACTACCGCCCCACACCCCTGAACAAACAGTGCAGCAGAAACTGGCATTGAAAGCTTTTCTTTTTTCTTTTCTCCCCTATTTGGAATGGCCAATTCCCAATGCGCTCCAAGTCCTCATGGTGGCGTAGTGACTCGCCTCAATCCGGGTGACGGAATAGGAATCTCAGTTGCCTCAACGTCTGAGACCACCAACCCGCGCATCTTATCATGTGGCTGAGTGCATTATCACGGAGACATAGTGCATTGTGGAGGCTTCACGCCATCCACGCACAACTCACCATGCGCCACACAGAGAGCGAACCACATTATAGCGACAACGACGAGGTTACCCAAAGTGATTATACCCTCCCAGCAACTGGGCCAAATTGGTTGCTTAGGAGACCTGGTTGGAGTCACTCAGCACACCCTGGATCCCAACTCGCGAACTCCAGGTGTGGTAGTCAGCGCCTTTATTCGCCATGCTACCCAGGCCCCGACAGCTTTTCTTTTCTCTGTTCTTAAATTGTACTTAAGTGTGTTTCTTCAAGCACATCTTTGTGTTTAACAGCATTTCTTGTCTTGTGTTACTCCGAGACATCTTACAGGTCACACACCACTGTTGCGGGTAGATGAACAAACTTACTCGCTCATGAAATACCTGCATTCGATGAGGAGCTCGCGAATAAGCAGCTGGATTCAGCCTTGTCGCATTTGCTTCACTTTCACGCTTTTCTCTGAATACAGGCAAATTAAACTAAGGTGTGAAATTTCAGTGTCTGAAAATGGAACACTTAGCTTTACTATATTCCAGAAACTAAAAATGAAACATTTGCACGGTAATTATTACCCTTATTGCTCAGGATTTGGGGCTCTCTCAAAAAGCTATGTGGGTTATCAGAGCACATATGGCCACAGCTGGTCCCATTCCCTTCCCCCAACCAATGTGTGCAGCTCTTGCTAAGATGACATGAAGTCCTTGCTGGTGTGTATGAAATACTGATTCCATGGTGTAATTTTTGGACAGATAGATTTCCGTATGAAAAAAAGCATATCTGGTTTTAAAATTACTTGCAAATTTCCTAACAGCACTGGCACAAGAAAATATGATCACAGATGAGGCATTTTGCTAGTAAAAAAAAAACAATTTCATTGTAATTTTATAAATTTTATTGTCCTTAAAAATACACATTCTGCAGGGGAGAGTGTTTTTATATGAACTACAGCAGTGCTCAATACATCATAACATTAATAAGATGAACGATCTATCAATGTAAAAAACAAACTCACTTAGACTGCCGTCCATTTCCTTTCCAAGCATAATTTTTTATTAAATTCATGTATGTGGTTACAGATGAATCATATAGGCTAGAACAGTGAAATCGCTCACAGAAATTTCTCTCCCTGCACTCGACTCCATTGTCGCAAAGGAGACGGGTGACGTGAACTTCACTGACACAGTGTTCACGCCTACTTGTTGTCGCTCCCAAAAGTCTGTCCTCATTTGCATAAAGTATGACAAAAGTTGAGAAAAGTTTATCTCAACTTTGTCATATCGCTCACCATGCCCACAATCTAGTCGCCAGAGGTCACTGTCGCTCGTGTCGTCGGAAGTCGTCAGCTTTCATTGACAATGAATGAGATGAGGTCATTTTGTTGCTGGAAGTCGCTGCATGTGTGTGCGTGTTTCTTAGGGATATATCGATGCTTAGTGCAGACATAAAATAGGAAAACAGATCAACACATTATTTTTATATATATATATATATATATATATATATATATATATATATATATATAAAATTTTCATGCTATTTATAATTATAAGACATAAGCCAGAGGAGGACATTGCTTTCATTCCTTGTAGTTTGTGATTAGAACTAAAAAAAAGAAGACTGGCATGGCCAATGGCTGCATTAGCTGAAAACTAATTTGCAGATTTAAAAAATAATTAGATAATTAAAATGGATAATTATTAGAAATGCTGTCCAACATTTGACAGATTCAGATTTCGAAGGAAGGCTGAGTGATTTTATGAATGCATAATTGAATTTAAGCGCAAACATGAATGTTTAGTGCAGAATTCTGAGTTATTTTAGTGTAGTATTGGCTACCTGAACTATTCAGATTTAGATGTAGGCTACATCCTTCTCATCTATCACTGCTTGCATGTTGATAGCAGACATTCTGAAGAAGATCCGTGAGGTCTTGTCCATATAAAATGCGCTTTAAAGCCGCATACAGCAAAGATAAAAAAATTAAAAAATTTTAGGGCAGCGGTTCATTGACAGGTAGAACTTTCAGCCTAGAAGTCCTTTGTTTTACCATAAACGCACTTGGGAGTTAAAAAAAAAAATATCGATCACATATCCACTATTGTGTGCATATACAATTATGACAGATGCTATATCCCCCAAATGAAGCCCTAGAACTGAAAAAAATGCATATATGAAGAATAAAAATAGACCATGACAGAATTTTTCAAACCGTCAGAGTGATAAAGATTGTTTTCTAGCACAACCCGTATGGCAAATGATTTGTTTGAAGTGCAGAGAGCAGCATGGCATTTCTCTAATCGTGATTTCTCTAATCGTGGTTGTGAATAATATGGGAAAAACACAACTTTAACCATTTTCTCCAAATGGGTAAAAGCTTCATGAACACACACACACACAAAAAAAAAAAAACTGGTGCACGCTTACTAAGATTATAATAAGAACAGACAAATGCGAGTTGTGCACATTCTTTCACGGAGTTGGGCAGCAAATCTTCACATAATGAAAAAATATAATTCATTATTTTTTGTAACAGATTATTTAATAATAATGAATAGACAATACACCGGAACAAGTCGCAATGAAGTAGCCAAAGACGTTTGTCAGACATGTTATTTTATATACAGTTATGTACATGTCATTGCCCCTCGAGTAGACAAAATTACTAAAATGCCCATCCCTAATACTACTAATAAATAACAATGTGTGTGAGGGTTTAAAGTGTGCACGCAAGTTTTTCCAGTTTCCTCATGTGGCTGTTATCTATTGCGATTGGCAATAATGCGCTTTGATTAATGACAATAAAATGTCATTATATGATTTTTTTAGGATTTTTTTTTTTCTGCAACAGTTTATTAAAGCAATATGCCAGACACTCCACAATAAAGAAACGGCAACAGAGCTTGCCAGATCTAGCTCCTTTCCTGCTTGGTGTCGGGCTCCACTGCTACATGTCGCAGAGAGATGACGACATATTAAAGCCGGTGCTAGCCAGACATCACTTCAGTTTTTGACTTCAGAGGATGAACTGATGACAACTCCAACTGTAAGATATTGGATACTTTATATGCCACTGCCCGAACCTTGGACTTAGGATGGACCCCACCGAACCTCACCGAAATGACCTGCAGGTTGAACTGCGATGCACCCCATCATTTATCTCTGCCTGCACCGCCTTTGCCTATTGATGGACTACACTCTTGAAATGGAATACATAGACTGTTTTTTACATGACGTTATGGATGTCAAGTCTTAGCTTTCATAGAAATCTGAGTTTACAACTTAAGAGTTGTACACAGACATGAATGCTTTTTACAAGTCAAAATCTTGCAATTATGGTTATTCACGTGACGTGAATACACCATCAACTCCTCCCTTTGAATCAAATCAGCTAAAAATATTAAACACTAGTTTGTTGATCCAATAACCAAAGGTCCAATGTTATCAATACAATGCGTAAATATCAATATAAACCTTTTTTTAAGAAACACCAGTATTTTAATACTATCTTATCTGCCACGTCTGTACGCATTTCCATCAGGCGATGAAGCAACCATTCATTTCACTTTATGAGCACTAAATACGCTTTTCATGTGGGACAAAGATGTGAGCGGGGTCTATGAAGCCAAAGAGCACTCTGCTCTCAGTGCGCGTGCGTAAAACTTTTCATTACAGCTGTGGAAGTTGTAGCCAAGAAAACCACAGATGTTATATTTTATATTATTATCTGTATAATTTTATTCAACATATGAAGTACCTTATTTTGTTGTGGATGACCCAATGTGGATACTAATTTGGCACTATTCAAAGAGCTCAATAAAATATTCAAATTATATTTTAGTTGCATTTGAGGGCAAAAAATAAATAAAAAATGTAATTGATTGTGCAAAACAGGCACATAATATCGGTTACAGGGCCCTGAATTGAATCAAGTCAAAATCAGAACGTGGCAGACTTTGAAGAATTGGCAAATATCGGATCACAGGCCAAGAGAATCGATATGTTGTATTGCGATGAATCACCCCTAGTATATACATTTTCTTTAGTAATCCTTAGTCATTCAAATGCTCCTAAACAGTCAATTTAAGTTTCAAGTGAATTAAAAGTTCACGTCAATCTGTAACAAGAGTAACTGCTGAACCACCCACCCAGGCACAAGTACAAGATATTTTTACATTTTGGTTAACACCGAAAATATATATATCTATATAATGTTTATAGTGATGCACCTAACATTACCAACAACCAGATCAGGTATTGGTCAGATGAGCCAGATCCAAATTTGATAGTGTATGTTAGTCATGGTTAGTGGTTAAATGGGTTTTTTGATGGCCGATGACGATATCAAGAGAGCAGGGTGGCTGAAAGGCTGATATAATACTGGTATATAACAGTTTATTATAGTAAATAACATATACATAAAATTGCATAAAAATTTATACACTTTTTAGCACTACATTAATAGTTAAAAAAAATACAAAACTTTCACTTTGAAAAAATACGATTGTGTTTTAAATTTTAGATAGCAGTATCTCACTTTAACATTATAATCAATCAGTCATGGCTTTGATATGAGGAATTGTTTAAGAGAACTATTGGACACCATCTATCATTGCAGAAACACAATGGCATGTAATTGGTTGTTTACATGTCTCAGATGGCTTCTTCAACGCAATGGGGTGATTCTCGGCATCCTCTCAGCTTAAGGAATTAATCGGTCAAAAAGGGAAAATGTATCATGCAGAGAATGAAAAAAATCTTAATATTGCCCGATTTATCACCTCTGCAATAAACCGGTCAATCACTAGTCATGGTCGTTCCTGTCAAGCCCCAAAAATGACAAAAAGACCAATAAAAGCACCATTAAATTTATTCAAAGACTCTTGAAGACACACAATAGCTTTGTGTGTAGCAAAAGGCTGCGTTTAATAAACAAATATGTAGTATTATTATTAATCATTTACAAATTACAAAAAGATTAGAGTTGACAGGGTTCCAAAACATAACTGTGTAAAGTGAAAACATTTGTAAAAAATCTGAATCCTTGAAGTCCAGATACAAGGAAAAACTAAATTGCAAAATCAACTGGCTTCAATTCTACTTAAGACTTTCACTGGAATTACTGTTAATTTCGCTGCTGTATTATCCAGTAGACTAGTTTTCGATAGCGTTTTTCTTAATAGGCTAGACATTTATATTGAAAATGTTTAGTTAGAGGTTTGGGCTTCTTTTCATTTAAAAGAGAACCCCTAATTAGATACAAACAGTGAGGTATAGATATTCTAAACTGATCAGGATAAACATACAAACACTGGAATCGGATCAGGATCTGTATCAGCCAACACAAGAGTTCAGATATGGGAATCGGATAAGGAGAGAAAAAGTTGTATCGGTGCATCCTTAAAATTTATAGGCTATATCAGTGTTTCCCCTATATGCATTCTACAGTGGCGCACCACTGCTGCTGAAATTTCACATTGTTCACTTAATTTTCTTGACGCAACATAATGCTTGCAAGCCCCAGTCAGCTGTGCACTTTCTACACCGCAAAAGAAACCCCACCAAACACACACACACACACACACACACACACACACACACACACACACACACACACACACACACACACAAATTGTCTGTTGTAAAACTCAAAATGTCTTGGAGATGTAACTAGTTTAAAACAAACTGCACCCAAATTCTAAACATCACTGACAAAGAAAACAGTAGAACGAATACAATAGAAGGCTTTTCAATTCTAAAATCACAATGCTTACAAAAATTTACCACATATTTATAGTAGTAACACTATCTGTACTGTATTAACTATGGTATTTGTGGCAGAAACTTGTATTTAGACTGTGGTTACCATAGTTCTTTATATACAAACCATAGTTACCAACCATGATAGTGAGAACTATGGTATATTTTCATAATTATTGTGGACCAAGCTATCAGTTTTCCATCGGTGTATAATCTGTTCTCGTAATGCTCTCTGATTGTAGGAAAATATAAGTTGTTTTGTTTGCCTTCCGAAATTCCAAGAGATGACTGTAGTTCAAACAGTAGGAGCCTGATGAAAGGAATCTGTAAAGAAGAAAGCTTCAACTTATTCACACTGTTAGAATATTTCAATTTAGCCCAATCAATATTAGGTGTTCATTTTTTTCCCCACAGATGTTACTGTTGTTAATATCATAATTTACATCTGTATCCCAACCTCAAAATGGGTAAGGATTAGGTTAGGGTTAGATAAATGTGCCCGATGAGGTCTTCTGCTGTTGTAGCCCATATGCCTCAAGGTTCAACGTGTTGTGCATTGTGAGATGCTATTCTGCTCACTACAATTGCACAGAGTGGTTCTCCGAGTTACCGTAGCCTGGCCTTTCTATGTTGACCTCTCTCAACAACAAGGCATTTCTGTCCACAGAACTGTTGATCACAGTTTTTTTTTTTATTTTTGGCACCATTCTGAGTAAACTATAGACTGTTGTGTGTAAAAATGCCTTGAGATCAGCAGTTACAGAAATACCCAAACCAGCACGTCTGGCACAAACAATCATGCCATGGTCGAAATCACAGAGATCACAGTTTTTTCCCCATTCTGATCTGATACACTGCACTGCAGCCACACGATTGGCTGATTAGATACATCACATGAATAATTTTAAAATAATATAATATTTTTGTAACATGTAAATAACATTTCACAGTTTTTAACCACAGATTCCAAATTCCAGTTAATAGTGAAACAGTATAAAATCGCACCATCACCAGTAAAACACAGCTTAAATAAACCCTCAACAACCTGGGGGCTGGGATCCCATTTGTATTTGCCGCACACCAAAGATCCCTTGGGCAAGAGCTGAGGAGGGCGACATGCAAACAAATGCCTGCTGAAATGACTCTTTATCCCCCTCAAGCCTCGATCTATTTTCAGTTGCAGGAATTCTACAACATTCAAACCGGTTTCAGAAGAGTTGGGAAGTTACGTCCTTACAGTTGGGGTGGGGTAGAAGCTCAGCGATATGGAATCCTATCTGCCAGGGTCACGGGCCCAGTTGGCACTGCTCGCTCTACAGAAGAATGTGGGTCTGGCCAACAGCCATGGCTTTCAGCAATAGGACCACAGGCATGATCTGCCACAATAAAGCTTCAAGCTCAGATGACTTTGAGCATTCCAGGGACTGAATTAGGATACAACTCAAATGATCAGTTTAGGTTTACAAAATAAAATCAAGATTCTATTACGGCTGCCGCTATTATGTTAACAGCTGATAATTACAGTATTCCATACAAGTCTTCTCCTGTTGCAACAAAGGTTTCTACTTACAACATGTTTTTGTAGTGGTTGAGTATTTTAACCAATCCCAGACATGTTCATTGAGCAATGAATTGTCAGAGGCGATTCAGAGATGCTATCTCAGAGTCAGAGTCCAATCAGTAATGACAACTGATCGTAATGTGCAAATTTAAAACAGTCTGATCCCAGATGCTTGCTTTATGTTTCACCTCTGTTCGCTGTTGCAAATAAAGAAACGCACTCGACACTCGATAAGATACTTTCGAACAAAACTTCAGTGATTATAATGGGAGAGTTCTAATATTGTCACACTGCTCAATTTTTGTGTCCAATTTACTTAAATGTAAGAACAGTTTCATTTTGACATGCAAATAAGTGGGTCAATGTAAAGTTGATTTACTGACATATAAAACAACAATACAATAATTCAGCTCAACAGTACTCAGCATGTGTAGTCTATATAAAGAATATGGCATGAATTTGAACAAATAAGTACCAAATGTAACTTCTATTAATCAAAATTACATTATCAAGCACGATCATCAACAATTATGAGTTGTCATAATTGTGAAGCCCTACTTCAGACCACCAAAGTCCAAGCAAAGCATATGAGAGGGCGTTGGTCTTATTACATGCCAGTACGAGGAAGAGAAAGAGGGTGCATCTTTCATGCATGACAGAATAAAGGCAGCAGACTTGCTCATTTGCCTGTTTTAAATAAGGTAGTAACAGAGCTTTTATTTAGCTTGAGGCTTGAATACATCTTTCTGTGGTAATGGCAGTGAATATGTGTGATCGCTCAGTGTGGTGGATTTGCATGTGTATATTAAGCTTTCAGGTTGGGAGAGGGATATTACAATCAAAGAATCAAAAATACACATGTAGCCAAGAGTAAGTGGCTTAGCTGCTGGTGACTGTAGTACACGTGTCAAGCAACCCTTGAAGATATCAAAACCACAGTCAATGATGAAGGCCCAGTTAAAAGGAGGTCAGTTTTAAAGAGTGAAATTGTGTAGATAGGCTCGTTTCATGTGCTTAACCCATCTTTACAAGTCTTTTTGTTTTTCATTAGACCACACTACATACAGATTAATAAGGAACCTAGAAAATGTGTAACTTCCTGTTATCTGTAGTTTAATCACAATAACTGGGTCTTAGACTGATATATGAATATTTCCTCATTTCCTGAATATTTTTCTTCCATTTGATCAGGAAACATTTGTCCATTTGATCAGGCAACGCATCGAATAGGCTTAAAAGGTTCTTAGCTAAGACGAGCGCTATCTTGGGCGTTAAAAGCAGACTCGGAGTGAGACAGCACGATTAAATGGTGAGAGATGGGGCTGGACTGGTCCGTTAATCATGCATGAGGAAAGAATTATTACACAAGCAGGGTGACGCTGACCCTGATAGCTCTGGTTTCGATCTGTAAATAAGCCAAAAGGTCAAAACATCAAATTCACCAACAGCCTGGAAGGGTCCACAACAGTATGGCATCAGACCTCTAACTCTATCTTTTCCAGGTGACGTACAGATAATTATATGATTTCAGGGCAGGCAGAGTGTTGATGTTGAGCTAAGAGCTATGCTTGAAGGGATATTATAACCAAAAATGACAATATTTTCAAGAAGGAAATTCATATATTTTGAAATGTTTAAGTAAATGACAAAATGTACATTTTTGGGTACCCAAGCCCTTTTTAAAAGGAACATTCTAGTTTCAAAACAAGCTAAGTTCAATCAATAGCACGAAAATGATTTCGACTGGTCCCTCACTAGGGGTTATGTCATCATGGCAACGAAGTTGTAAAATTAAATATAACTTTACAAAGAAAGGTTAGTAATGTGGAATAAATTCTTTAGTGGATCTCAACCATATTTAAATATTATTGCAATTTTTTCTATATTATTATTGTTGAAAATAACAACAACAACACCACATTTACTATAGTTATATTATACAATATATGTTTTAGTCATAATATCTAAAACCTTAAGACCCTCTGGTTTATATTTTGGCAGAACACTTCAAGAAGAACTTTGAGTTCCAGTCTGTAGTTCACAGTAGTTTTAATATGCTTGTCATCAAGTGAAATGCTCCTCCAAACTTGTTCTCAGTGCATACTTAAGTGAACCGAACTATCAAGTATTTACATCAGAGATGGAATTTGTGAAGCAGTCACATATTGTGAACAACAGCACTGAAAATAGCATCACCAGCCACACACATACTGTGTGTGGAAACAACGGAGCAGCACTCATTCACTGAAGCGTGCAGCGAATACAGACTCTTTATTTTCTTATTAAATGCATCCTTTGTGATTTACAAAGCTGTTGTATGGCTTCAAGAGAATCAACGCTTTCCTAAGCCCCACCTTAAAAGTGTTTGACCAATACTGTCTTAGCAATTGCTGCCGGAATGCCATTACTCTGACATGCGTTTTCCATTTTCCAATGAGAGCCTACGGGAGTAATGAGTGTTTGAGTAGTTTTAAGCAGGATTTTATCAAAATTATCAAACAAATATTATGATTGCCAAGCAGAATAATTTGTAGGTATCCTGATATAGTTAACACCTTGTAGGTTAATTTGGGTGCAGTGTATGCGATCCACTCAAAATTTGTTTGTTACGAAATATAAGGTTGTTCATTTAAATGCTGATGTAATAATATTGCTAAATATGCACAACTGTCATGTGAACCTATTTTGTTTCAGCCAGTATAGAGCTTTTTCATGCCTGCTTGGTCATTTTGGTTTGATTTGTGGATTATCGGATAATCGGTTAAAATTTAAGGTTAGTTGGCTAAAAGAATTAGAAAATTTGCATCCCTAAAATGAACGTTAATTCATTTATGTATTGATTCATGTAGAAGTAAAAGCTATAGTAAAAAAACTATAGTTAAATAAATAGCATCAAAGTGGGTGTGTTTTGAGACGTTATTAGCAGTTAGGTTCACTTATGTTAATGTTATCAGGTGTGTAACCGCAATGAAATTATGCTTTTCTCTTTTCAAATGAATGTGATAATTTTTCTTAATTCTGATTCATAGTACCCACAGTTTTCAATCAAATTGCTTTATTATTATTATTAAATATTTCTCTATATATATTTTTCTCCCAGAATCTCCCATTCATTATTATGGGGAGATCTGCAGAGCTTGTCAGAGCAAGCGACTGTAACCAAGGGGGGCGGAACTTAGCGAAGTGTAAATTTGAGTATAACACATGAGTCATATGGACTTCTTTAACAGTGTTTTTTGATTCTTTAATGTCATATTGGAGTTTAGTAATGTAACACAGTAACAAACAATACTGGATCACTGGAAAATAGAGTTGGGGTACTCGAGTTTGGACTTGGACTTGTCACGGATGCATTTTACTCTGACTTGACTCGGACTCGAGCCTTTGGGACTCCAGATTTTTTTTTCAGCCGAGTTCATGACATTTGTAATGCAAAATTTTTTTTATAAAAAATAAAACAGAAATTAATAAACACATCTATGTCTGCATGCAGCTATATTAGCCCCTGAAGTCACAGACGTGGCCAGAGTTGTTTCACCACGCACACACACACACACACACACACACACACACACACACACACACACACACACACGTGCACATGCATCAGTCAACAACATGCACGAATGTTACTACAGAGACTACCGAGGTGGCTGGCATGATGAAAACATAAAGACGGGAATGTCATCAATATAATAGAATTGAAAGTTTTTTGCAATCAAATCATGACATAGAACTTCTCCGCGAGTGCTAATTACTACGGTGTTGACTCATTTGTATGTACTGTATTCTCCCAAATCAGTCGGCAGATAGAGAAAAATATTAGAAAGAAATCTCAATATAGACAATTATTTCTTTAGATAGGGATCATTTTAAATAAAACTAAATAAAATTGATTTGACAAATTGAAAATGAAGTAGAAATATAAACTAAATAAAAATTTAAACATCATAACCTTTGTATTGGTTGTAATGACTGATGCAGCTTTCACTTTCTTTAGTGTATGTTTGACTGCAGGGGAAATATCAACAAATAATTAAAATGTCAACAGATCGCAATAAGAAGTGTGTTGAAGGACAGTTTTGTCTTCATACACCTAAAGCATATGTTTTCATTCTGAAACCACTCTGAAGTCTGATCAGCAGGATACTAATCATAAAATATATATATGAGAGACAACAGAGACAACTATTTTTCTTAGTTTAAAACTTTAAAGTTTAAAATAAGCTTAAAATATTGATGTTGAGTTTATGGTTACAATTTTATTTCAGATTCATCCTATGGACTGTTATGGACTCGGTCTTGATTGTTTAAAGACTTGGTCTTGACTTAAGACTCGACTAAGGTGGACTCAAAACCAACACTATTGTAAAATGCTCTTTATTAATGAGCTAATGACTAAGAGTGATCACCACTTCTGGGGATGTGAATCAACATAAACCATGCTTTTTTTCTATTTGAGTGTTTCTGTTACCAGATATTAAAGTAACGTTTTCTGTTCAAATTTTTGGCCAAGATTTTCTATCTTCTTTTCTCTTCCGGACAAGACCCGAAAATAGCTTTTTATGCCATTTTTGGATGAAAATGTTTGTTAGCTGAAGTGCATCCCTAATTGTAAGGTGTGTCACTGTAACTGTAACTCATGTTTTTACTTTTTAAAGAAAAGGAGGGACAAGTCAAAATTTATTTGACTGAGCTTAACTTGTATTGTGCCCAGAATATTCCTTAGTGTTCCTCACCAAAAAAAAAAAAAAAAAAAAACATTCTATTGGCAACTCTGTTAGTTCATGTTTTAATACACAGCAAAAAAACGAAACTGCTTGTTGTTCTCAGCAGAAGAATGTAACAAAAAGTGTTGTGTGGAAGCGTCTAGTTTCTAATCAAATATTTTAAAGGCACTTAACCCCATCTTTCCTCCACCGCCTCCTCATTGTTTTGAGCATGGCTCTGCTGATGAGTGCAGAGTAGAAAAATGGCATAGTGATCCTTGAATCCCCATGCTCCGTGCTGTAGCTGTGGGAGGACTCATCAAGATATGGCCTTGGTGAGAACATCAACTCCCAATCATTATTTCAATCATGCTAGAGTTCATTCTCACAGAGCTTATGTTCCTTCAAAACACAAGAAATAGTCATTTACTTTCCAAAAACTTTTTACTGGATAAAAATTCTAAACTGAAAGAAGAGAAAAATCAAACATTTTCACATCTGATTGTATGACAAATTCTTTTGAATTGATGATTGACTCAAAGTGCAACAGTCTGGTTCCTAAAGTAAAAAAGCTCATTCATTTTCTCTCTAGATGAATTGGATTTTAACGATAAACCTTTAAAGATAGACCAATAGTGCGCTCCAAGGTGATTAATCAATGGTATATGCTACTCCTGAAACCATCAGTCCATGTGATTAATAGCTGATTTCCTGGTGAAAAACAGCACCAAACATGAATCCTGCAGAAAAAGATCAACCAATCTGCAAGTCAGTGGAAAAAGCACTCCAAATGAGCTTCCATGACCAATATGAATGATGCAAACAAGTTGGTCCCCCTACACTCTCAAACTACTTATTTGTAAATATCTGAATATTTTTCAATAAAATTTAAATATATTGTATCAATACTTCTATTACACTGTTCTCTGAAATAATCTATTCTGATTGGTCAATGTCACCATCTAGCGGTCTGATATGTCTGAGTAACAACCGCACATCCGGGGATTAAGACATATCAGACCAGTCATCCGGGTATTGAGAGTCATTTTACCTACATCACGGATTACGATGCAATTTCTACAAGTAGCCGAAGATAATATAATTATTTAAACTCAAATTAATGTTTTGTGTACATTTATTTATTTACACTGGAATAAACTGGATTATGAGCAGCCAGATGGTAATATTTACCAAATAAATATAAACCTCCAGAATTCAGCAATTTATGTCTTCTCACATAATTACATAATTTCAACGCAAATCAATGCTTCATGTCTATGTTTTATTTAATTGGCAAGCAGACTTGTAATGAGCTAAATCACGAGTCGGCAACCTTTTTGACATGGAGTGCCATTATTTATTTTCCTGGTCAGTAGCAGTGCTGACAAAACAATACAAACAAACATGCACATGTATGTGTCCATTTTTAAAATGTTTCTATTTTGCATTTTTCTATTTTAATCGTGTATTTTTCAATACAAATGATATTATCAGCATAACAGTTTGTGACCATGGTTTAAGGACAGTGTACCTGTATGCTGGGTTGGAAATCTCAAGGATTAATAGTGGTGTTTTCTTTATTACATGACGCGTTGTTCTGAAAGCAAAAAGAAACGAACGGAATGTAGACTGTCATCCGCGCAGCCTGACCTAAGCAAAGCAGGCTCGTTTACTCGTGTGATTAACCGAAAATGAAGCGCTGCTGGCTTATGATGCACAAATGGCTTGCAAGCGCTGCACGAGTCTGTTGGGTATACTGCAGTTTCGTCACATTTTAACTTTTTGTTTAGCCTCCATCCCATGATCATGAGGAAGGATAACATGAATATGTAGACTGGAATGCAGGTGCGGAATGTCATATGAAAAAAAATAGTCTTCTCCTCTCTCGCCGTTGCTGGCGTGCCAGTGATCACCCCTCCAGAGCATCTTTGGGATGTGGTGGAACGGGAGCTTCGTGCCATGGATGTGCATCCCACAAATCTCCATCAACTGCAAGATGCTATCCTATCAATATGGGCCAACATTTCTAAAGAATGCTTTCAGCACCTTGTTGAATCAATGCCACGTAGAATTAAGGCAGTTCTGAAGGCGAAAGGGGGTCAAACACAGTATTAGTATGGTGTTCCTAATAATCCTTTAGGTGAGTGTACGTGCCATAGGTTGCCGACCCCTGAGCTAAATAGTGAGGATTCAGACAAATTCTCACATTCTCAGTCATTCTCACAAAATAATCAGCAACAGAACTCTGACGCAAACCAGAGGGGGAACTCATCTGTTCAGCGATTTCTTTCTTCTGAAATGACATAATTTCAACGCAAATCAATATTTTACTTATTTTTGTATTTATTTATTTGTTTAGTTGCCGTGTAATAAGCGTGATAATGTACAGTTATCCAGTTATAAAATAAACCCCTTCAGTACAATACAAGATTGAGCGGTCTTGTATTACCCTGTCAGGGTTTATTTTGCAATAACCACCGGCTGACTTTACATTATCCCTTACATATACAAAGGGGTGTAATATATTAAATGTTCGGTACAATATCCTTCGCAAAAATACTGCGGTATTACAGTATCAAGGTATTAGTGCCTTGATAAAATTATTAGATATTATTAAATTAATATTTATTTATTATATGCCATTTTTCCGGAAAAACAATTGCACCTGAATAGAAGTCGTGCCTGGTCAAAATCCTGTTGCTCAGAGGAAAAGAAAAACACAGATAAGGCGCATCTCTGTATAAATCGCACTGGCAGAGATTGTATCCGGCAGGCACTAGGACGCGGGAGCAGCCATCACTGTTCCGATTTCCCTTCACCTGCTCTCTCCATTATGAAGATTTAATTACCTCAGGAAATACAGATCTCTATGCTTTGTAACTCTTATGTGTATACAAATAAACTGTTTTTTAGTCTTTGACTAAAACTGTATGCCTTTTGTATTCTATTCATTAATTAACTTTAGAGACTGTCATCTGTGGATATTTCTGATATTTGAACCTTCTATGCTGTGCATTATTTATCCGGTTCACTAAATGACATTTTTTCCTATGAGTGTGATGAAAAGAAGAGATTGTTAGAAGAATAATGTTATGATGGACAGCATATTTAAACTGGTTGCATAAAGTACTTATGTAAAGGCAAAATATTCTGAATTGGCCACTTTATAACGCTTCTACCACCTCTATGACTGATGTTTTCAGCTGTTTGAGTGTAAGCATATGTGTTTTGGTATGCGTGAGTGCTTTTGAATGGACGACATTAATTACATATAAATTATGTAGTCACTTCACACAATATGTCACAGGACCTTTCAGATGATGAAAAAAGTGACTTTTTCATGAAAATACAGGTAGTCATAGAAATCTTGTATATCTGGAAGTGTTATGAAAAGGGGTTTATAATTTATTACACTATATACTGTATTTTCCCCTTACATTTATCAACGCAAAATCCTTTAGATGATCACGGCAGTGGCTCTTCCATGCATGAGCCAACACTTTTTTGACAAAGTTTACTGACGGTGCCTTGTGGGTCTTTTAAATATCCAAAATATTCCCACACACCAGACTTCAGCCACTTTCCAGGGGAAATAAAGTTTCAGGCTTTGACTGTTCACAAATGTGGCTTTTAAAATGAAGTGACGGTTTAGTGAAACAAGAGGATATAGAAAGTGTATATGATGCCGCATAAATGTAGATGATTCTCTCTTAATTGAACTTACATTTACAATGGATACTTTTATTCCTTTACTTAGATTAAAAAATAAATAAATAATTAAGTAATACTGTGAATACAGTACCGTGAATTATAAATGTCAAAGTTTTGATATCAGTCTCCTTTAAGAGTATATTGTGAAACCATGATACTGTTACATCCCTACATAGACAACAACTTACAATCAATAGTTTCATAAATTTACATTGTTTTCAATTTGATTATGTTATTCATGGGATAAGTTAATTCGCTCATTAAAGATGTTAAGAACAGTGTTGTACCTTCATTAGGGCTGGGATAAATGATTATTTTTTAAACGATTTATCTAGCGATTATTTTTTTGATGCATCGATTAATCTAACGATTCATTTTTCTCAGTCCGATTCGATTATAAAATGTAAAAAAAAAAAATTTACAAAAAAAATAAAATAAATAAATAATAAAAAAAAATATCGCCTGGAGTTTGATTGACAGGCGATCTGATCAATCAATCATAATACGCCATTTTTGTCTGACAAAGTAGTCAGGAGAGAGAAGATTAATGTCGGTGGATTTGAATTTGAATAATGGATTGTAGGCTACTGTACTGACGTCTTTCTGCGGTTAAAACATCAGTCCTTCTGATGTAAGCTACATTCATGTTTAGCCTATTTGATGCTATAAATTAACCAAGGAAAAGATGATCGGTTCACGAGCAGCTTTAACTGAGGCAATCTGTCACGACACATTAAAGAGCCACAAAATAGTAGGCCTATTTATGGTTTAATTTTCTTTGACTGACCAAATTTGAAAGTTGAGACTATTAAATGTTACCTGCTTGGTCCTGTCTGTCAGCACGTTGTCAGAGTCCTCTATGTATTTTTCACGACATTCATAGCTATAAGCGCATTATTAATAGCTATAAACGAAAACTTTAGGTGTCGACAACGTATTATAGCCTACTCCAACATCGAGTGCAAAGTGGGGAGTTGAAAAAAAACCTTACGGTGCTCTGTCATCTGCAGCTGCTCCCGTGTGGCGCCTCTTCAGGTGCTGGTGCATTGCCGTGGTGCTAGAATGGAAGGCCATCTCCATTTTGCAAAGACAATATATCACGGAATTGTTTCCTTTTAAATTAAAGAATTCCCATACTTTAGAGGAACGAGTGCATTTGTTACAAAACAATTTTTTATTTTTTTTTAAATTTTATTTTTGAAATGAATGACTTGGACAGAATAATTAAGAAAAGCAGCCAATAAGTGCCCAGAATATAGATGGGAACTCCTTCAATACTGTTTAAAAAGCATCCCAGGGTGATTCCTCGAGAAGTTGGTTGGGAAATATCAAGAGTACATTTCTGCAAAATCTAGGCAAAGTGTGGCCACTTTGAAGATGCTAAAATATAACACAGTTTTGATTTATTTTTTTAATCACACCATATTTCCATTTCTATCATTCCATAGTTGTGATGACTTGTGGTAGCAGAAAATTGCTATTGCGACTGATTGGCGATTAGACAGTAGCGGTTTCAAGGTACTAACAATCCACAATTAACACTTGAATCATTCAATGGACAGCATTCCTTCACCACTGTTGTTTCTTAGTATAATTCTCCAATATTTGCACATCAAACCTTCAGCAATGTGTCACTCCAGCAACTAAGGATGGCAAAACAAATCCCTACCAAAACATTCTTCAGACTGTCTGCAATTACGTATGTGTAGAGTAAAATCAAGGTGTTGTAGTGCTTCAACTGAAAGGAGGCATTCAGTGAAGCCTGGAACCAATTTGCCAGCATATGGGGCGAAACGCTCCTGTTCCTGCTAAACAAGGATCACAGATTCTCAAACAGCAAGATTCTTCAGCTCTGCTTAATGAGGAGATTTTTTGCCATAGTGATTTAGATCTGTCTTGTACACTGAATGGCCAGACACAGAAAGGGAAATTTAAGTCTTAATGGATTCAGAAATGGACTAAAGCCTGGTGATGACATCAGCGCATTACCTTCTAATTGAGCTTGATCGGCCAAGACACAATGGCATTGAGCTGATAGTAGCACATAAGGGACTGAATGGGAAGATCAGGCTATGTGCCAGCAGACAGACCAGTTGTATCAAAAGAGTCAAAGTTCCCTGGGAGCTTTGAAACCCATGTAGCCACAGACCTAATGATCCAATTAGTGTAGGCCAGGGGTTTTCAAAGTGTGGGGTGCACTAGAGCATGTAGGGGAGGCGCGGACAGTGGTAAAAAGTTTAAATAATGTGTGTATTTGTGTGTGCGTATGTGTGTGTGTGTATATATATATATATATATATATATATATATATATATAGAGAGAGAGAGAGAGAGAGAGAGAGAGAGAGTTTAACTATTATATTTAAAAAATTATTTAAACAGTTCAGAAAATAATAGGCAAATAAAAAAATATTTATCAAGAATCTTTTAAAGAATAAAAGGGGTCAAACCCCAAAGGCGACGAACCGATGAGCAGTATTTAAGTTTAGGATTTGCATGGACAGGATCAGTTGATGCACCATGACCTTTATTTGTGGTTTGTCAGGAGATTTTAGCTAATGACACCTGCTAAACGCCACAGACAACTTGATACCAAGCATGCTGAGGTAGCAGGAAAACCTCCAGAGTTTTTCTAAAGAAAACTTCAAGCCTTTCTAGGTCCGAAAAAAGTTGTCTGAGAATTTGTCAAATATCATGTTGTGCTGCGTTTTGCCAATGCAGACAAAGCACATAACATCGGAGAGACATTGATTCTGCCGGCAGCCAAAGATGTGTTCCTTGATGGTAAGAAAGGCAGCGGCTTCTAAGCTTGATTCTATTCCACTGACAACACAGTGGGTCGGCATGGCACAGGATGTGAAGGAGCAAGTGTTAGACAGCATCAGGCACAGCCCATTTTTTGCACTCCAGATCGACGAATCCACTGATGTGGCCAGCTGCGCACAGCAGTTAACATATATGTACTAACATATGTACTGCACTTTTCTTGTTAAACAATAAATGATAAAAATGATTAAAAGTCAAACACTTGTCGGACAATCTGTTCCAATGTGTTGGGGGGCATTGTGTACAACGTGTCACAAGGGAGGCCCACAGTCTTTGAAAACTCCTGGTGTAGGCTATATACTATGTCTCAACCCACTGACAAGAGATACTCCCTTAAGCCCTTGATAAGGAGCTAAACAGAGGTCAATCCTTTCTTACGTCTAATGTAAGATTAGAAGTACAAGTTTGAAAGGGATCACACGGATAACTTAAATTAGTTTAGTTGTACCCCAAACAAGGTCTCTGTGGAAGATGCATTCTTCACAACAATGGTGGTGTTGTGACAGTTTAAAAGAAAAGAAAAAATTAAGGGAGGAAAGCAATGGGATCAAAGCATGTGTACTACAGTACTGGGAATGATAACAGAGCTGATGTTATTCCCTTGTAGACCTCTATGGACCTTATTTCTGAATATGTGACAAATTTATTGTAAGAGATTATTATTCAGGGTAATTAGCCTACTTAAAACATTAATAGAGAAGTGAGGAGACCTTCTAATTCCCAGACCAGACTTAGAGACGTTTTACATTAAGAAAAAACGCTTATTAAACAGACAGTAGTTTCTTTTTATTTGACACAGCTTTGGCAGCTTCAATTTCATTGATCACATGCAATTTGCATATTCATACCACCTCGAGCATCATGATTAGCCACTGATTATGGTCAAGTTTACCAATAAGAGCTGTAACTATGCATATTTCACACACCACATCTTAAAAATTTTAACTATACTGATCTCTTTTTTTTTTAATTTATGCTACTTCACCTCATTCAGCCTTACTCGACCACCTGTCAAAATAAATATAATCATGCATGTGTCGTTAAAAACTAGACTTTCCAAAGTTATCCAAAGGTCAGCACAGTAGATGCTCAAATTATTGTATTATTATATTAGACTCAGTCTAATAATTACACATACACTGAATGTCACTGAGCCAACACAGCGGGTTAGCTCACAGAAAACCAGCCCAACTGAAGCAAATACGGACAGATTACGAGATAAACTGTACCTTTGACGAGCCGTTCGGTGGTGGATTGTTTATTCTGCTCCTTCCCCGACATACTTCGGTGTTTCTCGATGGAATAATCGTAATTCCTCCGTGTAGCTGAACCCAGCTAGTCTCGTTAGCCCGCTAGCTTGGCTAAGCTACTGACGTTTCAGTTGACGAGGAAGAAAAGTCCTGACAGCTCCGCTATAAAAGCGGGGAAACCAAGTCACAGCGCTCGTCAGGGTCGGTTTGTTGATATGTACACTCAAGTGGTGAGGGGAAGGGGGAAGGGGGAGCCCACTGTAGAGTTTTATTTTCTGCCGAGTCTGTCCTTCGGGTTTGCTCACAGAGGCGACCCAGCTGCTGTGAGGGGGAGGCGAGGGAGGAAACGCGCGAGGGTGAAAGGGCTTCTGCGCGAGATGTTGGTTGATGGTGTAGCTGCCAGTTTTTTTCCGCGCGACCAGAAACAGTAAATGTGTATTCCGGTTTGTTTTGATTTTAAACGCTCAATTTGTGAGCCTTTTTCGCGTTTTTCCCCCTTTCGTTTCTCCTCTTTCTCCTCTGATTTCCTTAAAAATCGTCCTGTCTCTCCTTTCTCGCGGATTAAATTCTAATCCACAGCGCAAACGGATTTCCTACAACATGGCGGCTCGTGCTCCGCGCATAGATGTATGGGTAGTGTAGTTTTTGTTAGAAGTTTGTAACGATGCGCTATCCAAAAAAAATGACAGATATGATTAAACTACGTAGGGCTGTACAATTATTCTAGAGGATAATCCGATTTGATAACATGCACATTTTGTAACACATCCAATACACTCATACAGGGAAACACAAGGAGCAGGTTAAAACTTGACGAATGGAAGGTAACTCGTAAAGAGTAATACAGTACCGTCTCCCCGTGGTCCAGTGGAGAACAGCAATTTTTTTTTCTATTCCATTGTCTTGTCAAGTTGATAAAGCTGACATTAATAACGAACATAATTTGAATAGTGAAAATAAAAATATACAACTTAAAGTATTTAAACAAATATTGAAATATAATGTATACAATTCGACAACACAATACAAAATTATATTTTATAGTGGTTCTATTTGCACCTTGTTTAATTTTCATAGTCAGTTATAATCACTGATATAGCCCAGATGTATTCAATGGTATCATGCTTTTCGGTGATAGCATAGCAGGGTCACACCATGTCAGTAGGCATAAAACTGTACAACTTTGAAATGGACCAGACCTTATATTTTACTATAATAATGACAATGCAGTGACCCGAAGATGAGAGTATTCTCAAAACATTGTAGGCTTTGGAGATGTACTATTGTATTTCTCAAAATGAAATGGACTCAGTTGGTCATTGTCTCAACAGAAGGTAGCAACATGTATATATAAGCATAATAAAAAAGTTAAGATCAGAGTGCATGAGAGTTGTGACTGAATGTAGCAATATGGTTCTAACTCTCCCATTAAATATGGCTATATAGATTCTATGGACAAAATGTCTCTCCAATTAACACATTTTAAAGGGATAGTTCACCCAAAAATGTTTTCTCATCATTTACTCACTCTCATGGCATCCCAGATGTGTATGGTTTTCTTTCTTCTGCTGAACACAAATTAAGATTTTTAGAAGAATATCTCAGTTCTGTAGGTCCATACAATGCAAGTGAATGGTGACCAAACTTTAAAGCTCTGAAAAGCACATAAAGGCAGCATAAAAGTAATCCATATTAACACTGTAAAGCCTGACATATTAAATAAGTGTAAGGTAATTAACATTTTTTGACAATAAACTATTTTTATTACCATTAGGCAAACTATAAAAATATATATTTCTATGTATCATATTTAATACATTAGGCTTTAAAGGTCATTATGCTCCTGAGGCCCGTTATTTAAGTTTTTCTTAGCCCATAAATGCTACAGTTTTAAATATTGGGGTATTATCAGAGGGCTCCCTGGGTTTTTCAGAGATACCAAATGTTTGAGATTTTGGCCGTGACAACTTCCTCTTCTTGGTCTCTAAATATGGATTGAAATGTATCACAGTCCAATTCAGCACATCAAATACAACATGAATAAAATATCATTTTTATCTATGTATTTTATACACCAAACAATATATTGACATTCAAATAAGAGAAATTTTAAAACTTTTTTCGCTGGGTCTGCAGGAACTTATGATAAGATGACATCATATTAGCTTTATAATGACAGAGAAGGCTGCGTATATGAAAATATACTGAAATACTTGTTTGCACTTTAAATATATCTTATACAATGTTTGTCAGAATTCAAAGCTCTGTGATTTATTTATTTTTTTATTGTTTGAGGTGGGAATGAATGTAATGTAATGGTGACTGAGAGATATACCTAAATATACATGGATTTCAAGCAGAGGTTTAAAAAAAAAAAAAAAAATTTAGGAACCGGCTGAACAGTAAACATAAAGTTTTAATATCAAACTTAACTTAAAACAAACATAAACAAACACAGACACACATGCAGTGCGTCTCTCTCTCTCTCTCTCTCTCTCTCTCTCTCTCTCTCTCTCTCTCGAACTAGCACCTCCGGCTCCCCTTTATTTCGCTCTCCCACTCAGCTGTTTCAGCGCCGGCCGTACAGTCACACCCTCCTCATCATCACAATAATCATTAGTCACTTTTACTTTATTATAATAAGCTGTCATTTATCCCAACATAAGTTTTACAATACAATAGGTTGTTTGACTCGTCAGATTGAACAGAGAGTGAAACAAGATCCGTCAAACGTTATGTACCATATTTGATACACACGCCTTTATAGGGTTAATTCATCTCTTCTGAAGCAATCCAGTCAGTTTTGGATGAGAACAGACCAAAAAACAACATAACTCCTTTTGCACTATAAATCTTGACATCTGCAGTATCCTTGGCAATCATGATTTCAAGCTTGATTACATTTCATAAAGCACCATCTTGCTTTCTGCGCATAAGTCAAGTGCTACGAAGTGTAAGCTTGAAATCATGATTGTGCCCAGAGACTGCAATGGAAAGTTGCAAAAAATTTGTTATATGTTGGTCTGTTTCACCCAAAATAGATTAGATTGCATAAGAAGACATGGATTAAACCACTGGAGTTTTATGGATTACTTTTATGCTGCCTTTATGCGCTTTTTGGAGCTTCAAAGTTTTGGTCGTTCACTTGCATTGAATGGACCTGCATAAGAAATTCTTCTACAAAAAATTGTGTTTGTGTTCTGCAGAAGAAAGTCAGATACATCTGATATGGCATGAGGGTGAGTAAATTATGAGAGAATTTTCATTTTTGGGTGAACTATCACTTTAACCCCTCATGTCAAGATTCTACACCAGAGGGCGACCTGGTTTTGCATTGAGAGGGATTAGCTATTTTTACATTAAAACAAAATTTACCTGAATTATTTATTTATTGGCTTTATATATTTGATTAGTTTTCTCTTAAATGCTTCCAGTTGTGATCAGGATATGTTGGTTATTTTGAGTTATATAAAACAAACTTGCTGATTGGATGGGAATTGTGTGATACTGAATGCATTAAAACTGACATTTCTTCAGTTCAAATGTGGCTAAAAATTCATAAGAATTTCCATGATTAACCCTACTATCACATCATTATAACAATTGCTTAACAAATAATTATTGCACATTCAAATAGAAATGGCATGCTTTATGGGGGCCTGGGTAGCCCAGCAAGTAAAGACGCTGACTACCACACCTGGAGTCGCAAGTTTGAATCCAGGATGTGCTGAGTGACTCCAGTCAGGAGTCAACCAATCAATCAATTGGCACGGTTGCTAGGGTGGGCAGTCACGTTGGGTTAACCTCCTCGTGGTCGCTATAATGGGGTTCTCGCTGAGTTAAACATGGTTGTAGTGTGAGCTTCCAGGCGCTATGGTCTCCGCTGTAACGCGCTCAACAAGCCACGTGATCAAATGCATGTCAATGCGGTCTCAGACCTCCGCCACCCGGATTGAGGAGAGTCACTACCCCACCCAGAGGATCTAGAGCGCATTGGGAATTGGTCATGCCAAATAAAATAATAATAATAATTTAAAAATATATATTTATTTTAAATATGCATTTTAAATGTTTCTGTATATTTTGGTGTATAAACTATTCATATTATTTTGACTTTATTTTTTTTATTAGTCTTATGTTTTTAATTAAAGTTTTAGTACCCACTAATGAGATTTTCCAGATGTTCTGTATAAAGTATGTACTTAAGGAATGTTTTAGTTTAAAGTAAAATTGAATAATGCATAAAAAAATCATTTTAAAATAAATGTTTCCAGAGGAGGGAGGATTTGCCCATAACATCTACCAGGGTTCGCAAGCAGGTTCAATGTCTCCGTGAGGCACAAGACAAGAAGAACGTCCAATGACCACCTCGGACGCGCTTAAGATTCATTCACTTTAAAAAATATCGATACCATGATGTTCACGACACATGGAGCCGATCTGGTATCGGGCTCCAGAGAGACCGAAATCGCATTTCTAAATGGGAAAACTGAGTTTTTACCCACTGTCAGAACCACAGCGGAGCCCAAAAGTAATGAGTCGTGTGGAGAGCAACACGCTCTGGACTTGGACTTGACTAAGACAGTCATCATTGGGGTGATGCTCAGCATTATAACCGCGGTCACTGTGATGGGTAACACTTTGGTAGTGATTGCGGTGTGTGTCGTGAAAAAACTAAGACAGCCGTCAAACTATCTACTAGTTTCTCTTGCCATAGCGGATCTGTCTGTGGCAGTTGTGGTGATGCCCTTTGTCATTGTGACTGACCTGACAGGAGGCGTCTGGCTGTTCGGGGAGGTTTTCTGCAACATCTTTATTGGGATGGATGTCATGTGCTGCACGGCATCAATAATGACATTGTGTGTGATCAGTGTGGATAGGTAAGTTCATATTAAAACTGTTTTATATTAAAGGTGTTTTCAACTCTTGAAATGTAAAGCATGGTGTTAATTTCTACAATAATAATAATAAAAAACAGTCTAATTTCAAGATTAACCTATGTATATACCTAACAAATGTATAGCCTAAAAAATTTATTATATTTAAGTTTAATTTGAAACATTGCCCAGTTGTTTGAAGGTAATATGTTACACAATTGAAATATTTTTTTAAACAATAGACAAATAGACTAATTATATATATGTGTGTGTGTGTGTGTGTGTGTGTCTGTTTTTACAAAACCTGTAACATATTTTGTTTTGTGTGTGTGTGTGTGTGTGTCTGTCTGTCTGTCTGTTTTTACAAAACCTGTAAAGAAAATGTTATAGTCTTAATTTTCTCCAAAATCAAACTAAACAAATATGACATTATAACCTATTTTGCAGATAAACAAATGAAGCCTCTAATATTTTTAGGGCCAATACGATTAGATTTTACATTGTGACATTAGTTTCATTACATTCAATATATTTTACCACCAAATTCTCATTAACGCAAATAAAAAAATATTTTATTTTAAATGGTCAGATATTCTCATTACCACAATGTGAAAAATTATATATTTATAATTCATATTGTATTTGATGTGCTGAATTGAACTGTGATGCATTTCAATCCATATTATAAGGAGAGGAAGTTGTCATGGTCAAACTCTCAAACATTTGGTATCGCTGAAAAGCCCAGGGAGCCCTATGATAATACCCCAATATTTAAGACTGTAGCATTTATGTGCTGAGTAAATAACAAAAGTATTTATACGCCATAGCAGTAACCTACTCCAGCATACTACCTTCAATTTTTGCAGATTTTAGTAAAAAAAAAAAATATATATATATATATTAAATAATCAGTGTACAACAACTATTTTCTTACTGCTATACAGCAAAAACAGCTATGTTTGTTACAGCAATGAGAATCCTCATTGAAAAAAAAGATAAACTATGAGAAGTAAAATGTCCGAGTTGGGGTAAAATGTGCTCAAGTGTCCTGAAAATAACATCATAATGAAAAAAATCTTAGTGGTCTAAAATGTAAGCTTCATTTTATTTATGCAATAAATTATTTTTAAAAATAAATAATAATAATGATATATATATATATATATATACAGGAAGCCAAAAGTTTGGAATAATGTACAGATTTTGCTCTTATGGAAAGCAATTGGTACTTTTATTCACCAAAGTGGCATTCAACTGATCACAATGTATAGTCAGCACATTAATAACATGAAAAATTACTATTACAATTTTGAAAAAAAAAAAAATCAGAACGTCTTAAACTACTTCAAAGAGTTCTCGCTTTGCAGATCCTTGACATTCCAGCTGTCAGTTTGTCCAGATACTCAAGTGATATTTCACCCCACACTTCCTGTAGCACTTTCCATAGATGTGGCTGTCTTATTGGGCACTTCTCACGCACCTTACAGTCTAGCTGATCCCACAAAAGCTCAATGGGGTTAAGATCCATAACACTCTTTTCCAATTATCTGTTGTTCATTGTCTGTGTTTCTTTGCCCACTCTAAACTTTTCTTTTTTTTTTTTCTGTTTCAAAAGTGGCTTTTTCTTTGCAATTCTTCTCATAAGTCCAGCACCTCTGAGTCTTCTCTTTACTGTTGTACATGAAACTGGTGTTGAGCGGGTAGAATTCAATGAAGCTGTCAGCTGAGGACATGTGAGGCGTCTGTTTCTCAAACTAGAGACTCTGATGTACTTATCCTCTTGTTTAGTTCCACATCTCTTTCTGTCCTTGTTAGAGTCAGTTGTTCTTTGTCTTTGAAGACTGTATTGTACACCTTTGTATGAAATCTTCAGTTTTTTGGCAATTTCACAACCCGGTATCACGCCGAGGCGTGAAATAGACACGCCGGTCCACTCGCGGATGCGTGTCGGTGTCACGCTTTGCCTCCTCCAGGCGTGTACATGACACGCGCGCGTCTACGTAGAATACCGGCAGGGGGCGATCGTTTCCTCAACGCCAACAACTCTCCGCGCACCAAAGAGGAAGCGATACCGTTGTCGTCGCGTTGCACGTTCGTGCGGGCGGGATGCCGGCCAATTTCGCCGGTTACTTTCACTTGTGACCATATGTGACAAATAAAGGTTCATTATAGTGCTGCTTTCATGAAGAAATCCTAACGTTGCTGTAGCCTAACGTTGTTATATGTGTGTGTGTGTGTGTGTGTGGGCTGTCGAGTATCTTGTGCTGATGTAAATAAATAAATATATATATATATATATATATATATATATATATATATATATATATATATATATTTATTTAAAAAGTGTATTTATGTACAAAAATATATATCCTGCTAACCGGAACTGGAGAACGCGATATATCGCTTCCTTTTTGGTGCGCGGACAGTTGTTGGCGTTGAGGAAACGATCGCCCCCTGCCGGTATTCTACGTAGACGCGCGCGTGTCATGTACACGCCTGGAGGAGGCAAAGCGTGACACCGACACGCATCCGCGAGTGGACCGGCATGTCTATTTCACGCCTCGGCGTGATATCGGGTTGAATTTCAAGCATTGTATAGCCTTCATTCCTCAAAATAATGATTGACTGACGAGTTTCTAGAGAAAGCTGTTTCTTTTTTGCCATTTTTGACCTAATATTGACCTTAAGACATGCCAGTCTATTGCATACTGTGACAACTCAAAAACAAACACAAAGACAACGTTGAGCTTCATTTAATGAACCAAATAGCTTTCAACTGTGTTTGATATAAAGGCAAGTGATTTTCATGTACCAAATTAGCAATTTATCATGATTACTCAAGGATAAGGTGTTGGAGTGATGGCTGCTGGAAATGGGGCCTGTCTAAATTTGATAAAAAATGACTTTTTTCAAATAGTGATGGTGCTGTTCTTTACATCAGTAATGTCCTAACTATACTTTGTAATCAGATGAATGCCACTTTGGTGAAATAAAGTACAATTTCCTTCCGAAACAGCCAAATCTGTACATTATTCCAAAATTTTGGCAGCCAGTGTATATATATATATATATATATATATATATATATATATATATATATATATATATATATATTAATATGCAATTTTATATTTATCATGCCACTTTATAACTTGCATTATTGATATTAACAAACATTTTTACATTTTAAATTGCTTCACAGATCATTTATTTATTTGCTTTGAATAGTTAGAATTAATACAAAGCTTTGATTCATAAGGGAAACTTGGGTTAAATGAAGTTTTCTTTATCTTTTCTCCTGGGCAATGGTGGAAATGCTAAATTGCTTTTTTGTACAGTAGTCAAGAATTCAGGGTATGTGTCAATACAGAATCTGACTTTAAAAAATAACCCTACTGTGAGAAATATTAACTGCCCCAATCTGACATTAAAGAAAAATGCCCTTGTATGAACACAGTTCAACCTCTCAGTAAAAATCTACACTGAACCTGGTCATAATGTATCCCAGTGTGGTTTTATGGTGTTGTTATGGTTTGGAGACTATACTTCTCAATGTCCTAATTTAAGACTGAGTTCTGAAGTCGATGTTTGAAACCAACACACAAACCCACTGCTAGACAAATCATGCATTTGTGTAACCGGATTTCTGACAGAGTTATTACTGATCTGTTGAGCATTACAATATGTTTATTAATGGTTTATTAATGACATTTTTTAAATTTTAAATGTATCCAATTATTTATTAAAAAGAAAAATATCCCTATACCTCATTACAATAGCCATGCAATTTAAGTAACCCTTAATATGTAAAGAGAACATTAAAAATGCTTCCATGTCATTTGAAACCCTGACTGAACTTCGAAGCTGCCTCCTGATGTGCAATTTTGATGATGCTCTTTTATAGTGTGAGGTAGATTTCTGGGCTGTAAGACAGATTTAGATTCACTTAAAAGTTAAACAGCAAGTGGTACATTTTGCAAGTGCTTGAGATAAATAATTCATAGATCGTAGATGGCTGTAGAAATATTCCCTTTTAAAGAGATTTTCAGCTTTGTGAAAAGTTTTTTCTCTAGCATTAAGTCTTCGTTTAAGTCAACGATTATTGCTTCTTTTAGTAGATGGAAAGCTTGAATAGCCAAACACAACTTAGGCACTTCATTCACCTGCTAGAGTTCATTTCTGTCTTGAATGGATCATTGAAAAGTCAACATGGCAGGGCGGAGGACGGGACCGGGTGTGTATAATCATGACCCGGCCCTGTCCTCCGCATCAGGCTAATCAAGCCTCCGAGAGGGATAAAGGCCAACTGCGGAAGATGGTGCGGGAGAGAGAGATCGTTTACGGACATGTCCGTCGTGTGTGTGTTTGTGTCCTTTGGTTTAAGTGTATAATTAAAATATTATTTATATTGTCAAGCCGGTCCTCGCCTCCTCCTTTCCCTTGAACTGCTTTACAGTCAATAAAACTGAATAAAACTAAATGAAACCAAGTGGCATTTACAGTATATATCTGTTTCTCATAATATAGGACTGCTTCAAGCTGACAGAAAGTCTACAGTAACTCAGATAACCACTCTGTACAATTATAGTGAGCAGAACAGCATCTCAGAATGCACAACATGCCGAACAATGAGGCGGATGGGCTACAATAGCAGAAGACCACATCAGCCACTTTATTGGGACTATAGTGTTCCTAATAAAATGCTCAGTGAGTGTATTATTGCAAATGCAAGTAAAAGGGAAAATAAAATACAAATAATAGATCCCAGTTGAAGATACTAATTTATATCAAGCAGTTAAAATCTCTTGATTCAACTATCCACAAAAGGCCTGAAATTCAGTACTTATGCTGAAATGAAAGGACGATTCACTAATTAAGTCCCCACAGAATATTTGTTCCTCCCTTTGTTTCCACTACTGATGTTCTCTCAAATTAATTAGTCTTGATATTTCACATAATGTAACACTGAGTCATAAATTCACTAATATGGATGTAATTGACAATTTGAAGCCCCATAACGGCCCTAGCAAGAACTTCAACTGTGCTTTGATCCATGTTTTTGCTTTTGTCTGAAAAGCCATGCCAATGAAACCAAATCAAGAGTTGCGGCTACAACACAATGTAGCTACTGCCACCCTGGACATTGGTGAGTGTTAAAACAAATACATGTCTGCCCATAACTGTATAGATCGACAGTTAACCTTGCAAGCAAAATGCAAGCTTGTTCAGTGTTTGTTTACAACAGTTTGCCAGTAACTTACTGTTATTGGATTACTGTAATTTTACTGAAAAAGCATTTACTGTACCATCTATCTTACCAATATATACTATTACAGAGTACAATTTACAGTATTGTACTGTTTTTTTGCACCAGTATTGTACTGTAATACAATGAATAGATACTGATACACTGTAAGATTTACAGTAATTGGTTGGTCACTTTCTCTAGTTTATTTACTGGAATACAATACAGTATATAAACATTATAGACTGGCAGTACTTTAACAATACCAGTGAATAAATAAAAATGACAACAAAATGTAACTTTTATTGTGCAATGGATCTTCAAAATGATGTCAATTCATCAAGTATTTCATTGTATCATAATTAAATACATTCCCACTCCTTTCAGGGTCAATTAGAGCTTCAAATTTCTTTAACACTTCTGCATGTCCATGCTAATAATGAACCTCATTCACAGATATACAAGTATTTTCATTCTTGCAATAACATTTCAACTTTGTGCAAAATTGTTTAATTTTTAACACTCCTGAATAAATGCAGTCATTCACTTAAAATACTTTCTTACATAAACTCTCCTCAGAACATTTTTATTCTGTTAATCACACAAAGTAAACACATCACTTCAGACCTGGAATACAATGCACAAGATGCATGAAGGCACTGTCCACTACCATTGTATTGACAAGTTGTGCTTTCTTTTGACTTGGCTTTCAATAGACAGCATCCATTTATTTACTGGGAACTGAATCCCCTGAAAAAAATAAAAATAAATTATATTTATATATATTGTTTCAATGTTGCTAAAGCATTCAAAAGTGTTGTCCTTCATTATGTGTAAATAATGGGAGCTTTTCTCATAATTGTTAGTTCACCCAGAAATTTTAATTCTGCCATCATTTACTCACCAAACGTCATTCCATCACCAATGCCAACTCCATTCTCTCTTCTCCATACAGTGCATGCATAGTGACCAGGATCAGTGAAGTTCAGGAAAGGACAAAACAAAAATCACTGTTAATTTAGTCCAGATGACCAGATGGTGTTCTAAATCCATATGATTCCAAATTTTTTATTTCTAGTGAAAAAAAGTCAGATACCCACATTTACCCATAATCAGTGCACCAAGGAAATTCAGATCACATAAGTCTTTAGTACCACTAATTAATGTTTTAAAGGATCTTACCAAGAGTGATCATCTTTGAAGTACTTGGGAGTGCAAATCTCTGCATCTGCTGTGTTGATGTGACTCAAAACACACACACACACACACACACACACACACACACACACACACACACACACACACACACACACACACGCGTTTATCTACCTATCATTATGAGGACTCTCCATAGACATATTGATTTTTATACTGTACAAACTATAGTTTCTGTCCCCTAAACCTAACACAACCCCTAAACCTAACCCTCACAAAAACGTTCTGCATTTTTACATTTTCAATAAAACATCGTTTAATGTTTTTTAAGCTATTTAAACTAGAAATGTCCTCATAAACCACATTTAGAGCATAATACCCTTGTAATTACCAGTTTGTAACCTAACATTTTTTCCTCATAAACCACATAAACATGCCCACATGCCCACACACACACACACACACACACACACACACTCTCTCTCTCTCTCTCTCTCTACTGGTCAAAAGTTTTGAAACACTTGACAGAATTTTTTCGGATGATCTTACATATATTTTGATCTGAAGGCATATGCTTAAATGTTTGACAGAAATATAATTGTGCCACCATATGAATTTATTTAATTTAAACCAAAATGTAATTAAAAAAAAATAAAAATAAACTTTTTTTTGAAATTGATGACTTGGACCAAATACTAAAAAAAAGCAGCCAATAAGTGTCCAGCATGTAGATGGTAACTCCTTCAATACTGTTTAAAAAGCATCCCAGGGTGATTCCTCGAGAAGTTGGTTGAGAAATATCAAGAGTACATTTCTGCAAAATCTAGGCAAAGTGTGGCCACTTTGAAGATGCTAAAATATAACACAGTTTTGATTTATTTTGGATTACTTATGTCACAACATAATTCCCATATTTCCATTTATGTTTATAGTTTTGATGAATTTATTATTCTAAAATGTGAAAATAATAATAATAATTAAAAAAAATTTTTTAAAAAATTTAAAAAAAATTATAAATTATAATTTATATATAGGGGGCGGCACGGTGGCGCAGCGGTTAGCACTGTCGCCTCACAGCAAGAAGGTCGTGGGTTCAAACCCCGGTTGCCCTGGCCTTTCTGTGTGGAGTTTGCATGTTCTCCCTGTGTCTGCGTGGGTTCTCTCCGGGTGCTCCGGCTTCCTCCCACCATCCAAAGACATGCAGGCTAAGTTAATTGGTGTCTCCAAAAATTGCCCTAGGTGTGGATGTGAGTGTGAGTGTGTGTCTGTTTATGTGTGGCCCTGCGATGAACTGGCGACCTGTCCAGGGTGTACCCCGCCTTTCGCCCAATGTTAGCTGGGATAGGCTCCAGCCCCCCGCGACCCTGTACACAGGATAAGCGGTTGACGATGGATGGATGGATGGATGGATGGAATTTATATATATGAGTGTATATATATATATATATATATATTAGGAACACCATACTAATACTGTGTTTGACCCCCTTTCACCTTCAGAACTGCCTTAATTCTACGTGGCATTGATTCAACAAGGTGCTGAAAGCATTCTTTAGAAATGTTGGCCCATATTGATAGGATAGCATCTTGCAGTTGATGGAGATTTGTGGGATGCACATCCAGGGCACGAAGCTCCCGTTCCACCACATCCCAAAGATGCTCTATTGGGTTGAGATCTGGTGACTGTGGGGGGCCATTTTAGTACAGTGAACTCATTGTCATGTTCAAGAAACCAATTTGAAATGATTCAAGCTTTGTGACATGGTGCATTATCCTGCTGGAAGTAGCCATCAGAGGATGGGTACATGGTGGCCATAAAGGGATGGACATGGTCAAAAACAATGCTCAGGTAGGCCGTGGCATTTAAACGATGCCCAATTGGCACTAAGGGGCCTAAAGTGTGCCAAGAAAACATCCCCCACACCATTACACCACCACCACCAGCCTGCACAGTGGTTACAAGGCATGATGGATCCATGTTCTCATTCTGTTTATGCCAAATTCTGACTCTACCATCTGAATGTCTCAACAGAAATCGAGACTCATCAGACCAGGCAACATTTTTCCAGTCTTCAACTGTCCAATTTTGGTGAGCTCTTGCAAATTGTAGCCTCTTTTTCCTATTTGTAGTGGAGATGAGTGGTACCCAGTGGGGTCTTCTGCTGTTGTAGCCCATCCGCCTCAAGGTTGTGCGTGTTGTGGCTTCACAAATGCTTTGCTGCATACCTCGGTTGTAACGAGTGGTTATTTCAGTCAAAGTTGCTCTTCTATCAGCTTGAATCAGTCGGCCCATTCTCCTCTGACCACTAGCATCAACAAGGTATTTTCGCCCACAGGACTGCCGCATACTGGATGTTTTTCCCTTTTCACACCATTCATTGTAAACCCTAGAAATGGTTGTGCGTGAAAATCCCAGTAACTGAGCAGATTGTGAAATACTCAGACCGGCCCGTCTGGCACCAACAACCATGCCATGGTCAAAATTGCTTAAATCACCTTTCTTTCCCATTCTGACATTCAGTTTGGAGTTCAGGAGATTGTCTTGACCAGGACCACACCCCTAAATGCATTGAAGCAACTGCCATGTGATTGGTTGATTAGATAATTGCATTAATGAGAAATTGAACAGGTGTTCCTAATAATCCTTTAGGTGAGTGTATATATATATATAAAATAAAGAATGAGTGAGTGTTTCAAAACTTTTGACCGATAGTGTACATCTGTGAAAATTGAATCATCATTTTCTTCCATAAAAAAAAAAAAGTCATCAAACGGTATCTGGAAAAACAGTAAAAATATCAGCTCTCTGCACAGATAGATTTTTAGTAGAACATTTATGATTTCTTCTGTGATGAAAGGGATAACATCAATCAAAAATAATAATTTTTACAGTTTCTATTTAGACTTTCAAATTCATGTTCTTCAGACACCATCTGCAAGCAGTGTTGTTCTCTCTCTCTCTCTCTCTCTCTCTCTCTCTGGAGGGCATATATGAGTTTAATAGGATGCAAACTTCAGGTTTTCATGTACTGTCTGAATGCCAGTGCATTCAGATATTAATTATGTCACATATGTACCGAAATACAGAAAGACTGTAAAATTAGACCACGTCCACAATAATACATTTTGAAAATGTCCATTACCGCATACTTTGAAAAAACGATAGTAGCTGCATTTGAAAGTTTTGGGAAGGTGACTCGCTGCCTAATCAGCATGTTTCAAATGAATGGGACTCTCAAGGAAAATGGTCTCAGAACAGTTTGAAAACTACCTTATTTTCTTCCTACCGTTGTATACAGCATCAGAAAGCAGAATTGTGAACGTACATGTGGATTCAGACAGAGCACACGAAAACCTGAACTTTGCCAAGTTTTGGCACAAATTGCCTCAACAACACTCTCTCCAAAAGTGGTTCACAAGAACCAGCATGGAGTCCTTGCTGTTAATCTCACACAAATACTGGTTGACAAAAAAATTAATTTCCAAATGTTGAAGTGTACGTCGAAAAATCCATCTGCTCTCTGGTGGACGCACAGTGAAGCCTGAGGGAAATGGGAAGCCTATCGCATTGAGAACTCCTTAAATATTAAATCACTGATTACTTAAAGATCAAGTAACTATCAAAACAAGCAGTTACACCCCCCCCCCCCCCCCCCCCCCCCCTTCTCGATCAATGAAATCATGTAAATGCTTCACACTGCAATTATTAATGACTATTTTTGTAATCTCCAAATGTATATACATTATTGGGTAAATATCCTAAATGTTCATTCTGCTTTAATCTCTTTAAAAAAAGAAGAAACAGATAAAGATAACAAAAGCACATTAGTAACTAATGTGAAATGGTTTCATTGTCTGGTGATTTATTTGGAGTTTCTGTGTTTATTCACAAAAGTTTTTAACTATCTTATATATCCAGTGCAATAAGTGTGTCTCTAGGCCCTTTCCTGATCACCAGGACTCATGCGTGAAATGATAACTTATTATCATTTTTAGAGATAGGCAGGGGAATAGAGACTTTCTTCTTTAGTAAGTAAAATGACAAGTGGACTTACCAAATGTCACATTCAAAACACAAATCCATGGAACATGCTAGTTTGTTTTAGTCTCTTTGAAATACCTACACCAGTGAAATACACTCACAGAGCACTTTATTAGGAACACCTGTACATCTACATATTCATGCGATTACCTAATCAGCTAATCGTGTGGCAGCATTTCAAAGAATAAAATCATGTATATATGGGTAAGCAGCTTCAGTTAATGTTCACATCAACCATCAGAATGTGGAGAATCTGTGATTTCGGCCTTGGCATGTTTGTTGGTGCCAGATGGGCTGGTTTGAGTATTTCTGTAACTGTTGATCTCCTAGGATTTTCATGCACAACAGTCTCTAGAATTTACCGCACTTTATTAGGACCAAAGTGTTCATAATAAAGTGCTTAGTAAGTGTACATTTTCACTTAATTTTCACATTCGCATAATACCGTATTTTGCTATTAGAGTATATTGTACAACTCTAATGACACTCAGCTAGACTGCAACGCAGTTTGTAGACAGAGGAATTTGCCAACATGATCACAGGGGACATCGACATGTTGCTTTCCGTATATTCATGTACCCTTAAATGAACCCATTGAGAGTTACTCACAAGTGGCATCTCCCATCAGACATTTTGCATGGAAACAAGGAAGTAATCACATTCCAGTAAACAATAGTAAGTATGATTCGAAGGTAGCATTTTCACTCTAGTTTTACATTTGCACTCCACTGATGGTTAGGTTTAGGTTTGGGTTAGGGGCTAAAATATGCATTCCTGTTGAATGTATTACACCATTTACACCATCTAAAAATACAACTTTCTTTTTGTGCCACTCAGCCCAAAACCGGAGCACACACACATACATACAGTACGTTCCAGTCAATTGAACTTGCATATAAAATTTTATTTTTTCCCATTTGAACTCTTAAATATACATGGATAAATATTTGCATTACTACCCCTTGAGGCATATTTAGAAAGTTGAAGTAGTTCGAACAGAATTATGATCTCACAGTGAAATTGGAAAGAGTAGGTTGACTTTTCTATAGCTAAAGTTGGTCTGTGCTTGACGAAATTCGAAACACTGCCCCCAGTGGTCAAAGTGCTAAGTAATGATCCCATTACATGTTCCCATTTCTCTGCAAGTTAAACTTGCATTAAAATCTTCAATGTAATGGCTTTGTCAAAAAGGTTCATACAGCATTAGAATATTTGCTCAAGATTTCTGATGCCTTCAAAAGCTTTCAAAAAGAACTTATTATGCAGTTCCCCATTATAAATATGTAATGTTTTCATTTGTAATCTTATTCTATTTGTACTTTAGTCTATCCTAATGTTCAGCGACCAAATGGGTTAATGGGTACTTGGGCAGAACAGAATGTCATATGCATAAAATTGCCTCTATTATAAATGATCTAATTCTCACCATCTTTATTGTTGAGATTTAAATGCACTTCTGAATGTCACATTATCTAGATGGAGCCATAACCTTACAGCAAGGGCCTTAGGGGTTTTACCTACTAGTCAATTAGTTCTGCCTCTAGCTGATGCAGTGAATCTGTCATATTGTCATGGATTACATGACATGCACTTGTTCTACACATGCTGACAGTAGGCTGAAAATGCCAGAAAGACCACTCAATGATTTTGGCGACAGTAGGGTGAAAGTTCTGCTTGCTGAAATTGGTCTGTGCTTAAAAAGTTTGACCATTGCCCCCAGTGGCCAAATCTGGAAGTGTCTGGAATAGACAAACGGTGTCTTTAAAATAAATGCAAGCGGAGATCTTCTAGAATGGCTATAAAAATGGTTATTTTAATTTTTTTATTATTTTGTTTAAAATTATATTATTTGCCTCTTTCGCCTGTTCTCCCATCATTAAAGAGCTCAGAGGACCACAAAGTATATAAGACTTCAGTTTTATTATTTGTTTATCATTAAAGTTTTATTATTATTATTATTATTAACTTGTATGAGATGTTGTATCATTCTTGTACATTTTGTAAAAAAAATGGTAAAATAAAAACATAAATAAAAAATAAACATCTGTAAATAACTCCTTTTGTGTACCAAGGAAGAAAAAAGTCATAAAGGTTTTTAGAGGTATGAGGGTTAGTAAATGATGACAGAATTGTCATGTTTGGTGAGCTATTCCCTAACATCTGACTGTGAATAGAATAAAATGCTGTTTATATGAATTAATGAATTCCATGTTAATTATTGTCTAAATATCTTTTGGGTATTGTTGTATCTTCTCAAGTTTTTTGGGTTGATTTTAATTAGTTGGCTAGTCAGACGTGCCATTCAACTGTTGACACAGTCTTCTCCACCCAGGTTGTTGGTGAAATTCAGGTCAGTGGGAATTTCTTGGGTCGGGTGATTTTGAGGTATTTTGAGACATATTTGGCAAATTATGGACAGATGAGAGATCTTTGGGTTCATTTGTTTTGAGGAATGCAGCTTATTTACTTAAACGTCACACATGTCATGTGATACTATCTTCCCTGCTAAAAAGATAACACAGTATGTTGTGTGTTGGATGCTGGTGTTCCAAAAATACTTCTAGACTAGCTTAATCAGCAAGACTTTCATGGTCAACATGCATCACAAGAAAATCCATGCTTGTCAACCAGCTTTGGCAGCTAAGTGTTTTTGGTGAACAACATGGCAATGGTTGTCCACCAGCTAGACTAGCGTCAAACCAACAAAAACCAGTCTGGACCATTAAGGGAATTCATGCTGGTCTAAGCTGGTCTTTCCAGCAAGGTTATTAACCATATACCTTTTCTTCCCTTCTGTTTCCACAGATACCTTGGAATAACTCGACCTTTGACTTACCCTGCTAGACAAAATGGACAACTAATGGCCAAGATGATAGTCGGTGTCTGGTTAGTGTCGGCATCCATCACGCTGCCCCCATTTTGTGGCTGGGCTCAGAATATCAACACTGCAGGAGTTTGTCTGATAAGCCAAGATGTGGGATACACCCTCTACTCCACTGCTGTGGCCTTCTACATCCCAATGGTGGTCATGCTTTTCATGTATTACAAGATCTTCAAGGCTGCCCGCAAAAGTGGGGCGAAACACCAATTCACTGCACTTTCACCAATTCAGTTGACGCGTCCCGAGCCAACCTTAGCCACTGTGGAGGGTCTCTGTATGCATGGGTTGAAGAACACCTCAGAAACCGAGGAGTTCTCCACCTTGTCCTGCCTGTTGAACCGTGAGCGTCGTAGCGCCTCCATTTTCAAACGCGAGCAGAAGGCGTCCACCACCCTTGGGGTGATCATGGGAGTTTTTTCATTCTGCTGGTTACCCTTTTTCCTCTTCACCACAGCAAGGCCGTTCATTTGTGGGCTGCTCTGCAACTGCGCCCCCGTCTGGTTGGAGCGGGTACTGTTGTGGTTGGGCTACACCAACTCGCTCATGAACCCTTTCATCTATGCCTTCTTTAACCGAGATCTGCGTGCCACTTATAAAGACTTGCTTCGCTGTCGCTATCAAAACATCAACCGTCGGCTCTCGGCTATGGGAGTGCATGAGGCTCTAAAACTCTGAGAGTTTAAGAATGGTCAGTCTGTTTATGGTTTGGGATGGTGCGAGATATGTCCTCTTAACTCTCAAAGAAGCTAAGCGACACAGTTTGGAGAGTGTATTCACAGCACTTTTTGGCTTGTCCCAACAAGCAGGGGCGGGTTTACGATTTCTGAGGCCCCAAGCATCCGAACAAACCTGGGCCCCATTTCGAAAATGTTTGCTTAAAAAAATTACGTAAAATGTATTTTAAATCATAATTTTAAATTCATCAAATCAGCCATTTTAGCCAAGTACATTCAAAATGTTTAATTAAATAAAACTCTTTTTACAGATAATTAATGCATGTTTTCCAGTTTTTCCAAAATACAGTGATTAAAAAACTACATATAGTTTTACAAAATTGTTTTTTTTTTGGTGTGCAAAACCTACTACTTCACCCAGTAACATTTTGTAATTCAGTTGTTATTTATTAATATTATTAACTAACAATTATTTATTGTTGTCCAGATTGTCATTATAATATGATACAGTATTATTATTATTATTATAACTTTGAGGATGTTTATATTCTGATGCTGAAGCTGTATTTTATGTATGTATCATAGACAACGTTCGTATTGTAACAATAAACATACAAGGCTCAGCGGCCCATCAGCAAACTAGAGCAAAAGAAAAGCGCTGAAACATTACTTGTTGCAGAACAATCTGGAATAATTGTAACAGTCCTCTCTTTGCAACCTGATCTTGTTCAGAATGTTAATCTAGAATAAATGTAGAATAAATTAATCTAGACAGTTCAACGACTGATAAAGAAAGCAGGTGTCTCGGCATGCGTTTTTGAAACCTTATTAACCTTATTAACTTGACACAATGTCTAAAAATGTACCAGTCCTCCGTGAGACACGGAGGTATACATTTATATATATATATATATATATATATATATATATATATATATATATATATATATATATATATATATATATATATATATAGAAATTGATATATATATAATATATATATATATATATAAATATATATATATTTTCTCATAAATGACTAACCCGAACCCTACTTAAAAACCTCACCTGTCCCTACCCTGGCGGCTTCTAACGTGAAACGCAATTGTGTGGTGGTTAAAACCGCTACTGCCAACAGGCCCTTTTACATGGCTCACATTAGAGTTGCCTTATGCCTCCTACACACTACACGACTTTCAAAGATGTCGGATTGTGGTACCGTTACCACACAACTGTCTGTCTTGTCATGGAAGTCGTAGGGTTTTCAAATTACACGAGGAATCGGCTACAGGGGTGAACACATTACAAAACATTTCACTATTGACGAATCCCCGATGACTCTACCTGGACTCCAAATTACGTTTCACAATAAAGTACATGCGAGAAGTGATGCGAGATATGAAAACAAATGCATGATCATATGTTATGCATTTCAGAATATGATGTGTATGTTTTTAATCATATATTTTATTGGTTACAATATGAAAAATTACCTCCTACTGAAAAATCTACCTCTGCTTACCTGACTGTCCAAGAGAATTGGCAATTTCTCTCCAAGTCTCCTCTTTGTCCACTCGGTTGTGGTACAGTTCAGAAGAAACATCAAATCATCCATTTCTTGGGTCCAATGAGACTTTCTTGACATCGCAGCCATGCTAGTTGATGTTCTGTTGCAGGTACATCAGGACTCCTCCTACTGAAACTTCCCGTGCCCCATTTCTTGCTCTCTCATTGGCTTTAGTTCAACGCTGCAGTGGTATTCAGTCAAAACACATTTCACATTGCACGATTTGGAATCGCAGACGGGTCCAGATATTTAACATGCTAGATATCTCACTGACATTGGTGACACACCAGCGATTCTCTCAGATCTCATCTTTGATAAGTCATACATTGCGTTCGTCGCTCACAGGAGCGAGCTCCGATTTGCCTATGATTTCAGGCTTTTGTCAGTGATCTCCACAAAACTGTCAGGCCTAAAATCATGTAGTGTAAACTCGGCATTAGTCAAGATCAAACAATTTTAACTCTGACCGACCGCCACTGACCTGTTGCATGACATATGTTATATATGTTATATATATATCTGTTTTTGAAATTATAGGATTCTGTGGAAAACTGTTTTCACACCAAGCAAACAATCAAACTCTGATGTCAAACAGATATGTTATGTTAATAATATGACTAATAAATCTTAAGCCCAAAGTATACTTAGTTTTGACACAAACGTTTAACATATGCGTACAGTCGACCACTCAGAATTTCAAATTGTGTATCAAATTATACACCTTTTGATGCGCATACATAGGTGGTTGGGCCCATGGGTGCTGATTGCTATGAGATTCCGGACTATTTCTCTCTTTAGGAGTTTAGACCTATAAATATCTTTATAGTCCTTCAGACTGTAGTTGCAGGTATAAATACATATGCAAATACATAAATACAATACAAATGCAGGTTTCTCCTGACCCCTTATCCAAGCACTCTTGACATGCACATCCACTGTTGTTGTTTCCACCATTGTCTCCTAATGTCTAGTGCTACTTTGTGACAGCAATGGCTCAGTTGTAAGAGTTGCCACCTTGTGGACCCTCTATTTATTGCAAATAATTCCAGGCGCATGAGTGAGATCTTGGGTAAAAGCCGTAGCACACTGTACGACATTGTCAGACTGTTCAATACATGTTGTAGACAAGCCTTTGGTCCCAATCGTCCCGATTGACAGCACTAGCTTTTTTAATTTTTTTTATTTGGCCATCGTAGGAGCAGTCACACTTTATGACCGCAACAAAAACATTTCTGACACTGCCAGATCTTCCTTGGAGGCTAAGATTGATCGCATCAGCTTAATGTAAATATGTTATATTAAGCAATCAAAGACTGACGATTTTGCCCTACGACAACAGAAATCTTTTACAATGCCAGAAATTTGTCTCAGTCGACAAAATAGTGACCAAAATCAGTCAGGGAAAACCCAGCTTTATTTAAATTCTACAAGAGCATCCCAAAACAGTAAAGTTTCGTGAACCCGCATTAGATGAGTCCTTGCTTATTTTCTTTCTACAATTTATCAAAGCAATCGCAAGGACTGCTTTCTATTTTAAGCTCCAAAACTTGTTTTCTCAGTCTACTGTGTATATTTCCTGCTTTCTTGCTACCTAGCAACCTTGTAAAATCGGTCTTCTGTGATGTTATCTGCAGCGCTTTTCATGTGGGCGGCAAAGCGGTGTGTAAAGCCCGCGTTAAAGCCCTGACACTAGTAATACAAAAGGGCCTTTTAGCACAGAGAGAAGCCTACCTATAGTGCTACAAAAGATCCTTGAATTTTACACAAGACGACAATAGCTTGATTTCTTTGGCCTTTCTGTCGTGATTCTTTTTGTTGCTGTAAGAATACAGTAATAAATTCATACAAAATACAATGAACTAATGGATGGGCAAAAAAACAAGATGATGGGGTACTGTTGCTGATATGTATTAGAAATGTGATACTTTGGTTCACAAACACTGTGACTTTGCATGAAAGTAGATTGCTTTAGATAACCCTTTAAAATAGTCGTGGCATTTTAAGTTTGGAAATTAAATTAGTATATGATTGTTATTTATTCTGTAACTTCGTCTTTACCAATGTATACATATATTGATTGTTGTCTGTGGTTGAGTATGTGCTCTATAATATAATTCATGAGAAAGAAGACATTCATTCACAACATATTTTCAAGGATTTTACAGAAAGATTGTACATTGAATTGCTAAATTGAAATACAAGTGTTATTGTGATTAGACACATCAAATATGGCAAAAATACATTTCAGTTGAGAATTGGAGTCCCCTAGTCAACACAATGCTCCTTCTTTGACAACTCAGAGAGCTTGAATCAATAGTCCACTTGTACATGTTGTTCTCTCTGTGTTTGTTTTGGAAGATGTCAATACGAGTTCTGGTGTACATGCCTAGCTGTCTCAATACCCATGCTTTCTTAATAAATATTACCCTAATGAATATTCCAATGCACACGAATTTCATTAGCACACTCTTAGAAGTCCAAGTGTCTGCATTACTTGTTTACCATGTGCTATGGGTTATGAATGTTATTAGCTCTAATAATGTGTTTACTGCACCTCTCTGATCAAGTCAGCATTTAGGGTGCGAAATCCTTTAATTAACACCCAAATGTAATTTATATGCAAAGCCACTTGCTGTCAGATGTTGTTTTTCCTCATATTTAAAAAAAAAAAATGTCCATCTATAATTCAGTTAATTAATTTGGTTTGTGCTAGTATAACACCAGGATGCAAAACAAGATTTAACACCATAATAGCACACCGTGGCTTGTTTTTTGCATCTTGTCAACTATTTTAGACTATTATTTCTCCTGAAGATTGCAAATAATTTTATGAACACTTTTGTGATATATGTCTTTATATCCAGTTTTAGTATCAAGGTGATGAGACGGGACACAAAAATCCAATAGACTTGCATTGAAGGTGGAACATGAGCCATTGGGCCAGTGAGCAATCATCTAACAATGCTCTAGCAACCATCTGAACATGCTGGCAACCACATACCAATGTTCTAAAAATACTCAAAACCTCCTTGCAACCACATATCAAAGTCCTGGTAAGACCACAAAATGCTGGATGGCAATCTTATATAATTCAGCAAATATGAATGAAAACAAATATAAGGAATATTGAGCATATTCACGCAGGTGGATAATAATTTGGTTATCTTACCAATCATCAGCTACTAATTAACCAAGTCCAGTTTGCTCTTTAATTTCTAGCAAAACTGGAACATGAGACACAGGCACCAAAACACTGTTTTCCCAATGGTGCAGAATCTTAACATAAGGCATGAATATACCAGTAAAATCAAACTACAAACTGTATCAGCAACTTTAACTGAGGCCCTGAAGAACACACCAAAGAGGCATCTACATCAGCACTAAGCTTAGAGGTGTGATGTAGCTCTAATATGCATCAATTAGCAATAAGGAAATACCAGTATGCAAGTATGCTGCTCAGAATCATCAAGTAACTTTTTGGAGTGCTCCTCAAGGTCTTCTGCGCCCACTTTCACTGGTCAGAACCTTCTGTACTAGAATGTGACTTATGATTTAAAGCTTCTCACTGGAGGGTTTGCCATCTGCTCTGTCTTCTCCGTTCCACATCATTGCTTAATCGAAGTGACATTTTCTAACTTCTGCATTTCGCCTTCTGGGTGCTGAAGATAACTTACAGTAAATAATAGCAGGAAGACAACATTTGCAGGGTTTTTGTTCTCTGGTGTATTAATGCATGGTGACATGCAAAAGCTATCAATCTAGAGAGGTTTACATTTGCTCTACATCTCCGAGCCATAACATACTCACAAAGTTTTGGATGAAGTTACCATATTAGATGAAAGTCTGCCGATTTTGCACCCTCATCAAGTTCTGCATAGCAGCTCTTTTACAGGATATACAAAATGAATATGTTATGAGATGATAATGATATTTCAAAGTGTTGCAACACTCAACTTGTCTCAGTCACGAAATACAAGCAGAACGAATTTCTGTATAAACTATACAAAACCGTGTAAAATGGACCTTCCCGAAAACTTTCCTCTGGATTCATGAATGCTTCGTAACCCCCAGATTTGTTAGTAAAATATGAAATCCAAACATTCGTAAAAAGGGGTTCACAATTCACAATTATCATAATCCACGCCCATGAAAACGGCATGTAAAGAAGGTGCCAGACTTGCTAGTAAATGCTTTTAACATCTATGCAGAACAGTTATGAAATAGTTTTTATGACTGAAGAACATTCAAATCATTTTTATTTAACAAGCACAACAGTGTCTCAAAGAAAGGGAGGACTTACTGTCATTGTATGTTTTTGCTGTCATCAGAGGCTCTTTTGTGAATCAAAAAGTTCAAGAATCAATAAGGATCAGTTAAAATGCCCACATTCTCACACCATAATATGTAGGATACATTGCACGCATTCTACTACCATTATATGTAAGGATATTTGGTATGTTAAAAAAGAGGGAATTTAGGGTCTTGAAATATGTGAGCTATGAACTAAATTAAACTGTCCTTATTGTACCTTATTAGCTAATGAAATGTATACCGGAATTAGTCACGTTCGACAACCATTATAAATTAGATAAATGAAAAATAACTAGATTATTTGTCTTAATAGATCCTCCACTATTGAAATCGTAATTCAACGTCTAATTCTATCCGCTCACAATTTCAACTCTAAGGAATCAGCTTTAATAAGTGAATTATGATTATACAGTATATAATCATTAATTTATCAGGTACAAACACTACCACAGTTCAAAGCGATTTTCAGCATTATCTAGCAAGGCTAGATTAAGATGAAATGTTTTAGAGTTGTGCAAATCTAATGGTCCTTGTAACCTTACAAAAGAGAAGTCTGCTTTACCTCTGTGTAGAAGATCAGGAGTTCAGGTTGTGGAGGGGCCTTTCTGACCAATGAGGATGCCTGGGCCGTTTGATTTATGACGGTAAAGAGTTCCAGGACTACAAAGGATGAAAACTCCAGATTCAAGTCATATCGTTTCAGTTCTTCTAAATGTATAATACTACAACTGTCAGAGGCTCAAAATCCATAAATGAAATCTATGCAACGCAAAGAGGCACCATATAAAGGGTGTGCCGGCTACTAAAGGGGGCACAATTGGACCTTGACCATACGTTATCAACTGAAACAAATTTACTGATACCTATCCTTAAATATACAACAGTTAGTTCTGGTCCTCAAAACTGATTGGACGAGGGACGTTCCATGAGCACTGATGGTCTCGCACCATCAGCAGTCGGACACTTCACTGTGTGTGTATCACTCAGCTTGTGTTTGTGCCGTTCTAAACTAAAGTGTAATAGTAGTGCATGTGTTATAAGCAACTGTATGTGTCTCTTTTTACATGTATTTTTTTTACATTACATATGTTAGCCAGCAGGTAGTGGGAAAAGATCATTTTTGTGTATAATATGAGCCAGTTATGTGACGTATAGTGAATCTGCATCAGCCGTTTACATGCAAAAGCTCTTATTACTACTACACTATTAAAGCTAGGAAATAGCATTAAACTAACAACTTCAGCATTACTGCTCATCACAGCTGAGACACAACCGACTGATTAATTATATAAATCATTACATACCTCGTATTGGAGTTTCCACATTGGAGAGGACGTGCTGTTTAAAATGGCGGAGGACATTGTGGTTTCTGTAGTGAATTACTCCTGTGCACCAGCTACCGCGAAATAGGGAGAAATACCCCCGCTTGGATGCTATTTTTCCACTGAGAAAGCTCATCTTCAGAAAGCTGACAGCATCTCTGTTTGGGTGTGGCAACAGGTGTTCTGACACGCGCTCTCTCTCTCTCTCTAACACACACACACGTTGTGTTTTCATGTTTAATGGGGACTTTCCATAGATATAATACTGTACAAACAATATATTCTATCCCCTAACCCTAAACCTAACAGAACATTTGGTCCCCACAAAGTGATAAATACATGCTCACACACACACACACACACACACACACACATCCTTGTTTATCCAATAACTTGTTAGAAACAGCACAAGCCGTGATACTATTTCTGAAGTGACATTTTTGAATAACTAACGAAGGCTTGGACACATTATTTGGTTTGAACCAGCAACAGCAGATTCTGATCCATCACGTAAGAAAATAGTTCCAAGCGCAAATGCGTTTTTATGAGCGTACTCACTTTTTCTTAATTTTTTTAAATTTACTTGTTAATTGAACTGTTGTATATAAGCAATATCACACTCGCAATTGTGCTATATGGCCCCAAATCAGCACTGCTGTGATTACCTACGGCACTCAGCCTGCAGCCGAATCACAGCAGTGCTGATGTAGAGCCGTATTTTAAAACCTAAATTATAGAACTCATACAAAAAAAAACAACAACTTTCCAACCAGTCACGTTAGAGAGAAAATGCAAACTGAGACTATCCATGAACTTTTCACCCCATGTCATGCACTCTTGCTGGAAAAACGATAGGCAGATTTGGGAAAGAAATATTCTTTAAAAATAAAACTAAAAGCAGCAAAGAAATGTTTCTAAATAAGTATAAGCTATGGTTTATAAGAACAACATTTTTTTAAAGATAATTTCACCCATTGAATTATTAGTTACATTTCTCATTACTTATTTAATTTCACTTCTATTAAAATGCCATCATGGCAGTTTGCCTGAAAGAACACAACACGTTTGAATGTCTTACGCATGATTTACATGTGGTCGGTGGCAGATGTAAATTTTGTATGTACCAACTAATGTTTTGAAAATATGAAAACATTTATGAATCTGAGAATTTACATCAGAAAGGCTTTACGAATGATTTACAAGGGGAAAAAAATTGGACTCTATTTCAAGTCAAGCCAACTAATTCACTAATTGAAATTAGATCAAAGAGGAAGAGGCAGAGACTTCAAAGTGGTACAACTTGAGTGTATGCTTGATAGAAGAGAATATTAGGCTTTACTTCTGATATCTTTGCAGTGCCTGGGATCAAAGGACACCCGTCCACACCCGTATGCACAGACAAAGTCTTAGTAATTTTTACAATGAAATGAACCTGGCTTGCTTCCAGGTATATAGATGTCTACATTTTTAAAATACCATACACAATGTTGTTGCTATATTTCTGGTAATATCACTATGACTTTGTCTGTTCAGAATGGAATACTTGCTTTATTTAATTATTTATATATGTTCTCAATTTTGCATATAGTAACATTTAACACTATTACTGTAAATATTACACGGTATACAGTGATATGACCTTACAACTTAAGTATGCTACATTGTCAACGTGGCCTCATTACTTTGCATATTCAGTGGTGTCAGTAGGCATCTAGTTATCATCTCTGAAACAAAAATGGTTTTGCATGTTTTAATCCAGTTTTATGTAAAGTGATACCTCAGTCACCATTCACTTTCATTGCATCTTTTTTTCTATAAAATAAAATTAGTGACTGAGGCCAACATTCTGTCAACAATCTTCCTTTGTGTTCCACGTAAGAAAGTCATTTGGATTTGAAACGATGAGTAAATGATGACAGATTTTTCATTTTTGGGAAAACTATCCACTTCACTTTTGCTTGTCCAATCAAATAACGAGACAAGAAAAAAATTGACGTTGATGTTGCTTTCAGTTCATTTGTCATGTTAGAAGTTGATGGTCAAGTTGAATGCATTGCGAGATACAGTATTCAATTAAATTAATGGAAAAATACATACATGACAAATTACACAAAGCATTATGGGCTAAATTAAAGACAAGCACAATGGACCTGGGTAAAATGGACTGGCAACTGAACCAGTCTCGGTGCTGGCTATAGAGAAGAGGTGTTGTTGCCATGCACTTTCTTCCCTGCGGTTATCCTTTGTCTTGAGCTGACTCATAGGTGGTCATGTGACCTGTCTCCAGTCATTCTATTGTGGGAGTAAAGCCAGAAGCCCATTTAGACCTCCAGAAAGTGAAAAGGCATGGCAGCAAAATCTAATGACCTGATGGGCCACCTGAGGGTTTGCCACTCTAATCACACAATGGAGGTCTGCAGTAGCAATGATGCTAATTCAGTTCAGCTCAAAATTATGGACAGATTGTTTCATATGGTGGGTGCTGGAGTGATCGGAATTAACTAGAAGTAAACTTCCAGAAGTATTATTGAAGTGAACTTACTGTTTTTTTTTTTTTTTTTGGTATAAGCTTTTGCCTCACAAATGTATTAATATGTTCAGAATGGAATTCTCACTCAGATTATGTATTCTCCCATTCATTTTAATAGAAATGGCCCATCTATGCTAAATAGTCTCTGGTTATCCTCAGCGAGTGGCATTCAGATATCTTTTTATCATTATTTTTCATTTTTAATCTCATTTTGTGTGTTAGATCTTTAAAAGTGTGAAATGGACTTATACTTTCCCCTGTCAGCTGCCATTGACATCACAGCTTAGCATTGTTGTTATTGAACAAAATTAGACACAAAGGGAAATGTTAGCAGGCATGCTAGTCTAAATCACCATTCACTTTCATTTGTATATATATATATATATATATATATATATATATATATATATATATATATATATATATATATTATTATTATTATTATTATTATTATTATCATTATTTGTATTTTTTTTCTATATAATAAAAGTGAATTGTGACTGATGCTCTCAAGTCAAGTGACTATAATGCCAATATTACTTATGTATAGTGCAAGTCATGGTTTAAAATTATTAAACTAAGTAAGTGTTAAGAGTCAGTGTTTAAACAAAGATTTTGTATGAATTGTAAGATTAATGTCTTATGTCTTCGAAGTTCATTCTGGATTAACTGCAGAAGTTCACATAGATGCAATTGTCCTTGTTAGTTGGCTGATGAAAGGTTTTGCTGGCAATTAATTGATAGTCTATGTATTCCATTTCAAGAGTGTAGTCCATCATTAGACCAAGGTGATGCAGGCAGAGATCTGTTAGGTGCATCACAGTTCAACCGGCCGGTCATTTAGTTGAGGTCTATCCTAAGTCCAATGTTCAGGCAATGGCATACGAAGTATTGCATGTCTTATGGTTGGAGTTGGGATCAGTTCATCCCCTGAAATCCCACTGAAGTGATGTTTGGCTGTCACAGGTTGCTATTAGTCATCATCACATCACACGTCCAACACAAAGCTGGAATGCAGCTGGATCCAGCCGGTTTTGGGGACCTTAGGATAGGAGTCCCGAGGTTGAGACAGGGAAACAAATAGAATAATATTAGCATAGATGCCATTCAATTTATTGCAGAGTTATAGATCATGATCACTCTTTCTGGTTCCGGCAGACTAAACTAAAGCAGAATAATTGTGAGTTGAAGGATACATTAGGTGAATGCCTGGCTAAATACTGTAGATGAGTCTTTAGTCTAGACTTAAACTGAGTGAGTGATTCTGCATCTCAAACAGTGTTAGGGAGACTATTCCATAGTTTAGGAGCCAAATATGAAAAGGCTCTACCACCTTTTGTGGATTTTGATATTCTTGGAACTATTAACAGGCCAGAATTTTGCAATCGTAATGAAAGTGATGGAATATAGCGTGGTAGAAGGCCACTTAAGTACTGCGTAGCTAGACCATTCAAAGCTTTGTACATAGTTAACAGAATTTTTAAATTAATACAAAATTTAACAGGTAGCCAATGTAATGACAATAAAATGGGCTAATATGATCATATTTCTTGGTTCTAGTCTGCACTCTGGCTGCTACATTTTGAAACAATTGAAGTTTATTTATTGAGCTTGCTGGACATCTGCCCAGTAATGCATTACAATAATCTAGTCTTGAGTTCATGAACGCATTAATTTTTTTTTCGGTATCAGCAACAGAGAGCATGTGTCGTAATTTAGCAGTATTTCTTAGGTGGAAGAATGCTGTTCTACATACATTGATAATTAGATTTTCAAAGGATAGATTGGTATCTAATATAACACCTAAGTTCTTCGCTGTTGAAGATGATGTAACAGTACATTCATCGAGAGTCAAATGATATATTAACAGCTTATATTTAGAGGATTTTGGTCCAATAATTAGTACCTCTGTTCTGTCGGAATCAAGTAGAATTTCATTGATACAGAATTGTGAAATCTCATCAGGTTTTGAAGAAATATGAAGTTGGTTATCGACGGCATAACCGTGGAAACTTATTCCATGATTCCTGGTAATATCTCCCATGGTAAGCATGTACAGAGTCCCTAAAACTGATCCCTGTGGCATTCCATACTTTACCTTTGTTTGGTTTGACAATTCCTCATTTACATAGACAACGTGGTAGCGGTCTGCTAAATAGGATCTAAACCATGCTAATCCAACTCCCCAAATGCAAACATAATTCTCTAGCCCATTCAAGAGAATTTCATGATCTATCGTGTCGAATGCAGCACTAAGATCTAAAAGCACTAGAGGTGAAATGCAGCCGCGATCAGATGATAAGAGCAAGTCATTTGTAACTGATAAATGCAGTCTCTGTAATGTAATGAGGCCTAAATCCTGACGGAAATTGTTCATATATAGTATTTATCTTTAAAAATTTACATAATTGGGAGGATCCTACCTTCGACATAAACGGGAGATTATTGAGGCTTCTTAATAAGCAGTTTGATAACTGCCATTTTAAAGTTTCTTGGGACATGTCCCAAGGATAGCGAGGAGTTAATAATATTTAGAAGAGGTTCTAAGATTACAGGGAATACCTCTTTAAGAGCTTGGATGGTATTGGATCTAACATACATGTTGTAGCTTTTTATATTTCGATAAGTTTTGTTAGCTCTTCATGACCTATGACAGAGACGGATTGAAGTTGCACGTAAGGAAAGTTATGAGACACTGTTTTCTTAGGTACTGTGCCAGTTGATTGTATAATTCCAATTTTATTTCTGATTATTTCAATTATATTAGTGATGAAATTCATGAAGTCATTACTCTTGTGCTATGACAGAATATCTGGTTCAGTCGATGCTTTATTCCTAAACAATTGAGCCAAAGTACTGAATAAACACCTAGGATCATTGTGGTTATTTTCAACGAGTTTGCTAAAATATGCTGACCTGGCAGCTTTTAGTGCCTGTCTGTAGCTACAGACACTATCCTTCCATGCACACCGTGAAATATCTCTAATTTTGTATTCTACCACTTGTGCTCCATTATTTGAGCTGCTCTCTTGAGAGCATCAGTGTGATCGTTGTACCATGGAGCAGTGCTTTTTTCTGTAATCGAAGGGGGTGAGACTATAAAGAGTGCTAGAGATTACTGTATTTATATTTTCAAGTTCTTCTAGGCTTTGGTGTTTAAAGAGTGTATGAGATAGATCTGAAAGATTATTTGTGAATCTTTAGTGGTCGAAAGAATAGTTCTACCTGAAGGATAGCATGGTGTAGATTGAGTAACTTTAGCTGATCGTAGCATACAAGAGACGAGGTAGTGATCTGAGATGTCCTTGTTCTGCAACAGAATTTCTATTGTATCAACATCAACACCATATGAATGAATTAAATCTAGTGTATGATTATGGTGATGAGTTGGTCCTGTTACATTTTGTCTGACTCCAAGAGATTTGAGAATATCGATAAATGCTAATCCCAATGTGTCATTTTCATTATCTATGTGAATTTTTAAGTCATCAACAATTAAAGCTCTATCTACAGTAACTACAAGATCTGATAAACAAATGTGCAAATTCACCAAGGAAATCAGAATAAACCTGGGTGATCTATATACTGTTGCTAGGGTAAAAGACGACTGAGTCTTTTATTTATTATCTGACAGTGTCACATTATTATTTATAATAATAACCTGAGGGAGTAGATTCATTTAAACTAATATATTCATCCAGTTTAAGCCAGGTTTCAGTCAAACAGAGTGCATCCAAACTATGATCTGTAATAATTTCCTTTACAATTAGTGCTTTGGTAGAAAGAGATCTAATGTTTAGTAGCCCTATCTTTATTTGACGTTTGACTTAAATTTTTTTGTTTTGTTCAACTTTGACCTTAATCAGATTTTTTTCTAAATGAATTAGTGAGAGTTTTGTGTTTGGTAGTCCAGGGAACAACCACAGTCTCCATGAGATATCTAGGTGATACAGTCTATATGTGTTGTAGTTTATGTGATCTGTGTGACGTCTCAAGGCAGCTAGCAGACATTCAGATGAACCAGTTTGTCTGCTTCCTGACCTGGGCCCCAGTTAGTCAAATGCTATCATTATTAAGACTAAGATCCAAATTACTAGAGAGGAGAGCGGCACCTTCCATGGAGAGATGGAGTCCGTCTCTCTTTAACAGGTCAGGTCTACCCCAAAAACTCTTTTAATTGTCTACAAATCCTATTCTATTCTTCAGGCACCACTCAGACATCCAGCCATTCAGTGACACTAATCTATTAGAAACTTCGTCACCACGATGAGCAGGGAGGGGGCCAGAGCATAATACAGTGTCTGACATAATTTATGCAAATTCACGCACCTCTTTAACATTATCTCAATTGATTTCAGACTGCCGAAGCTGAAGATCATTAGTGCCAACATGAACAACAATTTAAGAAAATCTATGTTTAGCATTAGCCAGCACTTGTAATTTGATCTGATGTCAGATGCTCTGGAACCCGAAATGCATTTAAAAATATTGGCTGGAGTCTCTATTTCCACATTCCTTACAATAGAATCACCAATTATTAGGGCTCTTTCAACATGATTATTAGTGGGTGCATCACTGAGTGGGAAAAATAGATTGGAAACCCTAACAGGAAAGGGAGAGCGGTGTTGCTTTGCTGAGCGTGTATGCCACCGAGACGTCACCCAAGCGCCCTGCTGTGGGGGCTCTAGAGCTGGAACCAAAGTGTGTGTGTTGCTCGCTGTTCTACCCAAATCCGAAACAATATGTACCGGCTTCTTTTTCTCACTGACCTTCACTAGTGTTTGGATGCAACTCATTAACCTTCTCCGTCAGCCTGACTTATTCCTTACATTTATCGCATGGAAATCCCTCACTGCTGATGGAAGAAGCTATTGTAAACATGTGACATGCAATGCAGGAAGAAATAAAATGAGTGGATGCCATGACTTACCTCAATTGATTGTTGTTGTTTTTGTTGTTTGTTGTTCCCGAGTGGTGATGGTTTGAGATCGATGTAAATCCCTCACGCAGTTGTTTGTTGTTATGATTGTTCTTGATAAGCGGTGCTTTGAGATCGATGCAATAATCTGTGTAACACAGAGGAGAAAAATGGCTGTGTGCTGTAAAATGCACACAGTTTAATCACAATAAAAATAGAAAGCGGATGCGCACGGAAAATGCACGCAGTTGAATCGCGATAAGAGAATAATGCGGGGGGAAACCCGATGTGCAGTGAAAAATGGCAGATGTTAAGGATTAAAAGCTAAAAACAGATAGATAAGCAATGCTAAAAAAGCTAGCAGGCTACAAACATAGACTCGATCATGGCACCTGCAGCAACAGGTAAAATACACACAAATGAAACAGTAGAAAAATGGAAAACATGAAAGACACTGTAAAATGACAAAGGATAAAACAACGAACGTATGAGAATAACAATAAGCAATACTAAGCAGGCTGTCCAGTGACATATGTCTCATTCCATGGAGTTTCAAGAAAGAAAGAAAGTCAAAAGTGTTTGGAACATCATGAAGGTAAGAAAATGATTTCAGAATTTCCATTTTGGGTGATAATATATTTATAAATATAAAATTAATATAATATGGATATTTAAAATATACATCTATCACTTAGATTAAAAATATTGGCCATCGCCAATACAGACTGACTTAAGTATTGAACACTGCTGACATCTTGTGTTGAACTATTGGAAAGCCCACCTGACAGGCAATAAATCATTCAATTAAGTTTAGTGAGAAAGATAAATAGATCTGCACTTAAAATGAATTAATTTACTAAATATACCATCCAAGCTATTTTCAAATTAATATGTGTGATGTCTTCGTCTTTAGGTTAAAATTGTAAATGCTAGTAGTATATTTATATAATATTTAACTGGACAACGTGTACTTTTACAGTCAAATATTGTTAAATATTGTCCAGAACCAGGGGAATTGAGCACACATTAACGGTGCCAGTGGGGCAAGCACAGCATTAGCCACAGGATTGCATAGGAGGTTATATGCCGCACAAAGGGTATGATATATTCTGTGCTGCAGATGTCTGCATAGCAGAGGCATTAGGACGTAGGGTTGGATTTGGGCTGGTCACTGAACCTTGCCTGCATGTTTTGACCTGCAAACTCCCCACGAGATTCTTAATCCCTGCTAACTGATTGGTCCATATCCCAAAAGGCCACCTCCTAGCCCTACCCCTAAACATAAACATACTAGTTGGTGAAAAACTGGGAAGAAACCATTCCTGGTTTTGGAGTCAATGGAATCGATTCCAACAGTCATTTTTTTTCGTTACTGACCTTGAGTAATCTAACAGAATATGTTGCAAATTACATTTTACAGCATGTATTCTGTAATCTGTATACCAGACTGTATACATTTCAAAAGTTGCCCTCCCGACCCTGTCGGTTTTACACCAATTACGAACAAATGTCCTATCATGTATGCCCTATGAGTCGGTGGTCTCTCTTTTTTTGTTATTATGCAATTATAGTATTTCTAAATTACCGATTAAATTGTCAAATTTCCATAAGCAGGTACTCTTGGCCTGGCATTTGATCTATAAACATAACTTTAGTCCCCACCATTATTTTGTTTGGAATAACCAGGATATCCGATACAAAAATAAGACAATATTTTTTCCTGATTGGTTCAATAATAATATACTTTTGGTTTCTCAATTTATGAATTCAAATGGTCTTTTGTTTTCTTATTCTGAATTTTTTGCAGAGTACTTTATTCCGGTTACTCCTAGGGATTTCACTGTAGTTATGGATGCTATTCCTTGCGGTGCTGTAGAACTTTTAAAAGGCTCAAGTGGACCTTTGCCCTGTTTTACTTCTTTAACAATTCCATGTGAAACCTCAGTAGGGAATATTTGTTTTTTGTCCAATCCAGCTCTAAATATTAGAAAGATTAGACATCTTTTTCAGAAAGACATATGTACTGTCCCCTCATTAATTTCTTATTGGAGTAGGTATTATTAAGACATTCCCTGGAAGAACACATTGTCTTTACCTCACAAATATTTCATTACCATCAAGGTTAAGGAGGTGTCCTTTAAACTGTTACACTGTTTTTACCCAGTCAATCTTTATTTAAGAAACATGCTCCCTGAAATAGATCCACTTTGCTCCTTCTGTAATGCTGTAGATGAATCTGCCCCTCACCTTTTTTGGGAATGTGTCCACGCTGTAGTATTTTGGAGAAAATTTTTGTTTGTTTGTACGTACCTCTATTTTAACTAGTTTTACTTTGCTTTATAAAGACGTTTTATTTGGTTTCCACAGTTTAAAGTGAATATTTTCTGATTAATCTGTTTATTTTTCTTGCCAAGTTTTTTTTATACGTAAGTGTCTATAAAGCCCCTATTTGCACTTTTTTTGTACAGACTTGAAATATTATTTAAATATTCTTTGTACCTCCAACAACTCCAAAGCATTGAAAACCATTGCACTATGTAATGAATATAATGTCGTGGCATTATTGTAAAATATATATATGTAGTATTATGTATACCTCTGGCTTGTTTCTAATAAAAAGAAAAAAGAAAGAAACGTATGCCCTATGAAGACAACCAAGCCAATAATAGTCTTTAAGGGGGCGGAGCGACAGGTGACGTGTAGCCCAATTCAAAGGAGGGTCTCGTAATAAAACACAATTCACTCAACGGTGCAGTAGCATCGCGGTATTAGATTGAAAACGTTCCGGGTCAAAAGCTCTGGCGGCCACACGTATCATCACTTATTTTTTTTAATTGATGCATTCATTAACAAACAGTATGGAAAACATATAATTCACAAAAGCAGATAATACCAGGGGAGCATAGGGCTGACAAAAAAAAAAAAAGATTACAAATCAGCACTGAAAGATGTTAAACAGGGTAAATAGATGCAAGGTCTTGATAGCTTTCCTGTTTTTAGAATATAGGATTGTCTTAATGTACTGTTTGACTTCGTTTTCAAAGATGGCAAAGGAAGGTTTATGGTTGGAGAACTTAGATTTGTGAATATGTGATTTTGCCAGCAATAACATCAAATTGATGATATAGAAATTATTTGCCTTGATAGAAGGGTATGTAAAAAAAATAAATAAAAATAAACAAAACAAACAATACATTGTCATAGGAAAGTGAGAATTCAGAGTCAATATATTGGGAGATACATGTACAGATATCTTGCCAAAAAGTGCAAGAGTGGGGACAAGTCCAAAATAAATTATGTCTTCTTGAGCCATGATAAAATGAGCAGTCCACATCAATGTCTTTCTTATATCTTCGTAGAAATACCTTGGAGGGATAATAGCGATGCAACATGTTAAAAGACACTTCCTTAACCTTATTTAAAATGAAGTATTTGGAAGGTAAGCACCAAATTTTCTTCCAGTCCAGATTTGGAGTAAGGTTATTCCAATAAGGAACAACATTTGGAACAGAGTACGTATAGCTCGGTTATTTTTTTCTCAAGTTAGAAGAGAAACTAGGTCTGGCCAACAGTAGTCGAATATCATCACTTATTTCAGGTGGGCGTGCGTATATGACGTATGCCTGCGTATGCCCTACCATGCATTCAGACCAGAGGCGGAGAGAGCGTTAAATTCGCTCTGGTTGCCCTGTCAACAACGCTATCGAATATTCGTGGACGCTCTGACGTATTTGAAATAGGCGGCAACGTTTGTTCGGAATGCTTGGTTTTGTGAACTATATTTCAAGGGGGCGCAAAACATCCAGACATGTCGACCGATATTTTTTTGCCAACATATCATAAGTAGCGTATATCCTCATGAAATCTTTAACATGTGAAAGTAAGAAATCGATCGATGGCAGAAAGTAATTAAAATTACGGTTGTTTGTTACCAAAATAAACAAAAGAAAATACAGATTGTATATTACGGGAAAACCCTCCATTTTGTCTTCGGATCTAATGTTTGGTGGGAACCACTACACGGTTGTGTTCTCTAGACATCGCTAGAGCGGAGCACTTCTATACTCCAATAGGTGAACCGCATCAATGCTCATTACCATAATGATGCCCCCACTTCCACTGACGCCCAAGATGCATCGGTCACGGAAGCGCTGCTTCTCGCTGCCGAGAGACGCTGGCTGCCATAGAAAATTAATGACTTCCGGTCAATTTGACGCTGTCGACGCCTTTGGTCTGACTCTGAACGCACCACTAGACTACACGACCAGAAGCTGTTTCTCTGATTTTGTACCATTACCTGTTAAGGCACTGCTCAAGTATTTGCTAATGTAACCTAATACATTTTATTTCACTTTGAAGCTTACGATTATTGTTCGTGGTAACCAAATAATAATATCCCTAGTTAAAAAATAAATAAATAATTTAGAATCTATATTTTTGATACAACATCATGATGTCTGCAGTATTGCTACTTTAGGATTGATCCGGCCATCCCTGACGCTCAGTATACTGCATTCTTCAAAGGACGCGTCCTACCTAGCATGCAGCCTTCCAAATGAGACAGCGATTGCTTATGCCTCCTACACACACTACACGACTTTCAAAGACGTCGGATCTTGGTACCGTTCATATTACACAACTGTCTGTCTTGTCATGGAAGTCGTAGCGTTTTCAAATTACATCACAAGGAATACAAGGAATCGGCTTCAGGTGTGAACACATTACAAAACATTTCACTATTGCCGAATCCCCGACAACTCTACCTGGACTCCAAATTACGTTTCACAATAAAGTACATGCAAGAAGTGATACGAGATATGAAAACAAATGCATGATCATATGTTATGCATTTCAGAATATGATGTGTATGGTTTTTAGTCATGTATTTTATTGGTTACAATATGAAAAATTACCTCCTATTGAAAAATCTACCTCTGCTTACCTGACTGTCCAAGAGAATTGGCAATTTCACTCCAACTCTTCTCTTTCTCCACCCGTTTGTGGTACAGTTCAGATGAAATATCAAATATGCACTGGTGCTCCTGCCAATGTTCCACTAATTTGTCCTCAATTTCTTCGGTCCAATGAGACTTTCTTGACATCGCAGCCATGCTAGTTGATGTTCTGTTGCAGGTACATCAGGACTCCTCCCACTGAAACTTCCCGTGCCCCATTTCTTGCTCTCTCATTGGCTTTAGTTCAACGCTGCAGTGGTATTCAGTCAAAACACATTTCACATTGCACGATTTGGAATCGCAGACGGGTCCAGATATTTAACATGCTAGATATCTCACTGACATCGGTGACACACCAGCGATTCTCTCAGATCTCATCTTTGATAATTCATACATTGCGTTCGTCGCTCACAGGAGTGAGCTCTGATTTGCCTATGAGTTCAGGCTTTTGTCTGTGATCTCCACAAAACTGTCGGTGAGCGAAAATCGGGCTAAAATCATGTAGTGTAAACTCTATTAATGATTCAATGACTCATATCATAAATGATGCTCATTTGTCGCCACCTGCTGGCATAAAAATGTAATCAGTAAACTATGACAAAATGACAGAAAAATACTGTCTGTGGAAACGCATTAAACATAAATGGATAGTACGTTTTTTTTCCTATGACACAATCAATATGACAAAAAGTCTCATATGAAGCTTTTATTGTGTGAACATAGCACAATGCTGCTACAAAAAAATGGTGACAAGACAAATGACTATGAACAGACACGTAATTGTTAGACATTCTCCATTGTAAGCGTGCAGTGCATGATTTGATAACACTTAAGCAGTATTACTGGACACTGCAATGCCACTACTGAAGGCAGTAACAAACCTGACAGTGGATTTAAATTCTATCCTTAAAGTAGCTATGGATAGACAACTGACCAAGCTTCCAAACCCAAGTAAATGTGTAGACAAAAAGCTTGAGCTTAGATATTTCCACAATAAACACTGTATTGGCTTTATTTGCACGAAAAGGAGTCATAGATCGTGGTGTCTTTTAATGGTCAAACTGAATAAATTATATAAACTCAGGCTCCATGCATTTTTTTTTAAAGAATGATCAAGATAGACACATTTTTTTTAATCAGAAATGTTGATATAGTGATCGTTGAAACTGTACTTTTACATATCAACACTAATAATAAATAAAAAAAAAACATGAAGTATGTACAGCGCCAAACATGTTTGTAATGCAATAAATTAAGTCAGATCACATTATAAGTGTAGTATCACTGAGTACAATAATAAAAAAAAAAAGAGTGATGGTCTACGAATATAACTTTGTGTAAATATATAGGCCTATATTATAAATTTCTCTGGGCACTTTGAGAATTGAAAGGGACATAAGGCGTAAACAAGGGGGCCGGAAAAGTTTGTGAAATTAGTATTCCATCACTTATAATCCACTTCACAGATATGGAGCTTGTCTTGTCTTTAATATGTACATCGTAGACGGACACAGATTGCTGTATATGTGATTGAATAACATCTGGTTATGTGGAGTCATCTTGTTTGCTTATCTTGGAATATCTGCATAGCATCCGTTTTATATTAGAGTGGATTATATTGGTCTCTCAGGAGGGAGAGAGTGTGAGTGTCCAAGTCCAAATGTCAGAAAAGGGATACTTTTTTCTTCATGTCATTCCGTTTCCATAGTGACAGACGATCAAATTCTGTGATAGACATTCCAAATAAGCTCTGGAAGTCTTCTTGAGACAAATGTCTCTTTAAATGGGGAGAGAAATAAAAACAATCAATCAATCAGTTTATATGTACAGTCAAGAAAGACACGTCCCCCACCCAACCATGTGATTACATCAAATTGTCCTTATTATTGTATTCTCCAAGATGATATAAGATTTCCATTACAAAAATCTATACAGTATACAACATTTATTTAGCCATCTTTAAATCAACGTTTTAAAACCCGTTTTCTATAATGATTACAAATGGAATAAAAAAAAAAACAATTCTCTCCCGATTTGGAATGCCCAATTCTCAATGTGCTTTTTAAGTCCTCGTGGTCACGTAGTAATTCGCCTCAATCCGGGTGGCGGAGGACGAATCCCAGCTGCCTCAGCGTCTGAGACCGTCAACCCGCGCATCTTATCACGTGGCTTGTTGAGCGCTTTGCCACAGAGACATAGCGCATGTGGAGGCTTCACGCCATTCACCGCGGCATCCATGCTCAACTCCCCACCGAGAACGAACCACATTATAGCAATCACAAGGAGGTTAACCCAACATGACTCTACCCTCCCTAGCAACCGGGCCAATTTGGTTGCTTAGGAGACCTGGCTGGAGTCAATCAGGATGCCCTGGGAATCCAACTAGTGAACTCCAGGTTTGGTAGCCAACATCTTTACTACTGAGCTACTGACTTTCGGAAAAAGGCGCTGTACTTTTAATTTCAAACTGACTTGAAATCAAAGTGAATAGGTGCCCTTCAAGATACATATAATTTTTTTATTCATCTTTTTGTTGATGTACCTCTAATCTGGTCCTGTCAACACCTGGTGGAAGTTTACTGCGCCCTCTGTGGGTCACAACCAGCATTTCATATGGATATATCTAAAGGGAGGGAAAATCATGAAGTTTTGTGAATATTATATGCAGTACTTGTCCTTTTTGTTTCACTAGACACAGAAAACTGTCCATCTCACACACCAATGGCTTGCTCAAGAGAGAATGCATACTACATGCTCAACCTCCAAAGTTTTCAGTTCGATATTAACTACAGTGATACAACCTTAGTGAATTCTACATTCAATGGAAGCAACATGAAATGTGAGTGAACGTATGGCATTGCGTTAGAAAATAAAAAATGGCATGAAAACTTTGGAGGTGTTCTTATTGTGTGTTAAGGCCGAAACATACTCTGCGCTAGTACGTGAACGCAGACACTTCTAGCAACTCAAGCTTAGTGCCACAAGGGGCAATATAGCAGACATTAGTGTGAACAGTCCCCTCTTATGGTGAGTTTTACTACTATCAAAAATGGATTTAAAGAGAATATTGCTGAGCAAGTATGTTAAATATATTTAAAGCAACTTGCATGAATAATAGCACATCCGGTTTAATAGTACAGACTTATAAAGGTAACTCTTTCGCCCCTTTGATTACTGAGGTTTGTTACCACTACAGTAACGCAAGAACACAAGTTAAGCTTGTCCATCTGGACCACACGCATACTGCGTACTCATACTTGCGTAAAACTTGTTTCTGGCCTTAGATTCAAGTTACTGTGTCTGCCTCACCTTCTGTTCCAGAATACTAGGAAGAGAGATTCCTCTGTCGATTCTCGCATTCTGTGGATCACCATTCTAATCCAAATGACCCCCAGGACAAAGGAGACCAAAATGAGACCGCAAATTTAAAGAGGGGAGGGGGGGGGGGGGGGGGGGGGGGGGCCTCACTACATCCACAGTAATGAAAGTCATTTGACTCATTATTAATAAGCATGCTTACAGAATGAAGTCAGAAGCCATGGTTAAAAGGATAGTTCACCCAAAAAATGAAATTTCTCTCATCATTTACTCACCCTCATGCTAGCCCAGATGTGGATGACTTTCTTCTGCAGAACACAAACTAGAAGAACATTTCAGTTCTGTTGGTCCATACAATTCGAGTGAATGGTGACCAGACTTTTCATCTCCAAAAATCACATAATGGCAGCTTAAAAGTAATCCATATGACTCCAGTGGTTTAATGTCTTCAGAAGCATTGATTTTTGGACCTTCAAAGTTCTGTCCACCATGCACTTGCATTGTATGGACCTACAGAGCTGAAATATTCTTCCAAAAATCATTGTTTGTGTTCAGCAGTAGAAGAAAAATTAATACACATCTGGGGTGGTATGGTATGAAAGTGAGTAAATAATAAGAGAATTTTCATTTTGGGTGAACTATTCCTTTTAAAGGTGTGTATGCTAATGTCTGCTATTCAGTGCAAAGATACATTAATAGCAGTAAGAGGCAAACAGGAAAGAATATGGTGTCCATTAATTGACCATCTGTCGGCATATTCTAAAATGCCATAGTCATGCGTATTAAATTTAATTAACAAAACCATCTTACCTGTACACCTATGGAATGTACAAACAAAAAGATAATAATGTGTTAAAAGTATTAAATAATTTTGGAAATATTCTGAAAGAAAAAGGCTATTTATAATATGTGGAAATATTCGTATACAGTATGTGGACAGATAGTTTTTTTTTACATTTTGCCTGCTCGTGCAAACTAAAACATTACCTATTTTTGCTTTTCCATTGTCTGTGGAGGTAAAGTCTGCTGATTGCAGCTACATGAATCAGGAAAAAGAATTACACCCATTAGAGATCATTAAAGGGATAATTCGAACCAAAGATCTGTCATCATTTACTCGCCTTTTTATAGTTTCAAACCCATATTACTTTTTACCATCCATGGAACACAAAAGAAGAGAATGTTAGTCTTAGTCAACATTCACTGTTATTGCATATTTTACTATTCAATGAAAGTGAATGTGACGGAGGCTATAGCCCAAATTATACTTGTATTTTAACGTGTACGCTAGCATATGCGTACACGCGTGACGTTAATTTTGTCATCAGCAGAGTGACCGAGCACTGTGCCCGTGCAGCCAGATTTTTCTAACCGTGTGTCCTCTGCACTCATCCTCTGTTCATGTGCCTGAAATTGTTTGAACTAATTAGTGGGTCCACAAGGTGGCATCACCTACCGTTGTGCCCGGTAGGGCTATGGCGTTCATGAAGAACTGCAAAAAGATGTCGTAAACGCTGGTGAACAACAGGAGACGAGGGTGGACACAACAACAGTGGATGTGCATTAAAATATTCTGCCTAACATTAAGTTTTTTGTGTTCTATATTCGAAATAAAGTCATTTAAAAGGGCTTAAAATAAATTGCTTTTGGCACAAGAAACTTTGATATAATTACTAGGGCTGTCGATTTAATGTGTTAATTTATTGTGATTAATTAAACCTATAAAAAATTCTGCGTTAAAAAAATGCCATCACATAATCATGCCCTCAGACTGTAGTGAGCAATTCAAGCTTGAAGCACCACATTTATGTTTTCAGCAGGGGGCAGTAAGCACAACTCTAGCTGTATAGATGTGCAACAAAGAGGCAACAAAGCACACATACAGACTGCAGACAGCTCAAAATAAGGACTTGTTCTTGCATTCAAACACAGCTGGACAGAGTGCAACTCCGAATTCAGGGGTCTAAAGACGTGTTTTTCTAAGTTTTAAACTAATTTTAACTTGACACATTCTCCTAAAACACTGTTTTTATGACACGACGAAGTCAAAATGAGATGCTCCAAAAGCCTCCGACAGGCTTATGTTCAATTATATGAGAATAAATAATATTTTGGCTTCTAAAGCCACTTTTTATAATGACTAATGAATTCTAACTTGTCTGCTACAATAATGTAATGCATTTAAATTATTTGAATGATTATATTTATTGTATATATTATATTTCAAATTATTTAAATATGATTCTAATTATTGAATCATTATATGTTGAATTTTATTTTGGGGGCCTTTACCTGCAAATATTGATATATGCGTTTAATTGCATAAATTGATCGGGAAATCATGTAATTAACTTAATTAAAGGGCACCTATTATACTGCTTTTCACAAGATGTAATTTAAATCTTTGGTGTTCCAGAATTAGTCTATGAAGTTTCAGCTCAAAATACTCTACAGATCATATATTATACCATGTTGAAAATGCCAATTTTTGGGTGGGAATAAAAACGAGCTGTATTTGTGTGTCTTTAAATGCCAATGAGCTGGTGCTCCCCGCCCCGTATCATGGGTGGAAACTTTGCGATGTGTCTGCCTGGAGTCATTACACTGACATCCACTTCACAACACACACTACAGTGCTTCCGTTTCTGTGAAAATGATGGAGATGCTATTTACGCTATTTGATGTACAAAACAAGCCAAGATGGAACTTGTGACAGAAATTAAGTATTTTTCAGTCTAAGTAAGGTGCATTTTAATTAAAGCACGTCAAAAGCACGTCAAATCTTATCTATCACCAAAACACAGCAAGCGCTTTTCATGAGGAGTTCAAAGCGGTACCTGGTGGCTTCACGATTGCTATAGCAAAGCGAATAGCTACAGTCTGCCAGCTGATTAATATTGTGGAGGATTAGATTTTAAGAGATTTAATGGTAGCCTGGAGAGGTGAGGTATCCAAGCCACATCAGTTATTTACTGGGGTACCTCAGGGATCAGTGCTTGGGCCACTTCTCTTCTCTATATACACAACACCACTGGGACCCATCATTCAGCCACATGGTTTCTCTTACCACTGCTACGCTGATTACACACAACTCTAATTGTCTTTCCAGCCCAACGACACCACAGTGACTGCTCGAATCGCTGCCTGCCTGGCAGACATCTCGGCCTGGATGAAGGAACAACACATGCAACTCAACCCAGCCAAGACCGAACTCCTTGTCTTTCCAGCCAACCCTGCTGTTGAATACAACATCACCGTGCAGCTGGATACAACTACAGTATCGCCTTCCAAAACGGTCAGAAATCTAGGGATAACCATTGATAACAAACTACATTTCACTGATCACATCTCAAAGACTGCAAGATCTTGTAGATTTACACTCTACAATATCAGGAAGATAAGACCTTTCCTCTCTGAACATGCCACACATGTGCTTGTTCAGTCACTTGTCATAACTAGTCTGTACTACTGTAACTCTCTCATTGCAGGCCTCCCTGCATGTTCAATTAGACCTAGGCAAATTATCCAAAATGCAGAAGCACGTCTGGCCTTTAATGAACCAAAGAGAGCACGTTACACCACTCTTTGTCTCTCTCCACTGGCTGCCTATTGATGCACGTATTAAATTCAAGGCTCTGATGCTGGCATACAAAACAGTCACTGGGTCTGCTCCAGCATACAGAAATAATTTCTGCAGAACTACACGCCCACCAGAAGCCTGCGGTCAGCTAAGGAATGTCACCTTGTCATACCAACACAAAGAGGCACCAAAACACTTTCCCGGACTTTCAGTTTCATCATACCACATTGGTGGAATGACCTTCCCAACTCCATCAGTGAAGCTGACTCACTCTCCGTCTTCAAAAAACTACTTAAAACACATCTTTTCCATGAGCACTTAACCAGTCACTAAGTTGCACTTTAATCTGTTTTGAATACTATTCTGATGCTAGTGAAACATTGTGGTATGGCACTTTTATACCACCGTCTCCTTAAGATGACTCGCTTATGTTTTCCTCTTTTGTAAGCTCCTTTGTATAAAAGCATCTGCCAAATGAATAAATGTAAATGTAAATTTAATGCCCATTGCGATGAATATGCAACCTATGGGGAGACGTTAGTTTTTCAATTAGCCAAACTCCCAATTAGACTTTGGGAATAGTTTAATGTTGGTGCCATTTCAGTGCATTTCTATGTTTAAAATGTGGAAGGCTTTGTTTGCATATGCTTTGTTTCTTTTTTCCTAAGAAGGAAATAAATCAATTTTGACAGGAAAATAAGAATACAGAGTCAAATTTCAACACTTACAAAATCTGCGATTAATCGCGATTAACTGCGAAAACGTATGCGATTAATTGCGATTAAAAATTGTTGACTGACAGCACTAATAATAACAAAACATTTGTAAACATTATAAGATGACCTCTTTAAATATGAATTCAAAAATAAACTATCACTCCTACCCTAGTGAGGCCTGTTCGAATGCAAGGGGGTAAAGAGGCGGATTTGTGTGCACTGGCTGATGATCCTGCAATGAAACATGAAAGAACAGTGGTCATTTTGAGATTGAGCTATCCAATATAGGTAATTCATCATTTGAACACTGGGTGTCCTCTGTGACCTGCTGGATGGGGCAACGTGCATTATATACTCTTCGTGCATTATGTACTTTTAAAGATCAGCAGAATGCAGTGCATTTCCTGATTGCATACAAACATTATATGGATGCACATGGACATACAGTACACCCATAAAATAGGACACAAACCCACACTTACTGTTGAATCTTTAAGGTAATACAATGTAAAAAAGTTTTTTCATTTAAAAAGTAATCTTGACTTTTAATATATGGATCTACTATATCAAGAAGGTTCTGGTTATATATATTAAAGAGATGGTTCACCCAAAAATGAAAATTTTGTCATCATTTACTCACCCTCATGCTGTTCCAAACCCATATAACTTTCTATCTTCCATAGAAAACAAAAGGAGATGTAAAGCAGTATGTTAGTCTCTGTCACAGTTTGCTTTCATTGCCACTTTTTCCATACAATAAAAAGTGATTTGAATAATTATTGCTCTTATTTTTTTGGGGGGGGGTGAACTATCCCTTTCAATCTTCCTAAATCACTTGTAGTGTATTAGGTTTTCTACAACAGATTGTTTTCAAATTAAATCATTCAAACACAATTTGTATGCAGCTTTGAACACATCACATACCCAAGTTTATGTTTGTCCCATCTGGCAGGGAACGTGTTTTTCTGCGGATGAGCACTGATTTCTCTATTTCCTCCTTCAGGATCAATTTGCCCAAGTTGGACTGTATCTGAAAAACAAACAGGCCAGTCATGATTAGAGAGCTGCATTAAGGCCTCATGTGCATGCCTATCCTTCAAGCAATCAATTTAATGGCCCCAAAACAAAATACTTAATCATCAAGCTGTAGAGAAATTAATCCCAGTCCTGCTTTATTCTAGACAGACTCAAGACGGTGAATGACAGTGTTGGGGGTAACGTGATAAAAGTAACGCGTTACGTAATCAGATTTCTTTTTCGAGTAACGAGTAAAGTAACACAATATTTTAGACCCTAATATTTGAGTTACTTTTTAAATAAAGTAATGCGTTGCTTTTGTACTCCTCTACTGTTCCTGTATTGCGACAAATTTGGAGTAAAAGCGTGCAAACTTCGGGGCGTAGACAGTGCATGATTGGTATTGTAGTTCTAGAGTGTGACGCCAGAGACTATTTAGCAGATAGAGACGAGTCACTCCTATTTAAATGAATGGGAGAAATTGGAACACCCAACCAAGAAGCTCTAGCCCCCAAAAGTCAATAGATGTATAAAGGAAGTCCCACCTTGTAGGTAAAACAGCCAATCACCTTTTAGATACCGACATCGCCTGTCAATCAACTTGCTAACAAGCATGTGCATTTCGTGTTTTAGTGTAATATGAGGACAACATTCGGTTTCATGTGTTAAAACACACTGCATTAAAAAAAATCAGTAAATGCATTTTAGCTTATACAAGGATTATACGACTAGTCTTCCACTGGACATGACATGATACATAGGGTGAAATACTCACTCAGTTCACTAACTTATGCCACCGAACTGCTCCATGTTACAGCTCCCTGTAACTGGGAGAATGGGATGAGAAAATATTCTGGATCGGTCGCTTCTGCGCAACGTTCTACATCGATTGTGTACGCAGAGAAAACGTCTTAGTTTCTAAAAAGATTCTACATTTTTTTATATAATAAACAAGTAGCTTGATTCATGAAACAAACCGTTTTTATTACATTTTGGTAGCATTAAAAATGATTCCATTCAAGTTGTTTCAGCATGTACCTTTGAAGTTATGGTATCTGTATGCACCGTGGATCAAATCAAAACAAGCATGCACTGAGATGACTTAAGTGAAAAATATTAATTTATTCATCAGACTTATTCCTTGAACATGTAAGGCTGGCATTCCCCACTGAATTTTATCTTGACTTTTAAAAAACATCTTAAGTTGACTGACATTGTCGATGGGCACAGCACATGACATATGATGCAGGTTTAAGTGTTGGACTTTGCTGCTTTAGGATCTTTATTCGTGTTGGCTGCCATGCTGATGGAAAATCAAATATGCATATTCATGTTATTAATTCTTTAATATAAATATGATATGAAGACCTACTTTCTAAATATCTATATAGTTTGTTTACTATGTTGTTTTGACATGAGTGTTGTACAGTAGCTAGCATGACCTGTAATGTCTCTTGTATGCAATGCGTACAGCGTTTAATAATGTGTATTAAAAATCTTTGATGCTTGGCCAGTCTCAAAGCCCACGGTACGAGCCCGGGCTGTCCAGTGACGATAAGTGACAGTGGCAATGATAGTCATGTGAAATATTTATTTGAGCACTTGAATTGGTCAGCGAGAATGACTATTTAGCAAAACGGTAAAAGCTTATTTGAAATTATCTATGCAAAATCTAATTAATTCATGAGCTTCACCATTTTGTAACATCACAGCCAGCATGTCAAGACTTTCTGCTCAAACCTTTTGAAGTTCCTGTTCTTGCAGTCTCTTTGCATCTTCAGTAAGGTCCTCAAAATCATCGTCCTCGATTGGTTTCCCCTCCTCAACTGCCTTCCTCCTCCACTCTATCTCTAAAAGAGGTATTGACAGGATTAAAAAAGAAAAGCATCTTCCTTCCGTCCTATATGTCTATGTACCAATTAAATATATTACATTAAATGTTTCCATTAAAACATGACTTCTTCACCATAATAGTTTAAGACCAGCTATTGATTAATTCCTTGACACGATTAATTCACCATAACAGTTTAAGACCTGTGTAGACAAGCCATGCTGTTAGGGTTAGGACTAACTGTTTAGTACTGGTTTGGAGCTGGTCTAGCTAGCTGACCAGAATAGCCAAGTGTCACAAAATGCAAAGGCAGGTCCCAAAAGCAGAGTTAAAAAAGGGGATTTTTTTAAAATCAAAAAACAAAAACCGGGGCCTGGGTAGCTCAGCGAGTATTGACACTGACTACCAGCCCTGGAGTCACGAGTTTGAATCCAGGATGTGCTGAGTGACACCAGCCAGGTCTCCTAAGCAACCAAATTGGCCCGGTTGCTAGGGTGGGTAGAGTAACATGGAGTAACCTCTTCGTGGTCGTGATTAGTGTTTCTCGCTCTCAATGGGGCATGTGGTAAGTTGTGCGTGGATCGCGGAGAGTAGCATGAGCCTCCACATGCGAAGTCTCCACGGTGTCATGCACAACCAGCCACGTGATAAGATGGGCGGATTGACAGTTTCAGAAGCGGAGGCAACTGAGACTTATTATCTGCCACCCGGTTTGAAATGAGTAACCGCGTCACCAAGACGACCTACTAAGTAGTGGGAATTAGGCATTCCAAACTGGGAGAAAAGGGGTTGAAAATAATAATAATAATAAAAAAAAACAACATAAAGTTCCCACAAGGGGTAAAAACAAAAATAAACTACCCCAAAGGGGAACATGGGTAATCCAGGCTGGGGCAGAGGGGAAACAGGACCCACCGGACCGAAACAGGAACCAAGTGGGGGAAACAGGACTGACAGGGAAGACTGAAAACAAGACCAATGTATAGGACCGACTGTAATACACACAAGACGGCAAGTAATGTGGCCAAGATGACATAAGTGCGATGCACCCACGTCAATAACAGACAGACATGGAGCACGAGTGTCCGGATCCCGACACAGACCGAAACCGAACCAGGCAGGGAGTCGGGATACAGAAACCATGCTCCCGACATGAAACAAGACAGACCGAAGAGCGCACGGCAGGGAATAAAACTGAAACCGTGCGCTTGCACAAAGACAGACAACGAAACACGAGACGATGATGCCATGGTCCTGTCAAACCAAAACCCAGGCTGACAGAGAGACAGGACCGTGACACCAAGGTTTTCACCAGCAAAACTTAGCTGGTGAAGGTGATACGCCCCTGCATACACCCAAAATTTGAAAGAGGAGTAGATTAGTCTGGATAAGACACAGTATATAAGACTGAGAGATGTGAACTTGTATTAATGAAAGTGGGTGTGCATTTACCCATAGTAGCTAGAGAGGGTGGACAGGGCCAGTACTCTGTCTCTATCTTTGAAGGCTGGTTGGGATCAGGTGGCTGGGCTGCTGGGAACTTGGAGGACTCAATGATATTATCCTGTTTATAATTGGATGTTCCAGTTTCTCTGTCTGAAGAGAGGGAGATGATAAACAAACAAACAAAAAAATCACCAGCACAATATTACCAGTCAGTATATTTGAAAATCGATTCTATATGTAGTTAAACTGTCCCTTGATAAAGACCTCGGTATACTTAAAAACATAATAAATAAATAATAAAGAACAAATACCGTGTTTATAAATCGGAGGCTTCATATAGATGTTTGAACCACTGTCTGAAATAAAATTCATTAAAAATCATATAATGGTGCAATAGATGTACAGTTGTAATGCAATAGTTGTGCAGTTACAGTAGAAATAGACACCCATATTTCAATGGTTATGTAAAAAAATAAACATTATTTGGTTAAAAAAAACAACTTTCATTAATTGTCTGACCTGGTCTGTGAAAGTGCTGCAAGGGGCCCTTGGATGTGAGGCTGACCTTGCGAAGCTGCACTGTGGAGCCCATGCTGGATCCTCCAGGAGACCCCTGCTCGGACCCCTCCTTTGCCTCTTTTGAGGCAAAAATCTAAAGAAACAAGAAAGTTGCAAGCATATAACATGCCTTCTATTGTTCCATAATGTTCAAAATGAAATGTTTATTCTTATGGTATCATAACCTTTTTTGTGCTTTGATCCATAGTGCGAATATTGACAACATAGGCACAACTCATGTTAACAAAAGCAAGACCTTCATATTTCACTTCCTGCATCAATAAAATGAAACCACAAACTTATGCCCGATTGTAAATCATGCTAACAGCAGCTAGTTTTATGCCATTCTTCATTGCTAAGCTACCAAGTAATATGTAGGTTCTATAACTCAAATATTACCATGAACTCAAAATGTTCAAGAATATAATATTTTATCTTCTAAATTCCCATTTGATTCCCTTTGATTCCAATTAAACACCATCATAATTTCAGTGAAAATAATTCTGAAATAGTCCTTCATTGATTGAGTGGATCAATAAAGCATTAAAAAAACTTTTCTAAAGGGATCGTTTACCCCAAAATTAGAATTCTGTCATCATTTATTCACCCTCATGTTGTTCCAAACATTAATAGCTTTCTCTCTTCTGCGGAACACGTGTGAAAAAAAGATGCACTGAGAGTGAATGGTGGCTGAAACTAACATACTGCCAAACACTCCTTTTGTGTTCCACAGAAGAAAGAAAGTCATACGGGTTTCACACAACATGAGTGTGACACAATGATGACAGAATTTCAATTTGGGGAGAACTATCTCTTTCATTTTTCAGGGAGATTAATGTGGTAGTTAAAGCTAGTGACCAGTGACTATCCTGATGGAAAGGCTTGATGTCTCACCTCAGGAGAAGGAGGGGGCGAGATGGAATGAGGTGACATTGATCTCTGGAGGAGACAGGGAGAGAAAACAGAACACACACATACATGCATTGTCTTCAAGGCCTGACATTCAAATGGCTCAATACTCTATATCAGACACACAAGCATACACACAACACATCATTTAACATGCATTAACATAGTCTGACAGACTGAATGATACATATTATAGTTAAAAGCTACATCTCAAGCTACATAAATCTATATTCCTGTTCTCCAGAAAACATATATTGATTTTACTCTAAAAGAGCTGTTGTACAACATGCAATAAACCTTTTCAAATGCATCCCGATGGAACAATGAAACTAAGACATGATCTAAAAAGAGACTCGGGGGCAAATTCACTAAACAGTTGTGGCGCAGTTTGCGCGTGGTATTTCAGTGCAAAAACTTGCACCTTATTCACCAACCACATAAAATTCTGTTTAACCAGCAGCGAAATGCGCGGAAATAGCGCTCCGCTGTATTTAAGTAGTTGTCATTCTTTTAAGTGCAAACACGCCTCCTTTCTACACAAATGAGGTTTCTTAAACTGTGCCTCATTCACAACATTCAGTGCTATTTGCCTGCCGCAATTAATGCCACGCATTCATTTCTGTACATCATGGCAGCAATAATTCAGCAAATGATGATTAAATGATGGAGAAGAGCATTATAACAAAACATGTGGTGTAGTCAAGTGCACTTCAGATGTCTGGATTGCAGTGGTGGAGAAATGCAGAACATTCCCAGTGAAGCATGCCAGATCCCAATAATCTGCTTAATTCGCCATCACCTACAGTAGGACTCACAAACAGCCCCCATGTTGGGAAATTGCGCTGTGCAAATTGCATTAGTCACACATTTTTTCCAATGTGTTTGCACCATTACTTGATTTGCAGATTAGCATTAGTGAAACGAGGGCTAAAACAATGCAGACAGCATGTGCAAATAAACAATGCTGTTGAATGTTGAATTTATATAGTGCTTTTTCTGACACTACACTCAAGGGACTCTCCTAAACCTCCACTAGTGTGCAGCATCCACCTGGATGATGCGACGGCAGCCATAGTGCAACAGTACGCTCACCACACACTAGCTAATGGTGGTGAGGAGAGAGTAGAGTTATAGAGCCAATTTACGGATGGGGGTTATTAGGGATTAATGGGCGCAATACATTCTTAGTGAATTCCCCCCTAATTCTCTTTGGTTTGCTAACCTCTCTGCATTTGGAGAGACCTATCCGATCCAGGGCAGAGATATTGAAATGTGGCTCGTATACCATCAGATCTGGCCGTTCCACCTCAAGTATGGCTTTGTCTTTGGGGATGGCTGCCAAGTCCTTATATCCAATAACCTGATTGTCCATTCTTGCCTTTGGGGAAAGAGAGAGAGTGTAAAAACAGCTCGATTTGTAGAGAAAGAAATAGTTGTCATCTGAAATGCCATGGGGGGGGGGGGGGGGGGGTTCCTTGAAACTGGGATATCGAGCAGGTGCTTTAAGCTAGATAACAGAAAGGAATTTGTTATCTTTGCAACCGAAAGCTTTTGACTTTTTAGGCCAGAATCATACCATAATTATAAGGACTATTTGACTAAGCTTTGGCAAATTTAGCTAAAATCATGATATATTGTGCACAAATCTGATGGACTAAAACTAAATGACATACCACGATAGAGGTGGCCGGTGAGCCAGGTGCACTAGGACCACGGGAGGACGGGGCCGTCCCTACCTGCAGAAGTAGGCCAAATCAGAGGTCACAGGTCATAATTTAACTGCTTTGATTTAATGACAAGTTGTTAATGAAAACTAAGATCAATATCTAATATTATCAATAAAACGGATGACATATCTGTCACTTTCCCACACCCCCTTTCATTTCTTACTAAGTGAAAAAACCAGCACACCTGATCATACTTTAATGGTTTTAGAGGGACAGATATAAAATACAGTGGATCAGCATTTAAAAAGGTAAAACATATCATAAAACCAATTTTAATGATCAAAATTGTCCATCAATTTAAACAGCATATTCAATAAAGCATCATAACATCCACATATTACCTTCTGCATTACTGGAGCAAACTATAAAACCCCGTCTTTTGTTGTTCCAGTCACACAGTTCTGCAATAAAGCATAAAAGGGGCAACTGTGAATTGAAAATGGAAGCAAATTAGTTTATGGATCTTAAGAGGCAGCAGAAATTCAATGGTACTTTTAGACATGCTATGCTGAAGTTGGACAAATTTATTTGTGGCACTTGCTGAGGCAAGCAGCATTATTACTATTGCTCATACTTAACGTTATGGGTTTTTTCAAACCCCTAAACCAAAGTATTACTCTTTGGCATGTAACTATCCCACACATTTGTGCTATAGACATAACCGATCTGTCGTGTGCCTTAAAGGGATAGTTCACCCAAAAATTACATTTCTCTTATCATTTACTCACCCTCATGCCATCCCAGATGTGTATGACTTTCTTTCTTATGGTGAACACAAACGAAGAACATTTGCATAACATTTCAGGTCCATACAATGCAAGTGAATGGTGGCCAGAACTTTGAAGCTGCAAAAAGCACATAAAGGCAGCATAAAAGTAATCCCTATGGCTCCAGTGTTTTAATTCATGACTTCAAAAGTAATATGAAGAAATAGGTGAGAAACAGATTAATATTAAAAACAGAGAACAATATTAAGGTCCTTTTTTATCAATCTCCACTCCACTTCTTTATGCATTTGCATATCGCCACCTGCTTGACAGGGAGGAGAATTTATTGTTAAAAAGGTACTTCAATATTGATCTGTTACTCACCCACACCTATCATATCACTAAGACATGGATTTAACCACAGGAGTCTTGTGGATATCTTTTATGCTGCCTTTTTATGCTTTTTGGACTTTCAAACCATTCACCACCATTCAATTGCATTATATGGACTTACAGAGCTGAGATATTAATTTGAAATCTTTGTTGGTGTTCAGCAAAAAAAGAAAAAGAAAGTGATACACATCTGGGATGGCATGAGGGTGAGTAAATGATAAGTGATTTTCCATTTTTGGGAGAACCATCCCTTTATTGTCACAATAACAACAACAATAACAAAAACAGGTGAAAAAATCCCATACACGTACATTCATAGTATACATTTTGCAACAGTCTAACAACAACCCACAACATTCTAGCATTGTGGTGGTAAGTTTTGGACAAATTTTCTTCATAAAATGTAAAGATATAGTTTAAGTATGCGCTTGTACAATGCTCTGCTATGTTTTGATATAATACAATATAGACCACAATATTACAAAGATTAAACATAAAATGACATTGTCTGTTATTTCCAAAACAGCTTGATACAATTCAGTGCAGTTAATCTGAATTCCATCTGAATGTTGCTGTTTGGGCATAAAACATCACATTAACCCATCTGACATTAAAAGAACGTTTCACCAGAACAGTCCAGAAATGTAGGTAATCCATTTATTTTCAACACACCCACAGATATCAGGCACATTTCATAATTTCCCAGAGGATATTAAGATAACAAGGTTATTCAAAATGTTGCATCTGTAACTGCAAACATGTTGTATTCAGAAATGCATATCCTTTGTTTTATGGTAGAAAGATACCACATAATTCCTCTTAAACAGACAGTTCATCCAAGAATGAAAGTCCTGGCATAATTTACTTACCCTCATGTTGAAACAAACCCATATCATTTTCTTTCTTATATGGAATACAAAAGGAGATATTTTGCAGAAGATATATGGAGAAAACATGCAATGAAATTAATGTTGACTAAGACTTTGGAACAAAATGAGTAAATTATAGTAGAATTTTCATTTTGGGTTCAACTATCCCTTTAACAGCTGCTTTCAGAATGAATAGACCTTGTATACAGCGGTGCCATCTTTGATTTTGGATAGCTTTATACAGTGCATGTGATTGAAGAGACTGTATGTCTATCCCTCACATCTTAAGTTTTTCATTCACATCAAAAGTCCATGATGGCGCTACTATAAATAAGGTCTACAGGCATGAAGGAGAGTCGTCTGATTTCCACTAAAGGGATCAGTGGACTAATGACTTTCTGAAATGAGACTAATTTATTGAATGCAGCAATATACTGTTAGTGTGGGGGAAGGGAAGGGACATCAAGCTTGCTCACCCAATTTCACCTTAACCAGCTTTACGGTCCAATAGAAATCTCAGATATGAGCTATGCTACATTGTCCAGTGAATTTACTAGGTTCTATCTAGCATCAAAAACATTTGAATGAGCAAAAGTGGGAACGGAAGACAGTTGGTTTTGGGTTGGCACTCACTCACTGAGCTAATTAGCTTTCACGGTCATTTCAATTTCATATAAGTTCGAGGAACCAACATCCCAGAATATTTTGTGACAGGACTCTCACTCGCCTAGGAAACAAGCTCTGAGTAGAGTACAAGAGCCTCAAGGCATTTAAAATCCAATTATTCGGGTCAAAATTTGTAGATAATGAAGCTCTATTAGCAAAAATTTATTTTTGATCCAAATTCGGGGCAAGTTCTCACTAGGAGCTATTTTTTTTAATTTTTTTTAGTTTGTTTTGAGTACTCATGACTCTCACATGAGAGGTGTCAGCTTTGCTGTTGGAGAAACACAAAAAAATAAATCATCTTTACACATAACAGTTATGAGAAAATCTTATGAAGAAATCTCTGGGTCATTTTTCACCAAAGAGAAAAAGTTATATTTTCGAAAAAAGCATACATATTAAAGCATATTTAATTCATTAAGAATTTTCACTGTGACATGTAAAATCCAAATGTTATAACTGTAATTTGTATTAAAAGATATATTACAATATAATATAGTTTTCATTACTGTAATGTGAAAAATCTTATTATTATTACTGTAATTTGAAAAAAATACAAAAATCTCATCTTCATTACTGTAATGTGAAAAATCTTATTATTATTCCTGTAATTTGAAAAAAATAAAAAAATCTCATCCTCATTACTGTAATGTGAAAAATCTTATTATTATTACTGTAATTTTAAAAAAAATCTCATCCTCATTACTGTAATGTGAAAAATCTTATTATTATTACTGTAATTTTAAAAAAATACAAAAATCTCATCTTCATTACTGTAATGTGAAAAATCTTATTATTATTCCTGTAATTTGAAAAAAAATACAAAAAATCTCATCCTCATTACTGTAATGTGAAAAATCTTATTATTATTATTCCTGTAATTTGAAAAAAATACAAAAAATCTCATCCTCATTACTGTAATGTGAAAAATGTTATACTAGGCTTAAATTGTAAAAAAAAAAAAAGGTCCAGAAAGGATTTGTTTCATTAAAGGCAGTATAACAAATTCTACCATGATGTATACTTACAAATGCACTTCACAAATGCACAATTGTTTTTGTTTTTTTGTTTTTTCCTTTTTTCTCCCAATTTGGAATGCCCAATTCCCAATGTGCTTTTAAGTCCTCGTGGTGGCGTAGCGATTCACCTCAATCCGGGTGCCACCTCAATCCCAGTTGCCTCTGTGTCTGAAACCGCCAACCCAAGAAAATCTTATCACATGGCTTGTTGCACGTGTGGAGGCTTCACGCCATCCATGCTCAACAAACCACGCGCCCCACCGAGAGCGAACCACATTATAGCAATCACGAGCAGGTTACCCCATGTGACTCCACCATCACTAGCAACAGGGCCAGTTTGGTTGCTTAGGAGACCTGACCCCAGGAGTGTTAGCTAGCGTCTTTTACCACTGAGCTACCTACTGAGAATGTTTTTTTTTTTTTTAGATATAAGGGTCAAACATGACCTGCTCATTTATTTGCAGTTTTCATGGGATTCATCCAACATAATATAATGAGAATTCAAAATTATAGTTCGAGATGGCTAATTTGAAATAAATCACCAACCAATCATACACGCTTCCCTCGTCTACTTCAAAACCCTCATATTTCATTTCTTCCATCATATGCATTTTATCAATTACAATCAATTACAATCAAGGTCACAGGTTGAAGTTTAAGGTTAGGTTTAGGTATGCGGTTCATATATCACAAACACGCACGTTCTGAACCCGGAAGTTTCACTCAATTCCATCATACACAAAAGGGCCTCAAGTTCTATCATATTTAGTTTTAAGGTCTTCGTAAGGTGTTACACTTCTTTGTCAGAGTGTAAAACAAAGGTTTGCACCTCCATGCTTCCCAGTAAAAGACAAAAAGCAGTAGGTCATGATTTCTAATTCTGTACCAGCATCACTGTTACTATTATTCTAACAATATATTTTCCCCTTGTCTGATCTCAGCCATTAAGAGCTGTCCTGGCTAGTTAGGATGGTTACTGATCAGCTCAGGTCAGGGTCCACTCATGCATGAAGGACGTTGTGAGACCTTTTGTGTGCTACAGAAGCTCAGCACCTCTTTACTGACAAGATTGATCACCCTGAGCACAATGTAAATGAACTCTCATCTGAGACGGAGGGACCCATCTGCATCAAGCTGTCTGTAATTCAAATTCAATCTGGATAAAAGGGGGTCCCTGAGCACAACGCTCTGATAAAGTTTGATTTACCAGTGATTCACATGCTTGGGGGAACATGTAGTCCTTCAATAGATACTCTAAGTATATGGGTAACCTATATTTCAATTTGCAAGCATGGTCTATCTCTACCAACTTGCTAGTTATTTACTGTATGGTCAAAACCAGGGCCGTAACCACTATAGACACCAATTTAGACTTCCACTCCCAATATTCAGACTCTTTAAACTGACCCCCACTTCCATTTTTATATGATGTAGTTTGAAGAGAATTGCTGGTGCACATCACAGGTAACCTCAAAATGGAGCCATCTGCTGTTCCAGCAGGAATTTGATACTGCAAATAATAACACCATGTACTTATTTCAATGACAGACTTCTAAATAGGCAACATTTTATTGGAATATAAAAGGCAAAGATGATGTCATCGAAATGATGACCCAACGATTTTAAGGATGAACTGGGTGACAGCAATGGATCAGATACACAGAAATCTGTGGAAAAGGAATTTGGACAATATTTTGAAGACCCCAAGACATTGAGTTTTCTTTCTTGTGTTGACACATTTCCTTTAAAACAGGAAGTTAAGGAGGGACATATCGAACACCTCCACCTTGAATGGGAAAAGACCGAAACCTCAAAACGGCTGGTCAATATTACGAGCAAACAAGACATTTCAAATCAGCAATAACATTTGACAACAATCAACAATCAGCTCAGATCAAACTCAAAAACTAGAGTAGTCCAGTTAATGATTTTATGCATTGCACTCCTGCCACACGATTGGCTGATTAGATAATCACATGACTAAGCCGGTGTACAGGTGTTCCTAATAAAGTGCTCAGAGAGTGTATATGGCCACAAAGCTAATTGACATGAACTAAAATCCACAAAACTCCATTGGTGTCTTTAAGATCCACTTAATGTCTACATGCTTATAACTTATGAACAGCACGTACATTACTATCAGTATAAAATATCAACTATTATAAAACATACTGATCAAACTCCTAAGAAAACAGAATATATCATCCTTTACCTTACCTAATAAGAAGCAAAGTTTCAGATCTGTTATAATGCTTCTTAACCGGCCACTACAGAAAAGGGAGATTGTTATTAAGGAAGCGAGGCAGTGCACACATGAGATCAAGTGCATGCCTGTATGTCCTATCAAAGAGGGAGTTTTAACGTGCATGAGTAAGCAGTGAGGAAATATGAATGTAAACCCTCACACCCTTATTGAAGCAATAAAATAAAGACCACCTTCTAACGTAATCACAATCACACATGTCAAACCATGAAGCTTTCCCTTCCTTGAAATCGTCCTTTTCTTTAATTAAATGAAAGCTATGCTATCCTGATATTTAGCCCTATGCAGTTTATGACTGAAATGTATTAATTTTTGTTTGTTTTTCTTTTCTTTATTTTAGTTAAACCAAAGCGAATCTTTATTCATATGTATATTATATATTATTTCAAATTCAAATTAAAATCAAAAACATGCAAATATACAATTGTAACTCTCCAACAGTTAAAATCACAAATCCTCTTGAAATTGTCCAAGCAAGAGACAACATCACACTGGACCATTGTAAATTATTTGAATTAATTGCGAACATATGGTACATATAAATAATAATTTGGTTTGGTTTACCCAAAATAAATAAATAAAGTTATTTCACTTGAACTGAAAAGTTATCTTTATTGTATTCCATATTTCATTCATAAACTGTACAGAACTCAGCATAAAGATACTATAGATCTCAATAGATTAAAACAAAATAATCAAATAAAACGGAGAATTTTAAGGAAGGATAGCTTTAAAATTACCAGAATTACTTGGACAGGATACACAACAGGATTCCACCTCAGCTCCTGCTCTGTGATGAAGAGGAAATCCTATGCTGAGAGATCTAGACTTCCTCTCATCTCCTGTTCTCCTCAGTCCTTGCCATCTCCCTCTCTCTTTCTGCACATTGCCTATGAGACCCCACCCACTTCTCTCTCCACCCAAACCGAAATGCACTTATCTCAGCAGAGCAAGAGCAGCCAACGCCCAATCAGACCCATTGGTTGTGTCACCAGGGCAACGCTCCATCTGACGAGAATTCTCCAGGCAGTGTTGATGGATACAGGATACATTAACTCAGTGAGGCCTTTCTGATCCATCGGGAGCACATGAGATGGGGTGAGGAGCTAGGGAGCTTCTACATGGCCTTGTTTGTGTTTCTATCTTGACATAAACAGCCCAAGGAAGCCCTCCTTCTTTCTTGTTGGAACAATGCTGCACATCATGGCTCATAAACAACCCCTTCCTAACTCCACCCCATCACTTCTGAGCAGACTGTGGCGCACGTGGTCTGAGCAGCCATTTTTCTTGTTTCCAAGCTCTGTTTTATTCCGACTGAAGGGATATTCAGGTCATAAACCTGCAAGCTTTGGTTTGACAGGGCTTAAGATTGTCTTGTCAGAGTCTTGCTTAGTTCAACTCGTTAGTCTAACTGTGAAGATCAGACCAGCGAGGAGACTGACTGCTGGTTTTGCTTAATCAGATTAGACTCATTGATTAAACCTGTAATGCTTCCCAGTTCCCTTTCAAGGTCAAGCACTTCCCTGCAATCTGAATGGCAGGAAGTGACAAAATATCAGTCAGCCAGCTAATATCTAATCAAAACTCTATTATAATGGATTTTTAATGGTCAATTTTACAATTTTGTATTAGACAGAATACAACATTAGCAACACGTCTTAATCCTAAACTACACTATCAATCCAGGTTTAACAAAGAAAAACAGTTGTCAAGAATATACATTGGGGTCAAAATAATTAAGACAACCATAAAAAAATCTCAAAATCTGGAAATTAATTAAACCTGGAAACAACTAGAGATGTTGTGGCATGTTTATGATGTTCATTACGTTAATTGAATATTTAAATAAAACTATTTAAGATTCTGCACTATTTCTAGGTCACTAATAAATAAAACCTTGTGACATTGACCGTGTTAACTTTATACAAGAGATCGGAATTTCTTGCTTCCATTAAAGGAATAGTTCAACCAAAAATGAAAAATCTGAATTCACTCACCCTCATGCCATCCCAGATGTGTATGACTTTCTTTCTTCTGCTGAACACACATGAAAATCTCAGCTTTATTGATCCTTTCAATGCAAATGAATGGTAGCCAGAACTTTGTAGCTCCAAAAAGCACATAAAGGCAGCCTAAAAGTAATCCATAAGACTCCAGTGGTTAAATCCATGTCTTCAGAAGAGATATGATAGGTGTGAGTGAAAAACAGATCAATATTAAAGTTCTTTTTTTTCTATAAATCTCCACGTTCATGTTCACATCCTTTCTTTTATTTTTGGTGATTCACATTCTTTGTGCATATCACCACCTACTGGACAGCAGGAGAACTTTTAATAAAAAAAAGGACTTAGATATTGATCTGTTTCTCACCGACACCTATCATATCACTTCTGAAGATATAGATTAAACCAGTGGTTCTCAACCTTTTTGATTCCAAGGCCCCCCCATTGTCGGAGAACATATTCAAAGGCCCCCCATGTAGGCAATTAGATATAAATATTATAAGATATTTTCTTTGATACTACTACTGTAATGATGACAAAGCTTGTTTTCAAAGTTTTTTAATGAAAGAAACTAAGTGTCAATTGATGAAAAAAAAATATACATGTTAAATTTGTGATTCAAGAAATGTCTTGAACTGTATATTCTTACAATAAAAGCACGCTGTTGAGAGGAAATATGACATTTTTAGCATTTTCAGTAAGTGTAATTATAATAATTATTTAAAAATGATAGTAATCTACCTTATTTTAGAAAATATTAAGAGATCTGAGGTTCCCCTGGAAGTGTACTGAGGCCCCTAGTGGGTCCCGACCCCCTGGTTGAGAAACACTGGAGTCTTATGGATAACTTTTATGCTGCCTTTATGTGCTTTTGGATCTACAAAGTTCTGGACACCATTCACTTGCATTGTATGGACCTTCAGAGCTGAGATATTCTTTTAAAAATCTTCATTTGTGTAATGCTGAGGAAAGAAAGTCTTTTAGAGAGAATTATACACTGCGTGCCCAATTATTAGGCAAATTGTGTTCCTCAGGATTCATTTTATTGTTGAACAAACACAATGCTTTCAGTCAATTCAAAAATTTATTGAACCTCAAACCTGAATGTTTAACAAAGGAAAAGTGAGTTTTGTCTTTCTCAGGGGAATATAAAGGTGTGCACAATTATTAGGCAACTAAATTACAAAAATAATTTCTCCCAACTCAAGTTTTTTAATTCTCAATTTTTAGAGAAGGTGCAACAAATAAGTAACACAAAATGACAATTAAATAAAATGTTTGGCCTTTCAAAAATATTCAGCGACCAATATAGCCAATAACTGCCATGAGCCTTCCATCCATGGAGTCTGTCAGTTTCTTGATCTGTACACGATCAACTTTCGCTGAAGCAGCAACCACAGCCTCCCAAATGCTGTTCAAAAAGGTGTATTGTCTTCCCTCAATGTAAATCTCACGTTTAAAAAGGGCCCACAAGTTCTCAGTAAGATTTAATTCAGGTGAGGATGGGGACCATGTCATTATTTGGGCATCTTTGAGGCCCATGCTGACTAGCCAGGCAGTGGAGTACTTGGTTGCATGTGATGGAGCATTGTCCTGCATAAAGATAATGGCCTTATTGAATGCTGAGGACTTCTTCCTGTACCACTGCTTGAAGAAAGTACATTCCAGAAACTGCCAGTAGATTTGAGAATTGAGTTTCAGTCCATCTTCAACTCGAAAAGGCCCAACATCATCCTTAATGATAGCAGCCCATACCAGTACCTGACTCGAAGTGGTGCCCTTTGTCCATTAGTGATCCAGCCATGGGCCCATCCATCTGGTTCATCAAGAGTCACTCTCATTTCATCTGTCCAAAAAACCTTTGAAAAATCTGTCTTCATGCATTTATTTGCCCAATCTTGACACTTTAACTTGTGAATATATTCAGTGGTGGTCATGTTTCAGCCTTCTTGACTTTGGCCATGTCTCTGAGCACTTGACATCTTGTAATTCTGGACACTCCAGGTGGGTTGCAGTTCTGGAATATGGAGGATTATTGGAGGATAATGGCTTCAGGGTAGCTTCACATTTAATTCTTCTCAAGTCTTTTGCAGATAATTTGCGCCCCAGTTGACTATTCACAACAAAACGTTTGATTGTCTGGCGGACACGCCTCAATAGTTTAGCTATTTCAAAAGTGTTGCATCAGTCTGAAAGGCATTTTACGCTATTTGATTTTTCAATGTCAGTTAAATCTCTTTTTTGGCCCATTTTACCTGAGATAATGAAGCTGCCTAATAATTATGCACACCTTGATTTAAGGTGTTAGTCACTTTCACCACACCCTCCCTCATTACACAAATACATACCACCTGAAAATGATTGAATCCAATAAGCGTTCAAGTTCATATGGTTTGGAGTTGGAAAATGCATGGAAATGATGATAAGATCAGAATACACACTTGCATTGGGCACGCTGCGTAATTTGGATGAACTATCCCTTTAAATCACACAAGATGCTCTTTGAAAAATTCTTAGATTATGGTGGGATAACATGAATAATCATTTCATATAAACTTGCCATCTTAAGCACATGCTGTCATTAAAATAAAAATAATAAGAAATTATAAAACTCATGTTCATTTTCCAATACAAATATTATTTTTAACTAAAACTGTATTAAGCAAACAGTGAAGGTAAAGGAGGTAATTCACCGTCTAATTGGGTTTAAAATATCAAACAGATGTTCAGTTAAATACTTGTATGTTAGTTTCACGTATCTCCATACCTTCACTATCATGGAGAATATAAAATAAATGCACATCAATATTCAGCTACAGGTGGAAATGCCACGTGTTCAATGCCAGCAGGAAACATGTCATCAGGCATTAAGGCATCTCTGGATCTCTAGACAGTCAGCATCTTACATTGTGCTCCTTACATATGATGATGAGAGTCACAACATCATCAATGCTGTCAAATCAGTCTGTGTGTCTGTTGTTTTATTAGAGGAAATATGACAGCTAAGAACTTGTTGTTTGTTCATTTTGTGCACAGTCGATCTTTAGTCCCTACAAATATGAATCAGATCTTTCGGTATTAGTCAAACACCGGTAATTTAATCTAATCGTGCAGCTGTTGGGGGCGCGTGTCATGCGCGTGGAAGCAATAAGACTGTTGCTGTTTTGGTTCCTTCATTTATTTACTCTTTTTTGGTGTTATTTCGTGACATTCAGTGCTTGAAGTGGGCGGGTAGGCGACTCACCGGTACAATTATGCAATTCTTTAATTTAGTCTGCAGAATACCGGCAGATTTTCGTGTATAGGCTACAACCACTTCTCAGATTCTCCTGGTACGATGTAATTTCTTCATTTAATGTAAAACAGTGGATGCCCTCCAATTTACCCCCCACCCTCCCCCCTTATTCTTCATAGTGTTGTTGAAGGTTATTGCAGTACATGGCCTAACCAAAAGGACACAGGCAAAATTGTTTCCTTGTTTGACTTTTCAAATCGTCGTTTTAATTTTTCAAATTAACATACATTTCCTAGTTCCCTTCTAGTGATAGTGAGGCTCTTGTGAGCATATAGGACATTTCAGATGATGCGTTTGCGTCCTACGATCGTTTGCATCTGTACGTTAGTGTGATAAACGCTTATGATAAATTACTTTAAATGTTGACAAAAAGTCACTCTTAACACTCAATATCAAAAGAAAGCGAGATTCCTAAACCATAAATAAATCGAAACAATTTGATCGTTTAGCCTATAGACCGCTCAGTTTTCTTCATCCCACGCATCCCCAGCCAGTCATATGATTGAGAAATAGCTCACCTCTTAGAAGCTAAAACAGCTGTTTATTTCGGTCCTTCACGTCCCAAGATGCAGATTTTTTAAGGTCCACTCAAGAACATCGCGTGTTTTACGCGTTCAATTGCGCTTGTCACATTTGGCCCTGTCTCAAACCCCGTTTCGCTGCCTAACTAGGCGGCATTTTTGTCCGTAATAGGGAATTCCGAGTCACCTGATTTAAAACGCGTCGACGATGCCCAAAATACGCTGTCGAGGGATTGGGCCGCGGCCATTGTGGAGGAGACGCGCGTCTGAAGCATCTTTTACTGTATATGGCGAAGTAATGAGCGAAATTAAAGGTATAACAACTGTACTCCAGACGTGACCGTAGTTCCCCCCGTTAGGGCAAATATTTCTCCTGATATTGACCCTCATGTGTCGGTCAACCCCCCTCTCACACATAAGCGCTGAGCATGAGCGCATGATTAGGACTGGAACGGATGGAGGCATGCAATGGGCATTTTCCCCCTTCGGCCTTTAAACGTCTGTGATAATTATGACTTTCAAATAGGCTATTGTATATATTTAATAATATACGGTTTTTGGACGTTCAAGCAATTTAAGCGAAAGCTATAGGCTACAAACAGGGTTAGGACGATTCTATCACATTACTAACTTGAAATGCACATGATAATATTTGCTACATTTTTTAAAAACACGTTTAAATAAGGTAGCGTAAATTACACATACACATGTCTTAACCACTAGAGGGCGTAAAGCCTCTTATTATTAGAAAATATCTAAGACAAAATATTTAAAGGTGTAACATATTTTCTGTACTGAAGCATACAATTATCATAATATTTATCCAAATCTCCCCCGTCACGTCTACTTACGCAAACTTTGATTATAGTCCCAATAAGAAAAACATTATAAATGCAGCCAAGGACAAATTATGAGAAATTGAATGATTAGTTCTCCTTTTGAATCTTCTTTTCCAAGTCGTTTGCGGAGCTGTCACGTGACAATAGTCATGTGCATAGTGTATATGGCTATCATGTGACAAACGAACGATCAACTCGGACCAAAAGAGTTGAAATGTGAACTAATAATTTCTGTTTCCTGTACAGCGCCTATGCGATTTTCACGTAACAAACGAACGGAGGTTGCGCAATGCGCATGCGTGGCCAACACAAAATGAACGTATCACTCTCTGAGAGTACTCGTTCTTCTGAATCACATAAAAGATTCTTTCAAAATGAACTAAACGTTCATGAATTATATATATATATATATATATATATATATATATATATATATATATATATATATATATATATATATATATATATATATATATATATATATATATAATTATATTCTCCACAATATAACAACTGCATATATATTTTTATATACTCTTATTTTGTATTTTTATTGTATGTCTATATTGTGTGTATTGTTTACTGTACATTGTATATTAGTATTGTGTAAATATGTTGTTTATTGTAAATTGTTATATGTCTCATCACTGTCATGACTGCTATGTTGCTTGGAACTGCACACAAGACTTTCACCCACTGTTGCACTGGTGTACATAGTAGTGTGACAATAAAGTGATTTGATTTGAATGACCCATCACTACATACACAGCACGCCAGCAATACATCTAGCTAACATTGACCGAGTTACAAAAAATTCACATGAGCAGGTTTATAATTTGCAAACAATAAAAACATTGCAAACGTATACATTAGCTGATCAACTTAGTGTAAGTCTCCTTGCTTGCCATTGTCAGTTTGCTCATTCCTGTTGCGTGTCCTCAACCTGGCAACCTGTGTGAGCTTTGACACGGACCGCAGTACCGATTTTAAACGCTTGATGTCAATGTTACATTTTGCTCTTTTAATTTGACAAAAAAAATCAAATCAAATTCATTTTCACTAACATAACAATATGAACAGTCGACTAAAAGCAACACAGCACACTTAAACAGAGACTATTAGCAGAAAGAGATGAGTCACTTCTATTAAAATGAATGGGAAAAATTGGAACACATCCAATGAGCTCTGAGCGCCCAACGGAAGTCCCGCCTTAGGCCATGTGTCCACCAAAGCGTTTCTTCCGGAGGCCAGCATATTTTTAATTGTTTGCAAAGGGCAAACAATTAAATAAGATAGCAGCGCGTCGAGGCGATGAGCATCTATACCACGCTGGCGATGTTTCTGGTCGCCAAGTTTAAATTTTTTAATCTTTGGCTAAAATGTAGCGCTCATCACTGTCACTTTTTACCCAGTCGTCAAATCACAGTGGAGGAGGGGCGGGACAAATACCACACCGACCAACCATCACATCAAATCAAATCACTTTATTGTCACACTACTGTGTACACGAGTGCAACAGTAGGTGAAATTCTTGTGTGCAGTTCCGAGCAACATAGCAGTCATGACAGTGACAAGACATAAACCACTTTACAATAACAACATATTTACACAATACAATTTACATAACAAATGTACATATACTTACACAACACAATACTAATATACAATGTACAGTAAACAATACACACAATATAGAATACACATACAATAAAAAAAGTATATATATATATACATATATACATACAGTAGTTGTATTGTGGAGAATATATTTGACAGTCCAGTGTGAGATAATAGATTAATAAAGTGCAGTGCTGATTGTTGATCGTGAGAGATCAAGTGTTCAAAAGTCTTATTATTTAGGGGAAGAAGCTGTCATGTAGTCGGCTGGTGTGGGTCCTGATGCTGCAATACCGCCTGCCTGATGGAAGCAGTGAGAGCAGCTCATGACTCGGGTGGGTGGCCTCCAAGCTGTTTTCACATGCCGCCTGTTATAGACATCCTACATGTACAACGACTGAACAACAATGGAGAAGCTTGCTGGTCTCTTGAGTACTCATGTGTGTCACCAGATGACATTCCCATCCATCGTCAACCGCTTATCCTGCGTACAGGGTCGCGGGGGGCTGGAGCCTATCCCAGCTAACATTGGGCGAAAGGCAGGGTACACCCTGGACAGGTCGCCAGTCCATCGCAGGGCCACACATATACAGACACACACTCACACTCACATTCACACCTAGGGCAATTTTTTTTTTTTTTTTTTTTTTTTTTTTTTTTGGAGACACCAATTAACCTAACCTGCATGTCTTTGGATGGTGGGAGGAAGCCGGAGAACCCGGAGAGAACCCACGCAGACACGGGGAGAACATGCAAACTCCACACAGAATGGCCGGGGCAACCGGGGTTTGAACCCACGACCTTCTTGCTGTGAGGCGACAGTGCTAACCGCTGCACCACCGTGCCGCCATAATGACATTCCCGGACTACCACAATATTAATATGAAAAATAATGCTTCAGCCTTCCCTTCATCCAGAGCAAGTACTCGTCCTTGTGTCGACATCTTTACATTCAGTACTTGTTGATATCCAGGTTTGGGAGGGTTACTTAAATGTATTCCACTACATATTACAGAATACATGCTGTACAATGTAATTTGTAACGTATTCTAAATACTCTGGATTACTTCTTCAGCACTGGTAGATTTTTTTTCACTTGTTTTGACTATAAAAACTCTGTCAGTACAGCAAGACAAAATACACATGTTAAAAATACATTCTCTGAAAAACCTAAATATCTTATGCAGTGTTGTTTCTAAAACAAGATTAATCAAACTGGTCTTGTTTTAAGGATTTTTAGATATTTTTTACAGGAAAACAATACAACATGTTTTATCAAGTGTACGATTTTTGCCCTAATATTAAAAGGTATTACCAGATAAATAGAAATTATAATCTAACATGAATTTTCTTGATAATAAAATATGATCGTGTTTGGTAACACCTGCATGTAAAATGGCTAGAAATAGCATTTTAGCTTAGCGTAAAGCTGTCAATTTACACAAGATTTATTTATATTTCTTCTGCTCCAGACTCACTTCTCTGTCTGCTCGAATGAATGTAACATCATAAGAAAGTGTTTCACCGCTGTTTAAATGCACTTTGGATCGCAACATTTTCATCTATCAATTTTTCCATCTGAAAGGACTAAATATTAAATTAAACAATTACAATAAAATGCAAAGTAATCTCTTCAGTATCAAAATACTTTTTGAATGTAAATGTATTCTAAATACAAATTGTTGAAATTGTAACTGTTGTAGAATAGTTATTATATTTAATATTTTAAATACGTAACACTGGGAGCGCTTGAGAGGCGCAGCGTTTTTTCGGTTGCTATGACACGGAATATCCGCAGAAGTAATGTGTTGCAAGTGCATCATTCCTCAGATAGTTATCAACAAGTACTGAATGTAAAGATGTCGACACAAGGACGAGTACTTGCTCTGGATGAAGGGAAGGCTGAAGCATTATTTTTCATATATTGTCGTAGTCCGAGAATGTCATCTGGTGACACACATGAATACTCAGAGACCAGCAAGCTTCTCCATTGTTGAGAAGTGTGTGGTATTTGTCCCGCCCCTCCTCCACTGTGATTGGGCGGCTGGGTAAAAAGTGACAGCGACGAGCGTAAAACGAAGCGTTTTACCCAAAGTTGAATATTTTTCTACTCTCAGCAACCAGAAATATACGCTGGCATCAGGAAGAAACGCTTTGGTGGACACACGACCTAAGCCGAGACTTCCTTTCTAAATCAGTTGATCGCCCAGAGCTTCTTGGTTGAAGTGACCCATCTCTAGTAAAAAGTACTCCGCTTTGACTTAAATCACATGACATGAGACGTAAAGCTCATCCGGGTCGGAAGGCGTCAGCATGGACACTATGGATGTTCTTGCATCTCTGGTAGGGAATGAGTTATTATTTTAAAACTATCAACAAACACATCACTTTACAATCGTGTGGCAGCCAAAATTAGTACTTTATTGATGTGATGTTTACATATAACGACATTCCTGTACCGATTAGGACCCACTGTAGTAAATCTAGATTCCCTAGTTAGCGTGTATGCTAACAAGCAAGTTAGGTGCATGTGGCAAAACGCAATGACGGCACTATGACACAGTGCTAATTAGTCATATCCATAATAACCACATATATCTGTATTCATCTTAAGTTGAAATGCTACTAAATTAATTAATTGATTATGCTTAAAGTCTAGGCTCAGCCAAAGCAATACATGTTGTGGCCGGAGTTGTGAACGTCAACGAATGTAGTCTTTCATAGCATGAATTGTTTCTTTATGGGATGAACTTTGTTAAATTTGACGCGAGAGCTGAAATGTTTCATTTAAATATGTATTTATCTTTTTAATGAACAGGGGGTAGAGGGAGCAACTGCTGCTGCGCATGCGCTCTCTCTTCCAGCTGAAGCATATGGAAATGATGTAAGTGGGGATGTTTTGATATTTGCAAATTAAGAAGGTTCAGACTTCTGATGTGATTAAAAGAAAACTAGAACAGAAGAGAATTTAGATTTTTAGGGTCATCATCATACCCGTGTCAAATTTGTCCCATCTAGGCCCAGTTGGAAGCAATGTGGGCAATGAAAGCCTACAATCATGCAGAAATTTACTTTAATGTAAGTGATGGAATCGATCTTATCTATCATGTTACTTGGAATGCTCGAATGTCTAACTTCATGACGGCTTATTTTTCTAATCCACAGCTAATTTCCTCGGTTGATCCAAAACTTCTAAAACTAACAAAATCAGATGACCAGATCTATACGAAATTCAGGGAAGCTTTTCCTGACCTTAATATTCAAGTTCTGGATCCAGAGCTGCTGAAATCGGCAGAGGCTAAAGAGGTTTGTTAAGTTAAGTCTTATATTAGCCATGCATTTCTCATGGAGAATCAGTTAGGTTCTCACTCATTTGTTTTGCAGAAATGGAGGCCCTTTTGTAACCAGTTTGATGGTGTTGTAGAGGACTTCAACTACGGCACATTATTACGTATTGATTGTCAAAAGGACTACACGGAGGAGAACACAATATTTGGTATGTGACGCTAATATCTGCAGTTTGCTCAAATCTGCTGATTTCCTAGGAACCTAATCAGTGCATCTTATGAATGATGAAAATCCCACCAGAAGTGCTCTAATAATAATAATGCAATAGTGTTGCTTAAATCACTTTTTTAAATTGCCCATACATCTAAAACTGTGAGTGGCCTTCAGGTTGTGTTAAAATGTTTAACGTTTTTATTTCAGCTACCAGAATCCAGTTTTACGCCATAGAGATTGCGAGAAACAGGGAAGGCTACAATGAGGTCGTCTACAATACCAACTCTAAAGCGAAAGAACAGAAGAAACCTACATGTTAATCATGCCAACAGATTTAATGTGGCCTTCTTCGTGTAGAGGAAGTATGCTTCCCGTATGCTTAAATTCAAACAAATGTCCAGAAATGGAGCAACAACAGTTAAATGTTCTTTGTGTAAATATATGTAATACGTTACTTTTCTCATTGTGTGAACGTTGTGGATTGTTCAGTTTTGATTTCTTGTTTTTGTAATGAATACAAAGGAAAAACTTTTTTTTCCCTCTCATTTTCCCTGAAAATGGCTGTTTAATCTAATGCAGTTCCCTATCATTATTTCCCTTGCTTTACTTTAAAGTCAACATGAAATCAAAACTGACACCATTTACTATACATTTCGATAAACATTATTCTTAAGGAAAACAAATGCTTGTCTTGGTAATATTTCATCTCAAAATGTTAACTTCCTTGGAAGTCTCAAAGTTTCAACCCTCCCAAACCTCATGCCATATAGAAACCACTTTATGTTTCAGTTGTTTACTTAAGGATAAAATGGAGTTCAATCCTACCCTTTTTCTCGTTGAAAATCCTATTTACTCCGTAATAAAATGGGTTGTGAACACCGTTTCATGTTGACCATTATTAGCCTTGAACCATGTGGGACTGCCAGTCACAAAATGTACACATACTAGTACAAACCAATGATGTTTATTTTGCAGTCACAATGCTTACACTATATGTAGCAGACATCCAAACAAACAATTCAACCTCACCACTCAATGGACCCAACACACATTCGCCAAAAAAAAACCTCATTCACATCAGAGAACCAAGAGAAAGAAAAGAACTCAAATGACCATCCATGAGTGTAGGACTTGGTTAAGATGAGCTAGTTCTTCACAAACAGTTAGCAGCAACATCTGTTGAGTAGCACAAGTTGCTAATATATTCCATTTGGGTTTCAGTATTATTCTGATGCATTACATTTTTCTTGTTATTAAAAATAAAACAAATCCTTCTGAGGGAGAGGGACAGAAAAAGTGGTAGAGTTTAAAGCTATAGACAACTGTTGAGAGTGATCCGCTTCTGTTGCGATGACTCGAAGTAAAAGGGTATTTATTTATTTTAAAGGACACGGCAACATTCTAGAGGCTTCACTACTGAAGAACACCAGATAAACAATAAAGCCACAAGAGACCGGAAGCCTGTGATGTAAAAAAAAAAAAAAAAAAAAAAAGCAGGAAAAGCAGTTGACGAAAGCTCGGAGCGAGCAATGATACCACAACCATAAGTCACTTTATCTAATCAAATCCACTAAAGACATGATCAAACCCATCCGAGACAAAGGGGTAGGGGTCAGTTTAGCGTGTATTCTCCTTTATTTCTCTCAGAATTAATTATCCACCAGGGCGAGGCCAAATCGATAACTGTGAAGGCGGAGGCTGTTGTTTTAGGACTGTTCCCAGGTAGCAGATGAGAAAAACTACTAACGGTCTCAACGAAGGCTGGGCGATATCACGACGGCCCAAAGAGGGCAAGTTGATTAAATATTCAAAATGACTTTAAAATTCCAAAGGTTATTACAAAGAATGTTCTAGGTTCAATACAATTTGAGCTCAATTAACAGAATTGGTGGCATAGAGTTGATTTCCCTCCGTTTCAAAAAGCAACAAATGTGGTTACAGTGCGGTACTTGAATGAAAGTTGACATACACACCGTTTGAAAAGTATAGCCACAAGAGGCAAATATTATATGTTTTTGTACTTATGGTGTTATAATACTTTATCTGAGTAAAGTCATATCCAATATACAACTTCGTTGTCATGACAACAAAACCATGTAATCCTGGTATTGGGTATAATTTTATGCAGATATGGTTAGTAAACAATGTTTACATCTTGTGGCTATAGATTTGAAACAGTGCATATTTTAAAGTTTCCACACTGGTCCCATTCACTTCCATTTTAAGTGCCTTATTGGAACTGTTTTTTTTTTTTTTTTTTTTTTTTAAATAATGAGGGGCAAATATACATTATTTTCTTATGATAATCAACAATGTCACAAATTCTGTCGATTGCACTTTACTTTTATTGAACCTAGATCATTGCTTTAAACAAGGCCACTGGAATCCCTTTGAACCTCTTGTAGACGTTACTGCTCAAGAAAATCTGAGGGGGTATAGTGTATTTACAAAATCCTCTGTGCTCCTATTTTTGATCTATAGGTTCAGATGAAAGAAAATGTACAACATGTGATCCACCCTGCCCCGCCCACCCGTCAATCCCACCACTCATGCCATAATCCCACATGTCACCCAGATATAAATGATTCTTTCCAAACAGACAAACCCACACTTCAGCACAGTTGCACTAACTTACTAGACTGTAAAAAGTTTTCAATCACACTCATTATTTGTCTTAAATTGTAATCATTATAAACATTGTTGAAAATGTTATGAAAAAAAATTTACACTTTTTTTTTTTTCTATATGTGTTTCTATACAAGGCAGGCAAAAGCAGAGCACTATGTATACCAGCTCATCCGAAACCCTTCCTCCCACGGACACTCACACACGCGCACGCACACACACACACACACACACACACACACACACACACACACACACACACACACACACACAAACTATGCCCACATCCCCTCATCCCTCTGAGTGGGACGGACGTGATCCGCCCACTTGAGTCCACACTGGTACCATCCCAAACCCATTCCCTACCATTCCCCATCATTACCCTCTTTCTCTCTCTTTGGACTTTGAGCCCCAAATGACAAGAGTATGACCGCTAGAAACTGGCTTTAAAATATGTATATATTTATATTTGTATATATATAAAAAGGGGATGGGAGGGAGAGGAAAAGGAAAGGTGTGAGGGGAGAGAGTTCTTGGTGGGGGTTATTTAGGGACTGGGAAGCGGGAGGTGCAGGCTTGCGCAGTGGTGGTCCCCCACCATCCGGGCCAAGGAAGGGTGGGAGTACAGGGTGGGGCCGGGCCACATGGGCAGGGCCTGCTGCTCAATGGAATGTCAGCTCATCATATCGTTGCTGTTTACCCCATACGTGGAATTCTTCATGGAGTCATTGACTTCTCTTCTAAATACTGAAAGATTCTGTGTAAACCTGCAAGCAGAGATATAAATCTGAGTTTGCTGTAACAACAAAAACAAACAAAAACTAGATTATTTTAATTTTCTAAAGAAAATGTGAGGTGCCTGTTCCTGTGAAAGTCGCATTACAATGATAGGGTGTTAGGAGTGGTTGCCAGTGTGTTGCTGCGATGTTGTGGAATGTTGCAAGTGTGGTGCATACTAGCCCAAGTCAAAAGAGCCCATTTCCAAGTCTCTATGATAATATGGTCCCTAGATATAGGTTGGGACCCACCATCAATGTATGGGTGAAAATCACAAGTCTGATTACTTAGAAAAGTAGGGATGTTCTGGTACCGCACTCACATACTTATACTTGTCAAAATGCACCGATATCAAAAACCGAAAGAGTGTGATGTACAATTGTCAAAACGTAAATTGTATGTAATTTAATGTAAAAATTCAGCGAACAAATTAAAATTGCGATATTTCTGTGATTATTAAACCGCAAAGGCTGCAATGTATGAAATAAACATACAATCTGCATATGCTGTGCACTTCAAATTGAATTTGTAAAACCGGATGCTCACACTGAAAACAGGAGCATAGTGCACTCGTGTGTAGCCAATCAGAGTTCCCCAAACCCCATGTCGCAAACCAGTACTGGGCCATGGAAGCGTTGCTACTGGGTCGCGAGAACTTTCTGGTAAAAAATATCTGTGCAGCACTGATATCCGCCCTTTGCCCTTTATGAGGCACTACCCAAATGTACATAAAAGGCACGTTTTCAAAAAACATTGGTTCCACTCTTTCTATAGATTAAGTTAATGTTTACAAACAAATGCTCGCCCTGCCCATTCCAGGTTCCTTTGTTTGCCTGCTGTCTATGGGCGCTTTGCTCAAATTGTGCTGAAACTGCCCAAAAAGTGTATTCCACAGATTATTGGAGATTAGGGCTTTAAATATCCACCAGATCGTTGCATCAGGAAAAACACAGATTTTACATAAATTATGATAATTCACATGTCACCTTCACTGTTATCAAGTCTGCTTTATTAGACACAATTGACCCTCAGCAGCTGTTGGTGAATATGACTCTTTTTCTGAAGAAATCACACAAACTGATTGCAAACAACAGTTTTTAATTTCCAAAGTGTTGTTGCCATGACGGATATGAGGTCAAATATGATCTAATGATTATATGATTAAGATAATCATATATGATATAACGAAAGGAACAGATCCCATCTCCACCACTGCAGAACATGGACTACTGTTTGTGAAATGATAAATTAATAAAAATGTCATCCTGTGAAAATGATATCTGTGCATTTATTTTGATTGCAGTAAATAATATATTTTAATCGAAATGGCTGTAATTAAGTTTTGATATGGAATATATTCATACTTAATATTATTTATTGTATGTGGGTTAATAATTTAAGCATTAAAGACACATATTGCATTTCTAGTGGTAGTTTTTATACATCACATTGCTTGTGCTTTAGAAGCGTGTTAAACATGTGAGTGTTAAAAAGTTTAGTTGCTGAAACCTAATAAATATGCTTTATCATGATCTATTCCATTGAAATCAGAGTACACTTCAATTCTGCATCCATGAAAGATTTTGATCTCTTAATTGCGAAACAGGTTGAAAATCTCAAAGAACAAAAAAAAATTACCTGTCCCTGTTTTTTGTGAGTAAGTTGCGCTCTATGCCTTCCATGAGATTTTCAAAGCATAAGTGCATGGCTTGCTGCTTTTCTGGTGGCTGGCTGTTCACAATGCTGTTCCTCAAGTCTGCAAAATACTGTATGTACAAACACAATGTTCTGTTAAATAAGTAGTGCTCAAAAGAATGACGAGGCCTCTCATTCAACTGACCCCAGTGACTTGATAGTTTGAGATTTACTCTTAAAGAGCATCACACCTTCTCATTGAGTAGAATTAAGCCAAGCAGTGGCCGTGACATTGACCACTGATTCCTACAATCTTCAAAAATGATGATATTCAACACTGTGGACAGCATCTGGAAAGTATGACAAGAATTCTGTCAGATTAAATAGCGGTGACACATTTTAAAAATGTAAAAACATATGACAGATAAAGAAAATATTTTTTATAATAAACAAATGGATGTGAATGTTGCATTTTTTTTGCAAACTTTGTCCCTTTTAAAAATTCATCAGAATAGGGGGCCTGGGTAGCTCAGCCAGTACTGATGCTGACTATATTATATACTGATGCTGACTATATTTTATATATATATATATATATATATATATATATATATATATATATACACTACCGTTCAAAAGTTTGGGGTCACATTGAAATGTCCTTATTTTTGAAGGAAAAGCACTGTACTTTTCAATGAAGACAACTTTAAACTAGTCTTAACTTTGAAGAAATACACTCTATACATTGCTAATGTGGTAAATGACTATTCTAGCTGCAAATGTCTGGTTTTTGGTGCAATATGTACATAGGTGTATAGAGGCCCATTTCCAGCAACTATCACTCCAGTGTTCTAATGGTACAATGTGTTTGCTCATTGGCTCAGAAGGCTAATTGATGATTAGAAAACCCTTGTGCAATCATGTTCACACATCTGAAAACAGTTTAGGTCGTTACAGAAGCTACAAAACTGACCTTCCTTTGAGCAGATTGAGTTTCTGGAGCATCACATTTGTGGGGTCAATTAAACGCTCAAAATGGCCAGAAAAAGAGAACTTTCATCTGAAACTCGACAGTCTATTCTTGTCCTTAGAAATGAAGGCTATTCCATGCGAGACATTGCTAAGAAATTGAAGATTTCCTACAACGGTGTGTACTACTCCCTTCAGAGGACAGCACAAACAGGCTCTAACCAGAGTAGAAAAAGAAGTGGGAGGCCGCGTTGCACAACTGAGCAAGAAGATAAGTACATTAGAGTCTCTAGTTTGAGAAACAGACGCCTCACAGGTCCCCAACTGGCATCTTCATTAAATAGTACCCGCAAAACACCAGTGTCAACATGTACAGTGAAGAGGCGGCTGCGGGATTCTGGGCTTCAGGGCAGAGTGGCAAAGAAAAAGCCATATCTGAGACTGGCCAATAAAAGAAAAAGATTAAGATGGGCAAAAGAACACAGACATTGGACAGAGGAAGACTGGAAAAAAGTGTTGTGGACAGATGAATCCAAGTTTGAGGTGTTTGGATCACAAAGAAGAACGTTTGTGAGACGCAGAACAAATGAAAAGATGCTGGAAGAATGCCTGACGCCATCTGTTAAGCATGGTGGAGGTAATATAATGGTCTGGGGTTGCTTTGGTGCTGGTAAGGTGGGAGATTTGTACAGGGTAAAAGGGATTCTGAATAAGGAAGGCTATCACTCCATTTTGCAACGCCATGCCATACCCAGTGGACAGCGCTTGATTGGAGCCAATTTCATCCTACAACAGGACAATGACCCTAAACACACCTCCAAATTGTGCAAGAACTATTTAGAGCAGAAGCAGGCAGCTGGTATTCTATCGGTAATGGGGTGGCCAGCGCAGTCACCAGATCTGAACCCCATTGAGCTGTTGTGGGAGCAGCTTGACCGTATGGTACGCAAGAAGTGCCCATCCAACCAATCCAACTTGTGGGAGCTGCTTCTGGATGCGTGGGGTGCAATTTCTCCAGATTACCTCAACAAATTAACAGCTAGAATGCCAAAGGTCTGCAATGCTGTAATTGCTGCAAATGGAGGATTCTTTGACGAAAGCAAAGTTTGATGTAAAAAAAATCTTATTTCAAATACAAATCATTATTTCTAACCTTGTCAATGTCTTGACTCTATTTTCTATTCATTTCACAACGTATGGTGGTGAATAAGTGTGACTTTTCAGGAAAACACAAAATTGTATATATATATATATATATATATATATATATATATATATATATATATATACAGATACAGATACATACATACATATATACACACACACACCTAAAGGATTATTAGGAACACCATACCAATACTGTGTTTGACCCCCTTTCGCCTTCAGAACTGCCTTAATTCTACGTGGCATTGATTCAACAAGGTGCTGAAAGTATTCTTTAGAAATGTTGGCCCATATTGATAGGATAGCATCTTGCAGTTGATGGAGATTTGTGGGATGCACATCCAGGGCACGAAGCTCCCGTTCCACCACATCCCAAAGATGCTCTATTGGGTTGAGATCTGGTGACTGTGGGGGCCATTTTAGTACAGTGAACTCATTGTCATGTTCAAGAAACCAATTTGAAATGATTCGAGCTTTGTGACATGGTGCATTATCCTGCTGGAAGCAGCCATCAGAGGATGGGTACATGGTGGCCATAAAGGGATGGACATGGTCAGAAACAATGCTCAGGTAGGCCGTGGCATTTAAACGATGCCCAATTGGCACTAAGGGGCCTAAAGTGTGCCAAGAAAACATCCCCCACACCATTACACCACCACCACCAGCCTGCACAGTGGTAACAAGGCATGATGGATCCATGTTCTCATTCTGTTTACGCCAAATTCTGACTCTACCATCTGAATGTCTCAACAGAAATCGAGACTCATCAGACCAGGCAACATTTTTCCAGTCTTCAACGGTCCAATTTTGGTGAGCTCTTGCAAATTGTAGCCTCTTTTTCCTATTTGGAGTGGAGATGAGTGGTACCCGGTGGGGTCTTCTGCTGTTGTAGCCCATCCGCCTCAAGGTTGTGGGTGTTGTGGCTTCACAAATGCTTTGCTGCATACCTCGGTTGTAACGAGTGGTTATTTCAGTCAAAGTTGCTCTTCTATCAGCTTGAATCAGTCGGCCCATTCTCCTCTGACCTCTAGCATCAACAAGGCATTTTCGCCCACAGGACTGCCGCATACTGGATGTTTTTCCCTTTTCACACCATTCATTGTAAACCCTAGAAATGGTTGTGCGTGAAAATCCCAGTAACTGAGCAGATTGTGAAATACTCAGACCGGCCCGTCTGGCACCAACAACCATGCCACGCTCAAAATTGCTTAAATCACCTTTCTTTCCCATTCTGACATTCAGTTTGGAGTTCAGGAGATTGTCTTGACCAGGACCACACCCCTAAATGCATTGAAGCAACTGCCATGTGATTGGTTGATTAGATAATTGCATTAATGAGAAATTGAACAGGTGTTCTAATAATCCTTTAGGTGAGTGTAAAATGAGCCAGAAATTAACATATACAGACAATATTAACACACACACACACCCCTTAATAACTGCATTAACTATGTGGAACAACAATTTATGCTTTTATGATCTAAACATTTATTTCATACTAACAAGAAATGTGCATTTCAGAACTTCATATGCACTGGTAGCTATAAAAGCCTAAGAAAGCTGCAGATGGAGCTCACCTGTTGAATCATCTCAGGGTGCTGCTGCATTATGTGAAGGAAGCGATCGCTCTCCTGGGCCATGGGTGCTGCTCTTTTCTTAGTGCTGCGTGACAGCTGCTTAAATAGATAAGTTACTATGTGGTCCAGGCTGGAGCAGCAACCAGTGCAAACCATTGTGTCTGTGAGAGAATGGAATAATTCAAACACCACGTGTTTAAAAGAGGACTTCAGCTTTATGCCTTAGGCCTGACAACTTAAACAGCCGTCACTCATGTAAGGAACATCTTAGGAAGGGGAAAAAAAAATGAAGTGCAATGTTTGTGATGGCAGTCACATTGAGGGAATTCTGCTTACCAAGTGCAGTGAGGCCCTCTGATATAGAAGACAGGATGTACATGACCACATGAGGCTCCAGACTGGCAATGAAGTTCATATGGTCTTGGGTTAGCACCTCCAGAAGCGAGTAGTAAGACTGACTAAGCTTTGGATAGTCCTGCAAGAACAACCACCAACCAAAATCAAATTACTGATACTTGTAATCCTTTAAAGAAGAGCTGAATTTACATTTGTATGAGCTGCCATAGTTGAATACAGAGAGTAATGTTACCTTCATGCCCTCTACTTAAAGAGTTCAGAAGTAGTAATTTGCAACGTAATGTGCATTCAAGTGATTCTGGTTGGAAGTAAATGGACGTGTTTGACCATGTCAAATATTTTTATAGAAGCTAGTTACATTATTAAGGGTGTTTTCATCAATTTTGGTGCACACCCGGGACATTTGATGCCAAAAGTTCCGCAAATTTTATAGCAGGAAATGTTTTTCTAAATAAGATGCACACATGCATACCGCAACAAAGTCTGCTTAAAAAGGTGGTCTTGGGTATGGTTCATGTGAAATTCGGTACGGATTTCTACTGACATGAACGCACAAAACCTAAATCAAGGAAATTATCTGCTAATGATGGTGTATAATTTACATCTTTGCATGTTCCCAGCCACACTTATTATGGCACAACATTATTATATATATCTGCTAGCCTCAAAATAAAATGAGAGCAGCTTGCATTCTTCACATCTCTCGCAATGCATCTGTGGCAGACAAAATCAACTGCTGTTCTGTGCGTGTGAAGTTTTGGATGTAAATCCAAAAGGGACAAATACTTAATAATAACACATTGAAAGAGTTGTACAACTTCACAATAACAACAATATACTGTGTTGTTGTTCACATATGTTCATCTTGTAAACATAAAAATTCCAAAGTGACTTGAATGTTTCATTATGAATAGGGCTGGGTATCGTTCAAAATTTACTGATATCTTGACTTCTGATACCTGTTCCTAAACTATACTTTGGTCCAAAAAAAAAAAAAAAAAAAAAAAAAAACCTCAGCAGGAAAACAACGAACACCGCTGGTATTACCGCTGGTTGGACTCTAGGTGGAACTATGGGATAATTTTCGGTAAACATGGTTAGGGTTAAGCTTCCACAATAAAGCAAGACACCTTGATTTCAAACTTTGAACTTTATTTTTTATTTATTTTAACTAAAAGTTCAAATGAAACTGGAAAAAAATAAGTGATTTTAAAATGTGTTGTTTAAGAGAACTTTACAAAAGTTGTGAACATCTCTCTGGCAAAGAAGCTTCCACCGTGCATTCTCTACCCGTCGGTATTTTGTTATCCAGGAAAATATATAATATGTGTGAATAAATTTGTGGAAACCTACGGGCTGAGGGATTAGTGAATATTCTTGCATTATTGATTTTGCATTGAAAATTAAATAATTTATTTAAAAAATGAAAAACTTAAAAAAAAATACATTTCTAAATTCAAATTGCACTCCAAACTAAACGTAAAAGCAAATAAATAATAAAGTGATAAAATAATATATATATATATATATATATATTTTATATATACACAAATATAATATGTATATATACACATAACCACCTTTCCATTTACTGTCATGCAAGTATGTCTAAACATGCAGGCGGAAAATTACTTACACAAATGAAGACATAAAAACTATTATAAATATAAAATAATAATTATTCATTTTTTAAATTATTTTATACATTTGTATTTTATAGGCTGCAGAGTTGCGTTCACAACAAACTATTCTGTGGATAAAAAGTGAACTGAACTCAAAGCACCTCCTGAACTGAGATGTCTGAGGTCATTTGCAGCACTCAGCAGGCAGAAACAAAGTGCGAGATCCTTAGATGCGCATGTTCCACGAGACTGCGCGCAGCGCCTCTGTATCAGCGCGTCATATATGCCCATATATGGCTTTTCTGTCATCTGAACTTAATAATATAATAAAAAGTGTTTCTTCAAACACGTGTCTTTGTGTCGATGGGAAAATTATTTGTAATATTAATTTGATAATAATATTAGTCTAATAATAATAATTGAATACATGGAAAAACGAGCCAAATATCGTCATGACATGGCCAAAGGCATCAGCTGTTGATCACTCTGACCATCATTGATCCCGAGATCATTGTCCGTTTGCTCAACCCAAATGTGCATTTCTCTCTATAAATGAAAAAATGTTCAGACAGTCTCTTGCTGTTTTGACCGACACATTCAGAATCATTACTGCTGTGGCTCACTTCGTGTGCACGCTTGTAAATTGATATTTTAAAGGCTCATTATTACGGTTTAGTATTTCTCTGTAACGTAGAACAGTGTTAGCAATGTTACTGATAACATTCTTTCTCAGCTCTGGAACTCAAACCATTTTCTGATACTAGTGTTTTTCCTTGATGCCTAAACACAGCCAATCACCAGCACTTTTAGATTTGGGCACATCTAGCATGCTACATGCTTATTACTGACGTTGACGAGATTAACCCCTTAGGTATCGAAATCTGGTACCGAACGACAAGACATTTTTCGATGCTCGATTTTTTTTTAGAGGCAATTCGGTCGGTGCCTAAAATGTATCGAACTCGATACCCAGCCCTAATCATGAATATGTTTTATGCCACAGAGCTTGGTTCAGTATGCTAGAAGCAACAGGTCTCACCAAAAGGTCACTGTGAGGAATGGACAAAAGCAGCTTAATAAATGTCTGCAGAGAGTTGTCCAATGCATCATCACCATACAGTCGGAAGACGCCAAAGTTGACATAGTTGCCACTTAGTACGGCTTTAAGCATGGAGAAACATATGGAGATTCCCTTCAGTTTCAAAGCATACACCTGATCTTTTGGCACCTCACCTAGCGTCAGGATCCGATTCCCTTGAAGTAAAGAAAATATAATATTATATAAATTGTTTTTTATAACTTTTGCTTTGCAAAGGTAAAAGAAACACTAGACAAGGTCAGAAGGAGAAAATGTACCATATGTTGTTATCATCTTGCTTGTCTCCCTAAACAGCAGGATGCCATTTGGTGATGACACATCAAATTGTAATCTCTGTGACCTAAATGATGAAAAAACACTCTTATGAGCCACAGCACATGCATTGCTTGAAGATGGTATTAGTGCATGTACTACTGATTTTGTACCGGTTGTGGACGAGCTCAGCCATGAGTTTGAGGACCGGTGTAGTGCAGGCTGGTATATGGTACCAGAGCTCTATCGCCCTTTGTAAGATGGGAATATATGATGGGTAACTGTGCAGAGACATGTCAGTTAAGGAAGATTTTGAAATTAGCATCCCATCACAATCTAAAAAGGCAACTTGGCTTTGAGAAATCTATATTTGTATCATTTTAATCAAAACTTTAGCAGTTTTTTTTACATTAGATTTGAAAAAATGAGTTAAAATCGAAGAGCCTAATTAATAAAAAGAGCATAATGCAAACAAGCTGTAATGGATACATCCAGTCAAATAGCATCATAAAGCTGGTCTTGGCATTGAAAGCAAAGGCAATTCCCCTCAAATCTCTCACCAGTCCTACTAAAGTCCTCTGAATGGAAAGAGAGAAAAAACAATTCTCAAAGATCGTCACAAGTAAATACTGGGCACATCATGAAGGTCAGTTTTGAATGGTAAACAAAAGAGTATTTCAGAAATGCTGCATGGCATTTTGAGGTGATGTTGTACAATTAAGAATATCATCTCTCACTTTTGCTTCTTGTTCATTGAAGGTGTTGGTGCTGAACATCTGAGCGATGGCCTCAAACGCCGCAGTGAGAGGAAGCATGAACTGCTCAAACTGGTCCTCGTCCTCTCCTGTCAAAGACATGACAGAGCATAACATAGTGTTCTTATAACTGATAAGCTTAATATATTAAAAGGGGTCATATCATGAGAATGTTCTTTTTATACAAAACAGCATGTACTACGAAATACAGTAACTTCCAGAACCCAAAACTTTCTTGCCAGTCCAAAGCTAATTGCATTTATTGAAACTATGTTGCAAAAACGTTCTAATGCCAGGCAGATGAATACATTATCATATGACTGCCCGTGTTACCACATCAACTAAACTAACACAAGTACATTTTGAATAAAATGTGTGAAAGTTCACAAAATTTGTATGATTGTGTATAGCACCTTCAGTTCTGCATATCTTCTGAAGGATACCAATGTTAGAAACGAGTGGCTGAGATTTATAATTTATACATTTTAATCACATTAGGGAATGACAACCCTGACATTAGGGAAAAATCATTAAAAAGACATTTTTGACAGTTTTGTTACATAGTATTTAGAACTGTAATAGGTACATTCTTACCCAAATCAACCATAAGAAGTCTTCCCAGGGCTGTGTAGAAAGTTGTTCGACACCTCATGTCACTGAGGTTGGCCTGATTGTTCACACCCAGGAAAGAAAAGTGCTCACTCTGTCACATGAAAGAAATGAGAAATCGAAAGTTAGTTATAAGTACTCATTGACAAAAGAAATGACTGTTATAAAAGGGGAAAGCTCAGGATGGTGACTTACTGTATGGTTGTTTAGCATGAACTGGACAGCGCTGAGTTTTACTAGTTTTCTAACACTGCTGTATGTAAGAAAAGAGGTTAAGGAAACACAAGACTGTATTCACTGTCACAACATCTCACACCATTCTATATGCTTGCATGAAATGGAGGTTAACTGCAAGGCTGATATTATCAAGCATGGGGTAGATAAGGATATCCAATAGAGAGGTCGTTGAGAAGCTGTAGTGTCTTAGACGTGATTGGTTCACACTGTCCCCAGTACTTCAGGTTGGTGATTCTGCATCAACACATTACTTATTAGTTATTATTATTAATAATATTGTACATATCATGAGCCAACATATACTCACATTTTTCCAATGAAAACACTGAGTACCATGGTCTCATCATTTAGGCCAAGAACCTCTGATAGTCTGCGATACAACTGGGGATCAAAAGAACGTTGTTATTTTGTATACTTTAGCAGATTATGCTTGTTACCTGCTAAACTTATGAAAAAAGGATTCTAAATTGAAGTTGACCAATATTGTTTTTTAACAGCCAATGCTGATACTAATATCTAGAGGTGTAGGCTAGCCTACAGACTTGTAGAATTGTAGATTATAAAGACATACTAGTACAAATACACTACTAAACAAAATTTTGCGAGTGAACACTTTTTATACAATTTCAATATTCATTAACAACACTGTTGTTACATTTTGAAACTGACACAAAGGGGAACGTCAAATTCTGTTAAATCAGCCAAGTGGGCATTTTATTGGCTAACACAAATTATCTCAAAATGGCCAAATGTCGACCAATTTGGCCAGCCCAGTACATTGGTTTATCACATCTAATTCAAGAGGAACATGGCCAAGAGAAGCAACCAACCAATTAAATAATTCAAAAAGGTGGTGACCCAAATCGATAATGGACAATAGATTTTGTTGAGAAAATGGGAATAGCTCAGAATTCATTTTTTTTTTTAAGAGCAGTTTTAATGTGTCTTTCTACATAACTAAAATGTTTTTCTACATCATTTATCTTCGCTGTTCACAGTTTGGAAACTGAGCGAAAAGGAAAAAACTGCAGCTTAGTTGAGACAAAACGCTTTCATCTCCAACATAAACAGTTTATTTTCAGCTTACAGGTCCATAAAAAAAAAAAAAGAAGTCTAAATAAAGAAAAAAACAAAGCATTTAAGGACAACAAAGCATACAGTTGGAGTCAACTGCAGAGTCAGCGGTCTCTTTTCAAAGCCCAGATGCAACACCATCAAAATGCACAACCATTCAGAGAGTTCAAAAGGTAAAATCCTGTAAACGCTTAAGAGATCAATAATTAATTCACTGCTAGCCGAATGTTTTGTTTTTGATTTGCTGTCCAAACAAACAAGTAAAGGTGGCATTAAAGCTTTCAGAAAGTTTGTGCTCATGCATATAGAAAAACAGACAAAACAAACAAATGCACTAACTCTAATTACCTTTGATGATTTTTGCACCTGGTCACCAATGTAGATTTTGCGAAACTGTTCAAAGAAACTGAGCATGGCTAAATCGAGCTTCTCATTTCCTGCTTGGGCCAGTCGCGAATCAGTGAGGTTCATCAACTGCAAGACTCTGAAAATTATGAAATACAAAATGTACATTACAGCAATAAGTCACAAGAGGCTGTGCTTTAGAACCAGTAAGTTTACAGGTACTTTAAAAATGTATTTCAGTTGGACTAAAACAACAATTTTTCTTTTTAAAACGTCATGTAAATGCTTCAGCTCGATAGAAAAAAAGCACCAAATTAATTATTGGTAAATTTGGACTAACAGAACTAAATAATGATGTTTACATGCACTTAAGCAAACGATTTATTCCAGGGTTTTTGCAAAAAGTTAATTTCTGAAACGTGTAAACAAGAATGCCGCTTAAGGGAAAGCGGTTTAACCAACATAGGTTTCTCCCGGAGAACGTGGATTAATGTGGCCATGTAGACACAGAAGCGTGGTTCTGATGGGTATTTGAAGAGTGCGAATGTGCGTGAACAGACTGGATATCAAAAATGTAAAATGTCCTCACATTCGTGTTTATGCGCTCTTACATTGGGGGAATCCCGGAGTTCTACATAAGAGGGTAACTCCTCTATTCCTGTGCAGGTTGTGATATAAAGTGAAGGAAACAAACACAACAACAACTCTGGAAGTTCTGTAAATAAAGTGAAGCAACAGAGGAAAAAAAACAGCAAAGTCTTCCTTGGATACCATGTTTGTTATTTACGCAAGCATTGTGAGGAAACTACGTTGCTGTGGAGAAGCGGTTTACTGATCGAGCCACATGTACACAGGAGTAGATACATGTATACAGTGCTTGTAGAGTATGCTGCTTTCTTGCAATACACCGCTTTCTGGTGTCCATGTAAAGTCATTGTGGTAGTAGTCCTGAGTCTTCTCTTTACTGTTGTACATAAAACTGGTGTTGAGTGGGTAGAATTCAAGCTGTCTGCTGAGGACATGTGAGGCATCAATTTCTCAAACTAGAGACTCTGATGTACTTATCCTCTTGTTTAGTAGTACAATTGGCCTTCCACATCTCTTTCTGTCCTTGTTATATGTCAGTTATCCTTTGTCTTTGAAGACTGCAGTGTACACCTTTGTATAAAATCTTCAGTTTTGGCAATTTCAAGCATTGTATAGCCTTCATTCCTCAAAACAATGATTGACTGATGAGTTTCTAGAGGAAGCCGTTTCTTTTATTTGCCATTTTTGACCTACTATTGACCTTAAGACATGGCAGTATATTTCATACTTTGGCAACTCAAAAACAAACACAAAGACAATGTTAAGCTTCATTTGAACCAAATAGATCTCAACTGTGTTTGATATAAAGGCAAGTGATTTTCTATTACCAAATTAGCTATTTAGCATGATTACTCAAGGATAAGGTGTTGGAGTGATGGCTGCTGTAAATGGGGCCATAGATTTGATCAAAACTGACTTTTCAAATAGTGATGGGTCTGTTTTTTTTTACATCAATAATGTCCCGAAAATACTTTGTGTTCAGTTGAATGAAACTTTGGTGAATTAAAGTAACAATTTCCTTCCGAAACAGCAAATTCCGTACAAAATTCCAAACTTTTGGCCGCCAGTGTATATTGAGTATTTTTACCATGGGTTGAGTCAGAACTCTCTGATTAATCACAATATGTTTCATATTTGAAGCATAACAACAAGCCAGTGTGTCCAGATGATTCCTCACCGACACACAAGCTCTCCATCCATGGCATCCTGCTCATCTGTGCTGGCGAAGGACACTCTTCCTCCAATTACTGCACCAATGATGTACACCAGCCATGTCAAACGACCTGGACAAAAAAATAACGCAAGTATACTATCAGAATTTGTGCATTCTGATAGGTGAGGACTCTGAAGATGTGCTTTAAGCTCACCCTCCTGCACGGCAATGTCCATTGTGCTGGAGTTGGTGGACTGCAGCAGCTCCTGGTAGGACTGGGCGGACTGATCGAAGAGCTGGACCAGGAGGGCACAAGTCTTCTCATACTCGCATCGCCCGATAGTGGAAAGCTGATCCAACTGTTGTTGCACTAAGCCGGCATCATCCAAGGGGTCTTCAAGACCATCCCTATGTAGACCAGACATAACGTTAATATAACATCTGCCAATACCACAGGTACCAATTGTCCCCATCTTTAGTACCTTCCGTTAAAGTTTTAGTTGAGATGTTCTCTATTACATAAATTTACACAAAAACCAATTGCTAAAACCTATTCACCAAGTCCAAATATTCCAAAGGTTATAAAATGCAATGAATGCATCTATTTGTCGTTCAGCTTGAGTCTGGAAAATTATAGTGCATTGATCGCCATTTAATTTTTTTTCCAACATTATTAATTTCTTCAGCAAATTCGGCATCACACTTTGAGAGACAAGTTTTGTTGGCAAGAACTGTTTGCAAATGTTTTATACTTTAATGGTTGCATTGGATTGGTGTGGTTTAATGTATATTTATGCATATATTACAAGCTGCATTGCAAGCCAACTACTGTAATTTGATCTCTACTTAAGAACTCACTCTACCTCAAAATGATGTGCACGGACTCTAGGCGAGAGGTGATGTAGGCCTTGGTCACCTCGGGGGTGTAGGTCTCTAGCATGTGTGGCTCTGTTGCCTTCACATAGGGGACAGAGGCTGCCAGTCGTTGCCACAAACTCAGCAGATAGTGCACACTGTTGGGGGCAAACTCCCAGTGCTGTGACACATCAAAGATATTATTATCAGTCTTTACAGAGCCCATTTTTAAATCATTTGAATTTTATTTACATTTCAGCAGCAACTTCACAGGTAAGGTTGGTTTTAGATTCTGTAACAATTGCAAACATGACCTATTACAAAACAGAAAAGAAGTCAGTTCTGTGTTTAGCATGAAAAGTTTGACTCGCCTGCAGACTAGTTACGGTGAAGTTAGCAATCAATCTTATGACCTCGGGGTAGTTCTCTACTTTAACAAGCTCTCCCAGCTGATAGTTACTCTTGAGTCGCGCCAACAGTCGGCAGAACTCATGGTAGTTGTTTGGGTCTGACAAACTCTAAAAAACCAAATCAGGATAGAATCAACATAAATGCTATTACCTAACCAAAAACAGTAACACTTAACAATAAGGTTATATTTGTTAAAATGAGTTAATGCAATAGTTATAAACTAACAATGAACCATTCTTATAAAGCATCTATTAATCTTGGTTGATGTTAATTTCTACATTTACCAATACATTTTAGCATTAATTAGCAACATTAGCTAATATCTTATGAACCAACATGAACAATGCACAACAGTATTTAGATAAATAAACATTAACAAAGATTAATAAATGCTGTAAAAACTCACTGTTCATTGAAAGGCGTTAGAGTATACCTTGATTGTAACATGTTACTCACGAAAATTGTCAGAAACATGCCAGTTCATATATATATATATAAAAAAATATATTTTACATAAAGGGAATAAGCCTTTATAGGACCATTACAATGTTTTGCATTGTAAACATCAAGCATGAACCTTCACCCCCGACCTCAGGACTATAATGGGAAAAGTCTCCTTCGACTTACTGTAATGCATGAAAAAATAATGGCATATTTAAATTGTGAAGTATTGTAAATGTCATGAAAATAATGTCAATGCAAAACATCTTAATGGTCTAAAATAGGCTTTATTTTCTCCATGTTTCTTTAATATTTATATTTCTGCTTCTTATAAATGTTACAGTAATATTTTAAAATAAGGTTGTATGTGTTAACATTATTTAAATTTATGACTTACTACAAATATCAAAAGAACAATCCTTTCAGCAATAATTAATCTTGGTTAATGCTAATTTAAATGGATACAATTTTAAAATTCAAAGTTGTATATTTTAACATTAGTTAATGCATTATAAATTAACATGAACTAACAATCAAAAAAATTTTAATTAACCAAGATTAATAAGTGCTGTAAAAATATTATTCATTGTTAACTATACTAATAAGAAGGGGAGTTAATGCATTAATATAAAAAAATGGAAAAAAATAACTATTGTAAAGATTTACCAATATTATTTTCCTTTTTTGTTTTTTGGGGGTGAAATATGACTCGAACAATTATTTGTGAGATTCACCCACATATAAAGAAAAAAAAAAACGCCTTTAATAGATTTCACATTTTAAAGGGCAAATTTCCATGTTACTGATATATTGAGCAGTATGTTACAATGTTTAAGGGTATTCCTTACTAATATTTTTGATTAATCTTAAAAGGCACTTAACAAGTAAACATACTTGAGGGTTCTCCAATATTCTCTTCACACCATCAACTAAATGGGAGAGGAACTTTGCTCTCTCTGCATTGTTGAAGAGAGACCTCCTGACAGATGCTATTTGGACTAGACAAGACAAAACCTGAAGGAAAAACAAATGAGCAGCACATTTAACACTGAACAGCTCACACCACTAGAAAAGTCAAACAGTATCTGTGACGCTTGAATGGTGTTGTTTATCTTGACGTGCACATTAGGCTGTTTATCTAGCACTCACCAAGGGAGACAGTGAGGGAGGGATGGAATGATACAAATCAAAAAACAGCTGCAACGTTGAGGAATCCAAAAAGGCTGCAAATGAGAGAAAAAAAAAGCTAAGTATGATTAATAAGCACAAAATATGAACAACTTTCACAAGCTTTTTGTTTCCATGTCCTTCAAAATTATCAAAAGTGAAATAGATAACAGGCCTACTATTTCAATACTTCAGGGTTCCCATGCTTTTTGACTAATACATTTTCATGATCTTTCCAGTTGTTCATGATTATTTGATAAGGATTGAAAAAAAGATGACGACGATTATGTTTCCATTTGAATATCAGGTGCCAATATTTGGAATTAAAGGGTTAGTTCACCCAAAAATGGAAAATCTGTCTTCATTTACTCTCTTGTTGTTCCAAACACAGATTATTTTCTTCAAAGGAACACAAAAGATGTTCTTATATAACTACTCACCTGAGATATTCTTCTAAAAATCTTTGTTTGTGTTCTGCAGAAGAAACTCATACACATCTGGGATGGCATGAGGATGAGTAAATGAGAGAATTGTATTTTTTTGGGTGAACTAATCCTTTAAAATACTAATTTTCATGACTTTTCAATGCCTGATCTGATCAAAATCTTAAAATTCCCAGATATTTCAGGGCACAGTAACAAATCATGAGACTCAAGTAGAAAAAACACCATTCATTAACTGTTCATTCACATAATTAATTCACTAAGCTCACCTGATCTCCAGCTGGTGGGGATCTGGACAGTGCACAGATCGTCTGATGACTCATCGGTGGATGTACCAATGAAATCAAAGTTGAGGCAATTGTGGGCCAGTTTAAGTAGCTGCATGAGCAGCCCATGCTGGCTCTCATCATTTAGATTCAAGTTCTTTCCAGATGCCTGCAAACATACAGAAGAATTCAGTGACTGAACACATCTGAGCCCTTTATAAAATGTTCCAAGCTGGTTGAGCAGTCGAGAACCAGAATATAGGCCTACTACAGCTTTTCTGAATGGTCTACGAGGAGTCTCCATTGAGCATAATTCCCACCTGCTTGAGGAGGTTGCAGGAAAGGGTAAAGATGTCAAATAAAGAGGAATCTCGAAATGACGAGGCAATCTTCCTGTGTTTTGTAAGCGGATGTGTTGAATCTGCCTGGAAAAACAAAAGGAGAGTTTAAGAAATCTGTAATCCATTTTTAAGTGTCTTAGTTTGTACATTTGTAAAACTCAAAAAGAACGTAAATACTTACTTGGTTAATCTCATTGGTTAACTGGGAAAGAATTGTGACTCCTATGATGCAATGTTCAACACTATCCTGAAACAGAAAAGTAGAAGTTTCAATACTTTCAAGTGACTTCAGTACAATAGTCAAACTTAACATTCAATAACAAATTCTGTCATAGGCATTCAAACATGGATCAAGATCATAATTCATCCTTAAGAGTATGAAATGAAAAGTTTTGTTTGAAACTGAAACTTAAAGATGATTTTATCTATATTTATCTTTTGGATATTACAACCACATTTAGCCCACAAAAAGTGCATAGGAATACATAAAAAAAGCACAAACGACATACAATGTATATTGCTTCTGGTGATTGAGAGTTTAAAAACAATGGACATTGCATTTGAAGTTTTGCAGACATTGTACTTTGTTGTACACTGAAATGTAAATGTCAAAAGGGCATTTCTATCATGTTCCACATTGTGAGAGAACAAAAAGGAAATTGCAGACTGGATTTGCACCTGCGTTGCATTCAATGTCTTCCAGAAATTTGAGCCATTTATGAAAATTGCATCAAATATATCATACAGAAAATATGTGTCTCATCAACTGCATATGCAGCCTCTTTATCTGGCAAAACATCATCCAGCATCAGTTGTGGTTTCCGTTAAATCCAATTGAACCTTGATCATTGTACGTGAAGAAGTTAATATTTATGTGAAAGTGTTTTAAAAAAGTCTGCCAAGATTTTCAGTCTATTTCTTTTTTGGACATATATTGCATTATTTGGCATTTCTTCCTAGCTTATAAATGCAACAGGACAAAGCAAGAACATTTTTCAGAATAAGTACTTAAGTATATTATTTTCTTTAAAGAATACTTGATAAATTATCTTACCTGCAGGAATCTTGTCACATCGACAATGACATTCCTGAAGATGTAATCTTCCTTTTGGCAGTCAAACCAGCCAAGCTTGGTGATTCTGGCATAGAGCTGGATCAGGGCTTGTGTCACAAAGGCAGCAAGCTTTGGCCGGGTTGCCAGATAATTAAGAACATAATTTCCTGTGAAAAATGTATCACAATCAGGCCAGATTTTGTTAAAAAAAATAATAATCAAAAGTATCAGCTAAATAAAACCATTTCCTGGAGGAATTAAAACCAGCACAATCCAATAAAACCTGAGATTGTGGACCAAACCTGTATGACTTGCTTTATTATGCACAACACAAAAAGAGATGTTTTTATGAATATCACGGTCAGATTTTTCTTTATTCAATATAACAGCAGTGGATTGTGCCTCACTTTAAAGCTAAAAAACAAGACCCAAAAGTATCATAATAGTTGTTCATACAACTCCTGCGCTACATTCATAGTCTTCTGAAGGCATCCAAAAGGTTTAGGTGAAAACAACCTGAAATTTAAGTCATTTTTCAGCGAGAATCTTAATGTCTCTTGAGTGTTCATGAGAGGCCGTTTTTTTGTGTTCTTCATACTAAAGAATGTCAGATTAGTTTGGCACAACATAAGGACGGAGTTAAAATTTTGGGATGTACTATTCTTTTAAATAAGTTAAAACAGCTAAAACTCAAGATCAAGTTTAAGTCCCTGTCCATCTTTTAAACTTACGAATGTCAATGCGTTGCTCCAGGGGAAGTGGGTTGCTTGTACGCGAGACCAACTTAGAGAGACATGTTGCAGCCAACAACTGAGAATACGAGGACTGTAAAGATTCCACAAACACAGTGTCAGGTTAGCAATTTGCACTGCAGGACAATGGAAGCATAGTTCCATTTCAAGTAGTTGCTGAACTCAAACAAATGGAGGAAGAACAGGGATTTTTGTGAACATTGATGACAGATCATTCCAGATATCTTGTTCTTCACAGTTCCCAAAAGGGTTAATTCTTACACTTCCTCTCTCCAACAACAGCTGGCATTTACTCAGGCAGTCCGGACTGTTGGTGAACTCCACCAGGGCTTTCTCCGCCTGCAGACGCGTGGTGGTGTCTGTGGTCTCATATAGCTGCTTGCACAGGATCTCTAGCTGGGCTAGGCTCTACGAAAAGAGACCCACATGAGTTTAGTGCAAGCAAAATAACATACAGTGGATATTTGTGGAGACAAAGCAACAAAATTCCAGTTCTTTGCCATTTTCGAAGAACACACTAAAGGCCTTTTCACATCAAATGCAATTTCTAGCTGTGATTAACATTTTTAATAAAAACAATGGAGCCATTCATACTAGAGGTGAACATTTGCATGCTGATAAAGCAAGGTTTTTTTTGTTTTTCAGTGTGTCGATTTTTATTCTCTCAGCAATGAGATGTCCTGATCAATTTTTTTTTTAGCTTTGATCACGTGTCAGGAGCTGCTGCAGTTTCCAAAATCAGTACAACTGGTGGTGCTAAAGCTGGTGAGGTTTTGTTACTTCTGAACCAGAAGTGAGGACGTACAATTTATTTGCACAAAAAGGCTTAAAAACAGAAACTTTGTTCTCATTGGAGTTCTCGTAAAAAATCATGTTGCTGCATTTCTGCCTTGCACCCCCTTTAAAAAAAAAAAAACTCTTTGTCTGGATTGTGTTTATAATGTATTCCCTATTGATGCATTTCATCTTACACAAGTTCTCTTATATCTCTAATATAATACATATTGCGCCACAAATGTAGTTGATTCGCCACAAAATTGTCATTTGTTATTGCTGTGCTATCATTAAGTCGTTAAATGCTGTGCTGCCATTATAAGGTATAAAGGGTCTGACTGAAAATGGGTTTTGATGTCGTCATGTTTTGGCTAATTAGTAATATGCAGTATACAATTATATGTCATGAGTAAATGACCAATCAACACTGTGTTCAGTATTTGTGGGGGAGAGTTGGGAAAGAGGAAAGCAGCGAGAAAGATGCATCACCGAGAGGCCAAGCCGTTTTCAAAGTAGAGGTGGGCAATCTGGCGATTTTATATTAAGATCGATCTTTAAGATGTCCACAATCTACTTTTATGTCCTCATAATAATGTTAAAACTAAAACAATGACTGCCTACTAGATGGCTGTGCTGATTGGCCAAATTATACCACGTGTCTCTATCATGTCTTTCATGCGTGGTGATGTATTAGAAAAAAAAAAAATCAACATGAACTAGCAGCATGAGGAGATGAGGAGCTGGTGTCGAAAAAAGCCTCAACATCAGCTGTGTGGCAGTGGTTTGGCTATGTACAGTCAGACATTTCTCAGAGTATAGTTATCTGTAAACTTTGTTGGGTAACGGTTGGCTCTTCCAGAGGCAATACAACAAATCTTTTCAACCACCTGAAAAGGAAGCATCCGAAGGAACATGCCAAGAGTGTTTCACTCAGGTCGGTAAAACCCCACACATCTGTATCTCACGAGGTCCCGCAACATATACAGTTATCACTGGAAGACATATTAGAGTAGTCTAAAAAATACAACAAAAGCAGCAAATGATGGAAAGAGGTGACGGAGGCGGTCACCTTCTACTTTGCTAAAGATATGGTGCCATTCATATCTGTGGATTTATTTGATATAATATTATCTATATGCTGCTGATTGCCACTTGAAGTTGTAACAGAATGTTTATTTTACAGAATTTGAAAAGTGCAAACCTTTGTGTTGTTTATATTTTATTACTGCAATTTCTGAGTACTTTAATGTTTATCTATTGACTGCTGATTACAACTTTAATATTTAAAATAAAGTTAAACTCAGGACATGTAATGACCATTTTGACAACTGAGTATTTTATTCAATGTTGTGTTTTAAATTGTACAAATAGATACATTTAGGGCTGGGATAGAACGATATCAATATTTATTGCGATAAAAAAAAACTCCACGATATCGACGACAAGCTTTTGAGTAATTTTCGATATTTAGCCTGTGTTCTACATCTAGACATGCTTGTTGCTAAAAACACTAACAGTTTGGCGTTCTTGTTGTATGTTACCACTGCCGCGTGCTGAGCGAATGTGAGCGAGTGCTTTCAATTCCTTCCTACAGAAGCCGTGCGATAAGCTCGCGATGTGGGTTGTAATATTGACAGCAGCACGGGGCAAGCGTTTCCCTAGGCGTTGGGAGTGGCTTTGTGCGGATTTCTTCCGCTTAAGTGGAAACGCAGCCTCAGACCGTATGAAGTTGCTATTGCCCCCACTACGCAGGTCACCGCGTTCCAGATCCGGACCCCAGATTGATTCCATCTTGACTGCAAGATATCATGACGATGGTTACACTTACACCCTCTCATCGATAGTGAGCAGCGCGAAAAAAACACAACAGTGCCGGTTACATCATATCTGATCTTTCTGCGCTGTAGCTATTAAATTTATGTAAAAGACTTAATGAACCATTTTTATATTTTCCTTCTACCAAAAACAATGTACATCTTAATATCTCAGTTTAAAAATACTATTTGCTGTATGTTTTTGATCACAAGCAGAGAACTCGTAATTTCAACGTTTTGGTTGTCTTTCTTGACATCCATGCCAGAGATGATGTTATCTCTGATTAATTTTCACAAAATTTTTTATCGATGGGCTTGAAAAATGTTGATTAATAACACTAATTTTAGATGGGGGAAAAAAGTAGTTTCTGGTCTAAAGGCGCTTTGGAACCAATTGTCTATTCACAAACCTTGCTTAGCTGAAACGTCAGAGTCATATCAGACACATTAAATTGGTTCTGCTTCATTTTCTGCAGTGTATTTTAGCACCATCCATCTATATTGCTGCTCACTAATTTTCTTTCTACTATGGTCTACTGTCATTAAAATAACCATGTCTGCAGCTCTACTATGTGGCGGTTCATGTCACGGGCCGGTGGAGAGGGCGTAAGGAGTGCAAAAAGGCAGTAATGAAGCGTGTTCGGTGCTAGAGAAATAGAGAAATAGAAATAGAGAAATAGCAAGGAAATAGCGCTGAAAGATTAGTGCTCTCTACACCCTGGAGTTCTTGTGGTTTTTACCACTCCATCGTTTTGTCGCGCTGCTAACCGAAAGTGTAGAAAAGGTGAGATGGGCAACCGTTGTCATGATATCCCATGGTTGGATGGAACAAATCCAAGGTCAGGACCCGTACTTCAGTAACTGAATTCTTACGTTTGAAATAGGGGTGGCCAATCTTCCTACAAAATCATATCACGATCCATGATCTGAATCACAATCTTCCCTATTTTGAGATTTACTATAGAGAATATCCCGCGACCCGACTTCGGATAAGCGGTTGAAGATGGATGGATGGATGGACTATAGAGAATATGCAGACTGGAACAATTATATGGATTTATCTTATAGGGCTGGGTGATATGGCAAAAAATATTAGCACAATATTCTTTTTCATATCATTCGTTATCGATATTGAATCACTTTTGAATTTCCAAAAAAAGAAGAGAAAACTAAAAAGTCTAAGTAGTCTTTACAAAAGTGCATTGGGGCCCATATGCAGCCAATGCAATGGTGTCTGAGGGATCTTCTATGAAAACATTACAATATGTTATAGAGTTTATCAAAATGAAAGACAATCAAAACGTTGAAATTACGAGCTCTCTGCTTGTGATCAAAAACATTTCCATTATTTGATAGTCAGCACCTTTATATTTAACGACAGCAAACAGTATTTTTAAACTGCGATATTAAGATGTACATTGTTTTTGGTAGAAGGAAAATATAAAAATGGTTCATTAAGTCTTTTACATACATTTTCTCTCAGGAGATAACCCTGAAGCTCCATACAGTATCTTTCCTATGTATATAAATGGTAGAAGATCCCCCATATCCACTACTTTGGTTGTCTTTGGGCCACGATGTCCTCATTCTTACCCAGTTTTTTAAGAGACTTTTTGACTGTTGATTTAAAAACGTAAATTTATACTGGCATGTATATCGGCCCCAAATATTGGTTATCGGTCTCCTTGATCACTAATAATCATTATTGGTATCAGCCCTATAAAAAAAAAAAAACATTGGTCAACCCCTAGTTTCTAAGGTGTTCTGAGTGGATTTTAGCACATTGCTATGAAATTGAGAGGGTGTTTTGGGTGGTTGCTTAATGGCCCATTGTGGCCAATGACCCGAAAGTGCCCATTGCCAGGTCTCTATGATATTCTGGTCCTTGGATCCACTTAAATTAATTTATGGTTCTATCATCAACCAGGCATACGCCCTATCACTTAGAAAAGTAACTGTACAAATATGTTCATATAGCCACATAATTTGATGTATCACTGTTGTCTATAGCACCAACAGTGCAAGATGAGTTATGCACTGAATTTTAATAGGCCTGCTACTTAAGGTAAGGGGTAATAAAATGATGAGCAATAAAAGCACCACTAAATAATGGCCAACCAAGCAACAAATAGATTCTTTAATTTCTGCCACCAGTAAGCATGTAAGTCACAGGTGTCTCAACATCTCAATACAGAGCTATGGTAACTTCTATTTAAAAATAAAACAGAAAATAATATTCTATAAAACATTAGTACATTCTTTACATGCACATTTTGTAAAATTCAAGATATATTTTGAAGTTACTGTACTAGGCCACTTAGAGAATACCTGTTCTGAATACGGAAGACTAAACAGATATTGGCGAAAATACTAATGATAAAATTGGTAATACACAGAAAGGCCAGCAAAGACCGAACTCGAGTTATGCAGCAACAAGCCTTTGACTCCAAACAGCCTTTTGTTCCCTTGGGAAGCATAACTAAACAAATCAGAATCAGCAGAAAAAACAGCAGCTGCAACAAATGCAGAGCTTCAACTAAAAAGTTAAGTGTTAATTTACAAAAATGTTAGCAATTGTGCCATTTCAAAATTTCTTATTGCAATAGTTAGTACAGGCTAACTTTTAAAAGCACAATCTGGAACATTTTGCAACTTGAAGTTTGCATTTCATGCCCACGCTTGATGCAGCCTGTTGATAACTGGATCAAGAGTCCCAAAAAGAATAGGGAGGACCCCAAAAGATACAAGGTAAAAGAGATATAATGCATTTTGCATCCTAACAGATAACATGAAAGTTGTATTTGCAAGGAACTGCACCAGCGAGATAAGAGGAATACAATTTGAAGAACCCAAGATGAAAACGCCATGCATGGGTTTTACTAGAACTAATGTCATTATTAACATATAATATGGTTATGCCTAAATCGATCCCACCAGTTAATGGTCAAAATGCACCATTTATATGCTTTCTGCCCCTAAATATTGTACTCAAATGCAGTAGAGCCATCTTTCACAAAGCAACAGTTGAAGTTGTCAAGCCTCTACTAAAAATGTGTCTGAAAGTCTGAGTCATATCAACTCTCTGGCCCGAGATGCAATCGCTGCCATCGAAATGTTATTGAGACAGAGGGCTGTGTCCAACGCTCAGATGGTTTTAATAATCTATTACTGCAAATGGAATGGATTCTTTACCACCTAGTAGGTAACAGGAACCTTGACAACAACACTGGAAAGCTCATGTTTACAGTTGCCTCTGCATATGAGAGTCAGGTTAACACCAGCAACATCCAACACACACACTGGGAATAAACAGATATTCAACACTGTGTCCCAAGACCTCCATGACCTTTGCCTTCAAACGATATGCCCTGACATTGTCATGGACAGCTTTTTTTTACCAGATAATGTGCCTGAAAAACTAGTGTAGTGTTTAACATCTATGGTACCGAAAATGCTGTCTAGGTAGGCAGCTCAATAAGTTTTCAAGACACCACCATATTGAAGCTGTCAAGAGCAACTATTGATGATGCGAGAGAATGAGAGGAATCAAAATACAGTTCGTTTAATGCACCTTTTCTGTCCATTATGTCTGAAACGAGGTTGCCAAGTTGGTCTAATTAATCACAAGCAATAACAACAGTGGCTAATTAATTTAGATCGGATTTAAATTTAAGGTGCGCAGCCTCACCGTAAACATCATTCGTTTAAATAAGTAATTCAATTAAATGATAAATACAGACATAACACAATCAACTATGTTCATAAACAAAATATATTTAAAAAAAAAAAAAGTCCACGATTTATTTCTGGTGCCATTAATTACTACCCATTATATTACTTCATGTACTTATGGCAGTTATTCAGAGTCATTTAACAGCAACACTGAAAATAAATAATAATAGCATATTTAAAAAGGGAAATTTATAGGCAATGCGAGATGTTAACGTATTTAGTTTATATAATTTTAAAGTTAAAACGATTTCTGTTTGGGCTTTTGGTTTGGCGAGGTGGCGCGCGGGAGAATCTCGTGAGTTAGCACGCGAGCTACAGGCTAACAGCGCGAGGAGGTGCAGAGCGGTGAAACGGAACACATTTGCTTACAGAGATGACAGATAACTGAATGTAAATGTGCTGGAGGACTTATTGAGAGGATATACTCTTGGAAAAAGGCTAGCTGAACACGAATCACTGTCGCTTATGTCTAAGGCCAGTGCATTCATTGCATTGCCAGCGGCTGGATGAGGGATGATGCCTTGTTTACAATGCAAAACATGACTGTCGCTATAGAGTTACATGCAGCAGAATATAAACGATATGTCTGGTTCTGCCGTTAATATGTGCTGCTTAAAAATACAGTCTTTTGAATCTTGTTTAAAACAACGTTCATCCATGCTGCAGAGTTGTATCGTATCCTCTACCAGATAGTTAAAAATCAACATAATGACAGGCCACAAGTCAACACTTGGTAATCGCATCCAATAAAGCATGCGGGTCAGCTTCTCCCGCCACGCGACACATACATTTAAAATACAAAATAACTGCATAGCCAAAATAAGCCCGAGAACGTATCATAAGACTGCACTGGATACAAAACACATTCATTTAATAATAGCAAAACAAAATAATTTACTTACCTGCACATGATCCGCCATTTTGCTCCATTCATGCTCCTCTCACTCCCCCTGACAACGAGCATGCGCGTATCGGGCCACAATCACTGGAACAGTTACGCAATTTGCGCATGTAGAAATAAAACCAGATGGCCGCTCAATGCTTCGAGAATACCATTTCAGGTGCATCTACCTCCGAAACTAGCCTTTGTTTACATGTCTCTTAAAGTGAAACGGCGAATTCAGATATTAGAGGTCACGTGGATGTATGATTCCAATAATATAAGCGGGATTGACTTATATTGAAGTTGAGAAATAATTCCAATACACTTTTAAAGAGGCTTATGCGTGTCTCTTTGAACACGTCCTCATACATGTTTTAAAATGTGATGCTCTCGAAAACATTCGACCGACATTGCTGCTAAATGTGCAAGGGCATGATATAATTTGTTATCAGTTTTATTGTTTGCATTTTGCCAATACCTTAATACATATTTCTGTATAGGTCTTTAATATTGCCATTTTTGGTATATGAACCAACATCATATTTATTTTTGACAACATGATCACAATGAACATACATATTCAATACAAAATGTATGTAGATGAAAAGAACAGTCAATTAAATAAAATAAAAATAATACAGTTTACAAATTATACTTATACATAATTTCAACAGTTCTCACTGCTGTACTTCTCTATAGACATTAAATAATGTTGCAGTTCTGTATATAAACCAATAAATAATAAATTCATCTCTTGAATAAATAATCTTCCATTCATAATTGAAACAAATATTACAAAAGAAAGCTTGACATCACTTACTATGCATGGGACATAATAATAAATTAAAAGGAGATACTGCAATTGGTTTTTCTATATACATATTGGGAGACTTCCTTTACAGGTAAGCCATCCCTAAACATGAGAAATGTGTTCTGTATTGCACAACTCAGAATCTTCAGCATCTGCTGACAAGAAACCATCTTTGTGTTGTGACATATGGATTTCAAAATAAAAGCCTAATATAAATGACATTTGGTACCCTGCCTCTTAGCCACCTTGAATAAACATTAATCAAATTGAACATTAATGGAAATGCATATTTAATGAAGCTGTAATTTTAATTGTTCTCCATAGTTCTCACTATGGTTTGTGACACTCTTGTTTGTCTTAATAGAGTGAATTTACAGTTAATGATAAATCAATTAAAACTAATCCACAAGCAATATTTTCTACAGTTATATTAATGGTCTACATAATTACACTAGAAAGACAAAAACATCATAAATATTTATGATTTAAAATGAACAGAAAATGTAGTTTAGAATGGATAAATAGATAGAGTGACAGATGATGGATGGATAAACAGACAAACAGACGACGGACAGACAGACAGACAGACAGATAGATGGTTGGATGGATGGATGGATGGACATTTTAAGTGTTCAATTAAGTGAAAGACAGCATGGAGTCAGGGAAAGGATTATATACGTTTCACCTTGAGTTCATGGTCTTTGTTACTGTAAAGGTTTTATCACACTTTGACTCACTTTCAGCCTGTCACCAGTTTTGCAACTACCATTGAGGAACTTACCAACTGGAGACAATGCCCTGCCTTTCAAAACAGAAACAGGCAAACAAGCCATAAAGTGGTTTCTTCAACTTGTTGGCTTCTGTTGACCTGTTGACATAAACCTTTTTAAAGCACCCCACTTAAAGCACTTTTCCGATGTCTGTGAGAGCAAACGAAAACACACATGGTGAGAAGAGATGACATTTAAAAAAAAAAAAAAAAAACTTACACTTAAATGAAAGGCTTAAACCAACTGTGAGATTTCACACCCTGAACATAAAAAATGACTAATGCAGCCAAGCAGCCTGATAAGTAATAAATGAGACATTTAAAAACATTTATGTGAAATAAGTAATATCAGCTTGTTTATTAGTCATGTCCCCTTTAAAGCCATAATACCTTATGGTACTTTCATTACTTACAATTGTCTGGTGGATGAATATAAAAAATATATATATAATAACATTAAAACCACCTGCCTAATATTGTGTAGGTCCCCATCGTGCCGCCACAAGCCACAGAATGCTATTCTGAGATGCAGGTTGCTGCTGTTTTGGTGGCACGAGGGAGACCTACACAATATCAGGCAGGGGGTTTTAATGTTATGGCTGATTGGTATATATATATATATATATATATATATATATATATATATATATATACTCCTGCAGACCACAATGTGAAAATGACAATGAAAATGACAGCAGAATATCACATGACAGAATTTTCAGCATGTTTTTGCATTTAAAATAAAATACAGCATTTGTATTCAACAGTTGTTGTATCACTCAGTAGTTTCACTTGCTTAAACAATACTTTGCATTCAAGGAAATGTTAAATCTGAAAAAATAGGGCCAACTGAATCTTTCCAAAACACCATAAGACAATTTTTGTAAAATATTTCTCAGGTTAAATTTATTTCTGAAATACAATTTATGAATAGCTACATACATAAATTCTTGGCTACAATTTATTATTGCCTAGGTAAAAAGATTTATTAAAGTTAATTTAATGCACCTTTTGTGACAAACATGCACCAATAACATGTTTGCAACACTATACCTGGTAAGCTGTCTGCAAAAATGGGAAAACATTGCTTTGGCCAATATACATTATAAAAATTGAACAAAATGACAACATATAAAACGCAACATATAAAACTGATAATGCATAATAATAAAAGATAAAAAAATAATAATAAGCCATGCCATTGTCACTGTTGTTTGTTTATTGAGTTCATCTGTTTTAAGAGCTACTGCATTATACAAATATGAAAGACATACTGAATTTTAGTTTGGATCATGACTTTCACGGGAATGACCCTAATTTAAAAGGGTTTTGAGCTAGTTTTATTTAAACCAGCACATTGCAAAAAAATGAATAAATAAAAATGTGTGTAATTGAACTTAAATTTCAATCCCCTTTAGCTACTGAGATTTAGAGCTTGTGACAACTACCACCGGTCTCCCCTACTACTTTCACTACAGTTTTGATATCAGATAAATGAAAAAAAAAAAAATATATACATATGGGACCACCATTCGTGTGAGGCGGGACCCTGTTTGTGATATGATTTTATGTTTGTGAGTGTGCTGTATTAGCCACCATTGGACACAGAGGGGCACTCTAGATGCATGATCAGAACTGTGTTCTAACAAGAACATCCATTCTAGTTCAGCTGACATGACCTTCACACGAGACAGTTTCCTGCAGTCTTTTCACATTTCTTGAGTTTACAAAAGTACCTATGTTGCATAACTTTTGCTCAAATTCCTCAGTATAAAGCACAAGTATGACATATCTTCTATTCCTGTTCATTCGCAATGCTTTCAGTTTTATGTCCTATTTGCAGATAATGTTAAGTTTTACAGGCTTATTTTATGTTAATCTTATTTGGGATGACAAATACATTATATGTAATATATGTAGAGCATTTGTTGTTGTAAGATGTAAGAGAAAGCGAATCTTTCCCATGATAATGTAATTGATTCTGATGTGGCAACAATAGGATGTTCAATCGTGTTCACACATTTTATAGATGTCAAAATATGCAGACCTCACACCTAAATAGTGTCAAACAGGAAGAATCATATGAATACGAGCCTAAGCCACAGCTACACAGACGCACACCCACTCATCTGACTTCTCCAAGACTGATTTAGACTTCATGTTAGACAGGAAGTAAGATTGACAAATCACTTAAGGTCAGTCTGCCATTCACAAATGCCACAACCTTAACAGCAATGCATCTTAAATGCAAGCATACAGTTATATGAGTTATATAAACATACTATTTCAATTTTATACAATAGTGAAAGGGTGGGATATAGGTCGATAAAACTAAGTACAATCCTGCTGAAGAATCATGGAGGAGGACATCAGAAGAAAAGGGGTGCTTTACATTCACCAGCAACGCTTTGGCAAGGTGAGAGTCAATGTCCTTCTGAGAGGTTTATAAGAAACAAGTTTCAACATAATTAGCAGTATTCAAGTAATTTCACATGTTAAGCTCAAGAGATGCATTGGTGGATGCATTCAGCGTGCATTGGTGGACTGAGGGCTACAAAGATAGAATCTGCTGACATTGATACTGCCGTTGAGTTTTTATAAAACAATAAATAATTGAGCACAATCTACCAATAAAACCTAATAAGTAAATACAAATAATGTCATGGTTGTATATATAATTATTTAAAAAAAACATTAAAAAGTGATAGAGCAATTTCTTCAGAATATCAATTTTTTTATGTATTGCATCTGTATTGTTTGGCATCTCAGTAGCTGTCTATTGGTACAGAGTTTTGGATTATTATTGATTTGATTATTATACTGACACAATGAGCATACAATGAGTGATTTAAAAATGTGGGTGCTGGATCATCAAATGATTCAAAGATGATCTCAGAATTAGTGGGGAGACAAATATAGACATTTCTAAGAACAATAATGCTGCTATACCCCCGAAAAAGATGAAGTTATAGATGACAACCTTCATAGACATGGTTCAAATGTAAAGCATTCCTTTGTTGCATATGTATGTGGTAACACTTCACATTAAGGGTTATATTCTACATACATTATATTTGTTAACATTAGTAAATGCATTGGATATCATAAACTAACAATTAACATTATTTTTACAGCATGCTTTAATCTTGGTTAATATTAACTTATGAATGTACAATTGTTCATTGTTAGTTCTAAATGTATTAACTAATATTAATACATGCAAATTTTATTTTTAAAAATGTATTAGTATACACATATGTGACGGTGTTCGCGCCGACACAGGCAGGGTCTGTAATTTATATTCGCTCTAACTGTTACTCATACAGTATTTTAAACTACAGAATATGTTTATTTTATGTAACAAACAGCCTAATTGTCACCAAAGTACCGTGAAAACAGTCCACAGCTTGTATATGCACAGCCATAATTTCTAAACGCAATCTTCCCATGCACGCAGCCACGTCTGCTTAGGTGGAGATGCGTTTTTACAGTTAAAAAAAAAAAAAAAAAAAACTAAATAAATAAAACAAATACAAGATAGCAGACATAACCCATTTGTTTAAATGTGAACTATATTATAGACAGTATTTTTTTTTTTTTTTTATGACAAGAAATCACAAATTAAAATAATAAAAAAAAAAAACTTATCCCCCTCACATGCAGTGTCACATGCAAAAATAACTCACTCCAGGGGGCACTACAGGGGAATTTAGACCCTACTCATGAAAAGCTTAACCAAGTTTAATAGGTGCTGTAAAAGTATTGTTCATTGTTGTACATCATGTTGACTAATGTAGTTAACTAATGTTAACAAATACAACCTTATTGTAAAGTATATACTATATGTATTGGTATATGTACAGTGGACACAAAAATGTTTTTGGACACTTAGTACAGTATGTCTAAAATTATATCAAACCAACAATTTATACTAGACATTAAATTATATTAACAATCTTTTGAAATGACATTTACTCATACTGGTCTCATGGTCATGTTTTGTGAATTTAAGTAATTTTCCTACCAGAGTAGCCATAGGTTTCATTTATTTGACACTAACATTTGACAAACAGAAAGTGTTAAAATATACTTGGTCTTTTTAACTTTCTAAGACCTAAGTGTGACTGCTGTGTGCATTTTCCATTCCCCTTTTTATCTGTAATTAGTAGACCTTCAGAAAAATGCCAAAAAATTAAAAAATAAAAATAAAATTCCATAAAATGAATGTACACATATTTGTACGTTGGGACTAAATTGTGAAATTTTAAATAATTCTAAACTATAGAAAGTCAGATTTTTTAAATTAAATGATTTATTATGTTTCCAGGAGTGTTGGTTATTCATGTTTTTGAGACATTACAGACATTAAATAAGAAATTAGCATATATACAGTATTTCTGATTCAAAGTACAACCCCAATTGCAAAAATATTTGGGACAGTATGTAAAATGCTAATAAAAACAAAAAGGAGTGATTTGTAAATTATATTCACCCTTTGCTATATTGAAAGCACTACAAATACACATTATATGATGTTTTAACATGTGAATTTCATAGTTTTTTGAAAATGTACCATAATTTCAAATCATATGAATGCAACACGCTCCAAAAAAGTTTATACAGGGGCAATTTAAGACTAATAACAATTTGACGAGTTGAAATAACAAGGCAATGTGAAACAGGAGATGTTAAACTGGTGAGGTAACTGTGTCATAGTATATAAGGAGCCTCCACAAACAGCCTAGTCCATCAAGAGCAAGGATTGTTTGAGACTTGCCAAATTGTCAACAGATGCTTCAGCAAATAATCCAGCACTTTGTGAACAATGTTTTCCAAAGACAAATTGGAAGGATTTTGGGCATTTCACCCTCTACAGTGCACAATATTATTAAAAGATTCAAGGAATCTGGTCAAATCTCGGTACGTAAAGGGCAAGAAGTAAAACCACTTCTGAATGCACGTGATCTCTGTTCCCTTTAAGACATCATTGCCGTAAAAAACATCATTCATCTGTAATAGATATCACTAACATAACATAGCAGGATAACTTTAGTAACCTTTGTTATTCAACACCACTCGCCGCTGCATCCACAGATGCACGTTAAGACACTGTCCAGAAGCGCTGCCGACTTCTTAGATGGAAAGTAGAACAGTGGAACCATGTTTTTTGGTCCAACGAGTCCACATTTTAAATATTTGTTGAAAAACACATTTGTCGTGTTCTCCGGGCCAAAGAGAAAAAGGACGATCTAAGCTGTTATCAGCATCAGGTCCAGAAGCCAATGTCTGTATGGGCCAGGGGTGTGTCAGTGCCCATGGCATGGGTAATTTGCACATCTGTGAGGGCAACATTAATGCAGACAGAAATATTTTTTTTTTAAAGCAACATATACTGCCATCCAGCACTGTCTTTTCCATGGACGTACCTGCATTTTCCAGCAGGACAACTTCAAACCACATATTGCCTGGATTACAAGTGCATGGATGTATAAGCTGAGAGTGCGAGTGCTAGATTGGCCTGCTTGCAATCCTGACCTCCAATTGAGAATGTTTGGCACATTATGAAGCACACCGAACGTCAGCAAAGACCCCGTATAATTGTGCAGCTGAAGACGTGCATAATGGATGAATAGGGGAAAATTCCACTTTCTAAACATGAAAAACGTTTTTGGAGCGTGATGCAATCATCTGATATGAAATTACTGTACATAAAAAAAACAAAAAAAACAATGAAATTCACATGGTAAATTGTAAGTTGTACTGCTTTCAATATAGCAAAGGGAGAATATAATTTTTGTTTTTATTAGCATTTTTCTCACTGTCCCAACTTTTTTGGAATTGTTATAATGGCCAGCATTATGCATTCACTGCAAACCATGTTGAATTAAAATTTTGTATGAAAAATTCTGAATCTATGTACTGATTACCATTGTCCCATTTCTGCCAAACATGTTGAGTGGTCCAAACATCATCTGCAGCCTGAAACTGAACTTTTGAAAGGAAGCTAATGTATAGGATGCTCCCTTGCTCCCTATTTAGTGAATGACTTAACTTCCAGTGTGCTGTCTGTCTGCATTGGTCTCAGAACAGTTTGAAAAGCGCATTATTTTCATCCTAACTCCATATTGCTGCCTCTGAAAGCAACATTTTCCATCCAATGCATCCATTGATTCTCAATGTGATAATGCACAGTGAATATAGGATATGTTAACTGAAAATGAGCGTACAGTTCACATATGTGGTCATGGTGTTTAACAGTGTGGCGTTTTATCACTCAAATTTAAAAAAATGGCAAAATTGTATTTTATTTTATTTCATGTGTCCTTTATTTAACCAGGAAGGTCCCATTAAGATACAAGACCTCTTCTTCTAGGGAGTCATGTTCAAGATGGCTGCACCAACAATTCACATAAAAAAATAATAAAATGTCAACTACATTTACAAATAAAATATTTATTTAAAAAAAAATTAATAATAATAATAAAAAAAACAATGTCCATGTCAATGTCAATGGATTCGGAGTCACATGAGGTTAACCACTATCCCTGCGTCCGAAATTGTGTAATGTCAGAGTATGTACTGTATTTGATGAAGGATGCACTTCTCGGCTGGTTAAACAGTAAGTTCTTTTGGTATGCAGGTGAATAGTATGAACAGATTCTGTACATAATTCATCCGGTGACATGGGTATTGACACATGACTCGAATATATGACGTAATAACAACAACCACGAAAATAATCTACTCTGGTTTTGTTAAACAAGCACAGTGATACAACTTTCTTGATATACAGTATATCACTTACATTTGAAAAGAGCTGCACTTCAGAATCTTGACACAAATAGTAGGTTAACCGGGTATTTCTTACTTACTGTATAATGAATGCTGAGGTTTCAGACATACTACTCCATTGGCAGACTCTTTTTGACATACTACTATATAGTAGGGAGGTATGGCTATTCAGACTCTGCGTATATATTTTGTCTTTTAAAACGTAAAAAAACCCAAATGTTTTGCTTAAAAGTATGCTTGTTCTATATTTATTAAATCATAAAAGTTCTATCTAAAATGATATCTAATGCAAAGATATTGAACCATACTGAGCATTTTATATACTATAATGTGCATGTACCATCCTCAGAGATGGAGAAAGGTGTGGTGTGTGGTGGTGGCAGAAGGCTGGCGCAGTGTGGCACGGTTGGAGCTGTACGAGCACAAACATATGTCCTTCAAGGAGGGTTCCAGCAAACGTAAACCCGACAAACGGGTGATCAGACTGAGAGAATGCATACGGATATCAGAAAACAACATGGCTGACTGCCCCAAAGACTGTGCCACCTTTCTTATGGAAACCTCGGAGAAACTTTATGTGTTTGCTGCCCACCTTTCAGAGGTGAAAGACTGGATCATGAGCCTGTGCGAGCAGGCATTCCCTGTAGGTTGATTCGCATCAAATCACAGCACATAATGATGATACATAATCACAGTACATTTGCTAATTAGGTAAGACTGGGGCCAATGAACTCACAGACTGTAATGATGCATTTCCGCCTTACGTTAGAAGTGTAAATCAAGCTAACCTATATATACTAATATCTTCTATATATATATATATATATATATATATATATATATATATATATATATATATCCTTTTATATATATTATTTAATGTAAATGTATAGCATTATTCTTAGTGTTCTCTATTAGAAAGTCGTGGAAAAGTAATAGTGGATATTTTCTTTTGCTGTTAGAGCAAATGTGAACACAAAAATAATATTTGCTACAGAAGTTTAACCCACTCTTGAAATCAGGGCCCTATGAAATCAGTTTTACCCCCCCAATCTAATGGAAGGTAGATTTGATTAGAGTTTAGAGTTATAAGGGGAAATAATACAAAACAAATGCCCCTGTCTCTCCTACTGACCACATAATACACATTTCCAGACACAAATGAGAATTTTTTTAAAACCAGTTATATTTTTCAGGATGTGCAGTCTGAACAAAAATTACTAAGACAGAATAACATCTACCCTGAATCTGCGAGCAGTTACCAGTCCAGGGAGATGAAGGAAAACTCTCTCTACGAAACAGCAGAGATCGGTAAGGCAACTACGTTCAAACTAAAAACCAAAATATAAGTACATGCTCTATCCATGTAATATACATGTTCTATTCTTTACTATTCTACCATCTTTATCGCTCCAAATGGGGTTATAGAGGCATAATGACCCTAAGAAACTTTAACCTTCAAAAGGGTAAAATTGATCTTATGTTATTACAAAACTTTAACGTTGAAGATCAAGATTAGTTTAAAATCTTTTTATTACTCTGTACTGCAGGGGTGGGGAACATCAGGCCTCGGGCCCGGGAGACCCTTTTACCTGGCCCACGAGGCCATTTGAGAAATAATTTGAAAAGCAAAAAATGACCTTGATTCAATTAACCTGAAAAAAAATTCCTTTCAAATAATGTTTAAAAACAATAAATTTAAATGATAACAACACAGTACTGAATTCTCAGGGCCATCAAAGCCTTCTCTGATGGCCTAGTATGCCAAATAAATAAATATTTTTCATCCTTTCATTCTCAATCACATTTTTGCCTATGTAATTTTAATCACTTTCCACTCTTAATTAATCTACAATCAAATAGAGAAAAATGAAAAGTTTAGCCAGTTAGAGTTTATTCCTTGATGCTTGCAAGCAAAGTGTGACTGTTTCACAAATTGCATGCCCGAATCTGAAGCTGAAGCAGCGTGTGAGTCTGAGCTCCACCCCCTCAGGCCTTCAGAATCTCCACAGAATCCCTCAACAGTGCAAATGAGGTCAACTAAAGTCAGATTGTCAGATTCATCAGCCAATCAGATTGATTTATTTGTTCTTGGTGAGTGTGATCTTCAGGATATGTCCCAGCTGAGGCCTTCTAGCTGGCGTTGAGTGATACAATCATGCTTTAAGTGATGTATGTAACTTAAAAGCGAAAGAAAGAGATCCTTATGGATTTAAAAACACGATGTTCTACATGACTGTGTGATTGCTTAATATATTAATCAGAAAAGGAGGACTGATTTTCACTTCAAGTAAATTGGTAAGTGGTTTTTGCATTGTTATAGCAACATCAGGAGTTTTCTAGTTGTAAATTAGGCTGCTGGAGCATTCAGTGTCAAGTTAATCAAGTTAATTTAGTGCTTTAGTAATTTCCAGATTTTACAACTTCCTACTTATAACCTATTTATGATTTTACAACATCCTAAATATTATTTATATTGTCAAGCCGGTTCTCGCCTCCTCCTTTCCTTTGATCCCTTTACAGATATATTTTTCCAGGTATTATAGACCTCCTTGGTAGATTCATATGAAAAATTATGATTTTTGTATGTCTGCTGCAGTTAAAATTAGGCTTGCTTGAGCATTAAGTGTCCTTTCAAGTTCTGGCTTTCATGCGTGGACGTGTTTTTAAAATGTCAATTGGTATTACTAGTTAGCTGCGACATAATGTATGATGATTTCTTAAATACTCAAATGGACCTTAATGGAAAAAAGTTTCCCCACCCCTGCTCTACTGCATACAATGTCTTATCCATTATAAACCCCATGGTATCAAAGTTGGAGTTTTATAATTTTTAGTCAGTTTATTAGAAAATTACTGCCTATTATCTATTAAAAAAAAAAAAAAGTTGGATCCTTTTTCAATATATAAATATGGGTCTTCAACTTTCCCCAAGGGTTATAGTGAAAAAAAATATCTAAAGAAATATTTTTTTATATTCTGTTCAACATGACATGGAAATGTATGTGGCATATAGAGAGGATAAGGAAAGCATAATATATCCACATTTAAAAAAAAAAAAATCCTATATTTATTTGATACAAAATAAGTATTTTTAGTTTATTATTTCATTTGCTGAAGAGGGATATCGCTAACATTTTTTTCCACCATAACAGGTGATATTAGTGATGTTGGAGGGTCAGATAGGAGAGAGAGAATCTATTTTAGATTGTCCTGTTGCAAGGACGAATAGCCTCTTTTTTGAGCGAAACCTCAGGCCTGAGCCAAATTGCCCATTTGGGCCACAGGTGGCCAACCTTGATTCCATTAAAGGACAGTAAAGAGGGGACACTGTTTTCAGGTATATGTATAGAGAGAGCTTGTTCAGGGGAGACGACAAATGAAATGAAGCAGAGGGTTGAAAGCAGTCCTCAAATTCACCCAAGGCCATTTCTTATTGACTTCCTGCTACTTCCTTTTCATTTCAGCTTAAGATCTTCTATTGGCCCATAAGTATCTTTGAGAATAAGAGACAACATTTGTCAGGGGAGTTTTGAAATTTTCACAGATATCCTCTATTTGACCCCCATCACCCACAACAAACAAGCATAATAGTGGGAGCAACCTTTGCAGAGGCAACCTCCAATCACAAATGTACAGTTTAATTGTGTTGTTGAAATCTAGAATCTTAGTCTCAAGTGCTTGTGAGTTTCAGACAGTGTTTGTCAGAATATTTTGGGAGCTGAAAGAACAGAAGGCCAAAAAAAGAGCTCTAACTTCCGTTTTAGCATTGTTGGTGAAAGACCTCAGACTGTCAAAAGAGCTCGGTCTGGGTTTCATTGTGCTACTTTTTAGAGCGGCACTCTCAAAATGCAAAAAGAGAGGAGGAATGAGAGAGAGCAAGAGACAAAGACAGAGAGAGAGAGAGAGAGAGAGAGAGAGAGAGAGAGCGGAAAGAAGGTGGATAAGGAAACATGCTTGACTGAAAACCAGCACTTTATGAACTTGATGACAGTTCTATTTTCGTCAGAGGAGAGGTGACATTTCTTCATTTTGCTGTTCCAAATGCCATCACATAAGAATTCTTTAGATAAATCAAGACTTCTCCATTTATAAAGAAGAACTGGACACTATTAAAGGCTAGAGAACTAAAGACTATTCAGGTTCTGTAACTTTAATCCTTGAACACAAGAAAGTGTAAATCTCTTTGCATCAAACTACACCAAAAGAACAAGTTTCTGTGTTCTTGATTGAGTATCTGAGGAAAGTGCTCTCAATTATGAGTAAATCACTAGAATCATGAACATTAAATGACTATTAATTGTGCTTTCTAAGGCAAGAAAAAACAACTGTTACTGTTTCTCTATTAATCGTGGAGCTTGTTGGGGAGAGGTGTGCTATTACATTTTTAAGTGATTTTCAGCTGGTGGACAAAAAAGAAAAAAAAAAATCCCATACGTTTACACTGAAGGAGGATCCTGAGCCATGTATAGGGAACTGTATAAAAACTTGGGTGCCAGTAAGTAACCACCTAGCAAACACATAGCAACATACTAAAAAAACACTCAGAACACATAAATAACCACATAGCAATTTCTTGGCAACGACTCACATTATTTTAGAAAATTATTAATAAATGTTCTGAAATGTACATTTAACAAAATGCTCATTATTCAAATAAAACGCACAAACTAACATAATGTTTTTTGTAAGAAAAAGGTAGTTCAATATATTTGTCAAGCCGACCTGAATTACATTGCAGTCAAGCTGCCTGTCTCTTAAATCCAATGTGATAGTTAGCTTAAAGATACCTGCTAGAGGTCAGGCTTGCAGCACTTCAGAGATAATTGGATTGCAACCATCCCCTGACAGATTTGATTGGACGAGCAAGACTGTTTTGAGTCGTGTGGTTGTGGGTGGTGTATGATGTTTTTTTTAGAGAAGCTTGACATCAAAGAAACACCTGCAAGCAGGTGGAATCTAAACGCTTACAAAGCTTTTCATGTGATGCTGAAATTCTCACAATTAGAAAGGCAAGCAGACCAGGCATTTTCGGCATCTATCTTAATGTTTACATAACCATTTAAACAGCATCAGTGATTTATTCATAACATCTTTAAATGTTTCAGAGTGTTTATGTGAATGTTTTTTAAGGCTGTATGATTGACAACGCAAGCAAAGCAACATATGAGGATCATCTGAGACTTTTTAACAGTCTATGATTTAACAGATGCCAACTCAAGCTATGTTTGCAATAGAATACTAGCATGCTACGACAAACTGGACAGTTTATACGGAATATTGCATACGGTATTTTAAAACAGCACATACTGTATTGTGCATTATATAACCGTTTGTTTTGGTAAAACAATCATTATTTTAATATTATTTTATGTTTCACTAATTTACTGATTTGTGTGTGTGCTGTTGCAATTGTTCAGAAACATCTGACTCTTTGAACCCCAAAGCGTTCTGAAACATTTGTGTAAAGGGGCTTATGTTTCAGATGTTGTCAATACATTAATATATTATGTTTCGGTGTCTAGGCAAATGTACAAAATTAAATGTGTGATTGAATCACAATTTATGTACGAATACCTACAAATATTAAAGTGATCACATTGTCCATGCATAGAAATGTGCATACTGTGCATTGTATACACCCTATTACTGCAGAAATAGTATGAATAGTATGCTATTTTGAACATAAACTAACGTAATTTTAACACGAGTTTCACACATTTTCTGATTTGTGTGTTTTTGCAGTTTTTCTGAAACATCCGATTCTTTTAACCCTACAGGATTGGTAAACATATGTACATCTCTGACTTGGTCTTGTCAAGGACTTGTAAGTAATTTAACTTGGTCTTGACACAAACTCGAACGAGTGTGGACTCTGATTTAATATATACAGTATACAGTGAAAGCTTCGACTTATTTGACAAACATTTTTGACTGACAATATTAGATCTTCACGTTTTTCCAGCATTTCACGTTTTTCTAGTGATGCCCAATTCACAAATAAATAATTCTACTGAGTTGGTCCTTTTCAGCGAACTGGCCAAACAGGTTAGCAAAAAAGTCTGAATCGATTGGCTATTCAGTCTGATTAGTTAGGACTGCTATCTACTGAATAATCTGCTGCAGTTTCTCACTTATTAAAATAGCATTGGGATAGTTTAGAAAAAGGAAAACAAACTAATCGTTGGATAAAGTGTTTATTGACCTACAGTCAACAAAATACAGATTTTTTGAGAGGTAACTTTGAGAAACTTCCTTTGGTGCTGTGTCTTGTTAATGAGTGGCTGTTAACTCCAAAAGCATTGTTGCGCTAATCCATGCTGTTTTTCAGTTGTTTTTCTACATCTTGTGCAGGAACACCACAATCTTTTGTTTCTTTTGCCAAGTTAAAAAGAAAATCTACTGTTAAAAACGTGTCCCGAGACACCTGTCTCTATTCCCCGATAGCACACATATCACCCAGATGTCTATTTAATGTGCATCAGGAAGATGTTTTTTACATTGTTTGCTCATCTGCAATACCTGTATAAAACGTATGTCAATAAGTATGTCTCAGATGTCAATAAGACATTCAGCAAATGTATTTGAGACATTTATAATTTAGAATAATTGTAAATCCGATCATTTAAAAATGTTTAGTAGATGTTAGATGCTTTCCAGATGAAAAGATTTAAAACAGACATCTCGGAGACATATGTGTGCTGTCTGGGTTCGTTGCTCTGGCTTGGTCTGAACGGCCTTTAAGAAATGCTTTAGCCATTAGTTACATGAATGCTACACACATACACTAAACAAAATTAAAAAATACTTCTATCAGGAAAGACCCAGGATGATTGGAATTAATATGAAAGGAGAGGTATTTAAATTATTTGGCATAAGCCCCATCCTACCGTTCAGAGCTCAGATACTTGCTCAAGCCGTCAGATCCTGCCAGAAGGCAAAGACGGCAGGGGAGAGGAGCATACCCTTGCGGCAGGACAGTACCTAAACTGGTTATAGGGTGGTGTTGGGTGAAAACTACAAGGCATTACAAACCATGAAGGAGCTGTGTGAGCTTATAAAACAGAGGCTGGATTGTGATTAGATGAGATGCCTGACTCAATGAAAGCATAAAGACCACGAGTCTTCATGCTATAACTACTGTTTACACTATTATTTAATCTCAATCTCATCAGAATTTACTGATTTCTGAAAAAAGAAATGAAAACATTTTCTGTGCTTACCCCGAGATGAAATCTTGCAGGCAAAAAGAAATGCTCACTTGACTTACAATTAAATAAAATATAGTTTTGCAATTGAGGAAATTATTAACAAATTGAATGTAATGTTTATATTCACTTTCTACATAAGCACTGTCATATTTAATAGGCCCATTTTAGTACAGTAATACTGTATTTTGTAAAGCAGAAATGTTTACTTGAATGAATGGAATACAATAGTATAAAGAAGCTGGTAGTTTGTACTGCCATGCTAAGACACATAATTTTAGTTCCCTATCTTTAATTTGTAGTTCCTGGATGCGGTTGCTATATCGAGACCTGTCTCTCGTGTCTGGGCCGTTGTCACGTTGAGGCAGCATTCTTGGATGGTTCGTTTTCTCACTGCGAGAACATGACCATGGAAACGTTGCGGTTGTGGCTTTCCTTCTTCTAGGGGAAAGACACTCCAGCTATTCCCCATCCGGGCCTTTGACCTACGGGTATGTGGCCAGATCAGTTAGCGCTGGGGGCGATTTGGGGACCTCAATGGGAGTGCTTCAGCCGGGTAATCCCCCACGGACCTTCCATTCTCCAGTACACTCTTTTGTCTCGGTCGAGTTATGGGATGAGACAGGTAACTCGCCTCAGGGCGATTTTAATGTCTCTTTCGGAGCTCGTGAGCAGGATGAACTCTCATGAGCAGCAGGAGGGTTGGTGCAGTTGGATGCTGAGGGACTTCGGGTGTGGCCGCCCAGTCTGAGCCCGACGCAGAGCTGGCCGCCACGCTTGCCGGGCTGCCACTTGTGTCAGGCTGAGTGGAACCATCCTCCCCCATCGCTGACCAATCCTATGGTGGGTATGAGCTTTCCGTCAGCACAGCCATGAGCTTGGAATGCAAGGCTCCTCGACGTGGTAGTTCCTGCTCCTCCTGGCTGCGAGGTCCAACCTGCAGGTACATCAGAATGAGGAACAGGTTATCCAAGTCACGCCGTACTAGCTCACCCAGACTTGACTCTCGGAACTTAAGCTACTCATGACAGCCCCTCCCTGGCGAGGGAGGACCTCCTCTCTCAGGGACGGGGTACCATCTGGCACCCGCGCCAAGACTGGTAGTGGTAGACATGACCACTCAGGCCAGACCACAACCACTCAGGCCTCCCTCTATGATGCAGCTGTATGCCTTGAAATGGCATTTGTTCGCAAATTGGTGTTCTTCCCAAGGCGAAGACCCCCAGAGATGCGCAGTCGGGTCAGTGCTTTCCTTGCTGCAGGAGAGGCTGGAGGGGCTGCTGTCCCCCTCCACCATGAAGGTGTATGTGGTCGCTATAGCGGCACACCACTATGCGGTGTATGGTAAGTCCCTGGGGAAGCACGACCTGATCATCAGTTTCCTGAGTGGCGCCAGGAGGTTGAATCCTCCTAGGCCGTGCCTCATTCCCTTGTAGGATATCGTCGTGGTCCTGCTGGGCCTGCGGAGAGCCCCATTTGAGCCCATACAGTCAGTTGAGCTAAAGGTGGCCTCATTGAAGACTGCCCTCCTGACTGATTTCACGTCCATCAAGAGGGTTGGGGAACTTCAGGTGTTCTCTGTCAGCAACACCTGCCTGGAGTTCGGTCCGGAATACTCTCACGCGGTCTTGAGACCAAGTCAGGGCTATGTGCCCAAGGTTTCCACGACCCCTTTTGGGATCAGGTGGTGAGCCAGCATACGCAGCCCCAGGAGGAGGCAGACCCAACCTTGTCGTTGCTGTGTCAAGTGCATGCTTTGCACATCCAGTTGGATCGCACACAGAGCTTTAGACACTCTAAGCAGCATTTGATCTACTTTGGTGGACAGCGGAAACGGAATGCTGTCTCTAAACAGAGGTTTGCCCACTGGATGCCATCGCTTTGGCATACCCTGCCCAGGGCGTGCCCTCCCCTTTGGGATTATGAGCACACTCCACGATGTGTGTGGCATCCTCCTGGGCACTAGCCAGTGGCACTTCTCAAGCAGATATCTGCAGAGCAGCGGGCAGGGCAACACCCAATAATTATGCGAGATTTTATAATCTCCGGGTTGAGCCGGTTTCGTCCCATGTGTTGTCAGCTACAAACAGGTAAGTATGCGGGGCAGCTGGCCAGGTGTACCACATGAGTACAGTGCCTTTCCCCTCCTGAATGGGAAGATTTTTCCTCCACGCAAGTTCACGAGATGGTGATTCCTGTCTTTCCTCCCTAGCCCTGTGGCTGGCGAATTTGGTGGAGGAATTAGTAGCTGGGCCCATTACGTGTGCTATGATTTCCTGTACTGGGGTAGGTGCTCCACATGTGCTGGTTACCTGTGGTAACCTCTTGTGATGTATTTTCCACGGTACGGTTTCTCTGTTGGTAAATCCTCATCTCCCTTGGGCAGAGCTCCCTCTGTTTGTAGAAGCCCTCCCCTCCTGTAAGGACCTACCACGGCGCCTCTTCCATGTTCGGCTGGCAAGCACATGTGACGTTTTTGCCACATGTTAACCTCCCCTTCGGGTAGGATGTGGTATCTGCGATGTCTTTCTCTCCTGGGAAAGAACACCTTCCCCGATGCAAATACATTTGGCCTGCAAATACAGTGTCCCTCTTGAAACAACGCTGTACTACCCGCTGAAATTGCTGGGACCCTGTCTCGGCTCCTCAGCGCAAAACCTGAATGAGTGGTTGCGAGCCAGCTCCTTTTATACACGTATGTCGTGGGAGTAGCATGCAAATTCCACTCACCAATTCCCATTGGCCTTTTCTCAAAAATCAGAGGTGTTTGTCCCTACATCAACACAACATCATCAGGTAATGGAGGTTACAGCAGTAACCAAGATGTTTTTCACATACATTTTGTTAACATTGACATGCCATAATTGTAATACCGATTTGTTCTTTTAACCTAGGATGTGTCATTTATTTAATTTTTATTCTCAGTTGGTAATATTGTTTAACCAACATAAGCTTAAGAAAATGATATGTGAGGTTTATTTGATATACAAGCCTATATTCAATAGTTCTTTAAAATATACATTTAATACTTTCATAAAAACTCTTGTCTTAGATTCAGCCATTACTGGTCTTGGACTTGACTCGGATTTGACCCTCTTCTGGTCTTGGTCTTGAGTCGAAATCGACCTACTCTGGTCTCGCACTGTAATTTTGTAATTCTGTAATTTTCACATGTTTCCTGATTTGTGTGTGCATTTGCAAATTATCAAAAACATCCAATTCTTTTAACCACAAAAGATTTGTATCTAAAGTTGTTTAAACATAAAAAGTTTTACATTCAAGTTGCTGATACTGTACATTTTGGTATCTTTGCAAACATACAAACTTGTGAGTGTAATTGAATCACACTTAATGTAAAATATCAATGTGATCACGGTGCCCATGCATAGAAATGTGCATACTACATAGTATACATATTTACTGCATATATATATATATATATATATATATATATATATATATATAAACTGCAGAAATATTATGAGTAGTATGCAATTACAAACATAATCTCAAATTTGTCGATGCAAAATGAAAAGACAAAATGGGAATCTGGATATTTGTATGGAAAGGATGAATACAATGGGTGGTGTCAGATGAAGATGAATTGCGTTGACAAACATTCAGTTTGGGGTAGTGCTGTAGTTCCTGTAGACTATTTTAAGCCCATAGATGCTTAGTGTGTTCACCCATGAGCTAGAAAGGAAGGAAGTGGTGTGCTTTCTTTCTTTCTTTCTTTCTTTCTTTCTTTCTTTCTTTCTTTCTTTCTTTCTTTCTTTCTTTCTTTCTTTATGTTGAGATATAGTTTGAGAGTCAAGATAGTATCTGTAGCTTGCTGCTGGGATTGCATTTACTATATCTTGCCTTCTTTTACTGGAAAAACTCCAGACACATCTACAGAACACTCTGTGCAGTCCCTGGATACTTCTATCTTATTTATGCAGGTGTTGCAGTTTCACATTGAAGTGAACTTCACATCGGCCTTGTGGTGGTCTCTAATAACACCACTGACAATGCTGTGGTTTTGAGCATGCCTTTGATACAACTGTGGGATTAAGGCATAGCACATGCATAGAAAGTCAATGAGTGGCAGTATTTAAATTTTTTTTTTTATCACACATCGTTTGAGATGTCTTCAATTAGTAAACATATGATGCTTGAGAAATAAAGCGAGAAATGTATAAATATATAGATAATTGTGCTACCCTACTATATATTTCACAGCTAATGTATCATCTCTTCTTATCTTTGTGATATGCTGATGAACAGAGGTCATTAAGACTCTTTTTAATCAGTGACCCAACAATCAGAGACTGATTAACACTCGCCAGTTCTCATCAGACACCCTTGAAATTAAGATGGTCACCAGGAGTAAATTTAGCGTAAATCAATGAACACATAAACATAATTGTCTTGTACTGATTTGAGTCAAAGCACAGATAAAATCAGGAAAAATTTGAGCATTAAACAGAGCATTGTATGCTGTATGCATGCAATTTTTTTAACATGATAGCCTAGACAACAAACAAAACTCCTTGACAACAGCATTATTAAAATCAAGGGCATTCAAGACACAGAAATGGAACCGCCTAAGTGACTGATTCGTAACACTCTACATAGGCAGCTGCTCAAATTTGATTACATTTTTGAATAATTGAACTATATTGAACGATTAGTATTATGATTAATCAAACTATTTTGATAAATATATTTAATTGCTGAACAAATTATATTTATAATCAAAATTTCTTTCACTTAAAAATCCATTTAGAATGGATTTCTTTACTGAGCTTGTGACAGTATATTACTGGGCTGCATTTTACCACAAAGGATACATACAATGCTGCCTTAGAATTTGACAAAAATTAGGTATCGTAAATATAAATAAAAATAAATTAAACATATAAATAAAGAAATAACTAAAAGAGAAATAAAATCAATACAAATGATATTAGGTCTGACTATAACCCATAACCCCTCTTAAGCAAAGAGTGTATAGCTGCAGGCATCAGGCAGCCCCTAACCCTTTCCCTAACCTTAACATTGAGTGGACGTGACACCCCCTTTTGGAGTTGGTGCAGCCCCCTTTTGGAGTAAACCCACCCCCATTAGGAGATACCGCCCCCATTTGACGGCCTACTTGTCTTGAGCCCAATATATACTCTGTGTAAGTACATGAACACAGAGGCTTCTACCTACGATAGCTCGATTTTGTGCATTGTTGCATTCCAAAATGTAGAAAATGTATAAATGAGAGTATACTTATAACGTTGCATCAATTGGCGCTATAGCGGACAATACAGACCTTATGTCTGGATCAGTACATCACATATTCTATGTTTTCATTAAAACAGTACAAGATCATGTTTATTTGTGCATATCCTTGTTAAAATGAATGAGCCATGCCTTCGCAATTTTCGTGACGTCATAACTAGCACGTCTACGCCCATGTCTTCCCACCTTCCCACCAAAGCATGGATTAATTACAAAGTTTCTGTCTTTAAATCTAAAGCTTTAAGACTGACACTAACAACAGCATGTGTCTCCAAGGTTAACTTGGAGTCATGCTTCTTGTGTGTACTCTCTGTATCTCTGGATTGGATGCGAACACTGCATGGCTGTTTGTAGCTTTCTCCCCGAGCAGCACTACAAACTAGAATGAGAAGAAAAATATAATAAATCTGACATTCACGGTCACGAGTGAAGCATCTCAGGGCAGTAAGCCAACACTCTGAGAGCTTATTTCATCCTGGAAGATGCAGAGCGGGGAGGAAATGACAGCTGTTAAAATCTACTGAAGGAACAAAGGCTGAACTTAGACAAGGCTGCATTCTCTGACTTCTGCCTGCTCCCATGGACATCAAATTTTAAATTTCAAAGCTATCTCCAGAGGAAAAGCAGTAGTTTGTGTTCCCTACTGACATCTGGTCCAAGTGCACAGTATGTTTCAGTGACAGAAAAATCCCAAACTTGGTGCTGCTACATCTTCTTATCACTGATGTAGAAATGTTAGTAAGAAATGAGAGTGGATGTAAATACATTTATTTTGGTTCTGTCCCACATTTCGTTGTTTTGTTGACTTCCAAAAGACTTAGCCAACACATAACAAGATAACGCTAATAATACTTGGCTCGGGTGTAATTTTAGGTATGACAGGGACTAGGGCAGCACATTTAATTGTATTTTAATAGTGATCATGATTTCTGCCTGGTGTCAGCCAGGTAAAGTTGCAAATTGCTGTTTATTTTCATTATAGGCTATGTCTACGGATGATAGAGCAAATCACAAGTTCTTTCCTAGTATGTTTTCACCTCACCTGACCAATCACGCTCTATTCAGAATTTCGCTACTGACCAATCATTGTTTCTGTGGTCTCGGAGCAGTTCACGATGCCAGCGGGTTCGGGTCAGTAGGACTTTGAGTTTGGGTTTGTAATTTATGAAAAAAATATACAGGCCTTCCGAACTTGTTTTGCCCATGCATGCTCACTCACACACAGATGAGGTGCTGTTTACACTGAACATGTTTTTGCGTGCTTCTTCTCTGTTTTTCCATTGTTTTTCTATGTTAACATCCTTGACTGCTGTACTGCGTCTCGCTGTTTTTTCAGTGTCTCATGAAGGACCTGCAAATTTTCAGGCAATATGTCAAGTTAAAAATAACGTAAGAGTTCAAAAGCGCATGTCGAGACACCGGCGTTCTGTCTCAGTCGCTGTGCTGCGTCTAGACTGTTTTTAGTGCAGGTGTCACAAAGATTTAGCGCTCTGAACAAGTTCAGGCTGCAAAGAGGTGACTTTTACATTTTTTAACATTATTCAAGATTATTCTGCACCAAGCAAAATTTCAGCACTTGATAAATGGAAATGATGTTTATTTCTTCGTTTTTTTGTGCTCTAGCGTGCTAAGGCTAAAAATGGATCTTAAAAGAGGATGCAAGTGTAAACAACCGAGTAACTGTTTCAATTAGCAGAAAAACATGGGCAAAACATGCCTTTATTTTGGTGAATAAAGGAATAATTTACCTGTTTGCAGTTACTGTTTAAAATGTAATTTTATGTATTTTGTTCTTTTAGAATCAAGATATAAGCAGTATTAATTTATTTATTGTTCAAATTGTGCAGCCCTGTAATTAAAAAAACTTTTTCAAATAACAGAATCGAGATTAATAATCGTGATTGAAATTTTTAGCAAAATAATCGTGATTACCATTTTCACCAATAGAGTGCAGCCCTAGGGACATGTGCTGATCAACTTTCAGAAAATCTGAAATGTCCCAACCAACATTTCAAGTCAAGTCAAGTCAAGTCAAGTGGTTTTTATTGTCGTTTCAACCATATACAGCTAGTACAGTACACAGTGAAATGAGACAACGTTCCTCCAGGACCATGGTGCTACATAAAATAACCACATGAGACTACACAGACTAAATAAAATACCTATATAAAATACCTATATAAAGTGCACGTGCAAAAATGTGTGCAAAAGTACGGGACAGTACAATAAATTTCTAACAATGAACAGGACAATAGGCACAGTGATAGACAGTGCAGCGCCGACCAGTACACAGTAGTGCAAAAAAAGATGACAGTTACTAAATGCCAAATGTAAACATATCATACTATGAGATAGTGTTCTATGCACATAACAGTTATTGAGGTAGCAGACAGTTATAAAGTGGCAGTTATTAAAGTGCAACTCAGGACACATGTGTGTGTGTGCATACATTTCGTATACAAAATATTTCCTAGCAAAAAGTAAAAATTATAATTTTTTTAATGCGTTTTGAAACTCATTAACATATCCTACCTTTTCTGTATTACTTTACCCTTGCACTGTATATAACTTATTTGTGTTTGTACATACTATATGAATAGTTTTGTCTTATTGTGTATTTCTCTCTATATATTTCTATTTGCTCTTAATTTTTTTAAATTAATTAATTTTTTATTAGCTCTATCTTGTTGTATCTAGTGTGTACTGCAAGCTTCTGTCACCAAGAAAAAAGTATTATATGTGGAAGCATACTTGGCAATAAAGCTGATTCTGCTTTTTTGGTGGGCAAACGCCCTCTTCAGGAAGACACCTTAAAAAATTAACGATTGTGTCAGAGGTGCAGGTTATTCCCAATGAAGGTTTTATTATGCACATTGGAGAAGAACATCAAAAAAAGTCATTTATTGTAGGCTAAGCCTAAAAAATACTTTGCTCAGGAGGCCTACTTTTTCAGATAAAAACCTAAGGAGGCCTACATACAAAATACACACTCAAAGATTATGTGGGAGTGAGGGGAGTTGGAAAGCAGAAAGTGGGTGAAAATGTAAATGTTCCAATGTTCTATTTTCTTTTCATTTTGCACATGTACATTTTTAATTCAGCATTATTTAGCCGAATGCTTATAATTAAGGTTTCCTTTTTTATGCTAAATGAATAATACATTTTACAGAATGCCACTTTATGTCAGCTGGATATTATTTTCTCAAGGTAAATCTTCTTGAAAAAGATAACATTTGATTTTGACACATTAAACTTTGGCTTATCGCATCCCACATTATGCTGTATATTAACCGGTTTCTTTTGCATATCACATTTTTTCCTCCTAACTGTGCAGTATTCAGTTCTTACTTTGTTTATATTTCAGAAATTCTAAAAACAAAAGGCTAATATTTAATATGGAATGGCACAGAAATACTGTTAGGAAATATACTTGTTATTTGAGGTAATAATGTTATTCTGACTTTCTCGCATTTTCTTAATACCAACATTTTGAATATGATCCTTGATACAGTACAGTGCAGCTTGATTCTTATCCAACACTTTTTATTAGGTAATATAAATATGGTAACTAATTTAACATTAATTCATGCACTACAAATGACAGATGTTGAATGTTTTGTAATACGATTTCCTCGACTTGTTCCAAACCCTGACTTTTTTTTCTTCTCTCTTCTGTGAAACACACCTGTTATTTTTCTATTAAAATCATGGTTAGGTTTAGGGTTTTGGTAAGGTGTTAGATTTAAGGCTTAGGCTTAGGTTTGGGTTAGGGGTTAAACTTAGGAAAAATTATAGTAAAATCGCTTTTTCTCTATACTATTAAAAGTCGTACCTATTTTTGTACATACCACTCATATGATTTCGGCATCTCGTGCTATTATTAAGATGATTTGTCATGAGGCCGGGTCAAACCACTAAATTAGACTGCCCTCATCCCTTCAGTCACAAGCCCTCACTCCAAAACCCCACCCTCAAAACACATGTCTGCAAAAATTTGCTAGAGAGCATTTCTGATTGACTTAAAATGGGTGAGGTCACTCTTAATGGCAATTTACTGAACTTAGGGCTGCTAATACAGTAGTGAAAAAAAGCACAATATTTTTTGTTAGCAACCCTATTGAAAAAGTTGCACACATATTTGTCACCAATGAATAATTTAATCAGAGACTGGCAATGGGGGTAACCAATAATGAGTAATTTTCAGCTTGTTATGCAATCTCTCAACATGGCAGCCAACACAAGGCGGTGTATGTAAAATAAAACAGCTTTTTCAAGGCCACTGATATAACTGGGGTCTTCTCATAAAGACTATACATGTCATTTTAATTTTTTTTAGCAAAAGTACTTTTTTATTTCTTTAGGTATACATTTTTTTTTTTTAAGTGGAAGAAATTACTTGGTACACCTTTAATAAAATGTGTTTGAAACAGGGTGGTCTTTACCAATTGACTAGATGTTTCCCTGTCTTTTCTGATGTCATGTTAACACTCATGATGAAGTTTCTTTTGTCTTGCAGTTCGAGATTATCTGGTCATAGCTGTGGGTACAGAGGCTGCGCTTCGGTGTAATCTGTATGGGGAATATATCCTTACTCCACAGTCTGATTGCTTACTCCTGAAGCACTGTAAAACTAAGGAGGTACTTTTCAAATGGCCATACTGCTACATCAGAAAGTTTGGACAAGATGCGGTAAGCTGGTAAAGATTTGAGCATTAAATAAAATTTTTGGTGAACTATTCCTTTAAGACTTGATGTAAATATGTAATTTGATTCCACTTGGTAATTTTTGAGAGAATGCCAATGTTGTCATTGTGCAGGTGTGAATTTTGTTATCTACGATTTTTTTATTTAATTGCGCTGAATTTAATTTGCATGCATTTTTCTCGTGGGAGATAAATTACATGTCTCTATTTTCGCTCGAGTGATTGTGGACAAACATTTCGGGCCTGAAAATAGATTTCATAACTTTCTCTTCCCTTTTCTCCGCAGCTGTCTTTCTCCTTTGAGGCAGGCCGCAGATGTGAGTCCGGGGAGGGGAATTTTGAGTTTGCAACCCATCAAAGTGAAAGGCTGTTCAATGTTGTCTGTGTAGCCATCCAAAATGTACCCAGATCCTCCACAGCACAGCACAGCTGCCTTAGCCGTGTAGATCAAAGTATAGTCCAAGAAACTATGGCAACAGATGAAATATATGACAACACCACAGTCGCCCTAAGTCTTAAAAAATCTGATTGTTTACCTGTGGGCGATATGCAGAGACCAGTTCAGAAACAGCATCCACCGATGCTCAACCCCACTTTGAGGAGCTTTTCTTTGAATGCAATAGAGCCACAAAGCAAATGTCAAGTGACAAGCATCAATAACAACCTTGAGAATCAGGAACCAGTGTATGCCATAGTGTCAAAAGCTCAGCCAAAACCTACTTACCCTAAAGACTCTAAAATGCACTGGCAAAACTTGAGAAAAGCTCTCCATGAGACTGCATCTTTTCAAGATGCTTTCAAGGCTGACTCTGACATTTCACAGTTGTCTGCTCTTGCGTCCTTCCATGAAGGAGGACCACATGAAGAGACAGAGACCGAAGAAGATCCGACTGACTTGTTGGGTGATTCCATCCAGCAATTAGCAATTAAAGATACATTACAAAACATCAGTGCAGAAGCAATTTACGCAGAGCCACAGGACTACCAGTTCAAAGCTGAGTGGGATTTCAACGCTGTTTACGATGAACCAAAGGAGGTCATCATGGCCAATCAAAGAGCTCACGATGGGGCGCACCACACAGCTGAACATGACTTTTTCTACAGTCCTGACATTGACCCTTCACATGCCATGGGAGCCCAATCCAATCCCAATCAAAGTTCAGTTGACTTTTTCAACTCATGACAACTTTAAGTAAAGGGGAGGCGAATATAACATAATGTGATAATTTCTTTAAAATCAATTTGCTACTAATAAATTGATTGATAATTTAATTGATAGCATGGTTAATTCTACTTGGTCTCAGAGAATCATGTTACTATAACTATGTTTTTGCAAAATGACTTTTACGTGGCTCGTTGTACGTAGAGCAACAGTTTTCTGGTGTAATAAACACTAGTTCACTTTCACAGAAATCATGGAAATCATGGCAGAATATCAGTTTCTAAACACTTACTTTTCAGTCTGTTCTTCACAAGATGGCATCTTTTCGCATCTAATCACGTTTACTATAGCGCATGAGTTGTATGGCGATACATTTGAACATTTGCATTTCATAAACTACATTTTTAAGCTTGGTCAGTTGTGCGGTAGCTTACCTGATGGAGTGTTGCACTTGCAATGCAAATGACGGTGATTCTTAAGAGCTCTAAAGAGCGCATCACAAGTCAACACGTGAGCTGAAATTGACAAGGTTGCTTCAGCAATTGCATTCTTCATATCCCACTTGCTTTTATGACACCACTGATTAGATTTAGGTTTAAGGTTTAGGGTAGGAAGTTTGGTTTCCCATCTGGGGGACATTTTGAAGGCCTCGGTTACCTCTGAACTTGAGAAAAGGCCAATGAGAAATTGGCAGGCATAATTTGCATGTCCCTCCCACGGACATACAGGTATAAAAGGAGGGAATCACGCATCTGTCCATTCAGATTTTCTTCTTCGGAGCCAAGTGGTTGTGCGATTAGTGAGCTGAGATCACTTACTGTTCCACTCACCTCTGCAGAGCTTACGCTGTTGTATCCTACGGTACATATCAGTGGCTTTCTCCTTCTCTGCACGACAGTGCAGTTTGCCCCTGGGCACATTGACAGGGCTGCTAAAAGAGAATATTTGTAAAATAGTTTATTTTCTCTAAAAGAGCAAATACACGGCTGATGTAGAACGTCCTTTTCAGGACGCGTTTTTATAAAGATGCCCTTCCACCCCTGTGTAGTTCCTGAATACGGTCGATTTCTCTCCGCTCCTGATGGTCACAGGCACTGCCTTGTGTGTCTGGGCAGCAATCACACTAAGGTGGCATTTGTGGATGGTTTGTGTTCTTGCGAGAACCTCACCATGGCAACGTTGTGGTCGCGGCTTTCCTTCTTAAAGAGGAACTTCACTCCAGCTGCCCCCCGCATCGCTCCTTCTTCGCACAGGATTGAGGATGACCCGGCTGGCGATGGAGACGATTTGGGGATGGCAGCAGACTCGGTTCCGATGGGTAGATCCCCACGAACCACCCGCCCCCCGGCACGTTCGTTGACTTCCGTCCAAGCTTGAGGTGAGAGCGGATCGTCTCACAGCCAGTCTGGTTACTCCCTCGAGCCCCCGAGCTGGATGATGAGTTCACCGCTGCATCGGAGATCGTCCGTCGTCTGATGAGGAACACTCGACTGGACTGCCACATTCGGTCAGCACGCCCAGTCTGAGGCTGATGCCCAAATGGCCGACATGCTTGCCTGGGCCGCCGTCAGCTTGGGGCTGGACTGGAACCCTCCGTTCTCCCCTCAGCCTTCACGGCTAGATGACTGGTTCCTTGTGTCTGGGCACCACTCACAGCCACAACCCCGCCCCCCCCCCCGCCCCCCATGTTCCTTTCTACCCGGAGGTGCATAATGAGCTGACGAGGTCATGGAGGGCACGTTTCATTGCCCGCAACCAACTCGAGTCCCGAGATGGGCATGGCGCCGCGGCACCGTGTGTTCATCACCCCCGCCTGCCGCCAGACTTTCATCCCTTGGACAGACCTCTGTTTTCTATCCCCACGCGTTCTGGTCACCACAGACGCTTTCAAACAGGGTTGTGGCGCCATGAGCAATGGGCAAACAGCCGCCGGCTCCTGGACGGGGCCCCGGCTGGGTTGGCACATCAACTGCGTAGAGTTGCTGGCTGTAATCCTTTCCCTGCAGAGGTATCTCCCGCTAATACAGGGCAAGAATGTCTTGATCCGATCAGACTGCACCGCTACGATAGCATACATAAATCGCCAAGGCACAACTCGCCCGCCATCTCCTCCTTTGGTGCCATCAGCAACTGAGTTCATTGCACGCCACTCAAATCCCGGGCAACCTCAACACAGCAGTGGATACGCTGTTGCGACAAGGTATGCTCAGCGGAGAGTGGCAGCTCCACCCCCAGGTGGACCAGCTGATTTGGGAGTGGTTCGGCAAAGCACAAATAGACCTGTTCGCTTCCCAAGAGACCTCCCTAGCCCTCTGGGCCGCGAATTCAGCAGAGGAATTTCCCGACCAGACCCACTACGGGTACTAAAAACATTCTACTGGAATAGGTGCTCCACAGGATGGGCCCTTGTGGATTAATCCCCCTGTGTATTTTCCGCAGTGCAGTCCCCCTGCGGGCGGACCCGCATCTCCCTTGGGCAGTCCCCGCTACCCCCGGTTGCCATGTTTGTAGCAACTCTTCCCTTTCCCACATGTGGCCTGAAAACCTATGTGATTTCGCCACTCTTTACCTCTCCCCAGCCTGGGCAGGTGGTGGTCTCTGTGGGGTCTTTTCCACCTGATAGAATAGGAGTTGGAAAAGAACGCCTTCCCCGATGTGTGTGATAGCGTTAAGATGGCCCCAAACAATTTAACTCTATGCGAGAAACATAGAGAGAGAAAAGGCGTGCCTGGTGCAGCCCGCTCCCATACTTGCCACATTGCTTTGTTCCCCCCTTCGGGGTGCTGGGGACCTAAGAAGTTTATGACTATTTTATGGGGCGTTGGGGAAGTGGACGTGCAGTCTAATGCAGCCTGTCACTTTGGCACGCAACTGCCTGCCAGCACTTTTATCAGCACCGAGCCACTGCTAAGGCCGAACCTTATTCTCGGCTCCTCAGTGCAAAACCTGAATGGACAGATGCATAATTGGGAGGGACATGGAAATTCTGTCTGTCAGTGTCTCATTGGCCTTATCTCAAGTTCAGAGGTAACTCGACACAATGTCTCATTCCCTCCAACGGGGAACAGAGGTTACAACAGTAACCTAGACGTTTTGATGATTGGTTTTGAAAAATTTAATTTGTTTGGGAGACTATTTAACTTACTTTTTAACTAGCGTCACACAGTAGACAGTTCACCTTGAAACTGTCACGATATGTGCAATGAACTACGTAATAACTTGTATAAATATATTTTGTAAATGTTTGCCACAGTCACATGATTTTCATGAGATAAGACTGTGTTTATTAGCATTCGCTGTCTGCACTATTTTAGCAGCCGATTTTCAAGTTGAATTATGCAAATCAGGTAAAGGCGCAAAAAAATTAAAACACTGCAGTGCAGTCACCTGAATCAGCTCTTTAAATTAAAAAAAAATTATGCCATTTATAGCGTACATCTAGATAATTGCTGGTTATAGCGCTCTTTTACATCATTTTATCATCATCTGATAAATAACTGCAGCCATGATTGTTAAAAAATACACATACAAATTATTCATGTCACTGCAATATTTCAGCACATTTATCACCTGTTTAAACTGTATTGCTAGTAGTTAGATAATATTTTTGGTGCTAAAATATTGCACAGTAAATTGACGCAAATGTTTAGTGAAAAAACAACAGAAGCTCTTCTGCCATTTCATCTATCATGCCTTTCACTTCAACAGCTCTTCCAGGAAATCTTTGATTGCTAGCCTGAGAAATATTGAAGAAGTCTGCTTGGCTGTAATGGAACAGTAATTATTACAGTTAGTGGTACATGGATTGGTGGCATTTGGGACTGGAGGGGATCTTTCTCTCACAGACTGATTTAATTAACAGTGCAAGGGGACCAGCAGCTTGAAGCTGATTGGGATCCCGACCTGCCTGAGAATGAAGATGTAACGGCTTCCAATTCGTCTGTCAGTCATTCTCTCAGCAGAGACAGACACCTACTGTACCAGACCAGTGCACATTGGTGAGGTGTGGAGAGCCTTAGTTTAATTAATTTTATACTTAAAAAGTTTGTTTTCATTTAATCAGAGGATGATTCATATAAGTAATCATAACAATTTTAAGTAGTAGTCATATTTTACTAAATTATGTATTCAAATTGAATTAACATGTTATTGAGAACCATTCAACATCTCTGATGATATCTAAGCAATAAAGAGATCAGACCAAGGGCTGGTTAGCCTGTCCTGTTAGTCCCTAATGGCAAATTATGTAACTGTACCATTATGCTGCCTCCCCAAAAAGCCTGTTTTCTTTTGTCAGCCATTCAAAATTAACTGTGTATTCTGATGAAATATTTTTTTTTCAAGCGTCATATTTAGCGCAAATATTTCATTATATTATAAGAGATGTTATACCAGTGCCTGATTGTTTTATATTCATATTTTTATTAGGGCTGTCAATTGATAATTTTTTTAATCAAATAAATTAATTACATAATATGCTGATTAATTAATCAAAATTATTATGGCTCTTGCCATAAATGCCACATTGTTTGATGCTGTGCCATGTTAAATGTACACTCACCTAAAGGATTATTAGGAACACCATACTAATACTGTGTTTGACCCCCTTTCGCCTTCAGAACTGCCTTAATTCTACGTGGCATTGATTCAACAAGGTGCTGAAAGCATTCTTTAGAAATGTTGGCCCATATTGATAGGATAGCATCTTGCAGTTGATGGAGATTTGTGGGATGCACATCCAGGGCACGAAGCTCCTGTTCCACCACATCCCAAAGATGCTCTATTGGGTTGAGATCTGGTGACTGTGGGGGCCATTTTAGTACAGTGAACTCATTGTCATGTTCAAGAAACGAATTTGAAATGATTCGAGCTTTGTGACATGGTGCATTATCCTGCTTGAAGTAGCAATCAGAGGATGGGTACATGGTGGCCATAAAGGGATGGACATGGTCAGAAACAATGCTCAGGTAGGCCGTGGCATTTAAACGATGCCCAATTGGCACTAAGGGGCCTAAAGTGTGCCAAGAAAACATCCCCCACTCCATTACACCACCACCACCAGCCTGCACAGTGGTAACAAGGCATGATGGATCCATGTTCTCATTCTGTTTACGCCAAATTCTGACTCTACCATCTGAATGTCTCAACAGAAATCGAGACTCATCAGACCAGGCAACATTTTTCCAGTTTTCAACTGTCCAATTTTGGTGAGCTCTTGCAAATTGTAGCCTCTTTTCTCCTATTTGAAGTGGAGATGAGTGGTACCCGGTGGGGTCTTCTGCTGTTGTAGCCCATCCGCCTCAAGGTTGTGCGTGTTGTGGCTTCACAAATGCTTTGCTGCATACCTCGGTTGTAACGAGTGGTTATTTCAGTCAAAGTTGCTCTTCTATCAGCTTGAATCAGTCGGCCCATTCTCCTCTGACCTCTAGCATCAACAAGGCATTTTCGCCCACAGGACTGCCGCATACTGGATGTTTTTCCCTTTTCACACCATTCTTTGTAAACCCTAGAAATGGTTGTGCGTGAAAATCCCAGTAACTGAGCAGATTGTGAAATACTCAGACCGGCCCGTCTGGCACCAACAACCATGCCACGCTCAAAATTGCTTAAATCACCTTTCTTTCCCATTCTGACATTCAGTTTGGAGTTCAGGAGATTGTCTTGACCAGGACCACACCCCTAAATGCATTGAAGCAACTGCCATTTGATTGGTTGATTAGATAATTGCATTAATGAGAAATTGAACAGGTGTTCCTAATAATCCTTTAGGTGAGTGTAGTTTGAAACTTTAAAATCATTGTTTGAATCTCATTCAGCTCCATTCAGCTGTCAATGATTTGTTCAGCTGGAGCTGTGCTGACTGCCCCCTACTGATCGTGACCTGCAGAAACATGAAGGTGGAACTTCAAGCTTGAATTGGAAAATTCCTTATTACGAAGTTTACATACGTTTAGTGGGTCATGGATAATTGCATTTATACATAATGTTTTTATAATTAATCACAATTAACAAGTTAAATCGACAGCCTTAATTTTTATATTTTCCCTTGTCTGCTTCTTTGACATCACAGCCAGTGGATGCGTTATCCGAAATTCTCCTTCATTTACTGATTTATTGAAAGGTTGATGGAAAATTTCAAATACGGTCCATCATTTTGACAGATAAATATTTATTTATTTATTAATTATTTCTCCCCTTTTCTCCCCAATTTGGAATGGCTAATTCCCAATGCTCTCTAAATCCTCATGGTGGCGTAGTGACTCGCCTCAATCCTGGTGGCGGAGGACAAATCTCAGTTGCTTCTGCGTCTGAGACCGTCAATCTGCGAATATTATCACATCGCTTGTTGAGCACATTACTGCGGAGACTTAGCACGTATGGAGGCTTCACGCTATTCTCCGCGGCATATACGCAAAACTCACCACGTGTCCCACCAAGAGCGAGAACCAGATTATAGTGACCACCAGGAGGTTACCCCATGTGACTCCCTAGCAACTGGGCCAATTTGGTTGCTTAGAAGACCATGCTGGAGTCACTCAGCATGCCCTGGACTTGAACTCGCAACTCCAGGTGTGGTAGTCGATGTCTTTACTCACTGAGTTACCCAGGCCCCCAACAGATAAATATTAAGAAAATATTTTCAACTAGTGCATCAGTTTTGACTTCACTGTCTCTCTCACACACACTCCCGCTGCATGTGTGTGTGCCCTGTTTATTGCCTGGTATTAAAATTTGTATTAACAGGCGTCATCACCATTAACCCCTGGTAGTACGTTTTTTTGACCAATTTTGTTCTGATTTCGAGGAGAGGCCTGAATAATTGACTGGATATCAGTAATTACATTAGTGTGTCACTTTATTAATAAAGCACAAAAAATGAAAACGATGCATAGTTTCTGCAAATTACTTGCATTTAATCTAAGCGCAAACATTAGCCTATGTTTAGAGCAGAATTGTCAGTTATTTTAGAGGAGTACCTGCATTAGAGCTTCAGAGATGCGTGTGCTTCTCATCTGTGACTATTGTTATAGGCTATCAGGCACATTGAAGAAGTTCTGTGATCCTGTGCATATCCACTGTCATGTATATGCCATTATAATGGATGCTATGCCCCTGAATGTAGTACTTATAAAATTCTAAGTGGCAGATAATATTTTTTCTTGCACAACCTCTGGTCACAGCTAAGCATAGTCGCTAGTGAAGGGCTTGAGACTGTGCATGTTCTTTTGCTGCCATCACCCATTCAGAATTCTCATAGAATCATGTTCCTGCACCTTCAGAGTAAGTCACATGACATTTACGTTAGAAAAAGTGTGCCCAGAACTAGAGGTCTGCACGGGCCCCTACCCAGCCCGAATGATACCGTCAGATTGTAAGCCCGAACCAAAACAAAATCGCTCACTGTCTTTATCATTTCTTCTCTTAGCAAGTGCTGTTGCAATATAATTTATGTAAGCATATAGGCAACATTCGTAACAATATTGAAACAGTAAACACAGTTTTAACAAGGCACGACAGCCCCTTAGTACACTAGAGCAGAACGGGAAAAAAAGTATTGACTTATCGTTTATGCGCTGAAGCTTTGCTTGGTGCAAAACCATCTGGAATAATATAAAAAAATGCAACAGTCCCCTCTTTACAAAAATCGCTACAAAAATGTGCTCAATTTGGAATGCCCAATTCCCAATGTGCTCCAAGTCCTTGTGATGGTGTAGTGAATCGCCTCCGTGGGTGGAGGATGAATCTCATTTGCCTCCACGTCTGAGACCGTCAACCCGCGCAACTTATGACGTGGCTTGTTGAGCGCATTACAGCAGAGATATAGTGCGTGTGGAGGCTTCGCACCATCCACCGCGGCATCCATGCCCAACTCACCACACGCCCCACCTAGAACAAACCACATTATAGCGATCACGAGGAAGTTACCCTGTGTGACTCTACCCTCCCTAGCAACCGGGCCAATTTTGTAGCTTAGGAGACCTGGCTGGAGTCACTCAGCACATCCTGGATTTGAACTAGTGAACTCCAGGGGTGGTAGCCAGCATCATTTCCACTGAGCTACCCAGGCCCCCAGAATGTGGAATCTTTGTGCCACCTGTGCTAAAAACAGTCTAGACACAGCGCAAAGAGTGAAACAGAGCACAGGTGTCTCAACATGCGTTTTAGAAAATTTTAAGTTCTTTTTTCTTGACACAGTGTTTAAAATGTGCCGGTCCTGTGCGAGATGGTGAAGAAACAGCAAGACATGGCGCACCAGTCAAAGACATTCGTCCAGCATATGTTTACATAGGAAAACAAGGGGAAAACAGAGCAGACGCGCGCAAAAACACGTTTATGGACAGAACCTTACTCTTCCATTCGTTCATGAGTGAGAGCACGTGTTTGGTAGGTTTGTTTATTTTTTCATTCATTACAAACCCAAACCCGATGTCTTACCTTAAAAACTGACCTGAAACCAGTCTGAAACCATCGGGTTCTCGGGTTCCGTCAATCCCGAGATAGGTTGCAGACCTCTACTCAGAACTGATTGCCCATGAGCAAAGATGGCAACAAGTAGGTTGTGTTCTTCCAGTGGATCAATGCTCCAGCCAAGCAACTGCCATTGAGGCGAATGTGAATGTTAGTAGACAGCTATTTCCTGGTATTATTGACCTCCTTTGATCAAACAAGCAAGACAGTGCAGATCCACATTGTATGGCGGTAGAAGAGATCAAGGACAAACTATCTCACTATTTTAGGGGCACTGAGCAAAGAGAACTGACATACACATAATAAAAATACAAAAAAATTAAATATTTCTGTATGTTCACTTTAAAAAGCATACAAAAAGAATGATTTTTTACCCCACCTTTTAATGTGTACTTTGATCATCTGACACTAGGGGGCAATCTCTCTCTCCCAACTCATATTGACTGCATGATGTTTGTGTGAGTTCTGCAGATCTAAATGATGTTTTCCAAAAATACTGTTTTGCAGATCTAAAATATGAACTGATCAATTTGATATGAGTCTCCTGAGAAACCAGTGAGTTTCTGTGGCTCTGATTTGATTTTGCATTCAGGAACATTGCAATGAAAACAAGTCCACTTGAAGTCTGATTTTCTATTTTTCACGAAGAGGGTTGGGTCAGGCAAAAATACAGTTGCGTAACTGTGAAAAGACAGCGTTCGGTTAGTTTACACCTGTGAAAAACCCACAAATACATGCTAAAATCCAAACAGAAAAAGCAAGAAAATAAAGAAGAGGCTTAATTGTTCAACATGATTGATTCTGAAGCAAACCTCACCATCACACATTTCTTTTCCCAATTTTTGATTTGCCCTGTTCTTTGACAGAACATATGCTTGGAAATGAACTGATATTTATATTAACTGGCCATCTGTACCTCTCGTCAATGTAAAATGTTGGTTAACTTTAAGCCTTTCTTCAAGATTTTCAGTGATAAAATGATAAGTTAATCCTACTAATCTCTCTTTATCCACTTGGGCATTGGTTTCCAGAATGCATTCCCCCTCGGACCATATTTGTCATGTTACTTTCAGAGCAACGTCGGTAGACAGAGGGTGAGCGGTATCTATGAACGTACCTCTTGATAAATAGGGGCCTACAACTTATACAACTTATTTTCATGTCTGTAATTGGCATAACATGGAGAAATTGTTAAGATCATAAGGCCCATTCCACCGATATTTTACTCTTATTCCCCATATTAAAAATATTGCCTGTTGAAATAACTAAGATTGAAGTAGGTCCTTACAACCTTATTATTGGTATACTACCTTCATATTTAAGAAATGAAATACATCAATAGACTTCCAGCTTTGAACCAAATTACAAGGACAAATCAGATTACACACGAATGCAAGGATGGAGAGGAGAGAAATAATATCAAGGAAGAATACAAGGATGGAGTGAAAGGAAATATATTTGATGGGGAGATCAATAACTGATTAAGAACCAAAAATTTTATCAAAAATGGGAACTGCTTAAACAAGTAATTACAGTATATATAAAATTATGATTATTTCTCTTTGACTTTTCTGATTAATTAAAATGTTAAATTAATCAGGGGGTTAAAATGGTAAATGAGGAGGCTAGAACCGGCTAAATGTAAAATTAATGTAAAATTAAAACATGAAGACAAAAACACAAACACACACGGCAGCTGTGTGTGTGGCTCTCTCTCTCTCCTCGGCTGATTAGCCCAATTGGAGGCCGGCGTTTGTAGTCATGGCCCCGCCCTCCTCCTCGTCACACCCCCGGCATGACGTACATCCCCCGACCCTCCTTTCCACTTGACCAGCGGCCAGCGGCCATCCTCCCCATCCATCAGCCGGAATTGACTCCTCCGTCCCTCGGTGGAAGGACGAGGCAGCACCTTTGGGTTGACAGCAGTGGCAAGGTCTCCACGACAGCGCATCCTTCGTCCTTCCCGGGTTTTGGCACCAATGTAACAGGAGGGTTAAATCAGGTCTTTTAGACTATAATCTATCATGTAACAGATGAGTTTGGCTCATGTGCTAAAATTCTGAGAAATCTTGATGTGAAAATGCAGTAACTACAAAATCAACATAAAAAAAATTTGATGGGTGGATGGACAGATGGATGGAAGGATAAATGGAAAGTAATGCCATGTCAGCACCAAAGGTTATTTTCATGGGAAAGAGCATAATTACAAAAAACAACAACCTATCACAGCACTGGTAAAAAGATGCTAATAAAAGAGATGTAAGATGCACGGTGAAGACAGCAAACAGAAGCACGCTTCCTGCAAAACACTGTGTACAGCCAGTGCCGTGAACAGTCCCATCAGCTATTATTGGTGGGTATGGTGCTTTACAATTCAGGTCCAGTATTTTGCAAACACCCGCAACGTGATTTTGGGGAGCTGAGGTGGAGGGAGAGGGAGATATTTGATGAGCGGGAAAAATGTGCCAGGTGGTACATTAACAGAAGCCACATAGTCACTGCTAGAGACACTACCAGTCTTCTTTACGTGCACTAAAAACCTATGCATTGCACAAAAATATCTCGTATTACCATACACGCTCACATGGTTTGCAGCCACTTCTTGAATGTGCCGTTGCTTTCGGCCAATGACAAAAACAGAGAAATACTACAAATTTCTGGTGCTATTTTGTGATTGGTTGGACGGTACAGCCCACCCTCATTGTTTGCAACACATAGCCTGCCCCCAAATTGCTTTTAACCAATGCACAAATTATTAAAAATCAAATATTTGATGTAATATTGTGTTTGCAAACTTTTGATTGGGTGGGCAAGATTCACATTTGCCCATGGTTGCATCTGGCCACACTTGTAAGGTATTATCAGAGATTGAAAATGTATGTGTATATGTCTCCCGCTCTGCTTCGACTCTGGCCTTAATTATAAGTCAGATCTATAGAAGCTCCTCCACCCCTGTCATCCAACAGCTTCAGAGGCATCTCACTGATAAAACAGCTGGATGTTTAATGAGCCTTTTCTCTCTCTTTCCCTAGTTGTTGGTGTCACACTGTGGCTTCACACAGGCTTTCACAGTGCTAACTAAAAGCATATAACCCCCCTCCCTCGCCCAAGTTTTCACTGGGAAAGCGCTAAGGCAACCGGGTTTGTTCTAACACTGTGGTCTGTGGGTGGTAGGTAATCTGATTAGTCAGTGTTCACCCTCATCCTACTCTTTTATAACAGGGGGAAAGGGGATGGTAGATGTTTTTTTTGGGTTTCATTGGAAACATATACCAGATGACACATATACATTTGCATGCACACTACCGGGGGAATTCACTCAGAATTAATCACACACACTAATGGCATTGTTTATGTGCACATGCTGTCTGCGTTGTTTTAGAACTAGACTCCTGAACCGGCTCTTTAAAATTTTGAAAGTGTACTCAACGACACCTCATATCTGGATTAACAGCATCACATGGGAAATCGAAGTACCCTAAAATCAGCTGAAATTTCATTTCAGCTAAAACCCTATTCAGCTGATATATTGACAAGCAACAACCTCAAACAGATATTATTGCATGTTGCGTGAGCAACCTCCAATATACGTGTTCTGGAAACCAGGAAGCAATTTTGTTCACATAAACAATTGTGAGTGCAATTTGGAGATGTATTTTCCATTTAGAATTAAATTTTTACTCCACAGGCAGTTAGGTTTAGGGTTGAGGTTTAAGTTAGAGTTAATAAAATATGCATTCCAGCTGACTGTATTACATCATGTACAACTCACTTTTTGACTGTAAATGTAACAGTGCCAACTAATTTAAAAATACCTGTCATAATCCCTATAATCTGATTATACCGTTGTGTGGATCAAAAAAAAAAAAAAAGAAAAACTACTAATCATTGTGGGAGGGAGTAAGGATCCAGGTGCAGCTTTATTTAAAAGTCACAAAGTAAAGGGAAGTAGAAACACAGGAACAAATGAAACATCCACGAGGGGAAAAGACATGAACACAAGATAATGACACGGGGAGTCTTCCAAGGAGGGCATAGGCAGGAACACGGACTAAGGCAGGACATCAAACAACATGGACTGAACGTCAAACAACGACCAACCAAGGACAAGGTGAACATGGAGGGCCTAAATACAAAACCAAAGGGAAACAAAAGCCGATGGGCAAACAGAACTCAAAACAAGATAATGAGGCAATTAACTAAAACCAATAACAAAGCTAGAACAGATAATAAAGTACTCAAACAATAAACCAATGAAAACCGGACACATAGACAAGGAGGGAAAACAGGACATGACAAGACTTTCAAAATAAGAGTGCATAAACAAAGAACAATATGGAACATAAAAGGTGCCAAAACTTAAAATAAAAGGTACACAAACCAAAGACGGTGTGGATCGTTACAGAGCCCCCCCTTTAAGGAGCGGATCCCAGACGCTCCTAACCAAAAGGAGGGGCAAAACGACAATGGAAAACAGGGACGAACAGGCAGATCAAGGGGACACGAGGGGCACAGAGGGACAAGACTAGGACAGAGACCATGACAGAACAGGTGGGCAGCCAGGAGACCAAGGAGGCCAGGCAGATGCCCAGGGGACCGAGGGGACGACTTGGAGGGGACCGGGTCGGGAAGACTGGGAGGCAGCTGCGGGGTCGAGACTAGGTCAGGGGGCCAGGGAGGCATCCATAGGGCAGGGACTGGGTCAGGAGGCCAGGGAGATGGCCGTAGGGCAGGGACCGAGTCAGGTGGCCAGGGAGGCGGCCATAGGGCAGGGACCGGGCCAGGGGGTCTAGGGGATGGCCACAGGGCTAGGACAGGGTCAGGAGGTCTAGGGGATGGCCACAGGGCTAGGACAGGGTCAGGAGGCTTAGGAGATGGCCTCAGGACTGGGACAGGGTCAGGAGGCCAAGGAGAGGGCCACAGGACTGGGACAGGGTCAGGAGGCCAAGGAGAAGGCCACAGGACTGGGACAGGGTCAGGAGGCCTAGAGGAAGGCCACGGGACAAGGTCAGAAGGCCTGAGAGGAGGCCACGGGACAGGGTCAGAAGGCCTGGGAGGAGGCCGCAAGACAGGGTCAGAAGGCCAGGGAGGAGGCCACAAGACAGGGTCAGAAGGCCTGGGAGGAGTCGAGGAGGACTCCAGGGGCAGTGCCATGGTAAGCGGCGACCAATGAGGCTTGGAAGGCTCTGGAGACTTGGAAGGTTCCGGAGGCTTGGAAGAACCAAGGAGGGTGGAACCACGAAGGCCCTCTGGGGCAGAGCCGAAGAAGGCGGAGCAGGCATAGCCGTGGAAGGCGGAACCATGTAGGCCCTCTGGGGCAGAGCCGTAGAAGGCGGAGCAGGCAGAGCCGTGGAAGGCGGAGCTGTGGAAGGGTCAGGGGGCGGAGCAGGCGCAGGCAGAGCCGTGGAAGGCGGAACCATGTAGGCCCTCTGGGGCAGAGCCGTAGAAGGCGGAGCAGGCAGAGCCGTGGAAGGCAGAACTGTGGAAGGGTTTGGAGGCGGAGCCGCGGAAGGGTCTGGTGGCGGAGCAGGCGCAGGCAGAGCTGAGGCAGTCTTCAGAGGCGGAGACCTGGGAGGCTCTGGTGACAGAGGCGTGGGAGGCTCAGGTGACTGAGGCGTGGGAGGCTCAGGTGACTGAGGCGTGGGAGGCTCAGGTGACTGAGGCGTGGGAGGCTCGGGTGACTGAGGCGTGGGAGGCTCGGGTGACTGAGGCGTGGGAGGCTCGGGTGACTGTGGTCTTGAAGGCTCGAGAGGCGGAGCGCTGGGTGGCTCGGGAGGCGGAGCGCTGGGTGGCTCGGGAGGCGGAGCCGTGGGAGGCTCAAGGGGGGCTGGCTCTTGGACGGTCGAGGCTACAGGTGCTGGCTCTGGCTCTTGGACGGTCGAGGCTTCAGGTGCTGGCTCTGGCTCTTGGACGGTCGAGGCTACAGGCGCTGGCTCTGGCTCTTGGACGGTCGAGGCTACAGGCGCTGGCTCTGGCTTTGACTCTGAGGACGGGGCCGTGGAGGGCGGAGACTGGTGAGTGGAAGCCCTTCCTCTTCTTCTCCTCTTCCTGGCAGACGAGGCTGGCAACGCTGGCGCTGGGACGGACGAGGCTGGCAACGCTGGCGCTGGGACGGACGAGGCTGGCAACGCTGGCGCTGGGACGGACGAGGCTGGCAACGCTGGCGCTGGGACGGACGAGGCTGGCAACGCGTTGGCCGTGGCAGGCGTGGGCGTTGGCTCGTTGGCCGTGGCAGGCGTGGGCGTTGGCTCGTTGGCCGTGGCAGGCTGAGACTGAAGAGCGGAAGCCTTCCCTCTTCTCCTCCTCCTGGCGGACGGGGCTGTCAACGCTGGCCCTGGGACAGACAAGGCTGGGGGCACGTTGGCCGTGGAGGAACGAGTCATGGAAGGCTGGGAGGTGACCACTGTGGGAGGAGAGGTAGCGTCCTCCTCCGCAACACCCACAGTGAAAGGCGAGCCACAGATCTTGAGGGTCTCCTCTAGGAAGTCGAGGAGCGTCCAGCAGGGGGTCGCTGGTGGCAACCGCTCCTTTAGCTGACTGTTGAGATTTGCCCTGAAGAAAACCACCAAGCTGAAATCTGGGAAATCCGAAGAATTTGCCAGCTCCAGAAACTCAGTGACATGGACCTCTATCGGGCGGTCCTCCTGTTTGAGGCCGAGAAGCAGGAAATTCGCCTGTTGGGCAGTGAGGGCTGCTGGATCCATTGTGGTTGGTCGTTCTGTGACAAAGTGGGCAGACGAGGGAGTAAGGATCCAGGTGCAGCTTTATTTAAAAGTCACAAAGTAAAGGGAAGTAGAAACACAGGAACAAATGAAACATCCACGAGGGGAAAAGACATGAACACAAGATAATGACACGGGGAGTCTTCCAAGGAGGGCATAGGCAGGAACACGGACTAAGGCAGGACATCAAACAACATGGACTGAACGTCAAACACCAAACAACGACCAACCAAGGACAAGGTGAACATGAGGGCCTAAATACAAAACCAAAGGGAAACTAAAGCCAATGGGCAAACAGAACTCAAAACAAGATAATGAGGCAATTAACTAAAACCAATAACAAAGCTAGAACAGATAATAAAGTACTCAAACAATAAACCAATGAAAACCGGACACATAGACAAGGAGGGAAAACAGGACATGACAAGACTTTCAAAATAAGAGTGCATAAACAAAGAACAATATGGAACATAAAAGGTGCCAAAACTTAAAATAAAAGGTACACAAACCAAAGACGGTGTGGATCGTTACAATCATATTCTTTCAAATATGCATACATATTGCTTATGTTTAAAGGCCTTTTGATGGAATTGTATATTAACTTTCACTATTTAAGCTACACCCAACAAACTGCAAAAAGTTCAGGCAGTTCTGGCTCAAGCTGCTTTATCTGTTCTTACTCATCTGAATTATGGAGTGTGTTCTAATCAGAAATGATCATCCCTATACCCTATTTCCTTTAGAGACTTCACGCTCCACTGTGAGAGCTTTGGAGGGCTGAAAGGTGTGGGGCTCAATAATAGTGATCATTTTATTTTATTGAAAATTCTGTTTTGAACGACCCTACAGCTTGGCTACTATTTTTATTACTCCTAACCAAGTGCCCTACGAAGGCATCATTTTTGCTTTCAAAGTGGCCACGAATCCCCAAGACTACATTACATTGACAGAATGTTCAAATGAGGTGAGTTTGTTAGGGAATGCTCATGCTTTTTCTGAGTGTAAGACCTGTAAAAATGTCCAACTTCTAACTTAAAGTTTAAAGTTTTGTCAAACCAAGAAAATAGATTGTCTCGACAAACTTTGCGTATCTAGTTTAATCAATACTTTTCCAAAAACTTTTGCACAGTTTAGAAAGAATTACATAGGTTCACTTGACACATATACAGTTTATAAAGAACACTATAGATCCTTTAATGTATGTTCTAGAATCTAGAATTTTAATTTTAATCTTTAGAATTTTTATGTACATAGGATTTTTTACAGAATTCCATATTCCTTTGATGTGCATGCAATTTAGAAGGATTTCCACAGGATATTTTGATGTGCATTCAATTAGAAAGAAATATATGATCATTTGATGCATATAAACTTAATAAATAACTCCATGGGATCCTTTGATGTAGAATTTAGAAAAGATTCCATATGATATTTTAATGTGTAAAATTTAAAAAAGAATTTCATGGGATGCTTTGATGCATACAGAATTGTAAAAGAATTCCATAGAATTCTATGATGTATGTAGAATTTTGAAATAATTTCATAAAATCATTTGATCTTCATACAGTCTAGAAGGGATTCATAGGATTATTAGACAAATATACAATTTAGAAAGAACTCGACAGGATCATTTGATGTATGTATAGAAGCAGTGTTGGGTAAGTTACTCTAAAAAAAGTAAACCACTAATTACATATTCTACATTGTTATTAGATTACTATACTAATTACTCTGTCTTAAAAGTAATTGCATTACTTATTACTAACTACTTTCTAAAACCCTTATCAACCTCGACCAGATGAAAAATACAAAGATAGACATGAAACTGTTTTATTAATTCTTTCAAATAAATAATATAAAATCAAATAAATTATTCATGAACTGGCCAAAGAATTTAAGAGGGCTGTGTTAAATCAGAAAACATATATTTTAACATCAGACGTTAAATTCAGATTTTAAAGTCACCATTGTTTTATTTAGAATTGTTCTAGAGTCTATGAAGTATTTAACACAATTACGTCAGAAGTAACTGTAATTCAATTACTTCAATTACTTATTAAACTATTACTTTGTTTTTCAATTAAAAAGTAATTTAATTACAGTAATTAAATACTTAGTAATGCATTACATCCAACACTGTGTAGACATATAATCGTTTGATTTGTGTAGAATTTACAAAGAAATCCATGTGATCCTATGATGTGCATTACATTTAGAGTGAAATCAGGCTTATTTGATGTATGTAGAATTTAGAAAGAATTCCATAGGATCATTTGTTGACTGTAGAATTATATAAAAAAAATTCATTTCATATGCATATAGTCTAGAAGGAATGCCATAGGATTATTTGATGTATGTAGAAGTTATAAAGAATTCCACATAATCTTTTTATGTGTGTAAATTTACAAAGATATCCATAGGATCCTATGATGTACATTACATTAAGAAAGAAACCCATAGGATTATTTGATGTGTGTGCAATTTAGAAAGGACTCCATTGGATATTTTGATGTGCATACATTTACAAAGATTTCCATAGGATGCTTTGATGTCTACTGAATTTCAAAAGAATTCCATAGAATCCTACGATGCATTTAGAATTGAATTCCACTAGATAATTTGTTGTATATTCAATTTAGAAATAACGCCATAGGAAGCTTTGATGACTGTGGAATTTAAAAAGGACTCAATATAATATTTTGATGTACATACATTTGATAAAGAATTCCAATGTATGATGTATGAGGAATTTGGGAAGAATTCCATGTGAGCCTTTGAAGTTCAGAATATAAAAACAATTCTTTAGATCTTATTGCAACATGCATCCCAGAAACCATCCATTCTAATATTTTAAATTCAAAATACATGTCATAATATTTTTGTTTGCATATGAATGCTTAGATTGGTTGTGATCTGACCTGCGCATCTAGAGGATGGGTGGTGAGGAGTGTGAATTGTTTAATGTGCTTTCCAGAAATGTCTCTGAATGGCATGTCAACTCTGCTCTGTGTCATCTTGTGAGGACCAGGATCCATTGAGACTTTATCACATGTGGCCAGGCCAGGATAGAGCTGACAGTGAACCGAACTGACGAATTCATAGCGGGCCACATGACAGTGGCAGACCCATAACTGATGAGCCTTTGAATTGCTCCTGACAGCGACTTGTGGAGAGGGGCACGAGGGCTAACAGGACTGCTTAAATATAATTCTGTCCCTCTTTAAAACAACATCTCTAAAAATGTCAGAACCTCGAAATAAATGACTGAAAAACAAATAAAAGATTTCTGAGGTTAACGGAGGGAGAGAAATGTTTTCATAAGCAGATAAATAAGGGGCAATCGCTTGTCACTGAAAAAGATGGTGCCTATTGTTAGTTTTAATAGCCCTTCAGATTAGTGTTCCACAAGCTGTTATGAGAAACAAACAACGACAAAACAGCCAAGTGTTAGAGACAGAGTTGTCTCTATAATGTTTGCTTTACAGGGATAGTTCACCCAAAATAAACAATTCTGTTTTCATTTACCCACCCTCATTTCAACTCCCGCAAGACCTGCTTTCTTTCTTGAAAAAAAAGGTAGTAGTTTAGTAGGATGTCTGAGCTGCTCTCTTCCATTCAATGGAAGATAATGGTCACTGGAACTGTCAAGCTCCAAAAAGGACAAAAACACTATAAAAGCTATTAGTCAAGAAGCACATGTGCACTCAATTCCAAGCCTTCTGACGCCATATAATAGCATTGTGTGAGGAGCAGACTGACACTTAATCAATTATTCACTGAAAATCTTGCCTTGAAAATCTTGCTTGACAGCCGTGGTCACCATTTACTTTCATTGTATGGAAAAGAGCTCAGACATTCTCCTATAAATAACTATATGCTCATATAAATGCATATATTATAGCCAGCTAGGGGCTACAATGTGGAGTAACATCAAAGATGCTTGTTCTAGTCTTTATTTCTATGGTAACAGGGCTTTATGTTGTATTTCATTCTTATGTGCATTTTAATGAGCATATTTTTAAATCGAAGTCATGCATGTCGCCCCTGAATGAGCTGCACAGTGATAATCAGATTAAGAAATAGCACATCGAATCTGTAAACCAGAATTATCCTAATCAATTTTACAATCTGCCTGCTTACCTGAATTGTGAAAGCAAGGATTTATTCATACTTGGAATAATTTCTCTCAGCATACTGAATATGTTATTACAATCAAGGTTCAAGTATAGTGGCAATTTATACTTAATAATAATTGAATTATACAACACCCAATTGTATGGCTCTGTTATACTGTGTGTGAAAATATCCAAAATTTGAATTTGTAAAAAGCAAGCAAGCAGAAATATATTCATGACTTTTCCTATGTTTGTGACAAAAAGAGAAGTGGAAGAATATTTTAAAGGAATACTTCACCCAAAAATGATATATTGTCAAACTTTCATAGAATGAAAATAAATGGGGACAGGGTTTGTTGAGATTAAAAAATGACAAAAAAGCATTATTAAAGTAGTTTGCAATGACTTTCGCTATATACCAATTCTACTGAAGTCATCCAATAGCTTTGTGTGATGAGCAGACAGAGATGTAAGTTATTATTCAATTAATATCTTGCCGTCTGCTGTAATATTCAAATCTCATTTGCACTTCTGCATATTTAAACTTGGTCGCAATCATTTATGACACACATGAGAACTAATGGCATCATTGGTGATGTCAGATATAGCATGATATGTGTCTTGTTACAGCATATTTAAATGTACGCAAACATAAATGAGATTTGAGAGCTATGACAGAGGGGAAGAAACCCCTACTTGGGTGACATGCCTTAAAAATTTAGAGTGTCTGACCAGAAATGCATTTATGCTTGCAAAACCTTCTACAACTTGTAAGATGTTTGCGTGTGTTTTCTCAAAGCTACTTTCAGTATTGATTCTCAGGGCTTCAGGCCAGAAGAAAATACTCCCAAGCCTAGAGCTGCAAGTCTGAATAAGGGATATCATGGTGTGCATCAAGCTCTTTGACAAAGGACAGACAACTAACTATCTGTACCTGATGCTCTTCGATAACCCTGCACTCTAGGGCAATGTCGGTGCTGCATTCTGCAGCATGCATTCAAAACTCTCTTCAGCTTAACAAACACACTGTGCACACACCCCAGACCAGATCAATGAAAGTATTACAGCTGGGATCACTATGGTTTCTTCCACTAGAATACCAAGATAGGGATTAATATTGTTTCCCGAGGCATCTAAATGCCTCATTCCTATCGGCAGGCAATTCCAGTGCAGACTGAGATATTTTTTTCGTTACTGTTTGTTTGCTGTGTTTTTATTGGAATGGGAGTTATTCATAACGCCAAACATATGTAAGATTTGACAGATACATAGCAAAATCCCCACAACACAATTCTGCACTATGAATATAGATAACAGCCATATATATATATATATCTGACATCTGTACATGAAAAAAGCAAATAGCAGAACGTGGAGTCGAATGAAAAGACTGAATCAAAGAACTGATCAAAAGAACATTATAATAGAGTTGGGAAATGAATGTCTCATAGGCTATGATATAAATAAATATGAGTATTTGAACACTTCATTGAAATGGTGTGTAATTTCACGCTGGTGCTTAAACAAATTATGTAATTTAAACCCTGTTGATTTCTCTAATAATAATGTACCAAACCATGGTATACTAACAAGTCATTCACAACTTTATGATGTTCTCATGCAGATAACGAAACCTATCTAATAGTGCAGTTGCAGAAAATACGTTAAGTCTTCCCTACTGGAATAGAGAGGATTATTCAAATTAAAAATTACCCTAATGAATTTGTCAAATCCAGTACCAGGATTTCCATTGCAATAAATGTAAATAGTATTCCTTGAGAGCAAGTTCTATTAAAAATATCTGTGTGATTTTTAATGTGTAAGATGTGAAATAATTAGGGCAGTTAATCCTTAATAAAATAATTAAAATAAAACAATAATTAGATCATTATAATAGACTATAATAATGATAAAATAAATATAATTATAAAAATGAATTAAACAAATTAGTAAATCATGATTTTTTGTTGTCCACGTAATATTCCAAGTAATAAACTCTATGAACAGCAACTGTGGCATGCTGTAGATTACCATGGACAGTATTTTCAATTTATATAAAAAAATAAATTAAAATCAAATCAAAAACATTTACAGTGTAATGCACTAATAATGGAGACCTAGCAAGCAATCATAAAGCACAGCAAACTATTATGAATGTTGCTATATTGCTATAACATTACACAAGGCTGGCTATGTGTTTGTATCAGTGTTATAGTTTCATATTTTAAGTGGAAAGCTTAAATAGTAAGTGCATTATTATAAAATAAGTTGATTTTTCTTCAGAGCTTTGCTTAAATTAAATTCCAGCATGCAATGACAGGTCAAAATCTCATCTGCATTTGATTAATAAATAAATCTGCCATTAAGAAAGCCTTTCTCCAACATTTTCTTGGCTATGGGATTTGTGTTATGTGTTGCAACATTGACATATGTCCTGTGCTTCTGTTCATATTCCAAATAATCTTTAGAAACCACACAGAATAAAATAAACATTATCTCATAATATAATATAATATAATATAATATAATATAATATAATATAATATAATATAATATAATATATCGTATACATAGGACTGTCAATCAGTCATTAATTACATAACATGCAGATTAATTACTTTAATTAATCGCAATTAATTACTGTAACAGGGTGGAGGGCGGGGCCGGGTCGTGATTCTACACACACGGTCCCTTATCAGGCAACTCAAGCCTCCGAAAGGGATAAAGGCCGATTGCAGACGGTGGTGCGGGAGAGAGAGAGTGTTTACAGGCAGCTGCCCTGTGTGTGTCTTTTTATTTAAATAAATAAACTTCCACTTCCTTTCCATTAATCCCTTTACCCTGGTGCCGAAGACCCGGGAAGGAGGAGGGATACGATGTAGTGGAGTTCTCGCCACTACCATCCACCCCAAAGGAGCAGCCATCTGCTGGGGGACGGAGAAGCCCAGCCGACTTGAAGTGGAGGAATGGCTGCAGACCGCGAGGGGAGAAGGGGCTCCTAGCCATCCAACTGGAGTGGTCAGGGCTGCTGCCAGGAGCGGGGGAGACCCCTACCAGCCGCTAAACATGGCGGGGTCAAGACAGGACTGGCGACCATGCGTGGGGAAGGGCTCCCGGCCAACCGCCTGGAGTGGGAGAACCACTGCCAGGAGCGGGGGAGACCCCTTCTGTTCCCTGAGAACGCGGCAGGGCATTCTGTCTGCCAGGGGCCAGAGGAATGCCTCCGATTCGTCTGGGGAATCACGGCTGTCGTCTGTTAGAAGGTGGAGGAGTGACCAAGGACCAAGGCATGGCATATTGGAGAACCAGCGAATGAGTGTTTTCTCTCTCTCTCTCCCACTGCCACTCCAGGTTGGCCTTTTCCCTCTCTTTTAAATTGTACAAAAATGTTTTTTTGTTGGGGGTACTACACTGTTACACGAAGTACCCCTATTTTAATCATTATTGCTTCCCTCCCCCTGTCCCCTCTCAGATTCAGGAAGGAGGGGATGACCTGCCGGCATAAGGCACACCCTCCCACAGGGGGGGGAGGGGTGTACATCATGCCAGGGGCTCCCCGGCCTGAGAGAACGAGGGAAGAATGTGACAGGGCGGAGGCCGGGCCGGGTAGTGATTCTAAACACCCTGTCCTAAAGGGATAAAGGCCAACTGTGGACGGTGGTGTGGGAGAGAGAGAGAATTTACGGGCAGCTGCCCCGTGTGTGTGTCTTTTTATTTAATTAAATGTCGTTTTATATCATCAAGCCGGTTCTCGCCTCCTCCTTTCCATTCACATTATATCAATCACATATATCAATATTTCCTGAGAAAGGCCCCCAAATAAAAATTATTCAATATATAATGATTCAATATTTATATTTAAATAATTATTGTTGTTTTGATTAACATTCCCCTCTAGTATCTACACCCCTGCATATGTCAGACGGAGTCTCACTTTGGCTGTGTTGTGTCATAAACACTGTGTTGAAGTGTTAAGTTTAGCATACAGTAGATCGAAACTTATAGAAACATGTCACTTTGAGTTGCACTCCACCCAGCTGTGCTGTCAGTAACTGTGGTTTGTTGCCTGTACAGATGTGTGTTGCCTTTACAGAGTGGTGCTTACTACCCCCTGCTGACTGAGACTCATAAAAAAATGAAGGCGGTACTTCAATCTTGAATTTTTCCCAAGGGACATGATTAAACATGCACTCAGTAATTTTTTCCTCAATTATTCTCATGCAAACCCCTGTTCACATGAGTGGATGTTGTATTTTTTGCTTCACTATATGCAACACATAATTTAAATGTATAAAAACAAACTGAATACTATTCACAAGACTCTAGACTGTCATTAAAAGGGTTAACTTCTGCAGCACCGAGTCACGTGACACAACAGCATGCCTTCAATTTACTTGAAGCGTTCCTATGGGTGCAGCACCAACAAAAGTGCCTCTGGTTAGACATTTCTTTAAATTTTTTAATTGAAACCTGTTTGGTTGTAAAGAATAGAGTCTCTAGTTTCATTTGATATGCCACTTTAAAAATCTTAGAAAACATTTTTCGCATGTCAGCGCCCAGACAAACATGATGTCAACATATGTGGAAACTGGTTCTAAATTACCTCAAAAGAAGAAAAGAACATGTTATTTATTTTGAATAACTTTCAACACTAACATATCTGTTGGTCATTTAGCTTAATTTTAATATACATTTTGAAATGTTTGATTTTGTTATTAATGTGCAATATGATTCTATTCATTAACTTTAGTAAATGTATTCCTATATATTTGCAGTCCATTTTCACATTAAGAATAAACGGGTTCATCCAAAAGCTGAAACATTTTGCTTTCAGAGGCTTTATATGGAGTTAGGATGAAAATAAGGTGCATTTCAAACTGTTGTGAGACCAGAGCAGACAGACAGTCCACGGGAGGTTAGGCAAGTCACTAAATAGGTAGCAAAGATAGCTTTCTATGCAACTAAGTGGATTAATCCTTTAATCCAACCCAAAGTTCAGTTTCAGGCTGCAGATGATGTTTCGAACACTCAAACTGTTTGGCTGACATTGGACAATGATAATCAGTGTATATATTCAGAATTGTATAATCCAACATTTTATTTTAACATGGCTGGCAGTGATTGGATGATGCTTGACATTACTTTGAATAAGAAATATTTATTCAATTTTACAGAAAATAAGATGTAATGTCTATTATGTCTCAAAAACATGAATAACCAACACTCCTTGAAACACAATAAACAATTTAATGCAATAAATCTGACTTTTTATAGCTTGGTATTATTTAAAATTTCACAACTTCGTCCCACTGTCCACATATGTGGATATGAATTTTTATGGAAACTATTTGCTCTATATCTGCTCTCTTAATGGACATGTTCACTGAGGGATTTCATTAATTAATTCCTGCCTGACTGTGAATAATGAATTTCTACAATGGCAGCTTTTATTGAAAACTATTAAGTTAATGGATGCTGCATCCAGGTCCATAGGTGTCAGTGTAAGTCCAAGACAACGTGAATAAAAACATACTTAGTGGAACTTTTTTTTTGTGTTATCTTTTTTTAATTTTATGAATCGCACTAAATAAAAGCATTAAATCGACAGCTGTACTTTTAAAAAAACTTTAGGAGCCCATGTAATTATCATTACAAAAAAATCAACCATGATCATTAAATACATTTTTATTTGGGGGATGTTAAATAAATAAATAAAACACTTCAATTTAAACCAAGGATGCAAGGGAATACAACCCAGACAGACAATTAATAGCAAGCTGTGAAATGTCTCTGGATGCTGGAATTGAAATGTCTTGAAAAATGTCAAACTCAAGTTTTCTAAATTTGAAGAAACTGTCTCATTACAAAGTCACCATGTCTATTTACTGTAAATTCTCATTCTCCAAATCTACCTAGAGAACCATTTTGTTATTCTAAGACTGTCTTGGCTTCAGCAGGAGCACTCTGAAGAAAATGATGATGATTGCTTCAGATTTGTTTGCTTGAGCCTCAAACAATTCACTATGAAGCATCCCCACTTGCTTTCACTCTTTCTCTTAATCATCCGTCATCAAAAGCATCGATATGATTGCAGTCTGCTTCTGGGGAGAGCAGTTTCTTTACAGACAAAAATAAACAATTCAAATGAGCTTGAATATGCTCACCAATCCTGCAGTAATTAGGCTTGCTCAAAGCTCTTGTCTAAGTATCTTCTCCGCACTAGACAACCAGTCATCTCTGAGCACAAATAGCTGCTTTTCGCTCCAACAAGCCAGTGACAGATTTTATTGCATCCTTTTGAGACAACTGAGCAAGACCCCCCTTTTTCATCTGAAACAAGCATTCTGGTAATGGCTGTAGCATCAGTCCTCCTTTCCTGTAGAAATTAATCAATCGCATGATCATGCAGAACTTCTCGTGTTTTTAAATCCATAAGGATCTCTTTCTCAATGGCAATACCTGCAGTGATGACAGCCGACTCGTCCGCTCTTAGCTTTCAAATTACATACATCGCTTAAAGCATGATTGCGTCACTCATGGACAGCTAGAAGGCCTCAACCGGAGACTCACACGCTGCTTCAGCAAAAGAGCATGGCTTCGGTCATGTGATTTGTGAAACAGTTGTCACATTTCAGAAGGAATAAATTATGACTGGATAAACTTTGAGATTTCGCCACTGTAAATAAGCTATTATGATTTAATATCTGCTAAATGTATTACTCTTCTCCTGTGTAACATCATTAATGACAGCTCTGGTTCAATATTCGAACCAACGTGGTTCAAAGTGCAACATAGTTAGTGCGGTTTTGAGAAACAGTCATCAATAGCTAGTTAATTTCTACAATGATGCATTGCACTTCGGTGCTGAAGCAGTGAGTTCTGTAGTTTTACGAGAAACGCAACCCTGTTCAGTTCATTACTTTTCATTTGAGTCTGCAATTTGCAAATGGAAATAAAAGTGTGTATGCACGGTTAAGAGTGTGTGGATGGTGCAAATATTTTCAGGTTTATTAAATATGTGCGCAAATAACTAATAAAAAAAATTACTAATGAAATGACCAAGTGTATTTTTAATCAATTCTAATGCATACATGGGAAATTGTGTGGCACATTTCAATGCTCGTTTTATGTGTATGCAACGTTTATACATCAGGCCTCTAAACTCTCAAGTGTTTTTGATGTTTGCGCCAAGGGCTCAAAGTTTGGCTGATTAGCATGATCTAGATAGCCTCTGCTGGTAGATGTTGTAACTACACCATTCTTTAGGCAAAAAGCATCTTTATCCATTGAAGGTCATTCAAAAGTAGCTTATTTCATTATATTATAGTAGATGATTTACCAGTGAAAGATTTTTTGGAGGGCTCTTTACAGAGTCAAATGGATATTTTCCCCTGTCTACAGCTTTTGATGTCACAGCTTTTGTACTGGTAGGATAGCTGCTAGTGATGTTCCTTTGGCACCAGAAAAATTTGTTGCACGTCACTTTTGTGTCTCAGGCTATTGGCTCAAAAACAATTGTGTCCACACGTGTTCTCCAAGATGGCAATTGAAATTGAATATTTGCAATAAAGCTCCTCACATTAATCCAAGAATGCAAGGAAATAAAAAACAAACAAAAAAACAAACAAAAACAGACAGACAGACTAGCAATTAATAACAAGCTGTGAATTATCTCTGGATACTGGAATGGAAATGTCTTGAAAAATAATGTCAAACTCAAGTTTTCTAAATTTGAAGAAACTGTCTCAAAGTCATCAAGACCTCCTTGGTTTGCATGCAACAAGATATAATGTGCCAGATGTAGCTGAGAAAAAATCTGTATTGGTTGATTGTAAATGGAGCAAGAGTACTATGCATTAACAGAGCTCTTGTATACTTGTAACATGACCGTGGGTGGAAAGCTGCATCATTTGTTTATGGGTGGAAAGTGAGTCAATTAAACTGAACTTGGCTCAGAGCCCAAAGCGTCTTTGCGTCTCATGTTCCTCAGTTGAGTTTTCCCCAGGAGTATGAACCACTCCTGAAATAATTTACACAAGATAAGATAGTGGAAATCAAAAAAGTTGGCTTGAGGCAGCTTTGGTGCTGCAGGTACAGCTAAAGAGTACTTCTTCTGCAATGGCCACCTTTCCACTCCGCTTCAATAGTTTATCCAAAGCAAAGGTGGTGCCAGCATTTTTACTGCTGGGGAAATTTATTTGGCAGGAGTACAGCATCTGGATCTCGTAAAGTTGTTTAAAATTTCATAGGTCTATCGCCTTGAGTTACAGCGCACTGCAAAGTAATGAGGTCGTATGGGAGGGCTCTATTGATTCACATTCCCTTATTGCCAGCCACTCAGCCCTGCCTCAAAGCCACAATGCTGTGAGGACGCTGCACCGCCAGATGGCTGCCCTCAGACTACAAAGCTATTAAGCTCTTAATGAGAACTTTTGAATCAAATTGGAGTCACATCTAATTGACCGCCCAACTTTTGTATCCATCCCAGAGGTTAAAAAGGATTTTGTTGTAAACGCAGAGGCAGAAAAAGACACCAGATTCATAGTTTGCACACATACCGATTTCAGCAGCAGAACTTTTGAACTACTGGTCCCGAATTCACGGTGTAATCAGTAAGGGCCATTTGCAACTTGTGTGTGCATGCACTAGGGAAAAAATTCAATGTAATATTTGATACCACAGTGAGTTTATTGCATTTATTTAATTTTTTGGTGTACCTGATTTAAATATTTTTCATATTGTAAATAATGTTCAATCTACTGTACAAAGGCCTTTAAAGGTCATGTACATTGCCTTTGGGTTTTTGGCTCCGTAACTGTATTTTCTGTGTTTGTGTGTGCGTGTGTGTGTGTGTGTTGGTGTTGTATACCCCTCAACTAATGGGTATTTGCGTTCTTTTATAAATGGAAACAAAACTAGTCTCTCGACTGTTGAATCATGCATGAAACCAAATCAGAATTTTTCCTCTACCTTATTCCAGCACAGATTATGCATGCATGATAGAGGACAGTAATGAGGTGGCAACTAGGGCAAGAGGCTAGCTGGAGGAGGACCAGTGTCAGCAACTCCTGTGCTATAATGAGGCACGTTAGGGACCAGGCTGATCCTCTGGGCTTTTCCCATGCTCCATGTGGGACCTGATGTGTGACAGAAAGTCAAATGGCTCCTCATCCTTATACTGAAGCAATGAAATGCTAAAAGCTTTTGTGTGCATTTATACAGTCAGAATTGTAAACTGATGCCCAATGAGGTATTGACTCATTGCTGTGGTGAGAACTCTGTGGTTATGGCCACTCCCTGCAAACTTGGATAAACCTCTCTGTATGCGATATGAAACTCCTTAAACTGAGGTTGAGGGAATAGCCCCATCTGGCCAAGGTAAGTTTTGTGGAAAATAATTTTAGCCAACCCTAAGACTTAATGTTCTAAAAAACTTGTTTTGTTAATATACAGTATTTATACAGTATATTTCTTAAAACTACGACAAATGTCAGGTCGGAGACATGGCATGGCAGGGAATGCACCCCGATCTAGGTGATTCAAGTTTGAATTTGACTTATGACATCTATCAACTTCCTTCCTCCTTATGACTATGGTTTCTTTTCACCTATCCATAATCCTATTCAATTTAGTCCTAAAGCTTATCAAATTAAAGGAATAGTTGACCCAAAAATGGATATTCTGTTATTATTTACTCACCCCATGTTGTTCCAAAACTGTATTTGTTTTTTTTTGGTGAAACACAAAAGTAGAAATTTGTAAAGAATTGTTATGCTCAGCACTTGCCATTCAACAACTTCAAACATCCACCAAAAATCTAATAAAAATATAGTCCATATATCTCAGAATAAGTCACAATATTCCAAGTCTTCTGCTTTCTGCTTTCAATGAGAAACAGACTGAAATTTAAGACTTCATTCACTGATAATCTCACCTTTCCCCTGAAGCTCAAGTCTAGCCTGCATTCGCATCCAGAATTCAAATTAGTAAATAACTAGTCATGTTTGGTTTTCAAAACACAAGCACCAACACTGTTTTGGTGTAAATGATGTTGATTCGCAATAATATTTTGAATCTGGACACAAATGTGGTGAGATGGCACTTAAATTTCAGTCTGTTTTGCTCACAACGTTGTTGTATGGCTACTGAGAACTTCTACTTATATAATGCTTTTATAGTACTTTTGTCATTGCGTGTGCTACATAACAATGGATCATTTTCACATTTCCTGTTTTTCTAAGTTAACTATAGTGGGGTAAACTTGTATAGTGGTGAATGAGAGATCACAGCAAATATTATTTTGTGCATTTCCATATAATCCGATAGCAAAAAAATGTAATAAAATAAAATAAATCCACTATTACTTTTCCAGGACTTTCCAAAAGAGGAAAGATAAAGATGGACTATGGCAGGCAGAAGAGAGAAAGATGACCAATTTCATGTCTCTCGCTCAGCAGCTCTATTTGAAACCCACAATTAGTGTTGATTTTTTTTTAAATTAATACCAAGGTATTACATCACAAATAATAAGGTAATAAATGCATATTAAATAATATATATATTTTTTTTATATAAATGATTTCTTTTTGCTAGATTTATGATGCTAAATAAGGCTGAAACGCATCACCACACTCTGTGATAAGGGTCCATTTCTACGTTTGTGTTTCACAGAAAAGAATTGCAGAATACAGATTTGGAACAACATGAGAGTGAGTAGATAATGACATAATTTTAATTCTGGTGTAAATTATTTCTTTAATTAAAAATGAAAACTACAAATAAAGGAAAGAGGCCAGTCATGAGAACAGTATTGTTCTCCCACCAAACAACCTGCTCCCATCTGGCTCAGGGCTTTTTCCGCTTGTTCCGTCCCTGTAGTTTCAGTTCGTTTTAGATGTCAGCTCTGGCAGATAACAAACTGTTATCAGCTGGGGTATGGGCCCTTGTGTAATTGCCTTTCACTCAAAGACAGGACCTGCCCGTTATGTGAGCCCCATGTTTGGCCTTGGTATTCTCTTCCCTTCCTTTGCCCGCCCCACCAGCAGCAACAAACACAGCTGATGCCTGATGCTATGCCTTCCAGGGGTAATGATTGGATGTGTGAATGCAGAATATTGCAGCCTGACTGGTGCCTTCCTCTGTGGCTCTGACAAATACACAAACAGAAAATGTTAAATGGTTAGAAAATGTAAGAAAACTGGTCAAAATAGCAAAAAAGATGCAGTGTTTTCAGACCTCGAATAATGCAAAGAAAACAAGTTCATTTTCATTTTTAAACAATACGATACTAATATTTTAACTTAGGAAGAGTTCAGAAATCAATATTTAGTGGGATAACCATGATTTTCAATCACAGCTTTCATGTGTCTTGGCATGCTCTCTACCAGTCTTTCACATTGCTGTTGGGTCAATTTATGCAACTCAAGGCGCAAAAATTCAAGCAGCTTGGCTTTGTTTGATGGCTTGTGGCCATCCATCTTCTTCTTGATCACATTCTAGAGGTTTTTAATGGGGTTCAGGTCTGGAGATTGGGCTGGCCATGACAGGGTCTTGATCCAGTTGTCCTCCATCCATACCCTGATTGACCCGGCTATGTGGCATGGAGCATTGTCCTGCTGTAAATACCAAAAGAAGCAAGATTTCTTCCAGGATATCCTTGTTCGTGGCTTGGCTCATGCTTCCTTCACAAGGATCTGCCCGATTCCAGCCTTGCTGAAGCACCCCCAGATTATCACAGATCCACCGCCAAATTTCACAGTGGGTGTGAGACACTGTGGCTTGAAGGCCTCTCCAGGTCTCCTTCTAACCATTAGATGGATTGATGATGATCTGGGGATCAAAAGTCATAAAGTCTCCCAACAGTAATGTGAATGACTGGTGAGAGCATGCCAAGACGAATGAAAGCTGTGACTGAAAATCAGGGTTATTCCACCAAATAATGATTTTTTAACTCTTCCTAAGTTCAAACATTATTATTGTGTTGTATAAAAATGAAAATGAATTTGTTTTCTTTGCATATTTGAGTTTCAAAAACACCCAGTCATCTCTGATCTTGAGAAATTACCAATGGAAATTGGCACGTGGAATTTGCATGCCACTCCCCCGGACATACGGGTATAAAAGGAGTGACACTGCAAACACACATCAGGTATCGCACTGAGGAGCCGAGCCAAAGACCCGGCCATTTCAGCGGTTGGTTCAGTGTTGTGGCAGGAGGGACACAACGTCTCGTTCCCTCCATCAGGGAATAGAGGTTACATCAGTAACCGAGTCGTTCCCTATCTGTCACTCACTCGATGTTGTGTCGAGTTTGGAGATAGCGCGTCCCTTCCGCTGACCACCAAAGCAGACAAAGAGCTGCTCGGAGCTTCTAAAGCTCTGCATGCGATCCAAGTAGTTGCGAAGAGCGCGCACCGGACACAGCAACGCCTGGGGCAGTGCTTGCAGGTTCACCAACTGATCCCTAAAAGGGGTCGTTGCAACCTTGGGCACGTAGCCAGTTAAGGGTCTCAGGAGAGTATACCGGACCGAACTCTAGGCACAGTTCGCTGATAGAGAGGGCGGTCTTCAGAGAGAGCGCCTTTAGCTCTGCTGACTCAAGGGCCAAAAAGGGGCCACTAAGAGGAACTGCTCCCCATCCTCCCTGACTTTGCACAACGTCTGTGCAAGTAGGCTCACTGTGGGAAACGCACACTTGCGCAGCCCCAGGGACCAGCTGCGTGCCAAGGCATCTGTGCTGAAGGGAGCCTCGATCAGAGAGTACCATAGTGGGCAATGGGAGGACTCTGGGGAAGTGAACAGTTCTACCTATGCTTGGCCGAATCGACTCCAGATCAGATGGACTGCCTGAAGGTGGAGCCTCCACTCTCCCCTGAGCGTAACCTGATGTGACAGCGCGTCCGCTCTGCTGTTAAGGTGGCCCATGATATTTGTGGCTTGCAGCGACTTGAGTTGGTGCTGACTCCAAAGTAGGAGACGGTGGGTGAGTTGTGACATATGGCGAGAGCTTAGGCCACCTTGGAGGTTGATATATGGCACCGTCGCTGTGTTGTCCGTCTGGAGCAACACATGCTTGCCCCGAATCAATGGCAATAGCCTCCTCAGGGCAAGTAGTAACACCAGCAACTTGAGGCAGTTGATGTGCCAACGCAGTCGCAGGCCGGTCCAAGGGCTGGCGACTGAGTGCCCATTGCATACGGTGCCCCAGCCCTGTTGGGAGGCATCTGTCTTAACCACGACGTGCCTGGGGACCTGGCCTAGGGGAACTCCTGCCCGTAGGAACGCTAGGTCTTATCAGTGGCTGAGGAAATGGCAACAAGCCTGCGTGACAAGGATGCGGTGTGTGCCAAGTCTCATATGCATCAACCCAAGTGGTGTGACCGTTGCTGAGGATGCCATATGCCCCAGGAGCCTCTGAAAGGATTTCAGTGGGACCAACATGTTCTGTCTGAACACATGCAGACAGTTCAGCACTGACTGCACGCGCTCGTTAGCAAACATATGTGCACCTCATGCTATCCACAAATACTTCTCTATCTCCATCTGTACTGAGATTCATGACCACGTTCAAGAGAGACAGCATAGGGAGCCACATACTGTATACACAAACATAATTTCATCTGACTGCACGGTTGGCTAGCAAATGATTATTCCTGTGATTATCAAAGAAGAGTGAAACCATAAGGGTTGTAATTGATTTGGACCCAGCAGGTACATTCCTCAAACGATGATCTGACTACCTCTCATCCCACACATGACAATACAGCAGTCCTTTATGTATAGGGAAGCGTTGACTAGCAAGTTCCCCTTCTGTCACTCACTTGATGTTGTGACGATGTAGTGACAGATCGTGCAGAGTGACCCGTAGTGTCACTAAATCGACACAACGTCTCGTTCTCTCCATTAGGGAACTGAGGTTACGACAGTAACTGAGACATTTTGACATAACAATGTTTCATTTTTTCTGGCTTTAAGGTGATGATGACCATTTCCTTGAATGGAACAAAGGATCAGGCATTTGGCTTTATATCTTGGGCATAATTAAAAATCTGCCTTTTTTACAGAACATTCCAACAAGGTGAAACGATACAGAATCTTTGATACAATGGTAGCTATACGTAACAAATTAATAACAATAAGAAATGTATAAATAAATACATAAATAATTTTTATTCATAGGGAGAAGCTGTAATAGATGTAGGTGTGCAGAGGGAGTGATTGTGCATTAAAAACTGTCACTGGCCAAACTGTCATATGTCATCTAAAACCATATTCTGTTTCGCTGGGGTGGCAAGATCGGCTCCCATTCTCTCTCTCTCTCTCTCTCTCTCTCTCTCTCTCTCTCTCTCTCCTTCTCTTTTTTCTCTTATATCATTGTCGTGCTGCCTCTGCAAAGGGCTGCTTGTGTCCTTTTCAGAAGCTATTCATCCTGCACATCTATCATCCAAACTGATTGTGCCATGCTTGTTATTTTCCAATTTTCAACTGGTGAAAGAAATTATTTACTCATAATCGTGGCCTGCACTCTAAATTAAACAGCACACATGGAAAACAATGTCATTTTCAGTGACTATTTTGTGAAGAGGCTATCCAAATAAATTACTACACCATTGCATACTGGTTACAGCATCTGAAATGTCATTGTATGATAATGTGACAGGGACTCAAGTGCTCCCTACCTGAGAGAAACTAAATTAAGGAAGAGTACTATTCTGTCATATTTTAAAGAGTACATTCTTAACAGATGTTGGTAATGTAGCGTTTGAATGAAAACCTTTGGAGAAAAAAATGGGCATTCATGTTGTGCACTACATTTTCATGTCCCCATCATATATTTTGGAATATATTGGATAAATTATTAAACTTTTAAAGATGGAAATTATTTAATTTTCTTTAATCACAAAAGTACTATTTAGTGAGCATGGGGATGAATTGTAAATATTTTTTCTACTTTGTTTTGGGCCTTAGTTGACATATTTTCCATGTCCCTATAGGTGCTTTGTACTTAACCACTAAAGGGGACATGGTGATGAGCAAAAATAAGTAGGAATAAAAAAAAAAAAATAAAAAAAACAAAGCTTTTTCATTCTGTCATAAAACCTTTGCATTCTCCTAAGAAACACTGCATTCTATCGCAAAAATATTTTACGTTATCCCAAGAAACTTTTGTCTTCTCTTGCAAATGTAGCTTTATTTACAAGACTTCTGCTAGTTATTGTATGTGCATTCCAGCCAGGGCTGTTTCTTGCTAAAAGTGGTAGATGTGGCTGCTTAGGGCCCCTTGAGCCACCAGGGAGCCCAGCAAAGCATGGTCGTTTTTTTTGTATTTTTTATTTTTAAATACACTAAAAACTTCTAGTTAGACTCAGGCTCCAAGCAGGATTTCACTTAGGGCCCCCATATGCTCAGAAACGACCCTCATTCCAGCAATATTGAAACTATTGCGAATCAATCACGTTCAACAAGAAGAGAAAGCGAGCACATTAGAAAGAGCATACCCCTCAGACAAGTATAACGGGTATGCACAAAACATCACATTTATTAGGAGTATTATTGTTGTTATGTATTGATGGTGGTGTTTTCCCCTCCAATAATATGCCTAATATTTGCTTAACAAAAACAAACAAACAAACTGGCAATCCATTAAGAAATATTCAAGGTGTCTCTTCATTTTTGTCCTTTCTCTAGTTTCAATGAAAACATGTTTTTGGCAGTATTCTTTTAATTTCTGATAATTTTTTCCCCATATGTCCTCAACACTGTAATGAAGAGGGCAGACGAGGAGTTGGATCAAATTGCAGTTTTTATTGTTAGTACACGAAGTGAAGCAAACGATTAACACAAGAACAAATAAAACATCCACGATGGGAAAACAAAGGTGTAAACAACAGGAACATCCACGGAGGGCACGAGCAGAAACACGGTGAAGGGGATACAAAACATGAACATTTACCAAACAATAACCAACAAGGGACAAGGTAAACATGAGGACTTAAATACAAAACCAAGGGGAAACGAAAGCCAATGGGAAACCAAAAGTCAAATCAAGATAATAAGACAATAAACTAAAACCAATAACAGACTAGAACTGATAACAGGGTAATTAAACAATGAACCAATGAAACACAGACACATAGACAAGGAGGGAATTATGGGAAGTGTAGTTTTGGGGATGGCAAGGGAAAAAACACAAGGCAGACAACAGATGTTCGTAACAAACACCTCTTCCTATCTTGTTTGTCTTTTGTAATATCAAACGAACAAGTCCATTCCTAAATGACATCCTCCTCCAGGAAGTGCCATCATTTTGGTGGAAAAACAACTGCACAAACTACTGTAAACCACATGCTGGAAGGGGAAAATCACTGCATGCAGAGCTCCAAATATATTTTAAGTTCAAGTCAGAACTTAGTGCACTATTTCTTTCACAGTTATTGTGAGAACATTATGGAATTATACGATATAATTCCCACAGCCTACCCAAAAACAAAATAGGGGAGACCTAATTGCTCTAAGCCTATTTTTAGGGCATGTTGTCACAATGTACATGTGGCAGCGGGGGCATGGTCAAGCGCTCGTCTGGGGGAGAAAGCGGTAAGGGTGATTGCACCTGAGCTAAATTATGTCTAACACCTGTTTCTAATTTCAGTGAGCTCGGGAGAGCGGCATAAGAACAGACACAGAACCATCTCGGGTTACATGTGTAACCTTTGTTCCCTGAAAAAAGCGGAATGAGATGCTGCGCTTTGCTAAGCACTATGGGAACGATCCTAGTTGTGACCAAGCTGTGAATATGTGTGTAACTCGTCAATGAACATTGACCGGAATTTATAGCCTCCGCTGATGTAGTCATTAGACGCACCTGTGGCCAGGCTATAAATGGATACGTCACCAGGTGTCATCAGATACTTCTTTTTGAAGAGCAGTCCTGTGACGTCCCAGTGCGGCAAAGAAGCGCAGCATCTAGTTCCGCTTTTTTCAGGGAACAAGGGTTACACATGTAACCCGAGACATTCCCTTTACAAAAAGCTTCACTATGATGCTGCACTTTGCTAAGCGCTATGGGAACGCAATACCCACGCTGCCGCTCTGGGGCTGTCAGGACCCCTACGGTTGTGAAGTGTGCTCACAAGAACGCGAGAGGTCTAAGACATGTCGACTCAAGGGCATAAGAGCCCGGAGTAACAAACATCTAAACCATAAAATTTGATGAATGTGTGTGGAGAGGACCAGCCTGCTGCATCACAAACTTGTTCAGACATGAGCTTGAGATGTCGACTCAAGGACGTAAGAGTCCGGAGTAGCAAAACATCTAACCCATAAAGTTTGATGAATGTGTGCGAAGAGACCCTATCGCAACACAAACTTGTCATAAAAACTGATGAATGTGCACAGAGAGGACCAGCCCACCGCATCACAAACTGGACCAGGTGGCAAGAACATCCAAACTATAAAAGCTTAATGAATGTGTGCAGAGAGGACCAACCTGCCGCATCACAAACTTGTTCAGGCATGAAAGATTTAAGCCATAAGATCTGAGAATGTGTGCGGAGAGGACCAGCCTTCCGCATCACAAACTTGCTTAGACATGAGCGTAGATGTCGACCCAAGGGTATAAGAGCCCGGGGTAGCATGAACATCTAGTAACATGACCATAAAACCAGATGAATGTGTGCGGAGAGGACCAGCCTTCTGCATCACAAACTTGTAGAGACATGAGATTGAGATGTCGACTCAAGGACATAAGAGCCTGGAGTGGCAAGAACATCCAAACTTATAAGAATCTAATGAATGTGTGCGGAGAGGACCAACCTGCCACATTAAAACTTGCTGTAGAGGGAGACCACTAGCCAAGGCTTTAGAGGAGGAGAGCGCTCTGGTAGAGTGCACCCTAAAACCTACTGGCGAAGCTTGACCGCGTGCCTCGTAGGCCCGGGCAATAATGTCCCTCACCCAATGTGACATAGTCTTCCAGGAGGTGACTGCCCCCGGTCATGGCTTCCAAGTGAAAGAATTGCTGCCCTGACTTTACGCCACTAGCAAAAGCGGTGGACATAAGTCTGAAGGGTACAGACTGGACAAAGTCTGAGAAGTCTTAGCTGCTCCGGCGTTACAAACGGCTGGGAGAAGAAGGCTTAGAAAATAACCGGCCAAGGGTCGCGAAAGGCCCCTTGGGCAGGTAGTTAGGGTGAGGGTGCAAAGAATGCTTTTGGTCATAGCTGGGGCAAACTCTAAACAGGCTGGCAAAAGAGACAGAGCCTATAGGTACCCAAGTCTCCTTGTCTCCTAATTGCCATAAGAAAAACCATCTTGAGAGTCAGAAGTCTAGCAAACGCTGACTCTAGAGGTCTAAAAAGGGGGTCATACCCTATGAATAGGTCCTAGCAAGGATGCCTCTTAGGGGGCACCCCGCCCACCAAGGCATGGCAAACTGCAGTGGAGGCCACATAGAACCTGGCAGTGGCGAGGCAAGTGCCCACTGACAGTTCTTTCTACAGAAAATCCAGAACTGAAGCAAACTGGCAGTTAGCTGGTTCTGTAATATGAACTTTGGGGGGGAAACTGGGCGACTCGGGGAGAAGTAGAGGAGACATTGTGCTATCAACAGAGGCAAGAGGTCCTCTTCTGCCCTGTAAAATCTACCCAGATCAGTTCCAAGTGGAGGGAGCCCTAGTACTTGAAATGGTCTCGATAACCTCAAGAGAAAGCCCTGTGAACCTCAGTTGGTACCCTTAGGGGCCAAGCATGAAAGGTTTCACAATTCGGGCCAGGGATGAGAAGGTCCTAACAAGGCGAGCCATTGAGGAGAGGTATTCAAGAAATATCCTGTCCTGTTTGGCCAGCACAGCGCCATTAGTAGGAGGCAAGACCCTTGCTGGCGAACAGAAAAACCAGGGGACAAAAACGCATACAGATGCATTCGGGGTCATGTATGTGCCTTTAAGTCCAGACCCAAGGGGGCTGGGTGACTTAGGGAGAAGTAGAGGAGACATTGCGCTATCATAGAGGTGAAGAGGTCCTCTTCTGCCCTGTGAAATCTCACCCAGATTTGTTCACTACCAAATCTGCTCCCACACACACGGGCATCCAGGGATGAAACTAAGAGTGACAAGAGCTGCCCTGGGCCCCAAGGAGGATCCAACGTGCCAGAAATTCAGCTGACGTGAACGTGGATCCCCCGATGGTTTACGTAAGAGGCTACCGCTGTATTACCCACCCGCAACAAGACATGGCAGCCTCAGGAGGAAGTATTTCATTGCCAGAAATACGGCCATCAGCTCGAGACAGTTACTGTGACAACCGAACTGACGACCCTGCTATCCCTTTAAGCCGGACGACCACTTAAGGCCGCTACCCAGCCCGTCAGGGAGGCGTCTGTCGTTAGCAGCCTGCGATGATAAGATGCACCTAGAGTGGGACCCAAGGTAAGAACCGGGTTCTGAACCACATAGAAAGGGAATTTGCCTTAGGGGGCCGGCCCTCGGATAAAACCCCCTGGCTTCCAGCCACAGCTGAAGCGGTCTCATGTGCAGAAGGTCCGAAGGGATCACCGCGGACACCAACGCTATGAGACCTAGTATTCAATGATACTGACGAGCAGTGCAATCTTGACCTAGCCTGACTTTGCTCAGGGTGTTCTGAATGGAAACGATTTGTGCGGGAGACGATTGTGCCTGCATAGGCACAGCCAGTCGTCTATATAATTCAGAATGCGGATGCCCTGGAGTCGTAGAGGAGCCAGTGCTGCATCCATTCATTTCCTGAATGTGCGGGTTAATAGAGCTAGGCCAAATGGAAGAACCTGATACTGGAAGGCTTCGCCCCCGAAAGCGAACCTCAGGAACTTCCTGTGCTGTGGCTCTATATGAAGATATGCGTCCATTAGATCGATGGTGACCAGCCAAACATGATGTTGGGCTTGTGAAATGATCGTCTTGATAGTCAGCATCTAGGAGTTGAACACCCTGACAGAGCGGTTCAAGCCTCGAAGATCTAGAATCGGACGCAACCCCCCACCCTTCTTGGGAAGCAGGAAGTATCTGCTGTAATAGCCTGACTCTTTCTCTGGAAGGGGAACATATTCTATGGCCCCTTTGACCAAGAGATTTTGCAGTTCTTTCCACAGTAGACATGCCTGTCCTTGTTTCACGGTAGTGGGAACCACGCCGTTGAAACGCGGAGGACGGCGAGCAAATTGAATTCTGTAGCCTCTTTCTACTGTTTCTAGAACCCACATAGAAATACCTGGCAGAAGTTTCCACGCTGCCAGATTCTCTGAGATGGGTATTATTTCTGACACTTCCTGTTGAGGGGATGTCGAGTGTTCCGCATCCTGGATCAAGGCAGGAAGCAACAGTACACCCAACACTTTGTTGGAAGCCTCTATCACCCGAAACACCAAAGGTGGCAGGAGTGAAGAGGTTTCGTGAGGTATCGGGAGGGCCGAAGTGGATGTTACACGTGCCCCGTCCCGAGGGGAAATACCCCCACAAGGCTGGGTACAAGACCGTCAGGGTTTCTTTCTCTTAGAAATCATGCCCCTGAGGTCTTGCATTGGGGGCTGCTGAGGGTGATGAACTGGACCCCAGTCTTTACGAGGTGGAGCATGATTCACCACGTTTGGTTTTAGAAGACACACAAATGAAGTGTGGGTGCTGACTCCCGGAAGCAAGCGAGGCGAGCGCGAAGCACTTTGCCTGAAAGCAAATCACATTGCTCACACCCACACTGCTGCAACGCGAGAGCAGCATGCTCTTCCCCCAAACAAACAGAGCAAAACTGATGCGTGTCCTCTTCAGCTATAGATCGAGAACAGGGGAACATGCATTGTTTACAATTCAGTCATTCTCTCTTTCTTTTAAAAATATATATATTTTCTAGAAAGAAGAGAAAGGAGAAAAGGTTCACTGCATACTGCCTAACAAATTCAAATTCCTAGCAGAGGAAAGAAAGATTTGACAGGGTTTGTAAAAAACACACACACAGAATCACTCTGAAAAAAGAGGATCTGATGACACCTGGTGACGTATCCATTTATAGCCTGGCCACAGGTACGTCTAATGACTACATCAGCCAAGGCTATAAATTCTGGTTAATGTTCATTGACATGTTACACACACATATTCACAGCTCGGTCACAACTAGGATCGTTCCCATAGCGCTTAGGAAAGCGCAGCATCATAGTGAAGCTTTTTGTAAAGGGAAATCCCAGTCGTCAGAGAGAGAGAGAGATCAACATAGAGACCAGCTTGAGAAGCTGGATGTGCAAAAACTATTTTGTTATTTTGAAACTGTATTGTGAGGCTCAGTAATTAAAAGCTTACCTACGGGTTTAAGAAACCAGTTCCCTGTGTCCTCCTTTCCCTTGTGACCTGAAGTTTGTCACACTGGTGCCCAAACCCGGGAAAATCATCCCTAGTGATGGAAGGATGTCGCCCCATAGTGTCCTCCAGGTTGATGGATGTCCTCCAGTCCCTCGCCGCGATGCACCTAAACCATCAACAGACCCTGCTTAAGCTCCGGCAGGACCAAGATCGTCATTTTTTTGAGATCCTGCAGGCTCAAGCAGAGGACCGGCATGCGATCCGGAGTCTCCTCAGCCAGGAGGTCGCTCCAGCCACAGCCGTGACCCCAGACGAGCGCTTGACTATGCCCCCGCTGCCACAGTACACAAGGCATGTTTTCACCCTGGGAACTTGCCATTAAAATGCCTATAATGGGCTTCAGCAAGATTTAAACAGTAAAATATTTATGAAACACAAACCTGATTATGAAACGTAACACAAATAAAACCATTTATTATAAATATTGTAATTTATAAATTGTACAAATTTGTAACATTTAAAATAAATGCTAAGGTCGCAGATAAATGTTTCAGCTTGCCCTAACCTGATATTTTGAAAAAAATAAACAAATAAATACATAAATAAATAAATAAAACCCTTGTCCGGGTGTAATCCAATTACAAATGAATTAGTTACTGTAATCGAATGACTTTTAAGTAAAAAAAGTTAAAATTACATTTAAAATTCTTTTAATTACAGTTACTGACTTTAAATTAATTTAATTACATTATAGGGTTATGCTTATTTCTAATTAATTATTTATGTAGAATACATAAATTATGGCCCCGTAATGAGTCATTGCGAATGAAAAATGTGAGGTGCTGTGTGAATGACTTGTAACAATGAACAAGAAATATATATAGACTGAAATATTTTGAACTGGTTGAGCGGAAACATGTTTTAAAAAGTAATTTAAAAGTAAAATAATTAGTATTGTGATTAGTTTGTCAATAAAGTAATCATTAAAGTAATCTGATTACAATTTTCAGATAAATAATTAGTAATTTGTAGTGAATTACTATTTTTAAGTAACTGGTCTGAGAACAGTTCCACTTTTCAGTAAAAATCTGCCTTCATTACAGGGCCAGCACTAGCTAGCAGGCAGATTAGGCAATTGCCTAGGGCCTCCAGATTGTTTGGAGGCTAATTACTCTTGGTAATTAGCCAGGGCTGTGCATTATAAGTTTAAATTCTAGTGCTTGGGAAATGCACAAATGATGCCTATTACCAGCATTGCAACAAATAACATGTAAAATTAGTCGAATGTCTACTTTGCTACCGGGAAATCTCCAACGCTCAAACTTTAGTGCATGGTCATGGACGCATTTTCATGGTTGAGGTAATGTTGCCTCTGTGCTGCAAGTGCAGCCACAATCAAGAGGCATGAACCACAATTTTATCCACTGCATGCAAAAACCAAGAGCAGCAGAAACTGAGAGGCAATCAAATTAAAAGCAAGATATTAGCTTAAAGATGTTGAGCTTTTGACTCAGAAGAAACACAGAATGTTTCTTAGAGAAACACCATGCGATTCATTCCTCTATTAGGCTATTCATATTAATGGTTGATGGATAAGAGGTTTTCAGTGATCTATTCTTTAACCAGGACAATGAATCTTAATAAAAAACATTTATTAAGCATTGTTGTCTTTATCATATCAGTGTTTATTAAAAAGCAGGAAATAAGAAAATGTGTTGGCATTTTAGAATTGGCTATAATGTATCGTAACATGAATATTTATAGTAATATAAGTATGCCATTATATCAGAATGCGTCATGGATATGGGATTGATTATTTTGCAATCCCTTATGTTTTAGCTAATGTACTTATAAAACAAATAGTCTCAGACAGCTCGCCTATGGGATATTCATAGACCATTTACAACAAGGATGATGCATATTATAGAAAGAAATGGCAAAAACTGGCAGAAAATCCATTCTGAATGTCTAGCTGCAATGCAACTCTTGTGAGATAGCGGTGCATCAGTTCATCAGGTAACACACTTTTTTGGGGGGAAATTACCAGGCTGCTATTTGAGTTAAAAACTATTTGAGTTTTTATTAGATTTGAAAGTATATGGCATTGAATCTTAGAAATTAATTATACAGATTGAAGCAGAAAAACAGAAGAAAAAAAAAGAAAGATAAAAAGAAAGGATATTGTATTTATTTGTATTTTTTTACAGATATCATATGCTAGAGAAAACACATTTGAGAAATTGGACTTTTGACTGTAACATTTACAGTTATAGATATATTATATAGCCAATGTGACAACTAACTAGTCTTCCCTATAGGTTGTGCCCAATGTATAGCAACACTGCCACCATTTAGAAGGAAATGTGAGACTAATAATGTCAACAAATGCAGACCTTAAAGTATTGAGATAAAAAAGCAATTTAATTGTTAAAATAACCTGAGTTATTATTAATTAATAATAATAATAATGATAATAAAAATGTCTCAACAGCTGATAATGGCAATTTGTGAGAATTGTATATTATCTCTTGCTAGATGAGCAAGTTAAATAGGAGATATAATTTGACTCAATCAATACTGAATTCTTCTTAGAATGTAAGTGCCATTTTGGTTCTGATAGTGGCAGTGCAAATATTAACGCAAAAGATTTTAACCAATCACTCAATCAGGGCCAGTAATAAGATGCAATCTTTGAGGGGTCATTTTGGTCTTTAGGGTGGGCAAGTGTTTGTCTCTTCTTCAGGGAGTCCTGAAACCTAGCCATCCATCCATCCATCCATCCATCCATCCATGACATTAACTTTGGCTTATTGCTGAACATGAGATAGTTTCACAAAAAAACACATAAAGTCACAGCTTTAGTACTGTACTGTATATATGGTATTGAATGGTGTGCTTATGGTGTCTCCAAGAGCAAAGGAGATAGGGAACCTTCAAACATTACCCAGGGGTGATCCAAGTTGATCCAAGATGACAGCGTGGTAGCACGCAGCGGTCAATCCAGATCCAAAATGGTACTAGTTTTGTCACTTAGCCCGACTTTGACAGCACATGGACATCGGAGCAACCGGTGTTCATGTCTACCATCGCCAGACACTGTTAAAATATAAGATTCATGCAACAACCAAGCTGCATGAGGATCTGCAGGAGTTGCTGCGGAGACAAGGCCTCCAGTCCTCGGCATCGCCTGATGCCGGTGGGGGGGGGGGGGGGGGGGGGGGGGCGTAGTAAGTGGTGTGCGAGGAAGCGAAAGCGTGGCAAGAGGGTGGGGGTCCATGCTAGGCTAAAAACAAAGCCTAGCCGGCCGGCTCTCCATCTATCCTGCTCTCAAATATTTGCTCCCTGGACAATAAACTGGACTACATCCGACTCCAGCAGACTACGCAGTGTGAGCTTAGAGACTGCTGCATCTTTATTTTCACAGAGACGTGGCTCAGTGACAGAGTTCTGGATGCCGCCGCTCAGCTAGACGGGCTTGCCTCATTTTGTGCTGGCAGAAATGCAGCTCTGTGCGGTAAGACTTGTAGTGGTGGCTTTTGTGTTTACATCAACACAGAATGGTGCAAAAACTCTATGCTAGTCTCTAGTTACTGCTCATCGCTGGTGGTGCTTGTGACTGTTAGATGCAGACCTTTTTATTTACCACGGGAATTCACCACTGTTATTATAAATGGAGTTTACATTCCCCCCAGCGCTAATGCTAAAGAAGCGCTCTGTGAACTGTATGGGGCTCTGAGCAAACTGCAGAACGCTCAGCCTGATGGACTGTTTATTGTCGGCGGAGATTTCAACCATGTGAATCTCAAGACAGTGCTCCCTAAATTCCATCAGTATGTGGAACGAGCGAACATGCTTGATCTTGTTTACACAAACATCCCAGGCGTGTACCGGGCGGAGTCCTGCCCCCACCTCGGCTACTCAGACCAAATCTCTGTTATTATCTCTGTAATTCCAGCATACAGACCGCTCATCAAATGCACAAAACTGCTCCAGAAGCAGGTGAAAACCTGGCCAGCAGGAGCCATCTCTGCTCTTCAGGACTGTTTTGAGTGTACTGACTGGCACATGTTCAGGGAGGCTGCAACATATGGCGACTCTACCAACTTGGAGGAATACACAGCATCAGAGACCAGCTACATCAGCAAGTGCATTGATGATGTCACCTTCTCCAAGACCATCACCACATGCTCCAACCAGAAGCCGTGGATGACTGCGGAGGTGCGTGCGCTGCTTAGGACCTGAGACTCCTCCTTTAGAGCAGGCGACAAGGCTGCCCTAAGAACAGCGAGGGCCAAACTGTCCCGGGCCATCAGAGAGGCAAAGCGCGCACACGCCCAGAGAATCCACAGTCACTTCCAAGACAAGCATGTGGCAGGGCATCCAGGACATCACCAACTACAAGACAACATCAGTTGCCTGTGACAAAGATGCCTCCCTTCCAGATGCACTGAACGACTTCTACGCTAGGTAAAGCTGAACCTGCTGGGCCTCTGCAACTGGATCCTGGACTTCCTGACTGGGAGACCTCAGTCAGTCCGGATTGGGAACATCATCTCCACCACCACCACACTGAGTACTGGGGCCCCCCAGGGCTGTGTGCTCAGTCCACTGCTGTTCACTTTGCTGACTCACGACTGTGCAGCAATGCACAGCTTGAATCACATCATCAAGTTCGCCGATGACACAACCGTGGTGGGTGTCCGCATACAGAGAGAAGGTGCAGTGGCTAACGGACTGGTGTAGAGCCAACAAACTGTCTCTGAATGTGGACAAAACAAAAGAGATGGTTGTTGACTTTAGGAGAGCACAGAGTAACCACTCTCCTCTGAACATCGACGGCTCCTCTGTGGAGATCGTCAAGAGCACCATATACCTTTGTGTTGACCTGGTCCCTCAACACCAGCTCTATTACCAAGAAAGCCCAGCAGCGTCTCTACTTTCTTCGAAGGCTGAGGAAAGCACATCTCCCACCCCCCATACTCACTACATTCTATAGAGGGACTATTGAGATGTCCTGAGTAGCTGCATCACTGCCTGGTTTGGGACTTGCACCATTTCGGACTGCAAAGCCCTGCAGAGGATAGTGAGGACAGCTGAGAAGATCATCAGGGTCTCTCTTCCCTCCATCAAAGACATTTACAAAAAACACTGCATCCGCAAAGCAACCAGCATTGTGGATGACCCCACACACTCCTCACACAAACTCTTCACCCTCCTGCTGTCTAGCAAGAGGTACCGAAGCATTCGGGCCCTCACGGCCAGACTGTGTAACAGCTACTTCCCCCAAGCCATCAGACTCCTCAATACTCAGAGACTGGACTGACACACACGCACACACACACACACACACACACACACACACACATGTCCTGAGTTGCACTTTAACTATTGTCACTTTATACCTGGCTGCTACCTCAATAACTTCTATGTGCATAGAACACTCATCTCATAGTATGTTATGTTTACATTTGGAATTTTTAGAAACTGTAATCTTTTTGCACTACTGTATACTGGTCGGTGCTGCACTGTCTCTCACTGTGCCTATTGTCCTGTAAATTTTTTTTTACATTTATTGTACTGTCCTGTATTTTTTATATATATTATAATGCCACATTTATGCAGAGATGAGGACCCAAGAGCAGAGTTGGAAACCAAAAATACTTAACAAACAAACTCCCATGAGGGGGAAAAACATAAAATACCCCATAGAAGAAAAGTAATCCAGGAACTGGGGTAGAAGAAGACAGGGAACCAGGACCAACCAGACCAAACCAGGCTGAGAAACAGGATCAACAAAAGCACTGGAAAACACATACAGGACCGATTAGGTAACAAGCCAAACTGGCACTGGACACGGAGAGAAATCAAGTGGGTTAAGAAATGATATAAAGCTGCATGTTCTCACAAGAAGGCTAAACATCCCATTAGCATGAGCACACATCGTCAACACAATGAGGCAATATACACTTACGCCAATCGGCAAACAAGATGAGAGAAGACACTTGTGTGAGAATTTATCTTACTGAAGTGACGAACCACAGCACAAACATGAAGTCAGCTCCCGACCCGGGCACGGCACAAAGCAAGCACAACACACAGACAAGGAGTATGAATGTCTGGGTCCCGACACCAGAACCGAACTAGACAGGAAGTCAGGATCCAGACACTATACTCCAGACATGAAACACATCAGACAGAAGAGTGCGGATAATGCCACAGTCCTGTCAGACCAAAACCCAAATTAAAAGATTCAGGAGCGTGACATGTGGAGATGGAGATTGTCAGCTTTACACTAAGCTAAAATTTTATTTCTAGCCATTTTATATGTACATGTTACCAGACACAATCATATTTTATTATCAGAAAAAGATTTATTTTTATGGCAAAAATCATATTCTTGTTTTCTTGTAGAAATATCTAAAAATCCATAAAACGAGATCAGTTTGATTAATCTTGTTTTATAAAAACACTGCATAAGATATTTAGGTTTTTCAGAGAATGTCTTTTTAACGTGTATTTTGTCTTACTGTACTGACAGAGTTTTTATAGTCAAAACAAGTGAAAAAAAAAATCTACCAGTGCTGAAGAAGTAATCCAGAGTATTTAGAATACGTCACTGACCTTGAGTAATCTAATGAAATATGTTTCAAATTAAATTTTACAGCATGTATTCTGTAATCTGAAGTGGAATACATTTAAAAAGTAACCCTCCCAACCCTATATATATATAATTTAACATGTTTATATTAATAACAGTTAAAAGGATAGTTCACCTAAAATTTTTAATTCACTCATCATTTAGTCACCTTCATGCCATTCCAGATATGTATGGCTTTCTTCTGCTGAAGACAAATGATTATTATTTAGAAAAAAAATATCTCAGCTCCGTGGATGTCAAGTCCTTGGCTTTTTTACTATAAATCTCCACTTTTACATTCAGATGTGAAAGTGAAACTAATCAGGTGCCACATGACTTACAGATGTGAAAGTAAAAGTGGAGATTTATAGTAAAAAAAGGACTTGAATATTGATCTGTTTCTCACCCACACCTATTATATAACTTCTAAAAACCACTGGAGTCTTATGGATAACTTTGATGCTGCCTTTATGTGCTTTATGGAGCTTTACATTTCTAGTCACCCATTCACTTCACTTAGGGGCCTACAGAGCTGTAATATTCTTCTAAAAATCTTAATTTGTGTTCTCCAGAAGAAAGAAAGTCACACATCTTGGACAAAGGTGAGTAAATTTTCATTTTTGTGTCAAGCATCCCTTTTAGCAATTATTGGTGTAACATAATGGGTGTAACGGTTTGATTTTCTGATATAGATCAGTTCTGTTGTCACTGTGATTGTCAACTAACAAACACCATGAGTGTTCAACATCATGTACACCAGAGATGTGTTCAAAAACAAGAGCGATACAGGTATATTCAAAATTAGCACCAAAAGCCCTTCAGTGACAATTCATAAAGATTTATTCACCCCTTAGCATTTGGTAGATCACAAGCATTTGCATCTAAACACGGTCACTGCAGGAAAGATTTTCCTATTAATACTGTTGTCATTTCGAGTACATATCTCTGATGAGCTTTCAAGAGATTGGACAGATTAGCGCTGTGTTGAGTAACTCTCAAGTGAGATTGTGAGCACGCGTGTTTGATTGACAGACCGCGCGCGAGGGCACACGTACTGTGTATGAACGCGCGCGCAGACTGACAGCCGCTCTCAAAATATCAGCCACGCTCGGATCTTTTTTATATATATATATATTTTTTTTTGTGACATCCTTTTGTAGTTGAATTACAAGTGATTCAGCAATGTAGAGAACTAGCATAAATCCTCATGAAAATGGACATCTAACAATTCATACAGATTTGATAGGCTGCTGATAAACATATTTCTGATGATCTCTCAAGTGCTCTCGATCCCTGCAAGCTGCATGTCGAGAAGAGCTGCATTAGACTACTATGGAGTTTCAGAAGAGCTCTCGACAATGTCTCAAACTGTGCTCAGATCTCAATATGAACTCAAACATTTCTCATCAAATTCACCCAAGAGCAAATGATCTGAGCTATGTTGCACACATTTATTTTATAGCTGGATACTGTATACTTCAACAATTGACTCAACAAATTGTGTCTATTATTATTATATCTTCTTTTTTACAGAGTTAGTTCAATAAAAAAAATATTGTAGCCAATTTTTTAGATTCACACATTTCAATTTTAATAACAATATTCCAATTGAATTGTGTGATTTTAAATAAAATTAAGGCCACGTCCACACCAATACGTTTTCGTTTGAAAACACATCTTTTTCTCAATATTTTCAGCTAAAACTGAGCTTTTCAAAAATGCTCAGATAAATTTGAAAACACCCTCTTCGTGTTGTAGTGTGAAAAGCGAAAACAGAGATATCTGAAAACATTGATGTATTTGTTTGTGATCCAGTCATGTGATCCATTCAACACAATATATATATATTTTATTTTTTTTATTAAATCTGATTTAAATATTATGAATCATAAAATATATTTTTTTGAGTGTAGGAGAAACATCTGATTCTAAGAGAACAAAGTTGGTATTGGAGGAGTTCTCTAGTGCTCTATTCGGTACATGTACACTTCAAGTCAGACATTTTGATACAAATCCGCTTTACATCTCACAGTTTACTTTCACTTTAGACATAACTGACTGTGTTTACATAAATACCTCGCCAAGATGGGCATTTATGTGAAATTATGTAGTCTATATAACCATTTAAGGCATGAATTAGCACGAGTGATCTTGGAAAACATGCACGTGTAAAGTGCACATACCTGAGCCACCTGTCAGACATGCAGCGGGTGGCTACAGAAGTGAGGAAATATGTTGTGGGTGGCTGTGGCTCAGGTGGTAGAGCGGATCGGCCACTAATCACAGGGCTGGTGGTTCAAATCCTGGCCCACATGATTCCACATGCTGAAGTGTCCTTGGGTAGAACACTGAACCCCAAGTTGCTCCCAATGGCAGAATAGCACCTTACATTGGTGTATGAATGTGTGTGTGAATGGGTGAATGAGTCACAGTGTAAATCGCTTTGAATACTGTTAAGGTTAAAAAGGCACTATATAAGTGCAGACAATTTACCATATCCTGATCGATGTAATGAGCACCCCTGGTCTACATGACCTAGCATTAGCCCTAGAAAATGACTCAAATGTTTATAATCAAGGATTATATTTAGATTGTTTCATTGCCCAGCCCTATATAATACTGTCATTACAGAAATCTCTAACAGCAGCCCAATATTGTCAGTGATAGCTAATTTACAAGCAACATTATAGATACAGAGAATCTAAAAAGCAGAAATATGAAACTAACATTGATATGTTTATTCAAATTAGAGGTAGAATTAATGCTGATGTCTCGACTGGCTTGAGCAAGCTAAACTCACAGCAATTGGCCTTCTTCATTGCGAAAAGCCCTTTTTTTATGGGATTCATGAGACTCTCTGTAGCCAATCACGTTGATGGAAAGAAAAAAAATCAGGAGTAGCAGCGAACACAGACAGAGGCAAAATATTGCAGTAAAGGTACAGTTACAGCACTTAAAATGTACTCAAGTAAAAGTAAACCATTTTTAAACCACTTAAAGTAAATTACCTATAGGAAAATACTTAATTACAGTAATGAGAGTATTTGTAATTAGTTACTTGACACCCCTGCATTTACCTGCCTTTCAGATCAGTCACAACCAATAAAATACCAGCACAGGCCTAAAAGTGACTTTCAGGATGGGCAAAACAGAAAATAACACTTCTCAGAAATGGGAGAGATGGTCATCTGTTAGTGGTATTAGTAGCCGTTTTGTAAGCATCTCTAATACTATTGCTCAGATCTGTGGCTTGACCTACAGATGAGCTCCTATTGTTAGTTTTCATCTTAGAAACAGCAGTAAAATGGTGAAAAGCTTGGGTAACCCAAACACACACACACACACACATATACATATACATATACATATATACATATACCCTGATATAAGCTTTCATGTTTGCTACTATGAGCCTTGCCAGGGAAAAGTAATATGTGTGTATCTCAGATGTATAAAGGAAGAATGTGTGTACATGTGTGTTTGTGTGTGTGTATGTGATTCTCTCCCTTGCCTCCATCATTTTATAGCTTATCTCTTATCTTGACCAACACCCCAGTATCATCCCTTTGCAGCTGCACACATAAGTTGAAGCTCTTGCCATCCATAAACAGCCCCATACAGTTTCATTAACCTCAGGCAGTAAGAGCGCAATTAATTTTTTCCATCTTCTCAAGTCTCACTCAAACCTTTCCTCAGCATGTAGAGGACAGGGGGGAAAGACTCAGTCCTCGTTGAAATTAGACCCAAATCTATGTGTTTCTGTAACTGAATAGCGAGAAATCCTTGGGCTGTGGGTGTTGTCATATGGATGAGGATTTAAGGAAATTCTTATGAGGATCTGACACTTTGCTTTGCTGCTGGCACAGATATTTCTCTATGGTGCTTCTTGCACTAAACATATCATTTTAAATATTCAACAAATCTATACTTTTCATGGCCAACCACTCAGTTGACAGGTGTGCATGTAACTAAAACATACAGCCCTTCTGAATATAACCTTGAATTCTGCATCTTTGGGGGTGTTAAAGAAAATAAAAAATTCTATCAAATTACTCATCCTCACGTTGTTCCAAACATGTATGCTGTTATTTTTTGTGGAACACATAGTAACCACTGGTTGTCAAGCTCCAAAAAGTTCATAAAAGTAGTCAAATTTTTTGTAAAAAAAAAAAAAAAAAAGAAAAAGAAAAAAAAAAAAGAGGCACAGTGACTTCCCAAGTGGCTACAACTATTTGGATTTCTATTTTGCACTAATTTTCCTGGAACTGATGATTTTGTTCTCTTGAAAATGGGATGGAAATGCTGCTAAATTGTTTTTGCGATATTCCGATTTTTCACATAAATTAAATTGCGACGGCGCCATAGACAGTATTTTTTATTTGTGTTGCAATAAAGCCAAAGATTACCCCTGAAAAATTGCTTAAATTTTAATCTGTTTATCACACAAAGTTAACATATGTCCTTAGAAGATTTGGAATATGCTGCAAAAATATAGCACACACAATATAAGTCACAAGAGCTAATTCAATGGTGCTTTTACAGTGCTTTTTTGTCCTTTCATGAGCTTAAATAATGACAGAATTTTCATTTTTGTTTAAAATATTAATTGAAATTAAGATATACTGTACTTGGTAAATTAGTAAAAGCTTGGCATCTGAGGCCTGCCTGGTGATTCGTAGCAAATGCACAGCCTAAAGGGTTGCTTACTTCAGGCACTCTAGTTGATGTCAACTGAAGTCAGTCCAAACATTTTCAGCTCAGGTAAAGGAAATAGGGAGTGATGTTGTGCCATGAGTCTTCTGTCTGATCTATGGCAGTGGGTAATGAGCATAGATCTCCCTGATATTCATGCCCATCTGGAAAATAAAGACGGATGTCTGATTCTACTCTTTCCTCTAATCTTGGAGAAATTAGAAACTTTTGATTAGTGCCCCTAAGAAAACACAAGATTAAAAACAATTGCACTGTTCCAAAACCTTGTGTGCTGCCTACATTTTTAAAAAAATGTTATCAGTGTGCTCTTGATATGTTACAAAGGTAGGCATCTTAATTATGCTGCCACATGTACCTTGTTTTGACCATATTTCCTTTGCACAGAAGGTAATCCCTGAATGCAAATTGTGGAAAAAATAAATTAAAGATGGCGTACGAGTCTAAATAAATGTTGATTAAAAATAAACGTATATATCAATACTTAAAAAAAGTAAAAAGTAGTTTAGTGTATGGGTGTTCGATTTAGAGTTTCTTGGAGTCTAATCCGATTCTCAACTCATTTATTTTAAATCAGGATAGTTTAAAAATTCAGGGCCGGAATGGTATGGAGATAGAATTGTTGCATATTAACATACAAATGGAAAGAGATTTACAATTAGAAAGTTGGTTCACAAATAACTTAAATGAGATCCATAAATAAATGTAAGGAACTTCACAAAAATAAAGTGAATTCACAAATACATAAAACAACATTATTTGCAAAACGTGGTGAAGTGTCAACCGTTAGAGATTTTTTTATACCAACTATATCACAGTATGTAAATATCTGTGTACGCCACATTCCACCTGGCTGTGTGTGAGACTGATAGTGAGAGCAATGAACAAACATAGAGAGATTCAAACACAGAATGCGGAATGACTCAGAAACAATTGAAACACAAAAGGAGGAATTTAGTTTTGCATTTTTATCACATTCTTGAATGAGAGAGCTCTTTCTGATGCATGTGAACAGTGCATATGGAGAGAAAGAGAGAGAGAGAGAGAGAGAGAGAGAGAGAGAGAGAGAGAGAGAGAGAGAGAGAGAGAGAGAGAGAGAGAGAAGAGCTCAGCTTCTAATCACTTTACATTCTGAGAAAAAATGAGAAAGAGCTTGTTGATAAAGCGTGGCAGTGTGAAAGTGACCCAATGCTATTTGCCCCACTGCTGTTAGTTTCTTTTGCTGACAGCATTACACGGTGTCCTTACTAGACCTGATGTGATGCCGCAACATGCAATAAAAGGTATCTTTTCCATGTTAATCAGAGTTTTTGTCAGAACCAGCCGCAACACATGATGAGCGAGAGCGATGGGGCTTTCTATTTTTACTAATGGTTTCTATTTCTACGACATCGCGCCAGGCTGTGCAGTCAACAAATGGGTCTAAAATTATTTTTATTACAGTATATTAAAACCGTCATTTCACTAGACGATTCACAAGAACTTGATTTTGGCAGAAGGTGTCACACACCTACCGAATGTTGTGCTTGAGGTCTCGTTCTCTTCAGTCAGAACTCTGTCACACACACACCGGTTCAGAATGGCAGTGGTGAGACATACTATGCACATTATGACTTTCTCTCCATTTCCCTGTCATGTGGAGATCAGGTAAATAAAAACAGGAGTACCGCGTAACCATAAACAATTGTAACAGACTTAATAAGGATGCGATTCATAAAGTAACTTTGCCCGGTGAATGCGTGTGATTGTGTATTTATCCCCTCGGGGCTTGCTGTAGAAAGTGTTATGAGCCTATGTGAGAAAAGTAGTTGTGTTCAATAAACAGAGCATCTGTAATTGTTTTACAACATTTAATTGTAAATTTTTCTCATTTTAGTGCATTAATATTGAGGTGTTGTTTCGCACCTGGTGTGGAAAGACAGATTACTTGTTGCTGGAATCTTATCGTGTCACATCTGGTTAGGACAACGTGTTAAGCTTTTAAGAGATAAGCAAATAACACCCTTGTCAACAGCACATTTATGTCTAGTAAGCTATATACAGTATTTGCCAAAAAGGTGTCCAATGCTAAATAAAAATTAAAAATACATGAGAGAGAATTAGACTAGAGAGAAATCACATTTTTTGCTTGGATTGAAAAATGATGCAGAGGAGATAAAATAAAATATTTTTTCATTGCAATGGACATACTATTAGGTTACTTTGGACATCCTTTTAAAAAACCCTTATCACATGGTTGTTAAATATATAAATAATTTTTGATTGGTATATATCACAAGATGTTTTTTTTCTTTTTTTCTTTTTTCCACCACATAAAATTACTCATACCTTCATATAGAATTTTGGTCATATCGCCCACCCCTAGCGGGTGCAATTCATTCTTAGTGAATTCCCCCCTTGATCTTTTCCACAGTTTATTGCCAGTCTAGTATGTGCTGGATTCGTTTCAGTTTTGTAAAATAGATTGTTGCCTTGGGTGAATTTTTCAATGGTTCAGCTCACTGAAGTTTGGCCCTACGCTACACTTGGCGGCCAAAAGTTTGGGATAATGTACAAATTGTGTTCTTATGGAAAGAAATGGTTACTTTTATTCACCAAAGTGGCATTTAGCTGATCACAAGTCAGAACATTAATAATGTGAATAATTACTATTACAATTTGAATTTTTTTTTCAGAACTTCTTAAACTACTTAAAAGTGTTCTCATCAGTAAATCCTCCATGAGCAGTAATGCCAGATTTGCAGATCCTTGTCATTCTAGCTTTGTTCAGATACTCAGGTGACATTTAACCCCACACTTCCTGTTGCACTTGTCATAGATGTGGTCTTGTTGGGCACTTCTCACGCACCTTACAGTCAAGCTGATCCCACAAAATCTCAATGGGGTTAAGATCCATAACACTCTTTTCCAATTATCCTTTGTCCAATGTCTGTGTTTCTTTGTCCTCTCTAACCTATTATTTTTCTGTTTCAAAAGTGGTTTTCTTTGCAATTCTTCCCATAAGGCCTGCACCCCTGAGTCTTCTCTTTACTGTTGTACATGAAACTGGTGTTGAGCGGGTAGAATTCAATGAAGCTGTCAGCTGAGGACATGTGAGGCATCTATTTCTCAAACTAGAGACTCTGATGTACTTATCCTCTTGTTTAGTTGTACATCAGGCCTTCCACATCTCTTTCTGTCCTTGTTAGAGCCAGTTGTCCTTTGTCTTTGAAGACTGTAGTGTACACCTTTGTATGACATTTTCAAGCATCGTATAGCCTTCATTCCTCAAAACAATGATTGACTGAAGAGTGTCTAGGAAAACTGGTTTTTGTTGTTGCCATCTTTGACCTAATATTGACCTTAAGACATGCCAGTCTATACTAGCATACTGTGGCAACTCAAAAAACAAACTCAAAGACAACGTTGAGCTTCATTTAATGAACCAAATAACTTTCAACTGAGTTTGATATAATGGCAAGTGATTTTCTTGTACCAAATTAGCAATTTATCATGATTACTCAAAGATAAGTTGTTGTTGTGGCTGCTGGAAAAATTTACTTATTTTTCAAATAGTGATGGTGCTGTTTATTTAAACATTAATGTCCTGACTATGCTTTGTGACCAGTTGAATGCCACTTTGGTGAATTAAAGTACCAATTTCCTCCGAAACAGCAAAATCTGTACATTGTTCCAAACTTTTGACCGCCAGTGTATGTATTGACCGTTTATGTCAAACTGTTTTTGTATACCGGCCTGTCATATAAAGAAAATCATAATGGTTTTGTAGCAGTATGCTTCTTTTCTTGCCTCTTTGACAGGCTAGTAGTTATTTTTAAGATGTGTCTCAAGTATAAGCCAATTGGAATGAGGTATGCCAGGAAATTAACATGGGAGAAGAATGTGAAAGGAAGGTAGTTATTACAGAGATTGACATTTAGGCATTGAAAAGATTACATTTAAATTTATGTTTTTGATAAACACTTGCTCACTGAGAAGTGCACATATTGTAAAAGCAATTATCAGAACAGGTACTTTAGCTTTGAAAGATATGAATGATTACAATTCTTTTTATAGCTGCTTGTAAGGACTCCACATATGACAGTGGGCAACAGGTTCCTTTAACTCAAGTGACTGGTCTTTTATTTGTGCTTTCACACTAGATGACAGCTTCAGTTTAACACATACGGTTTCAGCTTTACGAAATAATCTTGTGTTCACAGAACTCTTTATGATCCAGACTCTCTCTCGATCTGCTGGCTATGTCGCTCCTTTATGCCACTCTCCCCATTTTCACTGTAATCAGAAACAGGTGTTAGGCATAATTTAGCTCAGGTGTAAGTGCCCTTACCGCTCCTTCTCTCTCCAGGCGGACACTTGACCACGCCCCCGCTGCCACACTGCTTTATTAGACATTTACTGTCACTTGCAGTAAGAGTCTGCTGACAACCACTAGCTGTGTTAAAGTCACAGATTTGCACAGAATAAAGTCCCTTCATACTGTATGATTCGCATCAGGGCTGCAGCGGACCTCTCAGCACAAGCAGCTACTGTAGCATGCTCGAGTTTGACCTCCACATGAAAACTATTGCAGATAGTGTAAGGAAAGAGCAAGTTTACATGCTCGCTTACAATTAGCAAGAAAACGTGAAGTGTACTCAGTAAACATTGAAAATGGTAAAAGTAAACAAAATTAGTATCATGCAATAATTTTTTGTCCAGTTACTTACTAAAAGTTCTTAATAGCATCAAAACGGCTTTTCCAGTAACAAGCTCCTTTTTAAGACGAGTAATGGTGAAATATGACAAAATGCATTAGCAATTCCGATCCCTTAGTTTGGACAATTCCTTCATTCACCAAATCATTTCATTCACAAGTCCCTGTGCAGCACTTTATGCCCTTTTTTGGTAGTAGTATATACTAAATACAATAAACAAAATAATAAAATGATATTATTTATAGGGCTGTTGATTTAAGGAGTTAATATAGTGTGATTGATTAAATAATAATCAATGCATTACATTTACACAATTAATCATATTACCTAACCAGTATGTTATTCAAGCTTGAAGTACATGTATAGAGCTGCATCAGCTGTGGGTAGTCAGCACACCATAACAAACCTCACAAGAAGTGTAGCCACTTAAAAATGAGATGGTCACACAAGACGTGTTCTTGACAGCTGGACAAAGCACAGCAGAATGCAGGGATCTTGAGGCATGATTTGAGATGCTATTCTGCTCACTACAATTGTACAGAGTGGTTATTTGATTTACCTTAGCCTTTCTGTCAGCTCAAACCATGTCCGGCCATTCTCCGTTCCAGGAGATCAGCAGTTACAAAAATACTCAAACCAGCCCGTCTGGCACCAACAATCATGCCACGGTCAAAGTGCATGATTTTATGCATTGCATTGCAGCCACATGATTGGCTGATTATATAATCGTATGAATAAGTAGGTGTGTAGGTGTTCGTAATAAAGTGCTCATTGAGTGTATATTGTTGCTGTACAATGAAATTTATGTCCCCAATTTTTGTAATTTTGACTTTTTACCATATGCGCCGAATTACCTCTTCCTACTGTTTGAATTGTTCTTCGAAATGGACAATGAAAATATTTTTAAATATCTGTTTAACAAGTATCTTGTAAGATTGTTTGAGAAAGAGTTTTTGCCAGATATCCTGACTTTGACTGTCATGACAGTCTTTCGGCCATTAATTTTTTTCCTGTGATTTTTCTATGCCTTTGATATTTTGTGAAATTCACATCTCAATATATATTAGATACACATGATTCTTTCTTCTTCTTCTTTTTTTATTTTATTAATTGCCCTATAATGGTCAGTTGCACACAATGTTAAAATTCAAATTGTCTGAACTTTGAATGCCACGCTACAATGCCTGACCTGCATGTAAATGTGGGGGGTAATGCAATAGCTTGAAGCTTCACTCCACAGCATTAAATCTATTGGGAAACGTTGACAAGAATCATATGAAAGTGCCTTAAATTTAAAATGAAATCAAAGCCTTATATACTGTACTTTTTCTTAATACACATTCTTTATAACAATACATGCTGTATGTCTTCTAAGAAAGAAAGAGCAACCTTGGAGCAATAAACTCTTCCTCTGGGATGGTGTAAATTGGCAGCACAGACAAGATAACATTTCAGTTATTTAATAATTTGGCATTGACTGCATGGAATTTCTCTTGATGCAACTTTTTTCCAACCACTGGGTAGAGAATTGCTATTAGTACAGAACATTAAGCAGAATAAGCTAGTTAAATTTGAGATAAAATAATGCATTATAGAAATAATGTTCATTCATACATGTAGTGGAAAGATGTATTCTGTTCGCACATATGGATATACAGTAGACTGGCAATCTAACTTAAATATTTGTGTAGGTTAATGCAAATTAAGTGGAGGTTAATCGCTATTGATTATTTTCAGATTCCTCAGCTAATGAATTGAATTGCACATTTTTCTGTGAACTTTGCTTTTACCAAATTTTTTGGTAAATGCCAATTATTGAAGCTACAAAAGCTTAAAATATATGGTTCTATTCTTTGAATGATAAGAAAAATCACAAAGCAAATCTCCTGATGCCAAGTCTCTGGACAGTATATGCAATAGTCCACGAGTGAATTGTATAATTTTTTTCAAAGAAAGTGACAGTCAAATATCTGCCCTGTAGTTTCTGTAAATCCCTCTCTGTGTTTGGAAAGGAATGAAAATATCTATTTAGCAGTTCTGGTGGAAAAGCTTGGTAAGGTATATACTTTCTTTATTTCTCTCAAAAACAGGGGCCTCTATATAGTTTAGAATTTCTCATAAAAGAGTGAGATAGGAAAAAACCTATATAAAAGTATTATTTTGCCTCAACTCTGACTGTGAACGTGCTGGTGTGATGTAATTTATACAACAGGAAAACTGAGGCCCATTTTACTCTAGAATACTAATTCAGACATTGATTCTGCATATCGTATGCATTGTTGAGTGATTGTCTATAATATATGGAGAGAGCTATCTGATGACACTTTTGGGTGTATTTTTTTTTTATGTGAGTCATCAACTGCCATTGCATGGAAATAAGCGATCACAACAATAATTGTTTGGGTGAACTATGCCTTTAAATGTTGTGTTGTTTCTCCCCAAAACCTACTGTATTGGGATATCACACACAAGCCACATTCTACAAAATATGTTATTTTCGGTGTTCCACAGAAGTAATTCATATAGATTGTGAACAAAATAAGGGAGAATACAAATTTTGGGTAAATTCATCCTTTAAGACTTACATAGAGAAAAGCCTTTGGTTGTTAATTGCAGTTTATTCAAAGAAATCAAGTACATAAATATTTTCATGTCCTCAAGCTAAAGGGTCAGTTATGGTACATGTTGAGCATGCAAAATTACTTTGAACACTGCTATAATGTAAACCAGGTTTTAGGTTTTAATAGGTCAATCTGTGATTTTACAGTTCTGCTGTAAAAGGAATTGATTAGTTTGGGAAAATACACATTAAAAAGGTAGAGGGATTTATGATGTCAGCTGAAAAGGAACATCAAGTTATCAGAATTTTTTATTGAACAATTTGCACAGATGAGTAATTTCTAATAAAACCAGTAATGTGTTGTTTTATTTTAGTTCCTCTTAGAAGAGAAAAAGATAACAATATGTAACAATGTTTTATTAACATTTTCCAAACAAAGTCTTCCACAGTATAAAGACAGAAATGAACTAAAATGTCACCAATTCAAGTAACATTAAAAATGCACTCAGTAATTTTTTTTGTATTTAATTTTGGACTTACAGTGACACCTAGGCGCATGGATGCAGCATCATTCAAATGCATTCATTTTTATTTACCGATGTCATTGTAGAAATTAACTTTTCAAAGTCAGGATTAATTTAACCCCTGTGTTAAAGAGTCCAATAACAGAGCGATTACTGAGATTAAGCGAGTAGTATTTGATTGGTCATGTAATTCTAATATGGCAGCCCAAATAAAGGGGACCCTGTCCATGCACAATAAAACAGCTCTTATAAGGTTACTGATGTGAATGGAGTCTTCAATTTATGTGAGTAGTCATGATTTTATATATTTCAAAATTTTAATTCATTTCTTTTGAAGTAAATCTTTTTAAATGAAGAATAAATTTACTGAGTGCACCTTTAAACATTTCCCAAATTGTAAATGTGAAGTGGGACTAATTTAAAGAACTAGTCCCCATAGTTTTTGTATTCATCACAATGGGCGTTACATTTCTTAAACCCTCATCATCCACAATATTAAGAGTAGCTATTAACTTTGCTACAGCAATCGTGAAGCCGCATTTATCCCTTTAAACTCCACATGAAAAGTGCTTGTAGAGAACGTCTTGTTTTGATTTTAGTGCTGACACTACATTGACAGAAGTGCAACACACTGTCGGGGAAATGCTCCAATGAGTCATATGAATGTAGCTTATCACAAGTCCCATTTGGGATTGTTATGTACATAACGTTACAGTTAAGAGGTCCTTTCTCCATCACTTGAGCACTGAAATGGAATATGTGTGTGTTTTTTTTTGTGGTGTCTACGTCGGTGTAATGACCGTGTAAAGGACTGAGTTGTACAATTTCCATAGTCTATTTCATCAGTCAAATAAAATATCCCTGATCTCTAGCATATTTGATTTTGTCTCGATATAGTCAAAATTTTCAGTTAGAAATAGCATTGTTTTTTAACATAATAAAAGTATAATAATGTTTCTTCAAGCATTTGTCTTTTTGACTAACAGCATTTCTTGTTACGTGTCACTCCGGGACATCTTACAGGTCATCCGCCTGTTGTGGGTAGATGAGCAAAAGTAATTGCTTTTGTCCGGGCTGAGGGGAGCCCATTAGATATAAGTTTAAAGGGGCTCAGTTGGGAGGGTGGGGGACTGTTTTCCATTACATGATGTGGCACTATAAAGATTACTTTTTATGTGGGTGTGTCATTTAGCCATTTACCATCACTCTTTATAATATTTGGGAAAGTTCAAATGCAGAGGAACGTATGCACAAAAATAACTTTCCTCTCTATTATGGTCATGTATTATGCAAATGACCTACTCCCTTCGCATTGCATGATTGGGCTAGAAAATGTGCACGTCTTCACTAATTTCCACTACAATAATCCTCTCACTTTGTGCTCTCCATAATTACAATCATCTGCCGCATAATTACAATTTTAAAGCATTGTATTGAGGAGCATCAGTGTGACGGAGGAATAATAGAGAGGGAAAAACTCAAATCTGGTTATTTAGGCAGTACAGGATGTATGAAGGGAAAGGCCAATTGGCAGCTGAGCTGAGTGGGTGTGGAGTGGTTTTATGTTGGGCTAGCTCTGTGGCAACATTGAGAATGCAAGAAATAATTGCGTTGTGCTATGAATTGTGGTCTGACACATTTTGGAACGCAACAAAAATTTTGGAAATAAAGCATATGAGTTTAGGTTCTTGCGTCGAGTATATTTCTGCCTTAAACTTGAAAAGAAGTTTAATCTGATGTCTTGAAAGGTGCTTTGATGTTTTGTGGCCTGACTACATTTGATGTAAATGATTGATGTCTATTGATTTCCTGGACTACAAATTGGAGAAGTATGCCATTAAATTTCTCAAACTCTTCCCAAGTCTGCTGTTGGTGAGATGAACAGTTATTCCATCACTAAACTCACGCCATTGGTTGAGTCAATAGGCGCTTTTAAGCTATCGGTCCAGTGCGAGCCAGGGGTATCAACTGGCCAGACGGGGCCAGTAGCCTCAGACCTTGAGCCGCACGACCAAAATCTATCTGCATTCCCACCACCATGCCAATAGCCCCCGCATTTTCCTAAAACCTGCCCTTAATATGCCGCCCTGGTGCAAACGTCACACACCCCATTTCACAAGCAGGAGGGAAGTTCAAGCATGTATCATGTTTTCTAGATATCTAGAATATCGAGTTTATATTGTTTGTAAACATTACAAAGCAACCAAGATAACTTTGACAACTCACCGACTGTATCTTCCATGGTGTCCCGAGTGGTATCTCCACTAACAGCAGGACGATGTCAAAAACACACAGCAATTTTTTCCCGAACCTGTACAGATAAACAACCCGGTAACTTCGGCGAAACTCCGCCTTTGACATTGAGTCTGCCTCAATTGGCCTTTTTTGGCCCAAATGTATTCAGCCTAACCCTAACCGAGAAAGCCCTAAGGAGGCACGATGAAGCCCCGGAAGTGACAGGGGGAACGCAACTTGCCCTGGCACACACTAGCACTCCCTCATTTGGCCTGACAGTGGAAATGCGGATAATGTTGCTTTGTTGAGCTGGTCAGGATGCTCAAATTAAACAAAGCAACATTCTGAAAGTGCCAAAGAGCTAGTGTTTCCACTTTTCAGGGGAATCAACCTAATGTAGTATTTTTTCGATATACCGATTCATGAGCAAACTAAGCAATAACTTTAATGCTGCCATTAATACTGCATTCGCCTTCTACACATCAAAATGTAAAAAATACAATACAAATTATAATATTAACAATATTAATCATAAAAACATACTTTTTTCACACTAAACAATAGTGCCAAAATTGTCCCTTTGCACCTCCTGGTGGTGATTTTGCAAATGAGTCTAACATATGAGAATTTTTGAAATGAAAAGTTTTACCATCACGTCAATCCCTGCGATAATAAAGCTCATTCTGGTTGAGTGCCTACTGTTTGAATGACTTAGTTAGGGGCCAAGCACCGAAGGTGCATAGGCACCTATTGTATACATTATTATTATTATTATTATTATTATTATTAGGGGCCAAGCCTCGAAGAGGCTGTAGCCCATATTGCATATGTTAGTTTTCTATATTGTTATTAGGGGCCAAGCCTAAAAGTGGCTGAAGCCCATATTGCATCCGTTAGTTGTATTTATTATTATTCTGGCTGGAAGTCTATGGCAGCCCATAGAACTTTACTTAGGAAAATTATGAAATTTGGCAAACTAAATTTTTCTCTATGACCTCCTATGGGATCTCTATGACATACTCTATAGCGTCACTACCAAGTCAAAAATTCCCTTTTCTTTTGAACCATTTTTCCTAAAGTCATAATTCTTTTCCTCCTGATGATAAATTACATTAAAACTCTGCCTATTACAGTGGCCGCCATCTTGGATTATGACATTTACAGTTTAAACCTTTAACAACCTTTAAACTTGGTCTGATTTTCTCGATCATTGGCTCAAAATAATCTCCAGGCCGAGACGCACAGATATGAATTTTTGCAATTGTTGAAAAGTTACAGCATCATGAATTTTATGAGGTCAACGTGAAATAGGATTTAAGGCTAAATCTCAGCAACGCTTTGTCCTATTGAAATTAAACTTGCTATGCAAGATCATGATCTGAGGGTACATGCAGAGTTTGGTGACAGTGCCACCTATGGGTCAAGAAATTTGAAAAATTGCTATTTTTGCCCATAACTTTTGAATTGTAGGTTCTAAAATCATGAAATTGGTCATGAGGATTTCAAGGATACAATTTTTTCCCATATTGGCCATATTGCTGCCATTTTTAATTATATTTAAAAAAAATATATCTTTTGGATGCATTGCCGGATTTTAAAGAAAGTGTGTATGTTTCCTAAACATCTTGTGCTGAGGATACCTAAAATACCATTCAAAAAATTGAATGTATGTTTGCAGTGTAGTGGTGTGTGCAACATACTTGTGTGCTGTGGAGCTTGAAGGTTTGCTGGTTCAAGCCCAGCCCCATGTAGATAGAAAAAATTTAGAAGTTGCAATGAACATTGTATCTGTTCTTTCTTTCAGTTGCACATGATATCAGCTATATCGATTCAATTATTATTTAAATTATTTTCAATAATATTATAAAAATCATATCTTTTGAATGTTTTGTTGGATTTGTATGAAAATTGGTACGTGTCTTCGACATCAAGACCTGAGGGTACCTGAAATGTTTGAACTAGTGCTGTCAATCGTTAAAAATATCAATTACATGGTGTCCCGATTAATTAATCACGATTAATCGCACAAATATTTGCTGAGAAAGCCCCTCATATAACAATAACTCAATATATAATGATTATACATAGTTATCTTTAAATATTAAAAAATTTATCATAAGTCAATCATTGGCATACAGCAATCCATTTCACAAGTGAATTTGTCAATCAGTTGGAGATTTATTATGAGGGCTTGTTTAAGAGCCCGTCAATCTACACCTGCGTCAGTCATGCTTGTGTAGCTTCTCGGGTGTGTTGCATAATAAACATGTTTAGTTCACGGTTTCAAGTTAAATATAGTTTAATACTCAATCTTTAAACACATCATGAGATCCCTTAGTTTGCATTTGCGCAACTTCAAGTGTTTTGAACGCAAGAACGTAACGTATGTTTGCGTTGTTCTTCCAACTGAAGTGTTTTCTTCACTGTATAAACTGTGCATTGGCATACAGCTGAAATTTCACTTACTGCCCTCTGGTGTGAACAGGTGGTACTACAAGCATGCATTTCTCAGGAATCTTCCTTATTATGGTGCGATTAATTGCATAAATTTTTTTAACGTGTTATTTTTTGTCAAATTAATCACTCTGAATTAACGTGTTAAATCGACAGCCCTAGTTTTGAACATATAGTTAAAAAGATAACCCACACTTGTGTGTTGACTCTAAACTCAGCTTGTCTCAGCTCATCTCAGAAATGGTTTGTCGTATTGAAACTAAACTTGGTATGCTTCATAAGGCCATGATCTGAGTGTACATGCAAAGTTTTGTTGCAGCACCACCTATGGATTAAGAAATAGTGGATTTTTTGGGTCAGATTTCAACGATATTAGTTATTCCCATATCTGCCATAATGACTCTCCGCCATATTGAAATTGATTAAAAAACTATATAATTATATATATTTTTAATATATTGTCAGATTTAAAAGAAAATATATATGCCTCATCGACATCATGTCCTGATGCTACTTAAGCAGTTTGGAGACAGGTATAGTTAAGAAGATAACCCATGCTTTTTTTTCCCCGTCTGTCCCTCACTTCGATGTTGTGTCGAAGAAGCGACAATAGGGGTCTCTCTTGAGCGCCTTATGCATCTCTAATCTATGAGAAAAGGCCAATGAGAAAATGGCAGACAGAATTTGCATGTCCTGCCCACAGACATACGGGTATAAAGGAGGGGAAATGCATTCAGAAAGTTTCTTCCGAGCCAATGGTTATGTATGCAGTGAGCTGCGAGTCACACACTGTTCCTCTCATCTCTGAGTGATTGCTGTTGGATCTACGGCGCATATCAGCGGCTTTCTCCCTTCTCTGCACAGCACTGCTGCTTGCCTCGGGGCGCTTCGACAGTGCAGTTAAAAGAGTTAATTTCTCTAAAAGATTTATTTTCTCTAAAAGAGCAAATACACAGCTGGCATTGAACGTCCTCGGTGTGATGGTTCATGTTCTCACTGCGAGAACATGACCATGGCAACGTTGCGGTCGTGGCTTTCCTTCAACAGAAGGAACGCCACTCCAGCTGCCCCCCGTGTCGCACCTTCTTCCCACGGGGGTTGAGGACGATGCGGCTGGTGATGGAGGCGATCTGGGGATGGCAGCGGGCTTGGTTTTGCCCGGGTACGCCCCCGCGAACCACCCGCCCCCTGGCACACTTGTTGACATCCGTCTGGGCTCGAGGCAACAGCGGCTCGCCTCACAGCCAGCCTGCCTATCCTCTTAAGCCCCCCGAGCTGGATGAGCTCGCCGCTGCATCAGAGAGCAGTCCGGCGTCTGACGTGGATAACTCGACTGGGCTGCCACCTTCGGGCCAGCTCTCCCAGTCTGAGGCTGAGTGCTTTGGAGGGGAGTACCGGGCAGTCCTGCCAGGTGGCGGCGTTTTTGGGCACAGATGGATCGCACCCACCCTATCCACCTGGGGGACTTCCGTGTACCCATGGGCCGTCCCGCCATCCAGGGTAGTGAGAGCGGACGAGCGGAGGGGTCGGTTCGGGGTGCGGGTAGTTCGTGGGGATTTACCCGGCGAAACCGAGCCCATCATCATCCCCATATTGCCTTCATCGCCAGCCCGGTCATCCTCAATCCCGTGGGAAGGAGCGATGTGGGGGCCGGCTGAAGTGGCATTCACCTTCAGGAAGGAGAGCCGCGACCGCAATGCTGCCATGGTCATGTTCTCGCAGTGAGTACAAGAACCATCCACGCATCTGAAAAAGACGCGTCCTGAAAAGGACGTTCAACGCCGCTGTGTATTGCTCTTTTTGTGAGTGGGAAAACTCTTTCTCTTTTAGAGAAAATAAAACTCTTTTAGGAGGAGAACACTCTTTTAACTGAAAGAAGCGCTGTCGAAGCACCCAGAGGCATAAACTGCACAGCGTGCAGAGAGAGAGACGCCATGGGATCAAACAGCAACGCTTCTCCCTGATAGAGGTGAGTGGAACTTTGGTGAAGCACTGCTTGCTTGTTGCACAACCATTCGGCTCCGAAGAAAAATTCTGACTGGCATTCGCTGCCCCACTTCCCTTTCTGTCTGCCAACTTGACATTGGCCTTTTCTCAGGTTCAGAGGTACGATTCGGCATCCAAGGAAAACCCCTTGTGTCACTTCATTTGACACAAGGTCGAGTGAGTGACAGAAGGGGAAAAATATATTTAATTAAACAACAGAAAACAAATAGGCAAACACAAAACTCTCACAGGGAAGAGTAAAAAAAAACAAAACATAAACCAGAATAAAAATAATAACAAGGACTGACCGGGAACAGGGACAAGACCTGACAAACAAAACAATTTGACAAACACAAGAGAATAAAGGCACAATATATAGAAGAAGACACATGAGGGACAGGTGCAGACTTTCAACATGACAAGAACTAAACGAGGAGGCATGGCAAGAGGAAACTAGCAGGCTGGGTCAGAAGAGCACATGGCAGACAAAAAACACAACAGAGCCGTGCGCTCAAACACAAAACAGAAATCAACACATTAACAGATAAAAAGAAGGAGAGGGCTGTCAGAACAAGTTCATGACACATTGTAATGAAAGGCATCAAATAAATAGTTCTTGATGGAATTTGAGTTTTTTATTTTCACTCATCTTGGACAGAATTGATTGACAGCATGCTACAAATTGTAAACTGCCCCTATAATCATAGGCAGTTTTATTGATTCACCTGACCCACTCCATGTGATAGTTTCATATTTTCAATAGGCTGTTTTAAAAATAATTTTTAAAATGGATTTATAGAACACACATACAAAGAAACCAATTGGTTTCTTTTACAGTTAAACTGACTACTATTGCAAATTAACCTAAATAAGCAACATGAATCCAGATGAAGCAAAAAGACCAGATGTGCCAAGTACATAAACATCCAATAACAATTATAGCATACTTTTACAGTTTTGAGGTCAACACATCAATCTATTGTTTGTTTTGCCGTTCTCCATTTTCAGTCATTACTGCGTTAAGAAACAATCATTAATCAAACCCTACACCATGTTTAGGCATCTGCAGTGGATGACTACATACAACAAGCCATAAAAGAAGTTTACCAACCATCAAAAGGCATTATAAACCAGAGGGAATATGAAGGAAAAAATATACAACATTTTATAGAGATGCTTAAAAGAGATAAAACACATTAGCTATGCAATCAACATTTCGATGAAATTTTAGACTCACCCTCCCTGCAGTGCAAAGCCTTGATCCTGATAGAACACAACAGGATGCAACATCAGGGAGCCCACGAGAGTCATGCTACACAAGTGTTTTGCCAAAAGAGTATAAGCTAATGCCTGCGGGGTGTCTGGGGCTACTATATGGAAAGCCTCTGGGAACAACAGAGTAGATCTATATTTTACTGCCCCAACACTACATCTATCTTGAAACATCAATTTATATGAATTGCTCTTGATGCTTCTGGGTTGATGGTCAGCCTTTTTCTATCAGTGATAACACATGGGTTGGAGATGGCCGGTAACCTTTCTTATAAATTGAGAAAAACTCTAACTCACAATCAGCACTGACACATAGGTAATACATTGTCTTACATGACCATACAATATCTGTACCAAAGAAATACACAGAAGAAAGACAGCCATACAGGTTTGAAATAACGTGAGGGTGAGTAAATGACAACAGAATTTTGCATTCTGGGTGAACTATTGCTTTAATGTTTGTATAAATTTCACCATACAACTACTGAAAATGACTTTCACAGGATTTGAAATAGGCGAGACCAGGGCTAATTGATACTTCTTACTGTGTTGAAAGTTTCTTGGTAACATTAGTTTTATGAACATATGTTGACCTTTTGTGAGAACGCTATATGGGGTATGTTGTCACAATGGAATCTGCCATTAAACAACCTCTTATAGGCTTTTCAGACAATATTTTAAAAGTAAAACAACACATATGATGCAAGTGGCTAGAGAACTTCCAATATTTTTTATACATTTGCTTATTGATATTATACAATCATATTCATATATCCATATTTATGTACTCAACTATAATCAGAAGCTATGCAATATATATTCATATACTTACATTTATTTAATCAGTTTATGTCTATTATAACTTTGTCACTGTATTAATAATCCATGTATTCCTTATATGCCCATCCTTGTACCCCTGGTTTATACATGCATGTTACCAGACATAAGCCTTATATGTTCAGTATATGTGTTAGAAGATTACTTCATGCTCTTTCTCTGCCCTTGTATATAATTTGTGCCTTGTGTGTCCAATGTTCCAGTGAGAAACTGGAACATACTTGAGCCCAAGTATATACATTTTGGACTTTTAGTATATGAATTGTTGCCCTTTTGACCTGATGAGGTTTCAGAGCTGGGTGCAGAGAGAGCTTGTTTTTATAGTTGTTATTGTTCCAAGCAATATACAGACATGAGTTTGCACAAACAGGATGCCTCTAAGACACCTGTTTCCATATTTTGCTGAGATCATGAAATTTACAAGCACTTGGCAAAGATATATGCACAAGCTATTCTGCAACATATCCCCTCCACTTAATCTCAGTTTTCGCACTTCAATAGGTCATAACGACATCACCTGACAGCTTGAGTTACAACTTCGACCCCTGCAGAACTTGCTGTACCAAAAAAGGTAGTCTTTTTCAGCCTCAAGAGGGTATAAATTTCTTAACTAATCTTTGATTGTCAGACTAACATCTCAACCCTTTAGCTCTTCGCATCTCCAACTTTGAGGCCTCATCTTGATTCTCCAACTTTTTTCATTAGACAAAGACAATACTTTGTAATATTAGGTTTAATCCAGGACATAGTACTTGGATATATTCTTAAGATATATCTACTTAACATTTTATAATCAAAATTTTTTTTTTTCTGTATTATTACATTTATTTTAACTATTTAATATTTTATTCATTTATTAAATTCTGTAAATTAAAAATTGTTATTCCTTCTACAAATCATCTGATTTATTGAAGTAATTTCCATCTGCTGGATCTCACTGCAACAATTTGGAGGTTCTACCAAGATTTAAGTTGAAAACAGATCAATTTTGATTCTTCTCCTGCAAGGCTCTAAGATTAGGAAGGTGAGTTATCATTTTCCATTCTTTTTCAAATGCTCTGTTGACTGGTTGTTGGTAAAGTCTTTAGATATATTCCTGCTGCCGGTTCTCTCAATTTCAGTTGCAGACATGTAAACGAAGAGAGAACAAAGGCGAAGTGTAATGATATCCTAATCCGAGGACTGATTCCGGGTGTTCAGTCCCATAAATTTGACAAAGTGGGGTGAGAAAGAATAAAATCTTTGAGATCCCGAGTGGCAGATAAGATGATAAGGGAGTAGCAGCTTTGTATGGCGGGCACCACTTTTGAAAGTAATAATTAATATTACTATATCAGAGAAGGAAAATATAATAGATAATTCTAAATCTAGAATTGTAATTTGAAATAAACATAGTCTTGTCCAGTGAATGAAGTATATTCTTTTGTTGAAATTGTAACAAAACAAAAATGGCATTCTTAATGAAAAGGGGAAGACCTACTGAATCTTTAACAGCAAGTGGGGAATTTTGAAAGAGATTAAGGATGTTATGAATCAGAGGAAATATGCCGCCGTACAAGGATAGAACAGTCTAAGGGAGTTTTGACAGATCGTAGTGGTAGAGGTTTAAGACTTGATGAAATCGTTAAAGTGGCTAAAGAAACCACTGCTGATATGTGGGAACTGCTAGATCTGATTACTGATGATCCAAAATTGACTCTGGGTTAAACTCCAATGACAGAAGATATTTTAAATTGGCAACGGTTTGCATCCAGATTAAAACATGCCATTGCTAAAGCTGGCCAGGATGTTACTCAACTTTCCTGTAACGGAAAGGTACATATTGCTGCCTTTTCAGAAACAAAACTAAAACAAATTCCTGAAAATGACGAGCATGTTGAAGATGATGAATGTGGTGAATATGTGAAATTATATCCAAGGTAAAAACGCACTGCACCACCACCTCCTTGCTATGAGGAGGTTAAAAGTTTTGATACTCCTGCTGCACCATCAGCACCAGCTTCTATGACACCATTGTTTGTCCCTATGGCTGTGCAGCTGGTAACCATCAACCCAGAAGCTACAACCATGGGAGATGTGGGTGTTTAAAGACCCATGTCCTTATGAGATTAAAGCGTTATGATTTCATTCTCCCCACGATGAAAGCTGATGACCATAATTCTTGGTACAGATTTTGGATAAATGCATGAGTATATGGCCTTGCAATTAAAGACCCGTATCACAAAACTTGATGTGGGTTTATGCAAAATTGATACAATATAATACAATATCCTCTCAAACGGGATGCTGAGAAAGCTGTAAAGGAAATTGTCAGCTAACTGCATACTGACGGCACTATCAAAAGATGCTCGTCACCAACAAATTCACCGATGTGGACTGTACGGAAACCTGATAGCAGCTATCAATTGGTCGATGATTATACTGTACTAATTTCCATAATGCATAAAATGACTCCTATTGTCGCAAACACAACTATTTTGAATAACATTTCTCCCAATCATCGATATTTCAGTTCAATTGACATAACCAATGGTTTATGGTCATGTCCAATTTGATCGTAATATCGATTTGCATTCATTTGCAATGGACAGCAATACACCTGGATGAGATTGCCCCAAGGGTATCATGACAGCCTATCTCTGTTTGATGGTGTTGTTGCAAATGCTATAAAACTGTGTGCCAAATCTTGCTCACCAACAGTAATTATTCAATTTTGTGATGACATTCTCCTCGCTTCACCCAACAGGGGACATCATTTGGCTACCATGTTGGCTTGCATCATTGTTGAGGCTGCTTTATGAAGCAGGATTTCTGTTAAACAAAAAGAAAGCGCAACTCTTTCTCACTGAGGTGACATTTTTGGGACAGTGTGTTGGTTTTGATGGTAGGATACTGCTTCCAGACAGGGTTGCTGCAATTGCAAATTTGACAAAACCCACAACCATTACGGGCCACAGATCTGTCATGGGTCTGTTCAATTTGATTCGTATTTCCATCTTTAACTTTTCAGATTTGTCCAAACCTTTCAGTGAGGCACTAAAAAGCGGCCCTCCAGGCGTTGCCTTGAAGGCCTCTGAACCAGTCGTTGGGTATAATCATATTCTTCACACATACCATCACTTCCTCAGTCTATTGGGGAGACTACAAATTGAATCTATCTCCAAACAGAGACGTGCCAAATGGCAAACTGTCCTCACCAGCCCACTACTGACCATCTGTGCTGAAAACAAAACAAATCGTGCCTCTCTGATTGAAAATACGGGATCTTCACATGACTGTGTTGATAGTGTCGTCATTGACAAAGGACACTATGTGCTCGATGAGCCATTGAAAGACTCAAAATCGCTGTTTGTTGATGGAAGCAGTTTCTATGAGGACAGCACATGCTACACCAGATGGGCAGTAGTTGAGGGGGATTTCATCCAGGTCGCTGAGGGAGGTAGTGCCTAAGTAGCAGAGCTTTGCACCTTAAAGTCAGCCCTAAACATCGCCCAATATAACCAATATTTTCACGGAGAGTGCATATTGCTATCACGTCATTCACAGCTATGTCCCTGTGTGGAAGCATCATGGGTACATAACCACAGCTGGTACGCCAATCAGCCACCAATCAGTGATCAAAGAGATCCTTGAAACTTGTGGTAAAATCAAACCAAATTGTGTTGCAGTTTGCAAAGTCACAGGTCCCAGAATGTTCAGTGAAATTCCCTCGCTGACAAAGCTACTAGAGGAGCAACAATATCGCAGATCAAAGAAGTGGCTGCCATTTTTCCTGTTCACCCTGATTGTGCAGGCTCAGAGTCACTGTCCAAAATGTACAGTCCAGAGGATGTGGAGGTTTGTCAATAAAATTTACCACCACGTTTTCTGACAAAGGATTGTGGATTTTGAACGATAAAGTCATCCCACCAACGGGATATCGAACCAAACTAATTGATTTGTATCATGGCTTGGCTCACCAAGTAGTAAATAAAACACAGGCAATGATCCAACAGACTTGGTTTTGTCCAGGTGCTTACACTGTTTGAGAACGAAACCTAAATTTGGAAGGCACACAATTCCAATTGGTCATAGCCCTCGTCCGAGGGGGCCCTTAACACACTTGCAACTTGATTTTATATCTTTACCCTCTGACCATGGCTATAAGTATGTGTTGGTAATTGTGTGCCGATTTTCTCGATGGGTAGAAGCCTTTCCTCTGCGAACTGCCACAGCTGAGAAAGTAGCAGAAATTTTTTGGAGAGAAATATTCCCAAGTTGGGGAATTTGTGAGTCACTTGACAGTGACCAAGGTACACATTTTACGGGAAAGGTGCTTAAATTGTGCATAAAAATTTTGAACTTAAAACAAAAATTCCTCATTCCATATCATCCCCAATCCAGCGGTATGGTCGAATAGAACTTTGAAAATGACTCTATGTGCAAAATTAAGTGAATATGATGGTGGATGGTTCAGACACCTCCCCTTCATTCTTATGGCTATAAGGGCAACCCCAAATCGGATGACAAGTTTGCCGCCTTTAAAAAATTTCATGGGACGACCCATGCCTTTACCGTACGATGCTCCTTTGTTGAGAACAGGCACGACGGGTCCATTAAAAGACTTTTTGCAGGAGTATCTTGAATCATTGACAGAATTTCTCAAAAAATACGCACTATACCGATCTTAGCACACAAAACATGAGAGATACCACCCATGATGCATATAATCTAGGGGTGAAAAATCCAGTGAAAGTAGGAGATGAGGTATTAGTTGAGAAATTGGGAATCTTTGGATCAATGTAGACACAATATAATGGCCTTTATAAAGTGTTGTTGACAACTTCAACCTCTGTGCTTGCTGAAATTGAGCCTAGTTTGACTTGATGGATGCACATAACACAAATTAAGCACCTCCCTTCTTGCTGTATTAACAAAACTAACAATATTAGTGGTACGCACTCACAAACATAACTACCTCACATTTTAATGCTGCCATAACCTTTTCCCTGACAAGTCAGCCGAATGAATGTGCCTCATTGCACCGATGTAATGCTGCTTCGAGGGGATGGGACTCTATTTATTGATTGAGAAGTAATGACTAACTTTGTCGATAAGGGTCCTCTATTCCATGCGTTATTTCTTTCCCCTATTCTCTTCCTATCTATACCTATCCAAATAATTTTAGGTACTAATTGATTCTCTCTGAGAACTACAGAGAATTCCTTGGTCAAGTATGAGGAGTTCAACACTTAACGTCTGCATCAATACTCTTGAGAAACTTTGTGCATAACATCCTCCTGAATGATCCTGTAGTCCTAGCTTTGTCGTTTTGTAGTTTTGCCGATCTATTCCGACACCACCACTGCCATCATTCCAGAATCATGGGAGGCTTGTACTTCCATCACTGGTGCCTCTCTCCATGTCCAGGACACCTAATCTACATCGACAGATGCTGTGTCACCCCTCCAGCACCCAAATGAGACATCACAGCTCATTACTGGTTTTGTGAGAAATTTCCTGATTGTGCTTGTGAGAACCAAGATATGATCTGGTACATCTTTTATTACTGTTTCCCATTAATTAAGTATATCAACAAAATTAAGGTTCTCATCCTCCTCATCGTTCTCAGATTTAACATGCTAGCAAATCCTAATGAGAACAGTCTGAATGTCAGTGATGGCAGTGATGAGAGCAGGGAATTATGGGAAGTGTAGTCCGGGAAAGATGACAGGGGAAGAAACACAGGCCAGACAACAGTGGATTGTGACACTCTTCTGGAAATTGATGGTTTAAAAGAATTGTCACTTATCTCCCCCTATTAACTCTAATGGTATATAAGAACTGCTTATCCAGATTCAATTATCCCACCGAGAGATGTTAAATTTGGGGCATTGAAAGATCAAAATTGGATCTGTGGAATTGTGTTACTATACCCTTCATATTTATTACATCTTATTCTAAGACTGGGCACATCTTAGAAAAATATTCTCCCAAAGCTCAAAACAAGATTAAGCCTAGATGTGAGTTATACAGAACACATTTGAGAATTTCACCTGAAGTGAAAACTTTAGAAGGGATTTTCCCTTGGTATGGAACAATCCACAATGCTTATCTGATTGATAATATTAGCCTTGAATTGGAACATTTTTGTAGAGTATGCAATTTGATGACAGATGAATTTAAAAAGACTAGTTGCTCTGCAGAACAGAGCTGCCCTTGATTACCTCCTAGCTAAAGAAGGAGTATGTGCTATAATTGGAGAACAGTGCTGTACATTCATTCCTGACCATACTGATAATATGACTGATGTTCGGCAACATATGATTGCCCTCAGAAATGAAATTGACCAACACATGAAGGGATTCTCTAGTGACAATGACCTTGATTTATTTTCCTGGGTGGGTAAAGCATTATGAAATGCTGCCTGGAATACTTAAAAAAACTGGGTCAGCAATTGCTTTAATTTTTGGTTTGGTATTTCTCCTGTATGCTGGTACTCGCATTGGTATGTATCTCTATGCTAAGATGTTTAAGAAAAAGCATGGTGCTTATGCACTTCCTGAAAATAGAGTCAAGAGGGTATAAATACCTTAACTGATTTTGATTGTCAGACTAACATCTCAACCCCCTAGCTCTTTGCATCTCCAACTCTGAGGCCTCATCTTGACTCTTTGTACTTTAACTTTTTTCCATTTACTTATTTATTAGACAAAGACAAGTCTTTGTATTGTTAGGTTTATTCCAGGATATATCTAATTAACATTTTATAATCAAACATTACTTTCTGTATTATTACATTTATTCTCATTATTTCATATTTTATTCATTTATTAATTTAATTTATATTAATTGTTATTAATTCTACAAATCATCTGATTTATTGAAATTATTTCCATCTGCTGGATCTCACTGCATCAATATATATTAATACATATATATTGCTTGTTCCTAGAACACAGTTCTACAAAAAAACAATTGTTAGCTGAAAACCACCCTTCATTATATAGTTGACCCTTTGTGTGGCCAGCGTTGTTTTATTGTATTCTCTTGTTTCCTGACAGCTATAGCAAAAATATTTAATGATATTTAATGTTAAATTATATAAAAATGATAGTTTGGAGGAAAAAACTATATTATTTAAAACCAACATATAAAACCACTACTTACCCGTGTAAAACTAGCCCCGGTTTCCCCTACATAATAGCCTTCCAAGAACTAAATGCATCCTACACCGAGCATTCATGGAAACAATCACATAATATTAACTGGTGTAGGATATAAAGAGAACACTTAGAGCACCAAAATGGGGTTAGTAAGTCAGAATATTAGTTTTGGCAGCTTTTCTCTGTGTTATTTCAGTTCAGATTTATGAGAAAAACTGACATCTAAATGGCAAATGACACCATCAGTGCCATTTTGATGTGCTGAATTACTCAAGCATACCCTCTGTAAATGTCCCCATCAAGTCTGCAATATTAGAGCAATTCAGAAGCTAATTTAACACCACTCAGTTGCTATAATGGTGTTAATGGAAGACTATCAAATATGTAGCAATGTGAAACATTAGCAAGCAGATTCAGAAATATTTGGGAGCGAATGCATTTACACAACAAATAGATCATACTTATTGTGCATCAAAAAATGTAATTCACCCTCATAAATGATACATTGTTATATAAAATGTATAGAGAGGGGTTGTATTCACAGCATCAAGAGCTTTCCATGGCCAGGTCCTCAAGTGACGTTAATGGTTCTGAGTGGATTTAGAGAGTCCTATCCAGTGAAGTGCTGCTTGTTATCTTGTTTGTGTATAAATACCATGTCCATATGTATTTCCCTGTTCATTGTGCCCATTACACCCCCTTTTAGTTCTGTACTATACATCTTTTCTTTAAAAAAAAAACATCTCTCTGATACCCAATGCACACATATACTACATGGGCACAAGTATGTGGAGTCCACTTAAATAATGAGTTTGGCTACTTCAACATACTGCCATCTGGAACTTTTCAGTAGAATGGAGTGTACCTTTTCCAGTTCCAGCATGACAATGCCCTGTGCACAAAGTGACGTCTGTAAATGATTTACTGAGTGTGGTGTGGAAGAACTTATCTGGCCTGCCCAAAGTTTCCAGTGGAAATCTAGTGGAAAACCTTCCCAGAAAAGGAGGTTGTTACAGCAGCAAAGGGAGGGCCAACTCCCTATTAATGCCAATGGTTTTGGAATTAAATATTCAACAAGCACATATGGGTATGGTGTATATATGTCGGTTTGTTTCTGTGTGTCTCCCTCGTGTTGTTGCAGGTGCAGGGTTAATCATTTGGCTGCATTGCTCAGCAATGCTCATTGCAAGCCGCTGCTTGATTAGCTCAGCCCCCCTGCACACTATTAGCAGTCCTTTTGTGTGAGTTCAGTATTGGATCATTCATGTGTTGTGTGCTTTGTTACACATGTTTCTAGTCTGGATATTTTTTCCTATTTTCCTGTGCTCCAGCCATTTCCATCTCCTCCATTCACCAGATCACTCACCTCTGTTTCTCTTTGCTACTGGCAGCAACTTTCCAGTTGCTGCCATCTCACACCACTCCTGCTGCAGAAATCTCAGTCAGAGTCCTCCACTATCATCTTCACCCACCTCATCTCTGGACTCTGTTTCTCTTTGCTACTGGCGGCAACTTTCCAGTTGCTGCCATCTCACACCACTCCTGCTGCAGAAATTTCAGTCAGAGTCCTCCACTATCATCTTCACCCACCTCATCTCTGGACTGATCCATTGTTGTGCTACTTTTCCATCCTAATTTTTCATCAGTTACCTGAACTTCTCATTCACTTAACAATGTTATTTTTTACTCCTGCATCTGGGTCCTATTTTACCTTGACAGTAAATTAAATTAATAGATAATGCAGTGTATATATGCAATAAATGTGGAACAAATTATATATACACAATTTATTTCATGATTTGGCACTTTCTTAAAGGCGCTATATGTAATATTTTTACTGTACTAAATCATAAAATTACCATAATATGTCATTAGAGAATTAGGATACATGCTAAATTGAAATACTGGCTTCTCTGATAACAATGCTACAGCCAGTATACTCTACATTGACGTTTCCATTCCAGGCCGGAATTTCTGTTTATGTTTTGGCCTGTGTGATCTGCCCACTGCACACTCACCAATAGTATTTTGACACCACCAGGTTGCCAGATTTGAACAAATTTGCAGGCAAACAACACTGCATGCTGCAGCCATGGAAATCAGCAAACAAACTGGATCAGAAATAACAGATTCCACCTGACCTAAAAAGCCTCACCATCCATCTAAAAACCCCTATGACCAGAGGCATAGAAAAACAAGAATAAATATTGGAGATGCTTTGGAAGATGGAGAAAGCTTAAAGCCCAGAAATACTTTAAAACGGATGCTGAGTTGGCTAATTTGCATGTCGAGTCTGGGGCAGGGCAGACAACTTTCCAATATTTAGAATTTGCACTGCTGTACCCATTTCAAATGCTTTTTGTCAATCTTGCATATAGCACAGTAGAGTTTACTGTTATGTTCGGGTCATATTTGTCTAATTTAAGAGTTAAAAACAGCAAAAAATTGTGATCTTGCACTTGGTCAAAATGACTATGGATTCTCCACAACAATTAATAAATGAATAAAGTATAAAAAAAGTTGGCTATTACATTTTTTTATGATACTTGTTTATGTTTTTCAGGGTGTTGTTTTTGGTGATTATTAGCGTATTACTAGGTGGTTGCAATGGCATTACTGTTGTTGCAAGATGTTTGCTTACTGGTTCAAAAGAGTCAAAAGAGACCATTGCCTCAAGTCTCTATGACATCCTGAATCCTATGTGTGGGGACCTTTTCAATGGAAGTCTCTGGGATTTTTCCACAAATTTTTCATCTGACCGGCAGACATTTATATTTTGAAATAAAAAAGTTTTTGAATAAAAAACATCATATTTGCTTCAAACATACATTTCAGAAGTATGCTAATTATCATCTTTTATTACTCAAATGAAGGGTTTACTGTACTGTAAAAGCTGCTGAATTCACTCTACAAGGTATTTTTTTGACCTGAAAAAAATTGTTGTTTGAAATTAAAACAAAAAATGCCCCACTCACACAGAAATTCTGAATGTTAAGGTTTAATATCCTGAAATGTAACATGTTGTCTACAACTGTGATAAACAAATCATAAGAGGGCATTCAGAGTCAAATGCTAACAAAAGCAATCAGACAGCACCACATCCAAATTAAAATACCTCTTAAGACCCACTGAGCTCTCAGCATTTTAAAGTAATTATCTCATCACGCTTGGCTGCACATAACCTCAGGCATGCCTGAGAGTAAAACATTATTGATCTCAGCATTTAAGAGGAGAAAACACGAAAATCATAACTGATGGAAGTATCCTTTGAGCCTTCACTTGTATCTTTTCATTGGGTCTAAAATAATAGATCAACATGCTCATAAATGAAGCTGCTTTAAATAATATTAATAATAAAAACACATTTACAGTAGAATGCTCACTCAAAATAGTCTGGTGGAAACAGAGAAATTAAAGATAATGTGCACCCCTAGTGTTGCTGCAGTGGCAAAGGGGGTAACAACAGTTTGGATGTGTTTTGATTGCTCCTTTTGTCACACTTTTTCCCATCCTGTTTTCCATCACCACATGTATTATTTAATTTAATTCTACTTATAATAATAATTAAAAATGAATATAATGGTTAATTTGCAGTGATTTGGTAACGTTGAAGGCCAGAGAGTTGAGAGAAAGATTTGATCCTGGTAAAATTACCAATGGTTTTACTATGGTAATATTGTAGTAACCATGGTTTTGGAAGAAACCGTGGTTTTAATGCAATTAACCATTGTGTTACTACAATAATATGGTGTTAATATAGTAACCACATTTAATTTTGTGGTTATTATGATTTTACTACAAGTAGTATGGTGATACTACGAATGGCGACTGTAGTAGTAAAACCATGGTCCATTTTTGCAAGGGTAGGTTAGAGTTAGGTTGTAAGTAGGAGTATAGAGGTTGGTGTAGGGTGTCTGAAGGACTTTAAATAAACACAATAAACACGCTGCAGCGATGCCCCTATACTGTATGTTAGTATTAATTTAGGGGTGCAAAATAAGCATCTAACACTATTTACACTTAATGCAAAGAAGAAGCATTTTGTTGGATGTAAATTGCATCTATTTCTATCTGTTGATAGTGCAAAAAGCCTCTGCCTTATAATATATTTTTGAGGATTTTAAATTTGGGTGGGAACACACAGTGTCTAGATTATTAATATTAAAGGAATAATTACCACAAAATGTACATTTTCCTCACCCCTATGTTGCTCCAAGTGTGTTTGTTGTTCTTTTTTTGTTTGTGGAACAAAAAGTTTTTTGAAAAATCTTTATCAATCAACTATTTCCAAACAATATTGTCATTTAAAATTAGTGGGTGCAACATCATTGATGCCAAACATTTTATAATTCTGGATCAGTAAACAGCTTAAATTTCAAACTGTTCCAACAAAAAGATTTCGTATGACTTCCTAAGACTTTGCACACTAAACATACAGTATATGGGCAACCTTTATGGAGGAACCTGCTTCGTTTCAGTCCTTTTTTAGAGTTTTATCAAACACTTCACCACTATGAACTGTAATGGTATGGAAAGTGCTGTGTAAATATTCTTCAAAAATTCTCCTTTTGTGTTCCATGGAATAATTAACAGAATATGACATTATTCTGAGTAAATAATGACAGAATTAAAAATTCTGGCCGAACTATTCCTAGTTTGCAGAATTAAATCATGATCACTGAGCCGAGAGAGAGAGAGAGAGAGAGAGAGAGAGAGAGAGAGAGAGAGAGAGAGAGAGAGAGAGAGAGAGAGAGAGAGAGAGAGAGAGAGAGAGAGACACTGTCTTATTATGTAATGGAGCTTTTGAGGCTGGATGCATTTTCTCCTGACAAAGTAAAGCAAGCCAAAGTACACAAAGTGCTGCAAGCGCTATCAATGAAAAGGCATCTGAAAAGGTTCTGACAAAGTATTAAATATTTTAACCTCTGCTGTTGAGTGTGATCTTGCCTTGGGTGCCAAATTGTAAAAGACTGGACTTATATGGTTTACTCTGGTTATGAGAGTATTTTAATGAACTAACTTCAATGAAGTGCCCTGTTTAGATATTACTGGCAGCCAAATAATCTTGTATTTATGTTGCTTTTCTGCACTCATTGTGACCCATTCAACTTATTTTTTTCTTAGCTGTTATTGCTCCAATTTTCATTTAACAAGTAATATTCAATTGCATCATCACAATTTTCTTCATTTAACCATACATTAAGGTGACTTGTGTCTTTTTTTTCTTCCTGACATTCAAATACTTTTCCTTTCCCTTTTTAATATACAGCCTGATGGAGGTGAAGACATATCGAAGAGTGTTTATTTTTTTATTTTTTGCATGGCTCCAGGATAAATTGAATTTTTATTGTATTATTTTACATGAGCATGAGGGTATGGAAGGATTTTTTTGTTGATGTTTAACTTGCAAGGACAATTCAAAATCCACACATTTGCAAAGATATAGTGCTAAAGACTCAAGCGCAGCCAACAGGAAAATGATAAAAAAATTACAATTCTGTTTAATCACCCTCATGTCATTTCAACTCCTATATCTTTATGCAGAACACAAAAATGCGGAATTTAAAAAGAATGTACCATTTGCTGATTTTGAATTAGTAACTAGTGATTGACATATATATCGCAGACACCGATAAATTGACTTATATTTGTTATTTGTAAATTGGCGGCCAATTTGGCAGACCTGTTTCTCAAGCCTTGATGGTGCAGATAAACGTCTGCTTCAGTGAAAATGGCCAATCACAGTTCTTTTTGCTGTTAGGTGCGATTGTGTTACCACAATAATAGACCAGCGTGCACAGTCTCAATTAAATAGCCCAAGATATCTAAACTTTGACTGATGCGGTTGAGGTGTTTCATTCATTCTTTCTCTCTCTCTCTCTCTCTCTCTCTCTCTCTCTCTCTTCTCAACAGTTCCCTGTAACTGCTAACTTACTTGTGTAATGATAAAAAGGCAAACATCTATAAAACTTTGATCAAATATCATCTGCAAATATGCAGATATCTCATTTAAACAGATTTTATTCACAAATCTCACAAAACCTGCACAAATCCGTCTTTTCCCCACAGAGCGCTAATTGCCTGGATAAAAACTGTGTCCCTCTGACTCACGAATGTTGCCAGACAGTAAGTTCAGACACTCCAAGCAGGAGATCCGGGCAAAGTAAACTGGAAGAGGTCAGATCCGCATGACAGTTAGAAAGTAATGTGACAAGGAGGAGGCTGGGGCCGGGCCATGAGTGCGCACATCCGGCCCCCAGTAGGGCTAATCAGCCGAGGATTAGGATAAAGTGGAACTGGATGTGGATGCGGCAGTTCGGTAGAGAGAGAGCCACATACAGCTGTCGTGTTTGTGTTTTGTGTCTTTTTGTTTAAGTTTTCAATAAAATATTACTTAAACGCTTCGTTCTGTTCCCGCCTCCTCTTCCCCTCCCGGATGGCGGCCGTTCGTCTGTGTCCAGGGGCCGGCAGTGACTCCTCCATCCCGCGGCTGCTCCTTTGGGAGGAAGGCAGAGGTGAAGACTCCATGACATCGCCTCACTCCTCCTTCCTGGGTTTCAGCACCAATGTAACAGTATAAAGATGGGCAAGGAGAAGGTGGGAACCAGGCGAAGCATCAAAATAATATTTTCATGAAAACTTAAACAAAAATAAACAAAACACAAACACGGCAGCTGCGTGTGGCTCTCTCTCTCTCCCGAACTGCCGCATCCGACTTGGCTTTATCCCTCTCCTCGGCTGATTAGCCTGATTGGGGTTTGGCCATACACATTCATGACCTGGCCCCGCCTTCCTCCTTGTCACAAGAAACTTCAAAGTAACAGTGCTTCATGTACGTTATACAGTAAGTAAATGTCATACTGTGCATTGTATGTGAATTAGTTTATAATGTATGTGAAAATGCGATTGCTAATGCTCACATAACATCTGTAGTTGCTGGACAACTGTGTGCGCTGTTGTTATTCTTCCTAATGTATTACAATTTATTTATGTGCAAACAATTACTAAATGGGAACACTTAACCAGGAGAATCTAAAATCTTACAGTTAAAATGTTAAAGCTTTGTGTTTGAGTATATATAATGCTAAATAAAAGTTCATAATTTTTTTTAGACAATTTATCTATATACAATTTACTAATATATTAAATTGTCTGATATATTGGCATCATATTGGCCACATACTGTCTGGATATCGACATCTGCAATAAAAACAAAAACTATTGGTTGACCTCTAATAGGGACTCACTTTAAAGCTTAAAAAGACCCAGCATTTTCATAAAAATAGTCCATGCAACTCATGCATCATATTGCATTCGTCTTCGAAAGGCATTCACAAACTTGCTTTCGGTGTGAGTAATGAACTTACTTCTCGCAACCATACTTGAACATTAAACGGACGTCAAGATTTTGACTTTATAATAACTGAAACTTCAGTTGTTTCTCACCAAAACCTATTGTATGCCCTCAGATATCTTGAAATATGATGCATGAGCTGCATGGACTGTGAACGTATATATCTGAAAATGATGGTGTATTTGTTTTCATGTGACGCAGTCATGTGATCTATCCAGTCAAAACAATTAAGATGGCGGATCATGTTATAGCGGCAATGTTGTACTTGATACTCACTTTGAAAGCATTGTTAAAAAATAAATGTTACTTTGTACAAACATCACACTGTGTTCCTTCAAAGGCAAAGGGAAGTTTACTCAGAATTGGTGTCCAGCGACGTAACATGAGGACAATTGCCTTTCAGACTGTACATACATAGGGGATTTTCTACATACAAGCATTTTCATATTCAGTTTCAGAGTGGACGAGCAACTTTTGGAAAACGCTTGAAAACGCTAGTGTGAACGGAGAGCATTTTGAAACGAAAACGCCATTTTCAAATGTATCCGGATTAATGTAGACGTTGCCTTACAAAATCATATTGTGGAGGTGGTGGTGTGGTTGAGTGATGTTCTGCGGAGAGTGAGGTCGGGAGAGGGATGTTGTAAGAATCATCACCTAGCAGTGCTTATTTGTAACAACTGTTTCTCATTGCAGTGAGAGCTTGAGAGGGGTTTTAAGAGCATCCCAGAGAACAAGAAGGGAGAGAGAGCTCCACTCATGCTCAGACGTAGGATCTGTCGGAACGACACCAAGAATGAGTGTGTTTATTTTCTGTTTGAGTGAAATAAAAGAAACCTTCTGAACTCGCTGCCTCCTGCTTCTTCCTTACACCCAAACCAAAAGCTCTCACAGTGGTGCAAACCCGGGAGCTTTGGAGGAAGAAGTGTCACCATGAAATCCTCACACCTGGCCGAGATCTTCCAAGCCCTCACCAGTATTCAGGAGATCCATCATAATGCCCTTCTCTCCAGACAGGCAAGTCTTTTGCAGCCTGGTAGCCCAAGAGTGGTCCACCGCCCCAGCCCCGGTCTTTATCTTGAGCGGTACAGCTGCGCCTTGCCTTTTCAGCTGGAGTTGCACTTACTGCCCTCTGTTGACCAAGAAGGTGAATATTCCTTATTATGGTCCAGAGGCATGATTATATGTCAACATTTTTTAATGAGTTATTTTTTATATAATTAATCACACTGAATTAACACTTTAAATCGACAGCCCTACTTTTCTGTAATGTTTCCCTTTCCTTTCCCTATGAGCTACTTATGTGCTATTTCTTTATCACTCTCTTCTTTTTCACTTCAATTAATCTCCAGAAATTTTATAAGAGTCAAGATCCTGCAATATGGTATGCATTCCACATCCATGATAGAAAAGGATTATACCCTGCTAGCTATATTTAGAGCTGCCTAGAAGTTTACAACTTCACAACTTGCTCGCACCTCTCAGCAGCAAACTGTAACTGTGGTGAATTTTAAAGGCTGGTTAATCCTTTTAAATCTCTGTCACATCCGATACACTGAGGTGCCCGCTGAAAAAAAAGTCTGGCTTTCAGAATTGTGTCTGCGCCCAAAGACAGCCTGTGTAGGGAATCTATGCTTATGCTGCCTTGGCAGAGATAAACCAAACACTTCGAGGCCTTCATGAGGGATTATGGTGTGACAGTGCCTGGCAGCTTTGACCAGGGGACCTCACCTTGAGAGAGGAGCATTCAGCAGGGGTTCAAATGTTCTATCTGGGCCACTATGGAATTAGCATGTGAGACAGGACCGAAAGGATTCTGAATACAACGACACACCCATTTTGCATGGAAGGATTTCCTGATGGCTTAAATGGCTGAACCTTGGATAAGCGATTAGTGTGAGAGAGTGGCATTAATAATTTCTTGATGTCTACATCAAAAAGGGTCATCAAACTACAAATGCAATGGTATCTTGTGATGTTAGCATGTTTTAACAGTAGCATGCATAGTCTACATACAGTCTTGCAATTATACAGTGGCCCCAAAAAGTGGCATCTGCAATCAAGAGCTCTTCTAAAACTAAGTAATTTTCTTTGCCCACAACATTATCCACTACATTTGACAACCAGAAAGTTTCCAAATACTTTTTGTCTTCAGTTTAGCAAATTAATTTAAATATAATTTAATTAGGGCTGGGAAATTTAACACATTAATTTCTGAGATTTATAGTTAAATGTTTAATGCGCTAAAAATATTATCGGCATTAATGCAGCAGTATTCACTTTTTTCACTTCCTGAAACTTCACTTATGTTTTCCCCCACTTCCTGTGGCTAACACTGGCATATATACATTTCCAGGACTGCACATCCTAGCACAGAAACTGATTGTGTGAAGCAGTGCATGCTTATTCATTAGACTCCACAATAATAATAATAATAAAAAAAAAAATGTTTAACATATTAATAAAATGTCACCCTTATGCCATGCGTATGACATCCATTCTTTTGAAGAACACAAATTAAGATTTTTAGAAGAATATTTTAGCTCTGTAGACCACAATTTTGATTATCCAAAAAGCACATAAAGGCAGCATAAAAGACTCTTCAGAAGTGATATGATAGATGTGCGTGAGAAACAATATTTGTCATTTTTTGCTAGACAGCAGCGGGCGACATGCAGAGAAGAATATGAATCACCAAAAATACAAGAAGTAGAATGTGAAAATGATCTTTTTCTCTGTTTCTCATCCACACGTATCACATCGCTTCTGAAGATACTGATTTAACCACTGCAGTCTTATGGATTACTTAAATGCTGAGTTATGTGATTTTGTTTAGCTTTAAAATGTTGCCACCCATTCACTTGCATTGTATGGACCAAAAGAGCTGTGAAATTCTTCTAAAAATCTTAATTTGAGTTCAGCAGATGAAATAAAGTCATATACATCTGGTGTGGCACGAGGGTGAGTAAATAATGAGAATTATCATTTTTGGGTGAACTATGCCTTTACGTGCTCTTGTCAGATCTGGATGAAGAGAGGTTTGGAAACATTTTGAGTAATTATTACAGTGAAAACAGGAAAATGTCCCACATGGACATTATATATAATGCTGAAATATAAACCAAAGCAAGATTTTATTCATGTTTACTTAAGCTATTTCATAGCTTGAAAGTCCTGTGTGGATTCTTATTACAGTGTCGTAAGTATTTAGATCATTAGTTCTGTACAGCAGTACTGCCACTTTCTAAACGTAGAGTATGCAGCCTGGGTAGGTCACACACCTTGGTCGTGGAACACTCGCTGTGTCTGAAATCGCCCCCTATTCACTATATAGTGCACTTTTTTGGGTGTCTGCAATTTTATAGGAGTGTCTGAATTCTGAGTGAGCCATTCATTCCCTACATTTGTTCACTCATTATTACCCACAATGCACTATAATTTCGAATGTATATTTGATGTACACTCGACAACTGTTAATTGCCCACAATCCACCATGGGGAAGATGTACGAGCTGGGAGTTTACTGCTTCCTTCACTCCTGCAATATTTTATTTTCGATACATCTGACACGAATGCCCCCTTGGTCCCACTCACTCAGAGCTTGGGGGCGTTGCTCGCTCTACCCAACCCGTCACAGTGGCTGATCAAGACCGTCTGACTTGACTACGTGACTACGTGATTCAGTTCTCCAGGTGCCCGCCCAGGTTCAGCGGCATCCGCTTCACCTCAGTGAGGGGCGAGAACGCCACTGCCTTGTGCACGGAGATCACATACCTTCTACGGAAGGAATCTCCTCAGCACAAAACCTGTATGAGTAGTTGCAAGCCTGCTCCTTTTATACCCATATGTCCGGGGGAGTGGCATGCAAATTCCACTCGCCAATTCCCATTGGCATTTTCTCAAAGGTCAAAGGTGTTTGGGGCTCCCAAGGGTGACTCCTATTGTCACTACATCGACACGTCTCGATCCCTCCATCAGGGAACAGAGGATACGAAAGTAATCAGGACGTTTTCTTTGCATTATTCGAGGTCTAAAAACACGGTATTGTTTTTGTTATTTTGACCAGTTGTCATTTTCTGCAAATAAATGTTCTAAATGACAATATTTTTATTTGAAATTTGGGAGAAATTTTGTCAGTACTTTATAGAATAATCAAAGATTTTAATTTTACTCAAACACATACCTATAAATATTAAATCCAGAGAAACTGATAATTTTGCAGTGGTCTCTTAATTGTTTCCAGAGCTGTATATGCATATACATATAACGGCTTTGACGCCATGCTAAAAGAGCTAAAATAGGTCAAATATGACTGAAAGTCCCCTTGGATGATGGTGGGGATTTTACAGTAAAGATATTTTTTTTAAAAAATATGCAGAACACTACATTTATTGCACTTGTTGCAAAGCTTTCATCTCACTGTTTTCATCGCTCTCAGATTTTGAGATAGAATGCCGGTGCCATTTTCAGCCACTTTGAGAGGAGGAAATACAGAAAATTTGACAAGTGGTGGTATGTTGTCCAGAATTCCATGGAAAATATTGGAGATGGCAAGTTTGTACTTGAGAAAATAATAACAAATAATAAGATATTGAGGTTTTTTTTCCTCATGACGGACATGACGGAAACAAGGGCTTAAATACACAAGGGAAAACTAGAAACACCTGGGGAAACAATCAGGGCATGAGAAACAATCAGGGGAAAACCAATCAAAAAACAGAACTACAAAGGACTACACAAACCAAACAGGAAACAGGAACTGAACAGGAAACTTCAACATAAAAGCACAAAACAAAAGACAACAGAGAACATGACAACTACAAAGGACTACCAAAACCAAACAAGAAACAGGAACTAAACAGGAAACTTCAACATAAAAGCACAAAAACAAAAGACAACAGAGAACATGACAGTGGCCTTCAGATATAAGATTTTACTGACCACAAGAGCACTTGTCCATTATAAATGACAGTTACCTCAAGGTTTATGACCTGAAATGAAAAATAAAAACCCAGTGGTATTGATCTGTATCATAGGGGTTTCTCTCTTAATGTGAACATCATAATTTTATCACAACACAAATTCCTCATGTCCACATTGTCACTCTAGGGCAGAGGTTCTCAAATGGTTAGCAGATAGGGTTGCGGGATAAAACAATATTCATGCATTTGATATCCATGAAAAGGTATGTCCAACCATTTATATGCAGTTTGTAGTAATAATATATATGTTATATAAAGGACATTTTGACAGTTTTGTGCAATACATTTTTTTTTTTTTTTTGGGTCGCAATTTGATGTCCAATGTAAAATCTGTCAAAAAAAGAAAAGAATAAGAAAAGAGTACATAAATGTAGTTCGCCATTGCTTTGTATAGATGACGAACCTATGTGGCCCTCTAAAAGCTGCACATCCAGTACACCTTTGATGTGACTGTCTTTAAAGTGATGCACTTGTGTCGAGGACCCTTTATTTACCACTGTCAATTTTTTTAATGTTTTTATTAGCTAACACCTTGTCCTAAACATGTTATAAAGCAACAAGCATTAAAAGCTCTTTTTGCCACGAACATTTTGTTGATCAATTGGTTTCTATTTCTGTGCCATTGCACTGGGTCACTATGATTAAACAGCAAATCAACATAAGCTTCCAAAAGTTAATGTATCCTGAAAACAAGCCCATTCTGCTGAATTACTGACAACCGACATCCCCCATGCAACATTTCTGCATCAATTCAAAAGTGAACACATTAGCTTCTAATGCTACTGATTGTGCTTTTTGCAAGCAACCCTCGAGACATGGATTCTGATCCTGTGGGAACCAGGAAGTAATCATGTTCAAATAATTTTTACTCTACTAGGAGTGGAGTTAGAGTTGGAGTTTGAGTTAGGGGTAGAGTTATTAAAATATACATTCCTGTTGACTGTATTACATCCTTTACAACTAAAATACAACTTGCTTTTGGCCCCACTCTGTGGACAATTCACCTAGAAACAGGAGCTTAAACATGCCCATATGTTAAACAACACTTCCACCAGTGGTGGCAGTGATTCGAATTTCAATAAGCACAGACCGATTCCACTTCCTTTTTCTACTTACTGTTACCTAATTCAGTGTGATAAGACTCGTAGCCCCACCCACAGTGAAATCTCATTGGTCCACTACACAGAACTGAAGAATAAACATTAAATATCTTCTGATTGCCTGTAATTGTGTCACATTGTGCAGAAGTTTTGCATTCAGTTTGACAGACAAATTGCTTGTCGCTGGAAACAATTTGCTTGTCTTATACCACCTAGTTAGGACACAGTGTGACATATTTTCTGCCCAACGGAAATTTGTTTAAAATGAACAAACCCCAGACATTTTGTTTTAAACCTGAACAAATTAGTGTTCATAGACAACTTTCAGAGTGACCTTCACAGCACATGCACATACATCCACAAACTGCAATTCACCCACTCACTCAACTGCTCTACATTACTGTCAGTTCAGTTGTTAAATTAAAAGTCAACCGTATTCGCACTCGTTACTCGGAATCACTCTTGACAGAAGCAGATAAGAAGAGGAGGTAGGTGAGGCATAATTTGTGGCTGATTCAATAACAGAGGCATTTTCTTTGCAGTTGCAGCCAGAGGTGGGAAACAATCAGTCTTCGCTTTGACATTCTTGGTAAAAGCATCGATTGGAAGGGGGCGTGAGGTTCAGCAATGTGTAAGAACCATATCATATGCCTGCCATATCACTCCTACACCATATCAGACCTTTCTCCATCCCATTCATTTGTAGGGGGAGTCAAAAATCAATGGCCATTACAAATCCTTGCAATTATCTGCCCCCAGGCCATTTAGATCGGCCATTATTTTTTGTTTGTTCAGCAAATTACAAGACAGTCTGCCTGTTGTGGGGTTCGAGAATCTGATAGAGGTTCATTGGAAGCTCTAGTTCCCTGTCTGTCACTCATTTGACAGTGTGTCGATGTAGTGACACTAGGTGTTTGCTCTTGAGAGCCCCAAACCCATTTCCTTTATTCAGAAAAGGCCTATGAAAATTAGTGAGTGGAATTTTCATGCTGCTCTCTTCCCCAGACATATGGGTATAAAAGGAGATGGGATGCACCACCCATTCAGAATTATTCTTCAGAGCACATGTGCATGTTTGTCCTGTCACCTTGCTGTCTGCTGCTGGAATTACGGCACATATCAGCGGTCGAGTGTTGTGCTTCCCCTGGGCACTTCGGCGGCTGAGTACGCAGGTGTATTTTCTCTAAAGAGCTTGCACAAATGCGAAATGTCTTTTCGCCTTTGTGTTACTGGGTGTGGCCGCTATCTCTTCCCACCGGATGGCCACGAAATCTTGAGTGCTTGGGTTGCCAGCACGATGAGGCAGCATTTGTGGAGGGGTCATTTTCTCACTGTTAGAACATGGCCATGAGAACTTTGCAGTCGAGGCTCTCTTCCTTTTTTGTGAAGCAGAGAGCCACTGTGGCTGGTTCCCAATCCGGTCCATTCAGGTCAAGTACGTGTTGGTCCAGACGGACAACACAGTGATCGTGGCGTATATGAACCGCCAGAACGGTGTCTGCTCATGTCGCATATCACAACTTGCCCGTCGCCTCCTCCTATGGAGTTAGCAGACGTTGAAGTCTCTGCGAGCCACTCACCTCCCGGGCATCCTCAACCATTAAGCGGATGTGCTCTCACGACAGGTAATGCTCCGCAAACAGTTGAGACTCCAACCCCACTCAGTCCAGCTAATTTAGGAGAGATTCAGGGAGGCGGAGGTGGAACTGTTTGCCTTCTGAGTGTCCTCTCATTACCTCCTTTGGTATTTCCTGTCCGAGGCTCCCCTCGGCGTGGATGCCTTTGTGCACAGCTAGCATCGGGGGCTGCACAAGTACGCGTTTCCCTCAGTGAGCCTCATTGCATAGACATTGTGCAAATTCAGGGAGGATGGGAAGCAAGTCCTGATGGTAGCACCATACTGGCCGAACTGGACATGGTTCTCAGACTGGTGCATTTCTCTGAGGCAGGACCTTCTCACTCAGGGGCAGGGCATGCTCCGGCACCCATGGCCAGATCTCTGGAACCTCCACTTCTGGCTCCTGGACATGACACATAAGCTCTATATGCTCTGAAGTGGCATCTCTTTGCAAATTGGTGTTCTTCCAGTGGGGAAGATTCACAGAGATGTGTGGTCGGGTCTGTGTTGTCCTTTCTACAGGAGGAGCTGGAGAGGTGTACATGGCTGCTATAACATCGTATCATGATACACTGGATAGGAGAGACTCACGGTGGCAGGATATTGAATCCTTCTAGGCTGCACCTGATACCTCCTACCTGCCATACAGAGAGCCCCTTTGGAGCCCCTGGAGCAGGCCAATCTCAGCAGACAGACCTACTGGTGGCGCTCATTTCTATCAAGAGGGTTGGGGACCACAGGCACACTCTGTCACCACCGAATGCCTGGAGTTCAGGCCGGCACACTCTCACGTGATCTTGAGACCCTGGCCCGGTTACGTGCCCAAAGTTCCCACCACTCCCTATTTCAAGGTGATAATGTGCCATAACTTATCTTATCCACAACAGTTCCCCACAACTGGTGAACACTGGATGCCTCTTTAATTTGTTAAGCACTACTCGGTGACGAACTCAGTGGAGGAGTAACGCCGCTAGGCCCAGTACTCTTGGTATGCCCCTTTTCAAATAAGCCCGCTTACTTGGGCTCAGTGCTCCATACGTGGTGATTCCCCCTTGGTAATCCTTGATTATGCATTTCGACTGTTCAGTTTGCCTTCAGGTGAACCCAGTTTTTTCGCCTTGGCCACTGTTGCTGTGTAGCCTCTCCGTAGATAGGGTCCTCCCAGTGGTTTTATTCCATATGTGAATTTCCCTGTCAGTATGTCCATGTGAGGTATTCTCCATATGTTAACCTCCCTCCTGTAGGATGTGGCCTCATTAGTGCTCTCCCTCCTGTAGAGTAAAGAGCACTTCCCCAGCACTATTCTAGCAGGTACTCGGTGGGAAATTGCTTTATACAAAAATCAGGAAAGGCCACCGCCTGTAGCCTCCTTGGGTAAGTGCATCGTCCTACCCTTAACAGGACCAGGTAGTTGCCTTACCTAACTAGCTGGAAGGTCACAATGTGGTCGAGCGCTCGCTGTGAGGCATGCTGCAGCTTGCCTGTGTCTGCTCCTCCGTACCTCGTGACACGGCTCAGCACCTGCGGTGTTTCGTATAGGAACCCCTAGTGTAACTACATTGATACAATGTCGAGTGAGTGACAGACAGCGAAAAACTTGGTTACTGATGTAACCTCTGTTCCCTGATGGAGGGAATGAGACTTTGTGTCCCTCCTGCCAGGTGCTGAACCGACCGCTGACATGTCCGGGACTCTCTCGGCTCTTCAGCAAAAATCTGAATGAGTGGTGCACGCCATCTCCTTATATTCCCGTATGTCTGGGGCGGAGAGCGGCATACATTTCCACTTGCAAATTTTCATTGGACTTTTCTGAATAAAGCAAAGGTGATTGGGGCTCACAAGAGCGAACTGCTAGTGTCACTACATCGACACAAGGTCTCATTCTCTCCATCAGGGAACAGAGCTTACATCGGTAACCAAGACGTTTCTTTTTTGTTTAGTAAGGTGGTTTGACGTCCTTTGACGTCATCATGAAAGTTATGGGACATGTTTTCTCATTCCTTTTAAAAGTAGATGAGCCTATTTGCATTGATATTCTAAAAATACATTTATATGGCTAGTTGTATTTCATTATTTGCATTTAGGATTAATTTTTCTGCTGTCAGAATGATATCAGAACCCATTTGAACACTTGTGTTACTGAAATTAGATATGCTATAAAAAAAGTTCAGATCACCTTAAAGAAAATCTGATAATTGTGTTTTCTTTTTATAATTAGTCTTACTCACCCTCTCATGTGATATCCACAATGGCTCTCGAGGTCATTCCACAGCATCTCTATTGGGTTAAGGTCTGGGCTCTGACTGGGCCACTCCAAAATGTGAATTTTCTTTTTTGAAGCCATTCTGTAGTGGATTTATTTTGATGTTCAGTGTCATTGTCCTGCTGTATCACTTTTACTGAGCTTACATTTTTTGTGAGTAAAAATGAATTCCCAAGTTTATCAAAATGTCCTACAGGATAATGTCAGGGTGGCTGACATTATCCTGTAGGACATCTTGATAAACTTGGTAATTCATTTTTACCCACAATGATGGCAAGGGTCCAGGCCTCCAAGCAGCAAAGCAGCCCCAAATCATGTTGGTATACTGATTTTCTTTCCTCTGTTCTTCAAAATATAATCAAATGTTCCTTTACAGATGCAACTGCATTGATATGCACTTCAGCAATGAGCACATGACAGTGTATCGTTGTACTGATATTTTGAACACAGCCCTAGTTATGACATGACTGGTGCAAGAACTCGAGAACACATTGAGTCATAGTTTATTATGAAAGATCAAATTATAGAGTACTTGTTGAAAGTCTACAAGAAAACTACAAGACAGCTTTAAAGATACAAACACACAAGCAACAGACTTTTATATTGTTTTGTATAGTAATTAATATTCCCAGAGAGAACAATTAGCTGTATAGAGAAATACTAATCTACTAATTTCTTGTTGTGAATCACCATTACATCTCCCTGTGAGAGCACTTTTTATGACAATATGTATTTGTGTGCCTGTCAGTTATCATATACAGTAGTGTGAAAAATACATGTGCTGTCATGTTTATTCTGTTGGTTCATGTTTACATGTTTTTATTTTGAAAATGGGTCATGACCGAAAGAACTAGGTCGCAAGTACAAGTGGCCAAAATGGGTTTCCTCAGAAAGGTGGCGGGCTTCTCCCTTAGAGATAGGGTGAGGAGCTCTGTTATCCGGGAGGAGCTCAGAGTAGAGCCATTGCTCCTTTGCGTTGAAAGGAGCCAGTTGAGGTGGTTTGGGCTCTGGTAAGGATGCCCCCTGGGCGCCTCCCTAGGGAGGTGTTTCAGGCACGTCCAGCTGGGAGGAGGCCTCGGGGAAGACCCAGGACTAGGAGGAGAGATTACATCTCCACACTGGCCTGGGAACGCCTCGGGGTCCCCCAGTCAGAGCTGGTTAATGTGGCTCGGGATAGGGAAGTTTGGGGCCCCCTGCTGGAGCTGCTGCCCCCGTGACCCGACTTCGGATAAGCGGTTGAAGAAGGATGGATGGATATTTTGAAAATCTAGTTCCTGTTTTAAGTCATGTGATTCCTGTTTCCCTCATGTGATCTTGTCATGTGTTTCTCCTATTCATGTGTCTTGTTTTCATTGGTTTATTGGTTGATAACTTTGTTATTAGTCTTGTCTTTTCATTGGTTTTAGTTCATTTAATCTTGTTATCTTGTTTATAGTTTAGTCTTGTGATTGGTTGTCTTGTTTACTTGTTAACCATGCCCTTGTATTTAAGCCCTCGTGTTTGCCAGTGTCAGTCATCAGGCATTGTTAATGTAACTTTGTTGTTTTGTTCATGTCAAGACAAGTCAAGTTTATGTCTAGTCTAGTCAAGACAATGTAAGTTTTGTAAAATCTAGTTTTAGTCATATCTAGTTCATGTTTATGTTAAGTACACATTTGTAGTCAGGGTTTTGGGATTCCACGTTTGCAAAGGAAACTGCACTTGGGTTCATCCCTTCACCATCGTCTCTTCATCAGCCTGTTGCCAGCATCGTTCCATGTGCATACATCACAGTTGCATATACAGCAGTGCAACAACAACAATTATACTGTATAAATGGCAACATTGCCTTGAGGGAATATCTGTTGTTTGTGATAAAACAACATGCAATGTTACTCATGAGGCTTGTTTACCAGCACTTATTAGCATATAACATGGTAGGAATATTTCCCATACCATTAAATTCAAAAGCCTTGTGATTGTGCGTAATGCAAAACGTCTCATTAGAAACCGACCCAATTCCTGGGAATCTCACATTAATCCTAAAAAAGTCAGAAATTACAAAAGTGAATAAAGTGAGATCGAAGACCACAAAGAGTGGAAAAACTGAGTTCAGATTGCATAAATTTCCTTGGGGACATGTCAATTTACGATGGGATTTGGCCTGTTCAGTGCAGGATGAGACTGATTTGCTGGCAGATTATTATAAATTCCTATAATCTTCCTCTGGGGAAGGCACTAGTGCATTGTGTGCACACAAAGAAATAGAGTGTACTGGGCATGAAGCATTATGATTTTTTTTTGTGTTAAACATCCAGGAAGGAAAAAGCCTGTGAAATAGCTTGTTGAATAAGGACAGAGTTCAGATGATATAACAGCTCTCACACAACAAACCAGTAAAGATAATGGCAAATATGGAACAAAGTGCAGTGGACAGTTATATTATTGTAAAGAATACGTAAATGTTAAGGATGTGAAGATAATTTTACAAAAAGCTAATTCACCTCATATAGGATATTTTTTCATTGACTACAGTTTGAGATGAAAGTAAATACATCAAATATATATGTATTTATTTTGTACGAAATGCAAGATGTTTTTCTTAATTTATCCTAAATTTGTATGAACATCATAAAAATGTTCTTAAATAATGTCAAAATTCAAGTTCCCCGTCTGTCGCTCACTTCGACGTTGTGTCGAAGAAGCGACACTAGGGGTCTCTCTTAAGCGCCGAATATGCCTCTGATGCATGAAAAAAGGCCAATGAGAAGTTGGCAGATAGTATTTGCATACCCTGCCCCCGGACATAGGGGTATAAAGGCGAGGAAATACTATGAGTTCATTCAGAAATTTTCTTCGGAGCCTTGGTCGTCTCAGCAGTCAGCTGCGAGTTACACACCTGTTCATGTTCTTCTGACGCTTTGCTTGCTGTTGAATCTACGGCGCACATCAGCAGCATTTCTCCTTCTCTGCACGGCAGAGCAGTTTGCCTCTGGGCACTTCGACAGCTCAAAATTAAAAGAGTTTTAATTCTTAAAAGAGTGATATTCTCTGTAAAAGAGTATTTTCCTCTAAAAGAGCAATACACAGCGGCGTTGAACGTCCTTTACAGGACGCATCTTTATAAAGATGCCATTCCACCCCTGTGTAGTTCCTGGATGCGGTAGAGTGCTCTCAGCTTCAGACGGCCACAGGCGTTGTCTCGTGTTTCTGGGTTGTGATCACACCGAGGCAGCGTTTGTGAATGGCTCATGCTCTCACTGCGAGAGCATGACCATGTCAGCGTTGTGGTCTCGGCTCGCTTTCAACAGAAAGCATGCCACTCCATCCGCCCCCCGCATTGCTCCTTCTTCCCACGGGATTGAGGACAATGCCGCTGGTGCTGGAGGCGATCTGGGGACAGCAGCGGGTGCCTCATGGCCAGCCTGCATATCCTCTAGAGCTAGAAGTGGATGAACTCGCCGCTGCACCTAGTCGGGGCTGCGGTACCCACATTCTCAATAACAGAGCTATTTCCTTTGTCTCTGTGTCACCTGGCCAGCAAATGCCGTTCTAACGGCACTCTGCTGCCACACCTCAACAGTCCGCTGGATGCGGACCCTCCACCCTCAGCCCCACGACTGTTCCCCGGCTGGCCGGTTCGGGCGAGTCCAGAGGATGCCTCTACCAGCCCTCCTCCTCAGTCATGAACCCGTCCAGCATCTAGATTGGTACGCAGCTGTAGACCTGAAGGACGCGTACTTCCACGTCTCAATATTGCCTCGACACCGACCCTTCCTTCGGTTCGCGTTTGAAGGCCAGGCGTATCAGTACAAGGTCCTCCCCTTCGGTATGTCTCTGTCCCCTCGCATCTTCACAAGTTGCAGAGGCAGCCCTTGCCCCGCTCCGAGAGTCCAGCATCCGCATAATCAATTACCTCGACGACTGGCTCATACTGGCCCACTCCCGAGAGTTATTATGTGCTCACAGAGACAAGGTTCTCAGGCACCTCAGCCGTTTGGGGCTTCAGATCAACTGGGAAAAGAGCAAGCTCATCCCGGTTCAGAGCATCTCTTTTCTCGGCATGGAGTTAGACTCGGTCTCAATGTCGGCACGACTCACCAACGACTGTGCTCAGTGTTGAAATGCCTCGCCTCCTTCAGGCCGGGGCACAGCGGTTCTATTAAAACTTTTCCAGATGCATATGGGTTGATGCATGTGAGACCGCTTCAGCACTGGCTTCAGACTCGAGTCCCGAGACGAGCATGGTGCCACGGCATGCACTGTGTGATAGTCACCCCCGCCTGCCGCCGATAAATTCAAACCCTGGACAGACCTCTGCTTTCTTCGGGCAGGAGTACCCTTGCAGCAGGTGTCCCGATGCATCCTGGTCACGACCGACGCCTCCAAATTGGGTCTCTGGGTAAGAACGACTTAGTCATAAGGTTCCTAAGAGGTGCCCGGAGGTTAAATCCCTCCCGGCCAAGCCTGTTCCCCTCCTGGGATCTCTCGGTGCTCCTTGCTGGTCTTCAGAGATCCCCCCTTCGAGCCACTAGAATCAGCCGGACTCAGGGCCCTCTCTCTAAAGATGGCCTTGCTGATTGCACTCACCTCTATCAAGAGGGTCAGGGACCTGCAAGCGTTCTCTGTCAGCGACACTTGCCTGGAGTTTGGTCTGGCAGACACACATGTGATCCTAAGACCGCGACTGGGCTATGTGCCCAAGGTTCCTTCCACACCCTTTAGAGACCAGGTAGTGAACCTGCAAGCACTGCCCCGGGAGGCGTTCTGAGCAGCTCTTTGTCAGCTTTGGCGGACTGCGGAAAGGGAATGCTGTCTCCAAACAGAGGCTCTCCAACTGGCTGGTGGACGCCGTCCTGTTGGCCTACCACACCCAGGACGTGCCCCCCCCCCCCCCCCCCCCCTTGTTGCTCTGAGCACACTCAACAAGGAGTGTTGCATCCTCGTGGGCACTGGCTAGAGGCACCTCTCTGGCAGACATATGCAGAGCTGCGGGTTGGGCAACACCCAATACCTTTGCGAGGTTTTACAACCTCAGGGTTGAGTCAGTCTCATCCCGTGTTTTCTCAGGTCCGAGCCGGTAGAACTTGGTACACGCTGACGGTCTGACCGGGTGAATCGCTTGCGCCCAGCACCCTTTCCCTCGGCCAAGAGGGGATCCCACTCACTCGGCTCCCTGGATGACTCCTCCCTAGCCCTGTGGGTCCGCAATTCAGTGGAGGAATTCACCGACCCAATCCACTGCGGGTATCTCGAATATACCCTGCACTGGGAATGGTGCTCCACAGATCAGGCCTCCTACCCGGACTCCTCCTGTGTGTGTTTTCCGTGGTACGGTCCCCTTTCGAGCGGACTCCCTTAGGCAGTTCCCACAGCCCTCCGGTAGCCGTGTTGTAGCAACTCCCCCCTCCTCGAGGCTGGATCTACCACCGTGCCATTCTTTCCCACATGTGACCGAAGAGGCCCATGTGATGTATTTTGCGATGTTACCTCCCCCTTCCTGGGCAGGTGTGGTCTCCACAGGGTCTTTTCCCTCTGAAAGAATAGGAAAATGCATAAGACCCCATTCCCACGATGCAATAAGGGCCCCATCCGTTTGGCTCTATGAGAGAAACATAGAGAGAAAAGAGGCCTGGCTCAGGTTGGCAAGCATCGCTTTGTTCCCCTGCTTGGGTAACTAGAAGGATTCCGACGTCTTTTAAGGGGCATTGGGGAAGGATACGTGCAGTCTGACACAGCTGGTTGTCCTGGCTTGTGAAATACCTGCCCGCTCCTGTGTCAGCAGTACACGTACATGGCTCAGCGCATGGCGTGATTTGAAGAGGACCCCTAGTGTCGCTTCTTCGACACGACGTCGAAGTGAGCGACAGACGGGGAACGTCTAGGTTACGTATGTAACCTCCGTTCCCTGATGGAGGGAATGAGATGTTGTGTCCTCCCGGCCAGGTTGCTGAGCCGAGCCACTGAGGTGGCCGGACACTCCCGGCCCCTCCCGGCCCCTCAGATACATCCTGAATGAACTCATAGTATTTCCTCGCCTTTATACCTGTATGTTTGGGGGCGGGGTATGCAAATACTGTCTGCCAACTTCTCATTGGCCTTTTTTTCATGCATCAGAGGCATATTTGGCACTCAAGAGAGAGACCCCTAGTGTCGCTTCTTCGACACAAAGTCTTGTTCCCTCCATCAGGGATACGTAATCTAGACGTATCTTTTTTTTAGCTTTAAATCCATGTCTATTAGTTTTAAAGCCATTTATATGCCAGATAACTTCAAAAAGTTGACAAAATTAACCTTTAGCAGATAAAAAGATTTAAAATTATATAGTCTTTTTATTCTGGGAGAACAGATCAAAAATTCTGATGACTCATCTTTCACAACACAGATTATTGCCCAACCAAATGCTCTCTTTAATTAGAATGTCCCTCCCATACCCAGGGTTGGGGAGTAACAGAATACATATAATGCGAGTAGCAAATCATGGTTCAAGACTGTGACATACGTAAAGCCTATTGGCCATTTGTAGAGCCCATTTATATGACCCACCCAATCTTACAATTTCAAAAGGAAATGTGCAATTGTCACTGATTCTGCTCGCCCCGCTCCGAACGGGACTCGAATCATTGTCTCCGGCATGGGAGGCGGGTACGCTACATGGAGGTTAAAGCCTCTAGTGTCAGTTGCAAGTGCACCTCTTGAGGTTAGGAGAGTGAGGTTTACACACCGCACAGCTATCTACCAGCTGGCTCCCATTACACAATGTAATGGATTACATGTAATATGGATCATGTAATTAGATTTCAAAAATCTAGTACTTGTTATTACATTACATTTTAAAATGTGCATAATAACATTACAATTACTTTTTTATGGATTACATAATTATCATATGAATAAATTACCAATCAGGCAACAGCAATAGCTAGAAACTAATTCAAACATTTAATTTCAAAGCAATATAAAAATCCTAAAAAAAAGTCTAAATAACAACAATTATCTTTATAAAATACCTGCGTGCTATCATTGTTCAGTTTGATTACATGTTTATTAATATTTAATGAAAGCAGTGTTCATTTAATACACTTAGAATTAATGATTACATTTATCCAAACATCCTGTCAGGAGTCTGGTTTTGTTTCTCTGCCTGTCTCTCTCTCTCTCTTTCTCGTGTGCTCTCGCACAGCTGAACCCATTCGCAATCAGCATTCACTCTCTTGCTCTTCTCACACCTGTCTCCCTTTTGCCCTGATTTTCTGGCTATTTAGACCTCAGGTTCTTTTCCCTTCTTGTTGGTTTATTGTTGGTTCGTTCTGTTCCGTTATTGATGCCAGTATATCATTACTACTCATTTTATCCTGTGTGTACTCATATGTCAGATGAGTTTCTGCTCCAGCGATCCTGTGTCGAGTCTCATTCTCTGTGCTGCGGTATCTGCCTGGTGGAGTCTGCACCTGCCTATTTCAGCGAGCTCTACCTGACCGTTTACCTGCAACGTTCACCTGCCTGGTTTCTGTCTGGGACCGTTTTTCCTGTTCTGCATTCGCCAAGACGGCCTGTGATCGGCAGACAGCCTGTGTTGCTATTTATTCAGCCTGTGTTGCTATTAATTTCATTTCTTCATTAAATCGTTAACCAGCTTTCGCTTGTGGGTCTATTTGTGAACTGTCACAGAATAAACCAACCATGACGGACCCAGCGAACGATACAACCATCCGCTCGGCTGTTGAACTACAGGGAGCTTTGCTGGGCAGACATTCCGAGGAATTATCCGCCGCCAAGCATGCCGTGGATTCTCTCGTTGCCCAGGTGTCGGATCTCACTGGACAGCTTCATCACCTGCGCCTGGACCAGTTCTCTTCTGAGTCGCGACACACCTCCGAGCCTCGCATCAATAATCCTCCCTGCTACTCCGGTGAGCCCACTGAATGCCGTGCATTTCTTACCCAGTGTGAGGTGATATTTTCTCTTCAGCCGGTCACGTATGCATCCGACCGGGCCAAGGTTGCGTTTGTGGTGTCCCTTCTCACTAGTCGAGCCCGAGAATGGGGAACGGCTGTCTGGGAGTCAAGAGCTGTTTGCTGTGACCAGTTTGATTCATTCAAGAAGGAGATGTTGAAGGTTTTCGACCGTTCTGTCTTCGGGCGCGAGGCTTCTCGTCAGTTGGCTGCACTTCGTCAAGGAAGACGCTCCGCTGCTGATTTCGCCATCGAATTTAAGACTCTATCTGCTACCTGCGAATGGAATGAGGCAGCGCTCACGGCACACTTTCTGGAGGGCTTGAACGAGGAGCTTAAGGATGAGATTTTTGCTTGAGAGTTTCCTTCAAGTCTGGATGAATTGGTTGAATTGGCCATCCGTTTAGACAACCGTTTAGATTTACGCCGTCGTGCTCGCTCTGACGTCACGGGATTCCGGGGAGCCCCTTCCTCTCAGATTGCGTCACCCGAACCTCATCCTGAACCTGAACCCATGCAGCTTGGAAGAATACACCTCTCCTCCACTGAACGCCAGCGCCGTATTCGAGAGCGGTTATGCCTTTATTGCGGTGGCACGGGTCACTTTGCTGCCACATGTCCGGTAAAAGAGAGAGCTCGCCAGTAGTTAGGGGAATATTGGCGAGCGCTACCCCAATATCCCCATCCTTCAGTTCTCGCTCCACGATTTCAGCCGTCCTTCGCTGGGGCACCACTTCTGTTGTCTGCTCTGCTCTCATTGACTCCGGGGCTGAGGGGAATTTTGTTGATGAGAGGTGGGCTATTGAACATGGTTTGCCCCTTCATGAGTTAAAGGACTCACCCACAGCCCTCGCCCTGGATGGCCGCGTTCTTTCCAGTATTCACCTGGCTACTGCCCTGGTGAGTCTCACCACGTCTGGCAACCACCAAGAGAGGATTTCTTTTTTTGTTTTTCAGTCTCCTATGGCCCCCATAGTCCTAGGGCACCCATGGCTTACTAAGCACAATCCACATGTTAACTGGTCTGATAGTTCTATTGTTTCTTGGAGCTTGCCTTGTCATACCAATTGTCTTGTCTCTGCTGTTCCCTCTGTTTCTTCTTTGTCTGTTTTTCAGGAGGAGTCGATCGTTTTATCCGGGGTTCCGGAGGAATATCACGATCTGCGAGCAGTGTTCAGTCGATCCCGGGCCGCTTCTCTCCCTCCCCATCGTCCTTATGATTGTAGTATCGACCTTCTCCCTGGCGCCACCCCCCCTCGCGGGCGTTTGTATTCTCTATCCGCTCCTGAACGTGAGGCGCTTGAGAAGTACCTCGACACTTCACTCATGGCCGGCACCATCGTTCCTTCCTCCTCCCCCGCCGGTGCGGGATTTTTCTTCGTGAAGAAGAAGGACGGTTCTTTGCGTCCCTGCATCGATTATCGTGGGTTGAATGACATCACCATTAAGAACCGGTATCCTTTACCATTGATGTCATCGGCTTTCGAGATCCTGCAGGGGGCAAAGATTTTCACGAAGTTAGATCTCCGTAACGCGTACCACTTAGTGCGCATCAAGGAGGGGGATGAGTGGAAGACGGCGTTTAATACTCCGTTGGGGCACTTTGAATATCGGGTTTTACCGTTCGGGCTGGTAAACGCCCCAGCCGTTTTTCAAGCGCTCATAAACGACGTTTTAAGAGACATGCTCAACATTTTCGTCTTTGTGTACTTGGATGATATTCTAATTTTTTCTCCATCACTCCAGGTACACACCCAACATGTGCGCCGTGTTCTACTGCAGTTATTAGAGAATCGCCTCTATGTTAAGGCCGAGAAATGCGCGTTTCACGTCCAGTCTGTTACTTTTCTTGGTTTGGTCGTATCCGCAGAGGGCATAAGCATGGACCTCTCCAAGGTTCAGGCGGTCACCGACTGGCCTGTTCCCGAGTCTCGCTCGGCGCTTCGGCGTTTTTTGGGGTTTGCTAACTTTTATCGCCGTTTTATTCGAAATTTTAGTCAGGTTGCCGCCCCTTTGACTGCGCTCACGTCCGCTAAGTGTCGTTTTGCCTGGTCCGAGGCTGCGCAATGTGCGTTTGAGCGTCTTAAGAGTTTGTTCACATCCGCCCCCATTCTGATTTCGCCTGATCCTAAGAACCAATTCATCGTTGAGGTGGACGCGTCTGACGTCGGGGTGGGAGCGGTTCTCTCACAGCGCTCCGCTCTTGATCACAAGGTTCATCCATGCGCATTTTACTCTCATCGACTCTCGTCTGCCGAACGTAATTATGATGTGGGCAACCGGGAGCTTTTAGCCATTCGACTGGCCCTGGAGGAGTGGCGCCATTGGTTGGAGGGATCCTCCTGTCCGTTTATTGTCTGGACCGATCACCGTAATCTAGAGTATATCCGATCCGCTAAGAGGCTTAACTCTAGACAGGCTCGTTGGGCTCTTTTTTTTGGGCGTTTCAATTTTACCATCTCTTACCGTCCCGGGTCAAGGAACATTAAGCCTGACGCTCTTTCTCGCCAGTTTTCCTCCTCCGAGGGTCGACCTTCCACTGAGACCATCCTGCCTGAGGGATGTGTGGTTGGGTCCGTCACCTGGGGGGTGGAACAGCTGGTGCGAAAGGCTCCCCGTGGGTGTCCTGAGGGGATGCTATTTGTCTCCAAGTCCGCTCGTCCGGCTGTCCTTCGTTGGGGTCATTCGTCTAAATTGGTCGCTCATCCGGGGGTGGGTCGTACTTTGGCAGCTGTCCGCCAGCGATTCTGGTGGCCTGCCATGGATCGTGAGGTACGCCGATTTGTTGCGTCATGTTCTGTCTGTGCTCAGCAGAAGTCCAGTAATTCGCCCCCCGATGGTCTGCTTCGCCCCCTCCCTATTCCCTCCCGGCCTTGGTCCCATATTGCCCTGGACTTCGTCACGGGGCTTCCCCCCTCCAGCGGCAATACGGTGATTCTCACTGTTGTTGATCGGTTCTCTAAAGCGGTTCACTTCATTCCACTCCCCAAGCTTCCGTCGGCTAAAGAGACTGCGCGGACGGTTGTGGACCACGTCTTTAGAATTCACGGTCTTCCTTCTGATGTTGTTTCGGACAGGGGACCCCAGTTTGTCTCTAACTTTTGGAGGGAATTCTGCAGACAGATTGGCGCTACCGCCAGTTTGTCTTCAGGGTTTCACCCACAGAGTAATGGACAAGCTGAGCGCGCCAATCAGGACCTCGGTCGGATGCTTCGCTGTTTGGCGGCTCGTAACCCCACCTCCTGGTGCGAACAATTGACATGGGCTGAGTACGCTCATAATTCTCTGCCGTCGTCGTCCACTGGACTTTCCCCGTTTTCTTGTTGTCTGGGCTACCAGCCACCTCTGTTCCCCTCTCAGGAACCGGAGGTCGCCGTCCCATCGGTCCAGGCCTTTATTCAGCGCTGTCGTCGCACTTGGTGGAGGGTGAGGTCAGCTCTGTGCCGTACCAGAGCACGCACTCGTCGTTTCGCCAATCGTCACCGTTCCAAGGCTCCCAGGTATGTGTGTGGGCAAAGAGTTTGGCTTTCCACACGTAATTTACCCCTTCAGGCACCCGCTCGGAAACTGGCTCCCCGTTTCGTCGGACCTTATGCCATCACTAGGGTTATCAGTCCGGCGGCTGTACGGCTCAGGTTACCACACTCTCTCAGACGTGTCCATCCTGTTTTTCATGTCTCGTGTATTAAACCTGCACTCCGCCTCCGTTCTGCTCCCCTCCCTCCCCCTCCCCTGGCTCTTGCTGCTAACCCCCCTGTCTTTAAGGTTAAGAGGCTGCTGGACGTCCGACCCCGGGGTCGGGGTTTTCAATATCTTGTCGATTGGGAGGGATACGGCCCGGAGGAGAGGAGCTGGGTACCAGGAAGGGATGTGCTGGACCGCTCGCTTATCGACGATTTCCTCCGCTCCCGTCAATCCTCCTCGGGGGCGCCTGGGGGCGCCCGTTAGGGAGGGGGTACTGTCAGGAGTCTGGTTTTGTTTCTCTGCCTGTCTCTCTCTCTCTCTTTCTCGTGCGCTCTCGCACAGCTGAACCCATTCGCAATCAGCATTCACTCTCTTGCTCTTCTCACACCTGTCTCCCTTTTGCCCTGATTTTCTGGCTATTTAGACCTCAGGTTATTTTCCCTTCTTGTTGGTTTATTGTTGGTTCGTTCTGTTCCGTTATTGATGCCAGTATATCATTACTACTCATTTTATCCTGTGTGTACTCATATGTCAGATGAGTTTCTGCTCCAGCGATCCTGTGTCGAGTCTCATTCTCTGTGCTGCGGTATCTGCCTGGTGGAGTCTGCACCTGCCTATTTCAGCGAGCTCTACCTGACCGTTTACCTGCAACGTTCACCTGCCTGGTTTCTGTCTGGGACCGTTTTTCCTGTTCTGCATTCGCCAAGACGGCCTGTGATCGGCAGACAGCCTGTGTTGCTATTTATTCAGCCTGTGTTGCTATTAATTTCATTTCTTCATTAAATCGTTAACCAGCTTTCGCTTGTGGGTCTATTTGTGAACTGTCACACATCCAATGAGTATTTAAAAAATAATAAGATTATATTACCTCAAAAGTGTAATCTAAAATATAACATCAATGATTTCCATTTTAGTCATGTCATTTGTAAACATTACTGTATTAGATTCCAGAAGTAATATACCCAACATCAGAAATTTAAAACAGGAAAATAATCTTTGCAAAACTAATCAAGATTTATTTTTATCTATTTGTATTTATTTATTTTCTAAATTAAATTACCACCTGTGTTTGTGTATGGGATGAAGTTTTTGAAGTTTTTGTTTCTCCATTTATATCCATTTTATCTGATCTAAGAAATAAACAGAAACAGGATAGCTATATGTTTCACTATCACTGAACTGCAGCGTGAAGGAATTGATTCAACAGAGCACAATAACTTTAACATAGTCTCAAGATCAATATCTTTTGCTCACACAAGCATAAAAAGGTTCTTGGTGAGTTAAAAAAAGATTCAAAAACAAAATGTTCCTCAAGAGACTACTCCAAATGTTTTAAACACTTGTCAAAAAGCACTTCAATCAAACCATCCATCCCCTCATAGTTCTAAATACCATGATTTGTTAACACCTCATGAGTGACTTGACACAGTGAAGATGGAAATCCTTATTCAGTTTCTTACTGCATACCAAGATGTGTTTTTTATGCAAGTGATAATAGTGTCTAAATGAAATGCGTGATTAACTGTCCCAATCCCATTTCATTCAAAAATCTCTACTTCACCCTCCATTTACTCGCTGGTTTCATCTAATAATATATTTTGTCAAGTCCTCAATTTTCTGGTACTTGACATCTACAATGGCATAGATTTTTTAAAGGCCTCATCTGCATGAATTCAATAACTCAGCTAATTGTCCAAGCTTTCGTGCAGGGATTGATTTGTCTGTTTCAACACTGATAACACAAGTAATTATCTCCACTCTTTGAAGCCATGTCTCTGTGGCTACTTCTGGATTGAAGCATGATTTATATTCAATATGATGCAAAGGTACTGCAGGAAGCTCGGCGGTCTGAGATGTGATTTCTAAAAGGAGGAATTGCAATTAAATTTCTACAGTCAAGGAAGAATTATAGATCCAAAAGCTGAATTTGACTTGATACAGATGACAATTTTAAAAGGGATCATATTATGATGTATCATTTATATATGACATAAGGTATACCACTCAACCATATATGTACTGTGTATGTTTGTGTGTGTCTGTGTGTGTGTGTGTGTGTGTGTGTGTGTATATATATATACTATATATAAACACTTGTTTTGACAATAAAAACTCTGCCAGTACAGTAAGACAAAATACACATTTTAAAAATACATTCTATGAAAAACTTATATATCTTATGCTGTATTGTTTCTAAAACAAGATCAATCAAATTGATCTTGTTTTAAGAATTTTTAGATATTTTTACAGGAAAACAATACAAAAATAATTATCAAGTGTACGATTTTTGCCCTAATATCAAATTTCCCTATCAAAAAGCTACACTTTGATGCTGCGCTGATTTAGCGCTTTGGGAACGTCTTTAGGCGTGACCAGCTTTGAATATGTGTGCAACACGTCAGTGAAATTGACCAAATTTATAGCCTCCGCCGGTGTCATCATCAGGATGCGCCGGTAAAAGGGCTATAAATAGATGCGCCACAGGTGCATCGTCAGATCTTTTGTCTTCAGATCATTTTGTGTGTGTTGTGCTTCTTGACTGTCAGAACTTTCTACTTTCCTTTGTTAGGCAGTGTGCAGAAACCTTTCTCTTTTCTTAAAAAAAAAAGAAGAAGAATGACTGATAAACAAAGCAAGTGGTGTGTGTTCCCATGTTTATGCTCTATGGCTGAGAGGGACACACACCAGTTTTGTTTTGTGTGTTTGGGGGAAGAGCATGCTGCTCTTGCGTTGGGGCAGGTTGGGTGCGAGCATTGCGATCTGTTCTCAGACAAAATGCTTCACACTCGTCTTGCTTACTTCCGAGAGACAGCTCCCAATCTTCCATCGTGGGGCTCTCGTATGGATCTGGCTGAGAAGCGAGAGATGGGTCCGTCCCTATCACTCGCTCTCTCCCCAGATCCAGCTGGTCCTTCCAGTGATCCTGAAGCATGCTCTGGCACCTTTCGGTTCATGAGGGGTCCCCCTTGAATCTATTGAGTCTGCGGACTTCGAGCTACCCACCTCTGAGCATTCCGCGCATGATAATAAAGTGAATTACTTGAGGTGGTTACTCGTGCAGTGGCCAGGCTTCAATTAGACTGGCCACATGAACAAGAGACCCCCAAGCGCTCAAAACTGGAGGACAGATTTCTGTCTGGTGGCCAAAGGAAGGGAACACTTCATCAGTCCCTTCCCTTCTTTGATGACCTCCATGACGAGCTCTCTAGTTCATGGAGGAAACATTATACTTCTACTTGCGGGGAAGGCTTACCAGGCAGCAGGTCAGGCTGGTGCTGCCCTGCACACTATGGCAGTGTTACAGGTGTACCAGGCTGACCTGTTGAAGTACCTGAGTGCGGGCACCATGGTCGACGAAGAGGCTTTCTCAGAGCTTCGTTGAGCAACAGATCTGTCTCTCCACGCGACCTAGCAGATGGCTCGCGCCATTGGCCGGTCTGTGGCTGCCTTGGTCAGCACTGAGAGACACTTATGGCTCAACCTGTTGGGCATCAGAGATAAGGACAAAGTTTTCCTCCTCAATGCCCCAGTTTCACCTTCTGGCTTATTTGGTGATGCTATGAATTCAAGAGTCATGAAGAGCAGATTTACTGTCCAGACAGAAAATACTGACGGGGGAGTGGAAACTCCACCCCCAAATCTGGTTGAGATTTTACAGAGCAGAAGAGGACCTCTTCACCTCCCAACAGACAGCGCAATGTCTCCTCTACTTCTCTCTGAGTCACCCATTCCCCCTGGGTCTGGACGCGATGGCACATACATGGCCCAGAATGTGCCTGTATACGTTTCCTCCAGTTTTTCTGCTCCCGGGAGTCTTGGCCAGAGTTCGCCAGCAAGGGTCCCGCTGGCCGAACAGGGTACGGTTCTCGGAAATAATGTCTCTACTCGATGGCTTGCCTTGGCCTATTCCGGACAGGAGGGACATTCTGTCTCAGGCACAGGGGACATTATTTCATCCCCGGCCCGAGCTGTGGAACCTTCATGTTTGGCCCCTGAAGGGTACCAACTGAGGGACATTGGGCTTTCACCTGAAGTTATTGAGACCATTCTAAGTGCTAGGGCTCCCTCTACTAGAAGAAGTTATACCAATAAATGGGGCATCTTTGATGCAGGCACATGCCCCGCCACTCTCAGGGTTTATGTGGCCGCTCTATCAACTTGCCACACCTTGATTGACGGGATGCCTTTGGGGAAACATCCCCTGCTCACTTGCTTCATTCATGGAGTCATGTGTTTGAAACCTCCTGCTAGGACCAGGATCCCTTCATGGGACTTAGCAATAGTCCTTGAAGGTCTGGTTCAGACCCCTTTTGAACCTCTACAGGCTCTGTCCGTCTTGCCATACTGCTTAGATTTTGCCCCAGGAATGGCTAAAGAAATATTGCACCCTCACCCTGACTACCTGCCTAAAGCTTTGGCCAGAGGTGTCCCTCTGCAAAATGTTTGTAATGCGGTAGGCTGGTCTTCTCCACATACATACATAAGATTCTATAGTTTGGATGTTCATGCTACTCCGGGATCCTATGTCCTTGAATCTACATCACAAGCTCATGTCTGAGACCTCTTGTGCTCTTGTGAGCACAACTAAACAACCGTAAGGGGTCCGGACATCCACAGTGCGGCAGCAAGGGTATTCTTGTTCCCAAAGTGCTAAATCAGTGCAGCATCAAAGTGTAGCTTTTTGATAGCTGTATCCTCTGTTCCCTGATAAAAGCGGAACTAGATGCTGCGCTTCACTGCCGCACTGAGGATGCCCCAGGACTGCACCTATGGCGCATCTATTTATAGCCCCTTTACCGATGCAGCATCTCGTTCCACTTTTATCAGTCAAGTCAAGTCAAGTGGTTTTTATTGTCGGTCAACCATATACAGTTAGTACTGTACATAGTGAAATGAGAAAACGTTCCTCCAGGATCATGGTGCTACATAAACAACATAGGACAAACAAAGAACCACATGAGACTACAAAGACTAAATAACATACCTTTATAAAGTGCACGTGCAAACGTGTGCAAAAAGTACGGGACAGTACAATAAATTACTAAAAATGTACAGGACAATAGGCACAGTGAGTGACAGTGCAGCACCGACCAATACACAGTAGTGAAAAAAGATGATAGTTTCCATAAATGCCAAATGTAAACATAACGTACTATGAGATCTATGCACATAGCAGTTATTGAGGTAGCAGCCAGGTATAAAGTGACAATAATTAAAGTGCAACTCAGGACATGTGTGTGTGTGTGTGTGTGTGTGTGTGTGTGTGTGTCAGTCCAGTCTCTGAGTATTGAGGAGTATGATTGCTTGGGGGAAGTAGCTGTTAGACAGTCTGGCCGTGAGTGCCCGAATGCTTCAGTACCTCTTGCCAGACGGCAGGAGGGTGAAGAGTTTGTGTGAGGGGTGTGTGGGTTCATCCACAATGCTGGTTGCTTTGCGGATGCAGTGTTTTTTTGTAAATGTCTTTGATGCAGGGAAGAGAGACCCCGATGATCTTCTCAGCTGTCCTCACTATCCTCTGCAGGGCTTTGCGTTCCGAAACGGTGAAAGTCCCAAACCAGGCAGAGATGCATATGCTCAGGATGCTCTCAATAGTCCCTCTATAGAATGTAGTGAGGATGGGGGGTGGGAGATGTGCTTTCCTCAGCCTTCGAAGAAAGTAGAGATGCTGCTGGGCTTTCTTGGTAATAGAGCTGGTGTTGAGGTACCAGGTGAGTTTCTCCGCCAGGTGAACACCAAGGAATTTGGTGCTCTTGACGATCTCCACAGAGGAGCCGTCGATATTCAGCAGATCTCCTAAAGTAAACATCCATCTCTTTTGTTTTGTCCACATTCAGAGACAGGTTGTTAGCTCTACACCAGTCTGTTAGCCGCTGCACCTCCTCTCTGTATGATGACTCGTCATTCTTGCTGATGAGACCCACCACGGACATGTCATCGGCAAACTTATTGATGTGGTTCGAGCTGTGCATTGCTGCATAGTCAAGAGTTAGCAGAGTTCACAGCAGTGGACAGAGCACACAGCCCTGGGGGGCCCCTAGTGCTCAGAGTGGTGGTGGTGGAGATGGAGATGCTGTTCCCGATCCAGACTGACTGAGGTCTCCTAGTCAGGAAGTCCAGGATCCAGTTGCAGAGGGAGATGTCCAGGCCCAGCAGGTTCAGCTTTCCAATCAGGTGCTGAGGAATTATTGTGTTGAATGCTGAGCTGAAGTCTATGAACAGCATTCGAACGTATGAGTCATTTTTATCTAGGTTGGCGAGGGCCAGATGGAGGGTGGTGGCAATGGCGTCGTCTGTTGAACGGTTTTCCTCACATCAGCCGTGGTAAGACAGAGCACCTGGTCGTTGGGAGGAGGGGTGGTCTTCCTCGCCACCATGTCGTTCTGTGCTTAAAACCTAGCGTAGAAGTCATTCAGCGTATCTGGAAGGGAGGCATCTTTGTCACAGGCAGCTGATGTTGTCCTGTAGTTGGTGATGGCCTGGATTCCCTGCCACATGCGCCGCGTGTCGCTGCTGTCCTGGAAGTGACTGTGGATTCTCTGGGCGTGTGCGTGCTTTGCCTCTCTGATAGCCCGGGACAGTTTGGCCCTCGCTGTTCTTAGGGCAGCCTTGTCACCTGCTCTGAAGGCGGAGTCTCGGGTCCTCAGCAGCGCACGCACCTCCGCAGTCAACCACGGCTTCTGGTTGGAGCGCGTGGTGATGGTCTTGGAGAGGGTGACATCATCAATGCACTTGCTGATGTAGCTGGTCACTGATACTGTGTATTCCTCCAAGTTGCAGTCTCCCTGAACATGTGCCAATCATTACACTCAAAACAGTCCTGATGAGCAGAGATGGCTCCTGCTGGCCAGGTTTTCACTTGCTTCTGGAGCAGTTTTGTGCATCTGACGAGCGGTCTGTATGCTGGAATTAGCATAACAGAGATGTGGTCTGAGAAGCCGAGGTGGGGGCGGGGCTCCGCACTGTATGCGCTTGGGATGTTTGTGTAAACAAGATCAAGCGTGTTCGCTCCTCTCAGCACTGGGAGCACTGTCTTGAGATTTGCATGGTTGAAATCTCCGGCGACAATAAACAGTCCGTCAGGGTGAGCGTTCTGCAGTTCGCACATAGCCCCATACAGTGCACAGAGCGCTTCCTTAGCGTTAGCGCTGGGGGGAATGTAAACTCTGGTTATGATAACAGTGTTGAATTACCGTGGTAAATAAAAAAGTCTGCATCTAACAGTCACAAGCTCCACCAGCGATGAGCAGTAACTAGAAAAGCAACTAGCAAAGAGTTATTGCACCACTTCGTGTTGATGTAAACACACAATCCACCACTGCGAGTCTTACCGCACAGAGCTGCATTTCTGTCAGCACGAAACGAGGCGAGCCCGTCTAGCTGAATGGCGGCGTCCAGAACTCTGTCGCTAAGCCACTTCTCAGTGAAAACAAAGATGCAGCAGTCTCTAAGCTCACGCTGCGTAGTCTGCTGGAGTCGGATGTAGTCCAGTTTATTGTCCAGGGAGCAAAGATTTGAGAGCAGGATAGACGGGAGTGCCAGCCGGCTAGGGTTTGTTTTTAGTCTAGCATGGACCCCTGTCCTCTTGCCACGCTTTCATTTCCTCGCACACCACTTATGATGTCCCCTCCCCCGGGCACCGGCATCAGACGACGCGCAGGACTGGAGGCCTGGTCTCCGCAGCAAGCCGAGTATGCGTAGCAACTCCTGCAGATCATCATGCATCTTGGTTGTTGCATGAATCTTATATTTTAACAGTGTCTGGCGATGGTAGACACGAACACTGGTTTCTCCGATGTCCATGTGCCGTAAAAGTCATGCTAAGTGAAAAAAATAGCACCATTTTGGATCCGCCGTGGACGCTGCGTGCTACCGTGCTGCCATCTTGGATCAAATCAGGGAACAGGGGGTACAGTTAAGTAACCCAAGATGGTCTTCCTAGAAAAAAAAGAATTTATGATCTAACATGAATTTTTTTTTTGATAAAGAAATATGACTGTCTGGTAACATGCATATAAAATGGCTAGAAATAGCATTTTAGCTCAGCGTATAGCTAAGTAACAATTTACACCTAGTTTATTTCTATTTCTTATGCTCCAAACTTTCTTCAAATGTACTTCACTATCTGCTCGTATGAATGTAACACATCATAAGAAAGTGTTTCACTACTGTACAAATGCAATTTTGATTGCATCATTACTATGTATAAATGTTTTTCATCTGAAAGGACTAAATATTAAATTAAACAAATGACAATAAAATGCAAAGTAAACTCTTCAGTAATCAAAGTACTTTTTGAATGTAACTGTATTCAAATTACTAATTATTTTAATTTTAACTGTAGTGGAACTTTAATTCACCAAAGTGGCATTCAGCTGGCCACAATGTATATCAGGACATTACTGATGAAATAAACAGCACATCATTATTTGAAAAAATACATTTTTGAAATCTAGACAGGCCCCATTTCCAGCAGCCATCACTCCAACACCTTATCCTTAATAGTAAGAGTAATCATGCTAAGTTGCTAATTTTGTACTAGAAAATCACTTGCCATTATATCAAACACAGTTGAAAGCTATTTGGTTCGTTAAATGAAGCTTAACATCGTCTTTGTGTTTGTTTTTGAGTTGCCACAGCATGCAATAGACTGGCATGTCTTAAAGTCAAGACGTAGGATCTATCTGTAGGCTTTAATAAAAAATTATGACAATCAAACAACAAACAAGAACTGACCAAGAAGAAACTAAATTAGAGGGTAGTTATACGTACAAAAGCTAATGAGGGAATGCAAAACAGGTGAGAACAATCAGAAACAGATGGCAGTGATGAGGGCAGTGCATACTGGGAAATGTAGTCTGGGGGAAGCACTTTAAAATAAGAGTCCTAGGAAACATGAGGCTGTGGCATAACCCCTTCTTTAAGGGCCGACTCCTGGCATCCCAAAGATGGCTGAGGAGGGCAGGAAGATACTGGTGAGAAAGGGGACCTGGAAGATGGTTGCCAGGGAGGAGACCCCAGGGCAGGGACTGGGTCAGGAGGCCTGGGTGGCAGCCACAGGGCGGGGACTGGATCAGGAGGCCTGAGAAGCGGCCACAGAGCAGAGACAGGGTCAAGAGGCCTGGGAAGCTGCCACAGGTCCGAGACTAGGCCAGGGGGTGGCCAGAGTACTGGGACTGGGTCAGGAGGTCTGGGAGGTGGCCACAGAGCGGGGACAGGGTCAGGAGGCCTAGAATTTCTTTTTTACTAGTAAGACCTTTTATAGGGCAAAAATCTTATTCTTGATGATAATTATTGTATTGTTTTCCTGTACAAATATCTAAAAATACTTAAAACAATATCAATTTGAAATCGCTTTTAGAAACAATACTGCATAAGGTATTTAGGTATTCAGAGGATATATTTTTAACATGTGTATGAGTTTTTATAGTCAAAACAAGTGAACAAATCCACCAGTGCTGAAGAACTAATCCAAAGTATTTAGAATAATTACTGACCTTGAGTAAACTAAAGGAATACATTACAAATTACATTTTACAGCATGCATTCTGTGATCTGTAGTGGAATACATTTCAAAAGTAACCCTCCCAACCCTGTATATATACAAACACAGTATCTATTTACACCATATTTTCAGAAATCTAAGCAATATACTGTTTATATAAATTAAAAATATATATTTTTTTTCATCACCCAAAGGTCCTGCGACTTAATTGCAGAATTTAAACATAATTGATGTCAGCAGGTTTTATGCCTAAATCTGACTCCCCGCCATATTCCAACCCTTAAAGCCCACCCCTATATATATATATATATATATATATATATATATATACTGTATACTGAGCACCCTTTTAGGATCACCTGTATACCTACCTATTCATGAGATTATCTAATCAGCCAATCGTGTGGCAGCAGAGCAATGCATAAAATCATTATCTCATTGATTTAGACCGTGGCATGATAGTTGGCAGGAGTGTTTCTGTAACTGCTAATCTTCTGGAATTTTCTCTCACAACAGTCTCTAGAGTTTATTCAGAATGGAGCCAAAAAACAAAACAAAACAAAAGTCCAGTGAGTAAGAGTTCTGTGGACGGAAACAGCTTGTTGATGAGAGAGGTCAACAGAGAATGGCCACACTGGTTTGAGCTGACAGAAATGCTACAGTGACTCAGATAACCACTCTGTACAATTGTAGTGAGTAGAAAAGCATCTCAGAATGCACAACACTTAAAACCTTGAGGCTATAACTGCAGAAGACCATGTTTGGCACTTTATTAGGACCATAGAGTTCCTAATAAAGTGCTCAGGTGAGTATACGTACTGTATTTTATATTTATGCACACCATTTTTTCAACCAAATATAAAAGAAGCTTTTGATACTTTTGGTTTGACTAAGTCCGTCCGTGACATAGTATGACACATGACAGCTGTGAGAATGTAAACATTTTTCTGGTTCCTCCACTGGAGGGGAAAGTAAGAGCTTCTTCTTTCATGTATGGCTTCCAACAATGATTACTCTGTTAACAATCAGTGATCAAAAACATCCTGACGATGGACGATGGAACTTCTGAAATCTCATTTTGACAAATAAGAAAAAAAAATCAGTAGGCCAGATTCCCCTTCCATATCTTATTTTTGTCAGCTCTGGTTGATGTTGTTTACTCTCAAGGCTGAGTTTTGACTGTGACATCCGAAATAAGCTGCAGCCCCAGTCTGCTGCGGTTACTTGTTGCTGATAAAGTAGACATGGTGAGAACAGTTATTCAAATAGGTGTGTGTAGATGATGTAAAACAAATTCTGGAAATTGAGCCTCTTCCAATACTCCCTGCAGGCAAAAAACTAGAAAGGAAGAGAAGAAACAGTTGCCTCCAACAAACACACACACAAGTACGCACGCACGCACACACACACACACACACACACACACACACACACACACACGGCAATGTGCTCTCCTAATGAGGACTCTCCATAGACATAATTTATATTATAGATTCTATCCCCTAACCCTACCCATAAACCTAACCCTTTTTACATTTTATGTTTTTTAAGCAATTCAAATTATGCGGACACTAGAAATTTCCTCATAAACCACATTTATAGTTTAATACCCTTGTAATCACCAGTTTTTAACCTAAAAGTCCTCGCAAACCACTTATACCTGCCACCCCCACACACACACATGAAATGGCCATTGTCTCAAATGACTAATTAAGATATAATTTCCTTGTATTTCTGCACAAAAAACAGCTTGATTGTTGATTAGAAACACTTTTGTTTATAGTGTTTCTCTATAACTAGGGTTATATTCACAAAGCAGCAGACTACGGTCACCTGTTTTGTTTTAGATTTCTAAATATGGTAGGGCTCACACACAGCTCAGTTATGAACAAGAGTGACAACCACATAAACCTCTTTGGCTCTCATCAAGTATCATGACCAAATGTCATATCAATGAGGTTTGATAATTTTGATGCTGCTGACATATTTTATTTCAGAACATTGATTTCAGGAATATTCTGGGATAAATACAAGTTAAGCTCATTCAACAACAAGCTCAATCAAAATGTTGATTAATACAAAACGTTTACACCTGTCCTTGTTATTTAAAACAATTAAATAATATTGGTTTACAAATATGCACTTGACAGGTGGCAGGCAGAGATTGATAGCTTGTGTTTTTCTAAGAGAGAAGAGGCCTTAGATGTAACTAGGTCAATACAAATTATTGAACATTGGTTGTATGGTATGTCTAGAAGAGAAAGGAGGTCTATCTTGATGGGAAAGCATGAGCAAGAGGTAACCGAAAGGATCCAGTGTCCAGCTTTGGGAGATGGCAAGGAGACATCCCTGACCACTGCCACACCACCAGGAGATGGCCCGGGATAAATGGAGCGAAACATTCGTGATAGGTGGCTCCCGGCTGATGATCCTGTATGGCAGGGTGTTATGCACAGGAGGTTTAAATATTTACCTGTGCATCAATATTCTGTGAGACCAGTGGCAACTGTGAATAGAGCAGTTGGAGTCCAGTCTAGGGAAGACTGGAAGACTGTCAGGAAAGTCTGCACATGGGGGGGCAGGATAGTTACCTTACCCAGAGGTCCTCATATAGGGGACACCCTAACTAACTATGAGCACTATTCAAGAAAAATTGCCCAGTGGTCCTCTGAGAGGTAGGATGGAAGATGGACCAATTAGGACAGACTCTATGGATAGGGCTGGAATGCCTTGGCTAATGAGAAAAGAATCTTTAGGAAATGAAGCTGTGGGAGGATGAGTGTAACGACTTGCAAAGGGCGGTGGATTCATCAAAGAAGGATAAAATGTTGCGGGAACAGCCAGACACAACCTTGCACTGGAGCAGCAGGTCAGACAAGAAGTATACAGAGCCCAGTTGGGCACCACAGCGCTACTGAATCCACTGCTGTTGAGGGTCAACAAGAAGACCAGTAACACCAGCAGGACAGGTCATGCCTGTGAGGTGAGCAGCAGGAGGATACAATTGTTAACCCACAGACAAGAGAGAGAAGGCAAGATAGTGAAAAGGAGCCAGGGAGAAGGAAACTAATTAATTGGCCTGGAGCAGATGAGCAGATGAGCATGAGAATGAGGGTTTGAAGGTATTGTGGAATGGCATAAGGGCTAGGTTGTCGGTTTTGAGAGGGGCATTTGAATTTGATAGCAGAGAAGAAGGAAGGAGCATGAGATGATGAAATTCATCAAGGATCCTTTTAAATTTGTCATAAATCTTCTCGAAGAGAAGAGGAGTGATAAGCTGGTGATGCTGAAGCAAGATCTAGAAGATCACATGAAAGAACAACTAGAGGATCCCTATAAATACAACCCGCTAGGCTCACCCGGATATGCCACACAGCCAGCGGAGCCAGTAGTGGGATTTGACAAAGCGCCACCAAGTTGAGTGAGATAGTGGAAAAAGCCAGGGCAACTTCAGGCCCAAACGGGATACCTTATAGGTTGTATAAGCGGTGCCCAACAGTTATTAAGCTGTTATGGAGACTACCGAGAGTTACCTGGAAGAAGCAGTACATACCCATGAAATGGCGAAGGGCAGAGGCCATCTTTATACCCAAAGAACAGGAACCCACCAACATAAGTCAGTTTAGGATTATTGCTCTACTGAATGTGGAGAGAAAGATTTTCTATGTGGTGGTAGCAAGGAGGATGATGTGTGGAGCATGGAAGACAGATGTGTGGAGCATGCATCAGTAATATGGGAGCAGATCCAGTCTGCCAGGAGAGACAAGAAAGACCTCCATGTAATCTGGCTGGACCTGGAAAATGCCTATGGATCAGTTAAGAGCTTGGTAGATAGTTATTATGGGGACCTGAAAATATGTCATGCAACTCAGGAGTACATAACTGAATGGCAGCAGATGGAAAAAGGGATTGCAATGGGATATTCAATTTCTTCTATCCTGTTCACAGCTGTATCCGAGATCATCTTAATTGATGCCATACAGATGGGCCGAGGAATCCGTGCACAATCTGGAGAGAGATTGCCAGCACTGCGCAAATATATGGATGATATAGGGTTTATTGGAACAACAATGCAGCACCTTTTGAAGAACATTAGTATCTTTGGAACAGCGTTTAAGAAGTCTCTGATGGAAATGGCAAAGGAATCAGACAAAGGGATCTTTTGGCTTTTGTTAATAAGGAATGATGAAATGTGCGGTGTGCATACATTAAGTGAGAAAGTAGGAATAGGGAACAATTGCGATATATGGTGAGGTAGCATGTAGAAGAGGAAAGGGGTGAGGAGGAAATAATTCAGCTGACCCGCTCGGTCCTTATCCAGGGGTTTCTGAAGGGAAATTGAGAGGGGGAGCGACACAAGGTCAAGGTAGGCACTGGATGGTTGGCTGTCGCCTCTCATGTCGCTCTTCTCAATCTGTTGGAGGATTGATTTAAGGATAGGAACTGGATGGGTGGTAGGCAGAGATTGATAGCTTGTGTTTTTCTAACAGAGAAGAGGCCTTAGACAAATCTACATCTGCTCAAGGGGAGGGGGATGGGGGTGTATTGAACCCTGGTTGTATGGTATGTCTATACTGGAAAGGAGGAATGTCTTGATGGGAAAACAAGAACGAGAGGCAACCGATAGGATTCGTTGTCCAGCTGCGGGGGTTGGTAGGGAGTTTTACCTTATCGCTGTCCCACCACCAGAGCCCAGTTGTTCAGAAATAATCGGACTGGATTTCGGCTATCGGATTGGATCAAATCTTGAAAATTATTTGTTCAAAAGAAAAAAAGATTCTGAAATCTGATTAGATCATGTAATCCAGTCTTGAATTTGATCTGGATCAAACCTTCAGTATGTGTTGTTCAAAGCTTTTTAATAGAATTGGGATACCTTTGATCCAAAAAAAAAAAAAATCACGATTATCCTGATCCCAGAAGAAGGGAGGATTTAGGGTGGATTTCAGTAACAAAATGTAATAAAACATTAAAATTGGTCAAATAATACAACATTTATTTCATGTAGTATATATACATTTATTTATTTGTCTATTTAACTTAATTTGTTTAACCATTACAGTGATAAAGTAGACATTATACTACCTATTAAGCCTTTCAGTAAAGTTAAGAAAAAAAAATATATATATTTTGTCCCTATAAAATAATCCCTCAAACAGCTGTCAATATCAAACAAAAATAATGTATTTAATTTCAACTGTTATTTTCATCTGGATCAGGGTGATCCAATCCAACGTTGCTTTGAAAAACCGACACAAAAGTAAATTGGATTACCTGATACTGGATAGCAAACTGTGGGATTTACAAATCTGGATAGTTCTGATAATTTCAGATAATCCAGATTAAATTTTTTGAACAACTGGGCCCAGGAGATATTCTGGGATTAATGGGGCGAAATTTCACTGATGACCCTGTAGCTGGACAACTAAAGTGTGCGGCAGGAAGTAATGCCCAGCAGGTTTAAACATTTACCTGTGCATCTGATTGTATATGTTTACAATCTTATGATGAACAGAAAGTTTAAATAATTATTTTTATGTCCTAACTTTGTAAGCATGTAATTCTGGTTCTGTTCCCTCCCTGCATAAAGACTTATTTCATTCCACTAGATGGCAACAAGTATGATAATTTTTTCCCTCCATCACTTTCCATCCAGATATGCAGATTTGAAATGAAGGTGGCACTCTAACAAATCTCAGCCCTCATAAAAGTGTTTGTCCATAGACATTCAGTCTAGTTTTCAGTTCATGTACCACCCCCACTGATCAAATATCTCTGCCTCTGATTGGACTAGAAGCACCTAGGTGTCACCAGGTGTCCTTAGAAAGATACTCCCCTTTGCAATGATATATAACATTTTATCATAGTTGATAACATATATTTCCGATGATTTGTTTAGCATGCATTTCCTGCTGGACATCTAAGATATAACATTGATTGCTCACCCAATTAAGCTCACAGAGAAGTAAAAAAAATTGCTAATTTTGTAGAAAACTGGGCATATACACATTTTGTGGCTACTCTGGTTTTGCAGCAGCAGTGATTAGTGCATAAAAGAGACATTTGTATTTGGAACATTTTAGGTAAAAAAAAACAAAAAAAAAAAAACTGTATAGTCACATTCCTGAGAATGAGAGCTTTCATTTGATATATGAACTGTCTAATTAAGAGCTATGTGAAATACTTTTATATTTATATTAATATTTGTACCACATGACCTCTAGTTGGCACTTATTTGCAAAACTATGATTTCAGGCCTTATTTTGTTATTTAATGTAGCATAAATGCAAAATGTATGGTATTCTGTGAAAAATTCAGATTATAAACTTTCAAATGATACCACATATGCCTGAATTTAATGCTTTAAGCATAAACTTACTTTGCAATATAGTGCCCCCCTCTGGACCTGCTGGCGGGTTCACAAAGTTTTCAAGTTTTTTTTCATATCCACAAGACAAAAACATTATGTTTGTTATTTTAGTGTGACAAAATCTTATCTGTGTAAACTTATATCCAATATTAGTACTTTGATGTCATAATGAAGTAACGCTTGTAAACCCTATAATCTGGTAAACGCCATAAAGCTGGTAAATCCCTGAATTTATCACGCTAAAATCATATTAACAGACATAATGTTAACAGAATGTGCCTCTTCTCTGTAATTCAGGGCAATATAGCAAAATTTAAGAGACATATTTTTAAAAAACATTTAAATATTTATATTTAAAACAACATATTGATATGTGTGTGTTGTACAAACAAAAATTGTGCAAAATATTGAAATTTTAATGAGAAGGTTTCTTAAAGTCTCTCAGAGGGAGTCCATATCACATAAATGGGCTTATCATCTCTGGCTTTAAGTAAGTAAATGCAAACACAAATACCAACGTAGGTACACATGGGTTGCCTTGACCAACAAAGCATTTCACACCAGTGTGCAAACTCAATGACCCCCTTAGGACTGTTTTAACAAGCATTACACGAATGTCCATCTGCACGATTGCAAACATTTATCTGCAAATTCTCAAATAAAACCAAAGAATTGATTCCAACATAAGAAAACCCAATGCACTGAGATAGATTTAATAATTATCTCTCTCTTGGTGCTTATCTCTATCATGGCAGGAATACACACTTGGAAGTAGGCAGAAATAATTATGGCAACCCACTTGAATTTAATCACGAGCACACTACAACATAAACAGCTTACATTTCACATTAACCTGTGGTGAATCTGTAATCAGGAGAATACTTAAACAAGCAAGGGCAATGCGGCACTGATGCATATTCAAATGGAGTAAATTGTTAATATGAAGGCCCATAATGCTGCAATCTACAGCTCAGGAGTCACAACACTTACGCTACTATTCTTTTTAAAAAAGGGTAGTTTACCCACAAATGAAAATTCTGACAATCATTTCCTAACCCTCACGTTGTTCCAAACCTTTATGACGTTATGTCTATAATGGAATAAATTAGGTTAGTTTATTTCAGAAATAAGCAGACTGCTCTCGCTGAACAACTTTTGTAAGCTTCTTTTGGACTTTACTTTTGCGATTTATAGCATGCATCTCCAGAATGTCCTAATTTCACTCATCAAGCAATAATAAATTGAGGAATGAAATGGCAAACATAATCAAACTGTAAAATCTCTGAGCCACCCAAAGAACAAACTGATTACATACAATGTCAGAAATCACATTAGGCATGTGTTTTAGTAACATGGCATCAACAATCCTGGAACTAATGGAATTTGTTATGCAGTTGAATGCAGTCACCTTCTATGATGATTAAAATATCAATTAAGCATGACATCAACATCAAGGACAGTGGAGGAAGAGGCTATCTATTATTTCTATTATTTAGGAAGTCAATAATTCACAGTACAAAGCACATTGTGGTCGGCACAAATCATGTCCTTATACATTACAGCCTGGGTCACATTTGTTTATCCTTGCAGTGTTTTTTTCATTGTTTTGAGGATGAGAGCATGTTACAAAACCTGTCACACAACCTGTCCATTTTGGCATCTGAACTGAAGTGACAGGTGAATTTGCACCAAAATATACGCTGGATTTTCTACTCCCATTTAAAGGTTGATACGTACAGTAAGCCTGTTCTTGTTACAATACGAACAATGCAAAATTATTATTATTTGAATTTATTTATATATTTTCACTGGCTGAGAGCCACTAATTTTATGACAGGTTTTAGTTTTTCCTTTCAGAGGAGCACAGTGGAATTTAATGACTTTGGTAATCACCCATGTAAAAATGTTCACATGAAATCAAGTCAGTCTGCACTTTCAAACAAAATTTTGGTCATAATTGAAACAGGTGGGATTAAATGCGTAAAATCATCAAGGTGAGAGTCAGAACTGATTGTACAACAATGTGATGAGATTTAGTTAAAAAAATAAATTAAAAAAAATCTCCTTTGGCATTTATATATGGCCTTGGGTTATACTGTGTTGTCCATTGTAAAAATCTGCCTTGCCTTAAAAGCGGTCAATGTTTCTATTCTTTTTTCCTAAATCCTTGTCATTCAGCATATGTCTTTTATCTCTATAGTGTCTCAATAGAAAAAGCAATAGTTGAAACACTTTCCTTGTGCTACCTTTACTGGTTGGTTGTATTTTTCTAATATTAACAATTAAAGCAATTCTCAGAACCATAAATTGCAGCCCCTTTCAGACAGCACAGTTGCTAGGTAACATCTCTGTCCATCCGGAATGAAGTACAAAAGGACACACACTACAAATGTATGAGACATTCGGGAATATGACAATTGCATATTTTTACTTTCCAGTTTTTTCACAAAGCGTATGCATATTCACATCTTCACATGTAATATGTAATAGCTGCCTCTTTATGAACTCATATGACCATTCATACTTTTACAGAAAGAACTAACAACCTCATTTGAGTTAGTATTAACAATTAGCATTATCAGAAATAGTTCACTCAAAACTACTGTCACCATTTACTCATCTATATGTGCTTACAAACATGTATGTCTTTTATTCTACCATGGAATACAAAATGTATTTTATTAAGAATATATCGACTGCTCTTTTCCACGTATTGAAAGTGCAAATAAGCCATATGAAAGTATCATAAAATCCACACAATATGTGCACAATATTCCAAGCCATACGGTAGCTTTATGTGATGAACAGAACAAAGGTTTTAGTTTTATTCACTTAAAATCTTCAGGTCCAACATTGTTTAATAATGACATAATAATTAGTACTAAATGGCAAAATCATAAGATATCATACAACTTGGTTTGTACAAAAGTGTGCGACTCTTATTAACAAGAATAATTATACATCGATACAATAAAAGCATCAATTTCTTGCTAGAATCCTATCCACCACAATTTAAAAAAAGTAAATATTCATTTGGTTACACATTCCATAAATATTTATGCAATACAAATTACTGATATACGTTTGTCAAACTGTAACATGCTTCCCTCGCCTCATTTCAAACCCTGATGTTTTCTTTCCTCAGTGGAACACAACAGTAATTTTTCCTAAGAGAAAAGTTAGCTTTAGGATCTGGGAAAGGGGTAAGACCTATGGTTAGGTTTAGGTTTGTGGTTTGGCATAGGTGTTTAACTTAATAACAATCATAAGAATGCTTTTCAAAACTCCAATGTTTCTCGTTGTTCTGTGGAACACCGCAGTCATTTCTCCAATTAAAATTGTTAGGTTTAGGGTTTGAGAAAGGGGTTAGACTTTATGGTTAGGATTTGGTTTGGCTTAGGGGTTAAACTTAAAAACTATCATAAGAACGCTCTTCAAAACCCCAATTTTTCTCATTCTTATGTAGTTCACAGCAGTGAGTTGTCCTATTAAAATGGTTAGGTTTGGGAAAGGGATTAGACTATATGGTTAGATTTAGGTTTAGCTTAGGGGTTAAATTTAAGAACAATCATGAGAACCCTCTTCAAAACCCCATTGTTTCTCATTCTTCTATGGTACACAACAGTGATCTTTTCCAGTTAAAATCGTAAGGTTTAGGGTTTGAGAAAGGGGTTAAACTTTATGGTTAGGTGTAGGTTTGTGTTAGAGGTTAAAGAGGTTTACCTTAGAAAACAATTAATATTAACATTGTTCGTTGGTGTGGTTATTTTTCTCTATGGGAGTAAAAGTATGTTTTTATTTGAGCCAACTCGTACAATATCTTACGAGTTTGCATTTCCTACTAATTATTACGACTTGTTATGCTGTAGCTCTCAAATCAAAATGCCATTGATGTCAATGACATTTGGTCGCAGGTCTTGTGAGAACCAATTGCATTTGTCATCCAGTGGTGTCGACGTGCATTTATGTAGAACGTTTTTGTAGAGCATCAACTGAGAAACAACTTTTGGACTGTTCCTCACAAAATTATTATATGGCATCTGAAGTCTTATAGAGCATGAGTTTTATGCACTATTTTTATTTAAAAACATGTTTTTGTACTTTTATGGTGCTTTGCCATTTTTTAACTTGACCGCCCCTGCCCACATTCACTTCAATTTTTTGGAAAAGAGCGGCTAGCACATTCTTCACAAGTCATATCGGTTTGGAACAACAGTGAGTGAGTATATGATGACAGAGTCTTTTAAGTTAATGTTCTGTATTAACATTACCCTTGTGATTTAATGTGGTAAGCCAAAAAGGAATTCAAAGTGGTATCGATCAGAGTGGGATAGTGAATCCCAAGAGACCCCTCTAATTAAAGGTGAAGAACAGCCAAGTTGACGCAATGCAATGTCCTTCAGACTATTACATGCTGCCGATGCAAGCATTCTCCAATATTTCCTGATGCTCATAATCATTCTAACTTTTCATCACATAATTAGAAATGAGCCGCATGCAGCTGAAAGCAGCCAAGCTATGTGTTCAGTGCATCCTTGCAGAATTGACTATAGTTGCCCCCTCGTACTTCACAAGGCTGTGCCCTGTATTCAGTAGGCAGGCACTGTAAATGGAAATGAGCTTACTATTAACCTCCCTCATTTAATAAAGCTCACAGAAAGACACAGCAGATTCATTTTAATTACCATACCCACTGATTACACATCATCATATTGGGCAGCTGTTATTGGACCGTGATGGAGTTACGGGTTAATACAATTTGTTGGAACATCTCAAATGTGGTATTGAGATGGAATTATGATGTGCAATTTGGCATTACGCTGTGAATTATGTTGCAAGGGACAGAAAATTGATTAAGCCATGTCTTCACGAGGTTGACGTTTGAATTTCACTTTCAGACTAAAATCTTATCGAGAGAAAAGGTTAATTTGCTTTATTTAGATAAACATTCTTGATGAGAGCACTGATAGCGCTTCATAATGTAATGCCTATAAAAAAAAGACATGTAATTGTAATAATCCCGGGTTGTTCCTCGTGGCTATGGAAACTTATTTCCCCCAGGCATACTTTACCTCTGTGTGTAAACTGGAGGAGGATGAAAATATGCAGCTTATTAGTCTGAAATAATACAGCGCTATCAGAAGGCTTTGGTCTTAATTCTAACACATAATAAACTGAGTTTATGAGAACAGCACACAATTCTAGTAGTGACCATGTAAATATCATAAAAATTACATATTACAGTATACTTGCCTAATTTTGCCTGAATAATGGAGATGTAAGCAACATGTGATCAGTCTTGTATTGTAGAAAGTGGGTTTAGATTCCCAAAACACTGGAATTAAGTGTGTTTTACAAGGCTAAAAGTAATTAACTTTTTTAGATTTCTAGAAACAAAAACACTACAAATACATTTTGTCACTGTAAAGGGATATAAGGGAAAGGAGGAGGTGAGAGCCGGCTTGACAATATAAATAATATTTTAATGAAAACTTAAACAAAAGACACAAACATCAACACAAGACGGTGAGATGCCCGTAAGCAATCTCTCTCTCCCGCACCACCATCCGCAGTCGGCCTTTATCCCTCTCAAATGCTTAATTAGCCTGATAAGGGAGGACTGACCGCTCCAGGCAGTTGGTGAGGAGACCCTTCTCCCCTCCCGGTCGGCGGCCATCTACAGCAAGGGGAGTAGGGGCTCCTAACTGACCCCCTGGAGTGGTCAGGGCTGCTGCCAGGGGTGGAAGAGTCCCCTACCAGCAGCTGAAACACGGCGTATCCCTTCTTCTTCCCGGGTCTTCGGCACCAGTGTAAAGGAATATAAGTGAAAGGAGGATGCGAGAACCAGCTTGACAATATAAATACAATTTTAACAAAAAACATAAACAACACACGACGGTCAGCTGCCAGTAAACGATCTCTCTCTCCAGCACCACCATCTGCAGTCGGCCTTTATCCCTCTCGGAAGCTTAATTAGCCTTATAAGGGAGCGGGTGTGCGGAATCACCACCAGGCCCCGCCTTCCGCCCTGTCACATTCCTCTCTAGTTCTCCCAGGCCGGGGAGCCCCCAGCATGACATACATCCCCCCCACTCTTTCCCTGGGGGAGGGCGTGCCACACCTCCATCGTCTAATGGACAACAGTCACACCTCCCCAGGCGGATCGGAGGCAGTCCTCCAGCCCCTGGCGGACGAAACGGCCCACGCATTCTCGGGGAACAGAAGGGGTCTCCCCCGCCCTGGCAGTGGTTCTCCCACTCCATGTGGTCAGCAGCGAGCCCATCCCCGCTCAAAGTTGGCGGTCTCAGACCCTGCCGCGTTCAGCGGCTGGTAGGGGACTCCTCCCCTGGCAGCGGCCCTGACCGCTCCAGGCAGTTGGTTAGGAGACCCTTCTCCCCTCCCGGTCAACGGCCATCTACAGCAAGGGGAGTAGGGGCTTCTAACTGACCACCTGGAGCGGTCAGGGCTGCTGCCAGGGGTGGAAGAGTCCCCTACCAGCAGCTGAAACACGCGTATCCCTTCTCCTTCCTGGGTCTTCGGCACCAGTGTAAAGGAATATAAGTGAAAGGAGGATGCAAGAACCAGCTAGACAATATAAATACAATTTTAACAAAAACTTAAACAACACACGACGGTCAGCTGCCAGTAAATGATCTCTCTCTCCAGCACGACCATCTGCAGTTGGCTTTTATCCCTCTCGGAGGCTTAATTAGCCTGATAAGGGACCGGGTGTGCAAAATCATCACCCGGCCCCACACTCCGCCCTGTCTCAGTCACATTGTATTGTGTACGCAACTTTGTGGCCGAGCGAATTGACTCTTATTAACCAATTGGCAATTATTAACTGGACTTATCTAATACTGTAAGTCCACACTAATAAGTTTAAAAAAATATTCATTAGTGTCCTTGCACATATGCATTTTCTGGTATTTTCGCGTCAGTTTTTTTTTTTTTAGGATGTTAGGGGCTGGGCTGGGCTGTCAACTGATTACAATTTGATTATAAATTCATTTATAATCAAATGATTTACTTGATCGATGCTAATTACATGATAAAATTAATTGTAAACTGTTTATCAACCAAACACCCCCAAATAAAAATAATTAAAATAATGAGAAATAATTATATTTAAATACTTAAATACTTAAAATACATACATTTTTTGTTGCAGACTAGTAAAAAATGTATATTACAATACAAAAATTATTGTAAGATGTTGTTAAAAGAATATTCTGGGTTCAATACAAGCACATCAATCGACTTGTCCCTCCATTTCTTTAAAAAAAAGCAAAAATCTGGGTTACAGTGAGGGACATTGGAAATGAATAGGGCCAATCCGTAAACATTAAAATACCCACGTTTCAAAAATATAGCCACGAGATTTAAATAATATGCGTGTTAACATGATTTTAGTTTGAAAAAAATCGCTTACTAACCTTTTTTTTTGTAAAGTTATATAAAATTTTACAACTTCGTTGCCATGAGGATATAACAAGTAAACCCAAAAATGACCATAAAAATTATAATTTAAACAACTGTAGAGCACAATTAATACATTTCAACAGAGGAATTAATTTTAGTGCATTTATACAATTATAAGCTTCACATTACTGCATTTAAACCCTCTAAAAAATTGCCCCATAAATGCTTCACTGTAACCTCAATTGTTGCTCAAAAAACCTCAAAAGTAGGGAGTCAAAATATTTTTTGTGTTACTTGATTGAGCTTAAATTTGATAAACCCGTAATATTACTTTAAAGCATGTGTCTACCATTACATTATATTTCTGAAACTTTAGTATAAATCAGAATTTAGATCTTTAAAAAAGCAAAATAAAGTTTTCCCTTTTGATAGGCACTGTGAAAAGTGGCATGTACCCAACATTTAGACAGCATGCATGCCATATACACACCAGGTGCACTACATAGGAGAAAAAGAGTGTTCCCGAATGACTGCATAGACCTGTAATTATGATATTATGCAGAAAGACCCAGCTCCCCAACTCCTGCCTTTCAACAGGCCAGGCATGTGTCCATTGTGCACCATGAATTGTAACCTAGGAGTCAAAATGGCATTCTACGCCTCAAGAGAACATCTTGATAACACTATCAGAATGGCAGGCTAAAAACTTTTTTTTTTTGGTAATTAACTTTTTTTTATTGATTCATGTGGACATGACAAAGAAAAACCAAACCCATAAACCAGGAATCAACATTTTACATTCAAACCCCACTAATACAATCCCACCCTGACACCCAACGAACACCCCTGTGGTACCACATAATAACCCCCCCCCCCCCCCCCCCCCCCCCCACCCCAAACTACATTTTTACCCCATTTTTTAACAAATGAGTCCCTAAACCACAGCCTTCAACTTTTCTCAAATGCAACTACCCTCCCCATTTCCAGACACACCACTCCACAAAAGAGGGTGCTCTATTTGATTTCCAACCCCGTTAATTTATTTGCCTGCCGATCATGAGACTGGTCAGAACCCAGTTTTTTATGTGATTATCTCTCAAATTTATGACTGCCCCATTACCCAATTAAAGGAGTCTGGGACAAAGTAAAATTTGAATGTTCAAAACATCACACAAATAATTCTGAACCTTTAACCAAAAATCTTGGATCTTAACACACCCCCAAAAGACATGGGTTGTGCCTCCAACATCTGATTGGCATCGCCAGCAGGTGGGTGTGTCTTTAAGACCAAGCCTATATAATCTAGAACAACAATAAAATGTAATGTAAAATCTGAAATTGCGTAAGGCGAACCCTTGCATCTCTAGATGCAGACTTGACATTGTTTAGAATCCTTGTCCACACTCCTTCCTCCAATATCAAATTCAAATCTTTCTCCCATAATCCCTTAATAGAAGTTAAAGCTCCATCCCCAGTCTGTGAGTTAGCAGGGAGTAATACACTGATGCCTCATGACCTTTTCCAAAAGCAGTAATCACCTCTCTCAAAGCATCTGGTGATATAGTGGGATGTATGCTACTCCAAAAACAGTACAGAGCATGTGGCACAGCTGTAAATACCTATACAACTGAGATCTGGCAATCCAAAAATGATGACCCAAATTCTCAAAAGATCTCAACACTTCACTCTCATATAGGTCGCCGAGTGTAGTAATCACCCCCCCCATAATCCACTCTGACGAATAGAAAGGGGACTTGTTGATTGATAATTTGTGGTTCAGCCATTTGCTAGAGGCAACATTTAAATAAATGTCAGAATTAAACACTCTTGCCACTCTAGTCTAAATCTCGTGCAAACGATTAACTTCTCTGGTTAGTTTGATAGAAAGGCTTTGCAATGTCGAAATAGGGGCAAGGACTTCCTTTTCAATAGAAAACCAGGGAGGGGCTTTTTCAGTTGGAAGTGACCAATGAGCCAAATGCCTGAGACTGAACATATAATATTAAAACAAATTCTTGGGTAGGCCTAGCCCAACTTTGTCAATCAGCCTATGTCATTTGTAGAAAATTTGTAGTCAGGGACTGTAAGGGGGACCACCTATTGGTCCAATGGCAGCTTCCAACAGCGTGGATGAAGGTCTCCTGCATGTTCTGTCTCATTGTGCGCATTCAGTTTAAGTCGTTTTGTTCCAGTTAAATAAATATAGTATTCATTTTAAGATCCTCGTTTATTTTATCTGACTCCAATTATAAAAGTTTCTAAGGATATATTAATGTTCTAATCTTAGTTATTATTATGAAATTTGAATTAACATTGAATCATTGTTTGTAACTCTATTTTATATTGTACTCGTTCATTCGGATTCCTGTCACTTAAGAGAGTCTTGCGCCGGCCATGTACGCGGATCTCACGGTCACAAATATGCTAGTATTGGTCATTAAAACAGTAATTTATATAAATACTAATTAGATGGCTGCTCCTGCTTGCCCTTTTATCTACAAATATTTTGTTTAGTCCCCTCAGATAGTAAACACTTAATTAGAGTATCATTTCTACCCAGAGGTCATGACCACTAAATTTACAAAGACAGACCAACATATCCAAGTTAAAATAGTTTTATATGATCTAGCCATAGTTTCCTATGTACACTTAGCTAGAAAATATTACAATAACCAGAGGTTTAGACTTCACCCTATTTATGCTTGATCGACACTAAATGGAAATTCCCTATCGAGCCTGTACACACTAAGTACACTAGAAATAATGCCAATTAATTAGTGGGAGCTCTAAAGTCTCAGTCGGTGTGTCCCACGTAATCTACTAAAGACAATAGTTTCAGAGTAAATCAGAATAAACTCAAATGTAACAATTTATTTACCAGGTAAAGTAATAAATTCATCAATTCCAATTAGACAATAATAAGCCAAATTTAGACATTTTATCAAAACATAAGAAATTCAAATTGCAATTACCTGATATAAACTACACACAGTAAACTGTGTGGGATCATCTGACTACAGAGTACCATGAACAATGTGTCACATTTCCTTAAATACCCAAACCATGAACAAAGGGAATTTTGGGAGTGGTTAGGTTTGGAAGTCCTGGGGACATACCTCATTAACATATAGGTAGGGATGGGGACAGACCTCCAGAATTATACAGCATTTGGCAAAGACCTTATAAATTTGTTACCAATAGATTTATTAACTTGGGGAAGAGACCATATACCAGTCACACTGAGACATTTTAATTGATACCAAACATTATGCCTAGTCACATTATTTGTATACATCACATATGATATTTTGTTACATGCAGATCTTAGGTGAGTTTGAAGTGATTCTGAGCTGAAGGGGAAGAAGGAATAGAGGGGGCAAATGTTTGTGAGTTTTTCGAGAATAGGCCTAAATTGGCCTGAGGTGAGGTAGAGGTCAGATGTGAGATTTGTGTTTTATTGTCCTTGCTCAGTAGGATGTGTTGACTCAGGTGAAAATGTTCTTCTGTGTGAGAGTTTTTATGACTTGGTTCTCGCAGAGTTCTTTGACTTTTACGACATCTTGATGTCAGCCTTACAGGGACATTTACCATTCCAAATGAAGGACTTCACTATGCTATCAGATTGCTTGAAGGGGACATCTATAGGGAATTACTGTAGCGGGTAGATGAATTTTGGAATAGAGGTCATTTTAATAACATTAACCTTCCCAATCATCGGTAAATGTAATGAAGCCCACCTGTCCACATCGCTCGAAAACCTTTTATTAAAGAGTCAAAAATTAACAAATTTAATGGGAATAAAATACCCAAATATGTAATGCCAGGTTTGGGCTACTGGAAGGCACCTGGCTGAAAAGCCATTACTGGGCAGTACGCAGTCAGAGCCAAAGCTTCGGATTTAGACCAATTGACTTTGTATCCTGAGAACTTGGAAAAGGAATTAATAATTCTGTGGAGGCAAGGCATAGATCTAGTAGGGTCAGAGACAAATAATAAAATATAATCTGCGTAAAGCAGAAGCATTTGCACCACACTTTCTGCCATCACCTCAGTAAAATCATCCTCCTTTCATAGCTTTCCTGCTTTGTCCCCCGACTCAAAGTATGACTGCCTTGCCCTGAATAACCAAAACTCCACTTTCTGTGACAAAATAGTATTATATCTGTATTTCAATCGGATCAATTCTCTGAGGCCATCAGACAACATTTGGCGCATCAGCTCTGCCTCTACACTTATAATATTCCCTTCCAACTCCACAAGTTCTCATGCTTTGGATTTTTTAGTAAATGAGGCATACTGTATGATCCAACCCCTAAAACCCGCCTCCGAAGCCATGCCCACAGAAGATCTCCATATAAACATTGATTTCAGTTTTTATTTATTTTTTGGAAATCATAATTTTGCAAAGGGATACATTAAAGTGCCAATTATATAATTTATTTTTCTCTAAACCCACCAGGGCGTGATCTGAGACTAAGATGTTTACAATTGACCAATCAACAACAAATGAAATGAGGGAAAACATGCCCACCCCATATCTTGCAAAATTTTCAGCTTCCTGCAAGGAAAGATGTGTTTCTTTAAGGAACGCAATGTCATATTTCTCACGCTTAAGAAATAACCTTCCTTATTTTTATGGGGTGCCCCAACCCATTCCCATTCCATGTGGAGAACAATAATCCACTCATATTAACATTTGACATTTTGATATAATAAAAAAATTGTGTGTCAAAAACAAGATTATAAAGACCACATTCTCACATTAGTACGACAATCAAAACCTGAACATCCCCCAGAACCAAACAAACAGGAAAAAGAAAAATGTGCACATTAACCCTGCACATGACAGCACCAACCGGCATCCATTCCTCTAAACTCAAAAGGTCCATGCGTGCCAACGAGAGGCCCCGCGACAAACTTGCATTCGGATTGCTCAAGTTCGGTGTTTCTGCACAAATTTTGTGAGGCAAAATTACATAAGAGAAAATACTTTGCAAAACAAACCCCAGCCAATAGGCAGAATAAACACAAAGAACATGTAGATTCATTCACAGAACTGTCTCGAAGGTTTGATCCTCCACAAAACAAAGTCCAACCGATATAAAGCCTTTCAGTTTCCTCGGACAGACAAACAAGTGTTCAGTGAGCCGGCTGTTTATGAGTGCAGCAGATGATGTAATCATTCCAATGTCCCACAAAAATACTCAACAAAACAAACTCCAGCCAACAGGAGGCATAAGTACAAGGAAAGAACAGATTCATCCAGAACTGTCCCGAATCAGTGTTATTCCACAAATCAAGCTTCAGCCACTAGGCGGAACTAGCACAAAAAGAAACAAAACAGGTATCCCGGTTCCTTGGATGGTCAAGAGTCAAATTCAATTGGGGTCGCATAAAAAATAAATAAAAATACACCGTGACTTACTCAGTCCATCAAATTTATAAAAGACATCCTTTGTTTGGGCATGTAGATATTTTACGGCCATCCCCAGCATCCACTCTCATTCTGGCCGGAAACCCCAGTGCAAAAGCAATTCTCTTTCAATGCAAAAGTTTCTTGAAGGAGAAGTGTTATTCCACAAAACAACTCCAGCTGCCAAGCAGAACCAACACAAACAGAAACAAAAATGGTGCCCAGCTTCCTCAGACAATCAAGTGTATGTTCAGCATGTCAATCCACTCACATAAGAAACACCAAATGGCTTACTCACTACAGGCTGAAATCTTTTTAAACTCAAGTGAGATCAAAGAGTTTGAGAGAAGCACTCCAAATCACTGGGGTTGAGATGCCAGGGAAGAGGGTTTTCTTATAAAGACAAGTAAACTGGGTATGAAAAATGCTGAACAGTCGATCTTTTAAAGCCGAGCCCAGTGATGGAGTATGTTCAGTGATCCATGTGACTATGTTGGTTTTCGTGCTTACCCAAGACAGATCTCTTCTGGATTTCAGGTGTTAATTCATAAACTGAAATCTGAGTCTAAGTTTCTATCAGAAAACGTGAAAGAGTTTTTATGGAAACCATTGAGCTAAAAGCTGACGACAAAGAACTTGTCTTTTGTTCCCTATGACTTTATTTCTATTTTAAGCAGGCTAAACTTACAGAAAGGGAGCTTTATTTATGACCCTGTGTTAGGTTCACCTGGTGTTACGCTTTTAAGTACCAATACCCACTGATGTGTGTTGCCCCCACCAGGAAAGTAACTAAATTACTGACACTAGACTCCTTTGAAGCGCTCTCTCTCCCTGCAGCTTGACTTCATTTGTAATTTCAAACACTCAATGGCAAGAGTGGAGAAAACCAGGTGCAACCAACCTGCCTGGTGCGTGACTTTTTTTCCCTGTTCAGTATGTGTGCACATGTTCTTGCTAAGGGGTTTCTGAGAAATAATTCAGTGTTTGCCATAAAACGTGTGTGTAAACTGCAAAGTGCGAAGACAAGCCCTCTGGCTGTATCTTTTGTGCCACTTGCTTTTAGAGCTGGCTATCGTTTGAAAGGGAGTTCGGCAGGGGTATGCAAATACGCCCCTAGCCAAACAGATGCTTATCTTTTCGCTAGATGCTCTGCTACTCTAATTGTGACTCAGCCATTTGGTGCACAATATCACCATTGACCGTAACTTGAAAAAAACATAAAATGCCTTTTAGCTCTGCATCAATGTTATCTGATCATTGAGAAGGCAATCATTCACTTTTCACAATATGGATTTTGTAAAAGCACTTAATTTTAGATTTAGCACTTTATTATCAGCTTATCACAATTTAAACAATTTGTCTACAAATCTGTTGAGCTGTTTAGCGTCTTGTACTTCAACTCGTAGAATATGGCGGGTGCTGGTGTCCCCACCAGTTACTTAATGTGTTTAAAGGGATAGTTCTCCCAAAAATGAAAATTCTCTTATCATTTACTCCCAGATGTATGTGACTTTCTTCTGCTGAACACAAAATAAAAATAAAATAAAAATTACAGTCAAATAAGCACATAAAGGAAGCAAAAAACTAATTCATAAGACTCCAGTGGTACCACACCAGCAATTGCCAGCATACACCATTCTGAACCAGCATGGAAATTCTAAGGTCTAATATGGTCTGTTCATCAGGAAAATACATAAATGTAAATTAATATTTAAAGCTCTGAAACAACCTAAACATACAGTCATTTGTACAATATATTGTAGGCACCATGTTGACTGTCAAGACGACAATTGCATGTCTTATGTAACACTTTCATTACTCTTAAAATGGCATGCAGCACTCTCAAGCCAGGGATTGAGTATCGCCACTTGAACACAGAACTCACCATGAGGTTAAAGTGCAATTTAAATTTCTTGTTTGAAAACACATTGCCAGAGTCACAGTGGAAGTAAATGAAAGGGCTGTTAAAAGTTATTTGTGTATTATTTGTGTACAGTTATACTACTGACAACCCCATGTGCAAAAGTTACAGGCTGACCCTTTAAATCTTTAGAAAAAAAAAGAAAATATATTTGAATCTTTATATGGGCAATTAAATCAGATCAGGAAAGAATAATACATTTAGTAACCCTATTAAAAAAATGCTATTAATTTTCTGGAAAAGGTGTGAAAGTTACAGAATGTGTAAGTGCCTACTATTATAATTGCTCATAGCTCTGAGCAATAATAATAGTAGGCACTTTCACACGTTCTAACCCCATAATCCTAAATATTAAACTTCGGCACATAACTCACCATGTACTGTTTGTGCTACGGACGTGTTAAGGAGAGGTAAGGTATTACATTTCGAAGTGTTTGGACTTATGATTTCTGATAAATTTAAGATAAATAATTAATTTTTATATAAACTTATGATAAATAAATAAATAAATAAAAAATCCCTTAGCCTTATATTGAAGGAGAAACCCAGCTCTGGGCAATATCTACAGACCTGAAATAAAATAAAGGGTGGGCTCTTTTGACTTTGAGCAGTAAGAAACCCCCTGGAATACCATAGCAACTACACAGAGCATCATAGCAATGTGCTTAATACAATTCAGAAAACCCAAGCAACTGCATAGCAACACCCTGGAAACCAACGACAATACCCTAGCATCATGGCAACAAGTTTTGTTCAGGCAAGCACAACTGACTTCTGACTTTTTCATTAGTTTAACATTTGACCTGATGTTAATTTTACAGAGAAAAATAGCAAATGTTTCAATCTTATCCTCATGGAGGACTACTTAGTTTTAATGTCTTGAGCCCCCAATAATCTAGGGGTTAAAGGGTGTAACATGTGCTTGTGTGCTGGAAAAAGGACATCAAACTCTATTTGCCATACACTGATGATAAACATCCCAAAAATGAACAAGACAGCATGGAAGTCTGACAATTTGAGAATTTGAGTTTGAGAATTAAGCCCATAATCCCAACGGGCTTAATTTAAGCATCTCAGGTATTTAATAAAAATAACTAAAATAAATAACTATAAAATAAAGCTAAATAAAGACTAAATAAAGCTTTTGAAAATGTCAAACATTAAGTGACAAAATGCAAGCTTTATTTTGTATTTGCAGTTGAATGTCGATGCCACATTTGCTGGATATAATAAATAATTCTGACCAGATACTTTTTACACTAAATAACCCCTTTTCAATTTGTGTTGCTATGGAAACCAACTGTGAATAAGTCCTCTCTCTTTAACCTATTTCTATCTTTTGTGCATGTGATTTTTTTGATGGCCTCCATGTACCGTTTTGTCTTCATCCACTCAAAATTTGTCTTAAAAAATGGGAGTACTAGCAGTGGCAGCCCTTCTATTCCCCACTGTACAATTAAGTATGCCTGCAGTGGTGCAGAGACTGTTGAGTCTGACAACTGCCTCTCCAGCCAAGCATCGCCTGGCGTATGAGCACAAACAAAGACTTCTTTTTGCTCATTTTGCCTGACAATTACCTACATGCATGGGAATTGACATGATTAATTCAGTTGGTGTAAACATTTCATTACGATGCTAACAGGTGGATAATCAGATGTAGGATGATACAGCATGGCTCGTGGTTCCTTGGGAGAAAGCGCAATGCCAGGAGACTTCCATAAACGGTATTTTTTTAATAGGCTGTAATAAAAAAAGAGATATAGTTGTGTCGAAGAATCACAACACACTCAGGCATTTGAAATTCCCTGACTGTTGAAATTTGGATGACGTTTGTTGCAGAACCTCCAATGGGATTTAGAAAGTTCAACCTTTAAAATTTAGGTCAACAGCTTGAGTTGGTTCTGAGTATATTGAAGATGGAACAAGATATTAAAATTCCCTCACTATCAACAGACCCCATGCAAAGGACTGGCATATGTTAGACATATTGTATGCATGTAATACATTCCAATCAGCCAATCCAATTTTATAGTTAGGCTTTGGGTTATACTTAGGGCTGGGGCTTGAATAACATTCTCATACATTTCTGTCTGATTTTAGGGTTAGTTAATGGTTAGATATTCTGAGTGTGTCTGAGGCACTTATTGACTTGTTCTTACTGTATAACCATGCACCATGTTTGTGACCAAAACCCCAAATACCTTCAGTGTGGGATCCAGCATGAGTCAGCTAAGTTTATTCTAAGAATGTACACCTGTGTCAGAAAGACACTTTTTGAGCATCTCACTTTGGTTGCATCATAAACATCAAGTTTGTTGGTTGTTGTGTGAAGTTAAACATAGTTTAAAACCTAGAAAAACACATATTGAGATCCCTGCATTTGGATGTGGGATCCATCAACCTGTGTTTGAAAGCAAAAATGTGTTTGTCATCACCTTGTAATGTCTGCTGTGTCTGTAAATAGTGGTTTGTTCACTGTAAGCTATGCGTTGCCTATAAAGCTGGAGTTACTTTTACAGCCCCCTGGAGAAAACAGGTAGTACTTCAAGCTTGAATTGCTCCAATGGTAGGAATGTTCCTTATTACGGACATGATTATTACATACATATTATTCTTATTTACAAATCAAGTTAGAAAATACTGTATATTTTAAAGTTCAGCCATAACTAAATTAACTTTTGAATTATCTAAGCTCCAAGGCATGACAACATAAGCAAATGCACAATAGTTGTAAAACTCCATAATTGCATAGGCATGTTAAGTTGCTTTCTGTGTATTCTGTATGTGTTAAAAGCAGCTCTCACATTCATACAATGGGATCATCACATCATATGTTTTGTAATATCGTGATGAAATCAGACCAGAAAACAAAATTAAAACATTTGTCACTTCTGAATGAGAGATGTTTACGATGATATAACAGTAGGTGTGTGTAGTCACATATCAATCACCAGCATTCAGAGAACTTTTGTGGATAAAATATCTTTACATGTCTGCAAAAGTAAAATCTGGCAATTTGAGCTAACTCCAGAACTGTATACACTTTCCTGGTACTTGGCATGGAACGCAGCTGGCCCTGGCATGCACTAGCATGGCCTCATTTGGCCCGATCGTGGCAACGCGGCTACTGACATAATGTTCCAATGGGCTGAAACTAAGCTGTATTGTGGACCAGACCTCATGCAATTATTAGTCAAAGACTAGGGCTAGGGACAAGAGGGATGTTCCTGGACCAACAAAAGACATTCATCCTGGTCAGCCAAAAAATATCATATAGGTCAGCCAAGTTAATATACCGATCAGCACAAAATTAAAACCACCTGTCTAATATTGTGTAGGCCCCCATCATGCCACAAAAACAGCGCCAACCCACATCTCAGAATAGTATTCTGAGATTATATTCTTCTCAACAAAATGGAAAGAGCGGTTATCTGATTTACCATAGACTTTGTCTATGAACCATTCTGGTCATTCTCTGTTGACCTCTCTCATGAACAAGGCATTTCCTTCCACAGAACTGCCACTCACTGGATGTTCTTTGTTTTTGGCACCATTCGGAGTAAATTCTAGAGACTGTTGTGCGTGGAAATCCCAAGAGATCAGCAGCTACAGAAAACTCAAACCAGTCCAACTAGCACCAACAATCATGGCACGATCCAAATCACTGAGATCACTTTTTTCCCCATTCTGATGATTAATGTGAATATTAACTGACCCGTATCTGCATGATTTTATGCACTGCACTGCTGCCAAACGATTGGCTGATTAGATAATCTCATGGATGATTGTTGGTGCCAGACAAGCAGGTTTGAATATTTCTGTAACTGCTGATCTCCTGGAATTTTCACACACAACAGTCTCTAGAATTTACTCTGAATGGTGTCAAAACCATAAAAATATAAAATTAGTGGCAGTGCTGTGGACAGAAATGCCTTGTTCATGAGAGAGGTCAACAGAGAATTGCCGGACTGGTTATGACTGACAAAGTCTACGGTAACTCAGATAACAGCTCTGTACAATTGTGGTGAGAAGAATATCATCTCAGAATGCTATTGTGAGAATATGGTTGGCACTGTATTGGTGGCATGAGGGGGACCTAAACAATATTAGGCAGGTGGTTTTATTGTTGTTGCTGATCGGTGTAGGTAATTCAAAGCAGGTAATAGTCAAAAGGAGATAAAGGATACAAAAGGAGATCAGTGAAAGGTAGAAAAGTGAATTAATCTGGCCCTTGGGGTCATTGCTGTGGCACTGCAGGTGAATTTCACTCTATTCTGTATTCGACACACAGATTTCTTCCACGACACAGCCTCACAACTGTGCACCTGCTCTCTGACACCATTAAAAAAACATACTGCCTTGACCCTTCAACGGTTTCAGCATTAAAAAGGCAGAGTAATTAGATAAAGATATCTCTAAACATTCACATGGAAAACCTTAGTTTCTTTTTATGTAACAGAATAGCCTTTGTTTTCCTGGATGCTTGGGCTGGGCTAATATTCAAAAAATATTTGTGACAATTTTGTCAGTGATATGAAATGAAGCTACATTGTAAATATTGTGATAAATTAACAAAACAAAACCTTTCAAAAACACTCTCCACAGCAGTATACTTTGGAAAACGATGACAGTAGGAAACTGGAAATTGAAGTTTCAAACTTTCATTCTATGAATATGTTCAAAACAGGCTGTTTTAAAGATGTTTATGGAATTCTCCGCATGTACTTTGAAATGTCTTAGTAAAAATATACACTGATTTTGCTTTTTCAGAAGGAATTTGGTACTTTAATTCACCAAAGTGGTATTCAACTGATCACAAAGAATAGTCAGGATATTACTGATGTAAAAAACATCACCATCACTATTTGAAAAAAGTCATTTTTGGCAGCCATCACTCCAACATCTTATCCTTGAGTAATCATGCTAAATTGCTAATTTGTTACTAGAAAATCACTTGCCATTATATCAAAAACAGATTTCAAGAAGATTTCAAACAAAGGTGTAAACTACAGTATTCAAAGACAAAGGACAACTGACTCTAACAAGGACAGAAAGATGTACGGAAGGCCAGATGTACAACTAAACAAGAGCATAAGTATTTGAGAGTTTGAGAAATAGATGCCTCACATGTCCTCAGCTGACAGCTTCATTGAATTCTACCTGCTGAACACCAGTTTCATGTACAACAGTAAAGAGAAGACTCAGGGATGCAGGCCTTGTGGGAAGAATTGCAAAGAAAAAGCCACTTTTGAAACAGAAAAACAAAAAGAAAAGGTAAGTGTGGGCAAAGAAACAGATATTTGACAACAGATAATTGGAAAAGAGTGTTATGGATCTTAACCCGATCAAGTTTTTGTGGAAACAGCTAGACTGTAAGGTGCGTGAGAAGTGCCCAACAAGACAGTGTGGCACGGTGGAGGGTGGGGCCGGGTCGTGACTCAACACGCCCGGTCCCGTATTAGGCTAATTAAGCCTCCGAGAGGGTTAAAGGCTGATTGCGGACAACGTGCGGGAGAGAGAGATCGTTCACGGACATGTCCGTTGTCTTATGTGTTTGTCTTTTGAGTTCTCCATTAAACCTATTATTTTATATGTCAAGCCGGAATCTCGCCTCTTCCTTGCCCGTGAACTTGATCTGTTCTACAGACGGCTACATCTATGGCAAGTGCTACAGGAAGTGTGGGGTGAAATGTCACCTGTGTATCTGGACAAACTGACAGCTAGAATGCCAAAAACCTGCAAAGCTATCATTGCTGCACGTGGAGGATTTGTTGATGAGAACTCTTTGAAGTAGTTGTAATTGTAATTTTTCACATTATTAATGTATACATTGTGATCAGTTGAATGTCACTTTGGTGAATAAAAGTACCAATTTCTTTCCATAAGATCTGTATATTATTCCAAACATTTGGCCACAAATGTATGTAGGTAATATATTTTCGGGGGTGGATGCGTATGCAAAGGTGTTCAATGGGAGGTGCTGATGTAAACATAGAGATGCTACACAACAACAAAATGCATCCATGCATTGTCATAGAGTAACATCATTCCACCATAAGCAATTACAGTTACTATTACAAAACATTTGGCCAAGCTTTGGAAAATACAAATTTGCACGTATACATATCTTTACATATCCAATATACATATCAAAAGAGTTCCATTTGATGTAAAGAGGTACTTCACTGCTGTAGCTCTTGATATGCACGAGCACATAAAAAGCTCTTTGTTGTATATGGTAAACAGCAGGCCATATGCTTTACTGTACAGAAGCCTGGCACTGACATCCAGAGAACACAATGGCCCCTTCTTATGCAATAAGTGAATACAAATGGTTCTAAGCTGCCAAAAATGCATTTAAACTTAAGCTACTAGTCTTGTTTAAATGCAGTCCACACACGCACGGACGCACACACTCACACACACGCACGCATGCATACACACACACACACACACACACACACACACACACACACACACACACACACACACACACACACACACACTTGTAGGCTTGTAGGACTATTCAAAGACCACAGCAAACCCAAATAACTTTATATGTTCATGTATAAGACAATATTCATGTCTTATAAACCTGACTGTGATAACCTTATTGTATATTATTAACAATTTTGGATTTATTCGTTTACCGTTACAGATCAATGAGGCATTATTATATCAATGTGTTTGGCTAAAAGATGACATTTGTTATGGCCAGCTGTCCCCATCAGCATTACCCTGGGCAATGGTGATCAACCAGTCACGTGCACAAATTGGGCAAAAAAACATGCCCACCTGTCCTCTATTAGGAAAAACAACAAAAAGGACCAGTGGCATCTGGAATTAGTGAAACTATTCTCCAAGGGGGTGTCTCAATCTGCTTCCTACTTTAGTAGCATGTACACTGCCTAGGGAGTCACTGAAATATTTGTTCCCTAGAAATTCATGGTATGATGGTAGAATGCATGGTAAAAAACAGTGAACATCAGAGAATGCAATGGCATTATTTGAGCAATTGTGGTACATACTATTTCATACAAACCCACCCATAAATGGCATGTAAAAACAAAATGAACTGCAGTTGGTCGTTTTACATGTCGGTCAGATTGTTTCTTCCTGTCTAAGCATGTAATTCTTGGCCAGCTGCAATGTGGACCAAACTTTTCATGCCATTACTAAAAAGTTGTGAAATCAAGACTACACCAGGACCAAGAAAATATTTTGATTCTGGAACACATCCTGTAGGTCATTATGGGTCAACGAAGTCAGTATATGTGCTTAAGAGCATGAGATACCTATACAAATACTAGCTGGGTTTTCATCCAACTATTTTGATTTTGAAATTGTGCAGAAGAAATCCTGAATGGAAATGCTTGATCCAGAATAAGCTCTCTTCTTCTTCTTTTGGCTGCTCCTGTTTGGGGTTGCCACAGCGGACCATCCGTGATCCACATATTTGACTTAGGATGCCCTTTCTGATGCAACCCCCAGTGGCTGGGGGACCACTAATAAACTCTCTAAATTTGCTTCAAATTTAAAATTGCATTATGTAAGATTTTTTTTTTGGTGTATAATTGACAAAAGTTAATTATTGAGTGAGTACATAAAAATTCCATGTTCAAAACCATGTCCTTGTCTTGCGCCAATTCAATACATTAAGCATACAATAAAGATTTTTATTTTTAGATGTTTCGGATTTGTTGTGAAATCACAGCTATACGTCATTCATCCTTGCATGTTTACATTACATCCCTAAGCTCAGAAAGAAGGACTGGCTGTGTTGTGAGAGGTGGGAAGCGAGAGCGACAGTTGTTCAGTCAGTCCAGTGAAGTCACAATTTCAGGAGTCAGGACAGCAGCGGAGTGAAATCACTCTCCTAATGAATTAATCTGTTTTAAACAGTTTGGCAATGTTGTTTACCCGCTATAATGCTTGGAAATGTTTTCTAGTGCCGTTGTTGAAGCTTATATTGTTTGTCATGCTTTCATAAATCGAATATTACTCATGTGTACCGATCGTAATGTGTTTATAAGTTTAATTTAAATATTTTTTTTGGTGAAGTTACTATTATATGTTTAAGCAATGTCACACGAGCAAGAGTGCGATATAGCATGATTGCGAGTGTGATATTGCTTATATACAACAGTTCAATGAACAATTACATTTTAAAAATGAGAAAAAGTAGCGTTATAAAAACGCATTTGTTCACGCAACTACTATCTTATGCGACGAATCAGAATCTGCCGTTCTGGTTCAAAACAAATGATGCGTCCAAGCCACGTTAGTAATTCAAAAAGTTCAATTCAGAAATAGTATCACGGCTTGTGCTGTTTCCAACAAGTTATTGGATAAACAAGGATAGATGGCTGGATGTGTGTGTGTGTGTGTGTGTGTGAGAGAGAGAGAGAGAGAGATAGAGAGAGACAGAGAGAGAGATGGAGCGTGTTGCCACACCCAATCAGAGATTTCTCAGTGGAAAATAGACATCCAAGCAGGGGTATTCCTCTCTATTTCGTGGTAGCCGGTATGCAAGAGTCATTCAATGTCCTCCATCATTTTAAACAGTATGTATCCAATGTGGCAAGTCCGATAAAAGGTAAACACTTGAGTTCTGTAATAAATCAGTCTGTTGTGTCTCTCAGCATGAGCCTTAATCCTGAAGTTGTCTGTTTAAAGCTATTTCCTAGCTTTGGTAATGTATTAGTAATACGAGCGATCAGGGAGACCAGTTCTATGTAAACAATGACTAACTGATTCACTTTATATCACAAACTGGCTCATATTACACACAAAATTATATTTTGCCACCACCTGCTGGCTAACATATGTAATTTCAAAAATAAAGCCAGTAACTACTTACAGATACACTTTAGTTTAGAACAGCATGAACGTGGAGTGATGCACACACAGTGACGTGTCCAAGTGCTGATGGAGTCACACCATCAGTGCTCATGGAACGTCTCTTGTCCAATCAGATTCGAGGACCGGAACTAACTGTGGTATATTTACTAATATTCATGACTTCTGAGTATTTTATAACATTGTTCAGTTTGTTATTATTCATTTGTCATTTTGCCTGATGAAGACCTAATGGTCTAAACATTGCAAGCAAGTGTAAGGCAGTAAAGTATTTTTGGATAAATCAGTGTACGGACACTTGCCATTTTAACATTTTAGTAGATAGGCCATTTAAACAGATCTATAAACCACTGCAGGTACAAGGTGTTGAATGTACTGTATGCTCATCTCAATTGTTTATAATGTACCAATTTCATAACACAGTAATGTTTATTAATTTGCTTAGCATGTAACCATCTCTCTTTTGTCATTTTACTTCTAAATAAAAGATTACAAATGTATTATTCTAATTGTTATATTGCATATTGAATTTTTATGTTACAGTCTTATTGCTTGCAGTGTATAGACCTGCAACTTTAGCATGAAGGTTCATTTTAATTTTACAGAATGTCTACAATTGTAATCATATCAGCTATTTTACAAGTTTCACCTCTTAAATTGATGTGTAGTACAATACAAACATGTGTATTTTGTAGTGGATAAAATGCTTTAATAATCATATTAAAATATTATTAAGAGTATTGTTTATCTTCCTCAATGTATTATATTGGTTATAAATATTTAAGCTAATAACATAATATCAACATGAAAATAGCTAGTCATGAATGTGCTTTGCAGGTAGAGTCCTCAAACCATGAGATTCATCCACCAGAAGAGCAGGGCCAAATCACAACTGACGTAAAGTGTTCCTACGCAAGTAACTTGCAGTTTTATCAACCACTAGAGGACCAAAAGTTACATATTGCAGCTTTAATGCACTAGGAGGAGGTGGATTTTGCATTAGTTAAATGTAAATTAAGGTGATGGAAACAGCTTATACACAAAACGATTATGTTTTGATGTTTTGACCACTTGTGCACAATTTATGAATGTGCTATATCTTGATGTGTCTGGCCAAATGAAAGGTCTGACCATGGCACAGAATTCTTCAAGCATAGTCCTTGACATTTAACCCACAGCTGGCCTTTAAAGTGGGTCCTCACAATCTGCCAGAACAGTTTTGATCACGGCCACTCTTAGGTTTGCAAAAACTAGTGCGGCATGTGTTTGATCAGGCCAAGCTGCCAGAGGATCATGTCTAAATTTGAAAGCCCACATTCAGAGTGATTACACAATTGATTATCTGAGCAGAGAATAACTAAAAAACACTCAAGCAGTGGGTGGTAACCCCCTCTCTCCTCATCTAATTGAAACACACAAGGCCATTTGAGCTCTAGTCTCTTTGTAGTGCATAATAAACAGACACAGGTACTACAAATGTGTGAATTAATGTGGGAAGCTGCCTGCAATTTATTTTAGAGTCAATCATCAAATCCTCATTGTTTTGTTTTTCAAAATACTTAAATCCTAGTAATTAGTATGCTTGTCTTTTATTTTTCCACTTTTTAGTTTGTTTACACACAATTATGCCTGGAACAAAAAGCAATATGATTTAAAAATGATCCCCGGGAACAAAAATGTTGTTTTAAACATAGTGTTTCATGAGGGTAGTTCAGTTCTTTATGCTCTGATAAAAGTAAAATGAACATCCGCTGCCTATGGACAGTCTCGTCAAGCGTTCAAGGGCAATTACTGCAGATGCGGCCCATTTGTATAGTACCGTATGCATTCAACAAAACCTGCATGGATATTATTTCCAGAAATAAACTGAAGTTGGCTGAAGTTTCACACAAAACCACACATCTGTTGACAGTGAAGGCAGCTGGTTAATAGAGGCCAGAACCTCATGAGAAGAGATGAAGCTACATTGTGCTGGAGGATGTTGCTTCAGAAATCTCAGGACAAAATGTGTAAATATGACATCCCTACACTCACTGAGCATTTTATTAGGAACACCTGTACACCCACATCTTCATGTGATTATCTAATCAGCCAATCATGTGGAAGCAGTGCAATGCATAGAATCATACAGTGCAATGCATAGAATCATACAGATGCGGGTCAGGAGCTTCAGTTAATGTTCACATAAACCACAGAATAGGGAAAAAATTTGATCAGTGATTTCGACCATGGCATGATTGGTGGTGCCAGACTGGCTGGTTTGATTATTTCTGTAACTGATTTTTTTTTTGAGGGGGGGATTTTCTCCTCTTTTTTCCCCAATTTGGTATGCCCAATTCACAATCCACCCTAGGTCCTCCTGGTGGCATAGTCACTTGCCTCAATTCGGGTGGCAGAGGACAAATCTCAGTTGCCTCCGCATCTGAGACAGTCAATCCAGCATCTTATCACGTGGCTTGTTGAGCACATTACCACGGAGACCTTGCGGGTGTGGAGGCTATTCTCTGTTACATCGACACTCAACTCACCACACACCACACCGAGAGCAAGAACCACATTATAGTAACCACGAGGAGTTTAACCCAACGTGACTCTACCCACCCTAGCAACCGGGGAAATTGGTTGCTATGGAAGCTTGACTGGAGTCACTGAGCACACCCTGGATTCGAACTTGTGACTCCAGGTGTGGTAGTCAGCGTCTTTACTTGCTGAGCTACCCAGAGTTTACACAGAATGGTGCCAAAAACAAAGAAGATCCATTGAGTAGCAGTTCTGCTGACAGAAATGCCTTGTTAATGAAAGAGGTCAACAGGAGAATGGCCAGACTGGTTCAAGCTGACAGAAAGGCTACGGTAACTCAGATAACCACTCTGTACAACTGTAGTGAGCAGAACTGCATCTCAGAATGCACAGAACATCAAACCTTAAGGTGGATGGGCTTCAACAGCAGAAGACCACAACAGACACTTTCTTAGGACCATAGTGTTCCTAATAAACTGCTCAGTGAGAGTAATGAACACTGGGGCTGACTAGCTAAACCATCTGGGAGCGATCTCATTGCTGCTAGCTACCACTAAATTGAGAAAGAACAGGAGAAAATATGCATATGCAATTTCCCATGTACACATAAATAAAAATAAACCTAGTGTAAATATGTCCACACCTTCTGCATACACTTGACTCTGTGTATGCATCATTTTATTGGTGCTTGTGTGTGTGTGTGTGTTTGAATTGTCGATTCCAACTGGCCAAGTAATGATCTTAATAGACTGATTATAAACACTTTTCATTTAAACTTTTCATTTAATACATCACATTTACGATTAAAAAAGTATGGAGTTCAGCACTCGAGTCTCAAATTGCTATCCAGCTAACATTAGACTACATTCATTTGACACAGCTTATTGAAAAGGCATTCAAATATAAGCTGTAAAAAGGAAATATAGGTAAACGATGGGCTGCATTTGGAAGACTTTTCCATGGCAGCATAGTTTATAAATATAAAATAACAAGAACTGTCAAAATTAATTAGTTAACGCTTGCGATTAATTAAAAAAGATTAACGTGTAAATTTGTTCTTAATCGCGATTAACGCATTTACTATAAACACTGGTTGGAAGGGCGGAATCTTTGCAATATGTCCGCACGGTGTCATTACACTGACGCATACCACAAACGCACACAGAAGTGATTTAGAGTCAGTGATAAAGTGATGGGAAAAGTAGCTCATAATGCTATTTGTAGTACAAAACAAGCCTAGATGGACTTTGTGACAGAAATCAAGTATTTTTCAGACCACAATTTAAAGACCACCCTTGAAATGAAAATGCAACCTGTGTGGGAACTACTTAATTAAATTAAATTGACTTTGGGAAACGTTTAATGTTACTTGAATTGGTGTTATTAAATGCATTTCTATCTTTATACTGTGGAAGGCTTTGTTTGGAAAATGTTAATAAAGCTTTATATTGTTACATATTATTTTGACCATTTGGAAAATGTCATTGTATTTGTTGTTAAATCAAATACTGTGTAAAAGTCCCTCTATTCCCAATAAGGTTGATGAGAGAATGCAAGTAATTTTTCACTACCCTGAAGGCTAGTGTCATTGTACCAAAGCCCTAGGCCAGACAATCGCCATGCTCCCCAAAACTTCCCGATATGGCTAGTGTCTCTATCTTGGCATCAAGCTGTATGGTTTATATTTCCTCCACTTTCCTTCCTATTTTTCAATATGATGAGGTGGTTATAGCAATACATTTCACTACCCTGTTGGCTAGTGGGCGTTGCCCTATCAGTAGCATGGCATTATGTTATATGGCTCCCACAGTGTCTGTTATGGATGCAATTGAAAGGGAACTCATTTTATTTTGTTATTAAATACATTTTATGTCAGAAAATAAAATGGAAAACATATTTAATCGTTAAAACATAATATGTACCAAACAGAAATACTTTCTCCTCTCCCAGCTTAATATGCAGTGACAGCTACAACAAGCAATTTGAAGGTTAATTTTTCATTTGAAAAGTGTAAACACTCCTGTTAGTTTGAGTGGCCCATCTAGCCTGACACAACAACTTTGACTCAACCAGCTGTGTAGATTTGGGGCGGGACTATCTGTTTGTTTGATCAACATCAGAAGGGGTAATTTCGGATGGCTGTTTGAAAACAATAACATTTTTGTCTTTCGTTTGGTTTATTGATTTATTCTCGATGTGAAAATGCGGAGTAAATCTATAGGAATGCATTTACTAATGCTAATGAACAGCACCTTATTTTACAGCGTTAACAAACAAAAATATAACAAAATTTAGATTAAAATTAAGCAAAATGACCCACAGATTTGTTACTGTTATTCAAAATAAAGAACATGTTTTTGGAACCTCTGTCAGAAACCGTTCCACATCACTCATCCGAGTACTTCATGTTTATCAGTTCGCCAAAATTAACAAAATAGCAGCATATAAAACAAAACTAGAGATGCTATTCTTTACAACCAAACAGGTTTCTTATGATGTGGTGAAGAAATTTCTTACCAGAGGCAGTTTTGTTGGTGCTGCACACATAGAGGCAGTTCACGGAAATCAACACCATGGTGTTTGGTCACGTGACTCTGTCAGTCAGAAGTTTACCCTTAAATGACTCCTTAGAGTGTCTTGAACAGTATGCAATGGGTTTGAATGAATTAAAATTATGCATTGCGTATAGCGAATCCAAAATAGTGAGTCCTCACATGAGGCCACAATATTAATTTACAGTAAACTTTTGAAACAGAATATAAAGCTTTCTGCAGCTTTAAATTGCTCTTACAGTAACCAAGCACTGAATGATGCTGATGGGAGAAAACGTTAAAAGCCCTAGCTGGCACCACATACCCGAGTGTTTTTGAGTGGGAGAGAGGAGGACAGGGTGCATGTTTAAGGTTTGGGCTGATATTGTGATTTTCCCACCGGCACTGTCAGCATTTTTAAGCTCACACAAAGCAGGTTTAATCGCGACAGCAAGCTGCACCGGAATTAACATCCTTTCACAGACATGAAAATAACAGATTTGTGTTGTTCAAGCCCATTTGCACTTGCTACCTATACAAAAAAAATTCCCTTGCACAACACTGCTTAAAATTATAGTGGATAACAATAGCTGAAAAGGTTTAGGAAAAGTAAACTGTTAAAGCGAGCAAAAACAGACCAAATGTGTATTTTATTCTTGTACACATCAAGGCATACATGCCAAAGTTTGGGAAAAATGTTTTTGAACTGGTTCTTATTTTGTCAAATGACATTTGTCAACAATGGTTATTATGAAAAAAAATATTGACTAGGTATCCTGAGAGACATACAATAACCCCACAAGCATATTTTAAAGCAATTTTCTTGCCATTCATGGAGGCACACATTATTCGGCTGGAATTCAAAACAAAGACAAACAGTCACTCAAAATGCAATTTTGCTGCTATTTACCTGTCATCAAAAAGCTTTTATAAACACGTTTGAAAATTCCATTTGATGCAAGGTCTTTATCTGTCCATGCCCATATTCATATATAAAAAGCGAATGACATTCACAGAAGTCAAAGGTGGGAGAACGGCTCTTTAGGAGAAAATATTCTCAGTCAATAACAAATCAAACCATAAAGATACACTGACTCAAACATAATTAGAGTGGTGATAAGGGCCAAATTACCTTAAAAATAATTAAAAATCTTTTAATTTGAATCTTGATTAACAAATCTGACAGTTTATCCTTTTGATTTCCATCATACACATTACTGTCTTATTCTGCCAGACTAATTTTCATAGCAGTCGAAAAACCTGCTGATTACTCAACTCTACCATGAGGATTACTACAATATTATTTGATTATTTGAGGAGCAGAGCATATTAAACAACATATGCAATATTGCTTAAAAAAACTTCAAAGATTTCTAACAGATGCTTGTGTCTGTTTGTGTGAGAAGTTCATTCTCAAAACTGGTTCCCTGTTGCAAGAGCAGATGTGTTTTTTACAATGCACCTTTTATCACAAAGATTAGACTTTCAATGGCATTATAATCTGTATACCTGTTTATCGGTGATGCTTTAAATCTTTGGGCTTCCCGTGACCAGTATGCGTGCACAGAGCTTTGAGGTAGTAATAAGACAGATGGGAAGGGATTGAGAGAGAGAGAGAGTGAGACAAGTTTGCCTTCTTTTTTTGTGCTACAGTCCATATGTGAGAATGAAAATGACAGACTGACATTAGACAAAAGCACAGAATATTGCAGTTTACTCAGGATTTTGGATAAAAGCCTATTGCTGTTGTTCTCAAAAATAAGTTGCAGGTCCATTCTAATAAGGTTGCAGACAACAGACTGATTTCTTAGAATCGGTGGCTACAGTAGCTAAAGCTGGAAGTGTTGTTGGGCACATGCAAGCTCCAGTTTCCAGGTGAAATGTCCACAGAGTGGCGCCAAAAGTGTGATGTATTTGTATTTCTTGTTGCGCAGGAGTACTGTCAGGAGTAAAAAAAATGTTTAAGGTAAAGTAAAATGCATCCTACGAATAACGCTCAACATTGTTTATATTAAAGAAAGTGAGGTAACACTTTATTTTGATTTTCCCAAGTAGATATTTAACTAACTATAAGGGACTTATCATCTGGCTTGCTATAGCTAGTAAACAGTGTTTCAACAAACATTCAGTAGACTTTCAGTAGCCTGTATATAGATCTCTATTAATGACCCATTTACATTTTTGTTGAGAATGTCATGGTTACTGCTGTAACCTCCATTCCCCGAGGGAAGTAACAAGACATTGTGTCAAATGAAGTGACACAAGGGGTCTTCCTGGGATGCCAAACATACCTCTGAACCTGAGAAAAGGCCAATGCCAAGTTGGCAGACAGAATTTCCATGCCCCACCCCAGACATAGGGGTATAAAGGGAAGCAGGGCAGCGAGTGCCAGTCAGGATTTTGCATTGTGGAGCCGAAAATAAGGTACGGCCATTTACAGTGGTAGGCCTAGTGCTGTGGGAGGAGGGACACAACGTCTTGTTCCAGTAACCATGACGTTCCCCTTCTGTCACTCACTCGATGTTGTGTCGAATGAAGTGACACAAGGGGTCCCATATAAAAACGCCACGCAATGACCGTGTTATGTGAACTGACGAGACAGGTGCAAGCAGGCAAATGCATGCTAGAGGCAACTGTGTCGGCTGCACGTAGCCCTCCCCAACGCCCCCAAAGAGGTGTCACATACAGACCTTAGGTTCCCCGCACCCCTGAGGGGGGGAACAGGTGTTACATGACTAGCCTGGGAGCAAGCTCGGCAGCTGCACCTTTTCTCTCACTATGTCTCTCACATAGGACATGAAGCGGCTGGGGCTATCTTAACACTATGAAATGCATCGGGGAAGGTGGTCTTTCCCGGTCTTATTCTTTCAGGTGGAAAAGACCCTGCGAAGGCCACATCCTGCCCAGTCTAGGGGGAGGTAACATGTGGCAAATTATGCCACGAAGATTATGAAGCTATACGTGGGAAATGGCCCGGTGGTAGGTCCAGCCTAATGACTCTACAAGCACAGCGACCGGGGCAGCAGGGCTGCCCAAGGGAAATGCGGGTCCACCGACAGGGGGTGCCTCCTCCCAGGGCAGCTTGCTTGCAGGCTCACGACCTGGTCCCTGAAGGGGGTCTGTAAAGACAGTTCACGTTCATGGGCAAGGAAGAGGCGAGAAACCGGCTTGTCAACATAAATAATATTTTAATGAAGAACTTAAAACAAACACATAGGACAACAGACATGTCTGCTGATTAAGCTCTCTCTCTCGATCGCCGTCTGCGAGTGGCCTTTATCCCTCTTGACGGCTCAATTAGCCTGATACGGGACCGGGCGTGCGTAATCACGCGCCGGTCCCGCCCTCCACCGTGCCACAGGGTCGTAGGAACCTTGGGCACGTAGCCCGGTCGCGGCCTCAGGATAACATGAGAATGTGCCGGTCCGAACTCCAGGCAGATGTTGCTGACAGAGAACGCATGCAGGTCCCCAACCCTTTTGATGGAGGCTAACGCGATCAGTCTTCAGGGAGAGGGCTTTGAGCTAAACTGAATCAAGCGGCTCAAAGGGGCATACAGGTCTAAAGAGGGCCCGAGAGGACCACAGAAAGATCCCAGGAGGGGAACAGGCTTGGCCGGGGAGGGTTCAGTCTCCGGGTGCCTTTCATTAACCTGATAATCAAGTTGTGCTTACCTGGGGACTTGCCATTTACTGCATCGTGGTGGGCTACGATAGCAGCTACATACACCTTCAAGGTGGAGGGGGACAGCCACCCCTCCAATCTCTTCTGCAGGCACTGACTGAACTGCACACCTCTGCAGGTCTTTGGCTCGAGAAGAACACCATTTCACGAACAAGCACCACTTTAGGGCATAAAATTGCCTGGTGGGGGGAGCTCTGGCTTGGTTGATCGTGTCTACGACTGCAGGTGGAAGATCCACTAGATCTTCCATATCCCGTCCAGAAGCCAGACATGGAGGTTACAGAGGTCTGGGTGCAGGTGCCAGAGAGTGCCCCATCCCTGAGAAAGAAGGTCATTCATCAGGGGAATTTTCCTGGGAGGTGCTGTCGTGAGGAGCGTAAGATCCAAGAACTAGGCCTGGGTGGGCCAGTAAGGGGCCACCAGGATGACCTGTTCCTCATCCTCCCTGATCTTTCACAGCACCGGTGCAAGAAGGCTCACTGGGGGAAATGTGTACTTGCTGTGTGCCAGCGCGTTTGTCCCGAGAGGAGCTCCTGTCATGGAGTACCAGAGCGGGCAGTGGGAGTTGTCTTGGGAGGCATAGAGATCTATCTGTGCCTTGCCGAAATGGTCCCATATCAGCTGGGCCACCTGGGGGTGGAGACTCCACTCTCCGCTGGGCAAAACCTGCCATGACAGCAGGTCCGCCATTGTGTTGTGGTTGCCAGGGATGTGAGTGGCGCGCAGCGACCTGAGTCGCGAGTTGTGACATATGACGAGAGCATACGCCGCCTTGGCGATTTATGTACGCTACGGCGCGGTGCTGTCTGAAAGGATCAAGACGTGCTTGCCTGGATTAGTGGGAGAAACCTCCGTAGGGCAAGAGATACAGCCAACAACTCTAGGCAGTTGATGTGCCAACACTGCCAGGGTCCTGTCCAGAGGCCAGCGGCAGCGTGCCCGTTGCACATGGCACCCCAACCCTGTCAAGTGGTGTCTGTGGTCACCACGACACGTCTGGACACCTGCTGCAAGGGGACTCCGGTCCGCAGAAAGCAGAGGACTGTCCAAGGGTTGAAAGTCTGATGGCAAGAAGGGGTGATTGTCAGACAGTATGTGCCGTGGCGCTATGCCCATCTCAGGACTCGAGTCTGTAACCAGTGCTGAAGCAGTCTCATATGCATCAATCCGTGTGGCGTGGCTGAGGATGTCATATGCCCCAGGAGCCTCTGGAATTGTTTTAGAAGAACCGCTGTGCCGGGCTTGAAGAGAGCGAGGCATCTGAGCACTGACTGAGCACGCTCGTTGTTGAGACGCGCTGTCATTGAGACTGAGTCTAACTCCATGCCGAGAAAAGAGATGCTCTGAACTGAGACAAGCTTGCTATTTTCCCAGTTGTTCTGAAGCCCTAGACGACTGAGGTGCCTGAGCACCTGGTCCCTGTGAGTGCACAGTAACTCTCGAGAGTGAGCCAGGATGAGCCAGTCATTGAGGTAGTTGAGTATGTGGGTGCTCACTTCCCTTAGCAGGGTAAGAGCTGCCTCTGCGATCTTCGTAAAGACGTGAGGGGACAGGGACAGGCCGAAGGGGAGGACCTTGTACTGATATGCCTGGCCGTCGAACACGAACAGTAAGAAGGGTCGGTGTCGAGGCAGAATGGAGACGTGGAAGTACGCGTCCTTCAGGTCTACCGTCACAAACCAATACAGCTGTCGAACGCAGGTAAGAATCTGTTGCTGCGTGAGCATTTTGAACAATAGTCTGTGTAAGGCCCGGTTGAGAACTCGCAGGTCCAAGATTGGTCGCAACCCGCCGCTTTTTTGGGGTACGATGAAGTAAGGGCTGTAGAAACCCTTCTCCATCTCGGCTTGAGGGACAGGCTCTATCGCATCCTTGAGGTGCAGGGTCGTGATCTCTGCTCATAAGGCGCTGGCTTTCTCACTGCGCACGGAAGTGTAGCGAACACAGCTGAAACAAGGCGGGAGCCGGGTGAACTGAATCGTGTAGTTGAGTCGGATGGTCCTGGCCAGCCAGCGCGACGGATTGGGAAGTGAAAGCCACACATCCAAACTCTGCGTGAGAGGCACTAACGGGACGATCGATTTTGACATACAGGGCAGGGTTTTGCGGCGGGAGGGAGCAGGTAATAGCACTCCGAGAGGCAGAAAAGCGTCCCGAGGCTTGGGTGCTGAGAAAAGAAACCACTTACCTCCTTCCACGCACCCGGCAGGGGGCGGGTTAGAGACATTGGCGAGCAGGTGGGTGCGCTTGTTTGGCGGTGCTGCGGCAAGATGTGCCATCTGCTTCTTCACCACCGAAAACTGCTGGTCGAAGCCGTCGACGGTGTCACCGAAGAGGCCAAGCTGGGAGACAGGGGCGTTAAGAAAGCATGCCTTGTCAACGTTGTGCATCTCAACCATGTTCAGCCAGAGGTGATGCTCTTGGACCACGAGGGTGGCCATCGCCCGCCCGAGTGCCTGCACCTTGACCGCAATGTTGCCATGGCTATGTTCTCACACTGAGAACATAAACCATTCATAAAATGCTGCCTGCGTGTGATCGCAGCCCAGGCACGCAAGGCAGCTTTTATGACTGTCAGAAGTGGAGAGAAATCAACTGCATCCAGGAACTACACAGAGGCGGAAAGACATCTTTAAAAAGACACGTCCTGAAAAGGACATTCAACGCCTGCTGTGTATTGCTCTTTTATGAGAGGGAACTCAAACACTTTTAGAGGAAATAAACTCTTTTTAGGAGGAGAAACACTTTCAGGCAATGAAAGCGCTGTCGAAGCATCCAGGGGTGTAGATTGCACAGCGTGCAGAGAGAGAGAACGCCAGCTGGAAACACGCCGTAGATCCAACAGCAGTGCTTATTGCCAGTAGAGGTGAGTGAAAAAGTGGTGAACTCAACTTGCTGTTGCATAACAGTTCGACTCCGAAGAAAAATTCTAACTGGCACTCGCTGTCCCCTTTCCCTTTATACCCATATGTCCAGGGCAGGGCATGCAAATTCTGTCTGCCAACTTGACATTGGCCTTTTTTCAGTTTCAGAGGTACATTTGGCATCCCAGGAAGACCTGTTGTGTCACTTCATTCGACACAACGTTGAGTGAGTGACAGAAGGGGAACATCAGTTCATTAAAAGGTCAATAAGAAAAATATATATACAGGCTACTGAAAGTCTACTGAATGTTTATTGAAACACTGTTTACTAGTTATAGAAAGCCAGTTAATAAGCCACTTATAGTCAGTTAAATAGTCACTTGTAGTCAGTTAAATATCTACTTAGGACCATCAACATGTTACCGAAAGGGATTACTTCCTGGTTTCTATGGGATCAGAACCCATGTCTTGGAAGTTGCTCATGCAATACACTATTAGTAGCACAAGACAGAAAGGTGATCACAATTGAATTGATGAAAACATGTCTGATAAGGGATGGCACTTATCAGTAACTTGACAGACTGGGGTTGATTTCAGGGTACATGAACATTCAGAAGCAACATGCAGATTTCCCATGTGATCATGTTTACTTTAACGATAACATTTTGATACTATGTTGCCATTTAATGTCCAATTTAAAATATGGATCCTGAAGTGAAACCAGTTGAGGATCACTGGCCTTCTGTATTTGTGTTGTACCTACACATAAGGGACTGAGCCAAAGCTAAACACCCAGTGACTCAAAACAATGGTTTTAGGATTTAGGAATAGCACAATTTGCACAAATGCTTGGTAGCTTAAACATATTTGACCTGGTCTGAAAAAGAAAGATAAATGAAGCAGCAACATGTTGTACAATTTCTACCTAAATAAGATTAAGGGATTTGTTGAACTTTCAAAAGATAAACCCAAAGCTCTTCAATAAGCCACAAAGGTAGCTAACCATTCTCAAAGCAAAGAAGAATTGTTCCAAATAACTGCCCTTAGGAATGGAACATAACAAATGAGATCTCTTTAATACAGTGGTGGTGGTGGTGGTAGTGGGTGTAGTGGGCTAAAGCACATAACTGTTAATCAGAAGGTCGCTGGTTCGAGCCCCACAGCCACCACCACTGTGTCCTTGAGCAAGACACTTAACTCCAGGTTGCTCTGGGGGGATTGTCCCTGTAATAAGTGCTCTGTAAACCATTTTGGATTAAAGTGTCTGCCAAATGCATAAATGTAAATGTACAGGATCTCAATTGTTTCTCTTATGACATTAAATAGAATGTAGTCACTATTGCTACTATCTCTAAAGTCTGTAAAAATCTAAATATGAGCTACAATTTTCTTATCAAATTCTCTCATGACTAAATTGTCTGGGCTATGATATCCCCATTCATTTAGTAGCTCGACACTCCAACTATGTCAACAATTGTTAATAGTTTTTAGTATTTTTAGTAAGATATTTTTGTAGAAAAAATGTCTCTGGCTCTGTCTTATATTTTGGAGCTTCAGGGAAATGTAAAATATGTTCTGATAGCAGTTACTTTCTTATTCAGTTTCATATATTGTGTGAAAACATTGACAAGAACAAGCTACATTATAGGAAAATACTTTTAGAAGTTTCTGGTGGCCTTCAAGTGATACAATGCATGTACAAACAAAGACATTTTAAGCATACAAAATAAATTACTTACTAGAAAAAACGAAATTATGTAGCCTACATTAAAGATGTCCTGCACCCAACATGCTTTTATTGTTAGCTTTTGTTTGTGACTAAATATAACAGGTTTTACCTAGTGCAAGGTGGTCTTTTAGAAACTATTGAAAAGTAGGCTATAGCTCATTCATTTACTGACCATTAAACAAACAAACAAAAAAGCCACCAAGAGGCAGAAATGTTAATGAATTAAATTATAAATCCATATACTGTATTTTCAAAGATGAAATGTTATGTTCATCATTATTTCTATGTTTCATGATATATTTGTGCCTGCCTCCACACTAGCTGAAATGAAATATATTCACAATGTGTTGATAAACGTCATTGTTTATGTTCCAGTAATTCATATATTGGCACATGTACACTGAATTTACTGAAATGTGACTGATGTTTGCAGCAGTCTTCTGCAATAATCATTCCTTTATTGCTGGGGGTAAAAGCACTCTGGGGTCACATTGATTTCATATTAGAGTCTAGAAAATCTAGATCTTAGTCTAAACTCTGAAGAGCTGGTGTCAGTGAAGGAAATGACTCAGGAAGTGTGTTCTCAACTGGTTTTGCTTCAGCACCCCAAAATGGCTTGCACTGTGCCTTTGACATCACATCCTTTTTTATCTCCAGCTAGAGAGATACTACATTTGCAAAGAAATTAAGTGAAATAACGCTAATATAGTCTCAATACTGTTAGTGTTAGGTTTTGGGTTTGGGTAAGGATTAGGAGTATATTAATGTAATTATAGTACACAGTTTTGTACGCATTCCTGTTGTGCATGACAGTAGTTCCAGCTACGCCCACTAGGGTAGTTCAGAAATTAAGAGAGACAAAACAATCGACCCCCTGTCACAGATCTTCCTGTGAGATCAGTCTGATCAGAGCAGACCAGCAACTACCAGATGTGAACCACTGATTTACGAAATGAAAATGAAAATGTGAAAGTGAAAGTAAGGCTTCCAACAGAGCAAAATTGCACTATACTTACCTGCCTATTATTGGAGTAATTTGGCTTAATTTCCTACCATTCCTGTTACCCTGACAACATATTCTGAAAGTGTTTTTTTTTTCTAAACATAAGACAGTATAATACCAGGCAATGTTAGAAATACCAGGAAATTAAAATTTTAAATTAAATGAATGTACCTGACATAGGAAGTAGAAATTGCTTGACTGTTTCCTTTGTTATCCTTCATTCTGTCCACACATGCACCCCTTTAATTGCTGTTACTCCAGCGCTGTCATTTATTACAGTCAGGATATCGGTACACCAACCTTAAGGGACTGCCCGGGACCAGTTTTAGGACATGTCTATTTAAAGCAACCCATTAGATGCAGTCTAGATCTGTAAACGGGTCTCTCCAGTAGTACAGAAATGGCCTGTGGTCAAAGTTTTCAATCAGATTAGCATTAGACTGTGTCGACAGTGGCCTAAAACGACACCACTTCACTTTGTTCCCTCATCCAGGATCGTCACAAGGACACCTAGCTTGACACCTTGGTGCTTCGGGAGATAAATTACGATATAAATATTCTGTAGACAGTCACTCAATAAAAACGCATTGATTGCTCAATTAACTTTTGTACAAGCCACACAACAGTGCTTCCCCACTGATGTATTGAAATTATCACTTTAATTATCACAAAACTTGTGATGCATTTTTGAAGAACAATAAACTCAACAAACTAAGCTCAATGCCATTAGCAATTATCCATGCATTCATTTACCAAAATGGCAAATATCAATATTTTACATGAAGGACGTTTTTAACAAAGCCTAGACTAGAATAGTGTTTCCCCATCAATAACACTGCAAAAAAATGATTTTTAAGACAGGTACTTTTTGTCTTGTTTTCCAGTAAAAATATATAAACATTTGTAAAATGTGATTTATTTACTTGTCAAGCAAACTGACATAAGATTTTAAGTCTTGTTTGCGATAAATCGAATCTAATTTAGTGAGATTTATGCTTAAAACGAGGAAAAAAATAATAAACTTAATTCAAAGGAAAAACACATTTATTTTGCTTGCTTATTTGCAGATTTGTTTTTCTTGTTTTAAGTCTAAAGTTCACAAAATTGTGTCAGATTTATCTTAAAACAAGACTTAATAAAAGTAAATAAATTAAATTTTATGAATTATTTTGATAATTTTACAGGAAAACAAGACAAAAATACTTGTCTTGAAACATTTTTTTGCAGTGAAGGCATGCGCACACCTTCATCAACACCAAACTAAAAATGTGTTCCTTTAAGGCACAGTCACATTTATCTTTGCACAGTGAAATTCTGCAGGCGAAGGTGTTGGCGGATGTTGAGCACATGTGAAACCAGCAAAAGAGGAATTGCCAAGCAGCCTTTTTTTAAAACTGCACTTTATACTCTATGAGAGTCAAATTAAAATGAAAATTATATTCTTGTGCATTGTAAATATTTAGCGTAGTTGCGTACGAAGCACCACCCACACAGAGGTCACTGCAAACCAAGCAACTTTCTATTGGTCAACGTGTTCTTTGCGTGGACTCCCATCAAAATTACTGTATTTAGCCTGTGGAATTTCGCCATGTGGAGGTAAATGTGCCCGTGCCTTTAAGTGTCTATTATTACAATAATTCTCTTATAAACTACAACAATCAAAGCTGTGGGTAAAAAACAATCCTCAGGGGCGCTTCCTCTCTAAAACAACTGAGCATTTTTTGGAACGAATGGTTTCCATTGCCGAACAGTACCGATCTTTATCGATCTGGACTCGTTGACCCACCTATGGTTTCTTTTTACATTGTGGTGCTGCAAAATTGAAATGGAATGGACTGAGCGTGTCTATTGTGACACACCATGTTACTAAATCTGTTCCATGTTTCTCTGTACTGAATCCGGTTAGCTAATGATGCTGAGAATTACAGTACATCCTTGGAATGGTTTGTAAATATAATGTACTGAATCTATCTATAAATATAAATATATGTAAATATACTGTACTGGAAATGATACTGTTACTGATACTGAGTATTTTTTGGATATTTGGATAATTTCCAGTATAAACATCTACACTCTTACTCGTAAGAAAATAATACTTGACATACAACATTTAGTATTGTTTTCATAGAAATCTAACAAGATTTAGTGGGGTTTATGCTTAAAACAAGAAAAAAATATTTGCCAATGGGGTAAGAATAATAAACACCTTTTCCTTTTGAATCAGTTTTTTTCATACTCCACTGGCAAATAGTTTTTTTCTCATTAAAAGCATAAGTTACTACATTTTATTAGAGTTTTCTGAAAACAAGACAAAATATCATTGTAATTTTTCACAAGACAAAATATCATTGTAATTTTTCACTCAAGTAAGTTAAACTTGTTTTTAGAATGTTTAAACATTTTTCCTGGAAAACAAGACAAGAATACTTTAAATTATTTTAAAATGATTTTTTGCAGTGCACTCACCATGCTCAGAAATGTTCTTACACAGCAAAAAACAAAGCAAAATGTTGAATCTTTCCAAGTACCACCTGGAAACTGCTTAAGTTGATTGGGGATCACTGTCCAACAATTTAAAATTACCTTTTTTTAATCCTTTTAATTTTAAGTTCCTTGAGGTTCACTTATAATATTATTAAAGGTTTTAGCACAAAAACAGTCATATATTTGTAAAACATGATTATTTTACACCCTCATTCTGACCCTCAATCAGAAACATTCGGTTTTGGTTTTGGAGTCATATGTATTAAACCATTATGACTTGACAATAAATACCCACTGTTATGATTGGCTCTCTGCTTTTGACTGACCTGCTCTCTCCTTGTCATCTCACTGCTTATCACTACTGTGTGTGCAACGGAAGTGATATGGTGCTAATGTCTACCACAGTGTGACATCACAATGTGGAGGAAGTAGAGAACGAGATGTATTGGCAGCTTGGTTACAACAAATGCTCTTTTTGCAGTGAGAAGGATGTTTTGAGTTCTGAAACTTACTGTGGCAGTGGGGGCGTGGTCGAGCATCCGTCGGGAGAGAGAGAGAGCAGTAAGGGTGCATTCACCTGAGCCACATTATGACAAACACCTGTCTCTAATTGTAGTGTGATTGAGGAGAGCGGCATAAATGGACCATTCAGCGCCAGATCGAGAGAGAGAGACTGTGTCGAGAGCCTTACTGAGAGGCTAATGTGTTATTGTGAAGCTGTTGAGTTATCGTGAAGCTGTAAAGCAGAGAAGTGGTTAATTAAACCTGTGTTTGAAAAATCCAGCTCCCGCTGTCATTTACAGAAAAGAACGCAAGGATTTTCAGGCATTTTTTTTTTTTTTTTTTAATACGTTAAACCACTTTTAACTTGCTTTTAACAGCATCTTAAATGCCACACTCATGGTGGTAGACACTGAAAAGCAGCTAAACGTGAACCAACAATTAAAAAAATATTGCAAATGCAAAAGAGATGCATTCTGTGTGAACTGCACCTCAAGACTATCTTGGACATAAGGACAACATTACTTGCAAAATTGTATTGCTGTGGACTGTAGGCTTGTGTTCAATAATATGGAAATACTTCTTAAGACATTTTTTGTATGTCCATTTAATGATTAACTTGAACACAGAACATATTTATATATGCAATGAATTGTGATTAATTTGATTAAACAGCATATCCTGTAAATAATTACAATTTAATAACCTCATTGGTTCTTATGTCATTACGTTTGTTCACGAGACACAAAAGAACCAATGAGGTGTGATGTTATTGACTTGATTTATGCTCTGTATACATGAATTGATCAATGATTTTTATTAAATTTGAGATTGAATAATGACTTACATTTTAGTCTGGACATCAAAGTGATTGTATGATTTCAGAAAACTTCAGAAGTCTCCATTTTAAACTTTGCTACCACCCATGAAGTTGGCGTACTAGTCACTATTGTTTATGGGACTATCACTAAGTCCCCACATGGAATGTTGGGAAGTGAGACTAGAGTTGTTTTGCTTCCTCTATCAGAAGCCTTCACGCTCCTCCTCGGTCTATTATGACAGCATATTGTGCTGCACGGATAATAAAGTGGAACGCTACTTTCAGTTCACTTGCTGTAATGGAAGCCCAGTCACAATGATTAATGCGCTATTCACAATGAACTCAAAATTTTAAAAGCTTGTCAATTCTTCTGGCCTGCCACCCAACAAACACAACAAATGCTATGGCTTTTCCTCATTAAAATGCAAATGCATTTACTCTGTTGTTGATTTTTAACCAACACATAGCAGGACTCATATGGTTTAAATAAACGCAGATGTGACTAACATGTAGTGGCTGCTGTCATACCTTTAGCTCTCCTGGAGTTCTGAACATGTAAGATAATGAATATATCATGGAGGAATGGCACAGTAGGAAGTGTCTGTGCACTTGAATTTGTGTTTACAGGGAAGCAGGCATAAATTCTAGGTGAATAATGACCAGTGTTGGGTGTAATGCATTACTAAGTAATCAATTACTGTAAATTAATTTATCATTGAAAAAGTAAGGGATTACTCTTTATTTTTCAGTCATTTAATTTCAGTTACTTCTGATGTAACTGTGTTAAATACTCTATAGTCTATAGAACAATTCTATATAAAACAATAGTGAATTTCAAATAAAAATTTAAAGTCTAATGTTATAATCTATGTTTTCTAATTTAACGCTGTCCCTTTCGGCAGTTCATGAATAATTTATTTGATTTTATATGAATCATTTTAATAGAATTAAAATAACAGTTCCCTTACGACTTCAGTCCTTTTGACATTGTGTTTACTAACGCATATGGGGAGTGCCTTCATACACAACCTATTTGAAACCTCTCTACAATAACAGCAATATTCTAAAATTGGCTATGGTGTTTGAGCCCCACCTGTTTTGGCACGAAACTGACCGCTAATTTCGGCGCGAACTGACCAATATAAAACAGATGCACACACAATTTCCTCAGAATTTCTTCCTTCGAGACAGCGAATACCTCTTGTCTCGAAGCCCTCTACCATCGCCGTCGATACACACCAGTCAGCGGAACGGAATCTTCACGGCAGTGAGAAGACTGTCCGCTCCCCTGCAGTGCTCCGGCGAACATCACTCCGCCTCGCCGTTTGACGCTTTGCTGGTGAACGGACCTCAGCATCCTGATTCTCCGCAGCGCATCAGCAGGTGTAGAGTATACTTTTAAAGCAAAATTGTTCTTGTGTGTTACAAATATAAGTTATATAAGTTATATAAAAATAAATCTATATTTATATATCTAGAAGAGCCACTTACGTGTTCGCATCTTTTTCAAGATGTCGTTCTGTAAGTGTTCCTTGTGCGAGAGACAGATCCCGCTGTCAGACAAGCATGAGAGCTGAGTTTTCTGTCTAGACCGCACCCATGCAGAAACAGCTCTCATGGAAAAAGACCTCTCGTGCCCTCCCACCCGCCTCTTCTGTGATACCCGAGGGTTCACACGAGGTGACAAGGTGGGGCCGCAAGGTCGAGCAGGACAAACTTGAGCTGGATTTCATGCCGGCACATGCCCCACAAGCCCCTCAATCTCCACAAGCGTATATATCCCCATATGCTATGTGCGAGACGAGCTCCGGCCCTCTGAAGGAGCGTGCGGCCTTGTCTTGTTTGGTGGATCAGACTCTGGGGATGATGACGATGTCATGTATCTCGCCGCATCAGGCGAATGTTCAGTGGATGATGCTGCCACCCCTACCCCCAGCAAGAAGCTCCGCGTCCTTACAATGGCTGTCGAAGAGCTTCACCATGACTGGTCTCCCCAGAGGCACCTGAATAGTCTCGTCTTGATGAATGGTTCCAGCAGTCCGGGCACCGTCAAATGGCAGCATCCCGCACAATTCTTTCCCGAAGTTCATAACGTGCAGTGACAGCATCCTCTTTAATGTGGATCACGGGAAAGATGACGGTTATGCCCAATTACCCCCTGTGGAGGAGGCGGTAGTGGCACACCTCTGTCCAGCGAGTAACATGTTCATCCTTCTAAACCGTGTCGACAAACCTCCGCAATGGCGGGAAAAGCTTATTTAGCAGCTGTGTATCAGCACTCCACACAATTACGGTGCTCCAGGGCAGAAATGAGTGATTAGGAAAAAGCCACTCTTTTTGATGCTCCAGTGTCTCCAGCCAGCCTTTTTGGCAGCTCTATGAATACGTTTGCTGAACGTTATGTCGTGATTCAGCAGCAGTCACAGGCTATGAGACACTTTATGTGCACATGGAGTATATCACAGCTGGTTCGCCCTCGCTCTGTTTCGAGTCAGCGCATGCAAAATAGCATACCAGCTATAAGCCCATACCTGCTGCATCACAGGCATCTGCGTATCAGCACGTACAGCAAAAGCGCTCCTGACACACAACCATTTGAAGCGGAAAGCAGAGCCCGTGATTCACTCCGGGTCTTCTCCAAAAAAGGCTTGATTGGAGAGACACAAAACACTGTTCCCCATCTTCCCACTTTTTTTTTTTTGTCGGGAAAGGGATATTGTTATTCAAAATGTTGTTTCTGTGTCTTGCACTCAAATAAAGGCAATACAAATGGAATAAGTGCAAAAAAGAATAGAGCATTTGTTGCAAATGCACAAGATGCTCACACATTTTCAATAAAGAGCCCCCTTTTTCCTCTTCAAAGCACACACATTATGCGCAACCGCTTCCCTATAGTGAGCGTCACATCATATCATACGGTGAGCAAACCAAATTGCCCTCTGTCCCATTATGCGGATGCATGGCGAGCCCTAACGGGTATTTCGGAATGGGTGCAAAAATGATCGAACATGGTTATACGATCTGTCTTCCGTGGTGTCGTCCGATGACGCGCCAGTGTTACGAGCCAAAATACACCTCTCATCGTGAAAAACGCGATAGAGATTGTGCCAAATTGTCAAGTACAACATTTTTTACGGCCACTATATTCTTGTTCCAAAGAAAGACGGCGGGCTTTGGCCAATCTTGGATCTGATACATTTAAATCGTGCACTTACACTCACCTAAAGGATTATGAGGAACACCTGTTCAATTTCTCATTAATGCAATTATCTAATCAACCAATCACATGGCAGTTGCTTCAATGCATTTAGGGGTGTGGTCCTGGTCAAGACAATCTCCTGAACTCCAAACTGAATGTCAGAATGGGAAAGAAAGGTGATTTAAGCAATTTTGAGCGTGGCATGGTTGTTGGTGCCAGACGGGCCGGTCTGAGTATTTCACAATCTGCTCAGTTACTGGGATTTTCACGCACAACCATTTCTAGGGTTTACAAAGAATGGTGTGAAAAGGGAAAAACATCCAGAATGCGGCAGTCCAGTGGCGAAAATGCCTTGTTGATGCTAGAGGTCAGAGGAGAATGGGCCGACTGATTCAAGCTGATAGAAGAGCAACTTTGACTGAAATAACCACTCGTTACAACCGAGGTATGCAGCAAAGCATTTGTGAAGCCACAACACGCACAACCTCGAGGCGGATGGGCTTCAACAGCAGAAGACCCCACCGGGTACCACTCATCTCCACTACAAATAGGAAAAAGAGGCTACAATTTGCAAGAGCTCACCAAAAGTGGACAGTTGAAGACTGGAAAAATGTTGCCTGGTCTGATGAGTCTCGATTTCTGTTGAGACATTCAGATGTTAGAGTCAGAATTTGGCGTAAACAGAATGAGAACATGGATCCATCATGCCTTGTTACCACTGTGCAGGCTGGTGGTGGTGTAATGGTGTGGGGGATGTTTTCTTGGCACACTTTAGGCCCCTTAGTGCCAATTGGGCATCGTTTAAATGCCACGGCCTACCTGAGCATTGTTTCTGACCATGTCCATCCCTTTATGGCCACCATGTACCCATCCTCTGATGGCTACTTCCAGCAGGATAATGCACCATGTCACAAAGCTCGAATCATTTCAAATTGGTTTCTTGAACATGACAATGAGTTCACTGTACTAAAATGGCCCCCACAGTCACCAGATCTCAACCCAATAGAGCATCTTTGGGATGTGGTGGAATGGGAGCTTGATGTGCCCTGGATGTGCATCCCACAAATCTCCATCAACTGCAAGATGCTATCCTATCAATATGGGCCAACATCTCTAAAGAATGCTTTCAGCACCTTGTTGAATCAATGCCACGTAGAATTAAGGCAGTTCTGAAGGCGAAAGGGGGTCAAACACAGTATTAGTATGGTGTTCCTAATAATCCTTTAGGTGAGTGTATACGCGCCTATTCAAAATGATTATTCATAAAAGGATCTTATCGCATGTAGGCCCACACGATTGGTTTGCGCCGATAGATCTGAAGTACGCGTACTTTCATATCCAAATTGTACGACATCACAGGATGTTTTTGAGATTCGCGACTGTCTTTGGCTCCTCGTACATTCACAAAGTGCATTGATGTGGTTCTCACCCCTCTGAGGGTGAGCGGCATGCGCATCTTCAACTACCTCGACAATTGGCTGTTACTGCCGCAATCAGAGGCTTTTTTATGCCAGCACAGTTTTACTGCTTCAGCCATTTTACAGTGTCCATCTCAGTTCAAACTTGGGAGAAAATTTCCACTGAAACTTGTTTCAATAAACATTGGGATTTGTGGTGGCGACATCTGCCGTCATTCCATTAGGTCTCTACACATGAGACCTCTTTAGTGCTGGCTGCAACGTGCTTAGCGTCAATGACGCATGCTCATCACTATATCCAGCCTCTGTTCAGCACCACAGACAGCTCCTCCTGCATTTTACCAGCGAGGTGTCACGCTGGGGCAAGTGTCCCGCAGTGCCTAAAACCATCAGCTATATTTCTAGCCTTAAAGGCTTTCCAGTCAGAAATATCAAACTGTCATGTCCTGGTTCGTTCAGACAACATTACAATTGTGGCATATATACACCGCCAAGACAGAATTCACGAGACTTCACCCTCAAACTGTATTGAGGATTTGGTAAATATCTGGCAAAGCATAAATCAATCTATTTGCCTCAGTGGGGAATACCCACTGTCCCCTCTGGTACTCGAAGTCCCAAGTTGTCAGGCAGAAAGTGGTGACCACAGATGCTTCCAACACAGGTTAGGGGGCAGTGTGCAATGGACACCCAACTTTTGGCACCTGGACAGGTGTGAGGAGGGTGTGGCACATCAACCACTTAGAGCTATTGGCTGTAATTCTAGCCTTAAAGGCTTTCTGTCAGAAATTGTGAGCTGTCATGTTCTGGTTTGCTCAATCAACATGACAGTTGTGGTATATATAAACAACCAAGGTGTAATTCATTCATCACCACTGTCGAGAATGATGCGTCAACCCCTCCTATGGAGCGAGCATAATCTCTCCCTGAGGTTGAGAGTGACATATTGCCCGAATTACAGTGTGGGTCTACTGTCACGCTAAGGGGTGATACCAGGCGAATGGAGACTTCATCCTCAAACTATACTGAGGATTTGGGAAATATTTGGCAAAGCAGAAATCAGTCTATTTGCCTCAGTGGAGAATGCCCACTATCCCCCCTGTTATTCGAAGTACCAAGCCCCGCTGGGAAGGGATGCAATGGCACTCAAATGGCCGGTGAAAAACAAATATGTGTTTCCTTCGGTATAACTGATCCACTCTGCCATATGCAAATTCTGAGAGGACAAGGAAACAGTTCTATTAGTTCCATGGTTTCCGGAAATTATGGAGATGCTGTACAGCTCACCGTGGGAAATACCACTGAGGAGGGATCTCCTCTCTCAGGCGCAAGACACAATCTGGCATCTCCAGCCCCAGCTGTTGAATCTGCATGTGTGGGCCCTGAATGATGAGCACTATACGCACCAGAACTGACGTGTTCAGGGATGAACACCATTTTACAAGCCAGAGCACTGTCCACTAGATGCCTCTACGCACTATAATGGAAGGTGTTCACTGATTGGTGTCTCTTACACAGCAAGGACCCAGTAAACTGCCCCATACATGAAATTGTAATATTTCTTCAAGAGCGATTAAATGCAGGACTCAACCCGTCAACGCTCAAATGTATGTGGCAACTATATCTGTGTATCACACACATGAAACCGCAGCTATATAGGCAAGCATGATTTAATCATAAAGTTCCTTAAAGGAGCAAGATGATTAAATCCACCTCGGCAGGCTACAGTCCCAACTTGGAACTTAACTTTAGTCCTAAAAGCTCTAGCAGGGCACCCCTTTGAGCCTTTGGACTCTGTTGATTTGCGTATCCTCTCTATTAAGACCACACTACTGCTGGCTCTGGCCTCAGAAATACGGGTCGGTGACCTACATGCATTATCAGTCGACAATTAATGTCTGGAGTTTGGCCCGGTCTTTCAAGAGCCACTGTCATACCCAGGAAAGGCTATTTACCCAAGGTTCTGACAACACCTTTCAAAGCGCAGGTGTTTCATCTTCAGGCCATCTTCCCTCCTCCATTTAATTCAGATGAGGAAAAATCATTGCATTTGTTATGCCCTGTGTGGGCGCTACATACCTACGTTGAGCATACTTGCCAGTTCAGATTGTCTGATCAGCTCTTAATATGCTATGGAGGACACGCAAAAGGAATGCCATTTCCAAGCAAAGACGTTCTCACTGGATTGTCGATGCAATTACCATGGCTTTTGAATCGCAGGGTCCGACTTGCCCAATTGGTGTTAAACCACACTCAACTAGAGGCATGGCCTCCTCATGGGCATGGACGAATGGTGTGTTCTTACAAGACATATGTTTTGCAGCAGGATGGTCCTCGCAAAACACATTCACAAGGTTTTACAACATAGACGTACGTCTCTTTCTTCACAAGTCCTCTCTGTTTAGAGCACTTGCTATTCATTGGCTATATATATATATATATATATATATATATATATATATATATATACACTTATAACCCCTTTTTAAGTACAGGTGCCGCATCATTTACACACCCGCCTGCATTCAGGCTGTTATAATTCCATAAGTCACGAGCACTTCATTATAAATAAACTCCCTTCCCGGTCGGGTTCATAAGGAGTAATTCATACTATATGGCTATAGCTCATATATTCATTATGAGTGCTCTTCTCCTGGTCATCATGAGGATCACTCACTGCGGCATACACATGTCGGTCGTTGTCCCATAAGACTGTGCCACCCTGTCCTCTCTAGGAAGTTATGTCGTGTAGTGTGGCGTGATGGGATTCTGTTCCCCATATGCGTTGGTAAACGGAATGTCAAGTGGACTATAGTCGTAAGGGAATGTCTCAGTTACATACGTAACCTTGGTTCCCTGAGACGAAGGGAACGAAACATTGTGAACACTAGCGGCACCACAAGACTCAGAGTTCTTGAGGCACGAGCAACGTGCTCCTTGTTCTCAGTCAGAAATCCTGAGGAAATGGTGTGTGTTCAGCTGTTTTATAGTGGTCAGTTTGGCCGAAACGAGCGGTCAGTTTCGCGCCAAAACAGGTGGGGCTCAAACACCATAGCCAATATTAGAATATTGCCGTTATTGTAGAGAGGTTTCAAATAGGTCATGTATGAAGTCATTCCCCACATGCGTTAGTAAACACAATGTCTCGATCCCTTCGTCTCAGGGAACCGAGGTTACATATGAAACCGAGACATTTCATATTTATCCTTGTATTTTTTATCTGGTCGAGTTTGATAAGGGTTTTAGAAAGCAATTAGTAATAAGTAATGCAATTACTTTTCAGACAGAGTAATTAGTACAGTAATCAGTTTACAATGTATAAGATGTACAGTAATTAGCAGTTAGTAATTAATTCATTTGTAGTGTAACTTCCTCAACACCGATCATGACTAATCCCTTTCCTACTGTCTATTTCTATACTTTCATGTCTGTTTAAGACTATTCTATTGGAAAAAGGCCATTCAAAATCAACAATCTAAGGCCATGTCCACACTAATCTGTTTTCATTTAAATACTTAATACGTTTTCTATTACCTAACATCATCATTTTATAAAGTATGTGGTACTAGAATGCGTTAACGAAAGTTAAAGGAGGAAAAAGGTTGTCCAGTGTGGATGAGAGGCTTAAACGGACCAATTACAGATGTTGAAATCAACGTGTTTACACATGTGATTAATTTAACACGTTTAAAGTGTTAATTCTTGTTGCAGTGTGTCAGGGGCCATTACATACACACCACAAACACACACACAGATTCCATATCATTGCTCAATTGATGGAGAAAGGACCTCTTGACTGTACATATATGTACAAAAACCCAAATGGGACTTGTGATAAGCCACATTCACATGACCCATTGGAGAATTTACTCGACATCGTGTTCCGCTTCCATGAATTAATGGAAAATTTGGATGAAGAATCATTATGTGTGCAGTGGCAGCACTAAAATCAAAACAAGATGTTCTCTACAAGCACTTTTCATGTGGAGTTTATAGGAGTGAAATCATGTAAATGCCTGGGTAGCTCTAGGACTCCCTTACCTGGAGTCGCGAGTTCTAAACTGCAATTAACAACCAAAAGCTTTTCTCTATGTAAGTCTTAAAGGATGAATTTTCCCAAAATGTGTATTCTGTATGAATTACTTCTGTGGAACACCAAAAATATTTTTTTTTGTAGAAGGTGGCTTGTGTGTGATATCCCAATACAGTAGGTTTTGGGGAGAAACAACACAAAATTTAAAGGCATAGTTCACCCAATAAATTGTTGTTGTGATCGCTTATTTCCATTCAATGGCAGTTGATGACTCACATAAAAAAAATAAAAAAAAAAACATCCAAATGTGTCATCGGATAGCTCTCTCCATATATTATAGATCTTGATCCCATCACTCAACAATGCAGTACGATATGCAGAATCAATGTCTGAATTAGAATTCTAGAGTAAAACTATCTTTAGTTTTACTGTTGTTTAAATTACATCACACCAGCACGGTCGCAGTCAGAGTTGAGGCAAAATAATACGTTTTTTCCTATCTCACTCTTTTATGAGAAATTCTAAATAATATAGAGGCCCCTATTTTTGAGAGAAATAAAGGAAGTATATACCTTACCAAGCTTTTCCAAAATAACTGCTAAATAGATATTTTCATTGCTTTCCAAACACAGAGAGGGATTTACAGAAACTACAGGGCTGAAATTTGACTGTCACTCTCTTTGAAAAAAAAATTGTACAATTCACTCGTGGACTATTGCATATACTGTCCAGAGACTTGGCATCAGGAGATTTGCTTTGTGATTTTTCTTATCATTCAAAGAATAGAACCATATATTTTAAGCTTTTTCGGCTTCAATAATTTACATTTACCAAAAAAATGTAATCTCATATCAAAATCATTCAAGCAAATTTTACAGAGAAATGTGCAATTCAATTCATTAGCTGAGGAATCTGAAAATAATCAATAGCGATTAACCTCCACTTAATTTGCATTACCTAAACAAATATTTAAGTTAGATTGCCAGTCTACTGTATATCCATATGTGCGAACAGAATACATCTTGCCACTACAAATTATGTATGAACAAACATAATTTCTATAATGCATTATTTTATCTCAAATTTAACTAGCTTATTCTGCTTAATGTTCTGTACTAATAGCAATTCTCTACCCAGTGGTTGGAAAAAAGTTGCATCAAGAGAAATTCCATGCAGTCAATGCCAAATTATTACATAACTGAAATTGTATCTAGTCTGTGCTGCCAAATTACTCCATCCCAGAGGAAGAGTTTATTGCTCCAAGGTTGCTCTCTCTTTCTTAGCAGAAGACATACAGCATGTATTGTTATAAAGAATGTGTATTAAGAAAAAGTACAGTATATAAGGCTTTTATTTCATGTTAAATTTAAAGCACTTTCACATGATTCTTGTCAACGTTTCCCAATAGATGTAATGCTGTAGTGAAGCTTCAAGCTATCGCATTACCCCTCACTTTTACGTGCAGGTCAGGCATTATAACGCGGCATTCAAAGTTCTGACAATTTGAATTATAACTGACCGTTATAGGGGAATTAATTAAAAAAAAAAAAAGAAGAAGAAGAAGAAAAAAAAATAATAATCATGTGTATCTAATATATATTGAGATGTGAATTTCACAAAATATCAAAGGCATAGAAAAATCACAGGAAAAAAAATAATGGCCGAAAGACTGTCATGACAGTCAAAATCAGGATATCTGGAAAAAATGTCTAGGTTATGGATGTCTCTCTTGAGTGCCTTTGGCATCTCTGATCTATGAGAAAAGGCCAATGAGAAATTGGCAGACAGAATTTGCATGTCCTGCCCCCAGACATATGGGTATAAAGGGAGGAAAATACATCCGTTTCTTTCAGGATTTTTCTGAGGAGCTGACAATGGTTCGGCCGCAACAGTGGCTCGGTTCAGCGAAGTGGCTGGGAGGACACAATGTCTCATTCCCTCCATCAGGGAATGGAGGTTACATCCGTAACCTAGACGTTCCCCGTCTGTCGCTCCCTTCGACGTTGTGTCGAAGAAGTGACACTAGGGGTCCAATTTAAATCACGCCATGCGCCGAGCCATGTACGTGTACAGCTGACACAGGAGTGGGCAGGTATTTTACGTGCTAAAGCGACCGGCTGTGTCAGACTGCACGTACCCTTCCCCAATGCCCCATAAAATTGTCAGAGCCTTCAGGTTCTTTACCCCCGACAGGGGGGGCAACAAGGCGAGGTGCCAAGCATGGGAGCAAGCTGTGCCAGCCGCACATTTTCTCTCTCTATGTTTCTCACATAGAGCTAAAGCGGCTGGGGCCCTCTTAACACTATCATATGCATCGGGGAAGGTGATCTTTCCCAATTCCTATTCTTTCAGGTGGTAAATACCCTGCGCAGACCACACTTGCCAGACTGGGGGAGGTAAAGAGTGGTGAAATACATCACATGGGCTTTTAGATCACATGTGGAAAGTGGCTCGGTGGTAGATCCTGCCTATTGGGAGGGAAGAGTTTCTACAGACACGGCGACCAGGGGCCAGTGGGAACTGCCCAAGGGAGATGCAAGTTCGCTCGCAAGGGGACCGTACCGCGGAAAATACACACAGGGGGGAAGTCCACATAGGAGTCCGACCTGTGGAGCACCTATTCCAGTACAGGGTAGATTGAGTACCCACATTGGATTTGGTCGGCGAATTTCTCAGCTGAATTCAAAGGTTCACTGTCTGGTCCCTGAAGGGAGTGGTAGGAACCTTGGGCACGTAGCCCGGTCGTGGTCTTAGGATCACATGAGTGTCTGCCTGACCGAACTCCAGGCAAGTGTTGCTGACAGAGAACGCTTGCAGATCGCAGACCCTCTTGATGGGGGCGAGCGCGATCAGGAGGGCCATCTTCAGGGATGGGAACAGGCTTGGCCGGGATGAATTTAACCTCCAGGCGCCTCTTAGGAACCTGATAATTAAGTCATGCTTACCCAAAGACTTGCTGCATCTACAATGTCATGGTGGGCTGCAATAGCGGCTATATACACCTTCAAGGTGGAAAGGGACAGCCTCCCCTCCAACCTCTCCTGCAGGAATGAGAGCACTGACCTAACTGCGCACATCTGTGGGTCTTCAGCCCAGGAAGAACACCAATTCGCGATCAAGCGCCACTTCAGGGCTTAAAGTTGCCTGGTAGAGGTTGATCGTGTCTACGATGGCAGGTGGTAGATCAGCTAGATCTTCTGCATCCCATCCAGGGGCCAGATGTGGAGGTTCCAGAGGTCTGGGTTCAGATGCCAGAGCATGCCCCATCCCTGAGAAAGAAGGTCCTTCCTCAGGGGAATTTGCCAGGGAGGGGCTGTCGCGAGGAGTATGAGATCCGAGAAACAAGTCCGAGTGGGCCAATAGGGGGCCACTAGAGTGATTGTTCCTCGTCCTCCCTGACCTTGCATAGCACCTGTGCAAGAAGGCTCACTGGGGAAATGCGTACTAGCGCAGCCCTGTGGGCCAGCTGTGTGCCAGTGCGTCTGCCCCAAGGGGAGCCTCTGTTTGGGTGTACCAGAGCGGGCAGTGGGAGATCTCTCGGGAGGCAAACAGGTCTACCTGAACCTTGCCGAACTGTTCCCAAATCAGCTGGACTGACTGGGGGTGAAGCCTCCACTCTCCGCTGGGCAAGCGTTGTCATGATAGCGCGTCCGCCACCACGTTGAGGTTGCCCGAGATGTGAGTGGCATGCAGCGACTTGTCCGCAGAAGCAGAGGTCTGTCCAGGGTTTGAACGTTTGGCGGCAGGCGGGGGTGATGATCACACGGTGCGTGCCATGGCTCCATGCTTGTCTTGGGACTCGAGTCTAGAGCCAGCGCTGAAGCGGTCTTATATGCATCAACCCCAGCGCTGCGACTGCCGCGGAGGATGCCTTATGCCCCAGGAGCCTCTGGAAAAGTTTTAAAGGGACTGCTGTGCCCGTCCTGAAGGCGGAGAGGCATTTCAGCACTTATTGCGCACGCTCTTTGATGAAGAGCACTGACATTGAGTCTAACTCCATGCCGAGAAAAAAGATGCTCTGAACCGGGGCGAGCTTGCTCTTTTCCCAGTTGACCTGAAGCCCTAAATGGCTGAGGTATCTGAGCACCTTATCCCTATGGGCACATAGTAACTCTTGGGAGTGGGCCAGGATGAGCCAGTCGTCGAGGTAGTTGAGTATTCACATGCCTGCATCCTGAAGCGGGACAAGGGCTGCCTCTGCAACCTTCGTAAAAATGTGAGGGGACAGGGACATGCCGAAGGGGAGGACCTTGTACTGATACGCCTGGCTGTCAAACGCGAATCGTAGGAAGGGTCGATGTTGAGGCAATATTGAGACGTGGAAGTACGCGTCCTTCAGGTCTTCCACTGCGAACCAATCTAGATGCCAGACGCAAGTTAAAATGTGTTTTTGTGTGAGCATTTTGAGCAGGAGTTTGTGCAAGGCCTGGATGAAAACTCGCAAGTCCAAGATCAGTCGTAAGCTGCCGCCTTTCTTGGGTACGATGAGGTAAGGGCTGTAGAAACCCTTCTTTATCTTGGTTGGAGGGACAGGCTCTATCACGTCTTTGAGTAAGAGAGTTGCAATTTCCACTCACAGGGATTTGGCATGTTCGCCGTGTACTGCGGTAAAGCAGACGCCCCCAAAGGTGGGGGGGCCTGGCAAATTGAATTGCATAACCAAGTCGAATGGTCCTGGCCAGCCAGCATGACGGATTGGGAAGTGAGAGCCACATGTCCAAACTCTGAGCTAGGGGCACTAAGTGGACTTTTTTTTTATGTACCTGGCGGGGTTTCGCAGAGGGGTGGAGCAGGCAATGTGGCATCGGGAGGCAAGGGTGCGTCCCGAGGCTCTGGTGCTGAGAGAACATCGAAGCACCTACCTAGCTGACCTTGCTCCGCACACCCGGCAGGGGGCGGGTTAGTGACTGAGGAGAAGGTCTCATGGAGGCGTCCTCTGAACTCATCAGAACCGGACGGCCGGGGAACAGTCGTGGGGCTGAAGGCAAGAGGTCTGCGTCCAGCATGCCAGGACTGTTGAGGTGTGGCGGCAGAGTGCCGTGAGAATGGCATTTGCGGACCAGGTGACCCAGAGACAAAGGAAATAGCTCTTTTATTGAGAATGTGGCAAATGCAATAAATTCAACAAAGGATTCTCCTCCCGGCCCTCCACTGGGGGACGGAGTGGTCTTCTTTCCAGCTCCGGAGCAAACGTCTTGATCTCTGGGTCGGGCGTCTCAGGACCACTTGGGAGCCTTCTGTGTCCTCGAAGGGGTCCACAAGATGGGGGTCATGCACTTCCTGCGGGGCGCTCGACAAAGGGGCTGAGATCTGGGCCCAGGTTGAGGCAGAGCTGCACATTTCTTAGCCGCAGTATGACGACCTTGGCGAGCAGATGGAGCATGGCCCGTGGCGGCAGGTCACCACGGAGATCTGCTGGGCGAAGTCCTTGATGGTGTCGCCGAAAAGATCGAACTGGGAGACAGGTGCGTCGAGGAAGCGCGTCTTGTCCACTTTGCACATTCCGACCAGGTTCAGCCACAGATGTCGTTCCTGAACCACGAGAGTGGCCATCGCCTGCCCGAGTGACCCCGCTATGATGTTCGTGGCCCTGAGGGCAAGGTCAGTCACTGAGCACAGTTCCTGCAGCGTGTCGGGATCTGGATTACCCAAGTGCAGATCTTTAAGTGCCTTGGCCTGGTGGACTTGCATGAGGGCCATGGCATGCAGGGCATAAGCGGCCTCTCCGGTGGTGCTGTAGGCTTTGTAGGTAATTGAAGATGTCATCCTACAGGCCTTGGAGGGGAGCACAGGATGACCCCGCCAGGTGGCAGCGTTCTCGGGGCACAGGTGGATCGCAAAACGCTCTGTCCACCTGGGGGACCACCGTGGGCCACTCTGCTATCGAGGGTAGTGAGAGCGGATGAGCAAGAGGCTTTGTGATGGGTGGAGAAGGGTGTCCTCCACTAATTCGTCAGCTCACTTCCGGGAAGAAAGGAAACGAGGGGGTGCGCGACTGTGAGCACCGCACAGACCCATGGAACCAATCATCCAGCCGCAAAGGCTGTGGGGAGGACGGAGGGTTCCAGTCCAGCCCCACGCTGACGGTGGCCCGGGCAAGCAAGTCGGACATCTGGGCGTCAGCCTCAGACTGGGCATGCTGGCCCGAAGTCGGTAAACCGCTCTCCGATGCAGCGGCGAGCTCATCCAGCTAAGGGGGCTCAAGAGGATAGGCAGGCTGGCTGTGAGGCAAGCCGCTGTTGCCTCGAGCCCAGACGGAAGTCAACGAGTGTGTTGGGGGGCGGGTGGTTCATGGGGGCGTACCCGGCAGAACGAGCCCGCCTCCATCGCCAGCCGGGTCATCCTCAATCCTGTGGGAAGAAGGAGCGACGCGGGGGGGGCGGCTGAAGTGGCTTTCCTTCTGTTGAAGGAAAGCTGCGACCGCAACGTTGCTATGGTCATGTTCTCGCATTGAGAACATGAGCCATCCACAAACGCTGCCTCGGTGTGATCGCAACCCAGACACACGAGACAACGCCTGTGGCCGTCAGAAGCGGAGAGCACTCTGCATCCTGGAAGTACACGGGGGCGGAAGATCATCTTTACAAAAACGCATCCTGAAAAGGATGTTCAACGCCAGCTGTGTACTGCTCTTTTAGAGAAAATAAACACTTTTAATTGCACTGTCGAAGTGCCCAGGGGCAAGCTGCACTGCTGTGCAGAGAAGGGAGAAAGCAGCTGATATGCGCCGTAGATCCAACAGCAATCGCCCTCAGAGATGGGAGGAACAGTGTGTGACTCGCAGCTCGCTGCATACACAACCATTGTCTCCATAGAAAATTTATGAATGAAACAGATGCATTTCCCTCCCTTTATACCCATATATCTGGGGGCAGGACATGCAAATTCTGTTTGCCAATTTCTCATTGGCCTATTCTCATAGAGCAGAGATGCAAAAGGCACTCAAGAGAGACCCTTATTGTCGCTTCTTCGACACAATGTCGAAGTGAGCAACAGACGGCGAACTCTTTTTCTCAAACAATCTTACAAGTTACTTGTTAAACAGACAGCCTGATTGAAAATAATTTCATTGTCCATTTCGATGAACAATGCAAACAGTAGGAAGAGGTATTTCGGCGCATTCTGTCTATGGTAAAAAGTATGACACGTAAGACACGTAAATTTAATTGGACAGCAACAATATATACTCACTGAGCACTTTATTACGAACAACTACACACCTACTTATTCATGCGATTATGTAATCAGCCAATCATGTGGCAGCAATGCAATGCATAAAATCATGCACTTCGACCGTGACATGATTGTTGGTGCCAGACGGGCTGGTTTGAGTATTTTTGTAACTGCTGATCTCCTGGAATTTTCACACAACAGTCTCTAGAGTTTACTCAGAATGGTGCCAAAAATAAAAAAGCATCCATTGAGTGGGAGTTCTGTGGACGGAAATGCCTTGCTGATGAGATGGAGAATGGCCAGACATGGATTGAGCTGACAGAAAGGCTAAGGTAAATCAAATAACCACTCTGTACAATTGTAGTGAGCAGAATAGCATCTCAAATCATGCCTCAAGATCCCTGCATTCTGCTGTGCTTTGTCCAGCTGTCAAGAACACGTCTTGTGTGACCATCTCATTTTTAAGTGGCTACACTTCTTGTGAGGTTTGTTATGGTGTGCTGACTACCCACAGCTGATGCAGCTCTATACATGTACTTCAAACTTGAATAACGTAATGGTTAGGTAGTATGATTAATTGTGTAAATGTAATGCATTGTTTATTATTTAATCAATCACACTATATTTTCAACTTAAATCAACAGCCCTATAAATAATATAATTTTATTATTTTGTTTATTGTATTTAGTATATACTACTACTACAAAAAAAAAAAACTTCATGAAATGAATTGTCCAAACTAAGGGATCGGAATTGCTAATGCATTTTGTCACATTTCACCATTACTCATCTTAAAAAGGAGCTTGTTACTGGAAAAGCCGTTTTGATGCTATTAAGAACTTTTAGTAAGTAACTGGACAAAAAATTATTGCATGATACTAATTTTGTTTACTTTTACCATTTTCAATGTTTACTGAGTACACTTCATGCTTTCTTGCTAATTGTAAGCGAGCATGTAAACTTGCTCTTTCCTTACACTATCTGCAATGGTTTTCATGTGGAGGACAAACCTGAGCATGCTACAGTAGCTGCTTGTGATGAGAGGTGCGTTGAAGCCCTGATGCGAATCATACAGTATGAAGGGACTTTATTTTGTGCAAATCTGTGACTTTTGCTGGTTGTCAGCAGACTCTTGCTGCAAGTGACAGTAAATGTCTTTCATATCTTAAGCTAAAGTACCTGTTCTGATAATTGCTTTTACAATATGTGCACTTCTCAGTGAGCAAGTGTTTATCAAAAACATAAATTTAAATGTAATCTTTTCAATGCCTAAATGTCAATCTCTGTAATAACTAACCTTCCTTTCACATTCTTCTCCCATGTTATTTTCCTGGCATACCTCATTCCATTTGGCTTATACTTGAGATACGTCTTAAAAATAACTACTAGCCTGTCAAAGAGGCAAGAAAAGAAGCATACTGCTACAAAACCGTTATGATTATCTTCCTATGACAGGCCAGTATACAAAATCAGTTTGACATAAACGATCAACACGTAGCTAAGAGCCAAACTTCAGTGAGCTGCTATTGCATCTGAACCATAAAAAAATTCACCCAAAAGCCCAGCACATACTAGACTGGCTATAAACTGTGGAAAAGATCAAGAGATTTTTCCAAGAATTAATTGCATCTTCTAGGGGTGGGCGATATGAACAAAATTCTATATGAAGGTATGAGTAATTTTATGTGACGGAAACAGTTTTCCAGAAAGAAAAAAAACATATTGTGATATATACAAACAAAAAAATATTTAGATATTTAATGACCATGTGATGGGGTGGATGTTATAAGCAAAAACTATACAGCAATATTCTTTACATTTTTGGTTGATAACAAGATATATGACAATATCGAACATTTTTGATGGAAAGTGATTCAGAAACTTCTGAAAAAATATATAAAATTCCTTTTTTATTTAAAAGGATGTCCAAAGTAGCCTAATAGTATGTCCATTGCGATGAAAAAACATTATAAATGATATTACGATGACAATTTTTATAAAAATATAAAATCCTCTGCATCGTTTTTCAGTCCAAGCTAAAATTTTGGCTTCTCACTAGTCTAGTTCTCTCTCATGTATTTTTTGGGGATTTAGCCTTCCATTGGACACCTATTTGGCAAATACTGTATATAGCTTACTAGACATAAATGTGCTGTTGACAAGGGTGTTACTCGCTTCTCTCTTAAAAGCTTAACACGTTGTCCTAACCAGATGTGACACGATAAGATTCCAGCAACAAGTAATCTGTCTTTCCACACCAGGTGCGATGCAACACCTCAATATTAATGCACTAAAATTAGGATCATTTCCAATTAAATGTAGAAAACAGAACAATTACAGACAAAACAGTATGTTTATTGAACACAAATACTTTTCTCAAACAAGCTCCATAACGCTTTCTAAGGCAAGCCACGAGGGGATAAATACACAATCACACGCAAAGTTACTTTATGCATCGCATCCTTATTAAGTCTGTTATGATTGTTTATGGTCACGTGGTACTCCTGTTGTTATTTCACCAATCTCCACGTGACAGGGAAGTGGGGAGAAAGTCATAATGAGCATAGTATGTCTCCCCACTGCCATTCTGAACCGGTGTGTGTGTGTGACAGAGTTCTGACTGAAGAGAACGAGACCTCAAACCCAACATTCGGTAGGTGTGTGACACCTGCCAAAATCAAGATCTTGTGAACCGGCTAGTGAGATGCCGGTTTTAATATGCAGTAATAAGAATAATTATAGACCCATTTGTTGACTGCGCAGCCTGGCGCGATGTCGTAAAAATAGAAACCTTTTCAAAAATAGAAAGCCCTGTCGCTCTTGCTTGTCATGTGTCGTGGATGATTCGGACAAAAACTCTGACAAAATCTCTGATTAAGCATAGGGTTTGTTTCACACCACGAGAACACCTTGCGTTACCAACAAGCTCTTTCTCATTTTCTCTCGGAATCTAAAGTGATTGAAAGCTCTAGATCTAAAGTGATTGAATCTTCTCTCTCTCTCTCTCTCTCTCTCTCTCTCTCTCTCTCTCTCTCTCTCTCTCTCTCTCTCTCTCTTTCTCTCTCTCTCTCTCTCTCTCTCTCTCTAACTATATCTTTATCTCTTTATCTCCACGCGCACTGTTCACGTGCATCAGAGAAAGCACTCTCATTCAAGAACGTAAGAAAAATGCAAAACTAAAGTCCTCCTTTTGTGTTTGACTTGTTTCTGAGTCATTCCGCATTCTGTGTTTAAATCTTTCTATGTTTGCTCGTTGCTCTCACCATCAGTCTCACACACAGCCAGGTGGAATGTCATGTACACATTTATTTACATACTGCGATATAGACAGTATAGAAAAATCTCTACCGGTTGACACTTTATATAATTTATATGCATTATTTTAGAACCCTATTTACTAAATAAATTATGCAGGTCAGGAAACAGTGCCAACATGGCTAAAAAAATTTGCTATAAATCCAGTTTGCCTGCTGCAACTCCAAACTTGTCGGCTGGTTCTGAGTGCTAGGTTTCAGAGGATGCAGAAGACTCCCACAATCTGATATACATTGCTTACACTGTACAGCATCACCCTGGTCTGGATATATGCCTGGATATATGATGTATACAGCATGTTCTCCTTCATTCGATCATACTTTGTACTACTGCTGCCATAATTAGCAAAAAATAACATCTCTTTTAAGTTATATTTTTTCTAATCTTCTGCTTTCCATAGGTGGTGATTGTGCAAGGGTTTTTTCACAATGCAGATAATGTTAACATTTAGTCAAAATGATCACACAGAAAATCGACTTGCTGTTTCCGAATTTTCATGTTCCCTGAAATCGACCCCATTCTGCTGAATAATTGAGAAGTGCTATACCCGTCAGACAATTATGCATGAATTCAAATGTGATCCCCTTTTCCTCTGGTACTACTGATTGCATGTTCTGAGACACTGGTTTTGTTCCCTTGGAAATGAGAAAGTAATTACAATTATCACTGCAATTCGCAGGTTGCATTTTTGACTTCATTGATGGCTAGGTTTAGGTTTGGGGTTTAGGTTAGGGGGTTGAGTTAATAAAATATGCATTCCTGTTGATTGTATTACATCAATTACATCTAAAAATACTTGATTTTGGCACCACCATGTGGATGTTTCACCTCAACAGCCCTTCCAGTTTTGGCCACTTGGGGCTGTGGTTTCATATGTTGGTGAGCACATATTTCAGCTGCAGAACTTTCAACCTCCTGTCGCCAAATTCACAGTGTGATCAGCCTGTTTTGTAAATAAAACGCATTCTATTATGAGCCTCATTTGCTTAGAAAGGATGCACGTTTGAGCTGAAAAAAATAAAAATGACTTGAAATACATAAAGTGCAGTGCTATTCAGCTCATTTAGTGCCGTTTAAACTGGATTATGGTTCATGGATAAAATTAAGAGTTTTGCGCTGAAAGACCAAACACAAAAGTTGTGCAACTGTTTAGTGATTTCACCCCTTTTGGGGTTACCTCTGACACACTATTAAAGGGATAGTTCACCCAAAAATGAAAATCATTTAAATTACATTAACATGTGTATGACTTCTTTTTCTTCTGCTGAAAACAAACACAAAAAGATTTTAATATCTCCACTCTGTAGGTCCATACAATGCAAATGAATGGTGACAAAGCTTTGAAGCTCCAAGAAGGGTATAAAAGGCAGCATCAAAGTAATTTATGCAGTGTTTTAATGTCTTCTGAAGTGATCCAGTTGGTTTTGGTTGAGAACAGACCAAAACATAACTATTATTTCGCTGTACAAATTGCCATCGCAGTCTCTTGGCACAGTCATGATTTCAAGCTCCATTACCCTTCCTAGAGCTTCACTCATGCGCAGAGCATTAGATTGCGCTACAAGAAGTGTAATCAAGCTTGAAATAACAATCACCAAGGAGACTGCTGTGAAAATGCACTGTGAAAATTAAGTTACATTTTCTGGATAGCTGGAAAGCTTCGGAAGGCATGGATTAAACCACTGGAGTCATATGTTTATGATGACTTTATCTGCTTTTTTGAGCTTTAAAGACCTGATCACCATTCACTTGCATTGTATGGCTCTACAGAGCTGAGATATTCTTCTAAAAATATTTGTTGGTGTTCAGCAGAAGTAAGATGGCATTGGGGCAGGGGTGGAGAACCTTTTTTTCATTAAGGGCCAATTGAGTATTTACAAAATTTTTTGCGGGCCATACAATTGCTTACAATGTCTTATTGTGGGTTGAAATTAATGTACGCATTCCATTACATGCTCACACACCAAAAACACTAAAGGTCTGTCTATTATACAATATTTTGTGTTGTTCAGTGGCGGACCATGCATTTAAAGTCTAGGTCTTCAGTGTGATTCATGCCATTAAGAAAACACAGTTTCACAATGAATGTCACAGCTAACTAGTAATACCAATTGACATTTTAAAAACACGTCCACGCACGAATGCCAGAACTTGAAACATCACTGAATTCTCAAGCAAGCAAGTTTTGTGAAATTAACTTTTCCCGAACAGATATTCAAAAATCATAATTTTTCATAAGAATCTTTCAAGGATGTATATAATACCTTGAAAAATCTATCTAATAATATTTGCAATTTGAATGTCGATTGCAATAAATTTTGTTTCATTCAAGTTGGATGTGGTATATGCCAACTTGATATCTCCGACCATAAATGCATTCCATTCCATTCGGAACTGCAACACTCCCATTAGCTTAGCAGGGGTTTGACTCTCATTAGAGATGTCTCCCAGCAACCCAACTGATAAACAATTCTGCAGCGCTAGCATTTGTGCTTCAGGTGTATGATTATTAAAAGAGATTATAATGTTTTATACACCTGTTTTAAACAAGCTTTAATATCATGTATTGTGGAAACAAACTAATTTATCGATATTACTTAATAAAGTGAATGTTTTTTTCCCCCGCTTTTTATCCCAGTTTGGCATGCCGAATTCCGAATGTGCTTTTAAGTCCTTGTGGTTGCGTAGTGATTCACCTCAATCCGGGTGGTGGAGGATAAATCCCAGCTGCCTCCACATCTGAGACTGTGAACCCGTGCATCTTATCAAGTGGCTTGTTGAGCACATCGCCAAAGACAAAGTGCATGTGAAGTCTTCATGTCATCCACCGCGGCATCCACGCTCAACTCACCATGCGCCACACCGAGAACTAATCACATTATATGACCACGAGGAGGTTGCCTATGTGACTCTACCCTCGCTATCAACCGGACCAATTTGGTTGCTTAGGAGACATGGCTGGAGTCACTCAGCACACCCTGGGATTCGATCTAGCGATCTCCAGGGGTGGTAGCAGCGTCTTATACCAATGAGCTACCCAGGCCCCAGGTGTGACATCATGGCCCTGCATCTTGGCCAAATCGGAGTTGCAAATTTCTGCACGAGCCTACAAGATGTAATTCTGATGTCAAGATGCATTCCATTGCACTTTTCCTAATAGGAAGTTGTAAAATCCGACTTTCTGAGTTGAATGGAATGCAGCACTACTTTTCAAAACTTGATCCGACACTGAATGCTCATGGAGCCTAATTTACAATTAGAAAACTCCTGATGTTGCTATAACAATGCAAAAAACACTAACCAATTTACTTGAAGTGAAAATCAGTCCTCCTTTCCTGTTTAATAAATTAAGCAATCACACAGTCATGTAGAGCATCGTGTTTTTAAATCCATAAAAATCTCTTTCTCAATGGTGATTGCAGCAGTTATGACAATCTCACGCTCTTCGCTTTCAAATTACATCACTTAAAGCATGATTGCGTCACTCATGGCCAGCTAGAAGGCCTTGACTGGGACATATCCTAAAGATCACACCCACCAAGAACAAATAAATCAATCTGATTGGCTGATGAATCTGATAAACTGACTTTGGTTGCTCATTCATTTGTTGAGGGATTCTGAAGAAATTCTGAAGGCCTGATGGGGTAGAGCTGAAACAGTTGTCACACTTGCTTGTAGGCATCAAGGAATAAATTCTTACTTGATAAACTTTCTCTATTTGTTTGTAGATTAATTTAGAGTGGAAAACAATTAAAAATACATAGGCAAAAAGGTGATGGAAAAGGAGAATGAATATATAGAAAATATATATATTTTTTGGCATGTTATGCCAGCAGAGAAGGTTGCTATTTTTAGCTTTTCAAATTATTTCTCAAATGGCCTCACAGGCTGGGTAAAATGGTCTTGTGGGCCTTATACGGCCCTGAGGCCTGACGTTCCCCTCCCCTGCATTAGGGTCCCAACATCTGGGATGCATTAGGGTGGGTAAATTCAGAGAGAATTTATATTTTGAGGTGAACTAGATCTTAAACTTGAAAAACATAAACAAAACAAAAAACTACTCCAAGTGTAGCTAACTTTCAGTTTGAGTTCTGTAATTACAAAAGATAATTAGTAATTTCACAGATGAATGATTATGCAGGGTGATATTTTCCCATCAAATCTCAGCAATCGACATCTCTGTTAGTAAATCGGCACATGCCTCACGCACAGCTTCATAAGGAACAAATGCAAACATGAAAACAACAATTAGCCTATTCAAGATAATTACTATATCTCTAAAAATGAAAGAAAGAAATAACTAATTTTGCAATAAAAAAGTGCTGTCATTTGCAACAATGCTCCATGGTTCCCCATTGAGAAGAAATGCCATCATTTCTGCCAAGTTCCAATCCCATTAAGCTTTTTTTTTTATTATTATTTTATTTTTTTATAAATTATAAACGTTAGTGGGCTTGTAAATCATCTCACAGTCCACCTTGCCTGTGTGTCCTACATTATGTCTCGTTTAAAGCTATCCTCATAATACAGTATGTGACAAATGTGTTCAGTAGCTCAACCAGTGCCCTGAAGAAATTGCTTTTGTGTGGTGACCCTAATACTGATAGCCTATAAAGTGTATATTTGATATCAGAAAATTTTTTAAAGACCTGACCTACTAACTTTTAGTTTGCATGCATTTGTGTTGTAATAGTATAATGCTTAAACAGCTCAACTGAGACCCAGTTATTTCCTGCACAGTACATGGCACACAATGATTGGCTCGTAGTGGCTAGGACAAACAGTATGTTTACAAATGGCAATGCTAATTGTGCTTTACACTGTACACTTTGTCCACAGAAATATGACGAGTTCCCTGTTGCTCTCTAAATGGGCACTCATTAAGGTTTCCTAAAATGGGAAATGGGCACCTCACAACAGGAGACAAGGTTATATCTATAAAATGCATATATAATGGACAGTTACAAAGCTGTTATTATTCTGTAATTACCAGACAGTAAATTATTGAAATAGAAAAGACTGGAAAGTGTTGTTACACAATCAGTTTAATCAATCAGAAATTAGCTACAGGGTTGAAATCAGTATCCAACATGCCCACCACCCTTATGTGTTAAAAGGAGAAGTTGTAAGTCTCTGTGTTAATTTGAAGAAATTAAAATTTTATGTCTGGTTTATAATTTGATTATGTTAATGAATGTCAAATGGCATAAAATTTATTGAACAACTACTTTTTGATTACTGTTATAAATTAATTAATAAAATGTAAAACACCCATGTTTTCAATTAGTGTTACAACCCATTTTGTAAATTTTTACAATTTAGGCACATGTTGTAGATTTCTAAACTAATTTACAAAGGTACAACGGTGTTTATCCTTTGCCATTTACCATGTGTTTCTGGTTTTTCAGTTTCAACTGCGTGTATTTTACAGCACACACCATTTTCTCTCTTTTTTTTCTTTTCCTGCTTGTCTATATCTTGAGGCTCAACAGCATGCATTCGTTTTCCCCACTGTGTTTTACATGGATTATTGCATCAGTCACAAACATCTACTGATCAGGAACCACATCGATCTCAATCCATCGCCACTCAAGAACAACCATAACAACAAAAACAACAAACAATTGTGGTAAGTATTGGTACCCGCTAAAATTATTTCTTCCTGCTTTTCATGCCACATGTTATCTATAGATTCTTCCATCAGTAGTGAGGGATTCACATGTGATAATGTAATAAATGTAAGGAAAAAAAGTCAGGCTGACAGAGAAAGTTAATAAGACATACATTGAACGCTAGTGGAGGTCAGTGAGAAAGAGAAGCCGGTAGATACTGTTTCTGATACGGTATTAGAGCAAGCAACACACACACTTTGGTTTCGGCTATAGAGTCCCTTCTGTAGGGCATTTGGGTGATGTCTCGGTGGCATACTCGCTCAGCAAAATGACAGTACTCTCCAGCTCCTGTTAGGTTTTCCAGTCAATTCTCCCCACTCAGTGATGCACCCACTGAGAATCACGTTGAAAAAAGCCTTAATAATTGGTGATTCTAATGCAAGGATTGTAGCAATAGAAACTCCAGCCACCATTTTTAAATGTATTTCCAGCGCTCGAGCATCTGACATCCGATCAAATGTACAAGTGCTGGCAAATGCTAAATGTAGATTTTCTAAATTTGTCATTCCTGTCGGCACTAATGATGTCTGGCTTTGCCAATCAGAGATCACTAAAGAAAATGTTAAAGAGGAGTGTGAATTTGCAAAAACGATGTCAGACACTGTAAAATACTCTGGCTCCCTCACTGCTGGTCGTGGTGACGAGGTTAAGAGTAGATTAGTGTCACTGAATGGCTGGATGCCTCAGTGGAGTAGGATTTATAGACAAATGGAAGAGTTTCTGGTGTAGACCTGACCTGCTAAAGAGAGATGGACTCCATCCCTCCAGGGAAGGTGCTGCTCTCCAACGAGTTAACGGCCACGCTTGCCACAGTCAACAAGTCAACACCCAAGCCTGCCACGGCCCACGAGCTGAAAGCTTCATCTGTCCCAGGGCCACCGTTGCCAGCCTCGTCCGTCCCAGAGCCTGCACTGCCATCTTTGGCCTCCTAGAGGAGGAGGAGGAGGAGAAAGGCTTTTGTTTCTAAGACTCTGCTCAGGTTCCCGACAAATGAGGTCCTTTCCCAGTCATTTTCCAATTCCCAGACATTTCCCAGGACACTTAGTTTCAAGCCTCCCACGGCTCCGCCTTCCACGACTTGGCCCCATGTCATGGCCGCCAAGCCTGAGTTCCTCTTCATGGCCACCAAGCCCGAGTTCTACATCATGGCGGCCAAGCCCGAGTTCCACGTCATGGCCGCCATGCCAGAGTCAGCTCCAGGCCATGCCAGAGTCAGCTCCAGGCCATGTCACAGCCACGCCAGAGTCTGCTCCATGCCATGTCACGCATTAGCCTGCTTCATGCCATGTCACAGCAATGCCTCAGCCTGCTCCATGTCATGTCACAGTCACGCCTCAGCCTGCTCCATGCCATGTCACAGCCACACCTCAGAGTGTTCCATGCCATGTCACAGCCAAGCCCCAGACTGCTCCATTCCATATCACAGCTGAACCTCAGTCTGCTCCATGCCATATCATAGCCAAGCCCAAGACTGCTCCATGCCATGTTACAGCCAAGCCTCAGACTGCTCAGACTGCTCCATTGATAAGCCTGCCTCTGCTCCACGTTCCAGGCCTGCCTCTGCTCCTCAGTACAGGCCCTCCTCAGCTCCAAGGTCAAGGCCTGTTTCTGCTCCATGGCTCCGCTCGAGCCTCTCATTGCTCCACCCTGATCCCATGCTCAACGCCCTGTCACGCCAAACCATGCCCATGCCTCAAGACACCCCCCCCCCCCCCCAGCTCCCTACAGAAGTTTGGGATTTGTCATGTTTAATGTGTGTGTTCATGTAATTCATGTCTTTTATTTTGAAAAGTTTAGTTCCTGTTCATGTCATGTTTTCCCTAGTCATGTGATTCCTGTTTCCCTCCATGTTCCTGTGTCTTGTGTTCATTGGTTTATTGTTTAATTATCTTGTTATCAGTTCTTTCTTTTCATTGGTAACTTGTTTGTCTTATTCTCCCATGTCTTGTATCTAAGCCTCATGTTTTCCATTATCCATTGTCAAGTGTTGATGTGAGTTTGTTTTGCGTATTTCAAGTTCATGTCAAGTTTTTGCCTAGCCTAGCCAAGTTCATGTTTATGTTTATAGTATATTTTATTCATGTTTATAGTTAGGGTATTTGGTTTTCATGTTTATTAATAAATTGCACTTGGGTTCTTCATTTCATTGTCATCGTCTTTGCCAGCTACAACGTTACAAGGAGGATGTCCAGCAGGTTCAGTAAATAAACTTCCATTGGTTCAAAATGCAGCAGCAGTGCACAGACTAGAACCAAGAAATATGATCATATTAGCCCCAGTTTATCATCGTAACATTGACTACCTGTTAAATTTCTTATTCATTTTAAAATTCTGTTAACTACATATAATGCTTTGAATGGTCTAGCTCCACAGTACTTAAGTGACCTTCTGACATGCTATATTCATCATGTTCATTACAATAAAAAAATCTGGTGTGTTAATAGTTCCTAGAATATCAAAATCCACAAAAGGAGGTTGATCCTTTTACTATTTGGCTCCTAAACTATGAAATGGTCTCCCTAAAACTGTTCGGGACACAGACACACTTACTCATCTTAAGTCTAGACTAAAGACTCATCGCTTTAGCCAGGCATACACCTAATCTATCCATCAACTCACAATTTGCTGCTTTAGTTAGGTCTGCCAGAATCAGAAACATCTCTCACGATCTATATCTCTGCATAAAATTGAATGACATCTACGCTAATATTATTATATTTGTTTCCATTTCTCAACCTCTGGATTCATATCCTGAGGTTACCAGATCCTGCTCCGTTCCTGCTAGGTGTTGTACTCCACTGCTACAGTATGTGCTTCTGAGTGATGATGACTGAATGCAGCCAGTGCTAGCTTATATGCCATATATTTCATATGCCACTGCCTGCACCTTGGACTTAGGATGGACCCCACCGAACCTCAACGAAATGACCTGCCGGTTGAACTGCGATGCAACTCATTGATCTCTACCTGCATACATTTTATTATATCACTTTCTATTGATAGACTACACTCTTGAAATGGAATACATGGACTATCATTTCATTGCCAATAAATGCCTTCATCAGCCAACTAGCAAAGGACAATGCATCTATGTGAACTTCTTCAATTAATCCAGGATGGACTTCAAAGACATTAGTCATTAATCTTACAGTTCACATTTTTTAACACTGGACCTTAACACTTACTTAGTTTACTAATCTTAAACCATGACCTGCACTGCACATGCTGGCTAACCAGATGGGAACTGGCCCCCACAGTGAGCCTGGTTTCTCCCAAGGTTATTTTTCTCCATTAAACAACATCTTATGGAGTTTTGTGTTCCTTGCTACAGCCGCCTACAGCTTGCTCACAGGAGATCTAAATACAATTGTTATTGAATTATTACATTTTTATACACAATTTACAATCATATTTAATATTTAATTAAACTACACAATGATCACTACACAAAGACTTTTTAAATATTACAGTTTTATTTTATTTGTTTTATGCATGATTTTCTGTAAATCTGCTTTGAAATGATGTGTGTTTTGAAAAGAGCTATACAAAAAAAATTAACTGACTTTAATTTGTAGCAGACAAATATGGGAATATTATACCAGAGTTTTAGAAACAAAGCTAAAAAAAATAATTGAGTTACTTTGAAACATAATGTTTTACAAAACTCAGCAGTCTCCCCTACTTTGCACACTAGCAGACCTTATAAAATGTATATAAATTTAAAGGCTCATTGAGGTACAATGATGTTACAGCAAACAAAATCACACTTATAACATCAGATCATACTGGCATAGTGACTAATTTGGGGATAGTTTTAGTCTTATTGGATAGTGAAGAGTGCTGGTCAGTATAAGCATGTATATACTGACCAGCAAATTAATCTTGTTTCATTAACAATGGAGATTTATGAGACCTCTGAACTGAATAAATGTCTGGTTTGAATCCTAGGGGTCTGACTAGCAATTAACTGTAAACTGGGGGGTAGAGTTAATTAAAAATGCATCCCTGTTCAAAGTATTACATTATTTACAGCTATAAGTTCAACTCCCTTTCTGTTGCCACTCTGTGAACATTTCACACAGACACAAGCTCACACATGCCTACACAATCAACAACACTTCCAGCTTTGGCCAGTGGGGGCAGTGACTCAAACTTCGGTAAGCACAAACCAATTTCAGGAGCAGAAATTTTAACCTACAGTTGCCTGAATTCTGATTGCAATCATTCTGAATTTAAGATTCACTATAAGATCAGGTGGTCTAATTTCTTTCATATAACAACACATGAAAAACTAAAGTGATACAAATTGTATTGGTCTTTCAATGTATTTGGTATTGTGATTCTGTGAGATCGTCTACACATCACTGCATCCTGTTTGTCACCTTGAACAAGAGTTAATGTGATTGAAAACTTGTTTTTCACACATTTTGTCTGTGATGGCTCTAGGTGCCCCAGCCCCATTTTGTGAATTGGTGGCCATTGTTCTTGCTTCAATCTGAGTCAAATGTAAATATTTTGACATAGATATGGGCCCTTCCTTATTTCTATGAAAATTAATTTGTTTTAGTGATGTAGTTATGCTAACTGGATTAGGGCTTGAGAAACCCCAGTCTGTGGTGGGTGCAATTGCATTCTTTGTTTAAGGTTCACCTGAATTCTTTGTTACCACCTGGAAGGACTGACTGCCTATAAAATACAATGTATGCTTCCCTAAGTTAGACTTGATGACTCCAACGCAAGACAGCATGTTCTAACATGTAGATTGATGCTCTTGATCGTCTACAAACGCTCATGTTGAGAGTTTAATAGATGGAAATGAAGAAAATTGTCTCTAAACATCCAGGGTGTTGTGACTTGGGGGCACAAGTCCAAATTTAGTCCTAGATGTTCTAAGTCTTCTTAATGCATGTGATTTTTTGTAACTTTTGTAACTTTGGGTGGCTACCTTACAAACAATCCCTAACCAATCTTATCATTCAATTAAATAAAATACTGTAACTGACCAAATGTCAGAACGTTAGGCCTACCAAATAACATATTTGTTCCAGCCATGGTGCTCATGTTGAATCTAACCAATCTCATTCCATCTAACTTCCTTATAATTTATTTTCTCTTTTCTACCACCTCTCTAAAAAAAGAAATGAAAAATGTCGTTCTCAAGAAACATTACATTATATTTCTGTTAATTCACCACTAACCTATGAATTAAAGTTCAGTCATGCCAACTCTTGGAAAGATTTAGCATGTGAATGTGGGTATGACATTGTGGCAGGGCAGAGGGCGGGGCCGGGTGGTGATTCTACACACCCGGTCCCTTATCAGGCTAATCAAGCCTCCGAGAGGGATAAAGGCAGACTGCAGAAGATGGTGCGAGAGTGAGAGATCGTTTACGGGCATGTCGTCATGTGTGTGTTTGTGTCTTTTGTTTAAGTTTATCATTAAAACGATTATTTATATCATCAAGCCAGTTCTTCCCTCCTCCTTGCCCTTCTATATCCCTTTACACTGGTTCCGAAATCAGGGAGGGAGGAGGGATGAGTCCTCGACAATGCCATCCACCCGGGGTAGTTCCGCTGCCATCCGCCGTGGGATGGAGTAGCCCGACCGTCCAGACGCGGTGAACAGCCAGCATCCGCGAGGCGAGTGGGGACTGGACTCCCTGACCGCCTGGAGCGATGGAGCCGCTGCCAGGGGCGGAGGAGAGCCCTGCCATCCACCAGAATTGCGGAGGGGTCGAAAGAAGACCGCCGTCCGTGAGGGGAGGAGGGAAGTGACTCCCCGAGCGAGCAGGGCTGCTGCCAGGGGCGGAAGACTGTCCCCACGAGTTGCCGGGAATGCGGAAGGGCATTCTGTCCGCCGGGGGTCGTGGGAGGAGTGGCTGTTGTCCACCTGAGAGGGTGAAGGAGTGATCGAGAGCCATGCGACAGTGTATCAGAGAACCAGCGAGTAAGTGTTTTGTTTCATCTTTCTCTCCTCTCTCTCTCTCACTGCCGCTCCAAGTTGGCCTTTTACCTCTTTTTTAAATTTTAAATTTTTTTTTTTTGGGGGGGGGGGGGGGGGGGGTACAACACTGTTACAGGAAGTACCCCCCCCCCCCCCCCCCCCCCTTATTTTAATTAAGGGGGGGGGGGTGTATGTTATGCTGGGGTTCCCTGGCCTGAGAGAATGAGAAGGAATGTGGCAGGGTGGAGGGCAAGGCCTGATGGTGATTCTACACACCCGGTCCCTTATCAGGCAAATCAAGCCTCCGAGAGGGATAAAGGATGACTGCGGAAGATGGTGCGAGAGATAGAGATCATTTACGGGCATGTCCATCATGTGTGTGTTTGTGTCTTTTGTTTAAGTTTATCATTAAAACTATTATTTATATCGTCAAGCCGGTTCTCGCCTCCACCTTGCCCTTCTATATCCCTTTACAGACATATTGATAGGATACTGGTCTTGCTCAATGAGACATACCGCAAGACATGCTGCATCAAGCAAGTGTTACATGCTGCTGAAAAATAGACAAAAACAATCCCAGTGAAGCAGATTTAGGCAGGTGGAAGCTGGGGTGGAGGTAGATTTCAGAGAAAAAACTCTAGCAGCGCGCTGCAGAGAAACCAGCTTAACTGCAAAACTGAGTGATTTAAATAAAAGACAAGGAGAGAGATGCAAGTTGATTGGCTACCCGATAACAAGTCCAATCAGCTTGCCCCATGCGAGACAATTGCCTTAACATGTCACATGTGAGCGAGCCGATTGGCTAACAGATAATGTCTTGGGTTACTTAGCTTTAACCCTTGTTCCCTGAAAAAGCAGAACGAGATGATGTGCTTGATTTAGCGCTTTGTGAACGTCTTTTAGGAATGACCAGCTGTGAATATGTGTGCAACACATCAGTAAAATTGACTGGAATTTATAGCCTCTGCTGGTGACATTATCAGGATGCGCCGGTACCAGGGGCAATAAATAGATGCGCCACAGGTGCATTGTCAGGTATTTTTGTCTGAAGAGCAGTCCTGGGGCATCCTCAGTGCGGCAATGAAGTACAGCGTTCCGCTTTTTCAGTGAACAGGGGTTACAGCTAAGTAACCCAAAATGTTTCGTATCAAAAGCTACACTTTGATGCTGCGCTTGATTTAGCACTTTAGGAATGAGAATACCCACGCCGCCACACTGAGGATGTCTGGACCCCTTATTGTTGTGCAGTTTGTGCTCACAAGAACGCGAGAGGTCTCAGACATGAGCTTGTAATGTTGACTCAATGACGTAAGAGCCCGGAGTGGCATGAACATCCAAACTATAATATCTTATGAATGTATGCAGAGAGGACCAGCCTGCCGCATTACAAACATGCTCTAGAGGGACACCTCCAGTTAAACCTTTAGAGGAAGTGACCCCCCCTTGTAGAATGTGCCTTGATACCTATTGGCGAAGCTTGATTGCGCTTCATAGGCCAGGGCAATAGCATCCCTCACCCAATGTGACATTGTTTGTTTGGTGGTGGCTGCCCCCCTGTTACGGCTCCCATGACAAACTAATAGTTGCTCTGACTTACGCCACTGGCTAATGGTCGAGAAAAGAACCTTATGCTGGTAGTCAGGATGAGGATACAATATTGCTTTCGCCATTCTTGGGGCAAAGTCTAAGCAGGATGGCAAGAAGGACAGAGCCTGCACATCCCCAAATCTTTTTAAAGAAGTAATAGCCATAAAACATCTTAGAGTCAGAAACTTGTAAAATGATGACTCTAGAGGTTCAAAGGGGGTCTCAACCAGACCCTCAAGGACTATAGCTAAATCCTATTAAGGTATCCTGGTTCTAACAGGTGGCCTCAGTCGCATTGCCTCATGAACAAAAGTGAGCAGGCAAAGGATGTTTACCCAGTGGTACCCCGCCAATCAGGTGTGGCAAGCCGACAGAGTGGCCACATAAACCCTGAGAGTGGCGGGGCATGTGCCTGCTGATAATTTATCCTGCAGGAAGTCCAGAACTGAAGCAATCTGGCAGTTAACTGGATATGCATTATGTTCAATGCAACACCTTTCAAAGACTCCCAGTTTATTTTGGCATAACTATTCCTAGTGGAAGGAGCCCTAGCACTGAGAATGGTCTCGATAACTTCAGGTGAATGTCCAGTGTCCCTCAGTTGGTACCCTTCAGGGGGCCAAACATGAAGGTTCCACAACTCGTGCCGGGGATGAAATATCGTCCCCTGCGCCTGAGACAGAAGGTCCCTCCTGTCCGGAATTCCCCAAGGTGAGCCGTCGAGAAGAGATATTATCTCCAAAAAACATACCCTGTCCGGCAAACGCTGCGCTATCAGTAAGAGGCAAGACCCTTGCTGGTGAACTCTGGCCAGAACTCCTGGGAGCAGAGAAACAAGAGAAAATACATACAGGCGCATTTTGGGCCATGTATGTGCCATTGCGTCCAGACACAGGGGGGCTGGGTGACTCAGGGAGAAGTAGAGGGGACATTGCGCTGTCTGTTGGGAGATGAAGACATCCACTTCTGCCTTGTAAAATCTTATACACATTTTTCTCACTACCTTGGGGTGGAGTTTTCACTCCCCCGTTGGTATTTTCTGTCAGGACAGTAAATCTGTTCCCACATTCAGGCATTCAGGGATATAAACTGCTCTGATTGACTGGAACTTCCCCTGGGCCCAAAGGAGAATCTGCTGTGCCAGTCTGTTTAGCTGGCGTGACCGTAGACCTCCTTGATGGTTTATGTAAGAGACAGCCGCTGTGTTGTCCACCCGCACCAGGACATGGCACCCTCTCAAATTTTGGAGGAAGTATTTCAGGGCCAGATATACAGCCATCAACTCGAGACAGTTGATGTGCCAATCGAGCTGATGACCCTCCCATTCCCTTTGAGCTGGACGATCACTTAAGACCGCTCCCCAGCCCGACAGGGTGGTGTCTGTCATTAACAATCTGTGGTGGCAAGATGCACCTAGAGTGGGGCCCAAGGTGAGGAACCAGGATCTGAACCACATAGAGAGGTTATGTAGCCCGCGGCATGTAACCCTAATCTACCTTAGGGGACTGGCCATTGGATGAAATCCCCTAGCTTTGAGCCATAACGTAAACGGTCTCACGTGCAAAAGGCCCAAAGGAATCACAGAGGACGCAGATGCCATGAGACCTAGTATTCGTAAAATACTGAAGAACAGTGCAAACTTGGCCTAGCCTGACTTTCCTCAGGGTGTTCTGAATGGTCTCAATTCGAGCGGGAGACAATTGTGCACGTATCATGATCGAATTCCATACGATCTCCAGATACGTATTTCTCTGAGTAGGAGAGAGAATGCTTTTCTTGTCATTGAGTCTCAAACCCAGAGAAACCAGATGAGCTAAGACAATATTCCTGTGCTATAATGCCAGTTTTTGTGACTGTGCTAGTATCAGGCAATCGTCTATATAATTCAGAATGTGGATGCCCTAGAGTCGCAGAGGAGCCAGTGCTGCATCCATACACTTTGTGAATTTGCGGGTGATAAGGCTAGGCCGAATGGATGATGTCACCAGCAGAGGCTATAAATTCCAGTCAATTTCATTGACGTGTTGCACACATATTCACAGTTGGTCACTCCTAAAAGACGTTCCCAAAGCGCTAAATCAAGTGCATCATCAAAGTGTTGCTTTTGATAGGGAACAAGTCAAAGAACCTTAGTTTGTGCCTCATAGAGTTGTATGGCTGAACTATGGTCATACCCATATGACATTGCTTGATGAGCACATTCTGCCTGTGTTGAAGATTTATCCTAGTTCCTAAGATAGGCCTGGACATATCAACATGTTTTGACATTGACATGTGTTAATTTTGTTCGACTGTACATAGCCAGTAGACCTAAGTTAACATCTCAGCCAAGAATCATATGCTACTTCCTAATGCTAGTTGGTGGCACATGGCATTAGGGCAAGGGGCATTCATATTCTAGAGAGCTTTATATCGGACAGACATTTGTACAGTCTAATCTCACCAAACTGATAGTTTCATAACAGCAAATGTGAGATGAAATTGCTGAAGCAACCATGTAATTTTATGACTCCTTCATGACATCGCAAGTGTAACGCTCTATCAATTGAGCTACTGCGCAACTTAATTGAGCTGGAACAATCATAAACATATAATTTGTTATGCTATGCAAATGTTAAAAAGTATTACCTTTCAGTAAATACAAGTCATGCACTATAGAAAAATGCTTTTGACATTGCCAAAAAGTTTTACTCTTGATTTGTGTGAGATGAATAAAATTAATTATTGTTGTAGCACCTCTAGTGATGTGGAAACTGGCACGATATGTATAATGAGTCACGTAAAAATGATTGTGCAAAAATGTTGGTGTAGGGATAGCCAGCAAATATGACATGAGTATACCCAATAAAACTTATTTTTGTCAAGTTTAAAAAAATATTTAGGAATACAAGAAAGACAAGAAATATTATAATGCTGGTTTCTATGTAAAGATTATTCTACAACTGTTTAAAAGTCCAAATATTCGTGTGACCCCAAAGTAATCATTAGAATTTATTAGTTGTTGTTCACAGTGATAATTTATCACAGATGTTGACACATCAGTTCAAGAAACTACTCTAATTTGTTCAAGACTTCAAGTTTTACAGCAGAGGACAGTCTCCAAGACAACAAAAACTTTCCTTGAGAGGACATGCAAAACTTCAGGGACATTCTAAAGATATTGTCTAGTCGAGTTTGAAATATTTTTTTCTCTTGAGAAATAGAACTGCTGCATATCCTGAGTCCTGAGAAACTTGAGGACACAGCTGGCTTTGTGGAATGTTTGAACTCATTTCATGAAAGTACATAAAGAAGAACAAACAAGCAATCAAATTGAACTGCACATTACTCATCTTCCACAAAGTTTGAGAATATGCTCTAGTTCTGAGATCAGAATAGCAAAGCTTCAAATTTTAGTCTAGAGAATTAAGAGAACCCATTAAATTGTTGTGGAAATGTCCCTTTTCTTCAAATCCACTAGAGACTGCTCACAAATTAACCCAAGCACCTCATTAGCAAACAACATGAGGGACATGATTAAGCGCTCTTTAAGATCACTAAATTCGAGGCTTCTGGTCATACCTAGGATATCTAAGTCCACTAATGGAGGGAGGGCGTTCTCACATTTAGCTCCTAAACTCTGGAATAGCCTTCCTGATATTGTTCGAGGCTCAGACTCGCTGTCCCAGTTTAAAACTAGATTAAAGACGCATCTCTTTAACCAAGCATTCACATAATGCTTACTTTTTATACTACTGCTGAATCAGTTATAATGCATTAATATTATGAACATCAGCTATGCTAATTATTTTCCATCTGCTTTTCTGCTGTTATCTCGGGACGCCAGTCCCGAGGTAAATAGCGTTCGTCAGCTCCAGTTTGTATCCAGCCTCTCACGGAGACTTCAGATGCCCCATCACCATGGACTACGATCTTGAAATGGGATACATAGACTAACTATTGCCAACAAAAGCCTTCATCAGCCAAACAAAGACAATTGCATCTAAGTGAACTTCTGGAATTTAATCAAGGGTGGACTTCAAAGACACTGGTCACTAATCTTGCAGTTCAAACACAATCACTGTCTAAATACTGACCCTTAGCACTTAGTAAGTTTAATAATTTTTTAAATCATGTTTTTTAACTATAAATAATTCTTATTTACATTATTCATGATGTTAGCCAGAGGGGAACTGGCCCCCACAGTGAGTCTGGTTTCTCCCAAGGTTATTTTTCTCCATTAACCATCATCTTTTGGAGTTTTGTGTTCCTTGCCACAGTCGCCTTCGGCTTGCTCACTGGGGTTATTAATACAATTATTATTTGATTATTTTTAAACACGATAAAGAATCATATCTTATCTAATTCCACAACAGGGCTCCAAACAAAAAAATCAATTAAGGAGCGATTGGCTCCTATAGGGGGAAAAACAGGCGCCAAATTTTTTTTTCATTTTTAACTCCTTCCATTCCTTTTCGTCCCGCAGCTCGCTAACAGTGTAGTCTGTGGAGCATTCTTCGCAATTATGTAATCACGTGCATTTTTTATGCTTGTTACTGTCACCGTGTTTTCTAACAGTCTCTTTTTTGAAATGGTTAGTTCCTGCAATGAACTCCATTTTCCCCGCTATTTCTTTGATATAAACTTTTGTAATGTATCTTGGGAAATGTAATGCAAATTTTAAAATCAAAGGGAGTAAACTTTTACTGTCGCCAATGGCGACCTTGACAGAAATTACACTTAAAAATAAATTTATTTGGTCACAAATGCGACCATTTTTAGTCGCAGTTTGGAGCCCTGCACAAGGATGATGATTTATCGACTTTATAGACATTACATTTTTATCGTTAATGCTGAACTTCTGTAAAGCTGCTTTGAAACGATGTGTGTTGTGAAAGGCGCTATACAAATAAAATTGACTTGACTTGACTTGACATGATCCACTGCAGAAAACAGCTCACACAGACTAATCACAAACAATTTAATATGTGGGGCTGGTTAGCAATAATGTAGGGTTGAGATTCACAATCGAACACAGAATAGATAATATTGTGGTAAAGAAAAATTCTTGCATCATTTTGTAATCACAGACCCTCTATTTCTCCAAACATTTCCTTTTTACTATAATGATCCAAAACTAAACTACATCAACTTGAAAGATATGTTAATCCACCAAACATATTTTCCCTCCTCAGGCACACAATCCTTATTAAAATTATCCTTTTTATTCAGACAAGGGAGCCTTTCTTGTACCACCCTGTTACGGACAATATGTACCCCATTAGAGTAGTAAAACAAGAAAGTTTTTTAAAATCTAATGTTTTTCTAATAGTAAAATGTCCCCTTTTTGGAAACCATCACTATAAAGTAACTTAATAAATTGTTATTATTTTTTTTAATCTTGAAATATGAATTCAACATTTCAATGATCTCATTGTTTGTACTGAAAAAACAAATTCACTTAAAAATATACAAATAAAGTTACATTTATTTGATTAATCCACACAACAAGAACATCATTCAACATTAATTTATGTAACATTTCCTTTCCATAATTGTTTTACAAAATGACCCTGTGATGAGGTGGTAACTGATGTGGCGGGGTGGTTCACTGTGACAGGGTGGTATGGACAACGTGTTTCTCTATATGATCTGCTGGTTTTAAACTTTATAAAACTGGGGGAGGGTAACGTTAAAATTGGAGATGTAATGGAAAACTTTGCTCATGCTCTGAAAAACTGAAAAGATCATCATAACAGTGACTGGGAGAGTCGCATCCACACATCCCTCTGGATCTCCATGTGGCGGGATGTCACAGGCTGTGGTGCTTGAATGATTTCGAGCACATCATCAAAGAGATATCACAGGAAGTCATTTCTTGGAGGCCAGAAGAACCCGTTGGCACCAACACGGTGCATACATTTTACAAGGGCATGTGCTTCCTCTGTATCCATGATGATCCCAGTATAAAGGTTTATGGGAGCGGGGGCGTGGTCAAGTGCCCGTCTGGGGGAGAAAGCGGTAAGGGCGCTTGCACCTGAGCTAAATTATGTCTAACACCTGTCTCTATGTTCAGTGAGCATGGGGAGAGCGGCATAAAACGGCCACAGAACCTCCAGTCTGGGAGAGAGTTGCACGTCGGTCCAGTGTTGGCGTGTAAGAGTGACTTTGAGAGAGCCATACGAAGAATTAGAAAAGTTTATGATTATTATTGTGTATAAAGCTGTGAGCCTTGCTGTGGCCATTAAAGATACCTTCTTGAGAAGAGCAATTGCCTTCGCCTCCTCCTTGACCATCGAAGAATCGTCAGTCCTGGTCTTGGCACAGCTCAATCAGGGATTGTTGGTGAACCTGGTGCAAGCTGGCAAGGGACTGGAGGATCTTGGCCAACTGGGAGGGCTCCATAGGGCGTACCTGGCTGGTTCAATTTCCCGGGTTTTGGCACCAGTGTAAAGAGGTTCGATGGTCAAGGAGGAGGCGAAGGCGATTGCTCTTCTCAAGAAGGTATCTTTAATGGCCACAGCAAGGCTCACAGCTTTATACACAATAATAATCATAAACTTTTCTAATTCTTCTTATGGCTCTCTCAAAGTCACTCGTACACGCCAACACTGGACCGACATGCAACTCTCTCCCAGACTGGAGGTTCTCTGGCCATTTTATGCCGCTCTCCCCATGCTCACTGATATTAGAGACAGGTGTTAGACATAATTTAGCTCAGGTGCAAGCGCCCTTACCGCTTTCTCCCCCGAACGGGCGGTTGACCATGCCCCCGCTCCACAAGGTTATTGTCGACTTTAAGCACACACCACTTTCCAATGAGAACTCCACATTCCCAAGCAATTGCTTCTGTTGGCACCTTTTGGGCTGTCTTGTTATAAGTGAAATGCTGTGTGGTGAAGCACTGACATCTCAGCTGCTTTGGCGTGGAGCACATGCAACTAACTTCCCAGTAAAGTATTTCTCCTGGAGTGAATGTGACCACTTGGTGGGTTTTCATTATGGATGGCACTGGTGGAATCTGGCCTGGCTTCTTTTCCATTGCCTGCTCCACTACTTCAGATGCTACATAAAACAGCTTAACAGTTGTAGATGTTTCTGTGAGGGCCTTAAATAGCTCATGGGCATCGGGAATGTTGTGGCCGTTGGTAACCAGCTTGTCTGCTGTTCTTTTCTAGGTACCCCCAATCAGGGGCCCCCTTGCCATGGCTTGCCTCAAAAAAGTTCCATGTTCCACCTTTCAGACCTCGTCTTGTGAGCTCTGTGCTGAAAAGGAAGAAATTCCCTTTCTGTTTGTATTGGGTACATGGTCCAATACTTAGAAAGTGTAGAACACATAAATGTGGGTTATGAAAGATAGTGTGGAATAGCTCCACAGATTGTCTTGTATGTCCTCCATTGTTTTCTTAACAGTGGTAGGACCCTCCCTCGCATCTTCGCTTGCTTTCTGTGCTGTGGCCCATTGAGTGAATGCTGCCTGAAACAAAACCAAAATCAACTGGTAACTTAGCGGTTTAAGTCATGTTCACCAATCATCAATGATAGGCCTGCTTCTTATTCTCTTCATGTTTCTATTTATTTATAATCTTAACTGCACACTACCCTGACCTTGAAGATCCTAACTGCTGCTTTGACTGTTGAACAGGATCTGGACTCAGAGGAAAGGATTCCAGATGGTGCTTCCTAGCCTCTACTTCCTCTTTTCTCTTCTTGTTCTGCTTCCTCCACTTTTTACTCAACTGACGCTTCCCTCGCTCACTTAGATTACTAATCTTCTTATTTTTTCCTTGCTCTACATCCCGTCTTCTTCTCTGATGCTCACTCTCCAGATATTTTTGCCTACTCTCTGGATCAGCATCCCGATGTGAACAGCATCGCCGTTGTCTCTCAGCAGCACTTAATGGAGCCATGATGGAGACAGATCTATCTGCAAATGTTATAAAATATTAAATTCTTCATAAAACACTGAGAGTGAGCGAGTGAGCGAGTGAGTGAGTGAGTGAGTGAGTGAGTGAGTGAGTGAGTGAGTGAGTGATGTATTGACTGAGTGAATTAACCAAACAGGATTAAGTTAATGGAAATTAAATTGATTAGCCTATATTAGAATCTTTGATTTCACACATTCTCACATTCAAACGGGAAGCAGAACCACCCCATCACATGCCTTACCACCACGTCACAATAAAACACGTGACAGGGTGGTATGTGACAGGGTGATAAATTTCATCCCAAAATGGGTGCAAATCTCACATGTGGTCAAGTTCCTCACCTAGCATAAATGCATTAAATCTGAAATATATGAGAAAATTGTATAAAAAACTGTTTCCCCTGTCTATTTTGCATAACAGGGTGGATGGTTTGAGCTTAAAGACCCTGCCTTACATGAAAAAACAACAAATAAACAATGTAAAAGAATGTCAGTACTTGCCTCCTTTTGATCTTGGAGGCTACAAGGCTCAAATGATGTCACTTCCGCTTAGTGATGTCATTTAAAGCAACATTACATTATTTATAGATAAAACAAGCTAGTGTGACAGGGTGGAAAGTCAAACTGAGGGACGCACACAAATCATAAAATATTTATTTTTAATAAATATATATTATGTAAACAGGGACACACATATAATCCTGAATATATTTAATGTTTGAAAAAATATATTACATATTTGGTGATATTTTCAATGCAATGGCTATGTACTAATGAACATTTTTCAAAAATAGTATGTTACTCTTTAAGAATAGTATTTTTATCATATATCATGTTAACAAGAACACTTGAATTAATAGCTTTGGAAACACACTTTGGGTCATTTTTTGTGCCTTATACATCTCATCAAACGTTGCGGACCCAAATGGCACCCATTTCATAGAATGACTCAGGAACACTATGATCCTAATAAAGTGCCCAATGTGGTCTTCTGCTGTTGAAGCCCATCTGCCTCAAGGTTCGACAAGTTGTGCATTCTGAGACCTGTATCTGCATGATTTATTCACTGCACTGCTGCCACACATTGGCTGATTAGATATTGGCATGGATGATTGTTGGTGTCAGACAGGCTGGTTTGAGTATTTTTGTAACTGCTGATCTCCTGGGATTTTCACTTACAACTGTCTCTAGAGTTTACTCAGAATGGTGTCAAAAACCAAAAAACATCCAGTGAGCAGCAGTTCTGCGGATGGAAATGACTTGGAGGGCTCCAGACTGTGACTAAAATGGTCGTAAATGTGACCAAAAATAACACTGCGGTTTCGTCAGATATCATCTTGTGAGTTATTGAATCTATTTTTAGAATGCACACAACCAGTGTGTTTCGCGTTCCTTTTCACCCGTTCTGTGTCTGACAAGCTCGCTGCACCACATGCAACAACAAACCCAGTGCAAGAGAGTTGTGAACAAATGACTATGATCTATCTATCTATCTACACAAATATTACACAATAAATTACACATTTATTGATGCTCAAGAAGACAACACACTACCATATGCGTACTATATGTAAATATCTGTAATGTAGATTCTGTAGAGCAGTACTAAATAATAAAAAAAATTGTCTCTTATATTTGTCTTAATCAGGGTGGTGAGGATTACTTTTTAAATGTATTCCACAACAGATTACAGAATACATGCTGTAAAATGTAATCTGTAACGTATTTCATTAGATTACTCAAGGTCAGTAATGTATTCTAAATACTCTGGATTACTTCTTCAGCACTAGTAGAAATTTTCACTTGTATTGACTATAAAAACTCTGCCAGTGCAGTAAGACAAAATACACATGTTAAAAATACATTCTCTGAAAAACATACATACCTTATGCAGTGTTGTTTCTAAAGCAAGATAAATCAAATTGATCTTGTTTTAAAGATTTCTAGATATTTCTATAGGAAAATAATAAAAAAATATTATCAGGAATATTATTTTTGCCCTAATATTAAAGGTTTTACTAGAAAAAAGAAATTATAATCTAACATTAATTTTCTTGATAAAAAAATATGATCGTGTTTGGTAACACCTGCATGTAAAATGGCTAGAAATAGCATTTTAGCTTAGCGTAAAGCTGACAATTTGTTATTGACATGCACTCAAATAAATAAATAAATAAAATAACCCCTTTGTTTAACTTGATTCAGTCGTGCACAGTGGTTCCACGTGTTTGAAGTTTGTTTCTTAACTTACAATTACTATGCATTCTCAACACTAACATTTTGTTTAGAAAGAACATAGTTCAATTGGGGAAACCCAACAAAATTAGATTTGTCAATGTAAATGTCTTTAAATGCTAACTAGTAAAAGTGAAAATACATGCTGATTTGAAGCGCAACAGAATGTAGTTTAATAACTATGCTATGTTTAGCACAAAATATATCCACATTCCCAACTCAAATGGTTTAAGTAAACTTCCATTTTACAAATTTAAATGTATACGGTGCAATGAAAAACAAGTTATGATAAAATGTTCTAGAATGGTGTTGCTTTAGTTCATTTTTAATAAAATACATTGAACAAGCAGCAAAAGTCCTTAATTTGAGTGTGGTTGAATGACTTAAAGACATAAATTAATGTTCTTTAAATAAAAAAGAAAAAACTAATTAATTTGATCAGTTTCTCACTGTGGGGTAAGAGTTAAGATAAATTAAATTAAAGCTCATTCACCAAGGCAAGTGCAATGAAATGCATTTTAATTAAAACTTTTCTATCAAGAAAAGTTCTGTATCTTCTAAGCCATGGACCAACATCATCTTTATACTCGGCTCATATTTCCACCTCTGCCCGCAGTCCCTCGGCTCCTGTTCATACTCTTGCACGGTCTAATTATATTGATGGCTAAAAAAGCTTTGGCAACAGGATTCTGAAAGAATTGTTGGAAGATATCAGGCTGGCTGACAAGTGAAATAGTGCTTGCAGCAGTGGTGGAAAAGAACATTTTGTGCAAGGGAAATTGCAGTTATTATGGTTCATGTAATGCATGTCCCTAACTTAAAGACACAGTGGGCTAAGTGATAGGCAGCAGACAGAGCACTCTGGGGATGTGAATGAACTTGAAGGGGAGATTTAGAAGAATATGTTGCAAAGACTCAAGGCCTAAGAAAAGGGATCTTTATCTCTTTTCTGACTTGGAGAACAAGAGTTTTTGTTTTGTGTTAGTGTTTGGATGAAGAGAACCAGTTTCAGAATTGTTGGTGGAACAAAGTTTGGTATAAAAATACGTCCCATCTGTAATTATCTAGGTTTACGGGCAGATGGAAGTATCTTGGCCTCTAAACATATGGGTGTTTCTTAAACTACAAGCACTTTTATGTCCCAGGATTTGATTTTTGTATAGACAAAAAGATTTTAGTCTACTAGCTGCTCTGACAGTGTTTCCTGCAGCGCAACCCTCTTATTCTACAATGTGAAACACAGCGATACAACTGTATTTTGAATCCCGAATGAATGACTCTAATGATCTGGCTGAAGTCTCACAAGCATTAAGTAAAACAATAGACTACATAACACAACTATATGCTTATATGACATTTGTCATTAAAGATACATGGTTTTGTTGTAATGCGTGACATTTTTTAAATAATAAATGCATGAATTAAATATGCTATCACATATCAAATTATTTGAGATGTGATGGAAATTTTTTATATTTGTTAGTTGAGAAAAATAGCATTTCAGGAAAGAATGACCGAATTCTCCTGTGATGCACAAATATCGTCCTGGTTACTTTTGTAACCTCCGTTCCCTGATGGAGGGAACGAGATGTTGTGTTAATGTACTGCCACTAGGGGTCGCCCTTGGGAGCCCCAAACTACTCTGATATTTGAGAAAAGACCAATGGGTATTGGCGAGTGGAATTTGCACAACACTCCCTGGACATACGGGTATAAAAGGATCTGACTTGCAACCACTCATTCAGGTTTTATGCTGTGGAGCCAAGAAAGGGTCCCAGCCATTTCAGCGGTTAGTTCAGTGTTTTGGCAGGAGCGACACAATGTCTCGTTCCCTCCATCAGGGAACGGAGGTTACGAAAGTAACCAGGACGTTCCCTGTTTTTCACTCACTCGACGTTGTGTCAATGTATTGGCACCAGGGGTCCCTATACAAAACAGCACAAACTAGCTGAACTGTGTTACGTGGACTGGCAGTGCGAGCTGGGAAAACTATTGTGTGCCTCATAGCCAGCGTACCCGGACATCATGTAACCTCCCCCAATGCTCCTGTGAGCGTCGTACAGTCCCCTGCACCTCGGCGACACGTTGACTGCCCAAAATTGGGACAGGCTGCCCCAGCCGTGGCCTCTTCTCTTCTTTTATTCTCCCCAAAAAAGAATGGAAATCATTCAGCTGGGGGCCATAAATGTCCGCATCAGGGAGGTGTCCCTTCCCAAGGGGAAGACACCGCAGAGACCAAAGCCTACCCGAAGGGGAGTTAATTGTGTGGATATACGTCACATGGTCTTACTGAGCTTTGTTGGCAGTGTCGCATGTGGAGAAGTCCCCGATGTAGGTCCTAACCAGAGTGGATGGAGCTCTACAAACTCGGGGACCAGTGGAAGAGGGGACTCTCTCCAAGGAAGACGTGGGTTTACCAATGGGGAAACGGTCTTGCGGAAGATAGATCACACAGAAATTGTGGAACCTCGCGAAGGTATTGGGTATTGGGTGTTGCCCAGCCTGCTTCGCTTCCGATGTCTGCTAAAGAGGTGCCATTGGTCAGGGCCCAGAAGGCTGCTGCACTCCTGGTAGAGTGTACTCGTAGCTCCAAGGGGGGTGGTACATCTTCGCTGTGGTATTCCAATACAATGGCATCAACGACCCATTGGGCGATCCTCTGTTTAAAGAAAGTGCTCCCATTCTGCTGTCCTCAAAAGCAGACAAAGAGCTGCTCAGAATGTCTAAACTCTGCGTGCAATCCAATTATATGTGCAAAGCACGCAGGGGACACTGCAACGGAAAGGCTCTGACTGCCTCCTCCTGTGGTTTTCGCTTTCATCACCTGATCCCGAAACGGGGTCATGGGAACCTTGGACATATAGCTCGGTCGGGGTCTCAGGACCACGTGAGAGTATTCCGGATCGAACTATAGGCACGTGTCGCTGACAGAGAATGCCTGGAGGTCCCCTATCCTCTTGATGGACATGAGTGCAGCCAGAGGCTCAAATGGGGCTCCCCGCAGGCCCCGTAGGACCACTGAGAGATCCCATGAGGGAATGAGGCACAGTCTAGGAGGATTCAGCCTCCTCGTACCTCTAAAGAAAATCATGATCAGGTTGTGCTTCCCAAGAGACTTACCGTCAACTGCATCACTGTGCGGCACTATAGCGGCCACATACACCTTCAATGTGGAGGGGGACAGCCGCCCCTACAGCCTCTCCTGCAGGAAGGAAAGCACTGATTCTACTGCGAATCTATGGGGGTCTTTGGGTCATGAAGAACACTGCTTAGCAAATAGATGCCACTTCAAGGCATAAAGGCGCCTCATAGAAGGAGCCCTAGCCTGAGTGACTTAGGTCTTTTGCACAAGGTCTAAGGGCAAGTCGTGGAGATTCCAGATGTCTGGTTGAGGGTGCTAGATGGTGCCCCGTCCCTAAGAGAGGAGATCTCTTCTCAAAGGAATTTGCCAGGGGGGAGTAATCGCGAGGAGTGTGATGTCCGAGAACCACGTCTGGGTGGGCCTCATCCCAAAAAAAAGAATGTTAAATGTTCAATAAGATGTACAAATATACACAGATCCAACAAAGTATGAATACAATCACTGAGTCATAAAGACAAGAAGTATAGGTGATGAAGAAAAACAAGAAAACAAAAAAACAAACAAACATAGAAATACATATAAACCAACACAGATATGTACATAAATAAGATAAAGAAGATAAATAATCAAAGAAATTAAACTAATATTATTTATCATAAGTCATTGGTCAGGAAAGTTCTCAGCATATAAGAAAGGATACATACTTTTTATTATTAATAACTCAAATGGCTCTTTTTTACATCAGTTAACAATTGGCTGTTCCAATTGCTCCAATTCATTATAATAGAAGTAGAACGTCACTGCTAAATAATCTCCGGTCAATTTTTAGTAAGATTGAACTATATCTACATGTATATTTTTTCAGTATTGAATGATGAGTTAAAGAGGCAATGTATAGCCTACATATTATACTACCTTTATTTAAAAATATAAATACAAATGGTGTGTTCAAAGTTATGAAGAGTTGGGATACAACATTTACTCTTGAGAATACATACTGCATGCCCTTAATGCTTTCATACTTACAGTATTGTCATAAATATCACAAAAATGTATTCCTTTCCAAATATTATCTCACACAATATGTGATAAGTTCCCTGTGTGATGTCCCTTATGCCATCACAAAATGAAATAAAGACTCTGAGATTGCTGCTAATGAGTTAAGAGTCTTTCCACTTAAAATTTTTGTGCAAGGCTGCATAGGTGCGATGTTTGTTAGTTAGCAGTATCCCACCATATGCTCTCCTGAAGTCACTAATATAAAAAATTAACAATAGCACCATATAATATTTGTTTACTGCAAGCCAGGAGAGCATGAAAAAAAGACGTGTGCAAACTGATGATTTTTAAGAGGGAGAAGTAATCCTTTGGGATAGTCTATTCAAATTGGCTTACCAGTAATTAAACAGCACAGACAGTGAGTTTGAGTTTGCAACTCTTGGCATGCTTAGTTAAACATGTAACAGTGCTACTGCTGGCAATTTCTAATTAAGTAACATATCAAGTTTAAAGGCCTCTTACTATTTGCAGGGTAATTGTCTTTTATGTTATTGATTCAAGTAACTGTTGACTCTCCACTTATTACAAGGCTTTCTGAAAAACTTGATTCTGATTGGTCTATCTGTGCTCAAATATTTATTTATATTGATGAAAAAACTGCATGACTGACCATTGTCTGAGGCTGTGCTAGTTTCATTCTCTTTCTACTCAAATCTATTTTTCCACAATGTCCATTTATTTTTATTTAATTGGCAAGTAGCCATTCAATAAGAAGATTAATGTACAGTCAGCTGGTCATCATCACAAATAATAAAACAGTTAATCTCAGCTCTAAATTCTGATTGGATGGGCATGTTCAGAGTCATTGTAAAAATCAGATAACTCCATATATATGGCCGTACAGTCTATTTTCATGTGCTAAGTTGCGACATTGCTTGGCAACCATAAACAGCCTAAATTTAGAATTAACTTTATACTATTAAAGGAATATTCCGGGTTTAAAACTAATTAAGCCCAATTGACAGCATTTGTAACATAATGTATTAATTGAGGTTACAGTGAGGTTGTCACAAACTGTTCTATGTTTTCCCCTGTCTTCTTCTAGAGACTCTTATGTTGAAATCACCTTCTGCACTACATTTCCCAAAATGCCCGGTTATCATCCTCACCTGTCTTCCATAGTAATTGTGTTCAGCTGTTTTGTGTTTACCTTCATTGTGCCTCTATTTATACCTTCATGTTCGGTTATTTCTTGTCAAGTCTTGTTGATTGTGCCTTGAGCAAATATATTCCTTTGTTATCATCTTGAGCTTTCCAAGTGTTATTTCTGTTTGTATATCGCCTTCATCTTGAATGAACTCTGCATTTGGGTTCAACTGCATCTCTCTCTGTGGTTCACGTGCATGACAGAGGCATTTACAATGGAAGTGAAAGTTTTTTGGAGCGATCAAAGGCAGAAATGTGAAACTTATCATTTTATAAAAGCACTTAATATTTTCTCTTAAAAATTGTGTATTATTTTTGTCTAAAGCTCTGCGTACATTATTATTTTAAGAACTGTAAAGTTGTTTAAAGACAGAACAGAATAATCTGGATCCCCATATGAAGTGATTGCCTGGGACAATGGTTGATTGTACTATTTAGTGGTCACAAAAATATTTGACATTGGAATGCCATACTTGACAAATCAGAATCATATATTCCAGAGAGCTGTGTAATAAGTGGTAGATGACTAAATGTACATTTATATATTGCATGTAGGCTGGTTGTTACTACCCTGGGTGTTAATCAAGGGTATCAATGGAAAAACCATGCTTCCAAGAGAATTCCAGCAATTTACATGTATATGAGTGCTAAGTGTTTCTAGCTGAAAAGGTGGGGAGGTGGGGTAAGGCAGAGGGTTTATCTGCATCAGTACAGTTGTATTTCCTCTCAGACATCTATATATCAAACTTAATGAACTGCTTGCTAAAACTGCACCCTTATGCATCAGTAAAGCCTTTTGATAAGGCAAAATCTTTCAAGGGGTCAGTAAAGGTAAATTGCTCTGGGTTTTTCATTATTGCATTCTTGCAATTGCAGCTACACTTTTCTCTACAATCTCCCAGCTCTAATCTTCCATCAGAACTCACTCATAGAACAGTATTGGGCATCCCAAACTTTAATCATCTTTGACATTTAAACCTTAGCCACTACAGTGCAAAGCTCCCCAAAGAGTTGCAGAAACCTCTATCTTTCTGATGCACACACACACACACACACACACACTCGCGTACACACTTTGTGAGTTGTTCAGTAATCAATCTACCTGAAGCACAGTACTGCTGAAAATGACTTAAGAAGCTCTTTTCTGCATGGAATGCTCTTCAATGCAGAAATGAGGATGCATGTTTTTCTGGCAATTTTACAGGTAAGATTGCATTTTCCCCTTTGTGGCAATCGCAAACAACAATATTTATATGTTTCCTGATTTTTGGGAATTTTTTGGGGAAATAATGAGGCCTTTTTAAAATTACCAAAACATGAGTGAAAACATCCTTAGCCTTGGGGTTAATGCTTTAGAAATGTTGAGCCATGGTGGTCAAATGGATGCAGGTTCAAATCCAAAAAGCACTGTGCAGACTGTGTTCCTTTTAATGGACCATTTTAACTTTGCCGAATATGACAGGGCGGAGGGTGGTTCTCGCTCTCTCCCGCACCACCGTCCACAATCGGCCTTTATCCCTCTCCGAGGCTCAATTAGCCCGATAAAGGACCGGGTGTGTATAATCACGACCTGGCCCCGCCCTCCGCCCTGTCACACCGGGTTTGGAACGCAGAGGTAAACTATTGTCAGGTAAACTTCTAAAATGGTGAATAGCAACCACAGCTACAGTATACTGTAGCTAAATGTTTTTGTTTAAAATGTATTTTGTAATGAAATTGAAATGTGTACATTCATACTCATCTCCTCCTCATGGACTCCACCAGATTTGCCAGTTCTTGCTGTGAGATGTTACCCCACTCTTCCACAAAAGCAAATTCCCGGAAATTTCTGGGGTGAATGGCCCTAGCCCTCACCCTCCGATCCAACAGGTCCCAGACGTACTCTATGGGATAGATATCCAGGCTCTTCGCTGGCCATTCCTGTCTTGCAGGAAATCATGCACAGGACGAGCAGTCTGGCTGGTGGCATTGTCATGCTGGAGGGTCATGTCAGTATAAACCTGCAGAAAGGGTACCACATGAGGGAGGAGGATATCTTCCCTGTCACGCAAAACATTGTGATTGCCTGCAATGACAACAAGCTCAATCCGATGATGCTGTGACACACCGCCCCAGACCATGATGGACCCTCCACCTCCAAATCGATCCTGCTCCAGTGTAAAGGCCTCGGTGTAATGCACATTCCTTCAGTGATAACTGTCAAATATGTTTGTATCGTGACCACTAAATTGTATAATCGACCATTGTCCCAGGCAATCACTTCATATGGGGATCTTGCTTATTCTGTTCTGTCTTTAAACAACGTCACAGTTCAAATAATACACAATTGTTAAGAGAAAAAATGAATTCAAGTGCTTTTATACAATGATAAGCTTCACATTTCTACCACTGAACTCTCCAAAAAAACTCCATTCACTTTGATTGTAAGTGCCTCTGTCACACACAGGAACCATGGAGAGAGATGCAGTTGAACACAAAATAAGTGAAAAAATTACATCATACATTGCAATTTTAATGAATAGCGAATAGTGAAAAAAAAAAAAAAACACAAACACGATGACAGCTTCTGCTCAATATACCGCCTATACAAACATAAAATAAAAATACAAGAAAGCAGCTTGCTCAGTTACATGTGTGCCGTGTCAAAATAAGAGTCCTTAATAGAGACGATATTCACAAGTTTAAAGAAGGCTAATTAAAACAGATAAGAAAACAAAAATACCATGTGATATTTCAAATACAATCACCTAAAATACCTAAACTTAATGCAAGATAATTTTACAATTTGTAATGCAGTCAAGTTGATGTAAAAGAAAAAGAGCGATTTGTTTCTCATTAGCGACCAAACAGCGTGTGCCATCCCACTGACATGTGAACAATGTGGACAGTCTGAGTTTTCCACTAGGAAAGTCTGTCACATCATTTTCATTCTCTATCATCACCACATCACTGATGACAGATTAGGAGTTAGAGTATGCTTCTTCATCTCACTTTAAAGTCAACTTGGTCTTGGCTGATGACAAGGTCAGTGCTTTCACATTTGGAGCATGGGCAATGACTGTTGTTTGCGACTGGTGGGTGATGTGTGTTGTTTAAATATGTAATTGCTTTTGTTGATCTGTCTCGGAGAACAACCTTGTCATGCAGTCTATGGACATCTGGTTTGAGCTGACAAACCCACACAGATTTTTGGGAGCCTGAAGGTCAGTCGAAACGAGAATTGCTGGGGAAGAACTTGTGTCTTTGATTTACATACAACATACACACCAACAACAACTTGAGGTTGCATGCAGCATGAAGATTTACAGGAATTGCTGGACAAAAATGTTTATTCTGTCATTATTTAATATTAATTAATCAGCCAAGTTTTTAATTATTTGTTTTCAGGAGACTTCATTTATGTTTTCATTAATGTATAGCTTTGTCTTCAATGTTTCACCTGAAAGGCCTCAGAAAAAAAAAAAAAATCACAAATGAGACAATTGTTGACACAGTAATAAAGAGCTTTATTTAATTAAAGGGACAGTTCACCCAAAAATGAACATTCTCTCATCATTTACTCACCCTCATGCCATTACTGATGTGTATGACTCTCTTTCTTCTGCTGAGCACAAATTAAGATTTTTAGAAGAATATTTCAGCTCTGTAGGTCCTTTCAATTCAAGTGAATTGTGATCAGAACTTTTAAGCTCCAAAAGCACATAAAGGCATCATAAAAGTAATCCATACATCTCCAGTAGTTAAATGTCTGCTGAAGAAATGTAAAATTGAGAAATTAAATGTATATCAAAGTTGTGATTTTATTTTATTTTTCTCTGCACACTTTCATATCTTTAGGAATGTTTGACTTTCTTCCATGGAACACAAATAAGTTACTGTATTTAAAGCTGAATGTTCAAGCTGCTCTTTTTCATACATTGAATGTGAATGGTGTCCAATGACTTTTAAGCAAGATTTTCAGTGAATAGAAACTTAAATTTCAGTATGTTCCTCACATGAAGCAATGAATTCAGAATACTTGGAATATAAGGCATTTAATTAACTACTTTTATGGGTCTTTTTTGTACTTTTTTTTTTTTAGCTTGACAGCCCAAATTTTTTTTCTACTTTCATGTTCCTTTAATGGGAGAAAGAGAGTCATATGGGTTTGGAATGGGACTGTGTATATACCACACAGATTCATCCGGTTTAGCTTAGGGTTGATCATTGAGAAACTCACAAGTTGAGTCACAGAATGACTCAGTCTGCATAACATAGTGTGGCAAAGATGGTGGCTTATGCTATTGGGTTTGAAATGTGAAACAGGACATGATTATTGCATCAGATAAAAGAAACCAAGACATGCTCAGTCACTCTTTTATGGACTAGCAGTCTGATGAGACCACCGTGCATGCCAGTTTGATCCTGTGGAGAGAATGTGAAACAAGCCACAAATATATATATATATATATATATATATATATATATATATATATATATATATACTGTATATAACATGCACTTAAATGAAAATAGCACAACTGCCTGCAGAGATAATGATTCTATCTTCCTTTGCAGTAAAAGACTGCTTCATTTGGGCTTATTTGAATACCTCCATCAGCATTACATATGACAAAACACTGTGCCATACATAATAAATATTGAACATCTAGTTCTCAAGACAACAAATCCGTAATGAGCATTTAGCTGTTTGAAAACAAGAAGTTCTATGCTATTGCTTATAGCTCAAAACAGTTATTTCCCATTAGAGTAAAATTATTCTTATATTTCACAGATGGCTGCATCCAGGTGAAAGGAATACATTGGTATGCAGTGACCCTGTTAAGCACTGCTGAAGTAAACAGAGCAGATAGGATGAAATGTACATTACTGATGACTGCATTAGATAACTACAGTGAAATGGCAAGGCTTTGTGTGAGATTCTGAAGGACCTTGAAGAGTTCTGCACATCGAGAAGCGAGACAATTATTTTCTTTCTCATAATGGGCTTGTCAAAGGCAGTGTTCTGCTCACTAAGAGGGGCCCAGGATATGGTATTTTATGTTGGCTGATTGTTAAAGCTTAGGGGAAGAAATCTGAACGATTATGGGTACAAATAGACAAATTTCTCATCTTGACTGTCAATTTCAAATATCATTGTAATCATTATCTATATCATTCACAAATGATTGCAGAGTAATGCAGACCAAAGTCTTTACAAATACCAAGTTACTTATATGCTTTTCACTTGACAGGTAAAGAAAATGTTTTTGCTTAACAATTTTTCCCTTTTGAACCAAGCCATGTTACTTAATTTTTTTATGTATTTTAATCTATCATAGCTATTTGATGATGTATTGGAATTTATATCAGTTTATCCTCCTGAGACCCCCCATACACATGCTTGGACATTATGTTTTGTCTTCGCTATCGGCTTTGTATAATTGTATTTAATTTAAACTGACTGATCTCAGTTCAGGGGAATCTAGGTTGTCAATAAAGGGTTACACTTTCATGTGACAAAACAACATGGCACCTATCTCAGCTGAGTATGTCTTTTGGAGAAATGGAAACAAAACTACATCTGGTAAAACACCTCATAATGTTTATTTAATAAAAACCTGTTTGAGTCAAAAGAGTAGAGTGTCTAGTTTCATCCATATGTTATCGATTTAATGCGAAATGGCATGCTGTTGAACACATTTTATGTATGTGGACTATATTCCACATTTTCATATTAGCATTTTCCTTAAAATATCCTTTTATCACTTATCCTTGAGAATCAATGGATACATCCAAAAGCTGAAAATGGTTGCTTTCAGAGGCTGTAAACAGTGTAAGGATGGAAATAATGTGCATTTCAAAGTGTTCTGAGACCAGAGCACACAGACAGCACACTGGAGGTTACGTCATTCCTTAATTAGGGAGTGTAAAGGATTTAGATGGGCAAGGTGGAGGCGAGAACCAACTTGACAATGTAAATAATAGTTTAATGAGAAACTTAAACAAAAACACAAACACACACATGACGGACATGTCCGTAAACGATCTCTCTCTCCTGCATCACCATCCGCAATCGGCCTTTATCCCTCTCCGAGGCTCAATTAGCCCGATAAGGGACCGGATGTGTGTATATATATATATATATACATATATATATATATATATATATATATATATATAACATGCTTATATGCATCTTAAGGGCTACTATTTACAAATCAAAAAGGAGAATGGAAAATGCACACAGCAGTCATGCTAAGGAGGTTATAGAAGTTACGATCTAGATTCTCAATAAATTAATTTAATGGGGGGTAACATATTTGCAACAAGCATTTCCTGAATAACAGATCAGGATTTATTCATAATGCAAGACATTACATACACATTTGTAATAATTTATTTGATTGATCCTCTATCTTGGACTTTATTATGCAAGATGCTATACAGTGTGTTTTTGATGGCAATGTGCAATTAAAAATATGATCTCTGTTTAGATGGTTACTTAGCTGAACTCATTTTTACATTTATACATTCAGATTGACTTGCTCAAACATAAGTTAGATTTGCCCTAAATCCATGATTAACTGTAGTATTATTCAAAATTAAATTAAAAAGATGGTGTCACATTAAAAAAGGATGTCTACTAAACTTAGTAGATGCAGCTACAAATGTACTGTATTGTAACACTGTTTTTACTCGTTCAAGCACTTATTTTTCACACATAATACATACTAAGCGGTGGAAATGTATTTGTTAGAAAATCCCATTATATTTGCTGTCTATTTAGATGTCTCTGGATATGTAGGGTACAACAGGGCTAAATGTCCCCACTGGGTAAAATGCACTTTTTGTTTTATTGTCTCCCAAAACACTAAACAGGAATAAAAACTATCATGCACAGTACTTTCCTCAACATCTGTTTGTCACAATACACTGCAAAATATTCCTGATCAATGAGATCATTGCATGAAATTTCTAAAGTTTGATTTCGAAGTAATTTGATCTTATGTTTAACCATTTTAAAAATGTTGCAACAATATGTAGCTAATGAGATTTCCTGAAAATATCATATTTATTTTTAGACAAAATATTTATTTATCATTTTCAGTTTTGTTCAAGGTGAATAAATCAAAAGTTTGTAATAGCTGTCAAATAAGTGAAAGGATAGTTACTGGGGTGGAAATTCCCCCCTGTTGAGGGGCTAACAGACCTCATAAACACATTGTTTGTATTAAGTGGGGTGAATAGATTAGCTATGAAAAATGTTCAAAGTGGGCTCACATTGACTTATCCAATCACAATGGAGATGAATTTATTTATTGAAAATGTTATGAAATGCCAAATGTGATTGAAATTGAGGGATCATTGTTAACCCTTTTCTGACATGGTTATTTTGTGAATGTAAGGATTTCAATTAGTTACTCAAAAAATCTTGCTGTCTCTTTCCTTAAGGTGTGCCTTTAGTCAAGTACCCTATTCCCAGTATGTCCCTTTATTGCAAATGTAGCTTTTAATTTGGCATGTAATAACTAATTGCCATTCCAGATATTTTCTATTTATTTATTGACTGGTCAATCCAAAATAATAAGTAAAAAAGATGAGAAAAGAAGAAAAAATAAAACATAAAAGGGACGTAAGCTGCTTCAATGCAGGAGGAGTAAAATAATAATAATAAAACCCCACCAGCAGTGACAACAAGTCAGATAGTGTACACAAGGTCGTCGTCTCACAGTCATGACCGTCCTATGAGGTACGTCGATGCCCTTGTTGCACCCCAGTGGTCAGATTCGTGCGGTGATATGTGGAAAGTTATTTTAATTATTTCCGCTCTGACGTGAAGAGCGACAGAGCCCCTTGGGTCGGACCTGTAACTTCAGTTCCGTGAGAGAAAAGCATTTTCCTCCGCCACAGAGAGGACGACAAGTCGAACTGGAAGTGCCCTTTATCTGGTTATTTTCTTCAGTGTCATAGAGGTGATACACTCGGAGAAACTACGGCCACAGGCACGCGGGTGGACACGTAAGCTTGAATGACGGATTTCTGATTAAAGTCAAGGTTGTCCAGCTATCTACACAGGAAGAATAATCTTTCTCACAGGATTTCACAGGGATCTGAACGATGTGTAGTTTCAACTTGTTTGAAATATGTGCCTGTACAATACAGTGATCATCGGGAGAAATGTGAAAGAAAACAACTACTTGTGTTTTATCTATATCCTATAGATATTATTTCGCCTTCAAAGTGTTTTAGTCGGTAGTGCCGTAACATTTCTGAAACAAAAGTTGCATATCTCAAGGTTATCCAACGGTCGTATTTTTAAAAACAGTACATTATTCACGTTTGGAAACGGGGACTAGATACGGACTCGTGCACTACTAAATCGGAAAAATGCTTCAACGCTCTTGCGGAAAGGATGATATCTTGGGCAATTTCTTCAAATAAACATCCATTAGTATTTTTTCACTAACTTAATTCTCAAAAGTTGCAAGTGGAGCTATTCACGCCTTGGATTTGTGAGGTTTCAGCCACATTTTGACTGACTGTTTGTTGGAAATGAACCTGTGATGTGAAAAAGACCGTTAATTAACCGTTGGAATTGTGCTCGAGCGTTCTGGAAATTATCTGCTTTAACGGCGGACGGACCGTATAATAGCTCACTGGTTGTTCGTATGGGATATATCATGATTTTACTGAATATTCTCAGCGTCCTGTTTTTATTGGGTGAGTATTTAAGCTAATGCTGCATGACAGGAGGGACGAAATTTAATAACCCGAGGATAAAATGGAGTTGAAAAATGAAAAGAATATATGGGCAATCATAAATCATCGTGAGAGAGTTTCATATTGTCGGTTAAAGAGGCGCTTCTCAAAATGAACTCAAACTGATTCCATATTGGCAGCCTGGCATACTTTGATAGTCTTTACACACATCATCACGCTGTAAGACGAAAGATCTATAAATTACTAAATTAACCTGTATAATACTAGAGGAAATGTTATTTAATAAAGAATCACATAAATGTGCTGTCCATGGTGCTGAAAAAGCGCGGGAAACTATTCATACAATTAAATTACGTTCTGATTTTCACGTTACTAGGTTATAATGGCGTTTTGTTGTGTTGTCACATTGCTTTAAAACGTAAATTTCTTCATATGACTCATCAAACTGATTTCCCTCATAGACCCATCCCCATCACATTACGAATTTTTTATGAAACGTTGCATGGCGAACGAGGCTCCGAAACATGTTTTCTTTTCTTTCTTTTTTTCTTGAAATGAAGATGGATCATGTTTGACATATGTCTTCAAACGTAACTTAAAGCTGTCATATCTAGTCGTTTTGAGTAATTTAATTCACCACCAGCTGGAGTAGTTATTTGCCCCATAGACAGGAGTCGCTCTCATTAGACCTCATTGCTTTCCCTTATTGCTTTAGGCATTTAGGTTATACATCACTGTGAATAAAGTTTGGGACTCCATTTTAAAACGCTGTGGCAGAATAATTTAAAAAGGCAATTCTTATTTTTTCCCCCCCAAAAAATTTAAGTCATAATTTAAAATAAAAAATACCAAAATACCATTCCTACTCCAACAGCTGATGGATAGATGTGGTGCATGGCTATACAGTACATACATCAGATATGCCTGTATATACCCATTTCAAGGCTTTAGGAGTATGGCTTATTATTATTCAGCAAAAGTCTTTCAAACTGTCTCTTATGGTCTAACAATGCCCATGCCCTTCCCACAGATGAGGTGGTACTTTCCATGGCCAGCCATTCTGCCTTGTCAGGGCTGGAAACTCATGGCTGGAGAGCCCCCATGGACTGCCTGCGGGCCAGTGAGGTGTGCAATCAAAACTCACAGTGCAGCTCACGCTTTCGCATCATGCGCCAGTGCCTGGTAGGTCGTGACCGGACCACCATGCTAGCTAACAAGGAGTGTCAGGCAGCCCTTGAGGTGCTGCAGGACAGCCCCCTGTATGACTGCCGCTGCAAGAGGGGCATGAAGAGGGAGCTCCAATGTCTACAGAGCTACTGGAGCATTCATATGGGTCTTAATGAAGGTAAGGCTGCAAGGCTAAAATGTGGACAGGGAGGTTGGCACATCATTTGGGATGCTGCTAAAGGTTATTAACAAGAGGAACTGTGAGTTTCCCCTTCAAGTCGATGTTAGTGATTTTTTTTCCATGTAAAAATACTTTCTCTTATATCTTCTTAGTACGCAGAGAGTGAACTATAAGTAAGCCATTCAATGGTTAATTCTTCTTAAAATTGTAAACACCTGACAAATCTGACAAAGCAACAAGTTTGGGACTGTAACACCTGACCAATATTAATCCACTTGAAACAGTCACCTAAGTCCATTTGGTGACGCCAGTTGCACAGAAATCGCACACTTCACCTTTAAATTATATTTGCTATCAAAGAACATTGTGCTTCAAATGGTTCTTGGTAGATTCCTATAAAGAAATAGCTATGTGTTGCTTTTAACTTAGCGCAATGGAAAACTGCAGCGTAGATTTAGGGCATTTAAACAAAAATCGTGCTGTTTTGTTGGTGTGTAAAACTAACAATTAGCTTGATTACGTGGGAAGTTTGTACCTCCTCTCTTTGCAGTCAATTCAACACAGAGTGGTCCGACTTCTGAGATGGCAGTTAATGTTTGCCTTTGGGGAGTATTGGGGAATCATTATAGGATTTAAGCAGTGCAAATCGGCCTGAATTATAACCCATGTGCTTTGGCAGTTGCTGCAGGAGCCACAACAAATAGGGTCCTATTGATGGGAGTAATCAGAGAGCGCTTTTAAAGCAACTGGCCCTCTCAAGCCTGGCATTTGAATGAGGCATTGTGGACTGCTGGGCCTGCTTACTGCCTGCTGAGGTAAGGGGAAAGAATACAATTTACACAGCTTCCTTTTATCAGAAGCTATGTACAAACAGATTAGGTACTGTACAAAGCTAATTCCATGCAAATGGGCCACATTATAACCAGTCATGTTAGAGGAAATGGAGACAGCCACAAAATAAAGGATGCACCTGAAATGTTAGATTGTTTATGTGACGTTATAAAGGTACATTTAGAGAACTAAATAGATAACATTAACTAGATAACATTCTTTCATCATTTAATTTAAGCTGACTGTTCTCTGTGTTGTCAGTAAAAGGTTAATCTTTCAACATACTGAGTCATGTGACCAAACAATATGCCGTCGATCACATCTGGTAAGAAACCTCACTACATTTTTACACTGAAAGAGTCAAAAGATTTGAGTCTCTAGTTTCATCCGAAATGCCATTTTTAAATTAAGCTATTTATCGAGAAACACCACGTTGCTAAACACAATGCACACTAATGCTTACTTTAGCACAAGGTTTTCATAAGAAATCCTATATTTACTGTGCATTATCACATTGAGAGAGAAAAAAATATGCTTCAGAGGATTTATATGGTGTTAAGATGAAAATTCATTGCATATCAAGCTGTTCTGAGACCAGTCCAGACAGACAGCACAATGAAGGATAAGTAATTCTCTTAATAGGGAGCATGAGAGCATCCTATAGCTTTCCTATGAAGCCAAGTGCATTCAGTCCAACTTCCAAACAAAAGTTTAATTTCAGGCTGCAGATGATGTTTGAACCACTCAACATGTTTGGCAGACATGGGACAATGGTAATCAGTACTTAGATTCAGAATTTATTATGATAAGTTTATTTTAACGTGGTTGGCAGTGAATGAATAATGCTGCCCATAACTTGTAACAGAATTAATTATAACAATTTCTGATTGGTAAAATGCTTCAGCACTGGCTTTAACTTGTTTGTAAGAAAGGTCAAATCAAGTCAAATAATCATTATTTGAATAGTTTTTTTTATTTGTGCTTTTTCCAATGCACATTGTTGCAAAGCAGTTTTACAGAAAATCAGCTGTACTATCTGTAACATCTCAAAAATATGAATTACCAACACACATGGAACCATAATAAATAATAATGATAAAAAGAAATCTGACTTTCTATAGCATGACATTATTTAAAATTTCACAACTTAGTCCCACTGTCCACATATGTTGACATCAATTTATAGGAAAACTATTTTGTCTAGAATTATTATTATTTTTTTTTTTTGCATGTTTATTAGGTGCTACTGGTTACAAATAAAAAAGGGAAATGGAAAATGTCAACAGCAGTCACGCTCAGGTATATCACCCATTTTAAAGTCAGAAGTTATCTGTTCTGACTTTCTAAAAACCACAACACCTATCCATGGATATGTCATGGCCATGCTGTCTTTGTGGAGTTTGTGTTGTGAATCATATAAAAAAAGTGTACTTTTTCAAATTTACAAAACCTAAATCACTGGCTTCTAAGTTATACATTTTTAACAATAGTAGGTAAGTACTCCTCAGCTGGCACATACAATTGTAAATAATAATAAAAAAAAGTCACGTCCAAACCACACCCATGATTAGTTTTAACCAGTCATCAACAATCTTCGACTTGCAGAGTTCTCCTTGGTCAAGAATTTCAGAGATGTGCACGAACATGAGAAATATCACCAAACGAGCACCTTGGCAGAACAAAAACGTCACTGCATTTCATCATCATTGTTAGGCGAACTAAAAGAGGCCTGTTTGCCCAGTAAGTAGAAATAAGCCTTAAGATGGAACGTTTTGCTTAATATCTCTTTTTTTTTGTATTCTATGGAAGAAACAAAGTCATACAGGTTTGGAACAACATAAAGGTAAATAAGTGATTACATAATGTTCATGTTTGTGTGCACAAGAACTTGTTAGTGTGTTCTAGAACTTTCTAAATACAAACACAGACTCGCAAGCATTAGGTATGGTGATCATGTAAAACATATTCCAAATAAACTCATTCCAAATTAAACAAAAAAACATTCTCAGTACCTAGGCAAACAGTCTTTCTTTGTTTTCTCAAGAGTATTTATCTATTGAAGTTGCTTTAGCACTTGAAAATGGATGGACCCAGTTTTGTGTCCTACTTTGGATAGTGGCAGCACCCGCCCTCATTAAGATTGTGACTTTGCTCTTCAATCCACTACAGCTATTATATTGTGCAGTTCAGGAAAACACAGGTTGTTCTCAAGAGGCGAGGGTTCATGTGGCAACGATTGTACATTGACAGAACTCTATCAAATCCACAGAAGGTGCACAATTGGCTATTCCAGCAAGCACACCCAATAATCACCCAAACTAAGAACAGCCTCATCACAGGTTTATCTTACTGTCATTCTGTTTGAACAGAGTGGTAGGGATTTTCAATTTCTAAAGAAATAGGCCTACAAAAAAACAACAACAAAAAAAAAAAAAAAAAAAACAGGGCAATCTTGCCATATTGAACTAGGATGTATAAAGAATGTGAAGAAAAGAGAAAACAAGAAAGGTAGATAACTTAAAGTTTGTGGCACAATATTGATTACCACAAAAATTCATTTTGACTTACACTTTTCTTTTAAAGACAATATCTGAGATAGTGAGGCATTTACAGTGGAAGTGAATGGGGTGAATCTGTAAAATTTAAAACTGTTTCAAAAGTATAGCCACAAGACAGAAGCAATATACATTCTAACATGATTTGAGAGTGATAAAATCATTACTAACCAATTCTGTGTAAAGTTACACTGTGTAAGTTATAAATTATGTAATCATCTACTCATCCTCATGTTGTTCCAAACATGTATTACTTTTTTTTTCTTCTTTTGTGGGACACATACGAAGATTTTAGGCATAATGTTAAGGACTTAGCCTCAGTCACCATTCTCTTTTATTGCACCTTTTTTCATACAATGAAAGTGAATGGAGACTGAACATTCTGCCTAACATTTTCTTTTGTGTTCCACAGAAGACAGAAAGTCCTACATGTTTTGGAAAACTTGAAGGTGAGCAAATGATAATTCACTTCTGAAAATTATGGATGAAAATAGTTCAAAGTAATAAAATTTTTTTTACTTTACCTAATATTTGTCTGTGCTATGTATTTTTATTATGGTTAGAAACGTATGCACCATTAGCTAAGCAACATTCGAACTACAAACTCTATTGCATTCAATTGCAAGTAAAACCTCCTGTACAGAGCACTATTTGTGTGACTTTCCATGAAAGCGGTCCCATATTGATGACTTATGAGAATCCAAGGTTTAGGATGTTGACTTAGAAGGCAACTGCCTATGCAGGCTGGGGCCGATTGCACCAGCTGTGCGTAAGTTAAAACTTAGCCTAGTTGTGGCGTAAATGGGCACTAAGTCACAATTTATGCACTACTAAATATTTGAGTGTTGCACCATTAAACTTAGGTAGGACATAACCCTACGTACAAACAAAATATTTATGGAAGTCTCCGACCAGGAGTAAAGGTTGGAATAAAAAAGCAGTCTGATATTTTTACATCAATGAGCATATGTTTTGCATGTCAGGCATCAATCATTTTGACATACAGTATGATGTTGACATTTACACTCATTTTACATTCATGAGAGAGAAAAATCAGAAATTTTAACCGGCTCATCAGCATGAAACTGATCTATCCTTGCAGTTTTCAGGGTGCGTCGCCGGTGTCAAGTTTCAACACATTCAAAATATATATAGGATATTAAAATGAATAAATGTCTATTTTTTCAGCCTGTTGTATTAGTATTAATCACCACTTAGATACAATTCCTATGTATTATTTCTTACACAGGGCAAATATACTATTTATCAAATCTACTTTTATTATGTGTCGTATTTCAATGGGGATATAATTTATTACAGCTGACAGTTATGTGAGCAAACAAGGTTTGAATATCAACTGTAACAAGACAGATTGAAGTTCATGGCTTTTTAACACTTCTGTGTACAAATTTTAAGGCTGATTATTGGATAAATACAGGTAAACATCATATTATAAGACTAAGCATCACTTTACGGAGAGCTTACACCCTACTTGTTAAGTCTTGCCTTAAGAACAGGTGTTGCAACCAAATTAAGCACTGACTTAGTTACAAACTAGCTAATAGTTACCTAAGCCCTTAGTGTGAACTTTAAGACCCAACTTATGTGAGACCCTACCCAGCTCACTAGGTTTTGGAATAGAGCTATTGAAGTTACAAGCAAGTTTGTGGGCTTTTCCAAAGCATGCAGGAAGCTGGAGATATCCTCATTGTGATTCTGAAACAACTCCATGCTCTGTTGGAGCATAACCCCTTCCACTCTATCGCTCCCTCTTGCAGTGTCAAAGCCCTCTCAGCATGGGCAATATTTAGTCTGATCCATGACACAGACAGGAATGTTGTGGCATTGAAAGAAAATCACCAACAGGTGCTTTTGCAACTAGGATGTCTGGGATGCCTGTAATAGATTTAGAAACACAAGCCGTGGTTGTGCTTTGCAATTCACATGAAGCTCTCCATTTCCTCTAAATAACCAGTAATAGTCTGATATTTAGGATTTACAAAACACGTAGGCATACAGGATTTGTGAGGCCAAATGTCAGGTGGAGAAAGCGGCAGCCTTGAAAAAAATATACATTATCACAGGAAATATTTCTAATATTCAGCACATGTCAAATGACCCATGTGTCCACTGAAACTCAGTCTACACATGTGTCCACTGAAACTCAGTCTACACATGCTTTGTTTTTAAAATAACAAATAGTTGTTAGTTGTACTTGTTTAAGTAAGCTGGAGGCCTTGTTTGCACTGTCAGTAACTACAAACTAAAAGGAACGCTAATGAATCCATAAAACGGAAACAAACGAAGTGATTATTTCAAAACGTAATGATTAGTCTGTGCTAATGGAAAGATAATGGATGCTGTTATAGCAAATAATTTAGAGTAATTAAGCATATTTGTTCTTTTTATGGAAGAAGCACTGCACTTTCTGCTCTACATTTCTTTATATATGTATTTTAAACAGGTAGTTTAATATAGTAAGTATTTTAAATTAAATATAAATATATATTTATATTATACAAATATATACTCACTTAGCACTTTATTAGGAACACCTGTACACCTTCTTATTAATGTGATTATCTAATCCGCCAATTGTGTGGTAGCAGTGCAATGCATAAAATCATGCAGATATGGTTCTGGAACTTCAGTTAATGTTCACATCAACCATCACAATGGGAAAAAAAATTAATCTATGTGATTTCGACCGTGGCATGATTGTTGGTGCCAGACGGGCTGGTTTGAGTATTTCTGTAATTGCTGATCTCCTGGGACTTTCATGCATAACAGTCTCTAGAGTTTACTCAGAATGATGCCAAAAACATACAAACAAACAAAAAATCATCCTGTGAGCGGCAGTTCTGTGGAAAGAAACGCCTTGTGATGAGAGAGGTCAGAATAGCATCTCAGAATGCACAACATGTCGAACCTTGAGCCATATAGGCTACAACAGTAGAAGACCATGTCAAGCACTTTATTAGGGCCATAAGTGTTGTGTATGTAGTATCTATAAAGCATGAACTGCGATCCAGCTTGGGTAAAAAGACAGTAATACTCTGAACCTTGTGAAATCCCCCTTTGTCATGGTTTTAATGACAAACATTTGATTGCATGTAGTTTGCTTGTATCTCTCTTAGTGAACACTGGGGGTAATTATGTAATTAAAAGGGTCTTCAGCCTGTGAACCTTGCCTGAGCCTATGCAAATTTTTATTATAGCTGTCCATGTTAATGAGGAGATTAAACTACAATTTGAGTCAGGAGACATTAGACTTTAAATAAAACAACACAGGAATTCCCCCCTGGGATAACAAAGCCTGCAACTACTCTTTAATACCAAGACTCCTGTTACATCTAATACGTAAAGCCTATATAGTACAAGCACATTAGTAAACTGTTGCAGTGTGTAAATTGAGAATATATTTGGAAGCAAAACTCAATGAAGTTAGCAAAAAAAAAAAAATCAATTTCATAAAATTGTTATAGTTATTTGTCTGTTTTTGTCTGAGGTAAAACAGCTTGTAGTACGATAGTGTTCTTACCATGGAGACATTATCTGCTATCACTGCACTGTGATAATTGTCAGGAAAATAGTATAAAATGGGATAGATGAATAAATAAATAAAACAAGTAAATGCGAGAAACCCTTAATTTTTTCAAAATTTGTCACATGGATTTAAAAATACACATGTATTTTAGTCAACATGAAATCAAAATTTATGTTATTTATTTTCTTAAAGCATGCTCCTTGTTGTACTACTATTAACCAAAGCACATTATTCCAAATAAAGAAAAAGTTTGTAATAATTTATCGAAATGAAATTTTTCGCACTGCCTCTGAAGCAACTTTTTGTTCCACTAACATCATGAATCCCTTTAAGTTTTCAACCCTTTTCCTTTAAATACCTGATTCCATTCTGGTATTGTATATAATGATCACTTTTAATTAACTAATCAAATACAGATGAAGTCCCGCCCTAAAATATTCTCCAGAAATACATCAGATTACAAGTTTCCAACTGAATATGCAGTCTCATTTGTGCAGACAGTGATCTTCCATTAAGTGTGTATCTGCTCACTTGAGTAGTTCATTCAATAATTACATTGGCCATCAAAATATTGACATATTGTTAAAATGTTCTGATAAAGTACTCGAGCAACATTCTCAATGAATTATAATGATTCATTAGCAACCCCATTTCAGCACTGAGTCAGTGAGACCAAAAAAGCCCAAAAACATTATTATGAATTTATCCAGCTTTGGATACAGCTGATTCTGTACTAATTACCCTCCTACAGCTTATCCAAAGATTAGTATTAACCAACCAAACATTTTATATGAACTAAACTGATTGAAGGAAATTAACCAAGTACCGTGGATAGTCCAATATTTCAGCGGAATAGAGGAGCATGTTTTCAAACAGCATGCTTAATCAAATATCAGTGTAGTCCATCCTCTCTCAAAGCTTTAATTAAGCAAGCGTATAGATATGAGGATGGGAAAAGGGCAGAATTCATTAGCTATTGTGCACCTGGCAAATTGTGAAGCAAAGTCATTTGGTATTTGTGGATTAATGAATATGCTTAGGCTCCACAACAGATTTACTTAACTCCGTAGAGGCAATGTATCAGGCAATTGTTCTTTGTCTACTAATTGCATCTTTTGATTTCCACCAGGCACAACATGGGGGAAATGTAAGCTCAAGAAAATAAGATAATAGTTGACTCCAGATTCTTTTGGAGCGATTTTCATAATAAATCATACCATAACCAACCATTTTTCGTTGTACCCACCTTGAGTAGTTCACTTTGGCTTGAATATTCAATTGCCCACCACATGCAAAATTAAAACTGTATAGAAAATTGAGGTCAATTGTTTTGACCGTCATAACTTAATAAATATATATATATATATATATATATATATATATATACATATATATATATATATATATATATATATAAAGAGAGAGGAGTTCAGGGCTAGTTGTCACACTTTTTACTACAGTGAATATTTCTTAGGGCATTTTTATTTTTGGAATTCAATTTCTGCATAGCCACATACATTGAATTCTTGGCTACAAAAAAGCTATGAAACATTTATATCATTATTGCCCAAGAAAATACACAGTTCATTGAATACATGTTGACAGTTTGAGACAATTTGCCTAAAAGGTGGGACATTATGTCACACTAAATGGGGTAAGATGTCACAATGGAACCCGCCATTAAACCAGTGGCATAGGTTTCATGTGAACATCTATGATGTTGCGTGTCAAAATCCAACATGATCACAAAGTCGTCAACATGCTATTTCCAAAAGTACAGAAATTCTAGGATCGACGACAGTGTACGACTCACTGACAAGCACCATCTTCTATCAGACATGTTTGCAATGGCTCCAGCAAGTTTACCTTTACGCTGGTTTACCGACCAGGTGCACATTACATCAAGAGCATGGGAGACTCAGAAGCGTGATTCAGAGGTTGCATTTTTCCCTCTAACACAGGGGTCGACAACCTATGGCACGCGTGTCAGCATTGGCAAGCGGAGGGGTAATCACTGGCACACCAGCAATGGGGAGAGAGGAGAAGACTATTTTATTCATATAAATTCTGCACCTGCATTCCAATCTACATCTGATGTAATCTTTCTCATGACCACACAGCATGTTTTCATGAGCTGAAGGTGTATGTAACTGCTATCGCAGCCCACCACGACGCAGTAGATGACAAGTCCCTTGGTAAGCACGACTTGATTATCAGGTTCCTGAAAGGTGCCCGGAGACTGAATCCTCCCCGGCCTAGCCTGTTCCCCTCTTGGGATATCTCAGTGGTCCTCTCAGGCCTTCAGAGACCCCCCCTTCAAGCTGCTTGATTCAGTCGAGCTCAAGGCCCTCTCCCTGAAGACAGCCCTCTTGATCGCATTAGCTTCCATCAAGAGGCTTGGAGACCTGCAAGCGTTCTCTGTCAGCGACACCTGCCTGGAGTTCGGTCAGGTGCTTCTCACGTTATCCTGAGACCCCGACCGGGCTACGTGCCCAAGGTTCCTACGACCCCTTTCAGGGACAAGGTCGTGAACCTGCTCGGGAGAAGGCAAACCCAGCCTTTTCGCTGCTGTGTCCGGTGCGTGCTTTGCGCACCTATTTGGACCACACGCAGAGCTTTAGATGTTCTGAGCAGTTTTGGCTGACGGCTGAAAGGGAACGCCGCCTCCAAACAGAGGTTAGCCCACTGGGTCTTTGATGCTAATGCCTTAGACTGTCACACCGAGGCCATGCCCACCCCCTTGCGGGTTGCACTACAAGTGTGGCATCCTCGTGGGCACTGAGCCATGGCACCTCCCTAGAAGACATCTGCAGAGCAGCGGGCTGGGCAACACCCAATACCTTTGCCAGGTTTTACAATCTGAAGGTTGAGTCGGTCTCGTCCCGTGTTATGTCAGGTCCGAGCCGGTAGAACTCGTAATGCGGCAGAATCGACCGGGTGTTCCGCTTGCACCTTGCACCCTTCACCAAGTTTATCCAGTGTGCCTTCTGTCCCAGGTCAGCCACTGAGTATCGTTGTCTGGATGTTTCTCCTCCCTAGCCCTCTGGCCCACGAATTAGGCTGGACTTACCACCGCGCCATATCCCACATCCGGCTACACAACCCTCGTGGTGTATTTGCCACACAGTACTTCCTCCTAAAACTGGGAAGGGCATGGCCTCCGCAGGGTCTTTCCCTTCTGAAAGAAGAGGAAATGTGTGGACCGGACAGCTACCTTGCGTCCGGCCTCGCCTACATCCCTGGCACGCCAGTGCTAACAAGTTCTGAAGACGCCCCCTTAGGCCTCTTCCTCAGCCTCTAAATCCGCCCTCTGCTGGGTGCGCAGAGCAGGGTAAGGGCTTCGAGTCTTCTCTCATCACCCTAGCCTCGGGACATCCTTCTGCTCCCGACATGCTATCTCCTGCTCCCCCCCCCCCGGGGACTGCCTTCCTCGACTTAAGATAGGCCCCAGCCGCTTTACGTCCTATGTGAGAGACATAGTGAGAGAGAAGGCCGTGGCTGCTGGGCTTGCTCCCATGCTAGGCATGTAACACCTTTTTACCCCCTCAGGGGTGTGAGAAATTTGGGAGTGTTGTGGAGGGCTACGTGCAGCCGGTAAAGTCGCCTCTAGCACGCAATAGCCAGCTGTGCACGTGTTTCATCAGTCACGTAACACGATCAGTGCATTGCGCTTTTTTATGGACCCCTTGTGCCACTTCATTCGACACAATGTCTAGTGAGTGACAGAAGGGGAAAGTCATGGTTACTGTCGTAGCCTCCGTTCCCCGAGGGAGGGAATGAGATGTTGTGTCCCTCCTGCCACAGCACTAGACCTAGCACTGTAAATGGCCGTGCTTCATTTTCGGCTCCTCAGTGCAAAATTCTGACTGGTATTTGCTGCCCCGCTTCCCTTTATACCCGTATGTCCGGGGCAGGGCATGCAAATTCTTTCTGCCAACTTGACATTGGCCTTTTCTCAGGTTCAGAGGTATGATTTGGCATCCAAGGAAGACCCCTTGTGTCACTTGTGTCACCTAATTCGACACAACATCTCGTTCCTTCCCTCGGGGATGGAGGTTACGACAGTAACCATGATGTTTTAATTTTAAAGTATTTACAGAAACTTGTGTTGTAATGTAAAAAAAAAGCTCCTTGGACGTCAGAATAGTAATTGCACAATGTGCAAAATGCATAATGCGTTTTGTGGGGCAGAGGCACGGCCATTGCTCCTGATTATTTGTGTGGAACTTCTGAGGAACTTTTGCTTCTTTTTAGGTGTGTTGCTCTCTCTCTCCCCCTGTCAGTGTTCACCTCATCTGACGTCATAATTATTTTAACTTTGTGGCACACACACACACCTCCTAACTTTCTAGGTAACATTATTTATGCGGCACATGCGCTCGCTTTTTTTTATCTTGACATGATCAGCTCCTCTCATTATGGTGACGGGTTTGGCTCATATAATAATTATGAATACAGTACTATGGAAAATCATGTTTAACAATCTGTGACACACGGACCATATAACTTAATGTTACATTGCCAGCTTAAATGCCTGGTGAACAAGCAAGCTAGCATGTAAATTACGTAACGTTAGGCTAACGTTATTAACGTAAATATTTTCCCAAGTTTGGCAGGTCTGCATTAACTCAGTTCACAATTTAAACTTTCACATTCCACCCCAGCCCATTTACTTTTCCAAAGGAGTTAATAACACCATCCTCACTAAAGTAACCAGCCAGACGGAGGAAGAACGAGAGAGATAAAACCTATTTTGTGTTGCTATCGATATGCAATCTCTTGAAATGATTGACATTATGCATTTGTCAATCATCCCTGCTTGATAGTTGGCAGAATGAACCCAGCGCTATGATTGGTCGAACTCTTCTTCCTTTGCTTTTCGGCAGGCTAGATGCTGCTGCCTCTTGCTGTTAGACTTGAATACTGCACATGCACAATTTAACAAAAAGCTTCCACTAAACTAAACTTTTTGCTAGTTTAGAGTGACAGATCATACCAGCGTACTTAGATGTCAAAATGTGTACTTGCTATGCAAAATTCGTACAGGTTGGCAGGTCTGCAATTACTAGGCACAAAATGATTTATGAAACAACAATAATGGAATAGGTAATGTAAAAAAAGTTTGCGTGATATGAGCGCGAAGCGATCATCTGTGTCACAACTGCTTTCGGGTCCTTGAATAACATATAACATGCAAGTAAGTGCAGCCGGTGGATTTTCTGGTGCCCTCCTAGGGTAAGATAGTGCCCCCCCTAGGGAGTTGGTGCCCTAAGCAGACTGCGTAGTCTGCTTATAGTGAGCGGTGGTACTGTCAACATCACAAAGGCCTCTCTTGCAGATTGTGATAGACATTACTCTTTCATTTTATGTACCCACCTGATAATGCATACTTTGGTCAGCCTGATATAGTCCTTAATTTAAATGTCATGCCTGTTTGCATAAAATTTAAACACAATGCATGTAGTGGCAGTAATTATTCTTTGTATGGTTTCAAAAGCTGAAATGCTCTATTCAGTCAGCCCCATGTGCTTCTCAATAGTGGGTCTGACTAATGGATTCCTTTTATAAAATCATAGCAGGGAAACATTTTCCTAATGACACTTACTGTTTTTGCTACCGCATAAGTGGTCATATAATAGAGTTACTGTATATGCACTGCTTATGCATATTTGGAAAGCTAAGACAAGAAAGGAAAATCTCAAAAGAGATTAATATCTCTCAATATCAAATTTTTTCCTAGGCAGCTGGGATTAAATGAAGAGCCAGTTGAGACTTTTGTTTAAGTCTATATAGGGCAAAGGTGCCTGCCCACTTTTTCAGCTGTCTGGGTTCCAGAAGAATTTTTCCCATTCATTAAAGAGTTGTAAAGCATAAACCAAACAAAGCAGATCCGTGATGTATTGCAACATTATAGACTTTGTTTTAAGGCAAAAAAGTATTTGAAAATCAGCTAAAAAGACAAAGGTTCAAGTCTGTGTACTTACCATCTTTCGTGATGGCACGGACTACTATCCCATGAAGAATTGGGAATGACGTAATCGATTATAACAAAAAAGGAAGGATAAATAACCATTGATTTTAAGTTGCAGATTATAAGAACAGAAACAATATAGTTTATGTTTATTGCAAAATATTTGGATATACACAACGATATAAGTTTGAGAGTGCAGGGAGACCGACTTAATGCATCATTCAGAGTGCATCATGGGAGTGGCCGGTCGCTCTGAGGCACATTTCACGGGCATGTTGGCAGCGGTTCTCTGATGGGTGAAACTTTCTCTGCTGGATCATAGGCAGTGTAGTTGTTCAACAGGAATTCCGCTATAAAAGACAATTTTTAATCAAGAAGTTAAAATAATGCAGAAGAATAGCTTCAACCTCGGAGCTTAGAGTAGGTCTGTCTTTAAAGTTTTAGAAGTTAGAGTTGATAATCAATACGTCTAAAGAAATTAATGTTATTTTTACTTCTGGAACCAGACTGTTGCACTCAATTCTCTCAGATTTTTGTGTCTCCTCTAGAGTTTCAGAAGAGATCTCAACAATGCCACAGACTGTGATAAGATTTTCCAAAATAGCAATATCTACAATCAAACATCAGAGATTTCACTATGAACTCAAATATTTCTCATTCAGTTCAGACAAATGATCTGATCTTAGAAAACTCAGAAACTGAAACATGAGGACTCCATAGGAATATAAATGTCATATTCTAGATGTCTTTAAAGTTCAAGTTTAATACGATAATAGGAAAATACAGAACAGACAGGCTGATCAGAGGATTTTTCAATGTTGTTACATCTTCGCCTCTTCTGAGGAGAAGACGGAGGTAGTTGAAACCCTGAGATGGGGGCAGTCTTTATCTGAAAGTCATGCTCCCCTAAAGAGACTCAAATGCACGATTGAAGATGTTTCACCAACAAAGGTCCTGTCTTTGGAGAGGTTAATTAGAAATTATAATGACTTTATTGGGGACACAAAGACAGTGTAAAAAATGTAATGGCACACTTAATCAAGTTTTTTTTTACATGTCTGGTGACAGCATCCATCAAAGATGAACTTAATATTCAACTTGGCTACCAAAAACTCACAACCCTCATTGGCTCCTTTATCTGCATGGCAGATAACACAACTATTGCCGTGATTGTAGAATATGGAAGAGAATAGGGTTTTTTTTTCAATTTTTATTTCAATGAGATCTACAAAAGCGAAAATGTGCAGTTGTTGCCATAAGGAGCTTTCTCTACCTGATCTGGTAAAAAAAATTACAGACAAATCTCATTGATGTACTGTTCCCCAAAGGGTTCAAGGTTTGGCTGGTTAGCATGGTCCACTTAGCCATGCCACAATATTAGATCTTGCCCATTATAATCAGATTTTTGCACTCTTGCAAATGCTCTTGCTATAAATGAAGATATATCACTGAGGCTGATAAATCGGATGATATTCTGACTTTTTTAATTATCGGCATTGGCCGATACATTTTCCTGTTTGGCTGATTTTTTTTCTTGTGGGTGGCGAAAATCTCCTGCTTGCATGTGAAGCGACTGAGACATGTAAACGACCAGTCACGGTTTGTTTTGTTGTTATGTGCATCATGTTACTACAATATTAGGCCGTGTCATTTAAACGGTCCGCATATCAGAGCTGCGGCAGATGCGTTTGAGCTCATAATGTAATGTAGGCAAATATCAATAAAACTTCTATTATATACCGTTTGCAATTATGCAGATATTTCATTTAAACAGATATAATTCTCGAACCTAACGAAAATCCAGTGTTTTCTTCCCGTCGAGCGCTCATCTAATATCTTCCTCTGAAGTGTGTATTCTATCAACCAGAATAAAAACTTCAGGATCAGGATCAAAAGTTCCTCTGATTCACAAATCGTGGTGGTCAGTGGTCACAATCCCAGCAGGTGATCCAGGCTGTTTAAACTGTCAGGAGATTGCTCCTGCTCACTGGATTCGCACAAGCGCGTGAGTGCAACCAAAAGTCTTTCTAGAAAGTCAGTCCACTGTCAGCCATGTTTGGAATGCTCTCGTTAGGCTATTTCCAGTCATGACAGTGCAGCTCACTGGTATTATCAATGGTGATTCTTTACCTCAGATTATGTTTTTTATAGCTAATGTGCATGCGTGTTCTTGAGTTGATTGATAGGCCAATGTCTGGCTCTTTTACCTGCAAGGTGGGATTTCCTATCTACATCCATTGACTGTTGGCTGCAGTTGGGCATTATAATTTCTCCCATTCATTTTAATAGAAGTAGCCCATCTCTGCTAAATATTCTCTTGTGCAATTTCAAGGTAAAAACGCTTCACGTATGCGATAAGTAAATGTCTTATTCACTGTGCACTGTGCAATTGGTTTGATTTTGTATTTTTTGAGTAAATGCGATTACTAATGTGGACATGCCATCCATGGTTGCTGGACTACTGTGTGTAGCGTTATTTCCTTCTTCCTAATATATTAACAATTTCTTCATGTGCAAATAAATTACTAAAGATTGATAGCTAAACAGAAATCAGAAGAAACTGCTAGCTACCATTTAAAACACATTATTATTATTTTTAGATAATTTTTTTACAAAGTTTTGTGTGAAATTGAGTAAATATAGTGCTAAGTAAGTGTTGTTGTTTTTTTTTTTTAGCAATTTTACGTTTGTTATTTACTATATTAAATTTGTATCTGCCTATCGGCCACCCTGCTCTCTGGATTTCGTCATTGTCCATTAAAAAACCCATTTCGGTAGACCACTAATGTCTACTACATGGCACAATGAATCGCTTATTTACACTGTGTCTATGCCTCAATTAAAATAGGAGCATTGTCACATTGCTGATTTGCTATCTTTATGGTCCACATTGCAAGCAAGCAGCTCAACACGTAACAAGTCCAAAATAATTCAAAATTATCGACTATACTTTTTGTTCTAAAACTTCTTTTCAAGTGTCAGGTGATGTTTCTCCATCATTCGTTTTCATGTGCCACCACAAACAGAGGTGAAACAAAGCAATTTCTGGCATCAGACTGTACTTTTAAAACTTGCGAATTAAGATCGGTTGTCATTTCTGATAGGACTATAGACAGGGACATTTCTAGACATAGGCAAATTAGGCAGTTGCCTAGGGCTCCATCAGCTGCAGCCCCTGTACCCCTGGACTGACGAGATTACCAATGATAAGATCGATCTTGTAGATGGGAGCACCAACAATGAGGTTACTACACAATTCAGCAATTACACCCCATCAACAACAGCAATATAGTCTAGTGCCCCAAAGTTGTCAGAAACTGCGCTGCCTATAGATTAATATAAGCATCTCTGTTTCGCCATTGCTGTTTCATTGATCAAAGTACATGTCTGGGATTGGTTAGAATACTCAACTGCTCCAGAACCACTTTGTAAATAGAAACCTTTGTTGCAACAGGAGTAGAATTAAATGGAATGCTGTAATCATAAATTTTCATGATTATATATTCACAGCAGCCATAACCACAATTAATTTTCTGATTAATTGGGTTGCCATAAAACATCTTCTTATGAAATTGCTTGACTGAAAAATGTACATGTGCTACAGTATATTTCTTTAATTAAAATGCCACTTGTTTGATATTTTGTTATAAAATGCAAAGACATTCATACATTTTTAAGTGTTGGAAATACATTTTGGGGCCACTATGGTTGTAATTTCTTATAAACGTTTTATTAGTTCTATACACTGAGTAAAAATCCTTATAGGTCATTTATACGGCATAAAATATGACAGTTTCTGAATCTAAAGTCTTTCCAGCATCCTAATGCTGAGTCTAATTTCTGTATCTTGGGAGCTCTCTCCATCTGTTAAACTCTTTGAGTGTCCATAGACAGCAGTTTTTAACTGTGCAACAGACACAATCAGCAGCAAGGACAATCTCTATGTGGTCTGCATTGGTGAAGTGCAATTGTTGAATCTGCTTACTTGAGTAACTCCCAGCGAATAACTGCTCTTTTGCATTCATCATGCCAGCATCTGTGCTCTTTAATGCCCTTCTAAAAACTCACAGTGGAGTCAAGTTTTTAAGATTACATTTATCTAATTCACGCTAAATGGATTCCTAGTACACTCCATGAATGTAACTGGGACAAATACCTCTATCTCAAAATTCATGTGACAACTTATTTTATACCACTTCTGGTTCCCTCCTGGACCTTTGCACTTTTTACCCAAAGCAGGAGCAGTGGGGCTGGCATTGCAGAGTTTAAGGCTGTGTGTGTGAAGGACTGACTCATTGAAGAAAAACACATGAAAGTGGCCACAATGTAGCAGAGCTGGAATGCAGATAGTACAGAGCTACAGTGACATGGCAGATAAACTCTTGATCCAGGATAATCCCTTAAAAGAATGCCCAGCAAGGGATACATTTGGGGAGCACAACACCAAGGGGCTGCAGAGGCCAAAGGGCCTCTGAGCCCAGCCGGCTGGAAATAGAATGTTAGTCTCAATCACCATTCACTTGTATTGCACCCCCCGATACATTCTATTCATGTTCCACTGAAGAAGGAAAGTCATATGGATTTGGAAAAACACAAGGGTGAGAAAATGATGACAGAATTTTCATTTTTGGTATATTATACCTTTTATGCACACCATGAATGCTGCAGTACATGTCTGTGAAATGATACATGAATGAGTTGGGGCTGATGATGTTGAGAACCCTGTTGCGGTGCATCACAGGGTGATGGAAGTGCACCTGGCATCACAGTGTGGAGATCTGACAGGTGAATGGCACCTATACCTACCAATGCATTCTTGTAGAGGAAAATGTCACCCTGAATTGTAAATTCTGCATCATTTACTCACTCTCGTGTTGCTTTCTTCTGTGGAAAAAAGGAGATATTACACAGAATGTTAGTCTCAATCACCATTCACTTGTATTGCACCCCCCGATACATTCTATTCATGTTCCACTGAAGAAGGAAAGTCATATGGATTTGGAAAAACACAAGGGTGAGAAAATGATGACAGAATTTTCATTTTTGGTATATTATACCTTTTATGCACACCATGAATGCTGCAGTACATGTCTGTGAAATGATACATAAAGTTGTTTTTTTTTATTTTTGTTTGGGGTTCTTGATAGCAAACGTGGAGATATGACTGCTCACAAGCTCTGAGACATAGTTGAAGGAATGTGGGGCGAATTCACTTAACTGCTGTGCGATGTATCTTTTTCATATTGCATGCATTCCAGATTAACATGGCTCTGCAATATCTACGGTGGTAAAATGCTGCACTATATGCATTTAAATGAAGTCATTATCATTCCCTTAAGAGCAAACACACATCCTTTCTATGTAAATTAGGCTTATAATAGATACTAATTGACAGAAGTCATCACTATTTGCCTAGCGTAATTAACATTTACTGGCTATTTACTAACTATTACTGGCTGGGGAAAGCCAACATAATCCCAGAAAATGTACATGTTGCTACCAAATGTACCTGTACTCTGACATCGACCCCATTCTGCTGAGTTACTTACAATTGCCATCTCCCATCAGACATTTTTTAATCAGTTCAAATGTGTTTACTGATAGTGTGTTATGCAAGGAGCCTCAGAGACACAGGTTCTAGGTCCCATGAAATCCATGAAATAATCGTGTTCAGACAAGCAATAATAAGTGTTTTTCGGAGGTTGCATTTCCCCTCTAAAATACAATTTTGAGGGTTAGGTTAGGGGGTATGGTTAATAAAACATGTTTTCCTGTTGACTGTATTACATAATTTACAACTAAAAACAACTTGATTTTTGACGCCACTCTGTGGACACCATTCCTACCTGGAAACTGGAGCTCACATGTGCCGTATGTTAAACAACACTTCCAGATATGTGACTAGAGTGGTAAGAATTTTAGTAAGCACAGACCGATGTCAGCTGAAGAACTTATGACCTACTGTCACAGTATTCACAGTGAGATCAGTCTGGAAAAGCAGTGTTAAACAGAATTTTGTTTAAAAGAGATGGTTGTGTATATTTTCTAGTGGTAATTGCAGCAGCAACTCTTCAAATGATGAAGAACTGCTGTGTAGTTGAGCACACTTTTGACATTTCAAAGATATGTTTCATATGTCTAAATTGGAGTGGTAATGTGATGCTGTACAGTCCCTGTAAAGCAGTGTTTCCCAAACTGGGGTACGTAAGGTGACAATGGGGGTACGTCAATACAATTCTGAGATTTACCATTCTTTTAATTAGAAACACCAAAATGGTTGTGTCATAAAGGTCAGATAACTATGCAATGAAATAACCCGATCTTTTGCAGTTAAAAAAAATTATTTACCCATTAAATGCATCATGCATCACACAAGTATATTTTTTCACCAGCACAGCATACTGCTAGGTGACATAGCTTAGTGATAGTAAATAAAATTAATACTTCACTGTTTTACGAGACTCGCACATGTCAGTCGATTTTAATTTGTCTGCTTGTTTGTTTTTTTGCAGTTTAAAACGTAATTTGTATTTAAGGTTAGATTAGGAGTTCATAAGCTTTGATGACAGGTGTCAGACATCCGGTGCGGCCAAATAATTTTCCACATTCTCACGCAATAATGTTCACTCACATTTGATCGCATGCTAGAAACCTGTTTTCCCATTGTTGCATGATGCTTTTTAGCAAAAGAGCTCAACCTTGCTAAATTGTCAAATGTGACATAAAAAAGCTCTGTGAGCTGACCACGCAACTTCACAGATACTTAACCGCAATGCTCGAAGTTGGCAGCAATACCGTACCTGCAATGATACGCAATTCCAGGAACAGAACCGAACGCAATTCTTGCGTACCGCGCCGCGATGAGGGGGGAGATTTCAAGTTATGCAGTTATATCATATCTAGCATACTCATCTCAATCGGTAAGCTCAGTGCTAGGACCAGTTAGCAGATTGGTTTCACCGCTCTGAGGGCTACGGCTCAAGGCCTGGATTAAAAAAACAGCATCCATCTTATCTGGACACAGCCAATGGGATGCAGCACTTGGGAGCTTATTTGTGATTGTTTGCCAGTACAAATCTGGACAAAAGACTTACTAGGCTGTAATTCTTGAGAGAGTGTGTACAGTGTTAGAGTTTGTGAGAGTCTGAGCTTTTGAAAGTATCATTTTAAAGCAGGGGTTTTCAAACTATTTGATGCCAAGGACCCTCAAAAATGATGATCCTCTTGCGAAGGCACCCTGCCTAAAATATAAATATACAGCTATTTATTTTGCCTAATTGAAGAATATTTTCAGTACAATTAAAAACATCTTCAATACAATTAAAATGTATGTATATAGCACTTTTCACATTAATATTGTTCTAAAGAAGCTTTACAGAAAATATGGCCTTGCAACCCTCGGCAAGCAAAAAATAAAAAAAAATAAATAAAAAAAAAGGTGACAGTGAGGAGAATGAAAGATACAATACAAATGCAAACTATACTTCAACATATTGTACGTAGGTTGCAAAGAAAAGGCTGTTTTTTATTTTTTTTTGTTTCATACTGTTAAAAACTGTCAATAGAATAAAACAAAATTAGATTATTCTCATGATATATGCTCAGTCTTTAGAAAGCAGAATGAGACAACTATAATACAATTTTACAAAACCTCGAAATTTCCACAGAACCGCTATTGCCCCTTTGTAGCCCCCGGTAATCCATGGACCCCAGCTTGAAAACCCCATTTTTTAAATAACCAAGTATTTGTATTTCTCCATTTTACTTTGATTTATGATAAAACTCAACATTGTCAATGTCTAATATTTCACTGTATGTATTTTGTTATTTTTAAAGGAGAAGAATTGTATGAAACATCCCCATATGAGCCAATGCATCTCTCTGATGAGTTCCGACATGCCTCCATTATTTCTGGTAAGTGAAGAAATATTACAACCATTTCTATGCTGGTCAGTGGTTATAGAAAGCACAGTTTCTCTGTCCTCTCAAGGTTATCATGGTCCTTTATGCTCATCCATCTTTTCATACCCTCAGAATGTTTAAATGTGATTAATTGATTACACTAGAACTCAGGTTGCAGCAGAATGTTATATTAGCACATTTAACATGTTGGAAATCTCAAATTGTTCTCACTCAACAGGGAATATGATCCACTCAACAGTAAAAGGAACTATTGCTTGCATACTAACTATTCAATTTCCTTAAAAAAACTACTCAGTTATCCCCAGGACATGATATTTATGATGCATAACGATTTTCTTTTAAATTTGACAATGTTTCAAAAAGATTCATCACTTTTTTTATAGAATTCAATGTGGCGGAGGAACAGTATGGCATGTATGAGAAAAATTGAATAATTGAAATCCGCATGACCTAAGGAATCCACAGACACTAACTCCATGATTTTAGGACATACGGATCAAAAGTATATTTTTTTTTACACAAAGCTCTGCTGTCTCCAAATCTTGCAAGTACCCTCAGATCATTGTCTTATTGAAATATACCAAGTTTTGTTTTGATAGGACAAACCGTTGCCTAGATACAGCCTCACATCCAGTTTTAAATCGACCTCGTTATTTTTGCACTGCCGTAACTTTTCAACAAAGGTGAAAATCAAAATGATTTACTTTCATTAATGTATAGCTCGGTCTGGAGATTTTTTTGAGCCATTGTTTGGAAAAATTGGACAAAGTTTGAAGGATGTGAAACTTTTAAACTGTAAATATCATTAGCCAAGATGGCAGCTACTGTAATGGGAAGAGTTATTATGTATGGTAGTTCATTTGAAACATTAAGGGGAGAGTAATCAGACAAAAAAATGATTTTTGTTTTTTGAATTTTTGGACTGGTGGAGGGGATATGGAAATTGTCCCAGAGGTCCCAAATTTGCTATGGGGACTATTCATGACCACCCCTGTCAGTGTGCCAAATGTAATAATTTTCCTATGAACAGTTTTATGGGCTGCCATATTGGGAAGGAATAATAATAATAATAATAATTAAATCTGCAAGCAGCGATGAACGGGCCCTCGCACCCTGGTGCACATTGGGGCCGATGTGCCAGGGGAATGTCATTTTTTTTTGTGCATTTTTTAGCACTTAATTGTTAAGAGTGTATCACAGTGTAAAACATGTAATTCCTGTTGCCAGTAGGTGGCACTATGACTATAACTGAATATTGGCATATAGAAGTGTTCAGGCTAGGACTGTCAAACATATGAAGTTTGGGCAGATTGGACATTGTATGTTTAAGTTAACAACAACTTCCTGTTTTTCAAAAACTCAAAAGCTTCACAATTTTACATCACCGAGGCCTTTATATTAGACTGACCGAATATGATGTTGATCTGATTTAATCTCTAGGAGGAGTTCGTTAAAGTATGAGGCCTGGAAATGGCAAAAACTGTGCAAAAATTTATGAGAAAAATCACAATGGCTGACTTCCTGTTAGGTTTAGGTTCATGAGTTTTCAAGTATGTTTAGGCTCTCAAAAATGCGATTAATTTTGGAAAAAAAAAATAAACGGCATGAAGAACAATAGGGTCCTCGCACCATCGGTTCTCTCGCCCTAATAATAATAAAAATACTAATGGATACAATAGGGGCTATGCACCTTCTCTACTTGTCCCCTAATAATACTAACAGATACAAAAGGGACTACATACCTTCAGTGCTTTCCCCCTAACAAGTTAAGTTGGCATGACATTTTTGTTGTGTCAACTGAAAAAAGCAAGCTGATGCAACTAAACCTTAATATCATTTTTTTACAATTTAATATATATATATATATATATATCAATAAAACCTCTTTATTTTTTAACTATCATATTAATTCATAATCACCAGACCTACACTGTTCTTAAATCAGTGTATAAGAAAAACATGAAGCATATAAACTAAACTAAACAAACTTCTACTAAACAATTTAGAAATTTAGAAAAAAATATTACAAATTTAGAAATAGAAATACAGATGTTTTAATTAAACACCTTCCAACATATAAAAAACGAATTCTAATAGCAAGGGAAATTGTGCGCTATATGATATTACACAGTGGTTGCTGTCATTTCAATGAAGTACAACATCGACTAATTTTAAACAATGTCAAAGTGAGTAGGTGTTTTAGTATTATGATGGCCATTCAAGAGGGATGCAGCTTTGACAATAGTTCTGAATAGCAGCTTCAATGTTTCATAGGTTCCACCTCAAAAAAGTTTTTCATTGTCGACTCAAACCGGATTGGATTTTCTTTGCCTCACAATTACATACTGGACTGTTGGGTTATGGTTTGATGGGAGACTAGTTCGCAGGGTTTTAAGTAAATGAGGATTACAGTAAACACACATATGGGAAACAATACATGCTCTGGTGTTTTGCTGATGGGAGGGAACAAAAGTTATACCCCACACTACCACACACAAAAAAGCTATTTTCTTTCCAATGCCTTATGCGATTCCATTCATGTTTTTCAAAACAAAACAAATGTCTTGGTTACTGATGTAACCTTTATTTGCCGATAGAGGGAATAAGACATTGTATCGATGTAACAACACTAGGCGTTTGCACATGAGAGCCCCAATCACCTCTGATATATTCTGAAAAGTTCAATGAGAATTGGCGAATGGAATTTGCATGCCAATCTCTGCCCTAGATAGACGGGTATAACTGAACCGTGTCACAAGGTATGGAGGAGCGGACACAGGCAAGCTGCTGCGTGCCTTGCAGCGAGCACTCAACCACGTTGTGACCTTCCAGCATGTCAAGTAAGGCACCTCCCTGGTCCCGTTAGAGGTGGGAGGAGAATACTTACCAGAGGAGGCTACAGGCGTTGGCTTTTCCTGCTTTCTATATTAAGCAATTTCCCGCCGAGCACCTGATAGAATAGCGCTGGGAAAGTGCTCCTCCCTCTCCTGCTAGGAAAGCACTACGGAAAACCACATCCTACCAGAAGGAGGCTAACATGTGGAGAATACCTCACATGGACTTACCGACTGTGAAGTTTGCATATGGAACAAAACCCCTGGAGAGCAAAGCTCTGCCGAGGGGGAAGACACAGTGTTCACCAACAGGGAAACCAAACAGTGGAAATACATCATACAGGATTACTGAGGGGGAAATCACCATGTATGGAGCACTGAGACCAAGTACACAGGCTCACCTGAAAAGGGACAAACCACAGGAACCGGGCCTGGTGGCATTACTTCTCTGCCGAGTTCGTCACCGGACATTGCTTAAGAATCGAGAGGGCATCCAGTGTTCACCATTTACAGGGAACTGTTATGGACAAGACAGCACACATAATCACCTCGAGAGTGGAAAGGCACTAATGCAAGCAATACACCCAACCGGCTGACCGACCTTTACCTGTTGGTACCCAGTACCAGCCGAAACCAGTTCTATGCGGAGGTTGTAGAACCTTGCAAAGGTATTGGGAGTAGCCCAACCCACTGCTCTGCATATGTCTGTTAGAGAGACGACATTCACAGTGCCAAGGAGAATGCAACACCTCTTTTGGAGTGCACACAAACTTCCAAGGGGCACGGCAAGTCTTGCGATTGGTAAGCCAAAGATATGGCATCCACAATCTAATGGGCCGGCCTCTGTTTGGAGACAGCCTTCCACTTCTGTCCTCCAAAACAGACAAAGAGCCAGCACCGAGCATCTAAAGCAATCCGTGTGGTCCAGATAAATGCGTAGGGAGCGAACTTGACAACGATAAGGTCGGGTCTTCCTCCTCTGAAAGGAGCGTTTGCAGGTTCACCACCTGATCCCGAAATGGAGTGGTGGGAATTTTGGGCACGTAACCAGGACGGAGTCTCAAGATCAATTGAGAGTGTCCCGGCCCAAACTCCAGGCATTAGCTGCTCCCCAACCCTGTTGATAGAGGTGAGTGCTACCAGGATGGCTGTCTTCAGCGACAAGGTGCTGAGCTCGGTCTTCTCCAGGGGCTTGAATGGGGCTCTCTATAAGACTGTAAGGCTCTATAAGGACCACAGAGAGATCGCAAGAGGGAATCAGGCACGATCCAGGAGGATTCAACCTCCTTGCGCCCTTTAGGAACCTGATGATCAGGTTGTGCTGCCGCAAGGGTCTCCCATCCAGTGTATCATGATATGCTGCTATGGCAGCCACGTTCACCTTCAGGGTAGAGGAAGACAGCCGTCTCTCCAGCCCTCCTATAAGAAGGACAACACAGACCTGACTGCACAACTCTGTGGATCTTTCTCATGGGAAGAGCACCAGTTCGCGAAAAGACGCAACTTCAGAGCATACAGCCACCTCATAGAGGGGGCTCTGACCTGACTGATAATATCTATCACTGCTGACGAAAGGCCTGGGAGGACTTCCGTGTCCTGTCCAGGAGCCAGACTTGCAGATTCCAGAGGTCAGGCCATGGGTGCTGGATCATGCCCTGAGAAGATTCCACCTCAGGGACACAGGATGGGTTGGGGAGCAGCCGCTGTGACTCTCTGCTTCACAATGAAAGAAGAGAGCCGTGACCACAACGTTCTTATGGGAATATTCTCGTAGTGAGAACATGTCCCATCCACAAATACTGTCTCAGCATGTTGGCGACCCAATTATTTCTAATAATTTTTGCAAGCTGTTGTAGGGCCTTGCCCCACTCAAAATGGCAGCGGAGGCAGCATGGCCCTTTGGTCTATGATCAAAGGTGAGTCATTGAACTTGGTTTCACAGAATGCTTCACAGCCGGATGGGAAGTCCCGCCCATGGACCAATCTCAAACGTCATTGGTCAAAAGCGGCCTTTGACCGATGATGTCATCTTCTCCACAAAACTAGCGGACAGATTTGATATCAACATTGACTACCTCCTGCATTTCTCTCCATCACCGGACCTGAGAAATAACGCAGAGACGTGTCTTTTCGCTGACGAGCGTAAGACAAAGGACCGAATCCAGATCGTTTTCTCCTGACCGCTCAACGCAACAGGAATTCAAATGGACAACCCTGCTGAAATCACACAGGATTTCCCAAGTAAGGCTTGATATCTGGGCAGATTTAGTTTAGAAACTGTGACTTTTCTTATAAAACTAAATCATATATTTGATGCTGAATGTTTGATGTATGTTTTAACTATGATCACTGATTGCTGTTTTGATTTGTGAGATCGTAATTTTTGGGTGAAATTTAATTTTATTGAGTGATCTGAACTAAAGATTCAATCGCGTTGTTACCAGCGTGTATCCTCCTGTAAATTGCATGCACCCCGGTTTGTTTGCTCTCTCTCACACACACTGAAATTCACAGAGGGAGCAGCACCGCGGTTTATGTTTGACTCAGGCTGGTGTTTTCAAATTCTCCCGCCGGTTTCATTCAGTTCCTTTGTATGGCTGCTCATTACCACCCACGTGGTATTAGCTCTGTTGCTCTGGATCTGATCCAGCCATCTTTCTTTCCCTCCGCATTCAAATAATCGTTGGTTCCACCCTTTACGATCTAATCCTCTATTTTGAGACTAGTTTCCATTTTGAATTCAGTTCGCCATTTTGAACCTAGTTCTCAATGTTGAAACTGATCCTCCATTTTGAAACTAGTTCCCCACGTGGAGTTTAATCAGCCATTTTGTGTCTTTTGTTACCAAATCTAGAAACACACCCACACACATACATACACTAGCAAATAGCGCCACAATTTAGTTAGGATTTCCATTTTATGTTTTTGTGTTATATTCATATAGTATTTGGTGGTGTTCATTGCTGTTTGATTATAATAAATCTTGTTATATTATAATAAGTTCTCCTGGTTGTTTGTTTGAATATTGTGTTGAAGCCAGCCTCTGCCACGTCAAGAACTCCCCTATTACTTCAATATTGTTAAATTGTTGTTGTTAGAATCCAGCTATAACCAGATTACTGTTGGATTCGTATGGCAATAATTTGACTAGATTCTTCCCTTTTTGATTATTTTGATTATTAATCAGAATACTCAACCTTCATGGTAGAATTTTATGAGACTAGATCAATCACTTACTTGATCAGTCAAAGAGTGGGGCCCCGAGGATAGAATTTAAAGAGTTAAATTTAATTATTTAATTTAATTATTAATTAATAATTAATAAACATTAATTATTAGTTATATTTGATAGTAAAACTGATCTAAACAACCAGTGTACCCTACACTGTTTTAGATTAAATTATTATTTTAAGAAATAGCTAATTTACACCTGTGAACTCAGCTGACGAAGCACCCAGGAGAAAAACAATACTCGACCGTGCAAGAGTGAGACCGCTGATTTGCACCTTAAATCCAGCAACATGTGAAGTGAGGTGATGGGATGAACACAATACATGCATTCGGCTTCAAAAAACAAGTCTGAATGAGTGGTGTACGCCATCTCCTTTTATACTCGTATGTCAAGGTGGAGAGTGGCATGCAAATTCCACTCGCCAATTTTCATTGACCTTTTCTGAATATATCAGAGGAGACTGGGGCTCTCAAGAGTGAACCCCTAATGTCACTACATCGACACAACGTTGAGTGAGTGACAGACAGGGAAGAGGTAACACCTCTACTTGTTGATGAGGCTTTAGAACTCTGTACACCCTGTACAAGATAGTGAATGCTTAGGGAGGAAATTGCATGTTTTCACATGTTAAAGGCAAGGGCATATTTCATAAGAAAGATGGCACTTTCAATTATTTCTGTTGTATTTGTCTTATATTGCTCTCCTATCTTTTATTTTGCCAGGAATGATGGATAATGAAATGTAAATGTAGCCACACTTCATTTTAAGTTTTGTTTTATGCAGAAAACCTTTCTCTCAAACTCAAAATCTATAGAATTTATATAGCCAATTCCTTGAATGTCCATAATCATTATAAATTAACAATTAGCCGCATCTGTACTCTCTATATATAACGCTCTCTTTTTTGCAAGAATTTAAAATGTAAAGACTAAATACACAGAATAGCAACCACACTCAAGATCTAGTTTGTGGTGATAATCTACAAAGTGACCATACTGTGCACTGATCTGTGGGTATTTATATAGACCGTGCATTACTTTTTAAGTGCCTGTAAATAGTAATAAAAACTGCTTCTAATTAAATACTTCAATTATTATTCAATACTTCCTTACATCGACATATAGAAATAGATTCACACATTTATTGTGGTGTTTTCCCTATGTACTTCTTGATATCAAAACACACACTAAGCAATGTAACACTTAGGCCAAGTGCACACTACGAACCTGAAGGTCATCACCTTGATGCACATTTGAAGACTTACTTTGAAATTGTTTTCTGTTGTGTTGGTGTGCTTTTTACACAACTTTTCACAGACTAGGTGTAAAAATTACAAGATCATTCTCCTCTCCAACTTTATTATGATCATGCAATTACATTCTCACACAAATTCACTCATAGCCACAAGAAAGTTAATTCTTGACAACATGTCAGCATACAACATGTAGGAATGGCTTTTCACAGAACAAGAAAACAGCCAAAAATAAAGATGAGACAGTGGTTGGGGAAGTTGGCAGTAGAACAGGCACAAGCTTTAAAGCCTACTATACACAAGTACGTGGATGCTGATACTTCTAGTCATGCAAGCTCATTTTCATGTGTTTTTCCAAAATGTGTCAGACCACAATTCATAAAACACATTGCATTTACAAAGTTGTTGCAAGAGGCAGTTTAGTGGCAGTGCAAACCACACCAAACTGCACGGGGCCTCAGACATCCAGAAGCGTTGTTCTGTGTTCACGTGCGGATACAATGTTCTCAGCCATCTAGAAGCATTTCACATTCTTTTTGAAAGCAAAGTGCTACAGTTTCACCCATTAGAGATCCAAATATTTGATGCCGCTGAAAGTTATAATAAAAATCTATAAATGCGACAAAGTATCATAGAAATGTCAGAGGTGACAGCGTTTAACCAGATTTTCAATGAGGAACAATGTAAACTGTCAAATATTTTGACACTTTCCAACATTGTTGGATCATTGTTCCAACAAAATAAAAGCTTCTGGTGAAGGTGAAGAAAATACAACTGAAATATACTACTATTGTATAAAACAAACCCTCAAAATAATAATTCAGTTATCATATTAGAAAAATAAACTTGACTGTACTGTAATAAATATTATTACATGGTGCTCTGGAATACTTGATTCTGATTGGTCAGTGGCACCATCTAGCAGTCTGATATCTCTCAGACCAGTCATCTGGACATTGCGAGTCATCTTTCCTGCTTCTCGTATCTTATGTTTCAAGTCCATTTATTTATTTATTTGGCAAGTAGTCTTGTAATAAGCTGGAGAATGAGGAGTCAGATGGTCATTTTCACAAAATAAACACCAACAGAATGCAAACCAGAGGTGGTTTACAACTGTTAAGTGATTAATATTTTTCTCACATAATTACATATGTCAATGTAAATCAATTTTTATATTTATTTGGTAGTAGCCGTGTAATAAGCGGGATAATGTACAGTCAGCCAGTTGTTATCGCAAAATAAACCCTTTCAGGGTGATGCAAGACATGATCATCCAGCTGGGGTTTATTTTGCATTATCAACTGTCTGACTGTCTTGCATACATCATCTCTCACATATTCATCTGGGGTCCAAAATATAAATATAAGTGAGTGAAGTTGTAGTTCCCCGTCTTTCGCTCTCTTTGACCCCCCCCTGTGAGGGGTCTCACTTGAGCGCCCAATATGCCTCTGATCTATGAAAAAAGGCCAATGAGAAGTTGGTAGACAGTATTTGCATACCCTGCCTCCGGACATACGGGTATAAAGGCAGGGAAATACATCTAGTTCATTCAGAAATTTTCTTCGGAGCCGATGGTCGTGTATGCAGTGAGCTGCGAGTCACACACCTGTTCCTCTTCCTCTGAGCTGATTCTGCTGTTGGATCTACGGCGCACTTCAGCGACTTTCTCCTTCTCTTCGCGACAGTGCAGTTTGCCCCTGGGCACTTTGACAGCGCAAAACTTAAAAGAGTTTATTGTTAAAAGAGTGATTTTCTCAGTGAAAGAGTATTTTTCTCTAAAAGAGCAATACACAGTGGCGCTGAACATCCTTTTCAGGACGCGTCTTTATAAAGATGCCCTTCCGCCCCTGTGTAGTTCCTGGATGTGGTAGAGTGCTCTCCGCTTCAGACGGCCACAGGTGTTGTCTCGTGTGTCTGGCCTGTGTCTGCACGTGGGTAGTCCTGATCCCAACGTGCTGTAGGAACTGCGCTCAGCGACCGACCTCGCCCTCAGGGCCACAAAGGCCACAGCGCAGTCACTCGGGCAGGTGATGGCCTCACTCGTGGTTCAGGAACGTCATCTGTGTCTGAACTTGGTCGAGATGCGTGAGACGGACAAGACACACTTCCTCAATGCCCCTGTCTCCCAGTTCGGCCTCTTTGGCGACACTGTCGAGGACTTCGCCCAGCAGTTCTCTACTATGAAGAAGCAGACGGAGGCCATTTCACACATCCTTCCCCGCCGCAAACCTGCCGCCACGAACCATGCCGCGTCTGCTCGCCGAGGGTGTCCTCCTGCGGCTAAGAAACACCCTGCTCTGCCTCAACCCGGGCCCAGCTCTCAGCCCATGCATCGAGCACCCCGCAAGGAAGCACACGCCGTTCTCACAGCACTCTGCCGCCACACCTCAACAGTCCCGGTACGCTGGATGTGGACCCCCCCGCCCGCAGCCCCATTACTGTTCCTCGGCCGGCCGGTTCTGACGAGTCTAGAGGACGGCTCCACCGGACCTCCTTCTCAGTCACTAACCCACCCCCTGCCGGGTGTGCGGAGCAAGGTAAGTGCTTCAAGTCTTTTCTCAGCACCAGAGCCTCGGGACGCACCCTCACCTCCCAACGCCGTATAAGACACCTGCTCGGACCCGCTGCTACGACCCACCGGGTACGTCAAAGATAATCGCCCCTTAGTGCCCCTAGCGCAGAGTTTGGACATGTGGCTTTTACTTCCCAACCTGTCATGCTGACTGGCCCCCCCCCCCTCCTTCGGGGGCATCCGCTTTACTGCAGTACACGTTGAACATGCCAAATCCCTGCGCGTGGAAATCGCGAACCTCTTACTCAAAGACGCGATAGAGCCCGTCCCTCCAACTGAGATGAAGAAGGGTTTCTACAGCCCTTACTTCATTGTACCCTAGAAAGGCAGCGGCTTACGACCGATCTTGGACTTGCGAGTTTTCAACCGTGCTTTGCACAAACTCCCGTTCAAAATGCTCATGCAAAAATACATCTTAACTTGCGTTCAGCATCTAGATTGGTTCACAGTGGTAGACCTGAAGGACGCTTACTTCCATGTCTCAATTCTGCCTCGACACCGACCCTTCCTACAGTTCGCATTCGACAGCCAGGTGTATCAGTATAAAGTCCTCCCCTTCGGCATGTCCCTGTCCCATCGCATCTTTACGAAAATCGCAGAGGCAGCCCTTGCCACACTCCGAGTTGCTGGCATCCGCACACTCAACTACCTCAATGACTGGCTCATCCTGGCCCACTTCCGAGAGTTACTATGTGCTCACAGGGACCAGGTGCTCAGGCACCTCAGCCATTTGGGGCTTCAGGTCAACTGGGGAATAATAAAAACGGTTCAGAGCATCTCTTTTCTTGGTATGGAGTTAGACTCAGTCTCAATGTCAGCGCGCCTCACCAACGAGCACGCACTGTCAGTGCTGGAATGCCTCACCGCCTTCAAGCCGGGCACAGGGGTTCCCTTTAAAACTTTTCCAGAGGCTCCTGGAGCATATGGCATCCTCCATGGCATTCGCACCGCTGGGGTTAATGCATATGAGACCAGCACTGGCTCCAGACTCGAGTCCCAAGACAAGCATGGTGCCGCAGCACACACCGTGTGATGGTCACCCCCGCCTACCGCCAAACATTCAGACCCTGGACAGACCTCTGCTTTCTGCGGGCAGGAGTCCCCTTGCAGCAGGTGTCCAGACGCGTCCTGGTCACGACCAACTCCTCCAAATTGGGTTGGGGCACCGTGTGCAATGGGAAAAGGGCCCCACTGCGCTGGCACATAAATTGCCTAGAGTTGTTAACTGTATTCTTTGCCCTGCGGAGGTTTCTCCTGTTAGTTCTGGACAAACACGTCTTGATCAGGTCAGAGAGCACCACCGCGGTAGCATACAGAAATTGCCAAGGCACCGTACGTTCCCGCCATTTCACAACTCTCCCGCCGTCTCAAGTCGCTGCACAACTCACATGCCGTGCAACCTCAATGTGGTTGCGGACACACTGAAAGAAGGAAAGACCTTCTTTCTCAGGGACGGGGCACGCTCTGGCATCCGCACCCAGACCTCTGGAACCTCCACGTCTGGCCCCTGGATGGGACGGGGAAGATCTAGCTGATCTACCACCTGCTGTTGTAACCAAGCCAGAGCTCCCTCTACCAGGCATCTTTATGCCATGAAGTGGCGCTTCTTCCCGGGCTGAAGACCCACAGAGGTGCGCAGTTAGGTCAGGGCTCTCATTTCTGCAGGAGAGGTTGGAGGGGAGGCTGTCCCCTTCGACCTTGAAGGTGTATGTAGCTGCTATCACGGCCCACCACGACGCAGTAGACTGTAAGTCTTTGGGTAAGCACAACTTAATTATCAGGTTCCTAAGAGGCATCCGGAAGTTAAATCCCTCCCGGCCAAGCCTGTTCCCCTCCTGGGATCTCTCAGTGGTCCTCTCGGGCCTTCAGAGACCTCCCTTTGAGCTGCTAGAATCAGTTGGACTCAGGGCCCTCTCCCTGAAGATGGCCCTGCTGATCGCGCTTGCCTCCATCAAGAGGGTCGGGGACCTGCAAGCGTTCTCTGTTAGCGACAATTGCCTGGAGTTCGGTCCGGCAGACACTCATGTGATCCTAAGACCGCGGCCGGGCTACGTGCCCAAGGTTCCTACGACTCCCTTCAGAGACCAAGTAGTGAACCTGCAAGCGCGGTGTCCGGTATGTGCTTTGCATACCTACACAGAGCTTTAGACATTCTGAGCAGCTCTTTGTCTGATTTGGTGGACAGCGGAATGGGAACGCTGTGGTGGATGCCATTTAATTGGCCAATCACACCCAGGCCGTAGCAACTCCCCCATCCGGACAGGTGTGATCTACCACCGCGCCACTTTCCACATGTTGCCTAAAAACCCATGTGATGTATTCGCCACTCTTACCTCCCCCTCTCTGGGCAGGTGTGGTCTCTGCAGGGTCTTTTCCCCCTGAAAAACAGGAAACCGGCTAAGACAAGATGCTTGTAAAGGCCCCAGCCATTTGGCTGAATGCGAGAAACATAGAGAGAAAAGAGGCCTGGCTAGGCTCTGCCCATTCCCAGGTTGGCAAGAGTCGCCTTGTTCCCCTGTCTAGGGTAACCAGAAGGGTTCCGACAACTGTTTGGGGTCATTGGGGAGGGGTATGTGCAGTCTGATACAGCTGGTTGCTTTTTGCATGTCAAGTACCGGTCCGCTCCTGTGTCAGCAGTACATGTACACAGCTCAGCGCATGGCGTGATTTAAATTGGACCCCTATTGTCACTTCTTCGACACAACGTCGAAGTGAGCGACAGATGGGGAACGTCTAGGTTACTTATGTAACCTCCGTTCCCTGATGGATGGAACGAGACGTTGTGTCCTCCCGGCCACATCGCTGGCCGAGCCACTGTTTTGGCTGGACCATTTCCGGCTCCTCAGAAAAATCCTTATTAATCCTTATTTTTATTAAATCCTTAAAAAGACATATTTCCCCACCTTTATACCCGTATGTCTGGGGGCGGGGTATGCAAATACTGTCTGCCAACTTCTCTTTGGGCTTTTTTATAGATCAGAGGCATGTTCGGCGCTCAAGAGAGACCCTTAGTGTCGCTTCTTCGACACAACGTCTCGTTCCCTCCATCAGGGCGCAAGTACAACATGCAGTATCATGCATGCTACACTTTCCTAATTTAAATTTGATTTCATGATGGTTAGGTTTATAATATATTTCAAATACTCACTCTCAAACATCTTATTATTTGTGTCCTTTATACCAGGAACATTTCAATAGTAATTCATAAATCACAATTTTCTGTAGTCACAGCACAGAAACAATAAAAACTCAAAGCGTATCTCCCGTTTAAGTTACGCAGCAACTCTGTTGTAGGTTTAAGGTTTGCTGTAAAGTTAAGGTTATTTCTGTTAAGGGCATCGGAAAATGTGAAAAATCCTTAGAGCAGCAGGCTAGCAGCTACAAGTTTGTGTACTTATGATGGCTGTCGACTCATTTTGCATTTCACATTGCTTTGTGCATCATAGCTTTTTGTCCAATCACAGGCTACAGCACCTCCCACAGTCCCTCTTCTTCAAAAAGTACCTACCCAAGTCTAGGAACTAAAAAGTCTCTCTAAAGTCCTTCTGTATGTCTAAGAGAAACTATAGTTCAAGTGGAAAAATGACGAAAAGTAATAGTTCAGATTAAAAGTAAAACAGGCTTTGACTTCTGCAGTGGGAAAGGGCCTAGTTAAGTGAACTGTCAGCTTTTACAATGAGCTTTCTCCTTCAAGTCAACTGTTTCGGTTTGCAGGGAATATTTCTGAGCAATTAATTTAAAGTTAATATATTTATAGCAACTTACCTGAGTTCTAACACATCCAGTTTAACAGCACAGACTTTTGAAAGTAACTCTATTGGCCCCTTGAGTCGTGAAGTTTGTTCTTGTCACAGTATTGCAACTGAACCACGTGTTGACATCACATCCACATGTGAAGCCTACATACGGGATACTTGACTTGCAATGAATTAAATATAGGTGATGCGAGAGGAACAATGCAGCACTCTAATGAGCATAAATAAACATAGAACACACAAATCTGGGGTTAAATTGACAGTTTTTACATTTCAATATTAAATGAATTATCATTAAAATCATAATTGTTCTCTCATCGTTCACCAACTTTCAAATTATTGCCTACTCAACAATGTTGCCTCAGAATTTGGCATAAACAAGGTATTTTAGTATGAGCAGCAATTAAGATTTGGAACAACCTTTACATCGGGAGTATGCCTATGATGTCTGAAAATGGTGCCTACACATGCATCTTACTGGGTTTTGGAACAGAGCAATAGTGTTTAAGGGCTTGAGAAAGCTTCACAGACTATGTTAAATTGCAAATATCAAGTCAAGTGGTCAAGTGGTTTTTATTGTCGTTTCAACCATATACAGTTAGTACAGTACACAGTGAAACGAGACAACATTCCTCCAGGACCATGGTGCTTCATAAAATAACATAGGACAAACACAGAACCACATGAGACTACACAGACTAAATAAAATACCTATATAAAATACTTATATAAAGTGCACGTGCAAAAACGTGTGCAAAAGTACGGGACAGTACAATAAATTTCTAACAATGAACAGGACAATAGGCACAGTGATAGACAGTGCAGCGCCGACCAGTACACAGTAGTGCAAAAAAAGATGACAGTTACTAAATTCCAAATGTAAACATAACATACTATGAGATAGTGTTCTATGCGCATAGCAGTTATTGAGGTAGCAGACAGTTATAAAGTGGCAGTTATTAAAGTGCAACTCAGGACACATGTGTGCGTGTGTCAAACCAGTCTCTGAGTATTAAGGAGTCTGATGGCTTTGGGAAAGAAGCTGTTACACAGTCTGGTCATGAGGGCCCGAATGCTTCGGTACCTCTTGCCAGACTGCAGGAGGGTAAAGAGTTTGTGTGAGGGGTGTGCGGGGTCCTCCACAATGCTGGTTGCTTTGCGGATACAGTGTTTTATGTAAATGTCTTTGATGGAGGGAAGAGAGACCCCAATGATCTTCTCAGCTGTTCTCACTATCCTCTGCAGGGCTTTGCGGTCCGAACCGGTGCAAGTCCCAAACCAGGCAGTGATGCAGCTGCTCAGGATGCTCTCAATAGTCCCTCTATAGAATGTTGTGAGGATGGTGGGTGGGAGATGTGCTTTCCTCAGCCTTCGAAGAAAGTAGAGATGCTGCTGGGCTTTCTTGTTAATAGAGCTAGTGTTGAGGGACCAGGTGAGGTTCTCTGCCAGGTGAACACCAAGGAATTTGGTGCTCTTGACGATCTCCACAGAGGAGCCGTCGATGTTCAGCGGAGAGCGTTCACTTTGTGCTCTCCTAAAGTCAACAACCATCTCTTTTGTTTTGTCGACATTCAGGGACAGGTTGTTGACTCTACACCAGTCCGTTAGCCGCTGTACCTCCTCTCTGTATGCTGACTCGTCGTTCTTGCTGATGAGACCCACCACGGTCGTGTCATCGGTGAACTTTATGATGTGATTCGAGCTGTGCATTGCTGCACAGTCGCGAGTCAGCAGAGTGAACAGCAGTGGACTGAGCACACAGCCCTGGGGGGCCCCAGTGCTCAGTGTGGTGGTGGTGGAGATGCTGTTCCTGATCCAGACTGACTGAGGTCTTCCAGTCAGGAAGTACAGGATCCAGTTGCAGAGGGAGGTGTCCAGGCCCAGCAGGTTCAGCTTTCCAATCAGGAGCTGAGGAATTATTGATTTGAATGCTGAGCTGAAGTCTATGAACAGCATTCGAACATATGAGTCCTTTTTGTCTAGGTGGGTGAGGGCCAGATGGAGGGCTGTGGCGATGGCGTCGTCCGTTGAACGGTTTGGACGATATGCAAACTGCAGTGGGTCCAGTGAGGGGGGCTGCTGGGTCTTAATGTGCCTCATGACGAGCCTCTCGAAGCACTTCATGATGATTGGTGTGAGTGCAACGGGACGGTAGTCATTGAGGCAGGACACTGAAGACTTCTTTGGCATGGGAATGATGGTGGTGGCCTTGAAGCACGTTGGAACGACGGCGCTGCTCAGAGAGATGTTGAAGATGTCGGTAAGAACATCTGTCAGCTGGCCTGCACATCCTCTGAGCTCTCTGCCAGGAATGTTGTCTGGTCCAGCCGCCTTCCGTGGGTTGACTCTACGTAGAGTTTTCCTCACATCCGCCGTGGTGAGACAGAGCACCTGGTCGTTGGGAGGAAGGGTGGTCTTCCTTGCCACCACGTCGTTCTGCACTTCAAACCGAGCGTAGAAGTCATTCAGCGCATCTGGAAGGGAGGCATCTTTGTCACAGGCAACGGATGTTGTCCTGTAGTTGGTGATGGTCTGGATGCCCTGCCACATGCGCCGCGTGTCACCGCTGTCCTCGAAGTGACTGTGGATTCTCTGGGCGTGTACGCGCTTTGCCTCTCTGATGGCCCGGGACAGTTTGGCCCTAGCTGTTCTTAGGGCTGCCTTATCGCCTGCTCTGAAGGCAGAGTCTGGGGTCTTCAGCAGCGTGCGCACCTCCGCAGTCATCCACGGCTTCTGGTTGGAGCTTGTTGTGATGGTCTTGGAGAAAGTGACATCATCAATGCACTTGCTGATGTAGCTGGTCACTGATGCTGTGTATTCCTCCAAGTTGGTAGAGTCGCCATATGTTGCAGCCTCCCTAAACATGTGCCAGTCAGTACACTCAAAACAGTCCTGAAGAGCAGGGATGGCTCCTGCTGGCCAGGTTTTCACCTGCTTCTGAAGCGGTTTTGTGCGTTTGACGAGCGGTCTGTATGCTGGAATTAGCATAACAGAGATGTTGTCTGAGTAGCCGAGGTGGGGGCGGGGCTCCGCCCGGTACGCTCCTGGGATGTTCGTGTAAACAAGATCAAGCGCGTTCGCCCCTCTCATTGCAAAGTCCACATATTGATGGAATTTAGGGAGCACTGTCTTGAGATTCGCATGGTTGAAATCTCCGGCGACAATAAACAGTCCGTCAGGGTGAGCGTTCTGCTGTTCGCTCATAGCCCCATACAGTTCAAAGAGCGCTTCCTTAACGTTAGCGCTGGGGGGAATGTAAACTCCGGTTATGCAAACAGTGGTGAATTCCCGTGGTAAATAAAAAGGTCTGCATCTAACAGTCACAAGCTCCAACAGCGATGAACAGTAGCTAGAGACTAGCACAGAGTTCTTGCACCATTCCGTGCTGATGTAAACACACAAGCCACCACCGCGAGTCTTACCACAGAGAGCTGAATTTCTGTCGGCACGAAACGAGGCGAGCCCGTCTAGCTGAATGGCGGCGTCCGGAACTCTGTTTGAAATATTTGAAATATTATGTGCAATTTGCATTTCCAACTAGAATCCCAAAAAACTGACCAGTTATATCTACAAGAAAAAGAGGTGAATCAAGTGCATTTTATTTTTAAAAGGAGTCTGAAATCAACAGATTTTCTCTATTCGGTGGTGGAGCCAAAACAAATTCTAATATTATTTTCTTCCAAAATTCCCTCCAGCCCTGGTGAAGCCCCCATAATTTGGCTCTCCTTGAAGATTTGTTAGAGAACAGAGAGATGCTTTCCTGTTACTCTGTCACAAGAGAAGATGAATATCAGGATCAAAACAACACTCTTCCAAGCACTCTTTTTGCTTCAAAAGCAGAAATACTGAAAAAGCACTTAAAACATAAAAATAATCAGACATCTTGTTGAATGGCTTTCCTGTTCATTTGTCAGAGAACAAATGACCGTTCACATCTGCTTGGTCCTTTAAAGTGAAGAATTGCTGTTGAACCTAGGTATGATAGATTCTTAAGACAAGAAGGCGAGATAAGAGGATAATAGAATGGGACTTTTAAAAAATAGCCACACAAGGGAGAGCAGTGCGACATTAAAGGATTTTTCCCATAAGTGTTGCCAATTGATTACTGTGGAACAGCCAGCTAAGAAGGGAGTGATGTTGAAAGAGTGTTTATGCTCTGCGATTGGCAGCAGATTTGAAAGCAAGAAAAGGTTCTGAGTAGCATTGATAAATGTTTTATTTCAAGCAAGTGCTGGATGCATAATAATCAGATTTAACTTAACTGGTTCATGGTGAGAATTATAAAAAAGGAAAGACATTTTGTGGTAGTATTAAAGAATAGTACCCCTATAGAAAAACATTGTTGAAATAAAAATAATCAACAATCAGATCCACATACTTCTGACAGTGTAGCTTTATTTATTCCTCATTGCTGGTTTTAATTTAGCTATCTTATATGGTGGAGATGTTATTCTGGGTCTAGGAATCTTAGACCAACATCCTGAAGAGAAAATCTTTATTTAATATGTGTTTCTGATCTGTATTTAAATTTTAAAACTTCAATTTAGGCTTTTGTTTTTTATGTGCTTTGAACACAATCATTGTGAAAGATGTTGTAGGGGTATCTCTCCTCCTATTGGTTATGGAGAATTTTTTTTATTTTGGGAGACTGGTTGGGGAGCTGTTGTCTGGCAGTAGAGCAAGGATGTATTTTTGCCAGAGAGGCAATCAGTGTACAGGTACACTTTCCACTTACATGACCTTGTGAGAAGCAAAGGCTCACTGAGATCTTTTTTGAAGACCCTGCCTGATTCCCTCAGCTTTAATAAAACGTGTATCAGCATGCTACAAGGGAGCAATTTAAGCCAGGGATACTGTAAAACCTTGTCTGTCAGGGAGATAACAAGGTACCTCTGGTATAGTGCTAATTGGCCATTGCGTTTATATCCAAAGAATATTTATCACTTCTAGCAGCCATATTGTGACTATTCCTTTTTTCCCCACATGAACAGTTTCACCCTTGCCAATCTGTGAGTTGTTTCAGCATATTTGAAGATGGGAAATTTGTTAATGAGTCTTGGAAACACGAGGAAATGTTGCCCGGTGTTCCGTTGGGGTTGGAGGTTAAGACTCCTTAACAAGCACACACTAGTCAGATTTAATCAGAACCTTGACACACTTACTCATTTCAGATAACAGTCCCAGTGCTGGAAGAACATCCTGATTTAATCCAAAGATTTGGCTGTTCTGGTATTTTAACGGAAAGCAAGGGACATACTTGAATGTAAAAGGAGAACTCAGATGAGATGAGCTGTCAAACATCTTAAAAAGTTCACTACTGAATTTTGGGCTATCTATCAACATAGGCTGAAACATAAAATTGCAAGTTACTTGTTGCTTTGTTTTGTTTTATGTCAGTAGTGATTCGTCACTGCTCTTCTTCATGGATGAATCTGATGGTTTGAGGCAGGGCTGGGACTAAAATTCGGCCCAGGAAAAATCGGCCCTGTCTGGCCCACATGTTCACCTGTGAAAATTTTGCCATCTGAAGTCTAAATAATTATAGAATCAATAATAAATAATAATTGAACATTTGAATAGCAATTGCAGTTAATAATATTAATATTGCATAATGTTTTGTCACATAAAGTTGCACATTTTACAGGAAAACAATGATTTTGAGTTGGAATGCAGAGGTAAATTTGCTGATAAGAAGAATTATAAAATCTGTAAAAACTTAATTAACATCTCATTTATGTAGGGATATGTAATAAATATTCTGAAAGTAGGACTTCTTAACTGATATTGATCTTTCATCAGGCTCTTAATCATTGAATTAACCTTCAATTAAAGTTCATTAGAACTGAACATATTTACAGAGCACAAAATAGGTCTCCCACTGCGATCACTGTAACAAGAAACAGCTGTTAGAAATTATGCCAGCTAAGCTTTGACGAACCACACCACTCCCTCTCTTCCACAAACAGACACATGACCACACCCGCATCCCCACAATAATCTTTTCATAGCATGCAAGTGTGACCATTTTCATCCTAGAGCATTACAATGGCAGAGCTGTCTCAATAAGTCGCATTTAAAATTCAGGAAATAATTTTGCTCTTGAATGTACCTCTTGAAAGAAACCTACATTATCTCTAAAATGACAAGCAAGAGCAATTCCTCACTGAGCCACCCAAGGCTTCTAACAATGGCTTATCCAACAGTTCTAATTGGGTAAAATCTAATTAAACATGCTTCAAAAGACAAAGGCCTGACTGCCATGAAACCGCCTGTGCATTTTGAAAAAAGCCATTAGAGCACATGTTAGCTCTTATCAAAAAGTCAGAAAAGGTCATAATATGTCATGGTTTTCATGCTGAGATGTGAGAAGAGGCTAATGTGGAGGATGCACAGTCAGGGACATATTTGATAAATGGCCATTGCACCATGAAAATGTGCTTGTCTTGATTATTTTCCTATACAAGTCATGCAAAATACCAAAATTATGACAATACATGAGGATTTATATTTAAGTCAAAAGGTAGATCTTCCTCCTCAGCCAAAGAAACCTGACAGCGTGTTGCCTATGTGCCTGGGTAGGCATGTATGATGAAATATTTCCACTTGACCTCGACTTGTCTTTGTTTAGCTAAGCATGCTGACCCTCACTGTTTCTTTCCACCTCTGTCGACAGCCATGGACTCAGCCTCTGCTAAAGAGAATCCATGCTCTGACACCAGCAAGCCTTGTAACCCTTGCCTGGATGCTGCGAAGGCCTGCAACCTAAATGACACCTGCAAGAGGCAGCGTGCAATGTATATGGCCACCTGCAACCGTGCAACTCCCATACAACAAGCTCAGGAACCCTGCAACCGGAAGCGCTGCCATAAGGCTCTGCGGCAGTTCTTCGACCGTGTCCAGACGGAATTCAGCTACCCATTGCTCTTCTGCTCCTGTCGGGATAAAGCATGTGCTGAGCGTCGGCGGCAAACCATCATGCCCGCCTGCTCTTTCGAGGAGAAGGCAAAGCCCAACTGCCTTGAGTTGAGAAGGACCTGCCGCTCAGATCCACTCTGCAGGTAAGGTTATATAGTCTGAGTCACATCACCAGAAATTTGACGAACTGTTATAATTTAGTAGGGATGGGTCAGGATGTTTGACTAGTCAACAAGATATCCATGAACTGATGATTAAAGTCAACTACTTTTTCTAGATATTTTTTCACATTTTTGTCATAGCTTTAATATTTTAACCTTGTGCGACCCTGCAAATACATGCGTGGACATTGTATTTTGGCTTCGCTATATGCAACACATAATTTAATTGAATTTTAACTGACTGATCACAGTTCAGAAGACTCTCTGCTGTCAGTAAAGAGTTAAACTTTCGACATACAGAGTGTAAAAAAACAACATGGTGCCGATCACAGCTGAGTTTTTCTTTGGGAGAAACGGCAACAAAACTACATCTGTTAAGAAACCTAATTAACTTTTTACATTCAAACCTGTTTAGAATATTCAAAATATTAGAGTCTATAGTTTCATTCGATATGCCATTTTGAAAATTTGAGGTATTTATTGCAAAACATCATGCTGCTAAACACAATGTAGAAATCCTATATTTACTGTGCATAACCACATTGAGAATCAGTGGGTTCATCCAAAGGCTGAAAAATGTTGCTTTCAAAGGCTTTATATGGAGATAGGATTGCGCCTTATAAAATAAAGTGCATTTCAAACTGTTCTGAGACCAGAGCAGGCAGACAGTACACTGGAGGTTAAGTCATTCACTAAAGAGGAAGCAAGGAAGCAAGGGAGCATCCTATAGCTTCCTATAGATGTTATAGCTATAGAAGTGTATTCACTCCTAAAATCAGACTGAAAGTTCAGTTTTAGGCTGCAGATGATGTTTGAGTCACTCAACATGTTTGGCAGACATGGGACAATGGTAATCAGTACATAGATTAAGAATTTATTATGTATAATTTTATTTTTAAATGGTTGGCAGTGATTGGATGATGCTTGCCATTACTTTGAATCAGAATTAATTATGTTAATTTCTGATGTAATGTCTGTAGTCTCAAAAACATGAATAACCAACACTCCTGAAAACATAATAAACAATTTGATTAAAAAAAATCTGATATTCTATAGCTTGGTATTATTTAAATAGTACCGCTGTCCACAAATGTTGATGTAAATTTTTAAGAAACATTTTGTCTAGAAATTATTATTATTATTATTATTTTTCATGTTTATTAGGTGATATTAGTTACAAATCAAAAAGGGAAATGGAAAATGCACACAGGAGTCACGCTCGGGTCTCAGGTGGTTAATGTCCTAATGTCAAGAGAACAAAGTTCATTGTGTGATCATGTAACCAAGAAATACTTGCAGTATATAAGCAACATTTAGAATAGATGTTTTATAGAGTGGGGAGAGTTAATAAACTTAGTATTTAATTAGTTAATAAACCTAGTGTGAACTACCAGAAAATAAATTGGCTGTGTATTAAATTAACTGTTTACTTTTGAGCCTGAACTGCCCAGTTCATGTGTCATTCAACACCCTGGGACTTCAAGAGATTGCCTGAGTAAAAACCTTAGTCTTTCAAAGCTCATCATTAACTGGTCAAAGGATGGTCAATAGCTGTTCCAAACTTGTCAATAGAATGTCAAAGCTAGTCATTAGTTGGTCAGAGCTAGTCATAAGCTGATCCAAACTGGTCATTGGTAAGTCATCAACTGGAAGGTAATGTTGAACTTGCAGCAAACCACCTACCATCTGGTCATACCATCTTCAGGTGGTACAAGCAGGGTTTTGGAACATGGTAGCTGGTTGACCAGCTGGAAACCAGCTACCATGTGCCAAAACATAGTTACCATCTTAAGCTGAGTGTTCCAGCAGGAGGAAGAGTACTGTAAATGTAAAAAGTATATCTGCTACTTTTTTACTCAAAGCTAACACATATGGAATAAAAGCAACAAAACTCAAATTTGGATTTCATGGTGTCCTTAAGTCCAGCACTTGTTTGGTGGCTGGGCTCCAGACTCTTTGTCCTCAAACACTATATGATGTATAAACTGAGAGAAAAGTGAGAACCCCCACCAGGCCAAAGGGAGGACTTTGGCTGCCCACTCTGTTGTTGCCTCCAGAAATCACCTTGCCTTTGCCCACAGTGGGAGACTGGAGGACATCCAACAGCAGAACTGATTTACTGAAGTGCACAGACTGAGTACACATTAAATAAAGACACAGTGATATGTATAGTCATACCTAATTCAAATAAGATCAGGGCTTGAGTTGAGGGGGGATGCAAGGGGGTGCCATCTCCTGGTTGTAAGAAATACCAAAAAGTCTCCATGTTGTAAAACCGCCATCCTCCCTTTCCACCCCCTTTAGATCAATTGTGTCATGCATTACTTAGAACTAATCATACAGCTGTGGCCAAAAGTAATGTCAGTGACATACATTTTGTATTTCTCAAAGTTTTCTGCTTCAGTTGTTGTGATGTTGATTCACATTTGTAACAAGTCTCTTTGTCGGGGCAGGAAGGAGGACACGGGAACGGGGTACCACTCTCAAAGTAAGTTTTAATGAAACAAACACAAACTTCTTCTTATAACAAACTTAAACTTTTCCCTAAGTTAACGTGGGTTGCCAACACTAGACTGGCGCTCTCTTCTCTCCTCTGGAGGTACTGGTGCTCTCCTTATGTCGCTCTCCCCATCCTCACTGAAATTAGAGACAGGTGTTAGACATAATTTAGCTCAGGTGCAAGCGCCCTTACCGCTTTCTCCCTTCGGATGGGCACTTGACCACGCCCCCGCTGCCACATACCCCCACCGCCCGACTCAGGCCGGGGCGTCATCCGGCCTGCCTACCACTCCCCCCCCATTTCTGGAGAGGAAGTCGGCGACAGCCATCTGCACCCCCGGTCTGTGGACCACCTCGAACTTAAAAGGCTGGAGAGCCAGATACCAACGGGTGATCCGGGCGTTAGTATCCTTCATGCGGTGGAGCCACTGCAGTGGGGCGTGATCCGAGCAGAGAGTGAAGGCCCGCCCCAGCAGGTAGTAGCGGAGTGTGAGGACCGCCCACTTGATGGCCAGACACTCCTTCTCTATCGTGCTGTACTTTGTTTCCCTTAAGGAGAGCTTCCAACTGATGTACAGCACCGGGCGCTCCTCCCCCTCCACCACCTGCGAGAGTACGGCCCCCAGCCCTCTGTCTGAAGCGTCCGTCTGTAATAGGAAAGGGAGAGAGAAGTTAGGTGAATATAAGAGCGGCCCTCCACAGAGTGCGGCTTTAATTCGTGTAAACGCCTGTTGGCACTGCTCCGACCATTGGACCGGATCTGGAGCCCCCTTTTTAGTGAGGTCAGTCAGCGGGCTGGTGACATCCGAATAATTAGGCACAAATCTTCTATAATAGCCAGCCAGCCCCAGGAACTGCCTCACCCCCTTTTTGGTCTTAGGTCTAAGGCAAGTCGCAATCGCCGCGGTCTTATCAATTTGGGGACGCACTTGGCCATGACCCAAGTGGAACCCCAGATACCGTACCTCCACACGCCCAATCGCGCACTTCTTGGTGTTTGCTGTGAGTCCCGCCCGCCGCAGCGACTTCAAGACCGCCCTCAAATGTTGTATATGCCACTGCCAATCATTACTATAGATTATGATGTCATCTAAGTAGGCAGCGGCGTAAGCGGAGTGCGGGCGGAGGATACGGTCCATCAGGCGCTGGAACGTGGCTGGGGCTCCGAACAAACCGAACGGAAGTGTCACAAATTGGTGTAATCCGAACGGCGTAGTGAAGGCTGTTTTTTCACGGGAAATTGGTGTCAAGGGGATCTGCCAATAACCCTTTGTTAAGTCCAGGGTCGAATAAAAGCGAGCCGTACCCAACCGATCGAGCAGTTCATCAACCCGGGGCATTGGGTACGCGTCAAATTTAGACACCGCATTGACTTTTCGGTAGTCGACACAGAACCGCACCGACCCGTCACTCTTGGGGACAAGAACGAATGGGCTGGACCAGTCGCTGTGGGACTCTTCTATTATCCCCATATCGAGCATCGCATTCAATTCGTCCCGAACAACTTTTTTCTTATGCTCGGGGAGGCGATAAGGGCGGCTACGAACCACCACCCCCGGCTCGGTCTCGATGTGGTTCGTACGACCCGGTAGAGGATAAAACACGTCCGCAAACTCCCTTTGCAACCTGGCAACCTCTGATCGTTGGCACGGGGAGAGGTGCTCTCCACAAGTGACCGGGGCATTGTGATCGGGCTTTGGACTAACCTCCGGTCCGAGCTCCGCCTTCTCTGGAATTACCATAGCCAGCGACACAGGGACCGCCTCCCTCCATAATTTAAGGAGATTGAGGTGGTATATTTGACGTGCATCCCCCCCTATCGGTTCGCTTAACCTCATAATCGAGATCCCCCACTCGTCGTGTGACCTCGAAGGGCCCTTGCCACTTTGCGAGTAATTTGGAGCTCGATGTGGGGAGCAATACAAGAACTTTATCTCCCGGTGCAAATTCCCTTAGCTGCGTTCCCCTGTCGTACAGTCGGCGTTGGCGTTCTTGAGCCCTGAGCAAATTCTCCTGTGTTAATTTCCCCAAAGTGTGGAGTTTTGCTCTGAGATCAAGGACGTACTGAATTTCGTTCTTACTATTCAAAGGTCCCTCCTCCCAGTCTTCACGTATGATATCCAAGACACTGCGTGGGTGTCGACCATACAGTAGCTCGAACGGAGAGAAGCCGGTTGAGGCTTGCGGGACCTCTCGCACTGCAAACAACAGGGGATCGAGCCATCTGTCCCAATTTTTAGCATCCTCGTGTACGAACTTACGAATCATGTTCTTGAGGGTTTTGTTAAAACGTTCCACTAGGCCATCTGTCTGTGGATGATACACGCTAGTGCGAATCGATTTAATGCCCAACAGATCGTAAAGTTTGCGAAGTGTGCGTGACATAAATGTTGTGCCTTGATCGGTGAGGATTTCTTTTGGAACCCCCACCCGGGAGATTATTTTGAAGAGTGCCCCAGCAACACTACGTGCTGAGATGTTGCTTAGAGGCACTGCTTCCGGATATCGTGTTGCGTAATCCACTAGGACTAACACAAAGCGATCTCCTCGTGCTGTCCGCTCTAATGGCCCGACGAGGTCCATTCCAATTCTTTCAAAGGGAACCTCGATTAGCGGAAGAATATTCGCAATGGCGCTTTTGGGGTGGCCGGTGGGTTTACCAGCTGGCACTCGCGGCACGCCGCACACCACCTGCGGACGTCACCGCTAATACCCGGCCAATAAAAACGGGCTATTAGACGGAGAAGTGTTTTTCTTTCTCCTAGGTGACCTGCCACGGGATTATAATGAGCCGCTTGGAATAACATTTCCCGGCGGCTCTGTGGAATCAATAACTGAGTAATATTTTCCTTTGACTGAGTGTCCTGCGTCACTCTATATAACCGGTCATTTATAATTGCAAAATAGGGATAAGTGAGAGCGATGTCCGGCTGAAGACGCTGACCATCAACCGTCTTCACCTGGTCGAAGGCGTGCTTAAGGGATTCATCCCGTGACTGTTCCAAAGGAAAATCCGCGTCAGGGAATTCCCTGCCGAGAGGAGGGGCGGAAGGCCCGCCCCTTCCCTCGTCATCCCGATCCGTAATGGTCGAGGATGGCCCCGGCTCCGCCTCCCCTGCCAAAGCATCGCATATCGCACATCTCCCTATTTTAGTGCAGGACCCATCCTTACAAATACTCCCTAATAATTCCCTAAATGCAGGCCAATCGGTTCCCAAAATCAGAGGATGGGTGAGGCGGGAACTAACCGCTGCCTCTACGCTATGTTTTTTCCCTCGTAATTTAATTAGCACAGTCACCATCGGATAGTCGTGAATATCCCCATGCACACACCTCACCCTTACCCGCTTAGCCGTGCTCAAAGCCCCGGGTTGAACCAAGCATTGATGGATGGTGGTCTGATTACAACCGGTATCCAGCAAAGCTTGGTGTTTACCCCCCTGGATTCTTACCGGAATCCGGTACGCTCCAGCCCGATCGGGGGCAACATGCGGGGGATCGGAAACCCGAACCACCGTCCCCACCTCCATCATCGGACATTGATCATGGAAGTGGCTCGGGTCGTCGCATCTCCAGCAGGCCGGCCCAGGCGCGACACCCGTACCTGCTTCGGCGGACGCTCCCACCTGAGGGGGAGAGCGGCTGTAGGTTGTGGGGAAGGGGCGGGATGAGACTGATGAATGGGACGTTGGTCTCAGCCAGGCTCCTCGCCTGCGGGGGGCAGGAACGGGACCTGGAGAGAGGACAGAGGGAGAGGGTTGAGGGGGATGGGGAAGAGCGGAAGAAAACACAGGGGGAGGGGGAAGAGAGAGAGAGAGAGAGAGAGCTCATCCGCCCTTGGGATCGCTGCCATGTGGTCCTCCGATAACTGGACGGCTTCCTCCAGCGACGCCGGGCGGTGGCAACACCGGAACTGTTGATGGCTTTCCTCGGGGCTCCGACCAACCCGTTGCAGGATGGCTTTTCTGAGGTCCCCATAAACCAGGAGGCTTGATGCCGGCAGTTGTTGAGCCGCAAGTTGGGCTTCCCCGGACAGTAGAGGAATCAGGCGAGCTGCCCACTGACTCTGCGGCCAGCCCCAAATCTCAGCGGTACGTTCGAAGAGATCGAGGAACGCTTCCGTATCATCACTCGCCCCCATCTTCTGTAATGTGATCGGGGGCGGCATGGCGTGGGTGTCCGGGGTCGCGGCTGTGGCTGGTGCGGCCTCCTGGCTGAGTAGGCTCCGGATGGCGAGTCGATCCTCCGCTTGAGCCCGCATGATTTCAAAAAACCGCCGATCTTGGTCCTGCCTGAGCTCAAGCAGAGACTGCTGGTGGCTCTGATGTAAAGTAGCGAGGGACTGGAGGACTTTGGCCAGCTGGGAGGACTCTACGGGGTGTCCCTTCTCCATGGACGGATATATTTCTTTTTTTTTTTTTAATGTTCCCGGGTCTCGGCACCAGTGCAACAAGTCTCTTTGTCGGGGCAGGAAGGAGGACACGGGAACGGGGTACCACTCTCAAAGTAAGTTTTAATGAAACAAACACAAACTTCTTCTTATAACAAACTTAAACTTTTCCCTAAGTTAACGTGGGTTGCCAACACTAGACTGGCGCTCTCTTCTCTCCTCTGGAGGTACTGGTGCTCTCCTTATGTCGCTCTCCCCATGCTCACTGAAATTAGAGACAGGTGTTAGACATAATTTAGCTCAGGTGCAAGCGCCCTTACCGCTTTCTCCCTTCGGACGGGCACTTGACCACGCCCCCGCTGCCACAACATTGTTTCTAGATTATTGTGCAGAGTTATCAGATGCATTTTAAATAATTGCAAAAAAGCTTCACTGGCCAAAAAAAAATAACTTTATCACAAAAACTCAAATTTCACTGTTTTTGGCCCTGGCACATTTCACTAATCGTATCAGCAGCACCTGGGAAAGTGTGAATGATTACTAGTCAGGTGAAATCACTCTATCATTCTGATTGGATTATAAGAGCAGACCGATTGCTATAAAAAGAGTGAAGAAGTGCTTCCAATCATTGTGTTCTTGTTAGCAATGTTTACCTCTAAAGAAAGATGAGCAGCCATCAACGCTTTGCAGCAATTTCCTTGCATGTGAGTCCATTTTGATGCAAAGAATATTTCACCTGAAAGAACCATTTACCGTTTAGATTTATCAACAAGAACTTCAAGGAGAGAGGTTCAACTGCAGTGAAGAAGGCTTCAGAATGACCCAGAGTGTCCAGCAAGTGCCAGGATCATCTCCTCCTGAGGAGTCAGCTACGGAATCGTGACACCACTGAGCAGAGCTTGCTCAATATTGGCAGCAGGATAGTGTGAGTGTGTCTGCATGCACAGTGAAGCGAAGACTTTTGGACAATGACCTGGTGTAAAGAATGGCAGCAAAGAAGCCACTTCTCCAAGGAAAACTTCAAAGACAGACTAAAATTCTGCAGGAAGTACAATTTTAGTTTCTCGATTAAAGCCCCCTTCCAACTGTTTGGGACATCAGGAAAATCGATAGTCCGGAGAAGAAAAGGTGAACGCTACCATGAGTCCTGTGTCGTGTCAACAGTGAAGCATTCTGAGACCATCCATGTGTGGGGTTGCTTTTCATCCAAGGGAGTGGGTTCTCTCACAATTCTGCCCAAAAACACTGCCATGAGTAAAGAATGGTATCAAAACATCCTGCAAGAGCAACTTCTCCCAACGATCCAGGAGCAATTTGGTGATGATCCGTGCATTTTGCAGCATGATGGAGCACCATGTCACAAGGCAAGAGTGATAATGAAGTGCCTCGGAGATCATTACATTGAAATTTTGGATCCGTGGCCAGGCAACTCCCCGGATCTTAATCCCATTGAGAACCTGTGATCAATCCTCAAAAAGCGAGTGGACAAGCAGAAGCCCACAAATTGTGATCAACTCCAAGCACTAATAAGGTAAGAATGGATCACCATCAGTCAGGATTTGGCCCAGAAGATGATATCCAGCATGTGAATTGCAGAGGTTATGGAGAACAAGTGTCAACACTGTAAATATTGTTTAACAACACTGTCTCTTTGCATATATTGAATGTTTTTGCCAATAAAATCTTTTCAAACTTATGAAATGCTTATCATTGTTTTCCAGTATACCAAAGAAAAATGTTACAAAATAATCTACAAATACTGAAGCAGCAAACTTAGCAAAAAAACAAAATTTATGTCACTGCCAATACTTTTGGCCACGGCTGGGTACATGTAAAATATGAAGAAATTTACTTTTGATAACAGACAAAGGATGATAAGAATAAGGGCGATTAGTCGGTTAGAATTAGATATGAAACATAAAAAGAATGTGAGAAACTGTTACATATGATTACTAAAAGCAAATTCTCATGTTTTCAACAAATCCAAAAACATAGTGAAACGATGTGTAGATTCTGAGGTACTGTAATCTTCCAGGAGAGCATTTGACATCTGAACCAGTGAATGGAGGCCAGGTGGCTGCTCCCAGGTCCTAGTGCCTGCCAGATCCAACCTCCGTCAGTGCAACATATAATTTTTTTTATTTTTTCTCTCTATCAACAATGCAATTTTGACCAGGGGCAACTTATGGTATGACTTTATTTCCAGAAAATACAGTTAATAATGTAATAAAAAATATTGCTGTGCCGTTGCAAGAATTAATTTGCAAGAACAAATCTACATATTGGAAAAGACACAAATTTTAAACACCAAAATTATTATTTTTTTGTTATCCAATTAGCGTTCTTGTTTATCTGTTTATCTTATCATAGTTACAGTGTAATCCATAGCTGAATTTCAAACATTACGAATTTATGCTACTAAGACATGGACAAGTTCTTGAAAAGGAAACATATCAACTATGGTTATGTGGGATAGTGGTGATGTTTTAATCGTAAAAAGTGTGCCGTGACAGAAAAAAGGTCGGAAAACACTGACATAAACCACAAAGAGTTCATCTGCAAAAAAGTTTTCAGAAGAAAACACACAGCAGTATGTAAATTCTGCAATGCAATGCTTACCGAGATGGCTAAGACCATGTCAAACATTTATTGGCACTTTGAAAGGAAGTATAAAGAAAGGTAAGCTAAGTGTATTTGATGCTAGCAAAGCAAACTGCAATCTGACTCTTGCTGCATTCCATTCAACTCAGAAAGTCAGAGTTTCCAACTTCCTACTGGGAAAAGTTCAATGGAATGCCACTTGTAGTCGTAATTACAACTTGGAAAGTTGTGGAAATTTTAAATTACGATTTCATTGAGATGCCTGTCACACAATCTTGTCAGCACCCAGGAAGATGTATAAAATAAGAGATAAACATTCACTTTTATTAAATAATATCGATAAATCAGTAAAAGGTCCTACATAACATGATATTTAAGCTTGTTTTACAAACGTTAGCAGACTAGCAGGTGTTCAAAACATGGTAAATTATACTCTCTTTTGATAATCGCACACCTGTAGCACAAATGCTAGTTGCAGACTGTTTATGAATTGGGTTGCTAGGAAATATCTCTGGTGACAGTCAAAGTAGCTTTGCAGTTTTGTTTCCTTAAACGTCACCTTCCGAGCATCTGGCATTGGCCTTTAGTCTGTGTTTGGAGGTGGAATATCCAACATCCGATTTGAATGGAACCCAGCATCTGTACCTAAACTCATAAGTAATTTACAGTGTAAGTACACCGAATTTACAGCGAATTGGACAGGCGATGGCCACCCTCGTGGTCCAGGAATGACATCTGTGGCTGAACCTGGTCGAGATGCGGGATACGGACAAAGCCTGCTTTCTCAACGCCCCGTCACCCAGCTCAGCCTGTTCTGCGACGCCACTGAGGACTTCGCCCAGCAGTTTTCAGGGGTGAAGAAACAGACAGAAGCCATTCAACACATCATGCCTCCTCATCACTCAAGAGCATGTACTCCGTCTGTTCGCCGAGGGCGTCCCCCTGCAGCTGCGAAAGCTCAGGCATCTCCGCCCCAAACCGGGCCCAGATCTTGGCCCCAGCGTAGAGCTCCCCGCAGGAAGCTGACGCCCCTGTTTCATGAACCCCTCCGTGGATCCGAAAGGCTCCCAAGCGTTCCTGAGACGATCGACTCAGGGATTGAGGTGGCCTATATGGAGCTGGCCTCTAGACCACTCCATCCCCCGGTGGAGGGTCGGCAGGGAAACATTTTGCCACACTCCAAATGGGCTGTGGTACCCAAAAGAGCAGCTTCCTCACTCCTTCATTCACCTAACCAGTGTCAAAACAAGCAGTTCTCACGGCGGTCTGGCTCCAAACACCTACAGTCATGGCACCATGGATGTGGTCTCTTCACCTCTACACCTTCGACTGTAGACTCTTGGCAGGCCGGTTCTGCCGAGTCTAGAGGATGCCTCCATAGGGCATACCCAGACGGGTATGAAGAGCAATGTAAGTGTTTTGAGTTTTCCCTCAGCACAAATTTTTCGGGACGCAACTTTGCTCCCTGACATAATATTAAGCTAAGAGAATTGGGCATCTGCGTACTAAATTACCTCAACATCTGGCTGATTCTTGCTCACTCTTGAGAGTCATTGTGCATGCACAGAGACCAGGTGCTCAAGCACCTCAGCCGCCTAGGGCTTCAGGTCAACTAGGAAATAAGCAAGCTCTTCCCGGCTCAGAGCATCTCTTTTCTCAGTTCGACTCAATGACAATGACAGCGCGCCTCACAAGCGAGCACACGCTGCCGTTGCGGAACTGCATAAGTTCATTCAGACAAGGCACAGCGGTTCCAATGTGGCAGTTCCAGAGGCTCCTGGAACTTTCTTATAATGTGTTACATTCATATGAGCAGACAGAGTTATCTCTCGCCGGGTTTGGCATCATCGTTGAAAAGACCCTCTCTTCCCACGAAGCCTTGCAGGACCACCTCCATGCTAGTGGGGAGGGCTTATCAGGCAGTGGGGAGGGCTGGTGCTACTCTGCACACTATGGCGGTGTTACAGGCATACCAGGCTGATCTGCTGAAGGACCTGAGTGCAAGTACCATGCTCAACGAAGAAGCATTCTCTGAACTTCGTCGAGCCACGGACCTATCCCTCCGTGCAACCAAGCAGACAGTCCGTGCCATTGGCAATGGCCGTGCCATTGCCATTGGATGTCCACTTTGGTCATCACGGAAAGACACCTATGGCTCAACCTATCGGGCATCAAGGACAAAGATAAAGCTTTCTTCCTTGATGCCCCGGTTTCACCTTCTGGCCTATTTGGAGACGCGATGAATACAGTTATCTCCAGGTTCCAGGAGGTGAAGAGCCACGAGGAAGCATTAGGGCAGTTTTTTCCTCGCCGCACTCAGGGGGCAGGGCCGTCGGCCACCCAGTCCCGCCCTGGTCCTGCTAGAAGGGAGGCTCAGAAGTAGAGTGTGGCAGGTTGTGCTCCTCCTCGTAAAGACTGGCGACAGGCTCGTCACCCTCGACAGCCCCCAAAGCAAGACCTCAGGGGAGTAATTTCTATAAGAAAAAAAGCCCTGACGGTCTTGTGCCCAGCCCTGTGAGGGTAGCTCCCCTCGGGACGGGGCACGTGTACCATCCACTTCGCCCCTCCCGGTACCCCCACAAATCCTCTCCTTTCCTGCCACCTCTGGTGTTTCGGAGGCAGAGGCTTCCAACAAAAAGTTGGGTATACCGCTGCTTCCTGCCTTATTCCAGGATGCAGAACACTCGACATCCCCTCAACAGGAAGTGTCGAAATTAAAACCCATCTCAGAGAACCTGGCAACGTGGAAACTTCTGCCCAGTATTTCTATGTGGGTCCACTGTGTTTCAACGGCGTGGTCCCCACTACCGTGAAACCGGAGCAGGCATGTCTACTTTGGAAAGAACTGCAAAATCTCTTGGTCAAAGGGGCCATAGAATGTGTTCCCCTTCCAGAGAAAGAGTCAGGATATAACAGCAAATACTTCCTGGTCCCCAAGAAGGGTGGGGGGTTGTGTCTGATCTTAGATCCTCAAGGCTTGATATGCTCAGTCAGGGTGTTCAAGTTCAAGATGCTAACTATCAAGACGGTCGTGTCACAAGCCCAACATCACGTTTTGGCTGGTCACGATCGATCTCGTGGACGCATATTTTCATATAGAAATTCTGCCACAGCACAGAAAGTTCCTGAGGTTCGCTTTCAGGGGCTAAGCCTTCCAGTATCGGGTTCTTCCATTCGGCCTAGCCCTATTACCCTGCACATTCACGAAATGCATGGATACAGCACTGGCTCCTTTGCGACTCCTGGGTATCCGCATTCTGAATTACATTTTGACAATTACTCAATGTCAAAAGAGCGTTCTCTCTCCTACCCAGGGAATTGCCTATCTGGGAGTTATATGGAATTTGCTAACGATGCGGGCACAATTGTCTCCCGCTCGAATGATTTCCATTCAGAACACCCTGAGCAAAGTCAGACTAGGTCAAGGTTGCACTGCTCATCAGTATCAATGAATACTAGGTCTCATGGTGTCTGCATCCATGGTGATCCCTTTGGGCCTTCTGCACATGAGACCATTCCAGCTGTGGCTAAAAGCCAGGGGGTTTCATCCAAGGGCCAGTCCCCTAAGGCAAATAAGGGTTAAGCGCCGCAGGCTTCATTCCCTTTCTATGTGGTTCAGACCCCGGTTTCTTACCATGGGTCCCACTCTAGGTGCGTCTTATCACAGGCTGCTAACGACAGATGCCTCCCTGATGGGCTGGGTAGCAGTCTTAAGTGGTCATCCAGCTCAAGGGGAATGGGAGGGTTGTCAGCTCGACTGTCACATTAACGGTCTCGAGTTGATGGCTGCATTTCTGGCCCTGAAATACTTCCTCCAGAGGATGCCATGTCTTGGTGTGGGTGGACAATACAGAGGTAGTCTCTTACATAAACCATCAAGGAGGTCCACATTCACGTCAGCTGAATTTCTGGCATGTTGGATTCTCCTTGGGGCCCAGGACAAGCTCCTGTCACTCAGGGCAGTTTATATCCCTGGATGCCCATATGTGGGAGCAGATTTACTGTCCAGACAGAAAATACCGATGGGGGAGTGGAAACTCTACCCTGAGGTAGTGGAACAAATATGCTTAGGTTTTGCAGGGCAGAAGTGGACCTCTTCAGCTCTTCTCAGGTAGCGCAACGTCCCCTCTACTTCTCCCAGCCCCCCTGGGTCTAGACGCAATGGCGCATACTTGGCCCAGAATGCGTCTGTATGCGTTTCCCCCAGTTTCTCTGCTCCCGGGAGTCTTGGCCAGAGCTCACCAGCAAGCCTCTTACTGATAGCGCCATGCTGGCCGAACAGGCTATGGATCTCGGACATAATGTCTCTCCTCGATGGCTCGCCTTGGGCAATTCCGAACAGGAGGGACCTTCTGTCTCAGGCATAGGGGACAATATTTCATCCCCGGCCCGAGCTGTGGAACCTTCATGTTTGGCCCCTGAGTGGTACCAACTGAGGGACACAGGGCTTTCACCTGAGCTTATCGAGACCATTTTAAGTGCTCGGGCTCCCTCCACTTGGATCAAATCTGGGTGAGATTTTACAGGGCAGAAGAGGACCTCTTTGCCTCTCTGAACAGTGCAATGTCTCCTCTACTTCTCCCTGAGTCACCCAGCCCTGGACGCGGTGGCACATACATGGCCCAGAATGTGCCTGTATGCGTTTCCCTCTACTAGAAGTTACACCAATAAATGGCAATATAATGTCTTTGAAAGATGGTGCAGTACATATAATGCAGATCCAGTTAACTGCCAGATTGCTTCAGTTCTGGACTTTCTGCAGGAAGAATTGTCAGCAGGCACATGCCCCGCCACTCTCAGGGTCTATGTGGCTGCCATTTCGGCTCGCCGCGCCTTGATGTACGGGATGCCGTTGGGGAGACATCCTCTACTCGCTCGCTTCATTCGTGGTGCTAGGCGACCTAGGCCTCCTGCTAGGACCAGGACCCCTTCATGGGACTTAGCAATAGTCCTTGAGGGTCTGGTTGAGACCCCCTTTGAACCTCTAGAGTCAGCGTCTGACAGACTTCTGACTCTCAAGGTGGTTTTTCTTATGGCGATTACCTCTCTAAAGAGAATTGGGGACCTACAGGCTATATCTGTCTTGCCAGGATGTTTAGAGTTTGCCCCAGGAATGACCAAAGCAATTTTGCACCCTCATCCTGACTACCTGCCTAAGGTGCCTTTCTCGACCTTACACCCGGTCACTCTTGAAGCCTTCTGCTCCCCGCCGTTCGCTACGTGCAGGAAAGACTTCACAGACTTTGTCCAGTCCATGCCCTTCAGACTTATGTCCACCCCACTTGCCAGTGGCGTAAGTCAGGGCAACTATTAGTTTGCCATGGGGGCCGCAACAGGGGTGCGTCCGCCACCAAGCAGACTATGTCGCATTGGGTGAGGGACACAATTGCCCTGGTCTACGAGGAACATGGTCAAGCTTCGCCTGTAGGCATCAGGGCTCACTCTACCAGAGGGGTCGCCTCCTCTGAAGCCTTGGCCAGAGGGGTCCCTCTGCAGCATGTTTGTTATGTGGCAGGCTGGTCCTCTCAGCACACATTCATTAGATTCTACAGTTTGAATGTTCATGCCACTCCGGGCTCTTATGTCCTTGAGTCGACATTTCAAGCTCATGTCTGAGACCTCTCACGCTCTTGTGAGCACACTACACAACCATAGGGGGTCTGGACAGCCACATCGCGGCGGCGTGGGTATTCTCATTCTCAAAGCTCTTTTCTCAGCGCAGCATCATAATTGAAGCTTTTTGAAAAAGGGAACGTCTCGTGTTACCCTTGTTCCCTGAAAAAAACGGAACGATATGCTGCGCTTCACTGCCACACTGGGATGCCCCGGGACTGCTCTTCAGACAAAATACCTGATGATGCTCCAGTGACGCCCTGCCCCAGATGCATCCAATGATTACACCGGAAGAGGATATAAATTCTGGTCAATGTTCATTGACGTGTTGCACACTTATTCACAGCTGGTCACAACTATAAGATGTTCCCAAAGCGCTTTTCTCAGCGCAGCATCTCGTTCCGCTTATTTCTAGCCATTTTACATGCACATTACCAGGCACGATCATATTTTTTTTATTGATAAAGTTCACTTTGGATCATAATTTCATTTTTTTCTAGTAAACCTTTGATATTAGGGCAATAATCATATTATTGACAATCATTTTTGTATTGTTTTCCTGTAAAAATATCTAAATATCCTTAAAACAAGATCAGTTTGATTTATCTTGCTTTAGAAACAACACTGAATAAGATATTTAGGTTTTTCATAGAATTTATTTTTAAATTGTGTATTTTGTCTTACAGTACTGGCAGAGTTTTATAGTGCTGAAGAAATAATCCAAAAGAATTTAGAATACATTACTGACCTTGAGTAATCTAACGAAATACATTACAACTGACATTTGACAGCATTTATTCTGTAATCTATAGTGGAATACATTTCAGAAGTAGCCCTCCCAACCCTGTATATATATTGGTGGCCAAAGGTTTCGAATAATGTACTGATTTTGATGTTTTGGAAGGAAATTGGTTCTTTATTTCACCAAAGTGGCATTCAGCTGATTACAAAGTATAGTCAGGACATTACTGATGTAAAATACAGCACCATCACTATTTGAAAAAATATATTTTTGATCAAATATAGACAGCAGCGATCACTTCAAAACCTTATCCTTGAATCATGCTAAATTGATAATTTGGTACTAGATAATCACTTGCAATTATATCAAACACTGCTGAAAGATATTTGGTTCATTAAATGAAGCTTAACATTGTTTTGTGTTTGTTTTTGAGTTGCCACAGTATGCAAGAGACTGGCATGTCTTAAGGTCAATATTAGGTCAAAAATGGCAAAAAAAATATAATAGCTTTCTCTAGAAACTCTGCAAGCGTTCTCTGTTAGTGACACCTGCCTGGAGTTCAGTCCGGCAGACACATATGTGATCCTAAGACCATGACCGGGCTACGTGCCCAAGGTCTCTACCACACCCTTCAGAGACCAGGTAGTGAACCTGCAAGCGCTGCCCCGGGAGGAGGCAGACCCTGCCCCTTCATAGCTGTGTCCGGTACGTGCTTTGTGTACATATTTGGACCACACACAGAGCTTTAGGTGCTCTGAGCAGCTCGTTGTCTGCTTTGGGGGACAGAGGAAAGGGAACGCTGTCTCCAAACAGAGGCTGTCCCACTGGGTGGTGGATTGGCCTATCGCACCCAGGCCCCTCTGGTCGCTATGCTGTAGCAACTCCCCCCTCCTTGAGGTTGGATCTACCACTGTGCCACGTTCCACATGTTGCCTAAAAAACCCATGTGATGTATTTGTCACCTTTACCTCCCCTTTTGGTCAGGTGTGGCCTCCGCAGGGTCTTTTCCCCCTGAGAGAATAGGAAACTGGGTAAGACCCCTTTCCCTCGATGCGTGTAAGGGCCCCGGCTGTTCTTGCTCTATGCGGAGAAACATAGAGAGAAAAGAGGCCCAGCCAGGCTTGGCCTGTTCCCAGGTTGGCAAGCATCGCCTTGTTCCCCTCTAGGGTAACCAGAAGGATTCCAACGACTTTTTTGGAGCATTGGGGAAGGGTACGTGCAGTCTGACACAGTTGGTCGCTTGTGCATGTGAAATACATGCCCACTCCTGTGTCAGCAGTACACGTACACAGCTCAGCGCATGGCGTGATTTGAAGTGGACCCCTAGTGTCGCTTCTTCGACACAACGTCAAAGTGAGTGACAGACGGGGAATGTCTAGGTTACATATCCTGATGGAGGGAACGAGACGTCGTGTCCTCCCGGCCACGTCGCTGAGCCGAGCCACTGCAGTGGCCAGACCATTTCTGGCTCCTCAGAAAAATCCTGAATGAACTCGACATATTTCCCCGCTTTTATACCCGTATGTCCAGTGCGGGGTATGCAAATACTGTCAAACTTACAGCTAGAATGCCAAGGATCTGTAAAGCTGTCATTGCTGCATGTGCACGTACATGTGCACTATTTGAAGTAGTTTAAGAAGTTCTGAACATTTGTTTTTTTTTAAATTGTAATTCTAATTTTTCATGTTAATCATGTCTAGACTATACATTGTGATCAAGTGAATGCCAGTTTGGTGAATAAAAGAACCAATTTCTTTCCATAAGAGCAAAATCTGTACATTATTCCAAATTTATTGCCACCAGTGTATATGGCAATAAAAGTGATGAATGAAGAGAAATCTTCTGTTGTTTTCTGTGGGTGTTTTTTTGGGAATGTGAATCTTGAATATCAATTTGAGGAGTGCCTATGGTTTGCATGTTCCACATTTTATTGTAAGTGTGTCATGCAGTGTAGAACTCGTACTGGTCTGGTCTTGGTCTTGACTCGGTCTCCGACTTGACTCATACTTGGACCGCATGCAGAGCGTGAAAGAATTTCCCTTCATCATCGTTCTTCAACAAACTATGCAATCTGAGCAGCCATACATTTTGTAAAACTGTATATGATCTTATATATTAGAGTCTCATAAACAAAACGAGCCTGTCTCCAAAGTCTATTTTAAAAAAAGCAGCATAGTTTTATTCATAATAGCCAAGCAGTGCAGTCAGATTTAGTGATGTCTTGAGGTGCGGAGCCTAAATAAAAAAGAGAAAAAAGCTCACAGGAACATCATTTTTTGTTAGATCATATTCAAATTTGAAGCATAACTTCTTTAGACTCGTGGCTTTGAGAACATTGTATTTCTGGGTTGTTTTGGCACTTTTATTATTAGTTTTATTTATATATATATATATATATATATATATATATATATATATATATATATATATATATAAATAAAACTATATATAAACATGTTCAGCACAAAATATTTCATTTACTATAAACTTCAGCTTCTCTAACTTAAAAAAATAACAATATAAATTAATTCTAAAACTTGGAAATAAAGCCCAAAGTGACGTTTTTCAAAAGATACTACAACTGTGTCCATACTCCAATGCATTCAGTAAATACAACCATTTAAGTTTAGGTATGTAATTTTCATGGTTTGTGCACAAAAAGGGGGCACGCATCAACAGGTTAAATATCTTGCCTTGAAAAGGAGTGGTCACCATTTGGAAAAGAGCAGCTTAGAAACTCTGCCACAAATAATTCCTTTTGTGTTCCAAGGAAGAAATAAAGTCTTACAGGTTTTGAAAAATATAAGGGTGCATAAATGATGACAGAATTTTTATTTTTGTGAGGACTATTCCATTTAACCCAGCTAAATATATAATGTCCCATGAAATATTATTTAAGGGCAATCAGAATTAGCACAGGTTAAAATGTTCTGAAATTATGTGGATGAAAAATGACAAAAAAGGACATGACAAAAGTCAAAATATACTGACAGTGTTTCTTCTAACATCTTCGGTCATTGCACAAATGAGCAATAAGAGACATATCCTTCTAAATGTCCTGCCTAAAATATTTGGCCTTGATACTTAGCTTGTCCAAATGCATGCTGTCTATTGTTTGCGGATATCCCTGCTGGGTTGGGGCCAGAGTGTGAAGAGGAATAGTTCCACAACCATCTGTTCCTTAATCATCAGTGATGAGCACTTCAATTAGGCAATGAGAGGGCTGCCATGATTGTGTGCTGAAGACTGAAACATATTTGTCATCTTAAGCAGCTATGGCTGGCCTGAAATGCTGCATGGGGGGCTGGAATGAGTCTAAACGTGTTTAGAGGTAGACTACACACAAAAAAAGAAGTACATAACATTATTGGTTTGGAACATGTGTGGTGCTGGGGGAAGGCTTCTGTGGCTTAAACCTCAAATGTTTTTAGTAAAGCCCTGAATGTTTTATCATCTTGTAGGCATGTCAAAAGCACCAGTACACTCGATACCAAGTCAATGCTTAAATATAAATAACCGTACCTGTCTTTTTTCAGTATCAGGAATACTAAAACACTGTCTGGTGTTTTATGAGCATTTGCACACATGCAAGAAGAGCCAGGGCCGAATCTTGTAGGGTGCTGTGATGGGCTTTCCACCCCAAATTATCTCTATGACCCCCCAAGCGTGAGTGAAGCAAGCGGTCAGATTGAATTGCGGTAACCCTAATATGTGCCGACAGAAGACACCCCTGCAAAAAGAAGCAAATATTAAGATTAAAGCTGTTAAAAGAAATGCGTTAATGCATACGATTATTTTAAAACGTTTAACACATTAGTTTTTCTTAATCGCGTTTAGTGAATTTACCGATTTTGCAATAGATTCTGAAATTTGATTCAGCTCCGTGGGAGTTCGACCTGTGATAGGGTGGAACCATTGCAATGTGTCTGCCCAGGGTCATTAAAGTTATGCACACGCCAGAACACACACACACATTTCACAGCAGCGATTACTTGCCATTGATAAAGTAAAAGCAGAAAGGACCTCTTAATGCTAATTGTACAAAACAAGCCCATATGTTACTTGAGACAGAAATCAAGTACTATGAAGCCATTGAAAGGTGCAGTTTAATTACCACAGAAGCATGTCTTAACCATCATGCAAAAGCAGAATGAGATGTTGTCTTTAAGCACCTTTCATGTGGAGTTCAATGCACCATTAGGTTAGGTACAGGTTATGACGTAACTGGCTGTTGCAGAAACACTTATGTGTGACGCTACTCTGTAGGGACCAGTTATTAACTGTCACATATGTGTGATGATACATATGAAAGGGTTAAAATTGGAAAAAGGGTATTTTTTAACTACCACATTTTAAAATACATAGTGTTAAATGCAACTTCTGATCTTTGAGTGTATCTGAGGCTTAGTTAAACAATAAATATGTTCCTTTCAAATCATATTATATTGGATCATTTAACATAAACATTTAACATTTCATAAATATTATTGAAATGATTATTAGAATACAGCTTTGCTGTTTGTTAACGAAGAATAGGTTATGGAAGATTAAGTTCACAAATGTGGGCAATGTAATTATAATTCTTCATAATTGCAGATTTTTTTTACAATGCGATTTTATGCATATTGAGAAATGTCAAACCGGTATTTTATTTTATATTAATGTATAGTAAACATTATCATGATTCATTGTTTCAATCTATTAATGCTTATAAATTGTCATTTCTGTTTTACAGATTTAAAGCATGTAACATTTTCATCGTTAAAACAATTTGTCCAATTCCAGCCTAATATGCAGAGACAACTATAAGTAAGCAATTCATAGGTTCATTTTCTCGAAAACTGTAAACACTGTCTCTGTGTCATATACAAATTCCTCTTTTTGTTTTAAGCAATCAACACAACAACACTGACTCAATGGTGGGAATTGAGGGTAGCACTATCTTTCAACTATGTCGAAAACAATGTAAATTTTTGCAGTTCTGTTCAGTGGCACTAGTTGCACAGAAATAACACACTTCAGCTTTAACTATCCAACTTTGAAATCTTTCAAAGTACCCCTGGTTGAGAATCACTGGTCTAGCGACCTTTAGATTTTGCAAAAGTATGCTCATACTGGAACAAACATAAATATGAGGCTAGAAAAATAATATTAATGCCTCAATATCCAGTCAACGGTGAAAGACAGAGCCTGGAGCCAAAAGTTACTTTTTATTAAACTTGCATGAATGCCTCAGGTAGTTTTTAAGAACAAATGTGTATGGATAGACTCACCTGATTGCTTATAAGATCAGCATCACTTGATAAATCAGTTTGACATGTAGTTGCCTGACTTACACCAGCTGATTTTAAAAAGAAATGGAAAACCAGACACTGTAATACATTTTCTGTAATACTTGATACTTGTTCAGCGATGTGCCACTGCAGTCTCACAAAATGTAGTTATTAATTATATTTGGATGATTGCCATGACATGGGGCAGAGAAATTGTGACATCTGTTTAGTGATGTCCCTTGAGGGATTGAAGACGGTTTATTATTATTACCAGGTGCATTCCTTTACACTTTCCCACCTTTCTGCTTCCATAAGCCATCCAGAATATAATTAACAATGTAAATCATCAGCTCCGCTGATGGATTTGTTAATTTATTTAAGAAAAATTTATGTTATCTGCTTCTGGGTTTAATAGAAAGACAAGTTGGTGCACCTTTCCTGCTTTGCCATTCAAAAAATTCAGTCCTCATTGCACAATCTACAATCATAAATATTTATCTGTGGAAATACTCCTCAGGGCCAGTTTTGTCAAGTACAGTCATTTTATATATATACACATATATATTTCCTTTTTATTAAAGGTATTGTGAAAAGTTCTTGTGAAATATTAAATAATAATGTTTGGAAGTCTGTATGTACCTACTCTGGAATATTAAGTTAGATCATTGTTGGTAATTTAAATAATTAAGTAATATCCTTGAACTCCTAACACCATCTGGTCCAGGAACACTTCACTATGCCCTTTCAGAGGGGTCGACTTTGAATTGCAGTCTTATCAGCATGCACAGTTCGTTGATTGCTGATTTTAAACACCTTTACTGTTTAAAATAAAAGTTACTGCTGCAGTTATCTAGTGATAAAGCACTGCGTGAAATAACTGCACACAAGAAAGCATGGGGAACATCTATTTCAAATGTCAATAAAGCAGAGTAGATAGGATGACCTTATCGGCCATTGCCCATGAGAGCGACGCATACACCATTCTTTGTTCTAAGAGGTAAACACCCAGCAGGCACCACCTGTGGGCCCAAGAGTCAGTAGCTTTTGGTTAATATTCACACCATGGCTGGCCAAGCCAGATCGGTGAGTCAGGTCTATACACCATGTAGGATGATTCACTATTAATCAGGGGCTCAGAGGAGGGTACCAAGCCCGAGATCTCCATCTCACTTACGTTATATTGAGGAAAGGCTATACTGTGCTATTATTCAGAGTTTATGTGTGTGCAAAGTGCTAGGCGAAGAATTCATACTCAAGAATAAGTGCTAATGTGACCCCCTGCCCACCTCAGGTCTAGTGCTGCAAGCAATCTGTTTCTGAATGTGCACAGGCCCCCTAGTTAGAGGCTGTTTGAGGCAGACTGCTTGAGTTGAGAAAGACCACATGGAGTCAAGCAGAAAATGGCCTTGAATTGGAAACCCACTAGAGTTAGGACTGGCAGAATGCATCTCGTCCTGCACATTCACAGTCATGCATAGTCTCTGCCTTATTTATATTAGTGTCCATAATAGCAGATGCAACAGCACTGATAAATAACTGCAAGAATAAATATTTTCCGTATTGCTTTATCAAAAGGCGTTTGACCTTTCGAGGACCTTGCAGAGAACACATTGACCCTGTTTACACCTGGTATCAAGATGCATTTCAGGTGTTCTGATCACAAGTGGTCAGCATTAAATACAGGGGTAAAGCGGTGCAAATGCCCTTTCCAAAAAATAAAGAGTTCTGTCAAACTAGCCACTCATTATTTTACATGCAAATGAGCTTGTGATTCCTGCAAATGTTTGCTAGCAGTTTGCAGATCATCACCGGTAGTTTTGAACTTGCAGTAAACCTTTATCAACAATGGACAATTTGCTGCAAATTTGCAAATTTGCAGCAAAGCTCATTTGCATGTGAAAATGATCAGTGGTGAATTTTCAGCAAGTTTGCGGCACGTTTGCCATGCACTCTTTTTTGCAAGGGACCACATTGACCAGATAGTCAAAAACACATTTGATCACATCACATTTGAGGTGTGAATGCTAATCCATCCTGAATGTGTCCCGAACAGCAGTGAAGTACCAACCTGTCAATCAACAGATATTAAAGAGTTAAAAACTAAATAAGAGTTTAAACTTTGCCAGTTTGAGTGGTTTTAAAAGGAAATAACAAAAACTACAAAAATTAAAAAGCAAATACATATTCCAGCATGAGAATTTCACAGGTCTTCTTCAGTGTGTCTGATATAAACATGCAGTGTGACACAGATGAGAAGTACACACATATGAAACCCAGTAATACAGGCACAGATAATTCTTCTCGAAATGTAACATTTGTGCTTAAATTAATTTCAGCTGCATCTGGGAGAAACAGTGAGGTGTGTGTGTGTGTGTGTGTGTGTGTGTGTGTGTGCTTTCTTTGTCTTGTTTATTATCACAAAGTAACACAATGACATAGCGATTGATGTCTGTCGACATGAAATCAAAGACCCTCCCCTCGAAATCTGAACTCAAGTGGTCACAGGAGACACATTTATATGAGCAAGTGTAAACAGCCATGTGTCTCATCTGATTACATGGGATCATATCACCCAAGACGCATCTTAAGATCAGGTGTAAACAGGGTTATTGGGCCAACATTTTCAAATAGGAATCAAGATTTATCAATCATTTTGCATTTACGCATTTAGAATGATCAAATTTAGAACCAACTAAAACCACACATATACTTACAAAGAGCATGGTATGTATGCAGAGAAAGATGAATCGCTGTACAGCAAATGTTCTGCGTAAATGCCCTTACATGGAGATTTGGTTGGAGATCAAGGCATGGTTAATGAAATTACTAACTGCAGGCATGCGCACCGGTTTTGATTAACTTTTTCTATGCAAATAACTATGCAACTACACATTTATTAGTGAATGTGACGCATTGTGTGTGAAGTAGGGCTGGGCAATAAAAAGATCACGATATTTATCATGATAAAAAAATCCATGATAATGATGATAGCTTTTGAGGAATCTTCAATATTTAGTGTGTGCCGCTAAAAACGCAAGCAGTTTGGCTTGGAAGTGGAAGAAATCTGGTCAAAGATGCTCACAATGCTATGAAAGAGCTTGCTCCGCACCGCTGTCAATCCTACAATCCACTTTGTGAGTGTGGAGCTCAGCTTCCGTAGGAATTAATTGAAAATTCTACATCAGCTTCGCTCACAATGCACCAGTGGAAATGTAGGATCAGATTGGATGAATTTGCTAATATTACAAAAAATGAGTCTACGTTGGACACCAGTCTGGATTGATTCGATCCGCACTGCAAGACTTCATGATTACGGTTGCACCCTATCATGATTTCTAGTGAAAAGTGCAACAAAACAACAGTGCTGTGTACACCAGCTCTGATCTTTCTGCACCGTAGTCTTGAATATTTTTCTATAGCACCTAACATGCTTCATTTATGCCCTGTCCCACTCTGCAAATGCTGTCACTTTTCCCTATATGTGTGTAGACATTGGACTCTGCATAATTTAACATGTTTCCAAAGTGCCTTTAGACCATACATTTTTTTTTCTTTTAATGTAGCTTTATTAATCAGTTATTAAGGTTATTGATTTATTTACAACCTTTAATAATAAACAAATTGATTTGTGATCAAATTTTGTGAAAATTAATCAGTCATCATCTCTGAAATGGATGACAAGGAAAGACAAGGAAATTACTAGTTGGTAGCCTGGTCTTTCTCACTTTAATGAAAATATAAAAATGTTCCATTCAGGCTTTTACATTTTCTACATTTTCTCTCAGGGGATACCCCTGAACCCCCATACAGCATCATCACACAGTCACAAGGGCTTCTATGCCCCCATACTTGAGTATCTAAATCGTCTAGGTTACGGATGTAACCTCCGTTCCCTGATGGAGGGAACGAGACGTTGTGTCGAATAAGCGACACTAGGGGTCTCTCTTGAGTGCCGAATATGCCTCTGATCTATGAAAAAAGGCCAATGAGAAGTTGGCAGACAGTATTTGCATATCCCACCCCCGGACATACGGGTATAAAAGCAGGGAAATACATTGAGTTCATTCAGGATTTTTCTGACGACGTTGTGTCAAAGAAGCGACACTAGGGCTCCAAGTTAAATCACGCCATGCGCTGAGCCGTGTACGTGTTCTGCTGACACTGTCTACGGGCAGGTATTCTATGTGCAAAGGCGACCAGCTGTGTCAGACCACACATACCCTTCCCCAGTGCCCCAAAAAAGTCGTCAGGATCCTTCTGGTTACCCTAGACAGGGGAACAAGGCAACGGGCCAAGCTTGGCTGGGCCTCTTTTCTCTCTATGTTTCTCTGCATAGAGCAAGAACGGCCGCGGCCCTTACATACATCGAGGGAAGGGGGTCTTACCCAGTTTCCTATTCTTTCAGGGGGAAAAGACCCTACGGAGACCACCCCTGCCCTGAAGGCGAGGTAAGAGTGGTGAATAAATCACATGGGTTTTTTAGGCGGCATGTGGAGATGGCGCAGTGGTAGATCAAACCTCGCTAGGAGGGGGGAGTTGCTTCAACACGGCGACCAGAGGGCAGCTGGAATTGCCTAAGGGAGACACGGGTCCACTTCATAAGGGGACCGTACCACAGAAAATACACACAGGGGGAGTCCATGTAGGAGTCCTGTCCTATGGAGCACCTATTCCAGTACAGGGTAGGCTAAGTACCCGTAGTGGATTGGGTCGGCGAGTTCCTCTGCTGAACTGCGGACCCAAAGGGCTAGGGAGGAATCATCCAGGTGTCCGAATGAGTGGGATCTCCTGGGAGAGAAAGCGCACAGTTTTACCTCCGCCGAGGTAAAGGGCGCTACGCGCAAACGATCCACCTGGCCAGACCGTCAGCGTGTTACCGAGTTCTACCGGCTTGGAACTGAGAAAGCACGGGACAATACTGACTCAACCCGGAGATTTTAAAATCTTATGAAGGTATTAGGTGTTGCCCAACCCGCTGCTCTACATATGTCTGCCAGGGAGGTACCCCTGGCCAGTGCCCACGAGGACGCGACACTCCTTGTCGAGTGTGCTCAGACACGCAAGGGGGGGTCACGGCCTGGGTGTGATAGGCCAATGAAATAGCATCCGCTACCCAGTGGAAAAGCCTTTGTTTGGAGACAGTGTTCCCTTTCTGCTGTCCACCAAAGCAGACAAAGAGCTGCTCAGAACATCTAAAGCTCTGCGTGCGGTCCAAGTAGGTATGCAAAGCACGTACCGGACACAGCATGAAGGGGCTGGGTCTGCCTCCTCCCGGGGCAGCACTTGCAGGTTCACTACCTGGTCTCTAAAGGGCATGGTAGGAACCTTGAGCACGTAGCCCGGTCGCGGTCTTAGGATCACATACATGTCTGCCGGACTGAACTCCAGGCTCCGAACTTTAGTAATATAAGTGTCGCTAATAGAGAATGCTTGCAGGTCCCTGACCCTCTTGATGGAGGTGAGCGCGATCAGCAGGGCTGTCTTTAGAGAGAGGGCCCTGAGTCCGGCTGATTCTAGCAGCTCAAAGGGAGGTCTCTGAAGGCCTTAGAGGACAACTGAGAGGTCCCATGAGGGGAACGGGTTGGCCGGGAGGGATTTAACCTCCGGGCGACTCTTAGGAACCTGATAATTAAGTTGTGCTACCTAAAGACTTGTCGTCTACTGCACCTGTGCAAGAAGGCTCACTGGGGTAAATGCGTACTTGCGCAGCCCCATGGGCCAGCTGTGTGCCAGTGCGTCTGCCCCGAGGGGAGCCTCTGTTCGGGCATTCCAGACCGGGCAGTGGGAGGTTTCTCGGGAGGCAAACAGGTCTACCTGGGCCTTGCCAAACCGTTCCCAAATCAGCTGGATCGACTGGGGGTGAAGCCTCCACTCTCCACTCTCCACTCTCTTATTCTGGTCCAGGTATTTGAGTATGCGGATGCCGGCTTCCCGGAGCGGGGAACGAGCTACCTCTGCAACTTTTGTAAAAACACGAGGGAACAGAGACATGCCGAAGGGGAGGACTTTGTACTGATATGCCTGGCCATCGAACGCAAACCATAGAAAGGGTCGGTGTCGAGGCAGAATTGAGACGTGGAAGTACGCGTCCTTCAGGTCTACCGTTGCGAACCAATCTAGATGTCTGACGCAAGTTAAGATGTGTTTTTGCATGAGCATTTTGAACGGGAGTTTGAGCAAAGCCCAGTTGAAATCTCGCAGGTCCAAGATCGGTCGTAAGCCACTGCCTTTCTTGGTTACAATGAAGTAAGGGCTGTAGAAATCCATCTTCGTTTCGGTTGGAGGGACAGGCTCTATTGCGTCTTTGTTTAGTAAAAGAGTAGCGATTTCCACGTGCAGAGATTTGGCATGTTTGCCATATACTGTGGTAAAGCAGACGCCCGCGAAGGGGGGTGGGGGCCTGGCAAACTGAATTGCGTAATCGAGTCGAATGGTCTGGGCCAGCCAATTTCACGGGTTGGGAAGTGAAATCCATGCATCCAAGTTCTGCGCTAGGAGCACCAAGGGGATGGTTATTTTTGACGTACCCGGCAGGGCTTCGCAGCGGGGCGGAGCAGGTAGTACGGCGTCGGAGGCGAAGATGCGTCCTGAGGCTCTTGTGCTGAGAAAAGACTCAAAGCACTTACTTTGCTCCACACACCCGGCAGGGGGCGGGTTAGCGACTGAGGTGGAGGTCCAGTGTAGGTGTCCTCTAGACTCGTCGGAACCAGCTGGCCGGGGAACAGTCGTGGGGCTGAAGGCGGGGGGGTCCGCGTCCTGCAGAGTGCTCGACGCTGGGGCTGAGAGCTGGGCCCAGGTTGAGGCGGAGCAGGGTGTTTCTTGGCTGCAGGAGGACGCCCTCGGCGAGCAGACGGGGCATGGCCTATAGCGGCAGGCTTACGGTGGGGAAGGATGTGAGATATGGCCTCCGTCTGTTTCTTCACCGTGGAGAACTGCTGGGCGAAGTCCTCGACGGTGTCGCCGAAGAGGCCGAACTGGGAGACAGGGGCGTTGATAAAGCGACCCTTGTCGGTCTCACGCATCTTGACCAAGTTTAGCCACAGATGACGTTCCTGGACCATGAGTGTGGCCATCGCCTGCCCGAGTGACTGCGCTGTGACCTTCGTGACTCTAAGGGCAAGGTCGGTCGCTGAGCGCAGTTCCTGCAGCACATTGGGATCAGGGCTCCGCCATCGAGGGTAGCGAGAGCAGATGAGCGAGTGGCTTTGTGACGAGTGGAGAGGGGTGCTCTCCACGATGACGTCAGCTCATCATGCACCTCCGGGAAAAATGGGACAGCAGAGGCTGTGAGCGGCGCCCCGACCCCAGGAACAAGTCATCCAACCGCGATGGCTGTGGGGGGGATGGAGGGTTCCAGTCCAAGCCCACGCTGGCGGCGACCCAGGAACCATGTCGGCCATCTGAATGTCAGCCTCAGCCTGGGCAAGCTTTTTCCGAAAGGCATCAGCCCAAGGGAGTCATCCGCATCCTCCGATGCAACGGCGAGCTCATCCACTTCGAGCTCTAGAGGATAAGTAGGCTGGCTGTGAGGCGAGCCGCTATTGCCTCGAGCACGGATGGGAGTCCGAGGGGGCGTACCCAGTGGAGCTGCACCCGCTGCCATTCCCAGATCGCCTCCATCACCAGCCACATCATCCTCACCCCGTGGGAAGAAGGAGCAATGCGGGGGGCGGCTGGAGTGGCGTGCTTTCTATTGAAAGAGAACTGTGACTGCAACGTTGCCATGGTCATGCTCTCGCAGTGAGAGCATGAACCATCCACAAACGCTGCCTCGGTGTGATCGCTGCCCAGACACACGAGACAATGCCTGTGGCCGTCTGAAGCGGAGAGCAGTCTACCGCATCCAGGAACTACACGGGGGCAGAATGGCATCTTTATAAAGAAGCGTCTTGAAAAGGACGTTCAACGCCGCTGTGTATTGCTCTAATAGAGGAAAACAATCTTTTACAAGAAATATCACTCTTTTAATGTGCTCAGCACTGTCGAAGCGCCCAGGGGCAAACTGCACTGTCATGCAAGGAAGGAGAAAACCGCTGTAGTGCGCCGTAAATCCAACAGCAGAGAGTGTCAGAGGAACAGGAAAGGCTCGCTGCAGTACAAACATCGGCTCCGAAGAAAATTTCTGAATGAACTCGACGTATTTCCCCGCTTTTATACCCCTATGTCCGGGGGCGGGTTATGCAAATACTGTCTGCCAACTTCTCATTGGCCTTTTTTCATAGATCAGAGGCATATTCGGCGCTCAAGAGAGACCCCTAGTGGTATATACAAATATTTCATTTTAATGTAAAAATATTCAAACAAATACTGGACTGCTGTCATTATGCTTCAAAATGAACAGATGATCTTTTAACATTAATTTTCAAATGCACTGATAAACTAAAAATTATTTTAATATTTTGATAAAAGATCCCTCAGTCCTCACTGCTTTGGCTGTCTCTGGGCCCCCAACACAGTTTTGATGTGACTATTTTGACTGTTTAGAATTATTTATTTTCTTCTTTTCTTCTGCCAACTTGAAAATTAAAACAAATTTACAATGTGTAAATGTGAATGTATATCGTGATTAAATATCGATATCAAACGATATAAAAAAGAATATCGTGATAGCATTTTTGTCCATATTGCCCAGCCCTAGTGTGAAGGGCAAAGTTCTGACAGTGCTTATTTGTGTAAATGTGTAAATGAGATAACCCTTGATTTCTACAGCATCATATGATTGTGCTTTATAAGTATGGAAGGATTGGTAGGGTTATTCATGCATGTATTTAAATCATGTTCCATCAAATGTGCTAAAATGTTCCAGTCTTCTTAAACTCTATAATTTGTTTTGTTTTTGGATTAGATCCAGACTGGCAGACTTCCATATGAATTGCCAGACGACATCGCATTCAATAACAAGCTGTCCTAATGATAACTACCACGGCTGTCTGGTGTCCTATGTTGGACTCATTGGTGAGTGATTATAGAAAAAATTGTCTTCACAACAATAAGAAAAGAAAAGGAATGGACAATAAAACTGTTTACAACATGTATTTTTGCAATAATTATCATTTTTATATATATATATATATATATATATATATATATATATATATATACAGTATATATATAATATTTCCCTGAAATATTGTACAAGAGCTTTTAAGACTTTAGGCAATCCTTAAATTGTCTAGATACACTAAGTCAGTTTTTTTAGGAATATTTCGGATTTAATACAAGTTAAGCTCAATCAATAGCATTTGTGGTATAATGCTGACTATATTTCTTTCCCCCCTTACATTGAGGCACATACAATGGAAGTGAATGGGGTCAATGTTTAGAGGCTTTAAAATGATAAAATATGAAGCTTATAAATTTATGAAGGACTTACATGAAGTCTTCTGTAAAAACGTGTGAATTATTTGAGCTGTAAACTTGTTTAAATCAATGTTTTTTACAGCCGTTTGAGGGTTTAAAGCATTACGTCGTCATGGCAACAACATTGTAAAATTGACTATAATTTTACACAGAAAAGGTTAGTAAGTGATTATATCACACTAAAATCATGTTAACATGCATATTGTTTACGTCTTGTGGCTATATATTTGAAACAGTGAATATTTTAACAGCATAGCCCAGATCACATCTATTGTAAGTGCCTCACTGTTATGGAGGACCAAATCTGCAAAAACAATAAATACACAAATAAATAAATAATTAAATATTCATGTTCATGCATAAATAATTTAATGTGTGAGGAGATATACAAATAAATAAATAAATAAATGCACAAATCAATGCAAAAATAATACAATATAAACATAAATAAAGGTTTGAGGAAATGCAAATTGTTAAAGGAAATGCAACATTGAAAATGGATTTTTATTCCACATTTCTAGATTTCTTTAATCATACTTTTATTTTTGTATGATGTTCCATATTTATTTTTCCTTTGTGCAACATGGTAATGAGAAGATATCTGCTGTTCAGGCATCACAGTCAAACTGTGATACCAGATGCAACAGTTTTTGGTGGGAGTTTGCAGTTTCACCATGGCAAAGAGAAGGCTGATAGCAGAGGCAACTAATTGTTTGGAAAATTGTAAAAGCGAGATCCTTTGCCAAACTTTTATTAATTGATTGTTTGTGAAAATTCAGTAGTGTCCTTATTAATGTCATAGTCAATCATACAACTTTTACAATGATCAGCTAATGGTGTCATAAAGTCTGCCTACTGATGTTTGATTGACTTCCTCTCATTAGCATGTTGCATGCAGTAAAAAATAAATATAGAAATTAAAGAATTATTAAAGAAATGCATTAAAATAAGAATTAAAAATTTACTTTTAATTTGACATTTTCTTTAACATTTTTGCATTTCCTCAACCATTTTATATTGTATTATTTTGCATTAATAGGTGCATTTATTTATTTAATTATCTGTATATCTCCTCGCACATTTAATTATCTATATATTTATTTCTGCACAAATATATGGATTTATTTCCTTATTATATATGTGTATTTATTTATTTATTATTTTTGCAGGTTTCGTCCTCCATACACAGTAACCCTGATTTTTTTAAAGAAAAGAAGGGACAAGCTGAAATTAATATTTGTAGTAATCTACATTATGCCACAAATGCTGTCGATGCATCTTAACTTGCATTGAACCAGAATTGTATTGAACCTTTTTAATAATTGTTCAAAAATAACCAATTACAACAGCTGCTGGGTGAAATAGTCCTGTAAAACAGCAAAGAAAATCTTTAATTGCATCTGTTTAGCCTTTTCCCTGGGATTAATCCTGGAGGATTAAAAACCCAAGGTTATATGTTAAAAACATTTATCTCAAGAAGAGAGCAGACCAACAACATCTGATGATTATACTCAGCCAAACACTACATTCCCAAAACAGTGAGATCCAGCAGGGTCCCCAACCCATGCATTTATATGAGAATCTTTATCCATGGCCTTACAGGTTCAGATGTGACTCCTAACTACATGGATGCCAGCCACACCAACATAACCATCTCCCCTTGGTGTGGCTGTCGAGGCAGTGGAAATCATGAAGCTGAGTGTGACGCCTTCCTCCGAGACTTCAGAGAGAACACTTGCCTGAGTGAGTGGCATCTAACCTCATGTAACCTCAAGACTTATGCCTTGAACAGCTTTGTCTTACGGGTGCTTGATCTCTCTTGCTTTAAGTCTGTTTTAAAGGAATTTTTAAGGAATGTACAGTGTTCCCAAAAAGTATTTTCTGACTTTTGGACGATTAAGTCACACTTTACAATTAATTTACATGCACAACAAAATGCTTAAAACTTTTAAAAAAATAAAATTTTTGATATAAACTCCCATTGACCACAATATGGCCTTAATAAAGTGCCAGATGTGGTCTTCTGCTTTTGTAACCCATCCGCCTCAAGGTTCAATGTGTTGTGCATTCTGAGATGCTTTTGTACTCTCCACAATTGTACAGAGTGGTTCTGAGTTACCATAGCCTTTCTGTCAGCTTGAACCAGTCTGCCCATTCTCCGTTGACCTCTCTCATCAATAAGGTGTTTCCGTAAGCAGAACTGCCAGTCAGTGGATGTTTTTTGTTCCCTATCTGTCACTCACTCGAAGTTGTGTCGATGTAGTGACACTAGGGGTCACTCTTGGGAGCCCAAGACACCTTCTGATTTTTTATAAAAGGCCAATGGGAATTGGCGAGTGGTATTTGCATGCCTCTCCTCCGGACATACGGGTATAAAGCATACCGCTCATTCAGATTTTCTCTTCGGAGCTGAGCAGTCGATATTTAATTGAGAAATAAGTGAGCTGAATTCCCACGGCTTCCTTTCACCTCTACTGGATTCTTACACCGCATTACAGCGGCTTTCTCCCCTCTCTTCACGGGTGCATAGCAGAGATCGCCCCTGGGTGCTTCAGCAGACCATTTAGAGTGTATTATAAAAGAGCAATTTCCCATCTACAAGAGTATATCCTAAAAGAGCGGCACACAACGGAATGTCTTTTCAAATACACGTCTTTTTAAAGATACGCTTCTGGTTGTGTGTTATTCCTGGATGCGGTCGATACCTCTCGCCTTCAGATGGCCACAATCGCTGTCTTTAATGCCTGGGCACTGCCCATGCCGAGACATCTTTCATGGATACGTCATGTCCTCATTGCGAGGACATGACCATGGCAACGTTGTGGTCATAGCTCGCTTTCGTAAGAAACCCCAGCAGCTCCCTGCCTCGGTCCTTCTACCCACAGGGATGTTGGCAGCACGACGAGCACTGGGGACGTTTTGGGGACCATAATGGGACCACCTCCGCCTGGTAAATCCTCACAGACCTCAAATTCCCCAGTACACTTGTTTGCTCCTTTTAGGCTTCCAGATGAGTACGTCGGCTCGTCTCAGGGTGAGTTCGACCTGTTGTTCCGTTCCCACAAAGGTGATGAGATCTCGAGCGCCGCATCCAAGAGTGGGCTCATCCAGATAGATGAGACAGCCTGGTCGAGCTTCCCCCTTCGGGATTGACGCAGGAACTGCGCTCGGCGACCAGGAGGGCGATGAAGGTCACGTCGCCGTCACTCAGGCGGGCAATGTCCACCTTGTTGGTCTAGGAGCGCCACCTTTGGCCCAACCTGGTTGAGATGAGAGAGGCCGACAAGGCATGGTTCCTAAACGCCCCCATTTCCCAGACTGGCCTTTTCGGTGACATCGTTGAGGACTTTTCCCAGCAGTTCTCGGCAGTGAAGCACCAGATGGAGACCATCCTGCCCAGAAAGCGGCATGGCTCAAGACCCCGCACCACGTCTGCTCGTCGCCAAGGGAATCTCCCTGTGGTGGCTGCACTGGCTCCACCTCGGCCTGCCCCGCCCCCCGCAGGAGGCAGATGCCACCCATCTCATGGCCGGCAGACAAGAGGAAGTCTTCGAAGTGCCCCGGAGATGGGCTGTTCCAGAGCTGGTGAACAGACCACTCCATCCCCCGGTGGAGGGCCGATAGGAGAATCTTTTGTTCCTTTTTCATTTAATTTTGCTGCATGCTCAAGTAGCTGTGGTACCCAAAAGTTTAACAAAAGAGCGGTTTCCTTATTCCCTGTGTAACATAACCGGTGTGTACGGCTTTCATTACGACCAGCATCCACCATTCCTTTTTGGAAGGTTCAGTGCCCGGCGGCGGTTTCCCCGCCCCTGCGCACCAAGCTGTGGCACAAACACACTCAACCTCAGACTGCTTCGATGGACCGTGGGGACGAAACACCTCTTCCCCCCTCCTCGACCGATCCGGTCTCAGGAGTCAGGTAAGTGCTTCGATGTCTCTCGACTCAGCACAACCATAAGTCTCAAGCCCCATTGGTTTGCAGTGGTAGACCTGAACACAGACCCTTCCTGCAGTTTGCATTTGTGGGTCGAGTGTACCAGTACAAAGTCCTCCCTTTCGGCCTGTCCTTGTCCTCTCGCATCTTCATGAAGGTCACAGAGACTGCCCTTGCACCACTAAAGGAAGTGGATATCTCTCGCCTTTAGATGGCCACAATCACTGTCTTTCATGCCTGGGCACTGCCCACGCTGAGACATCTTTCATCGATACGTCATGTCCTCATTGCGAGGACATGACCATGGCAACGTTGTGGTCATGGCTCGCTTTCGTATCTACCTTGACAACTAGCTAATCATAGCTCACTCTCGATATGTGTTTTGTGTGCACAGGGACCTGGTGCTCGCACCTCAGCTGGCTAGGTCTTCGGGTCAACTGGGGCTTTGGGTCAACTGGGAAAAGAGCAAGCTCCTCCCGGTTCAGAGCATCTCTTTTCCCTGTCTGGAGTTGGACTCAGTCTTGATGACGGCGTGCCTCATGAATGAGCACACACAGTCGGTGCTATTTCAGAGGCTCCTGGGGCATATGGCATCCTCGGCAGTGGCCACAATGCTCGGGTTGAGGCATATGAGACCGTTGCAGCACTGGTTTCTGACTCGAGTCCCGAGATGGGCATGGCTCCACTGGACACATTGCGTGGCCTTCACGCTGATCTGTTGCTGCCTTTTCAGCCCTTGGAACAAATTTGCATTTCCATTTGCAGGTGTTCCCCTAGAACAGGTCTACAGGTGTGTCATGGTTACGACCGATGCCTCCATGATGGGCTGGGGTGATGTATGCAACTCCTGGTCGGACTCAACTGCCTTGAGTTGTTGGCAATACTGCTCGCCCTGCGGAGGCTTTGGCCATTGATCCAGAGCAAGCATGTGTTGGTTCGGACAGACAACATGGCAACGCTGGCATATATCAATCATGGTTTATGCTCACATTGTATGTCACAACTCACCCACCGTCTCCTCCTCTGGAGTCAACAGCACCTCAAGTCGCTGTGAGCCACTCACATCTCGGGAGACCTCAACACTACAGCAGATATACTGTCATGATAGGTTTACCCACAAGGGAGAGTGGAGACTCCACCCTCAGATGGTCCAGCTGATCTGGTGTCGATGCTGGCAGGCATAGGTAGACCTGTTGACCACCCCAGAATTCTCCCATTGCCTGATCTGGTACGCCATGACTGTGGCCCCTCTCGGTATAGACTTGTTGGCACACAGCTGGCCACCTGGACTACGCAAGTATGCATTCCTCCTAGTAAGCCTGCTTGCACAGACCCTGTGCAAGGTCAGGGAGGATGAGGAGCAGGTTTTCCTAGTAGCACCCTACTGGCCCACACAGACTTGGTTCTTAGACCTCACGCTCCTCGTTTCAGCCCCTCCCTGGAAAATTCACCTGAAGAAAAACCTTCTTTCTCAGGGACGGGGCACCATCTGTTACCCATGACCAGACCTCTGGAAACTCCATGTCTGGCCCCTGGATGGGACATGGAAGACCTTGCCGTGGTTGACACCATCACTCTATGAGGCGCCTGTTCGTTTAGCATTGCTATGTCCGGTGCACGCTTTACGCATCTATTTGAAATGCACGCAGGGCTTTAGTGTCTCTGAGCAGCTCTTTGTCTGAATTTGGTGGACAGCGGAAAGGAAGCGCTGTCTCCAAAAAAAGATTGCCCACTGGATCATTAATGCCATAACTATTGCTTACCAAGCTCAGCATGTGCCACCCCCTGCAGGGCTGCCAGCCCATTACACCAGGATTGTGACGCCCTCCTGGGCTCTGACCAGTGGTGCCTCTCTAACAGACATTTGCAAAGCAGCGGGCTGAGCTACACCCAACACCTTTGCGAGATTCTACAATCTCCGGGTCAAGCCGGTTTCATCCTGTGTCTTAGCAGGAACGAACAGGTAAGTCCAGGTCATCCAGCCGGGTATACCTCCCTTGAGCTGAAGATGTTCGCTGTTTATTCCCAGTAGCGTTCACAAATGTATTCCATGGTTGACTTCCTCCTAGCCCTGTGGCAGGCGAGTTTGTGGAAAAACTTGCTGCTGGCTCAGTACTTGTGCTAACTAAGACCCATATTGGGACAGGTGCTCCACATGCACTGGTCCCCCTTGCAACGTATATTTCACTGAGAACGTTTCCCTATTGGTAAACTGTGTCTTCCTTGGGAAGAGGCCCCTCTGCCCCAGTCACTATGCTCTTAGAGCCTCCTCCCCCATTGGGTAGGACCTACCATGGGACTCCTCCACATGACATATTTCCATCTAGACTCGGCAAGACCATGTGATCTATCTCCCCTTGAACCCCCCCCCCCCCCCCTGGTCGGGGTGTAGCCACACAATTGAACTTCCCCTTGGGAGTGATTATGCAGCACACAGTAGTCTGCCCGTCTCGCACCGCTGATCCACGTAACACAGTTCAGCTAGTGTCAATACATCGACACAAGGTCAAGTGAGTGAGAGATAGGGAACATCCTGTTTACTTCTGTAACCTCCATTCCCTGATGGAGGGAACGAGACGCTGTGTCCCTCCTGCCACAATGCTGAACTACCCGCTGAAATGGCCGGGACCTTATTCTCGGCTCCTCAGCACAAAACCTGAATGTGCAGTATGCACGCCCCCTCCATTATACCCGTATGTCCGGGGGAGTGGCATGCAAATACCACTCGCCAATTCCCATTGGCCTTTTATAAAAGATCATATGGTGTCTCAGGCTCCCAAGTGTGATCCCCTAGTGTCACTACATCGACACAACGTCTCATTCCCTCCATCAGGGAATGGAGGTGACAGAAGTAACCAGGACATTTTTGGCACCATTCCGAATAACCTCTAGTGACTGTTGTCTGTGAAAATCCCAGGAGATCAGCAGTTACAGAAATACTCAAACCACACCGTCTGGCACCAAACATGCCAAAATAAAAGTTTTCCCCATTCTGATTTAATGCACTGCACTGTTGCCACATGATTGGCTGATAAGATAATTGCATGAATAAGTAGGTGTACAGGTGTACCTTAGAAAGTGCTCAGTGACCGTATATTCCTTTAAAAGAAATGCCAGTTGGTTTGATATTTTTTCTGCATATAAAGCTTATATAATGCTGTATAAATAATATGTCTAAATAATTTTTGGGGCTACATTACACATTTTTGTGCTTCTTTCATTGCACAGGAAATGCAATCCAGGCATTTGGTTATGGAACGGATGCGGGTCTAGTTCCCATCACTGAGTCTCAGTCAGCAGCACCATCAGTAAGAACCAATCTGCAGCCGGCTATCATCACCAAGCATGTCATCAACTCAAATGATGTGAAGTCAATAGACAGTGCATGTGATTTCTCCACATGCGCTAACCTGCAGGTGGGTCTGAACAATTTTGTAGTGTGTTGTAGTGTTAAATTCTTACCCTGTGAATGCAAGGCTAAACCAGGCAAAAAATTTGGAAATGTAAAGGTTATTGTTTTAAATTAAATTCATGGTGATCTTAAATTTGAACCTTGCATTTCTTCATGTTAAAATACTTTCTCATATTCCAGTTTAATATGCAGTCAATAATAAGTAATTCATTTGTAGGTTACTTTCCAAGAAAGGTCTGTGACACTATCAAAAATTATTACTTCGACTTAAAAAATGTTGTGAGTTTGGGGTGGTGCTATTTGTTTTTCCAAATGGAGGATTGGAGGAGTGGTCATTATTTTTGCAATTCCATTTGTGTGGCACAGAATTACACACTTCACCTTTAAAGTTAGTCTAAAAAAAATACACATCCAATATTTTCCAAGAAACCAATGTTTTGTGTCACTGCTGTCAGTGTAATGGATAATAGTGCAAATATTCTTGCAAACCCACATACAGTATAAAAAAAGCCAACATTTAGTTGGACAGTTCTCTAGTTCACTGTGTTCCCTACTAAAACCCAAACTTTGTCTGAATGTCAAGATTAGTGCTAAAACTTTTATCACTTCTTTGTGTATGCAGACAAAACACTCAAATTCTATTTGGCCCTTGTTAAATCTAGGGAAAACCTTGAGGATACCAATTATAACAATCATTACAATAACTGAGGTTGACTCTCTCTTTGGGGGGTGTCTAGAGGAAGGTAAAATACTTTTTTATATCTCAGTATGCAGGTTAATAATTCATAAAAAGAGAGCATTTGCCAGCTCATGCAGGGCGATTAATTGCGGACTTGCAGCATTACTCTCCACACTGGTAATTATGTACTATTGAGCAATCTTACGTTGATGCTCATACCAGTTTAAGATGGTTTTCTGGTTTTAGTTGTTCTGGGTTCAGAGTGATTTTGTACACTTGTTACCAACCAGCTAAAGCAGCTAAAGACCAATACTGGCCAGGCTGGGAGACCAGCTAGTAAAGCTTAACACTTAAACACATTCCTCAGGTCTTTAGTGACCTAAGACCTTATTACACTCTCTGTACCTTATCCATTTTTTGGAGTTGTACCCACTCCTCTTTAGTATTCCTCAATCTCTCTCTTATATATAGTGTAAAAATTACAACAATCTAGGTGTGTAATAAAGTTAATTTTTTTTCTTTTCTTTTCTTTTTTTTTTTTTTTTGCACTTCCATAAATTATATTTGTATGACTATTTCATATCTATATAAGATTACTATCACAGGATGTATGATTCTTTGTTTATTACAAGAGGAATGAGTACAATATTCATACAAATAAATACAACGTCACCTTGATTTTCTGTGCAACAATTAATTAACCATAGTGGTGATTTATCAGTATCCATATGCATTACACATACATATGTGTACATGTTATTTCTTAATCAAGGTGCTGTTGTTACATTTGACCTTGCTATTTCATGAAAAAAAAATTATAGATGTAAACTATAGCAAGTACAACGCATGAGCAGTATATGATTTCTGTCATTTGGGTGTACTACAGAAATTATAGTTTTGCATATATTTAGACTCAATGAGCACCTGAGAAAATACTTATGTATCTTATGTGTACCTTATGTGTATGTTATGTGTAGCTCAGTCACTGATATACAGTATATACTCATCAGCCACTTTATTAAGTACACCTGTACATCTACATATTCATGCAATTATCTAATCATCCAATCGTTTGGCAGCAGTGTAATATATAAAATAATGCAGATATGGGCCAGGAGCTTCAGTTAATGTTCACATCAACGTTCAGAATGGGGAAAAAATGTAGACCATGCCATGATTGTTGGTGCCAGATGAGTATTTCTGTAACTGCTGATCTCTGCTGGATTTCAACGCGCAACAGTCTCTAGAGTTTACTCAGAATGGTGCCAAATTGAATGGTGCCTTCTGAGATACACAAATGGTAGGCCCACTGCACAGGGTTCCCCATCCTTAAATTTTGCAATGCAGATTTCCAGTCATGGAAAAGTCATGGAAAATATGAAAAATAATTAAATGTCCTGGAAAATAACTTATCACTTAAAATTACAAAATAATTTATCCAGTCAATTATTTTAGCATGCAGCACTATCAAGGTTTTTGTAACATACAGTGTTAATCTTGTCAATAAAATGACAAATACATTTGTTGATGAATCATTTTTATTTTATTTCATCAACTATAACAAATATGAGACAAATAGATGCATCATGACCATCCTTAGAGTGGTGCAACCAGTGCGGCCATACCAGGCCCTGTGGCGATTGCTAATGACTAACGTTCAATCTCGCCATGGGCCTCGCCTTTGCTTGGGATTGCCCTGATAATGACCATATTTAAATGATTTTATTAAAGTCAAGATATTAACAGTGCAAGAGAAGCTAGAGCAACATCTGTTTATTGAAGAAGATATATGTATTCATCTAAATCCAAAATTCAGTATGTGGGTAATTTTCCTGCTTGATCTGTGTGAGTTGAACGTGCTGAACACTGGCAAAATGGTTAATTACCTCAATCAAAAACATCCTATTTATACTAATAATAAGAACACTAATGAAAACAATAGGGTCTCTGCCCCTTCAGGGCTTCACCCCTTAGATCCACAATATTCATCATGACCTCTTGTGTGTTTTTGCTTAAATATTTTATTTATTAAATAAAATGTCCTGGAAATGTCCTGGAAAATTGTGCCTAGTAAAGAGTGGGAACCCTGCTGCAGCCTCAGTTTTCTGTTCTTGGCTGACAGAAGTGGAACCCAACATGGTCTTCTGCTGTTGTAGACCATCTGCCTGAAGGTTCGACATGTTGTGCATTCTGAGATACTATTCTGCTCACTACAATTGTACAGAGTGGTTATCTGAGTTACCGTTGCCTTTCTGTCAGCTCTAACAAGTCTGGCCATTCTCTGTTGACCTCTCTCATCAAGGCATTTTACTGGTTGTTTTTTGCACCATTCTCTTTACACTCTAGAGCAGGGGTATTCAAATACATTTTGAGAAGGTCCAGTCACACAAATTTCCTTAGAGGGAAAAGTCAGAGTAGATATAGTAATTTATCTGTGCTCTAGTACAGCATTGTAACAAACTTACCATTGTCCATATTATGATTTGAGATAAATGGTTTTATATCAAATGTTTTCAGGACTATTATTAAATACATTAAATGAGACCGATCAGATACATTTTAATGAATTACAAACAACTTCTTTATTTTGACTGTGAAAATGTGCATTTTACAGCTGTAGTGTAGTAGTAAATAGGCTATTTCTGTTTGTAATGCTGCATCAAAGAAATCTAAGAAATGAGTACAACAAAAATTATTTTAAAAACGAATGGCTTCTCTTTGTACAAAAATATAATAAACTGCACATTTGTGACAACATTGCTGAAAAAAGTGGTTGCATAGTAATCTGTATGCAAAAAGTGACTGTGACCCACTGTACATGGGCCTGGCATTTATCTATTAATTGAATAAATAATAATAATAAATATATATTTTATGGAGAACAAAGGAGAGTCTAATAGAGAAGAGCACAGACTGTGTTCCATGCATGCACCAGTCACTCTGCACCTTGCATCTATGTCTAATGATATTTTTTCTCCTGCCAATACTTTGAACTTTGGCAAAAATTGTGCGAGTACAATTCTAAGACAATGGTGCAGGTGTTCATTGCTGAGCCTGGTGTGGTTTTTGGTTTTAAGAATGTTCATTGTGAAGAAGGCTGACTCACAGCAGTATGTGGAACCAAACAGGATGAAAGTGACAGGGTTGAAGATATTTGCATATATTTATGCGATTGGATGATGCACGGATCTTTTCACGAAACTTGTTTGAAAGCCGTCTGAAATTAATGTATTGACTTCGATATTGTTCAGTTTGATGCTGTTCAGCCCGTATTGACCCTTTGCTTTGTCTTTCTGGACATGGACCGCCAATTGAGTATGACTGACTGCTCTAGAGACTGTTGCGCCCCGAAATACTTAAACCAGCCCATCTGGCACCAACATTATTGATATTTGAGATATTTTTTTTCCCCATTCTGATGGTTTATGTGAGAATTAACTGAAGCTCCTGACCCATATCTGCATGATTTTATATATTACACAACTGCCACATGATCACATGATTGGCTGATTAGATAACCACATGAATAAATAGATGTACAAGTGTACCTAATAAAGAACTCAGTGAGTGTATATAGAACTGGATTGCTGAAGACGTCATAACAGTGAAGCCACTGCACCGCCATATTGCTATGCCCAAACATTTCAATGTGCATACTGACTTAATAGAAAATCACTGGGTAAAAATATGCCATTTAAACACATATTTTTATGTCTAAAATGTAACTGTACATCCCTACAAAGCAAACGTCCTACACATATAATTATTTATTTAATGTCTGTAATTGTTTGTAAGATACAAGCAGACATTTTCAGAGATATTTATTCACTTGCATGAGAGCACGCATTCTCTCTCTCCCTCTCTCTATCACAGACACAGAGCGGGCATGCAGAGAATTAGGGAGACAATCAAAGCAACCATTATTATACTGACTAGGTTTAAATGGCAAACGCACACATATTGTATGACATGTATCAATGTATGACTACAGAGAGCACTTCAATATGAAAACAGGTAATTTACAGGCATTTTAAATGATTTAGAAATACAACTTTTTAAGAACTGTCTATAAAGCAAGCAGATATTACAGCTTTTCCTACTTACATTACAACTTGTGGAGAGTTTTGCCATGTCTCTTAATGATTGTTGTTCTGCACTGATAAGCTACACACCAGGTCAAGTACTCTGACATCATGAACGCTTATATCGTCTCCCTCGTAACAAATGTAATCCATGTCGAGCAAATTAAACATTAATCATGATTGGCAATAGAGAGCGAAACCAGAGGTCGGAGACATTGAAAGGGCGGCATTATCAGCTGTCAGTCATTGAGGCTCTATGGCAGTTAGGACACAACAAGATGGCCGCCCAAACACTTCCGGTGGCTTCACCTCATGCAGGAAGTTTACAACGATCCAGTTTTATATCCAGTTTATATTCATATATCAATGAGCTCAGTATGTTTTTAAAAGCCAGTTGCATCTCGGAAATTTTATTGTGAAAGTAATGAATCCTGTTCTAGATTTGTTGCTTCTTCTCTTTAATATATGAAAAATAAAATATAAAAATAGGTCAAAATATATTTAATTTTATTATTTTCTAATTATCTTAGAATATATAGAATATATTTGAAAATTTGACATTATCTGGGCAGCGTTTCCCAAAAGCATTGTAAAGCGAAATTCATGTAGATCATAGACACAATTTTTGCTAATGGTCTCTACGATCAACTTAAGCTTATAGTGCTTTTGGGAAACGCAGCCCTGGGCATTATGTAGATCCATTCATGACAGATATAAGTGCTGGGTCTCTAAATACCCAAATATTTCAGAGTGTTTGGTGAAATTCTCATGCATTTAATGGTTAAAGCAGTTTATTTCAGCAGGGAAATGCCGTGGCATAGTGGTTAATGCACGCGATTCACAGATGTTAAGCCTACATTATGTAGGTGGGAAACACAGGTTTGAATCTGGTCTATCATGTCCTGTTCCCATTCCTCCTTTTTTCTGCCCAAATTGTCCTCTTGATTGTCTCTATCCAATAAGTCAGCCAAAAATCCCCCACCCACTTCCAAAGAAAAACATTTGATTGTTATGCATTGGATTTATACAGGGAGCTATGTAATTAGTCAGCTAAATTAGGAGCTAAAGTGATGTCATCATAAATAATCATTTGTTAGCTAATCCGAGTTTGAAAGGAGCTGCTTTATAGAGATATGGCATTGTGTGGCCACTTCCATCACATTGTGTCTTGCAGTAATGTCCTAAGTCTTGAGGAGTTATAAGCCCCTGTGTACAGGCGTAAATGACTGTCTCTCATCCATGCTGAAACAAATTATGAAAACTCCTCAGACAGGAATATCATTGAGTCGCTTATGTTTAATTTGTGTCTCTGGCAATTGTAAAAGGAAGCAATAGTATATTTGTGAAAATGGTTGCAGTATCTGACATTGTTGCTCATATCAGTTTGATTATTTGGTGCACTTAGAAGTTGAATGTGTAGATTAAACTGTACGCCAGAATGTAAATCTGTAATTCTGTAATTAATTCTGTTTCTCACTGAAAATGTAGTTCATGTTTTCATGAAAAAACAAAACAAAAACAAAACTAACTGGAATTTCATCAGTTATTCTACTTTTTTGTGTCACCATGGATGCAGTAATTTTTCCTGAGTTTTTTTTTCTTTAAAGCAGCTCATTACCCCTTGGAAGTAAGGGTTTTATTGTAAGCACTAACTTCTTTGATGTTAATCACACAGGCTTGATTTTCTTTATTTATTTATTGTTTGTTTGGCATTCTAAAGCACTGCATTCCTTTTTTTAATAATAGATACTATACTAGTTCTTTTTTAAACCTCTCTGTATGTGTCATATCTTTCAAATATTAAACAGAATCCGATGGGTTTCTCCAGCTCCGTGGAATGTAAGTGACATTTATGAAGAGTATTATTTACTATTAGTATTATTATACATTTTTAACAGTGAAGTGTGTAATTTGTTCGGCACTTGTATTGCAAAACTGACACTCATCCTGACATTGGTCGGTCAAGCAGAATGTCCCACCCGAAACTCACTCCATTAGTTGAGTCTGGAGCAGAAGAAATAGAAATAAACCTTGTGTAAATTATCAGCTTTACGCTAAGCTAAAATGCTATTTCTAGCCATTTTAAATGCACATTACCAGGCACAGTCATATTTTTTTATAAACAAAAATCATGGTAGATCATAATTTATTCTTTTCTACTAAGACCTTTGATATTAGGGCAAAAATCATATTCTTGATAATAATTTTTTTATTGTTTTCCTGTAGAAATATATAAAAATCCTTAAAACAAGATCTATTTGATTAATCTTGTTTTAGAAACAACACTGAATAAGATATTTAGGTTTTTCAGAGAATGTATTTTTAACATGTGTATTTTGTCTTACAGTACTGGCAGAGTTTTTATAGTCAAAACAAATGAACAACTCTACCAGTGCTAATGAAGTAATCCAAAGTATTTAGAATACAATACTAGCCTTGAGTAATCTAACGGAATATGTTACAAATGACATTTTACAGCATGTATTCTGTAATCTGTAGTGGAATACATTTCAAAATAACCCTCCCAACCCTGTGTGTGTATATATATATATATATATATATATATATATATATATATATATATATATATATACACACTCTCACACACACACACACACACACATATGTGCCATGAGGCATTTACATGTTTCCATTGGTCATGGTATAAAAATTGGGGGGTTGTATTTGCCTGTTTTGATTATTGGTGGGGTCTCTCCACTTACAAAAATTGTTTCAAACGAAGCCAAAGCAACACTGCTTATCCCATCAGATTAGTGGACTGGAACTGAATGTTGTGTAATTATATGTAATAATAAATAATAATTAATATATTAATTGTTTATGTTTTCACAGGACAGTGAGCAGAAGTGTTCTCCCTCCAACAGTTTTGAATGTGCTGATGAGGTAAACCACATTTCACTTGACTTCAAAACCTAAAACGATTCTTAAAAATCTGATTACAAAAAAATGTAATAAAAAAGCTTGTAATGTTTCAGCAGAATGTGCTAAATCCCAATATGGAGGGTTCCATTGACTCAGTGGGCTCTCAGCAGGCAGACAACAACTCTGCCAGACATTCATCTGTGACTTCAGTCAGTGTTTCAGCTGCCACAGTGACACTGGTCTTTGCACTGGCCAGTCAAGTTCTGTAAACACAGCCTGACTCCACAACACCAGGAATTATCTGATGGAATCTTCTGACCTCAATCAAAGAACTTCTAAAAAGTGACATTGATCTCTCTCTCGCTCTATTAGTGTGTGTGTATGTGTGTATCATACGCCATCTTTAAAAACAAGTCAAAACAACAAATCCATTGATGGAGTTTCCAAAAAAAATGCTTATAGCACCAGTGCCCCATCAAAGAGAGACCAAGGGAGCCACCAGTAGTTTGGAACTGATGTGGAAGTTGTGAAGCAGACAGTTGAACAATGAGAACTTCTATAAAGTGAAAGACAAAAAGAGAGCTTCTATAAACTCAGTGGAATTCTTCTCTTGCAAGGAAGTAACCATGTGCTCTAAAGCGATGTCTGACAGTTGATTGAGAGCATGTTTCAAAATGCAGCCATGCATTGCAGCAAAGACAGACAATCTTTTGATTGCTTTCAGTGACCCATTGATAAACTCTCTGTATATTTACCATGAGATCAGATATAGAATATATATTTAAAGGGTTTGTTCACCTTAACATGAAAATTCTGTCATCATTTACTCACCCTTATGTTGTTCCAAACCCATATAACTTTATCTCTTCTGTGGAATACAGACATACATTCTGTGGTCACTCTTTTCCATGTAGTTACAATGAATGGGAACAAAAGCATGCAAATGTCAATAATGATGCCCAAGATTTATTCCAGTATCATAAAAGTGGTCATTCGACTTGGATAAAGCTATATTCCAAGTCTTCCAAGTCATACGATAGCTTTGTATGTGGAACAGACAAAATTTAAGTCATTATTTATTGATAATCATAACCATGGCGATTGTATCATTGAGTTAGTGAGTTAAACTTGAGAACTGGATCAATAGTGAACAAATAATTCTGATAATTTTTATAAACTGAATCAAGCAATTTGTTGAAAGGATCACCGAACATTTGACAGATCAGACATTGTTACTTCTCTCAAGAATGTACAAAAGAGAGTTATGGTGGATGTCATATGGCGGAGTTATGGCGAAGTTTTTCGTAAACAATGACGTTAAATTTGGTCTGTTCTTTACACTATGCTATCAAAAGGCTTATGAAGATGTATATTTATAATGCAGGAGTCATATGGACTACTTTTATGACACTTTTATGATGCTTTTGCATCCTTTTTTAAGTTTGAAATCTCTAGTCCCCATTCTCTGTAATTGCATGGGGAAAAAAACACCCAGTACATTTTCCAGAAATGTTCCTTTTGTGTTCCACAAAAAGAAAGTCATATGCAGTTGGCATAGACATGAAAATGAGGGACACGAGTGACATATTTTCGATTTTGGGTGAACAAGTCCTTAAAAAAAAAAAAGAAGAATTCTTCACTTTTCCTCTGTGCACATCAATTCAATAGTGCCCACTGCATTGGTTATTACAAATGATTTCATGTAAATGTTTCTTTTGGTTGAAAAATAAAAAAAAAAATAGATCACATAGATTATGTGAACTTTATAATTTTTAGAAATAATTTCTGTCCAACAAGGATTTATCCACAACTGTTTTTAAAATGTGTATAATGATGTTTGTAAGTATATGAGATTCCTTGAGAAAATATTGAGCTTTTTCCTGTTTTATCTCTGAAGAACCGAGCATGTGCTGGAAAGCATGGAATTAGAACAAAAAGGGGAGTGACATGCGAAACGTATCGCCATGGAGAGCAGTTAGTGCCCATGATGTTTGTCTTAGGCTGTTATTATGTGTAATTATTTCTTTCTTGCAAAAAGACTTGGATTATAGTCAAAGAAAAGTGTTCCAGGGAGAACAGAACAAAAGATCCATTTGAAAAGAGGGTCAATTGTTGATGTATTTTATAGTGTGCAATCTATCGTGTGGCCTTACTTTTTTGTCTCTGCTCTGTTGCTCCCTCTTATGTAATGGTCTGAGACCATACCACTTGCTGAGTGCCACCAAGACTGACTGAGATGATTTCAGACGTTCAAATATAGCAGCTCCTATTACTCAAAAATGTCTTGGTTCATTTGTGATGCTTTAAAATGAAGCAAGACTGAGGCTCAAGAATGTGTCAGAAATATTTGCCTAAATCCTAATAAAAAACATCCTAGTTATCTTTAAGAGTCAAGACTTTTACAGCATTTTTGTCTGAATTAGGCCTATAAACTGTCTGAAATAACTATCTTGAAGTAAGATTAAGGCTTTGTTTAGCCTAAAATGACATACACTCACTGAGCACTTTATTAAGAACTCCTGTACACCTCCTTACTCATGTGATTATCTAATCAGCCAATCGTGTGGCAGAAGTGTAATATACAATCATTCAGATACAGGTCAGAAGCATCAGTTAATGTTCACATCAACCATCAGAATGGGGAAAAAATGTGATCTCAGTGATTTTGATCGTGGCATGATTGTTGGTGCCAGATGGGCTGGTTTGAGTATTTCTGTAACGGCTGATCTCCTGGGATTTTCACGCACAAAAGTCTCTAGAATTTACTCAGAATGGTGCCAAAAACAAAACACAACAACAGCTCAGATAACTCTGTAAAATTGTAGTGAGCAGAATAGCGTCTCAGAATGCACAACATGTTGAACCTTGAGGCAGATGGTCTACAACAGCAGAAGACCACATCGGGCACTTTAGTAGGGTCATAGTGTTTCTAATAAAGTGCTCAGTGAGTGTATTTAAATGTATTACTCATCACAATTTAACAACAAATGAAATGGGTTAAATGTGAGTTTTTTTCTCATTCTCTTGTTATAGTACAAACAAATGATCAACAGTCAGATTGACTGCATTTTAATGATTGGACTGAAAAATAAAAGCAAATTGTTTGAGAAAATAAAAAAATCACATTCTAAATCAGAATTATGGTCTTTATTTCCAGTAAAATATCTAAGTAACCTTAAGACAAGATTAATTTTCTTTAGAAGCAAAAAAAAATTTTAAGCATTAACCTCATTAAAGCTTATTAGATTTATACTTAAAAGAAAAAAAGTATATTTGCCAATGGGGTAAGGAAAATAAAAGTAAAGAGATGGTTCACCTCAAAATGCAAATTCTCACATCATTCACTCACTCTCATGCTGTTCCAACTTGCATGACTTTCTTCTGCAGAACACAAAAGGATAAATTTATTTAGCAGTGGATAGTGGCTCAATTTAAATCTTAAAAAGCAGCTAAAATTATCATAAAAGTTTAATTCAAGTCATTTTCAGTGAAATTTTCCATTGCACATTCATCAGTGCTAATCTAGTTCACAGTGAACTTGCATTGTTTTTAGCATCAAACAACACACATTCTAGCACGAGGGAGAGAAAATTCTGCCACAAATATATATATATATATATATATATATATATTATATCATTATATTTATTTTTATGTACTGTTCCTTTAATTCAAAATATATTATCTGCAGTTAGTAAACAGGCCTTAAAATATTGTATAGTCTGGCTTTTCATGTAAATGGTTTAGTTTTAAGGATGCTTTAATATTTTTATTGGAAAAAAAGACAAAATCCCGATCCTGATTTTTTTTCATGAAGTGCAATGCTGTGTAAAACCCCGTATACCTCAAAATACAATAGTAAACTCCTGTAAAAAGCACTTATTTCTCCCAGAAATTGTTCAAGTTTTAATGATAATTCTTTGCAGTTACTGAATATGGATGGAATCAACACACAAACACATGGGCGTGTTGTCGCTGCAAGATGTTTGCTGTCACAGTGCCTGCCAGCTGTAGCAATTCAGCTGCTTGTATTATTTTATGATGCCTCGGCTTATCAGCTGGCTGCTGAGTTTCACGGGTTTGTTTCTCGAAGATCATTACTTCATATTAACAGACTTATTTGTCATTTAGCTCACGCCTTTTCCTAAAGTGATTAGGACACAAAAATACACTTTGCAAGTACACAAACATCTGTGTAAATGCTTGGCCTGCATGCTTTGCAAGAGTGAAGATGAAGATTTACAATCATTACAGACTTACATTTCAATCTGTTCCTCATATAAAGGTAACATATGGCCTAAGAAGACTTGGTTTATCGTGCACAAGTCATACCACTTTTGTTGTGTTTTTTTGTACTTATAAAGCTTTACGGTCCCAGTCTCCATTAATTGGCATTATAAGTAAATTAGTAGCCAGGATATTCTTAATAAATGTACTTTTTCACAAATTCACAAATTGTCACACAAAAAATTATGAAGGTGAGTAAATTATGACAGAATATTAATTTAGCACGAACAATCTATATGCTGCTGTGTATTTTTAGCTAATTCCTGTTTGCCATATTGATATCCATCTGCTCCTCTTCCCTCCATCATTCAGCCAATCACGTGTCTATCTAACTTCTCTTACTTATCTGAAAACATGACTGCTAATTAATATATTCTATAGGTCACATCTGCTGTTCAACTACAAGGGCAGATCAGAAATAGATCCATATGGCAGTAAAACTCAATCTTCACAATATGTTTTGGTATCAAACCTAAACCTTTCTAAACAGACCAGCTTAGAACAGCATGAATTCAGAACAACATGAGAGTGTGTACAAATTTTCATTTTTGGGAGAACTATACCTTTAACATTGATTCATGCTGTCTTACTAAATGAGTTCTTAGTTTATTTGCTCAACCTTGTGCAAATGTAATAGTCCAATGAGCTCCAAGGAAAACACATAAAAAGTAAATAGTAAAAAGTGAATGTATGTGCATGAAAAATGAAAACCCATAAAGCTTCTCAGCAAATCTTCCTTACTACATTTGTAATCACACAGTCATATTCAGGTATGTGTGCACTCATCCACATAGTCTCCATTCAGCCACAAGGACTGCCCGGTGTGCCCGCTGCCCTCTGGGAGCTCTTCATACCTGCTGATTAACATGCTGCTAAGATTTGCATTGTACAGCATAATAAAGTGGCAAATAGAGCTAATGTAAAAGAATAACAAGCAAATGTCCAACAATAACTCAGGGATGTTAATGCAAGATCTCACATTATTAATATGCATCAAGGAATAATTTATCAGTGTAGAGGGTATTAAGCCCATTGGTCATACATCGACATGTAGCCTGCTAGCTAGCTACTTGCCAGCCATAATGGCATATTCCTTTTTTTAAAAACAATCACTTTATCATTAAAATCAAATCTTAAAGGGTCCACCAAAATAAATGACATTTTCATCAATTACTGGGCCTCTTGTTTTTTCAACCCAGTAGTAGCCTAATATTTTATTTTTTCTTGACATACAAAGGGAGATATTAAGTAGAATGTCCAAACAACTCTCTTCAATACAACAAAAGTGGATAGTGATTTCAAATGCCAACCTAAAAAAAATAAAAATAAAAGAAGCACCACAACATGCATTATGCATTCTATTTATTTTAATGCTGCACTGTTAAAAACATTTTATAAATAAATAAATAATCTGTTAAATTTACGGTAAAATACTGGTAGCTGTTGTTGTATCACAGTAGTAATTACAATAGGCCACATGATGACTCATGTTCATCAAGAGTGGCCCTTCCAGGAGCTATAACCAATACACATTTTGAGACAGTGCGCTGTCACTCACACTTACACAAAACACCGTCAGGGTAACACATGTTACGATAAAATTATTTCATAAACATTTATTAAACTACATAAAATATAACATAGAACACCTCAATGTACATAACTGATATTAAAAATAATAATAAAAAAAACTATAATAAATTATTCCCATAATAGTCAGATTATTGATTTACACAGTCATTTTAACAATGGTTTGAAATGGTTCTCTTATCTTAAAGATAGGACATTCTCAGTTGAACTAGAGGACTTTTCATCCTGCCCGGCTCCCATTACCTGTGGGGTTCCCCAAGGCTCTATTTTGGGCCCAGTCTTATTTTCTTTATACATGCTGCCTTTGGCCCAAATCTGTCAAAAGTATAATATCTCTTATCACTGTTATGCTGACGATACCCAGCTTTATCTTCCTTTAAAGCCTGGGGACAATTTTGCTTTAGATTCTTTTATCTGCTGTATAAATAACATCAAAAAATGGATGGCAATTATTTTTCTTCACCTAAATTAATCAAAAACTGAAGTGATGGTGCTTGGTTCACCTGGCTCTACCAAACACATGACTAATGATTTAGTTACCTTTGCTTTTAAATTACTTGACAAAGTTAAGAATCTTGGAGTAATTCTTGACCTTGATCTAAAGTTTGATAGACACATCAATTCTGTGGTCAGAGGTTCTTTCATTTAAGGAACATTGCGAAATTGAAACCCTGTTTATCTTTTAAGGACATGGAAGTTGTAATACATGCTTTTATTAGATTACTGCAATTCATTGCTCTGCGGCATTTCTCAAACTTCACTGTCACGTCTGCAGTTAGTCCCGAATGCTGCTGCAAGATTGTTGACTGGGACAAAAAAACACAACAATATATCCCCAGTGTTAGCATCTCTTCATTGGCTTCCAGTCAAATTTAGGATTCAATTCAATTTAAGATTTTATTATTTACTTTTAAGGGTTTACATGACATGGCTCCTCCCTATATTACGGATCTTCTTCAGCAACACATGCCTTCTAGACTACTAAGGTCTTCGCAGAGTTTATTTTTAACGATCCCCAAGTCCCGTCTTAAGTCAAAGGGAGATTGGGCCTTCTCAGTGACGGCACCACGGCTGTGGAATAGCCTTCCACTACATATCAGGTCTTGTACATCAGTTGATGTTTTTAAATCTTATTTGAAGTCTCACATAATTAATATTTAATATTTTCTATATTATTTATTTATATTATTTTTTATGATATAATGTGAAGCACTTTGGTCAAAATGTGTTGTTTTAAATGTGCTATAGAAATAAAATTGATTGATTGATTGATTGGATGGTTTACCTTAAAAGAGCATGTATTACTTTGTTAAACATAATATAAATTTTTACCATTAATTTTATGGTACAATTACACTTTTTACATCTAAAAAAACATTTTGTACAATATTTTACTGTAACATTGTGTAAGATTGTATAGAATTATTGAAACAACATATATCTGGATCTGGATCATATATCTTTCAGTTTGGAATGTTTCAATGTTGTAAATCTCTGGCCTTCACAAGAACCCCCACACCAGGCTGTTCTTTGTAAGGTTACAAGGACCGTCAGATTGGCACAACTCTAAGACATTTCATCTTAATCTAGCCTTGCTAGATAATGCTGAAAATCACTTTGAACTGTGATAACATTTGTACCTGACAAATTCATGATTATAGACTGATGGAACTCTTTAAAATGTGTGTAGCGATGTGCAATCACCTATAATTGATAAATATAATCTTTAATTTTGTATGCTTTATCTTAATTTAATAAGAATGGTAACTATAAGGTTTAACTTGATAAAATGCAATGATGTGTAAAACCAATATGATTTTGTAACCAGAGATGTTCATGTTTTGTGACCTACACGTACATTGTGTATGTACACACAAATGTACTGTACACAATGCTGTGCATCTTCACTGTTTGAAACTTACTCAGTCAAGGAATATACAACATAACCAGAAAACACTTCTGTGAAAAAGATTCCGAATTTTCCTCTTGTCATACAAAAAATGAGAAAAATTAAATTATGGATATATCAACTTAGTGTAGAGTTCAACTCATGTCTCTCTGCTTGCATTCAACCTCTCTGTGAACTTCAGAGTGTCCCTTAGGGAGAGATATGCACAATTTTGTTGACTGGCAGTCTTTTTATACCACTGACCTCAACAAGAAAAAAAAAAAAAAAGAATCTTGCCTAAGGCTGTCTTGAAAGTCTGCTACCCAGAAACTTGTTGGTAAACTGAAACTGAAATAGAAAAATAAAAAAAACGACTATGATTAACTTATTAATGGATTTATTTAATTAATTAAATGAACTTATTTGTTTTCAGTTTTACTATTCAAAATGCTGAAAATATATGGATTTATATTATGGAATAAAGTTACGTTAAGTCTGCTTAAATATCTTTTTGACAAATTAAATTATTTCTGTAACACAGCTTCACTCTGTAGTCAGGGTAAACTCAAATTTGCCTCATACTGCTAAGTAATAAGAACGCAAGGATTATAGTAGTCTAATCCATGCAACGGCACAATCTTGAAAACCTGAGAGAGTTCAGACAGACAAATGGGGCTGAAATAGAGAATACAGTATACATACTTAGGCCAAGATGTGGTGTCAACTACTGTCAGATCTTGGACCGTGTTGACAAGATGTTCAGAGTAAAATTAAAGGGATAGTTCACTCCAAAATGTAATTTCTCTCATCATTTACTCACCCTCATGTCATCCCAGATGTGTATGACTTACTTTCTTCTGCTTAACACAAGCCAAGATTTGTAGAAGAATATTCAGCTCTATAGGTCCATGCAATACAAGTGAATGGGTACACAAATTTCGGAGCCAAAAAGCACATAAAGTAATCCATAAGACTCTCATTTTCAAATTATTCTTCTTTTATTTTTTGTGATATGCATTCTTTGTGCACATCACCATTTCCTGGGCAGGGAGGAGAATTTAGAGTAAAAAATAACTTAAATATTGATAATCAAAACAATGTAAAATCTGACTTTGTTAGTTGATCAATGATTAAAAGATAGTACACTTTATACATATTAAGTGTGCTGTATATATATATATATATATATATATATATATATATATATATATATATATATATATATATATATATATATGTATATACACTCACCTAAAGGATTATTAGGAACACCTGTTCAATTTCTCATTAATGCAATTATCTAATCAACCAATCACATGGCAGTTGCTTCAATGCATTTAGGGGTGTGGTCCTGGTCAAGACAATCTCCTGAACTCCAAACTGAATGTCAGAATGGGAAAGAAAGGTGATTTAAGCAATTTTGAGCGTGGCATGGTTGTTGGTGCCAGACGGGCCGGTCTGAGTATTTCACAATCTGCTCAGTTACTGGGATTTTCACGCACAACCATTTCTAGGGTTTACAAAGAATGGTGTGAAAAGGGAAAAACATCCAGTATGCGGCAGTCCTGTGGGCGAAAATGCCTTGTTGATGCTAGAGGTCAGAGGAGAATGGGCCGACTGATTCAAGCTGATAGAAGAGCAACTTTGACTGAAATAACCACTCGTTACAACCGAGGTATGCAGCAAAGCATTTGTGAAGCCACAACATGCACAACCTTGAGGCGGATGGGCTACAACAGCAGAAGACCCCACCGGGTACCACTCATCTCCACTACAAATAGGAAAAAGAGGCTACAATTTGCAAGAGCTCACCAAAATTGGACAGTTGAAGACTGGAAAAATGTTGCCTGGTCTGATGAGTCTCGATTTCTGTTGAGACATTCAGATGGTAGTCAGAATTTGGCGTAAACAGAATGAGAACATGGATCCATCATGCCTTGTTACCACTGTGCAGGCTGCTGGTGGTGGTGTAATGGTGTGGGGGATGTTTTCTTGGCACACTTTAGGCCCCTTAGTGCCAACTGGGCATTGTTTAAATGCCACAGCCTACCTGAGCATTGTTTCTGACCATGTCCATCCCTTTATGGCCACCATTTACCCATCCTCTGATGGCTACTTCCAGCAGGATAATGCACCATGTCACAAAGCTCGAATCATTTCAAATTGGTTTCTTGAACATGACAATGAGTTCACTGTACTAAAATGACCCCCCACAGTCACCAGATCTCAACCCAATAGAGCATCTTTGGGATGTGGTGGAACGGGAGCTTCGTGCCCTGGATGTGCATCCCACAAATCTCCATCAACTGCAAGATGCTATCCTATCAATATGGGCCAACATTTCTAAAGAATGCTTTCAGCACCTTGTTGAATCAATGCCACGTAGAATTAAGGCAGTTCTGAAGGCGAAAGGGGGTCAAACACAGTATTAGTATGGTGTTCCTAATAATCCTTTAGGTGAGTGTATATATATATTAACAAGACAGTTAAGCACTGTTCCAAAACCTAGGCTGTGTTTCGTTTGGAAGGATGCGTCCTCCACAGGTCGCATATGTTGGCCGCATACGTCATTGAGGTCTTGTTTCAGAAAAGCGAGTAGAACACTTCTAATGCAGCCTTCGAATGTGACCTTCTTTCATGGGAGGATGCATGAGGTGTATCATTCGTGGGCACTCACAACCCACAATTCTTTGCTTCAACAGAAATGTCTAAAAAATTATGCCAATTTGCCCGTAAATATGATGTTCAAATGCAAGGAATATTAATTCCCAAGTTGAAGTACCTCAGTAGATGTATATAATATGTATAATTATATGAATATATAATTAAAATAAAGTATTAGACTAAAAGTACACCTCTTTTCTCTTTACATCATTATAACTCTCCTAAAATGTACCATTTATACATTCCCTTCTAAAGGGATTTTGTTCCATTCTCTCTCAAAGTGCTCGCGCTTGTTAAAGAGTTGCGTGCTGTCATAGCAACCATGTTACATTCCATTTCTGTTTGTCCTACAAAGGCCATCTCGTTTAAATGAGGCTTGTTTAAAGGAGGACAATCGGTATACTGCAGCTTTCAAAGGACGCGTCCTACCTAGCATGCAGCCTTCCAAACGAGACACAGCCTCAGTAAGCTGATTACAAAAAAGGCAGCATTTTAAGGTATGAGACATACACTCCCAAAAAGGGCAGTTCCAAAAGGTAGGCATTTCAAATATGCTACTGTACCTTCTAAGGAACCTTGTTTTGATCAAATTCTATAGGAAGCATGGCATGTGCCCTTCAAGGATATGGAAATTCCAGAATTTATTGCAACAAGCAATCCAAGATGGCGGAAGAGACAAGGACGAGAAATGTCAAATACAGTTTGTACAGTATATAATTAATTCAACATCGAAATATATTGATAAAAAAAGCTATTTTAAATAATATCTCATTTAAAATTGACTAATGCAAAACGTGTGTGCTGTTTTTCAAGCTTAGAGTATTGTGTCCTTAGCATAGCAATATGTTAATCCCAAACTCTGTTGAAATCAATTTGCATGGTTTCCTGTGAGGAGTGTTTTTTGTGTGGCGCATGTTTTTGTCTATGTAGAGTGTTTCAAACCAGAGATTCTTTTATTTAGTTAAATAACAACCAGCATGTCTCTATCATAGGAGAGAGCATGGTGGTCAATTTATTAAGCTTTGGGAAGCATCATGTCTCCTCGCCAGTGTACTGCCCATTGAAAATCTATGAGACCTCTATGGTATGCTATTTTATGCTAACCTTGTAGGCTCCCCTGGTAGAATGGCTCTGGTTCACTTATGCGGTTCTATGACGATTAGGATGTTGTCTAAGAAGGCAACTGCCTACCCTGCTGACAAAATCTAGCCTAAACCAGCCTAGGTTTGCTGGTCTTAGCAGGTTTAAGATGGTCTAGTTGGTCTCCCAGCTTGGCTACACTCTAAAATCAACCAAGACCAGCAAACCCGCTTAGGCATGTAGAGTAGGCAGTAAGACATCTCACTGGGATTTGGTACAGAGCTTTTGTCTGGCTTTTGGTTGAAATTGCAGCATATTTAAATGAAAGCACCACATCTAAATAGCTGCGAACATTTTTGTCACCATTAAAATGGAGTCCCTGTGTGCTGAATTCGTAAACACAATTATATTAGGTCCTCTGATATGAGGACATGAAACACGAGGAAGAACACAATAGGCTAGAAATTACCCAGCTCAGTAGGTAGATGGGCTTTTGACAGAAATATTGAGCCCTAGCAGTCTTAAACAGGTGCAGCAAAACAGAAGCAGGGTGCAAAAATGCAAATTCAGAAAATCAAATCAACAGCTGTCAGGGTGTCCCCAAGGAAGGACAGCATACACAAACACAGAGAGCAAATATTATCAGAGCAGGTGAGTGGGAAAAAACATAAAAATAATCCTGCTTAAAAGAGATATGCACATTGCACTGACAGGTCAGTGAGAGCTCTTTTCTGGTAGTGCACTGGGCAACCAAAGGTCCCTTAAGGGATGACAGCAATAATTATCATCATGGCAAGGCACCGTTGCACCAATGGTGAAGATTGATATGTCAAGAAATATCTCGCCTTAAAGTGGTTCTCAACTTTCGAGCTGTGCAAAACGGCTTAGTGGCGGCAACTTTACAGCAATCTTTGCATGGAAAGTGTCGACTCAAAGATTTTAAAAGGCATTGAATGTTTGATTTTGATTCACCCACTTTATTCAGATCCTCGTTCAAAGGATAAAAAAAGAATACATGTGAATATGGATCCCAGCAGAGTGGGAATGTTTAAAACACAATCCAAGCCTACATTTTTTTTACCCTTATGATGCATATTCATAAACGGTCTTAACATCGGTCTTGAGCTCTGATTGGTTATTCAGATCACACGTTAGCGACTGTGATTAAAGCTGTTCTGATTCTCAGTCTACCTATGCTGTTACTTTTAAATAAACTTTTTCTGCATTTAGATAGACGTTAAAATGTACAATATGGACTTACCGACAGCATCTAAAAATTAAACATTTTTATTTGCATAGTTTTTAAAACAATAAATAAAATTTTTTTATTGTTTTATAGATATTTTAGATCTCTGAAACCTGACTCTAAACCGCACCACTTCTCAGCAAGGATTGAAGATCATTAAATAAAGACTTAAAGGGGTCATGAAATGCTCTTTTTTATAGTTTCATTATCTTCCCTGAGGTCCACTGATAATGTTATTAAATCTTATTTTTTTACCAAAAGAGTCATCATTTTGTAATATATGATAATTTTCCACCCTGCATCTGACCATCTTTCTGAAAAGCTTGATTGTTGCCTCAGCTCCTCCTTTAAACTTTAGTGTAATTGCCCTCCATTCTGATTGGCTAACAGTGTGCAGTCCCTCAAATTCAGCCATTTTTTAAACTCAAGTGGAAGAGAATAAAGCCTCAAAACATTAGAAAGGTACATTTCATGGTTCATACTTAACACACATCCAACACATTGCATCTGAATATTTTACACTATTCAACTCAAGCACAACTGTTAACACTCACACTCCGTCAACACCAGAGCGCCCGTTGCGGCGCGTCACTCCAACAGTAAACAAACAGGTGTTCTGTTTGTGCTGGCCCTTCTACTGACAACTGTCCTTCCCTCTGTCTCTGTTTACAGGCTGTTTACAAGTGAGCAACAGTGGGCGGCACCATGTGTGCGATGATTTTAAAATAGGCATTGATGTTGTTGCTGTAGAGGCCGTCTTAAATAAATGTGTACCCCCAATGATGTATCTAAGTTGCGGAAGTAGAGAATGGGGTGTTTTGGCAGCTTGGTTTCAATAAATGCTTTTATTGCATTGGGGATTAAGTTTTGAGTTCTGGAATTTACAGTATGTTTTTATAGTAGAATGGCCTCATATATGTCAAAATATCAAGGAAAAATGTATTCCTCATAACATGACCCCTTTAAAATTATGATCTGTTCCTCACACAAATCTATCATATACTGACATTTTTTTTTTTTTTTCATTAGTATTTTTGTCTGTTTTCCATTAAAAATTTAAATCAAAATATTCTGAAAACAGATATATTTTCTTATTAAAATGGCATAAGATATTGGGCCCTATTTGAAGAGTGCTAGCGCTAAGCACAGCACTATTGTAATGGATGGTTGCTGAGATGAGACAGGAGACGTAGGATCTATTTGCAGGCTTTAATAAAAATTATGACAGTGAAACAACAAACAGGAACTAACAAAGGAATGCAAAAACTAAAGGGTATTTATATAAACAAAAGCTAATGTGGGAATGGAAAACAGGTGAGAACTATAAGGAGCAGATTGCAGTGATGATGGCAGTTCATACTGGTAACGTAGTCTGGGGGAAACATTTCAAAATAAGAGTCCTAGGAAACACGAGGGAGACAGAATTATCAGCGGGAGAGTGAGATAAAGGGTGGCCATAGACGGCAGTTAGGGAGAGAGATGCGCATGTGGCTGAGCTGCATGTGTATGTGTTTGTTTGTTTTATGCTGAGTTATACATAAAATTTTATGTTGACTGTTCAGCCATTTCCCACCTCCTCCTTGCCCACTTTTACCTGTTACACACTTCAAACGAAATTAAGATATAATCTAAATAATTTTACTCTCTCCATCTCCTGACTTAAAAATCACTCTACAACAACATGGAAAATACTAATACAAATTAAAATAAATACAACTGAAAATATATCATAATAATTATTGAAAAATAAACCATGACCTACAGATATTTTATCACAAATCAAATAAATTTTAGATTCGTATAATGGCTACAACTATGATTGTGAGGGACATAATTTGATTTTCCATTCTATTTTCATCGTTTGGACATTACATTTATTACCACCTGCTGGTGGAATCTCCAAATTGCAAATGCAGGAAATTAGTTTAGACTTTGCATTGGAAACGGACCTGCTTTTGATACTTCATAGCACAATGGCCTATTCCTCAGGAAAATAGCAAATTTTGCTTTGCGCCACTTCATTACCATACAATACACCCCCAGTTTGCATGCACACACACCCACAGATAGCGCAAACACTCCCACCCACGCCCATTTGCACTTTGCGCTGGCATGAAAATTACATTTAGATTTACCACAAAAATTGGATATGGCAAAGCAGCGCTTTGAACGCTCATGAAAATAGAACCTATTAAGTCTTGTTTTCAGACAAATCTGACAAAATGTATTCAACTTTATTCTTAAAACAAAAAAATCTGCCAATGGGGTAAGAAAAACAGGCTTGTTTTCCCTTTGAAATAAGTGTATTTTTCTAACCCCATTGACAAATATTTTTTTCTTATTTTCAGCATAAACCTTTTTACGGTTCTAATTTAAGTTGGATTTCTCTTCAAACAAGGCAAGAACACATCTTTTGCCATTTTGCTTGTCAAGTAAATGTATTTTGTTTTTAAGAATGTTTAGATATTTTTACTGGAAAAACATACGAATTAAGAACAAATTTTTTTGCAGTGTATGACTTCTGAAGATTTTGATTGTAGCGCACAAATTAATGGATTTTAAGATTTTAGAGATTTGTCTTGGTTAAAGACTAAACTTGTTTAAAGACTACATTTTATATTTATATATTACCATCATCCCATTCCAAATCCATATGAATTTCTAAAGGAGCCATTTTGAAGAATGTACCGAACGGCTCAATCTCGTGAAAGTAGAACGGCTAAAATTGCTTACAGCACCTTTAAGCAAATGTCTCAACTGCATTAAATAAACATACTGGCGTTGAACACTTACTTAATCTCATTGATTATAAATACAATAAAATCAACCAATTAATTCCATAAATTTAAAAGTCATGGATTCAGTAAGATTTGTAAACATCTGTACAGCTTTAAATTTGTTAATACGTAAATTGTTTTACATTTTAGATGGTGTCATTACGTCAATATTGAACATTCCTGTTTCTATGCAAGCATATGTTATTGTTTGTCACACTTTATGTAAGAATACATACAATTTCTCATGAGAGCATGTTGAAATCCCACACACAAAATGGGGCTACAACTGCTTAGTGAACTCACCCCAGATTATTCTCAATACCAGAGCTCCTCTTGTCCTGTAATATGTTCAAAGAAGAGCGCTCATTTGTATTCTGTCAATGGCATGCCTGTGATCGTGGAGGATGACTTTGTAAAGCCAATTAATGGCTTAGTATTTGTATTTGATCAGAGCTTAACCATCATTCATCACTCCTATACTGCTCTCATAACCCTTCCGTTAATTAGTTTTCATTAATGTGAGCAGTCAGGGTACTGCTCAACCCCAAGGGCTTAAGCATTTAGAGAAATTAGCAGCCATGAATCTGAATGATGCTGAGCCCAGATGAATAATTGACCACAAATGCGTAAGGACAAGATCATTTTGGCCTGGATCATCCTGCAGAAGAATGGTTTTGTCATGCCAACTCTGAAGCCTGGTCAAAATTACATTGTTTGATGAAAAGGAAGTGGAGTTCAAGGATGCCTCCAATGTTGGCTTCTAGGAATCATTGAACGTTTACGTGCTATTATAGGTGGCATTAGTGAACTCACCCCAGATTATTCTCAATACCAGAGCTCTTCTTGTCCTGTAATATGTTCAAAGAAGAGTGCTCAATTTGTATTCTGTAAATGGCATGCCTGTGATCGTGGAGGATGACTTTGTAAAGCCAATTAATGGCTGAGTATTTGATCCAACACATTCTCACACCCAACTCGTCACATATTGACGGTTTTGACAGGACCCCTTGGCGTCACATTTTAACGCCCTGGGTATACCTTTGGCGTCATTTTTCGACGCGTTGGGTAGTCTTAACCAAAACGGCATTCAAAGGTGAGTTTAACAACGCTCCACAGCGTGTGCAAGTAAGCAGTTTAAGCGTTTTCTTAGAGAGCATGCTGGATAACGTATTTTTATCGGAGGTTTGTTGATGTTAATAAATATATATAATATGCTACGATTGTGTTCAATTAATCAAAGTTTTTTATATTTTATTTTTAAAATTTTGTTCAATTAATCAAAGTTTTTTTTTATTTTTATTTTTTAAATCCTCTATAGAAATCTATCGGTCTACCCAACGCGTCGAAAAATGACGCCAAAGGTATACCCAAAGCGTTAAAATGTGACGCCAAGGGGTCCTGTCAAAACCGTCAATATGTGACGAGTTGAGTGTGAGAATGTGTTGTTTGATCAGATCGATTTGATTCCAGCGATTTTTGTGATTTCAATAATATCAAATTAACTGCACAATTGTGCAGAATTAGCTGCAAAAATGAAAGAGTATTTTGATGAGGCTTGCTTCTTTTTCACAAATTTGTTAAATTTTATTAACTGATAAGTTCAGTGACCCCTTCTGGAAATGTCAATAGGTGGCGACAAATGATGGTCTTAAGTACTATGAGCGAGTCATTGAATAATTTTTAGTCGTTGATGACTGAAATCTACCGAGACTTCATAGTGTTTAAGCATTAAAAGAATAAAGCGGATCTATAGTTTTCCTTCAGCTTGAGTAGGATTTTTTTATCCAAATAGACAACAATAATAGTCTGTAAAACAGATCAAGTTCATTGGCAAGGAAGAGGCGAGAAACCGGCTTGACATATAAAATAATAGGTTTAATGTGGAACTCAAAATACAAACACATAAGACAACGGACATGTCCGTGAACGATCTCTCTCTCTCGCACGTCGTAGGCAATTGGCCTTTAACCCTTTCGGAGGCTTGATTAGCCTAATACGGGACCGGGCATGTTGAGTCACGACCCGGCCCCGCCCTCCACCGTGCCACATTCCTCCCCCGTTCTTTCAGGCTTGGGACCCCCGGCCTGACGTACATCCCCTGGGGCAGGTCATCCCCATCAACCTGGACGAGGGAGGGGGCAAGGGGATGGAAACAACAATAATTAAAAATGGGGGGGGGGGGGGGGGGGGGGGGGGGGGGGGGGGTCCTACCTGCACTGGGCATTACCTCCCCTCCCACAAACACCATAATTTAAAAAAGAGGGAAAAGGCCAACACAGAGCGGCAGTGAGAGAGAGAGGAGAGAGAGAAAAAAAAAAAACTTACTCGCTGGTTCTCTGATACGCAGTAGCTCGTTCCTCAGCCACTTCTCCACCCTCTACAGGACGTCAGCCGCGCCTCTCCGGGCAGATCGGAGGCAGTCCTCAGCCCCTGGTGGACAGAACACCCCGCCGTGTTCCCGGGGAGTCGAAGGGGCCTCCCCTCGCCCCTGGCAGTGGTTCTCCCGCTCCAGGTGGTCGGCGGCGAGCCCTCCCCCGCATGCGGTCGGCGGTCTCCAAACCCGCAACGTTCCAGTGGCTAGTAGGGGACTCCCCCGCCCCTGGCAGCGGCCCTAACCGCTCCAGGCGGTCTGCCAGGAGCCCCTCCTCCCCTCGCGGTCGGCGGCCGTTCCTCCACGTCCAGGCCGCTGGGCTCCTCCGTCCCCCGGCAGATGGCCGCGGCTGCTCCGCTGGGCAGTGGCGAGAACTCCGCTAAGGCATATCCCTCTTCCTTCCCGGGTTTTGGCACCAATGTAAAACAGATCAAGTTCACGGGCAAGGAAGAGGCGAGAAACCGGCTTGACATATAAAATAATAGGTTTAATGAGGAACTCAAAATACAAACACATAAGACAACGGACATGTCCGTGAACGATCTCTCTCTCTTGCACGTCGTCCGCAATCGGCCTTTAACCCTCTCGGAGGCTTGATTAGCCTAATACGGGACCGGGCGTGTTGAGTCACGACCCGGCCCCGCCCTCCACCATGCCACATAGTCTAATAATATTAATGAGTTTCAATAATATGTCACGGAGGGGCGATTTTACAAGTTTTCCATGCAAGAAAGCGGGAAGTATACACAATAAAATTTGAAAACATATATTTGGAATAGAGAAAAAAAATCTGGCATCTGCTTTGAAAGCAGAAAGTAAAAAAGGACTCGTTTATTTTTAGGTCATAGCATTTTCTTGGCGAATTAAAATATTTATTTCAATAACTGGGGTCTCTGACACTTGGAAACAATAAGGGAGCTTAATATTATTTGAACAAAATTATGAGACATTCAATATCTCCACAAATTTGGTCAGTTTTTAAATATTTCTTGTTGCTTAGTACTCTCAAAGACATTATTTGTGAAGCAAAAACATTGTGTATGTACAACACTATTTTGTAAAGGGACATCATTTGATAGACTTCAAAGTCTACATGGATAAATACCATTCACTTTTGCACATTAATCGTAGCTTTTCACAATCACAAAACTGATTAACCACACACCGGACGGGCTGCGGTACCCACATTGTCAAAGAAAGAGCAGTTTCCTCTCTCCTTGGGTCACACAGCCGGTGCCCACAGCCACCGTTACCACCCACCTTCATTCATCCGGCTGCACCACATTAAACACACCCCCGGCCAGCCGGTTGTGGAGAGTCTCGAGGATAGCCCAAAGGCCCTTCTCCTCAGTCGCTGACCTGCCATACGCCTGGTACGTGGAGCAAGGTAAGAGCTTCGATGTTCCCCTCAGCGCAGCCACCTCGGGACGAAGCGATGCACCTCGATGCTCCTCGACATGCCGTTTCCTGCTCCCCCCGCCAAAAGGCCCCACCCCAGATACTTCAAATGCAATTGTCTCTTTAGTGCCTCTCGCCCGGAGCTTGGACACATGGCTAGCTCTTTCCAACCACTCGTGTTGGTTGGCCAGGACAGGCTATGTGATTCAGTTCGCCAGGCATCCGCCCCGGTTCCACGGCATCCACTTCATGTAGGTGAAGGGCGAGAATGCCACCACCCTGCGCGTGAAAATTGAGGTCCTTCTGGAGAAGGGCGCGATAGAGCCTGGCCCTCCAGCTGAGATGAAGAAAGGGTTCTACAGCCCTTATGTCATTGTGCCAAAGAAAGTTGGTGGGTTGTGGCCAATCTTGGACCTGCAAGCTCTGAACTGGCTTGCACAGACTCCCGTTCAAGATGCTGATGCAGAAGCGCATTTTGGCGTGCGTCCGGCATCATGATTGGTTGGCGGCGGTAGACATGAAGTACACGTATTTCACATCTTGGTTCTACCTCGACACAGACCCTTCCAATGGTTTCCTTCCAAGAGTTCCCTTACAGCAAGTGTTCAGGCACTGACAGATGCCTTCAAGTTAGGCTGGGACACCGTGTGCAACAGGCACGCAGCTGCTGGCTCCTGGACAGGACCATGGCTGTGTTGGCACGTCAATTGCCTCATGTTGCTGGCAGTACTGCTTGCCCTGTGGAGGCTATTGCTGTGGATCCAGGGCAAGCAAGTTTTGGTCCGGACAGAAAACACAGCGATTGTAGCGTATATAAATCGCCAAGATGGCTTACATTCTCGTTGCATGTTGCAACTCGCCTGCCATCTCCTCCTCTGGAGTCAGCAGCACCTAAGTTCCTTGTGGATCTCTCACATCCCGGGCAGCCTCAACGTCACAGCAGATGTGCTGTTGTTGCAGGTGATGCTCAGGGGAGAATGGAGACTCCACCCCCAGCTTGTCCAGCTAATTTGGAGTCGATTCGGCAAAGCACAGGTTGACCGGCTAGCTTCCAGGGAAACCTTCCACTGCCTGCTCTGGTACTCCCTGACGGGAGCTCCCCTCGGTACAGATGCGCTGGCACACGTGCTGCAAATATGCATTCCCCCAGTGAGCCTACTTGCACAGTCTCTGTGCAAGGTCAGGGAGGACGAGGTACAAGTCACCCTTGTGGTGCCATATTGGCCCATACAGACTTGGTTCTCAGATCTTAAGCTCCTCGTGAAAGCACATCCCTGGCAAATTCCCCTGACGGAGGACCTCCTCTCTCAGGTATGGGGCACCATTTGGCACCCATGCCAAGACCTCTGGAACCTCCATGTCTGGTCCCTGGACAGGATGCGGAAGTCCTAAGTGGTCTACCACCCAGGGTGGTAAACACGTTCACTAAGGCCAGAGCGCCCTCCGTGAGGCAGTGGACAGTGTGTTCGCGAGTTGGTGTTCTTCCCAAGGCGAAGACCCCTAGAGATGTGCAGTTGGGTCAGTGCTTTCCTTACTACAGGAGAAGTTGGAGGAGCGGCTGTCCCCCTCCATCTTGAAGGTGTATGTAGTCACTATATCGGCACATCACGATGCGGTAGATGTAAGTATTTAGGGAAGCACACCTTGATCATCAGGTTCCTGAGAGGTGCCAAGAGGTTGAACCCCAGCAGACCAGCCCAGACGCCACACCCGCACCTGAGGGGGACACTTCCACCTGAGGGGGAGGGCGGCGGGGCGCTGTAGAGGAGGGGGGGGGGGGGGTGTCCACCACCTAGCACATGGAACTGGTTGCATTGGCCTAGCTCCTTGTCTCTCCTGGGCAGGAACGGGCTCTGGGGAGAGAGCAGAGTGAGAGAGAGGAGGGGAACACACAGGGGGGGAGGGGAAAGAGAGAGAGAGGGAGAAAAGGGCTCTTCCGCCCTCGGATACGACACCAAATGGTCCTCCGCAAGCTGGACAGCTTCCTCCAGCGACGCCGGGTGGTGGCACTGGACCCATTCCGCTGTTCCCTTTGGCAGTCCATGAACCAGCTGCTCCAGTACCAACTGGTCGATGACTCCCCCGATGCCACGATCTCTCGCCAGCAGCCATTTCCGGCACGCGTCTCAGAGCCGCTGGGAGAAAGCAAACGGGCGGTCATTTTTCCCCAGCTTCAAGGACCGGAACAGCTGGCGATACTGTTCCGCACTGCGACCCACCCGCTGCAGGATAGGAGATTAGCCACCAGCAACTGTTGGGCTGCAAGCTGGGCTTCCCCGCAGAGTAATGGAAGGAGCCTGGCCGCCCACTGGTCACGCGGCCAGCCCTAGATCTCCGCAGTTTTCTCAAACAGGTTGGCGAGGGACTGGAGGATCTTGGCAACTGGAAGGACTCCATGGGGCATACTTGGATCCCGGGTTTCGGCACCAGTGTAAAGGTTTTTCAAGGAGGACACAGAAGGTGAGTTGCTCCTCTCAGTTAAGGATTTTAATGGACCCACTGCAGTGCTCACGGCTTCACAACAGTGATTCTTCAGCTTCACAATAATACTTTTACAGTCTCACAATAACACTCTTATAGCTTCACAATCGTCCAGGCCCCAGACTCTCTCTCTCGACTGCTGGTGGCGTGGGTCATTTTATCCACTCTACCCATGCTCACTGGAATTAGAGACAGGTATTAGACATAATTTAGCTCAGCTGTAAGTGCCCTTACCGCTTCTCTCTCTCTGGACGGGCACTTGATCACACCCCCGCTGCCACATGGAGGTTATGAAAGTAACCGAGACGTTTTGTTCTGTGACATGTGTGAAGTGACCTGCATCTATAGCCAACATTTGGCAAGCAATCGTTTTGACAAACTTTGCTAGTTGAATTGTAATGATAAATGACAACATATTGTTGCGCTGCTCAGCATGTCTGCTAGAGAGCGCGTCTCTATTTGCAGGGGTTTATGAATATACACACAAATTGTTTGATATACAGTAAGTACTTTAATGTAGACAAACTTGATCATTTATAGATATTGATTTCTAGATAACTTTCTAGATAGACTTGGTTTAGATAAAATTAATATCTACACTGGCTAAGAATTATTTAGCAGTTTTCTTATTCTATTATTTCTGGACATCTGGGTTTATTTGATTTTAATTTATTTTACATTTACTCTCTGTTAACATTCCCCCTGTGGTGCATTTCTAAATTTACTTATAACGAAAATAACTTTTATTTCTCTAACCCAGTTGCCTCGTATTCTAATAAAGAACATAATATTTGAATAATATTTGAGAACGTTGATAAAATCTAATTGTGAATCATCCATAAATTTGATAAAAATCAAGATTTTACTTTTTTGCCATATCGCCCATCCCTTACTATACTCTAAGTAACAATTACATTTAAAACTTCTGCAATCAGATAACTGACTCTAAATTAAGTAAGCTAAATGAATAATAAATTAAGTAAGATAAAAACCTCAGAGTCCCCCTGGTATCATCAAAATCTTGTAGTGTTTGTCATTCCCAAATGAGGAAAAAAGGTTCCCACACAATCCCTATGTAAGACTCCTGTAGCATCTTTGCATGTTGTTGTGACCGAAGGAGAGCACTTGACGTTTCTATCAATTAGTTTGATGTGTCTGACACAATACATCCCAAATAATCATTTTGCAGTCTGATATAACCTTTAGTCTGCCTGACAAATCCCGACACAGTATTGCACTGGCTCAAAAAGAGCTGCCAGTTAATAAGTTATCTGGTTAGACCCTGACAGCTGCTCTCATATGGCCAGATCAGAGACAAGAGGTGGGAACAGAGAGAAATCTAAGAGGGTGACAAAAAGTGATGAGGTTTAAGAAGAGGTGTTTCTCTCAAAGGATGATGAAGGAGAGGAAATTAAATTTTTGTGTGAACTGTTGCTTTAAATTTTGGTCTGTTCACACACAAATCTATCTTATGACTTCTGAAGACAAGGAATATAGCACATAGATACTGTATGGTTGCCAACTTTCTACCAGCAAAATACAGGACTTTTAAAAATACTTTTGTCCTTTTTGAAGCTTAGCAGCTTAAGTCCCCATACTTTGTAAATGGATGGAAAAGAGAGACCAGTAAATTATTTAGAATTTTAGTTAATTTTAGGTGAACTAATCCATACAAAAACAACCACACAATTTTAAGAAAACAATACAATACTTTTTTTCAGCCAGTATACAGTAACTTGCAAAACTTGCGTGTCATGCATCTTTCAAGGAAACACCCTGGCATTACATCTGTAATGCAGTTATATTTAATGTGTTAAATCTTTATTAAAGTTCAAAAAATAAGGAAGCAGGTCATGTAAATAACTACAAACTCCAACACTGTCATTTCCTCTTCTGTAAATTGTGCAATTGTCCCGATCTAAGGGGGAGAGATTGAAACTGCACTCGGCTGATGTACACTCTGTCACAGGGATGCTCATCCCTCGAGTGTGCGTTTGCTACAGCTAGCAAGTCAGAATATCTTATATGTTGCTTCTTAAGTAAATGTATCTTGTTTTAAGGATTTTTAGACAATTTTAAATGGAAAACAAGACAAAAACACTTGATAACAATAGGATTTTTTGCAGTATTTTATTTTTACAGAATGAAACTTAAAAGTATTTTTCCTTTAATTCAGTTAATGTCATTTAGAGGTACTTTTAAAAGATGATTTTGTCATCTTTATATTTAACAAGCATGTTTAATGCACCCTTTTAAGTCAGGGCACAAGCTGAATAGTCAGTTAAGAGCTAATGATTAAACGTTGAAATAATCACTGAATAGACAAATAATCGTTCTAATAATCATTAGATTATTCGATTATCAAAATAATTATTAGTTGCAGCCCTAATTGGATATAGACTGTGTTAAATTATAAAGAATGTAAGTATAATTAATCATATTGATCTTCTGACATAAAAATCATGGCTTGTATTAAAAGTGATTGATACCACTTAGAAACACTCTAAGGAAGATGCAAGTGTGACTCCAAAAAAAACTTTGTTACTCCATCTAGGAGTCTTTTCTCCGAAGCCCAACATAAATGAAATCCTCACATCTTGCTGTAGGAAACAACTCTATGCATATGTTGGACAATCTAGTTAAATGTACAGAACTCTATGTCCTCTCTTAACAAGGCATTTATCTAATGATTTTCATCAGAGGCAGACAGAACACATGTTGAATGGAATCTGACATATTCTGTCAGAGAAACATTATGGCCTTAGTAATGATTCTGGGTTTCTGAGAATGCGCAGGATGGCAGAGATACTCAACTGCATAAGTTGTTAAACTCCATTTCAGAGCCTTGCTTTACATCTTTAAAGTTTTAATAATACAGCACTAACATTTATAGTAGTTTCACACCAAAGTGGAATTAAATATTCAGAAGCACCTCACGTTTGTTCCAATTTTCTGCACCTTTGCGTTAGCACACTTAGGTTCTCCCTAAAGTCGTTCCGTTTGTTCCAATTTTCTGCAACTTTGCGTTAGCACACTTAGGTTCTCCCTAAAGTCGTTCCAAGCTCTGGATTAACTATGCATTGCTGTTACATCACTGGTGACACTAAAATGGCTGATCATTTTTTTTTCTTTTTACAGGTTTATACAATATTATTCATGTTTGAATGCACCAACACAGACTTGCTTGGTTCCATATAGTATGCAAAAATGTAATCCCAGATACAGTAACTTGCGATCCTACAAATCTTTGCTTGCTCATCTTTGCATATACTTTTAATATCTATCATGCATAAAAGGTATTTGGGTTTGTATAGCTCCTGCAGTGCAGCAAAGCCTGACTATTTGTCTTTCATCATTTATAAAATTGTCTTTGTGTGATTACTGTAAATTGTCAATAGACAAAACAAAAAGATACAAAATAGAGATATTCAGCTTCCTGCATGTAATGTAATATAGTCTGGTGGCCGTTGTGGATTTAATCATTTCACATTCACTCAGTGCGATGTTATGATCTTTTCCATCCCTCAAAATTGAGGCAAATGGACCAAATATTAGTAATATTTAGAATGTATGTGTTCAAAGGAGGTTTCATTGTAATTTTATTGAAATGGGTCCACTATCAAAACATCATTAGCATCAGTATAGTCACAAATGTCAGTATAGTCACTAGTTTCAGATGATTGCTTCTGAACAATAACAAAGGGGAGAGCTTTGCTTTGAGAATATCCAGTGCTGGATAGATTACTTCTGAATTGTAATTGGGAACTGATTACAAAATACACTATAATAAAATACAATATTCTATTTTATTTAATCTAGGGTTGACAGGACAACAATGAAGTGAAAATGTAGTTTGATTTATATCTCATTAAAGAGTTTAAAGAAAACATTTTAAGGAAGTGGTTGATGCTGTAAAAAGTTCATCTAGAGTTTGCTTATTGAACACCAGAGCCACCAAGTCCATAGTATACTGATAGTTACATTCGAGGTGGCTCAAAATCCAAAAACTCAAATCCAAATGAACATTTGAAAAATTATAGTCCCATAAAATTTCATTCAACCTCACTGGAACTACATAGACACCATGCTCTTTACAGACTAAAAAGGGTCAAGAAAGATATAAACCTTCACCTTTCTTTCTATTGGAGAGAGTGTGATGGTAAGAACTGCTAACATATGGTATGAGTCATCAGTGCTAGACCACTCCAGTGAAGTCTCTTGAGGAGCAGCGGTTCATAAACTTTGGGGAGTAGCACCGCAGGAGAGGCGCTGGAGATGGGCACACTCCAGACTTCCTGCTTCTTTCTGTTGAAATACACAAAGAGTACATTTGAATCCAATGAAATATGCATTTGTGTTTACCTGTCTTGCATTACCGAATCAATCTATCATTTATCTATCTATCTATCTATCTATCTATCTATCTATCTATCTATCTATCTATCTATCTATCTATCTATCTATCTATCTGTCTATCTGTCTGTCTGTCTGTCTGTTCTGTACATGTTGTACATTTTAGTCATGCATACCTTACTGTAATGTATTGGATTGTACAGTATATGAATCTTACATATTTTAATGATAATCATATTTTATCACAATTACATGAACATAGGGATACATCTGAAATATTTTCCTACTTTGGTTTGAGTAGATTTAGCTATTTTTGCCTCATTGACCAATGACTAACTAATAAATTTCAAGAGTCTGGGTTTGATCAGAGCATATTTTCAGAAAGTCTGGTATACCCTTTTACAGAAACAGTTTCTTAAATTGCAAGGGGCATATACATTTTTTTAAAGCTTTCATATCTTAACAGAAACAGTGTTGGGTGTAATTTCATTACAAAGTAACTAGATACTTTAATCAAATTACTTGTAATTCAAAAGGTAATGTTATGTAATACATTTTAAATTCTTGTAATCAGATTACAATTATGGTTTTACAAGTATGTTAATTATTTTTAAGTACCTTGTTTGGGTTACACATATTTCTAAAATAATCTTATTTATAGGTAACAATTTTCTATTAAGAAATTAGTAGATTGATATGATTATAATTTTAGAGAAGTAATAAGTAATCTGTAATTTAATCTGCCAACACTGAACAGGAATGACTGTGTGTTCTGTGGGAGTTCTTTATTCATTTTCAGGGAAGCAACATGAGGTCAGTTTCTCCTGTGGTGTGGCCAACGTCAAGGTCATTTGATAGTTCAGCCCTCACACTCTTGGTTTTAACACTCCAACAAGCCATTGACCTCAAGTGAGATATACAACACTGGATTTTGCATGATACATGACATCATTTAGGCACATTTATAAGGGCTAAAATTTAGCAAATAAAAATAGCTAAATGTAATGTCAAAGACCATTTGAAAACAATAATAAAAAAGTATCTTTATGACAAAGTGTGATCTTTAAACAGCAGAAGATTTAATTATATAATATAGTCACATACGCTGCATGCCACAGTATAAGAGGCGCATCTCTGCCCTGTCATCTCCACATACTACTAATGCTTGATTTTCATGCAGTGTGTCCAATAGTATCCATCTGCAGAGCCACAGATCAGTGTGTTTAGTGAAAAATTGTCTGTAAACTCTCAAATGAACTCTTTCTCCATTGCAGCTTGGAGAGTTCACGAGTCGTGGGAAGCTTGATATAAAGAACCCTATCCACCTTTTTTTTGTAACATGGAATCAGCGCTGCATTTCCAGCAAAAGGTGATAAAGGTATGCTGGCATTGACCACAGTGTAATTAACTAGATGTTATAATACCAGAGTTAGTGATATTGGCTTATAAACTATCACACAACCACAGGATGTACAACAGAATTATGTGCCAATGTCGGATAATTTACTAACATCAGCATTCATAGTAAAAGAGCAAGTAAATCATTAACTTGCTGCTGTGTGTTGCTGCATTGAAGAGACAGTAATACAATCTGGTTCTTTCTTTACCGAGATTGTGTTGTCTTTCTTGTCTCCATGTAAACTTCCATTCATATATACCTGCATTACCTCCAATGATGCCTTTATTTTTATTTATTTTTTATTTCCAAAGGCGATGTATCATAAGTCATGCTGAATGCGAGATCTGTGTGTTGAATGAATGAATGAACGTTGCATTTATATAGTGCTTTTCTGACACTACACTCAAAGCACTTTACACAGTGAACAGGGGACTCACCTCAACCACCACCAGTGTTTATTTACTATGCACCACTAAGAGAGAATGTACTCTAATAAGAACGGAGAGTTTATTATTTTGCCAAGATGAAACAAGATGCAGTTTTGGTGCAATGAATGTTGAAGAAGCATTTTCCCAGCATCGTTCTTCTCTCTGCTGGTTGTGTAAAGTATGTGGAGGCATGTCAAGACAGCACCTGATTTAATTCATTCTGCCACTGCAACATTAAACGATGGCAAAATTGGATAAACGGTATAACTATAAGTGCTCAAAACCAACTAGTTTATGAAAATCGTAATTAAAGATAATAAGTCGACATTTATTGCCAGCCTGTAATCAGGGTGGGGAGGGTTACTTTTGAAATGTATTCCACAACAGATTACAGAATACATGCTGTAAAATGTAATTTGTAATGTAATCGATTAGATTACTCAAGGTCAGTAATGTATTCTAAATACATTGGATTACTTCTTCAGCACTTGTTTGGACAATAAAAACTTTGCCAGTAATGTAAGACAAAATACATGTTAAAAATACATTCTCTGAAAAACCTGAATATCTTATGCAGTGTTGTTTCTAAAACAAGATCAACCAAACTGATTAAGCAGAAGTCAGCACATTGTTGCTCTCAGATATACCTAAATCTTATATAGACACTGTGCCTTCATGAACGCTATTAGAGTAGCCCATTCAAAGTGGCATGCTTGCTCATGTGAGAACTTGCATTTTGTGTTCAGTTTTTTGACTGCAATTATCAGAACAAGAGTCGATGTTTCACAATATGTAGATCCAATGAAGCAATGGATAACAAATAAATGTTAGTCTGGTTCCTGGTTTGTCACAATATGCATATTTCCATTAAGCATTTCCATTAGGCAAGATATTACATTGTTCCCATTATGGTAATTCAGTTATAACATTATGATACAACTAATGCATCATCAATACAAGCCATGAAATCTACAGGAATTAAGAGACTAATGACTGTAATACAATAAAAGAACAAAACAAAACTAGCACTTGCTAGGTGATAAAAAGAAATAATTCAGTGCAATTTAGGTGGTAGAATATCTACCATTTAAAATTTTCTGGTAATCCAAATTAGTTTTCCCCCTTATGCTATTTTTCCTTGTGTGTGTCAGCAGCACCCCTGCCTGTATCATAGTCTTTCTACCATTACAGACAGATTCTTTGACAAGCTCTGACAACTTAATGGTCCTTCCATGATGTGTATGGTTCCTAACCGCCAACAGCAGCATACAAATAGCATCAGTTACCATGTAGGACTACAGCAGGGTGACGCTGGGTTAAGTAAAGCTGTACTGTACCTGTCTGAGCTCTTTTTTCCATTCAGAGTACAGCTGCTAAAACAGCAGTCACTCAAGACACATGGGATTTGGAGATCAATCTTTTTGCAGAGGTCTCTCTCTGTCTGTCTGTCTGTCTGTCTCTCTCTCTCTCTCTCTCTCTCTCTCTCTCTCTCTCTCTCTCTCTCGCTCTCTCTATCTATCTATCTCTCTCCCTCTCTTATTGACCATTTAAATGCATAAAGTAATGCTGACTCTGTAACACTTGTTCAATACTGACTGGTTTAATCTTAGCACAAATAACTTTGGTCTTTACACTACTTGCCAGTGGCTTTCTGTCCTCTTACAGGTGGCTAATAGGAAGTCTGCTTCTATGGAATTCTTTTTTTTTTTTTTTTTTTTTTGCCATTATATGAGTGAAATCATGAGTGGTGAGTGACTTAGAATAGCTAAACACTTTAGGGATTTAAAGGACCACTAGCGTAATTACACAGAAATTGAAATAATGTCAATTTTCACACTTATACCATTGGTTAGGAATAACACGAGCCCCTGTTGTTATGATACTCAAACAAACAGAGCAATGTAACCTCAGATTTGCTTGCTAGTAGTTGTATCTGCACATATATATATATATATATATGAGTTATGGTATTGGATAGGTCACAAGGCCAAATTGTACTTCAGCTTATGCCGCTAGGTCACACACAGCGTGGGCATGATGCAATATTAGCCATCAGCACATTACTGTTGCACTGTCCTCATGCAGCCCAGTTTTTCTAGACAGGCTGACATTCCGTGTCTTCTGCAAATGCACCTGTCATTGACTGAAGTATAGAGTATCACAAAACAGTCAAAGCATGCTTTCGTTGAACATATCCGTATCTCACAATCAAGATAGGACACATCGAAAGACTAGAGAGCTACACTGTTTCCAAGATGGAACGGCATGTGGATAGTCGAAGTATATACCAGGGTCCCCATCTTGACATCAGAATAAAAGGCTAAAATGTTTTTTGAAACAGAGGCTAAAGGCTGTTATATATTAAAATAATAATTAAATAGACCCTGAAAGCTGGAGGAATTCAGCTTAAAATGTTATTTTATCTGATCTTGATATTTGTTCACAAAAGACTGGAAGTAGTTCCATCTATGATTTTTGCCCTTGCAGGGATGTTTTATGGAACTAACAATACTGCTGAAAATGGGCAATACAGCCTTTCTCTGTTGTTGGCCAATGCAAAAATATGCTGTTTTTTTGCATTGATTCGATTAACATTTGGAAAAAATGTTGTAATTCATCAAATTAAACACAATTAATCCCATACAGTAAATCAACCTTTGCCACGCAAGGCTCCCAAATTAAAACATTTCAATATATAATCATTTAGTTATTATATTTAAATATAATTATTATTATATGAATTATTATTATATAAATATAATCTAATATTAAATATAATAAATGCAGATAATTTAAATACATTATTGTGGCAATTGATTAGGAAATACAACTGCATTTTCCATTTCCCTTTTTGATTTGTAACTAATAGCACCTAATAAACATGCAAAAAAAAAAAATAATAATAAAAAATACATATAGAGCAAACAGTTTTCCTAAAAATTGATGGCCACATATTTGGACAGCAGGACTAGATTATGACATTTTAAATAATACCAAACTATAGAAAGTTTCATCAAATAGTTTATGTTTTCAGGAGTGTTGGTTATTCAAGTTTTTGAGACATTACAGACGTTACATCAGAAATTAACATAAATAATTCTGATTCAATGTAATGGCAAGCATCATCCAATCACTGCCAACCTTTTAAAATAAAATTATACATTATAAATTCTGAATCCATGTTCTGATTACCATTGTCCCATGTCTGCCAAAGAAGTTGAGTGCCTAAAACATCATCTGCTGCCTGAAACTGAACTTTTGATTGGATTTTAAGAGTGAATACACTTAGCTGCATAGGAAATCTATAGAATATACCCTTCCTACCTATTAATCGAACAACTTAACCTCCAGTGTGCTGACTGTCCGCACTGGTCTCAGTTAGAAATGCACCTTATTTTTATCCTTACTCCATGTAAAGCCTCTGAAATCTTTCAATTCTCAATGTTAAAATGCACAGTAAATATAGGTTCCCCCCGTCTGTCGCTCACTTCGACATTGTGTTGAAGAAGCGACACTAGGGGTCTCTCTTGAGCGCCGAATATGCCTCTGATCTATGAAAAAAGGCCAATGAGAGTTGGTGAACAGTATTTGCATACCCCGCCCCCGGATACGGATATAAAGGCGAGGGAAATACGCTCGTTCATTCAGTCATTTTCTTCGGAGCCGATGGTCGCGTATGCAGCCAGCTGCGAGTGACACACCAGTTTCCTGCTTCTATCCTCTGACGCTCTGCTTTGCTGTTGGATCTACGGCGCACTTCAGCAGCTTTTCTCTTCTCTGCACGGCGTGCAGTTTGCCCCTGGGCCCTTCGACAGTGCAGAGTTAAAAGAGTTTCCTATAAAGAGTAATTTTCTCTGTAAAAGAGTTTATTTCTCTGAAAGAGCAATACAAAGCGGCGTTGAACGTCCTTTTCAGGACGTGTCTTTATAAAGATGCCATTCAACCCCTGTGTAGTTCCTGGATGCGGTAGAGTGCTCTCCGCTTCAGACGGCAACAGGTGCTGTCTCGTGTGTATGAGCGCCGATCATATCGAGGCAGCGTTTGTGGATGGTTCATGCTCTCATTGTGAGAGCATGACCATGGCAACATTGCGGTTGCAGCGCGCTTTCAATAGAAAGAACGCCACTCCAGCACGCCCAGGCTGAGGCTGATGAACAGACGTCCAATGTGCTTGCCCGGGCCGCTGTCAGTGTGGTGTTGGATTGGAACCCTCCATCCTCCCCACACCTGTCACGGCTGGATGACTGCTTCCTGGGGTCTGGGCCCCGCTCACAGCCACGCCCCCAAACCACCACAACCCCAACCCCACCCAAACCCCCCCCCCCCCCCGGTCCCGTTTTTCCCGGAAGTGCATTATGAGCTGACGTCATCATGGAGAGCCCTGCTTTCCCTTCGTCAAAAGCCCTGCTCGTCCACTCTCACTAACCTCGACGGCGGAACAGCCCACGGGTATGCGGCGATTCCCCAGGTGGATAGGGCCGTTGCGCTCCATCTATGTCCCAGTAACCCTACAACCTGGCGTGGGCACCCTATACTCTCTTCCAAGGCCTGTAGGAGGACATCCTCGTTGAATACCAAAGCCTACAGTGCCGCGGGACAGGCCTCAGGCAGGCGTTGGCCACACTCGTGGTCCAAGAATGTCATCTGTGGCTGAATTTGGTCGAGATGCGTGAGACCGACAAAGTGCGCTTCACGTCCTCAACGCCCCAGTCTCCCAGTTCGGCCTTTTCAGCGACACCGTTGAGGACTTTACCCAGCAGTTCTCCACAGTGAAGAAACAGACGGAGGCCATCTCACATATCCTGCCCCGCCGCAAACCTGCCGCTATTGACCATGCCCCGTCTGCTCGCCGAGGGCGTCCTCCTGCGGCGAATAAACACCCAGCTCCGCCTCAACCCGGGCCCAGCTCTCAGCCCACGCATCGAGCACCCTGCAGGAAGTCGATGCCCCCTGTCTCACGGACCCCTCGAGGACCCACAAGGCTCCCAGGTGCTCCTGAGATGATCGACCCAGGGACCAAGAAGTTATCTCCGTACCACGGTTGAGGGCCGGGAGGAGAATCTTTGTTGAATTTATTTCATTTGCCCCCTAGACGGGGCTGCGGTACCCACATTCTCAGTAAAAAAGCTATTTCCTTTGTCTCTGGGTCACCTGGGCCGCAAATGCCACTCTCACGGCACTCTACCGCCACACCACATTGTTGGCCAATGCAAAAATAAGCTGTTTTTAGGGTTGTCGTCGATTAACATTTGGAAAAAATGTTGTAATTCATCAAATTAAACACAATTAATCCCATACAGTAAATCAACCTTTGCCACGCAAGGCTCCCAAATTAAAACATTTCAATATATAATCATTTAGTTATTATATTTAAATATAATTATTATTATATGAATTATTATTATATAAATATAATCTAATAATAAATATAATAAATGCAGATAATTTAAATATATTATTGTGGTAATTGATTAGGAAATACAACTGCATTTTCCATTTCCCTTTTTGATTTGTAACTAATAGCACCTAATAAACATGCAATAAAAATAATAATAATAAAAAATACATATAGAGCAAACAGTTTTCCTAAAAATTGATGGCCACATATTTGGACAGCAGGACTAGATTATGACATTTTAAATAATACCAAGCTATAGAAAGTTTCATCAAATAGTTTATGTTTTCAGGAGTGTTGGTTATTCAAGTTTTTGAGACATTACAGACGTTACATCAGAAATTAACATAAATAATTCTGATTCAATGTAATGGCAAGCATCATCCAATCACTGCCAACCTTTTAAAATAAAATTATACATTATAAATTCTGAATCCATGTTCTGATTACCATTGTCCCATGTCTGCCAAAGAAGTTGAGTGCCTAAAACATCATCTGCTACCTGAAACTGAACTATTGATTGGATTTTAAGAGTGAATGCACTTAGCTGCATAGGAAATCTATAGAATATACCCTTCCTACCTATTAATCGAACAACTTAACCTCCAGTGTGCTGACTGTCCGCACTGGTCTCAGTTAGAAATGTACCTTATTTTTATCCTTACTCCATGTAAAGCCTCTGAAATCTTTCAATTCTCAATGTTAAAATGCACAGTAAATATAGGTTCCCCGTCTGTCGCTCACTTCGACGTCGTGTTGAAGAAGCGACACTAGGGGTCTCTCTTGAGCACCGAATATGCCTCTGATCTATGAAAAAAGGCCAATGAGAGTTGGCGAACAGTATTTGCATACCCCGCCCCCGGATACGGATATAAAGGTGAGGGAAATACGCTCGTTCATTCAGTAATTTTCTTCGGAGCCGATGGTAGCGTATGCAGCCAGCTGCGAGTGACACACCAGTTTCCTGCTTCTGTCCTCTGACGCTCTGCTTTGCTGTTGGATCTACGGCGCACTTCAGCAGCTTTTCTCTTCTCTGCATGGTGTGCAGTTTGCCCCTGGGCCCTTCGATGGCGCAGAGTTAAAAGAGTTTCCTATAAAGAGTAATTTTCTCTGTAAAAGAGTTTATTTCTCTGAAAGAGCAATACACAGCGGTGTTGAACGTCCTTTTCAGGACGCGTCTTTATAAAGATGCCATTCAACCCCTGTGTAGTTCCTGGATGCGGTAGAGTGCTCTCCGCTTCAGACGGCCACAGGCGCTGTCTCGTGTGTATGGGCGCCGATCATATCGAGGCAGCGTTTGTGGATGGTTCATGCTCTCACTGTGAGAGCATGACCATGGCAACGTTGCGGTTGCGGCGCGCTTTCAATAGAAACAATGCCACTCCAGCCGTCCCCCGTGTCGCTCCTTCTTCCCACGGGATTGAGGATGATGCAGCTGGCGATGGAGGCGATTTGGGGAGGGCAGCGGGTGCAACTCCGCCGGTTATGCCCCCTCGGACCACCCGCCCCCCGACATGCTCGTTGACCCCGTCCGTGCTCGTGGCAACGGCAACTCGCCTCCGGGCCGATCTGCCTATCCTCTGGAGCTCAAGGTGGATGAGATCGCCGCTCCATCGGAGAGCGCAGCATCTGACAACTGTTCCCCGGCCGGCCGGTTCTGACGAGTCCAGAGGATGCCTATACCGGAACTCCTCCTCAGTCACTAACCTGCCCCCTGCCGGGTGTGCGGAGCAAGGTAAGTGCTTCAAGTCTTTTCTCAGCACCAGAGCCTCGGGACGCGTCCTCGCCTCCCAACGCCGTATTACCTGCTACAATCTGCTGCGAAGCCCTGCCAGGTACGTCAAAAATAAATGTCCCCTTGGTGCCCCAGCACGAAGATTGGAATCATGGCTTTCACTTCCCAACCCGTCATGCTGGCTGGCCCGGACCATTCGACTCGGTAACGCAATTCAGTCCTACAGGAGAGGCTGGAAGGGAGGCTGTCCCCTTCTACCTTGAAGGTGTGTGTTGCTGCTATCGTGGCCCACTAGACGGCAAGTCTTTGGGAAATCACGACTTAATCAACAGGTTCCTAAGAGACGCACGGAGGTTAAATCCCCCCCCCCCCCCCCCCCCATTTGAGCTGCTAGAATCAGTTGGACTCAGGGCCCTCTCTCTAAAGACTGCCCTGCTCATCGCGCTCGCCTCCATCAAGAGGGTCGGGGACCTGCAAGCGTTCTCTGTCACACACATGTGATCCTAAGACAGTGACCGGGCTACGTGCCCAAGGTTCCTACCACCCCTTCTGGGACCAGGTAGTGAACCTGCAAGCACTGCCCCGGGAGGAGGCAGACCCAGCCCCTTCGTTGCTGTGTCTGGTACGTGCTTTGCATACCTACTTGGACCGCACACAGAGCTTTAGACTTTCTGAGCAGTCCTTGTGGGCACTGGCCAGAGGCACCTCCCTGGCAGACATATGTAGAGCAGCGGGATTTTACAATCTCAGGGTTGAGTCAGTTTCGTCCAGTGTTTTCTCTGGTCCGAGCCAGTAGAACTCGGTAACACGCTGACAGACTGGACGGGTGGATCGCTTGCATTTAGCGCCCTTTCCCTCGGCCGAGGTAAAACTGTGCGCTTTCTCTCCCTGGAGATCATGTACATTTGTGGGTGCGCAATTCAGCTGAGGAATTCGCCAACCCAATCCACTGCGGGTACTCAAATCTACCCTGTACTGGAATAGGAGCGCCACAGGTTGGGTCTCCTGCGTGGAGTCCTCCTGTGTGTATTTTCCACGGTACGGTCCCCTTACGAGTGGACCTGCGTCTCCCTTAGGCAGTTCCAGCTGCCCTCCGGACGCCGTGTTGTAGCAACCCCCCCTCCTTGAGACTGGATCTACCACTGCACCATTTATCCACATGTGACCTGAGTGGCCCATGTGATGTATTTCGCCACTTTTGCCTCCCCGTCCCTGGGCAGGTGTGGTCTGAATTTGCAGTTTGGAGATTTCAGCAGGTGGTGTTAATAAAGTTCATGTACAAATTCTGAAGGTACAGAACATCAAATAATGTCCTTGACGATCGTTGTTGAAGCCGTTTGATGAATCAAATAATTATTAGATTTTTGTTACATTTTCTCGAGGTCATGGTTTAATTTTTCAAATATTATTATTAGAGGACAAGCACCAAAGGTGTGTAGCCCCTGTTGTATCTGTTAGTATTACATAGAGGGGCCAAGAAGGTGCTGTGTTTTTGTTATTATTATTAATATTATTATTATTAGGGGCCAAGCACCAAAGGTGCTGTAAGCCCTATTGTGTCTGTTAGTATTATTAGGGGCCAAGCACTGGAGATCTATTCTAATCTATTCTAATGATCCTCTTTTTATCCTTATGAATTTATTACACAAGTAGAATTTCCAGTAGAAACAATAGTTATTCCGACTGATCAATGACTTAGAAAATCAATAACTGAACATATTATTAACTAATTTTCTCTCCTTCAAAAATAGCACAGTAGTGAGCAGAGGAAGATCCCCTGGCAACAGAATAATGATAATGAGGCTTGTCTCTTCAGTGAAGCATTGCATTAAAGCTATGACAAGATGAAATAAGACACATAAATACTCATGAATTATTCTCATGTTCAGCTATGCTTAAGAACACATGATTGCTTATCTTGACTGAAATTAGAAACATGGCAAGAGGGGAGACAGTAGAAGTGAGCAACACATTTAAAAGTGAAAAATTGTGAAATGCGCAATGACATAGGGAAGTCTAAATATTGATGGTGTCACCTTAAAAGGCTGATGCATTTGGGGCACAGTTGTGCTTTAATGCATGAATATTCATTGCACACATATTCAAAGCATGCATATTCAAAACACTGGTGTATTCAAGTACACATTAAGCATTTACTTTGCTCCAAATGCATAGTGACAGAATGAAACCGCTCCAATTTCTGACTTCCCACAATCTTCCTATTGCAAATTAACAGACAAGATGCACAAGCAGTAGCGGTTTTAGTAGCTTGGCAATATAAATAATATTTTAATTATAAACTTAACATAAAAGACAAACACACACTCAGGTGTCGGACAGCTGTCCGTAAATCTCTCTCTCTGTCGCACTGCCATCTTCGGTCAGACCTTATTCCTCTCGAGGGCTAATTAGCCTGATTAGGTGTGCGGAATCATGACCCGGCTCCTCCCTCTGCCCTGCCACATTCCTCCCTCGTTCTCTCAGGCTGGGGAGCCCATGGCATGACGTACACCCCCCCCCCCCCCCTTTCCCTGGGGAGGGGCACGCCTTCCACTCCATCTGCCGGCAGGTCATCCCCGCCTTCCTGAATCTGGGAGGGGACAGGGTGAGGTAAATAACAATAATTAAAAACACAGGGAGTACTCCCTGTAACAGTGTCGTACCCCCTAAAAACCAAAGTAAAATTTAAAAGAGAGGGAAAGGCCAACGCGTAGCGGCAGCAGGAGAGAGAGAGGAGAGACAGAGAAGAAAAAAAACACTTACTCGCCAGTTCTGATACGCCGTAGCTTGGTCCTTGGCCACTCCTCCACCCTCTAGTGGACGACAGCCGTGCCTCCCCGGGTGGATCAGAGGCAGTCTTCTGGTCCCTGGTGGTTGGAACGCCCTGCTGTGTTTTTGGTGGATGGTAGGGGTCTGTCTCCCCAGCCCCTGGCAGAGGTAATCGCTCCAGGCGGTTGGTTGGAAACCCCTCCTCCCCTCGCGGTTTGTGGCCGTTCCTCCCCTTCCAGGCGGCCGGGCTCCTCCGTCCTCCAGCAGATGGCAACGGCAGCTCCTTTCGGGTGGATGATAGGGGCGAGAACTCCACTACGCTGCATCCCTTCTCCTTCCCGGGTTTCGGAACCAGTGTAAAGGGATTAAAGGAAAGGAGTAGGTGAGAACCGGCTTGAGAATATAAATAATATTTTAATAAGAAACTTAAACAAAAAGACAAACACACACACAAGTGTCAGACAGCTGTCTGTATATCACTACCATCTTCGGTCGGCCCTTATCCCTCTCAAGTGCTAATTAGACTGATTAGGGGTCGGGTGTGCGGAATCACGACCTGGCCCCTCCCTCTTCCCTGCCACACGGTTTTAACCACTATGCAAACCACGTAACTGCGTGGGGCCCCGGATGTCGGGTGAAATTCTGAGGCGAGTGTGTCACAGTGACTTTTCATGACACGGTCTCATGCAATTAGCATGTTTAGACTTGTTTAGTTTCATCTCTTTTGTCACACACTTGCAACATTTAACACAGGTCATTATACAGACTTTGCCACTTAAAAAAATGCTTTTGTTATGATATAAGTCAGTATTTAAAATGGTATAACAGAATTTCATGCTCAAGCACTTGAATTTATTAGCACCAAAATGTATTAATTATAACTTGATTAGTTATACAATAGCAAGAAAATGAACAAGATGCCTAAAAGGATGAAAACAAAACCACAAAAGTCAGTACTCAGTGATTGATTGACAGTTAGCTTAAATGAGGGTGTCACCTTGAAGTATATTTTTGTCTTTACAAATTTGTATTTATATTAAGTTCTGTAATATTCAGAACGGTTTAAATGTTTTAGAGCAGTGGTTCTTAACCTTTTTTTATTTTATGAATGCCCCCCTACTTCATTGCCTTACAACAACCACAATTTTGGGCTACTTAAAAAAGATTTACACATTATTGAATTAATTGTGGGGGTTAAGAGTGATCTGAATGGTGTACACTTACATTAGAAGGAGACTATACTCATAAATGTTTTCTATAAATAGGTTTTTATTATACATGGTGTGGGTCACCCCCTTCAATGTGTTTCGCCATGTTGAAATTACATGACCCGCTGTGTTTCACTAAAAGTCGAAGAAGCGAATCCTATTAGATACGCTTGGCTATGCTTAGATCAGTGTTGTTTGGTGATGCGAAAAGCAAATAGAACACAATGGAACATACTTATTATTGTGCTTTAGCAGCGAAGACAACGGGAGATTCAGCAGCTGTACAGCTGAAGAAGCGGAAAAAAGTCTGAAACAAGAAGACAGAAAGACCAGCAAAGCACACATACTTCACCCAGACATCTGTTTGATGTGTGCGTTAACATCTGTAAGACGTATTTTTAGGTTGTTTGCTTTTTTAGATTGTTGATGCTTTCCAGATGAAAAGATCTTAAACATCTCGGAGACATATGTGTGCTATCTGGGTCATACCCGGTTGCTAGGGAGGGTAAAGTCGCATGGGGTAACATCCTTGTGGTCGCAATAATGTGGTTCTTGCTCTCGGTGGGGCGCGCGATGAGTTGTGCGTGGATGCCGTGGAGAATAGTGCGAAGCCTCCAAATGCGCATTGTCTCCACCGTAGTGCACTCAACAAGCCATGCGATAAGACGCATGGCCCCTAGTTAAAGGGATAGTTCCCCCAAAAATGACAATTCTCTCATCATTTACTCACCCTTATGCCATCTCAGATGTGTCTGACTTTCTTTCTTCTGCTGAACACAAAACATGATATTTAAAGAATATTTCAACTCTTTAGGTTCATACAATGCAAGTAAATAATGGCCAGAACTTTGAAGGTCTAAAAAGCACATAAAGGCAGCATAAAAATAAGCCAAACGAGAAAATTATAGGTGCGGGTGAGAAACAAATAAATATTTAAGTTCTTTTTTACTTTAAATTCTCCTCCCTGCCCAGTAGTTGGTGATATGCATGAAGAATGTGAATTGTTAAAAGCAATTCAAATAAACTGAAAGTGGACATTTATAGTAAAAAGGATAGGGACATGAAAATGTTCCACATAATAGGAATTACCTTGATGCACTTATAGGCAAAGGGTACATACAGAATGACAATTTTCAAAGCAATAAAGTTGAGAAATAAACAAGAATTGAGTAGTCCTTGGCTTCCTGTACACGTTTACAAGTTTCCTGTACACGCTTACAAGCTCTGCTGGATAGATTCTGCTGTTCATTATTCAAACAGCTCAGAGGATGAAGCAAAATATATTAGCATGCTTTAATGAGTTTTGTTAACCGATTCAATAATTCATCTGACCAAAGCCAATAGCAGCAGCATAGAGTTGTAAGCCTACATAATGTAAGCATATGGGCCCACTTTAATGAGCCCCACTAAGGGAACAAACAGCTTGAATCAAATTTATCCCATGCCATTCCTAACTTATTACAACACATTACTTGTAAAAAAAAAAAAAAAATCCCTATCTCCCCAAACTTAAACAGTGAATTTGGAATTTGGTGAGTTTTTCTTTTTTCATCAGCAATTTGCTGAGACTCTTTATTTTACTCCCTACAGAGCTGGTTATGATTGTGTTGGTTCACTTGCCTTGGACTCTGTTTGATCCTCTGCAGTCCTTTGATGCTGGATGCTGTAGACTGCACATCGTTCCGTCTGAGTTGATTATAGTGGAAATGTGTTAATAAGGGAGAGGGTCTTCTTTCCCTTAGGATTGCTGATTCATGATAGGAATGACACACCGATTTTATAAATGTCAGCATGCTTTCAACGATGACGTCAAAAAGTATTGCTTATTATGGTCTTTGAATATGCCAAGGATTTCAAGCCTATACTGCTAACTTTGAGGCTATAATTATGCTCTCATTTAGCATACAGACACTATCCGAAGTGCTCTTGTGACTCACATTCAAAATGGTCTGTTAGCTTAATCCAGAAATGTTAGCTTAATCCAGAAATGTGGATGGAAAGGCATTTTGTGCAAAATTTCAGTGTTTTAAAATAGCATTCACAAGTTCACCATAATATTTGAGTGATAAAGGGTAAACTTATGTCGCTTGCTGTCCGAAAATGAGGGGCTCGTGGAAGAGGCTTGACTTGAGCACTAAACTTTCTAAACCCTTAACCAAACCCTAACCCTTCCATAGTTATGATAGGAAAGGAATTTTGTGTTCCACGGAAACAAGAAAACATCAAGGTTTAGAACAAGTTGATGGAAGTGCTTTACAGATTTCTGACATAGTTACAGCAGTCATTTGAATGGCAAAGTCTAGAGTAACCAAATTTGTTCACTGACGTTTCCTTTTTTAAACTAAAGTTTTGGATAGGATGCTAACTAAAATGTAATGCCTGTGTTGTATCTATTTGAAATACTATTTGGTGATTGCTTGGTCTCTATGAAAATAAAAGTCATACCATTTCATAAAAGCTAAGGCATACAATATCTTATGATTTCGTCATCTTGTACAAATTATTATCATGAGACTACAGTATGTGTGTGCTCTTACAATTGTTCTGAATCTTTGAACTCCAAAGGATTTGTAAATATTTGCACTAATACTTGTTTTATATGCTGTTAATACATTGATGTTGTTCATTTAGTGCATTAGTTACAATATTGTATGAGTAATAGAACCACATTTGACATACAAATATCTATGAATACTAATTAGATCACATTGGTCATTCTGTACAACCTGATTGCCCACAACAAACGTGGGCTGCTAATTCCAGTAATGAATTTGGACTTAATGACTAATTGATGAATAAACCGGCTGCAAGAGTCCAAATGCCACATTTAGGTGCCAGCTAAAGGGAAATCTGCAAACAGTATAGAAAATGGATTGGTTCGCATCCAAAAAACACTAAACTTTAGCTACAGAAACGTGTGCTTAATAAGTCTGGATGCTGATTAGAGGCAAATACACAGCGTGTGGGAAAATAATTGAAATAAAAAGCCTTTGGCCACACATTTTCACAAAGTCACCATAACTTCATAACTAAACACCAAAAACACTCTGTGAGGTCTAAACTTACAAAGCCCAAACAATCATTTTATAGACATTTACATTTTCAAATTGAATGAAGCTCTCTGCAATAAATTCTCTTAACTCTTAAAACATGAGTTATGGAACGTCATGTTTACTATTGTAACCTCCATCCCCCAAGGGAGGGAACGAGCCGTTGTGTCGAAGGAAGTGACACAAGTGGTCTTCTCGGATGCCAAATCGTACCTCTGAACTTGAGAAAAGGCCAATGTCAAGTTGGCAGACAGAATTTGCATGCCCCGCCCCAAACATACGGGTATAATGGGAAGCGGGGCAGCGAATGCCAGTCAGGATATTGCACTGAGGAGCCGAAAGATGAAGCATGGCCATTTAAAGTGCTAGGTCTACTGCTGTGGCAGGAGGGACACAACATCTCGTTCCCTCCCTCGGGGAATGGAGGTTACAATAGTAACCATGATGTTCCCCTTCTGTCACTCTCTCAACGTTGTGTCGAAGGAAGTGACACAAGGGGTCCATATAAAAATGCCACGCACTGACCGTGTTACGTGACTGTCAGAACAGGGGCAAAGCAGGCTATTGCGTGTTAGAGGCACCTGTACCGAGTGCACGTAGCCCTCCCCAATGCCCCTTCAAAGAGTTTTAGCATACCCACCTTAGGTTTTCTCGCACCCCTGAGGGAGAAAAAGGTGTTACATGCTAGCATGGGAGCAAGCCCAGCAGCTGTGGCCTTCTCTCTCACTATGTGTCTCACATAGGATGTAAAGTGGCTGGGGCCCAACCTAAGTCGGGGAAGGCGGTCTTTCGCAGGGAGAAGCAGGAGAGCCTGTCGGGCACAGCAGGTATCCCAAGGTTAGCAGTGCTGAGAGAAGACTCGAAGCATTAACCCTGCTCCATGCACCTGGCAGGGGGCGGCTTAGAGACTGAGGAAGAGGCCTAAGGAGGCGTCTTCAGAACTCGTCAGTGCTGGTGTGACGGGCGCTGAGGCGGGACTGGAGGCAAGGTAGCTGTCCGGCCCACAAATTTCCTATCCTCTCAGGAGGGGAAGACCCTGCAGAGGCCACACCCTGCCCAGTCCAGGGGGAGGTAATGTGTGGCAAATACACCACGAGGGTTGTGAAGCCGGACGTGGGATACGGCGCGGTGGTATGTCCAGCCTAACATAGGGGGGACTCTACAGACATGGGGCCGAGGCAGCGGAGCTGCCAGAGGGAAATGCGGGTCCACCGAGAGGGGGACCGTACCATGGAAAATACATCACGGGGAGTTAGCCTGAAGAGGGAACTATGCCCGTGGAGCCCAACCCTAGTACAGAGCCCTGAGACTCGTACTGGGTCTAGCCACAAATTGCTCTGCTGAATTCGCGGGCCAGAAGGCTAGGGAGGAAAAACATCCGGGCAGCAACACTCAGTGACTGACCTGGGACAGAAGGCGCACTGGATCACTTTGGTGAAGGGCGCAAGGTGCAAGCGGAACACCCGGTCAGTTGTGCCGATTTACCAAGTTCTACCACCTCGGACCTGACAAAACACGGGACGAGACCAACTCAACCCTCAGATTGTAAAATCTGGCAAAGGTATTGGGTGTTGCACAGCCCGCTGCTATGCAGATGTCTGTGAGGGAGGTGCCGTGGCTCAGTGCCCACAAGGACTCCACACTTCTAGTAGAGTGTGCTCGACCTGCAGGGGGGCGGGCACGCCATGGGTGTGATAGGCTAAGGCAATAGCATCAATGACCCAGTGGGCTAGCCTCTGTTTGGAGATGGCGTTCCCTTTCAGCCGTCCGCCAAAGCAGACAAAGAGCTGCTCAGAACATCTAAAGCTCTGCGTACGGTCCACATAGATACGTAAAGCACGCACCGGACACAGCAATGAAAGGGCTGGGTCTGCCACCTCCTGAGGCAGCGCTTGCAGGTTCACGACCTGGTCCCTGAAAGGGGTCATAGGAACCTTGGGCACGTAGCCCGGTCGGGGTCTCAGGATAACTTGAGAAAGCGCCGGACCGAACTCCAGGCAGGTGTCGCTGACAGAGAACGCTTGCAGGTCTCCCACCCTCTTGATTGAGGCTAGTGTGATCAGGAGGGCCGTTTTCAGGGAGAGGGCCTTGAGCTCGACTGAATCAAGCGGCTCAAATGGTGGTCTCTGAAGGCCCGGGAGGACCACTGAGAGATCCCAAGAGGGAAACAGGCTTGTCCAGGGAGGATTCAGTCTCCGGGTGCCTTTCAGGAACCTGATAATCAAGTCATGCTTACCAAGGGACTTACCATCTACTGCGTTGTGGTGGGCTGTGATAGCAGATACATACACCTTCAAGGTGGAAGGGGACAGCCTCCCCTCCGGTCTCTCCTGCAGGAATAGAAGCACTGACAGAACTGCACATCTCTGTGTGTCTTCAGCTTGGGAAGAACACCAGTTCGCGAACAAGCGCCACTTCAGGGCGTGAAGTTGCCTGGTTGAGGGAGCTCTGGCTTGATTGATCGTGTCTACGACAGCCGGTGGTAGATCTACTAGATCTTCTGCATCCCGTCCAGGGGCCAGACATGGAGATTCCAGAGGTCTGGGTGTGGATGCCAGAGGGTGCCCCGTCCCTGAGAAAGAAGGTCTTTCCTCAGGGGGATTTTCCAGAGAGGGACTGTCGCGAGGAGTGTGAGATCGAAAACCAGGTGCGGGTGGGCCAGTAGGAGGCCACCAAGATGACCTGTTCCTTGTCCTTCCTGATCTTGCACAGCACTGATGCAAGAAGGCTCACTGGGGGAAAAAGCTCCTTTGGAAACTCCTTTGGAGTCACGGCTGACTCCAAAGGAGGAGATGGTGGGCGAGTTGTGACATATGACGGTAGCGCACACCGCCTTGACGATTTATGTACGCTACCATCGCAATGCTGTCTGAGCGGATCAGAATGTGCTTGCCTCGGATTAGTGGAATACGCCTCCGTAGTGCAAGAATTACAGCAATCAACTCTAGGCAATTTATGTGCCAACGCTGCTGGTGTCCTTTCCCGGTGCCAGCGGCAGCGTGCCTGTTGCACATGGCGCCCCAAACCTGTCGAGAGGCGTCTGTGGTTACCACGACGCATCTGGACACCTGCTGCAGGGGGACTCTGGCCCGCAGAAAGCAGACGTCTGTCCAAGGGTTGAAAGTCTGATGGCAGGCGGGGGTGATTATCACACAATGCATGCCATGGCGCCATGCCCATCTCGGGACTTGAGTCTGTAGCCAGTGCTGTAGCAGTCTCATATGCATCAACCCGAGTGGCGCAACCGTGGCTGAGGATGCCATATGCCCCAGGAGCCTCTGGAATTGTTTTAGAGGAACCGCTGCGCCGGGCTCGAAGTGAGCGAGGCACCTGAGCACTGACTGGGCGTGCTCGATGGTGAGTCGCGCTGTCATCAAGACTGAGTTTAACTCCATGCCGAGAAAAGAGATGCTCTGAACCGGGGTGAGCTTGCTCTTTTCCCAGTTGACCTGAAGCCCTAAACGGCTGAGGTGCCTGAGTACCTGGTCCCTGTGAGCGCATAGTAATTCTCGAGAGTGTGCCAGGATGAGCCAATCGTCGAGGTAATTGAGTATGCGGATGCCCACTTCCCTTAGGTGGGCAAGAGCGGCCTCTGCGACCTTCGTGAAGACGCGAGGGGACAGGGACTGGCCGAAGGGGAGGACCTTGTACTGATACGCCTGGCTGTCGAACGTGAACCGTAAGAAGGGTCAGTGTCACGGCAAAATGGAGACGTGGAAGTACACGTCCTTCAGGTCTACTGCCGCGAACCAATCTAGCTGTCGAACGCAGATGAGAATCTGTTTTTGCGTGAGCATTTTGAACGGGAGTTTGTGCAAAGCCCGGTTGAGAACTCGCAAGTGCAAGATTGGCTTGAGGGAGAATGCCGGCTGGCCATGCAGCGAGTCGCACACATACCGAACCCGGACAGAAGCACATGAGCATTTTGGGGGGCGGGTGGTTCGTGGGGATTTACACGGCGAAACCGAGCCCGTCGTTATCCCCATATCGCCTTCATCGCCAGCTGAGCCATCCTCAATCCCGTGGGAAGAAGGAGCGACGCAGGGCCGGCTGAAGTGGCATTCAACTTCAGGAAGGAGAGCCGCGACCGCAACATTGCCATGGTCATGTTCTCGCAGTGAGAACATGAACCATCGACGAATGCTGCCTCAGTGTGATCGCTACCCAGGCACACGAGGCAGCATCTGTGGCCATCTTTCTTGGAGAGAAATCACCCGCATCCAGGAACAACACAGGGGCGGAAAGGCATCTTGAAAAAGACGCCTCCTGAAAAGGACGTTCAACGCCGCTGTGTATTGCTCTTTTTTGTGAGTGGGAAAACTCAGATTCTTTTAGAGAAAATATAGCTCTTTTAGGAGTAGAAAACTCTTTTTAAACAGGAAGAACATGTCAGGGGTGTGAAGCGTCCAGGGGCGTGAACTGCACAGCGTGCAGAGAGAGAGATGCCAGCTGGAAATGCGCCGTGTGGATCCAACAGCCACACTTCTCGCTGGTAGAGGTGAGTGGAATAGTAGTGAGATTCAGCTGCTTTCTGCACAACCATTTGGCTCCAACCATTCATCAGGCAGGCGGTATCGCAGCATCAGGACCCGCATCAGCCGACTACATGACAGCTTCTTCCCCCAAGTAATAAGACTTTTGAACACATGGTCTCTCACGATCAACAATCAGCACTGCACTTTATTAATCAGCATCTTATATCACACACCGGACTGTCAAATATATTCTCCCTAATTCAACTAGTGTGTATATATATTTTGATATACCCTTATCTAGTGTATGTGTATTCTACAGGTATATTGTGTGTAATGTTTACTGTACATTGTATATTAGTACTATGTTGTGTAATTATGTGTACATTTGATATGTAAATTGTGTTGTGTATATATGTTGTGCATTGTTTACTGTACATTGTATATTAGTACTATGTTGTGTAATTATGTGTACATTTGTTATGTAAATTGTGTTGTGTAAATATGTTGTTTATTGTAAATTGGTATATGTCTCATCACTGTCATGACTGCAATGTTGCTCGGAACTGTACACAAGACTTTCACCTACTGTTGCACTCGTGTACACAGTAGTGTGACAATAAAGTGATTTGATATATATGTCAAAAAATCACTCTTACATCCACTTACCCTGAATCATTTGTTTGATTGGCAGAGAGTTTCTAACAAGTGTTAGTGGATTCCCTTCATTCACTTCAGAAACTATTCATCACAGTCTTAGCATAGAATAGACCAAGTTTACATGCACTGTTTACTCCAGGGTTTTTGAAGAAAACGGCATTCTGAAATGTCAGTTAAGCAAAAACACAGATTTCCATTCGTCGTTTAAGGGATTAAGAGAAAGCGATTGAACACATCCACATTTCTCCTGGAGAATGCTGCTTAATGTGGCCATGTAAACACATAAGCGGCATTCAGATGTGTGTTTCAAGAGTATGTATGTGCGTGAACAGACCAGAGAACAAACGTCTTAAGATGGAGCCCAACAACAGTTCAACACAGTGGAAAGAATTAAACATTTCTGGGAGTACAGTGTGAAAACCTCATACACTATAGACTATACCCATTCATACACAACAATGTAAAATATCTCACTTATGTTCACGTATATGCGCTTGTACATTGGGGAATCCCAGATTTTTACTTAAGAGGAAACCCCATTATTGAAGTGCAATTCCACTGCAGTTTGCGATAGAAAGTTAAGAAAACAAATGGAATAACAACTCTGGAATATCTGGAAGTAAAGCAATGGGGAATAAAAAAGTAATAAAATTGTTATTTACACAAGCATTGCGGTTAAATATGTCTGTGGAGAAATATTCTTTCTGACCTAGCCGCATATACAGCATACGGGAGTAAAGAGTACGCCGTTATAAAGTGCCTGTAAAATTGCAACGCTGCTTTCTCAGAATAAACCACTTTCTCGCAAAAAGCAGCTTTCCTGTGTTCATGTAAAGTAGTCATTCTACACTAATTCTGTTGAAAAAATGAGCGCAACATCCCTCTAAGGCTTTGCCCACAATGCTCACAAATCCAATTTGTTTTTCAAATGCAATCTACAGAACTGAGAGTCCATACTGTCATTTGGCAAGTGATGAAATCTGATCCATTTGTTCAGAAAGTGTAGTCAATATCTGGTGTATCTACAGTACATTGGTTGCTTTAGTTATGATATAAGTGTAAGCATGATGCCAAAAGAATTTCTTATACTAATAAAGTCAGCTGTCAGTGTGGAAAGAGAGAATAACATAAGCGTGAGAGGCCATATTGTACACATTCCTGCATATGCTGTCTGAAACTGCAAAAAAAATACATTCTGGACAGACAAGGCATGTCTTAAAAATGAAAAGTTATTGAAGGCATTATCAAAATGAACACTGATCTAGTCTTTTCATCAACCTTTCTGTAAAGCACAAAGCCACAAAAGGCCTGGTCTACAGTGTCACATATTAGAGGATTTCACATTTGTGTGAAATAGCTCTTTTTGTCTGCACAATCTGCAGAGCATCAACCTTGTATAAAGGAAGATTATCTAAATGGCCACAGTAAGTACTCAGCTGTTCGATTGCATAGACAGGCAGCCCGCCTTTACTTATGGTTCTGAATGTGTCATCTGTGGGTTTTTATCGATTTGTCCAATTATCTGAATAGCTTGGAGCTGAAAAATTAAATGGTTGCTTTTCAATAAAAAGTGAAAGTGACTATGTCACTCATGACAGATCAATCTGAACATAAATGTTTCAAGTAGGCTTCAGACATTCTAAATTTAAAAGTGCCAGAGACAATTTCTGTGGGACATTTTGTAAAGCATTATTCAACAGATAATAACAAAAGTGATTGCTTCATATTGAGTTTGAGCAAAATCTTCCTGGATTTCACCACACGTTTTAAGTGGAGCTATTATGCAAAATTCACTTTTACATGGTGTTTGTACATAAATAGGAGTTGGCAGTGTGTGTACACAACCACCCTGCAATGTTACATGTCCACCCACTCCTCTTTCTTATATTTCTAGTAAACAAAAATAGTGTGTCAAAATGAATGGTTTTCGTTTCTACTCTAAAGTGACGTCACGTTAGAGCAGGCCTCACCCACGACTGGTGACGGACTCCACCCTATTACATAGATCCTCCCCTGAGTGATCTACACACAGTCTTTTTTTCCGTGCTGGAGCAGATACAGTGAAAAGAATAATGTCTCAGCTTCATAAGTGTTCTGGTGTTGGCTGTAAAAGTGAATATAAGAGCCTTCATGTACTCCTGGCATCAGAGCCACTGAAGATGCAGTGGACAAGTTTTGTTTTTTGAAGGAAATGTGCCGCAAAACATAAAAAAATGTGTGTATGTTTGTGCAAATAATTTTACACTGGACTGCTTTGTGAATAAGTGTCAATATAAAGCAGGATTTTCAAATGGATCAGTACCAACTGTTCGTGTTCCAGCTTTATTTCCTGAAGATGTAAATCACACTTTATATTTTGTGAATGTTTGCAAATCGCCTTTCCGAATGTGCTCGATAGCTGATTCCACTGCAAATGCAGCTAATTTACCATTGTCTCTGATTGTATTCACGGAGACCAGAACAGACCACAAAACAGTGCCGCGATATGCAGAAAAGGACAGCGAACACCTCCCCGCTCAACTTTTGGGCCAGTTGCCATGTAAAATCCTGGGCTGATTTCTCTTCCCAGTCCAGCCCTGCCCGAACTCGGGTATTTACGCTGTCAGTCATATAGGTTCTGATTTGTTGTTGCAGTAGTGTCTGAAGCGGGAGCTGAAAAGGCACAGCCCTCTTCCGGAAAGGGTGCGGGGAGCAGCAGCTCATTTGCATTTAAAGAGACACACACGAAATCAGCGTGTTTTTGATTCCACCCAAAAAGAGGTCTTTATAACATGGTATAATAAATGATCCGTGGGGTATTTTGAGCTGAAACTTCACAGACACATTCTGGGGAAACCTGAGACTTATCTTGTAAAAAAGGGGGCATAACCATTCTGGCCATTCTCCGTTGACCTCTCTCATTAACAAGGTTTTTTAGTCCACAGAACTGCTGCTCACTGGATGTTTTTTGTTTTTGGCACCATTTGAAGTAAACTCTAGAGATTGTTGTGCATGAAAATCCCAGGAGATCAGCAGTTACAGAAATACTCAAACCAGCCCGTCTGGCACCAACAAACATGCCACGATCTGGGGCAAATGGGATCACTGGGATTCAATTTTTTCCTACTCTGATGGTTGATGTGATAATTAAATGAAGCACCTGACCTGTATCTGCATGATTTTATGGATTGCACTGCTGCCACACAATTGGCTGGTTCAATCACCTGATATAACAATCTCTGGGGCTTTCCTTGATTTAATAACAGGGGGAAAAACAGAAATATTTCAATATGCATGCATTTTCTGCTTGATGATTAAAGAAGCCTGGGGTGATCACATTTTTAAGAGCTGCTTGAGGAGTAGACAGGGGCATATACCATGCCCAATATTCACGTGGAAGAATAAGGAAATTTTAATATAGTATTTAGGTCTAGAAAGATGATGTATGAATCTTGTCTTAGTGACAAGAAATATGAGTTTACATATAAAGGTAATACATCAGTGAGACACACTAAATGGATACAGTGCCTATTTAATTGTGCTCGTTTCAAAAGATGTTGGATGTTTGCATAATTCCCTGTCCTTCAGGTTTACAGTTTCTTATGGGCTTGACTCCAACTGACTGTTTTAAGAAAATGGGTGCATCAAACGTAGGCCGGATAAAAACAATATGACACAAGACATCCAAAGCTGTCAGCCCATTTAAGAAATACTTCAAGACGAAAATGTTTCCATAGAATGCTATGATTTTGAGATATAATTAAAATAACGGTTAAATCTAGGGATGCACTGATGTATCGGCTGACAAGATTAATTTGCCAATTATTGACCACATTAAAACCATCACATATCGGTTATAAGCATGAAATAGGCATTTGTTAAAACTCTGTGAATTTAAATGCACAATCCATAAATAATAATAGCCACAATATGCAGAAGGGGTGGCACAGCATAAAACGACATGACAGTTGTGAAAATCGGCACTTACAAAAGGATAAATGCTTAAATGCTTTAAAATCAGCAGACTTTGAGTCCTGAGACGTTGATATGATATTTATTAATATTTCATGAAATCTCAGTATGGTTATGCCTGATTATTAAACCTTGCGTTTCGGCATTAGGTGCTTCAGTCAGTACTGTGTGAGCAAGTGGTGCCCTCTAGCTGTCTAATTGGCTTTTTGTATTGTCCATTATACAAATATTATACAGAATTTAACAGAACAGAATCAGAATCGTTCCTTTGGTTTAAACTTTTTTTCCCATGATGTGGTTGACACGTTTATGGAATTTCCCAACATATGCATATTATTATTTGTGTATATTCTATCATATACAGTACATGTAAAATGTGAGTTCTGAGAAATGCAAAAATGTTAACAGAATAAAAACACAGTATAAAATAACCTTTTTCATATCAATCATCAGGTTATCATATTTAGTTTTTTGCTAAAAAAAAAACAAAAACAAAAAAAAAACCTCTTTCTTTATTCTAATTATCTTTCATTGTGGCTCTCTTAAAAAAGATGTCAATGGTAATGATTTATTACAGTGAAAATGATTTTGTAACGCTTTTTGTACATTTGTAAAGCATAATTCCAAAGTAAAACAGTGATCTAATGACAAAATAGGCTAAGTGGCACATTAGCATCAGTATCGGCCAATGTTTTGTTGTGGTATTGGAATTGGCTCAAAATTTTCATATCCGTGCCTCCCTAGTCAAAACCAGTGTGTAATTTCACACTAACCATGGCTGTTTTAAGATCCTATTGTAAGACCTAATGCTTGGAAAATATCACATTCATCATGCAATGTTAAAAGGCCAGAAATTATTGAGATCTAGCAGTGTAAATATTAGAAAAATACTTTTCCATGTTTTTTATCCTTAAAATATATTTAAACAGTCATAGCTGATTAAAAATGTACATCCAATTGGATCATATTTGTGTTATTGCTAACAGTTACAATGTAATTCACTATTCTGACTGATCTTGTCTTCAACCACATGCAAAAAAATAAAAAAAATAAAAAAATGGGCATAATTACAATCATTCTGACTAAAGGCAGAATATAATTACTTAAGGCAGCATATACTGTATATATCCAAATAAAGTTGATAAGGTACACATATAGAAATAAAATATACAGTGTGTTTTCTGTGCATACAGTATAGAATAATACAAGTAAAAGCAGATATGAAAGTTTTTTCATATCCTTGGGAGAAGATGAACAACTGCCTAAAGATTATCAACAAAAATAGAATCGAAACATTCAAACATTTCTTTGAAAGAGGGAAAATAAATTCCCTGTTCAGAGGCAAACATGTGTTATGAATATAATTTTGTAGCCAGTGGGAAGCTAATTGACCTCAACAAGAAGCACAATGAGTTGACTCGTGTATTATTTCAGCCTGGTGAAGCGCTTTGTAGATAATCACATCCAGGCTGTCTAATATTAACTTGAATGAAAAATGACGATAAAAAGAAACAACCCAAGACGAAGGCCTACACTGGGCAATTTATCTGATCCCTCAATCAGCAATTCTAACTGAGCATGTCCCATAAATATTTTGTCCTGAGCCTCATGAATTTTAGTCCCAGCCCTGATCCTGTGAACTTAGATGAGGTTTTGCACTGAGGTGTAGGTAGGTAAGTCTTTTTTGTATTAATGTCATGTTGTATCATTCGCTAATGGAGAGAAACAGAAAGATTAAATATTGACAGCATGTGTTCTAAGTACTGATTCCCCAAATAGCTCGACCTTGGTTTTTGGTTTCATCTCATCTCATTAATTCTGTAGAGCTTGGAAAAAGTAGCATTTGGTGTCTGTGAGGATTGTAAAAAAGAGACATTCTTTATTTTTTGACTGGGCTCTGACCAAAAAAATAAGCTTTACATTTTGGGGACCGTCACGTCATCATCTCTTCATGTTCACAGACTCTTAGTTTGACACTTCATTGACTTTTATTTGTAGTTTTTAACCACACAACTTTTCCCAGCTTGCACCCTCCAGGTATCATCATTACATTCACCTGTTTCCCATCAGTGTTCCCAGCTGTTCATTGTATTGATATTACCTGTGTCTTTATATATTCCCTGTTGTTTCCTCACTCTTGGTCTAGTCTCATCTATAAGAGCATATCACTTTTGTCTTTGTATTTATTCTTGTCCATATAATGCAAGTGAAGATCAGAACTTCAAAGGTCCAAAAAGCACATAAAAGCAGCATACAATTAATCAAAATCACTCCAGTGGTTAAATCCGTATCTTCAAAATTGATATGATAGGTGTGGGAGAGATCAAAATGTAAGTCCTTTTTTACTATAAATTCTTCTCTCTCCCCAGTAGGTGGCGGTATGCACAAATAATACTAATTGCCAAAAACAAAAGAAGAAGAATGTGGAAGTGAAAGTGGAGATTTATAGTAAAAACAGACAAAAATATTGATTTTTTTTTCTCACCTACACATATCATATTGCTTCTGAAGATATGGATTTAACCGCTGGAGTCATAGATTACTTTTATTCTGTGAATTTTTCCACCTACAATGTTCTGGCTGCCATTCACATTTTATGTACCTACAGAGCTGAAATATGTTTCTAAAAATATTCATTTGTGTTCAGCAGAAGGCATGAGGGTGAGTAAATGATGAGAAAATTTTCATTTTTCAGTAAACTATCCCTTTAACTAATATCATCAAAATGTTACAACTTACTGTAACATAGCATGTACGAGAATCATTAAGCATAACTGACCATTTCAGTTTGGCTGTTTTGGTTTGGTTTGAGATTATTTTATGATATCAAAAGTTTATTTTTGCTATTTGATTCACAGGCATCGGTCTACTGCAGAGCTGAAATGGAGCAGTTCCTTTGGGCTAATAGCATGGCAGGCCCTTTCAACCTATCTGCTGTTTATTTGATTAGAAGGCTGCACTGGTGATAAGAGACAGTGAGCAACACATTGGAGGTTTGCATCTGTAAATTACCTGGAAAAGCATTCACATCAGCAAGATCCGTTGGCAAGATCACTGTATCAACCATAGCAATGCAGCTCATTACCGGAGCATACTCTTTTAACACCAGAGCTGGTGTGTGGTCACAGGGTCAACAGAAATATGAAAGGGAATTGATCATTAAAGGAAAAGACGGCATATGAGAGACACATGAGAAACATTTAGTTTTTCTTTTGCTTTCTCTTAGTATGGTTCACAAAAGTGTTGAAGATTTATTGATGCCTCATTATTTCATAATAATGTTTTGAGATATTTTTTATGCATATTGAACACAACTTTGGACTTGATTGCGGGGTTGTTTGATCAACACAAGTCACAACTTCTTGTGAGTTCCTACTAGGATTTCAGTGGAGTCTCCCACCTCCCAGTGATGGAGCTTTGGCCATTTTCCAGAGGATGCTGACTTTACTGAGCATATACTAAGGAAGAACTGTTCGTGTACACAAGAAAACATGGCAAGAAAGGTGCCGTTCAACAAAGACTAAGAAAGCAGTTGAGAAGAAACCGCGTTCCCTTACCATCTATCATCTTATCTTATCCAACATTTAGTAACTAAGGAATAAACTGGATGTGCTACAGGCAAATGTGAAGTATCTACATGAGTTCAGGGACTGTCAATAAGACCTTTTATTTTCCAAGAGAATTTTCTCAAATATTTATTACTGTGGTTTACATCTACCCCAAGGCAGATGCCAACAATGCTACAGACAAAATATGTTCTGTTGTTCAGAAGATGCAATCGATTTCTCCTGATGCACAAAAGTTTATTTTAGGGGATTTTAACCATTGTTCACTGAAGAAGTCCCTAAATATTTTTATAAGTAATGTTTTAAGTATTTTGATTCCTGAAGAGATTACTTTACTTTTTATTGTCATTTGTTTCATTTAATATTTAGTCCTTTTAGATGGAAAACATTTATACATATAAATGATGCGATCCAAAGTGCAATTAAACAGTGGTGAAACACTTTCTTATGATGTGTTATATTCACACGAGCAGACAGAGAAGTAAGTTTGAAGTAAGTTTGGAGCAGAAGAAATATAAATAAATCTTGCGTAAATTATCAGCTTTAAGCTAAAATGCTATTTCTAGCCATTTTACATGTACATGTACCAACCTCTATCATAATTTATATCAATAAAATTCACATTGGATCATAATTTCATTTTTTCTAGTCTGGCAAAAATGTTATCAAATGTATCTTGCTTTAGAAACAACACTGCATAAGATATTTTGGTTTTTCAGAGAATGTATTTTTAACATTTTTAATGTATTTTGTCTTACTGTACTGGCAGAGTTTATAGTCAAAACAAGTGCTGAAGAAGTAATACAGAGTATTTAGAATACGTTACTGACCTTGAGTAAACTAGCGGAATACATTACAAATTACATTTTACAGCATGTTTTCTATAATCTATAGTGGAATACATTTCAAAATTAACCCTCCCCTCCCTGATTAAGGGGGCATATAAATCGATAGCGGATCCTCCATTAGGGTCCTCAGACCAAAAAACTGATTATTTATTGCATACTTATAGAACCTTGTTAAAGAGAAAAAAGCCAGTGGTGCAACTAGTTCAAACTTGGACGGAAGATATCACAGTGGAATTGGAGGGTTGATTTGATTGCACGGATTGGACTGTGTTTGAAGAATCAGCAGTATTGATGATTTTGCACTTATTCTGTAATTTCCACTAAAAAAGTAAAAATGTATCCTAATAACAAACCTTGGGTTTCAAACTCACCAAAGAATTTACTGGACAAGAAGAAGGTGGCTTTTCTTGAGGGAAATGTGTCTCTTTACAGAGAATTTTAAAAAAAATAGGTTAGAGCTGTGATAAAAAGGGCAAAATTAAAGTATAAAGATAAAATGGAGGCAAAGTTTAGCAGTAACAATCTAAGGGCTGTGTGGAAGGGCATGAAAACCATGTCTGGCACTCAGGATGTATTGAGCAAATAGAGGATTACTCTAGGTGTTTTTAATTCAGATATACAGTTGGAAAATTCATTAAACAGATTTTATTGTCACTTTGATTATTATCATGATTTCAGTGCTGGAATTAAAGAGATTTTGAAGGAGACTTTGGTGGATGTGTCCATAGATTTTAATACGCAAGATGTTGCCAAGTTACTAAAAAGCACAATGGTTAGAAAAGCACCAGATCCGGACAAGATAATTGGTAAGGTTTTAATTTATGTGCATACTGTGTTAGTTGAGCTGTTTTTTATTCTTTTCTTTTTTTTCTTTTTTTTTTTTTAATCATTGCAGCTTCAGAAGGTTCCAGCATTATGGAAAAGTGCAACTATTGTACCAGTTGCAAAGAAGAACACCCCTAAAGAGCTAAATGACTTAAGGCCAGTAGAACTTAAATCACATGAAGGACTTTGAGAAGCTGATTAAAAATTCAGTTTTATGTCAGGTAGAAAGTGCTTTAGATTCCTAGCAATTTGCCTACAGATCTGGTTAGGGAGTGGAGGATGCTCTGCTTACTTTACTTAATTTTGTGTATGGTCACTTGGAGGGGAAACCCAAGATTTTTCTTTAGCTTTTAACACAATAAAAACATATACTAGCAAATAAACTATTGCCCCATTTTAAGTTTGAACCAAATATATTGGTGTGGATAATAGATTTTTAACAAATATGTATAGTGGCAGAATTAGGCATGGTCAACATGGGCAGCAACAACGGTATCAATGTGTAATTGTGAATGGTGTTTTTTCAGAGATTATAGTGTCATCTACTGGTTCTCACCAAAGGTTATGTAATTTATCCTTTGTTGTACATACTGTATACCAATGAATGCATTAGCCATTATGATAACAGGCATATTATTAAGTTTGCTGATGGATGTCATTGTGCATCTATTGAAAAAAGAGGAAGATGAGCATGGTGCTAAATTGGATGATTGAGCACCATGCTCATTAAATGTTTTAAAAACCAAAGACATGGTTATTGATTTTAGAAAGTGTGCACCTGTTCCGAAGTCCACTGTTAGTAAAGGGATGGAAATTGATCAGGTGGAACTACAAATACCTGGGGACTGTCATTGACAACCGCTTAAATTTTGAATTGAATACAGATGTTATCTGAAAGAAGGTTCTTCAACGAATGTTCCTCCTCAGGAAATTAATTATTTTAATGTGTGTGATAAAATATTATGTCTTTGTTTTATCATAACTCTATTGAATCTGCTAACTTTGGGGCTTGGTTTGGTCAGCTGAGTCTTGGAAACAGAAACAGATTGCAGATATGGGTTAATGCTGCCAGTAAGGTTATTGGGAGGAGCCAGACACAATTGTCAGTAATCTATGAAAAGTATGTTTCATCTTAAACTGCTCTGGCCACCCCATAATTGGTCAGTTTGAATTGATGCCCTCTGGTCCACATTTTAGAGCTCTCAGGATACATACCAAGGGAGTGGAAAACTCTTTGATTCAAATAGCAATTAGGATGTTGAAATTGCAGAACAAATAGTGCAAGTTGGGTGTTATATATATTTTTTTATTATTGTTTTATTAATTTTAAAATTGTAATGTTTTTATAATATGTGGTGTGTTTTATGATTGTGACCATTGTGTGTTTTTTGTATTTATGGTGTCTTCTCAAAATATACTACTGCAAACCAAATTTCCTGAAAGTGATAATATTAATAAATATACTTATAAATAACTAATACATTTTTGTTCTGTTTGAGAAAAGGGTAACACTTTACAATATGGGTGCATTAATAAGCATTAATTCATGCTTAACTAATGCTCAGATAATATTGTGTTAATGTATGACTCATGATTAACTAAGCCATTCATTAATTATTGCCACATCAGCAACTAATAAAGAGTCTGTCTGGTTAATATATTAAGTAATATTAATTGCTATTAATTTAACGTGTCATCATGGATTAATTACCTAACAACTTATTAAATGAAATAATAGTTTTAATTAATGTGTTAAGTATTTGAACTTCCATCCAATACGGGTACACTAACATGCATTAATACGTGCTTAATTACTGCATTATTACTGCAAATTCATGAGTTAATAACAATTTACAAACATAAATTATCTCAATATTATCTGTGCATTAGTTAAGTATTAATTACGAGAATTGAACTGAAATTGGCACCAATACAGATTCATATCACATAGCCCGTATTCAGGCCCGGTTCTATGAACGAGGAGGAGGATATCACGGCCCCTTACCACATCCTCCACAGTTGTAGCAATAATATTATTATTAAAAAAAGAACATCTTAATCAATATATATATATATATATAACATTTATTATATAGAACTAAAATCCACAGTTTTAGCACAATGTGTGGACTTTTTAGATGGTCCCTTACCAGCCATAAGGCAAAATTTCCAACTTATGTTAATGTTAAATTAGTAATATGGAACAATTTTACCATAACACCATCTGACCATCTTAAATACTGGACAAATCATCTTTAAAAATTGGACGATCCCATATTTTACGTGACAGGTGTCATCTCTGCACTCAATAGTGCAATATTATGCTCAAAGAAAAGTGTGATGCAGCCACTCAGTGTCCATTTGTGAGGCTGTGTGTGCTCTTTAGTACAAAATCTGCGTGCAAACCTTTTCAGCGCCGAACTTCAGTAAAATCCCAATAGATCTTTGCACCATTTGCACATGGAGGGGACATACGAGAGATGAAAAAATTATTTCCTAGTGTTATTTGTAAAACGCTGATGTCCCTCGCAGTCACACCTGTATGTGAATGTTACTCTGGCAGTAATCATTTATCAGTGTTATGCAGCCTGTTGTGTGCTGAATATGATGCCAAATGAGCATGTAAACAGGTTGATAATGTTTTCAGAATAAAACAACTTTGTCCACTTTGGGGCAAACATTAAAATAAGTTTTAGAATCTATAATTTCCAAATATTTTATTTTACTATTAAACCAGACTCTTGATTTAGAGTGTTAAATTGAATACTAAATTACCACTGCATTGATGTATGGTAAAATTAACAATTAATAATTATATTCAGTCTTTATTCAGTTTTACTAACACATGATAGAAAAGTAGCAGCAAAACTTCAAGTAATCACAGAATAGTCCCATCAGTAAACACTTCAGAAAATTGTGAATCATTCATTGAGCATTGAGTGCAAGATGCACTTGTACATCTGGGCTTTTTATCTTCTCTCTTCCATGTTCTATGGCTGATGTGGCCCCTGTACCAAAATAATTGCACACCCCTGCTCAACTGTATATGTAATACTAATCCTATAAATTGGCAAGCAGATTTCCTTGAATCCCAGCAAACACACAAAAATCCCTGTATTTTGTGAATGCACAAATTGCTGCATCAAAACTTATAAACGTGTATGATTTTGCAAATCAGTATGTTCTAATCTGCAGGTGCAGCATTGTGCTGTAATTTTCAGTAACAGATCATGTGAAAAGAAAAACTAAGCAATAAATGTTTTGTATATTATATAAAAACTTTTCTTTACATTGTTTTAGTAGCATTTAAACATGGTTTAATCTATATAAAAATGTGTAATTTTGATACATCTCCACTTTATACAGAGCACCCCCACTATTTTCAGATGAATCCTCAGTGATTTTGATCTGGAACCGGGCCTGGACGTATTGTGCATGCAGTATGAATAGTATGTATAGGGGTCCAAAAGTCCACATTGAAAATCTGGAATTCCAAATCTCATTTTAACCTGGAAAACACAGTTTTATTGAGAAGCATTATGACATAAAATGTAAAAATAAATAAATACGATTATGCACTTTTTCCTGGTCACTTAACAAACAAGCAAATTTGTTGCATTTACTGTGTTAACTCCTTAGAACGAAAGGTCAGATTTTCTTGCTTCCATTGAAACACACAAGTTTGGAACGTTCTCAAATTACACCAATAAAACATGGATCATTTCAAAGTTAAAAGTGGAAAAAAACTATTTGGTCAAAATGTCTTTCGATCCTTCATAACAATCATAACATATATTTATGAAATGTCAGGGGTTTGTGGTGATTATTTTTTTATTATTAAATTTTTTTTCACACAGATACAATTTGTATGTATTCTAATTTTCATCATCTTTATTTATATATTACTCAAAATCTACTGTAAAAGAATAGTACCCCCTATTATATATAAGTAGCAATTTTTCCAGGTGTAATGCTATTTTAAAAAGCTTGGGTTTAGTGTTAAAACCAAGCAAATGGCAATGTTCATGCTTACAATCAAAAGGGAGGTGTGCTGTATATTTACTGTACTCTACCGGCTCTTCTTGATTGCAGACAAAATGGTTGATTAGAAATTTCTTCAAACTAAAATGGTTAAAGCAAAAGGCTGATGTACCAAATACTGAAAAATGCTGAAATACATGTATACTTTATAATTCATAAAATAAAAAAGAATGCAAAATAGATACATTTTCACTAATGGTCTGAGACTTTGACTGTAACTTTTATATAAATGACAAGATAATAGCTACTTATTATCTTGGAAATTTGTTTCCTTTAAAAATGCACATCTGTATAAAAGTGTAAGCACAAGACCCCCAAGTTGTTTTCTAATAGTCAGATAAAGTTAAATAGCTTTTTTTGTTTTCCATTTCATGCCCCTGGCAATTCCCCCAGTGATTCCTGAAATAGGTTTAATAACTACCATGCAATTAAACTACCTTGCTTGTTGTACTGTGCGGCCACCCAATCAATCACCACTCTACACGGTAATTTTGTTTTAATTGCAAGACAACTGCCTAGAGAGTGTGCTTCTTTATATAAATAGTTAGACTGTAAATCCATTTGTAACTATGACAGGTTATGCATGACAATTACCCACAGATCATCCAAAAAATACAGCCATGGATGTGTGAGGGGAATTGTCATTAAGGTTCATCTAATTAGCAGAGAATGTTAAAATAGCATCAAGGACACCCATTAATGCTTAGCACTGGACATACTATAAGAAGTAAAGGTGTCTGGAATTCAATGGATACTAACACAAGAAATCTTAACAATTACTATATGCAAAGCAGAAAACATGAACTCAAACTCAAACACTTATTCCACCTGAAGCCAATATGATTTGGTAAAAAGTGCAAATGTACAGAACAAGGACTACATTTTGTGTTGTATTATGAGTCTCTCTCTCTCAGTTGATAAGCATGTTCACAATGGGAAAAAGAGAACACATTTTCTAGTTAATATCCCTCAACATTGGTCCAACAGAATAAGGCTAGTGTTATTCTAATGGCCCTGCTCCTGTACGGATGCTTGGCTGACACTCACTTATATGGTCTTTTGGACGACACTTCAGAAAGTGCCATTTCCAGCAAATGTCACCCTGACTTCATTGATCGGTCTGGCTGATCATGTTCTATGCTTTTGCAGCCTGGAGCACCCTCTCAACGTTCCATTTACTGTAGATGCAATGCTCTGCTTTACAACAGGCTGCTGTAATGCTGCCTCATTTGAGTGCAGAAAAACCTTGGAGCTCCCCCCATCTGTGATGTGAGAAAGTATTTACACACTCGTCATTACATTAATCAATATTTGGAAATGATTCTCATGAAAATTTTAGTTGTGTCTAGCTCAGCCAACCTTGTTTGGCTACCTAATTGTTCCCCAGTCAGCTAACCATGTGCCTCGCCTTCTTCCTTCCAATTTGCACTTCCATGTATTGAATTAGCTTAAACAAGTCAAATATAAAGAGTCAAAATGAGGAGGACTGTGACAAAAATAGGTCAGCTGAGTTATATTCTGTTATATTATATTCTTGACATTTATGAACAATTTTGACTAAATCAGATATGATGGAGATAATTGGATTATATTCAAGTCTGTTCTGCCTTAAGAATTTAAGTTGCATCAACTTGAGATGGACTCTGACATGTTCAGCTTAAGTCACCATTTACTTTCATTCCCAACTGTGCTTCATACATTTTCTTTAATTTTTTGCAGAAGTGCTTGGCGTGCGGTGAAAAGTCATGGGAAGATTCAGTTTGTATTTGATTTTTTCCAAAAAATTAATGCCCTCTGACATGACTGGTTGGATGGTTTCTTAATTTAATATGAGCTTTATAATTTAAGACATGATTCAGTTTGACATCAATAAATTGATAACAAATAGTCAATGCTAATGCTCTTAAACGCATAACTAAACACATTGCGGGCAGGTGCGTACACAATATAAAGGGAAAAAGAAGAGAAGGTAAATGACAGTGGACATCCTTCTGCTGGTGTGAACTGAACTTTTTCACAATAAAGCTTCATGTCAAACCATTTTTATTGACCTCTTGGTATGTTTGAGTCACAAAAGAGTCTCAGATGATAGCAAAAACATGCAATGACAATAAGTTCCTTTCTTTCTTCGAGACACTATTCTGATTGCTAAATCAAAATTTTACGATGTGAATGCACTTAATTTATAACAACAATTTAATTACTGCTACGCCTAGTTGTGAAAAGCATTTAATAGCAATCTGCTGCCTTCTTTATATGCCGTTGTCATGGGTGTGGTCAGAGACTATTTAGCAGAGATGGACCACTTCTATTAAAATGAATGGGAGAAATTGGAATGCCCAATAGTCAATGAATGTTGAATGGAATTCCCGTCTTACAGGTAAAAGAGCCAATCATCTTTGAGATACAGACATCGCTTGTCAATCAATTTGAGAATGTGCGTGCACATTAGCTACGCTATCTTGTTAGGGTTTACAGTGTAGGCAAAATACATTTTTACAATGAATGCAGGTATGAATAAACTTGTAAGAGTTAGAATTATGTTCACTACTCAGATCAAATTATTCGCAGTACCTTTATGCATCTTTATTTATGACCATTATTATGGTTCACCTGGTTTCATAAATCATCCAAATTAATAATTGACATGTTCATTGATTTTAAGCTTGGAGTCAGATGCAAGTACGATAATGAGTTCCTGTTATATTGTGCAAGGAGAAAATGTGTATTTCACTTCATAAAATTACGATCATTTTGAAAACAAAATTTTCTCTTGTAAGTGCACAAGCCTCTGCAAAAATGAAACCTAATTATCATAGAACTAATCTAATAAATTTTCCCTTACTTCTGGCCAGATTGATTACATTCCAAAGAAGGTCTACTTTGCCTCCTAAAGCTCCTTATGGATATGGTAGATACCTCAAATGTAAATAATTGGATGAATCAGGCCATCTGATCAGTCATCTGCTGGGGTGCTTGAAGAAGGCCAGATCAGGACTCTCCAGATGTTTGCAGAGCGGAGCCAAGCCAGATCTGCCAGGTCTATCTCTGTCATGCACACAAAGACACACACACAACACACATTTGTTGTTCTATCACAGTGGAGACTTTCCATTCACTTTTATTGTTTTTATACTGATCTTATAAATTTTTTTTTACTTTTTCCATCCCCTAAACCTAACCCTATGGGGTTCTTTTTGTTTCAAATTAACATATACCGTAAATGGAAAGAGATTTACAAATAAAAAGTTGGTTCACAAATAAATTGAATGAGAACCACAAATAAATGTAAGGAGTTTAGCAAAAATTAAATTAATTCACAAAAACATATGAGATTTGCAAAAAATAAAAAATAAAAATGTAACTCACATCACTGCCCAGCATTCATTTGTGAATCGTGCGAATTTATTTGTGGATCGCTTCCTGTGCATCACAGCACACATTTGTGGATTGTGAAACATTTCTAGCTGCATGATGTTCATACAATCCACTCTCTACTCAAGACAATCCTAGCATGTTCTAGCTTCAACTAATCACGCTTTGTTTAAGAATCAGGGCGGGATCAAGCTCTCTTTTCAACATGGTCTCTTGACAAGTTGGGACTTCAAAACGTTATAAGCAGACGCAATCAGTGGAATAAATCACACTGCGACTTAAGGTTTGTATCATTTTCTCTCATTTCTAATCATGGTAAATGGTTAAAGTTGAAAATAGCTCCTTTTTATTGTGAACGTCCCTGGAATTATCTTTTTAGCTAGGTGTGTTGTTTGGTGTTCCAGTGATCAGTTATCAGAGTCTGCTATTTTAATCGTAACTAAGTTTCTAGACTGAAACCCCTGGCTACATGATGGGAAATATATTTTTGTGGTTTCAAAACCTTCATTCTTAAAGGTGAAATATGACATCTGTGGTCATTAAGTAAACTGCTAAAGTAAGTACACTAATGAATGGATCTTTTTGCATTGTCTTGAACATTGTCTAGCATTCATTTAAAAATTACACAGATCAGTCCTTATGGCACTATATTTCACATGCTTTGCAGTTATGTAATCTTACCTTTCCAATAAGAAGAATGCCAATTCAGGGTCGCTTTTGATCCCCCAAACAGGACGAAGGTCCCTCCAGGAATCAAATGCCCTGGCGATGTTCACTCTAGTTTTCGCTTGACCACGATCACATTCCCACTTCGCCAGATGGGATTCAGTAGATAATTATTATTTTTTTTGGATTACTCTGAATTTGTGTATGATTCGGTGTTGTGCTGGGTGCTGGTCGTTTGCTGGATTCCATCTCTAAAATAATGTTACCTAGTGTTGCAGTTTGTTGTCACTGTTTAATAGCGGAAGAGAAGCTATTACTGTCTGAGGAAAGGCTCTCGGGAGCACGCATAAACATCACACGTGTGTTTCTCTGAAAAAGCGACCCACTCCCTTTGCATGAAAATCTGTCTACAGGATTATAGGCAACCTTGGAAGTCTGGGAAGTGTTAATTTTTTTAAGTTGTGTTACAAGCCGTTCACACATTGTCAAGAAAAGGGCGAATATTACATGAAATGTTTTACATATTGCATCTTTAATGTTACATGTCAGATCCAAACACTCTAGAAGAACATCAGCACAGCTAGTGCATTTATAAAATATTAATCATGTCAGATTATGAGCTGAGAAGCACAAACCATAAATTAATACTCTATATTAGAGTTTTTATAAGATCTGCTATGGTGAGAATTAATTTTTACATCATTCATGTATTTATAAAGCACATTTTGTTCAATATGGTAATATTTATTTCAAAAGCATACATTTTTTAGTACTTTTGTGGTAGTGTTGTTAGGAGACTAGTTCAATGTATCTCTTAATAGAATAATATTTAATATTCAGACAATGATATTTGACTCATTGATGCAAACTTTTTCATGTTTTCTTCTGTGTAATACCCATCAAATTTGAGTTGCACTTCACTCACCTGCTCACAAACTCCGGTGTTCCAGATTATATACAGAATATTTTTTAAAATGTGTAATGAGATTTTCTGTTTTGTCAGACATCTTTTTTTAGAAAATTGTAACGTCTTCAAATTAAAGTCCAATAAAAACGACTAAATAATTAACACTTCTTCTTTTGGCTACTTTACTTACATTAACTCATTCATCAATAATAATTCTGGAATTTAATCACCCTCACGTTGTTCAAAACCCACATGATTTAGTGATTTAATGGAATACGAGGATAAATTGAAATGTTGGTGCTGCTGCTTTTTCCCATACAATGAAAGTGAGGTCAGTCACTTACATTATTCCTGACATCACCTTTGCTGTTCCATGGAAGAAATCATGCAGGTTTGGAACAACATGAAGAAGAGTAAATTACAATTTGACATTTAGATGACTTTTATTCACTTTTATCAAGGGATTTTAGGTAAATCATTTTAGAGAGCATAACTCTTTTGAAAAAAATAACTCAAAGAAAGTCTATTGGCTAAAGAGGTTTATTTATTTTGGTGACAAAGATTATAACTTGTCATGCATTACTACAAATGACAATACATTTGTGTATATCTTATATGCACACACAAACACTGGAATTGGACAAAACAGCTGGAGTGTCCTGTCAGTTGTCTGGGACAGATAATTCTAATCAGGGCAAATATCCAGCAACTCTTTGGTACTCCTGTACCTTACAGCCCCATATACATATACAAATAAGTGGAATACACATTGTTTACAGAGATAACATAAGTATTCATTGTGACTAACATTGGACTGGTCTGGCATAACATATAAAAGTGCTAAAAATACAAAATATAATGCCTTTAAAATAAATATTACCATATTGAACAAAATGTGCTCTATTAAATACATTAACAAGGACTCAAGATGGCGCCGAGTATGGCAGCTGCGTTGCGAGCTCCGATACAACACTGCAGTTTATTGTTTGTTTTGTTTACAGTTTTTTGTTTTTTTGTCTTGGATGTTGTCTGCCTTATTGTATATGACAGACAAACATTTTGGACATTGGTTCTACAATTAAAACACCGAAAACCGGACTTCAAATTCCTCAATGCAGACCCGCTGTTTACAAACACGCCAGCGGAGCCCTTTGTCTGGGTTGCCCGTCCGCGGAAACGCAGAAGGAAAAGGGGACATAGAGCTGCCATTCTTATCAGAGTAAGACGTCACGTAAATCGAGCCCCGCTACCCAGTATACTACTGGCAAATGTTCAGTCTCTGGACAAAAAGCTCTGCGAGCTGAGAGCGCGCATCTCCTTCCAATGAGAGACGAGAGATTGCTGCGTTATCTGCCTTACAGAAACCTGGCTGGGTGCGGAGATTCCAGACTCGGCCATCGAACCCGCGGGGTTCTCCGTGCACCGAGTGGACAGAGCGAAAGACCTCTCAGGTAAAAGCAGAGGTGGTGAGTCTGAGACTGGCTCCCTTGTGGGGTGGGGGGAGCATGGGCTGGAGGGGGGCGTTTATCCTTAGGGAGAACATGCCTCCCCTTTCTCCGCGCCTCCACGGACCTCCTCCTCCACTGCAACTGCTGGGGCCGGCTCTACTCTGTACACCTCACTTTTTAATGCTCCTCATGTTAGATGGCCAACATTCACATTCCTATTTAAGAATTAAGGTGTGCTGTGTGGAGGGCCTGAAGAGGTCCTGCACTGTTGCCCCCCACTTCTTTTTAATGCATCTCATATCATACATTTAATCACACAATCGATCAATAGGTAGGGAAATGGGTGGTGCTTGAGGTTGTTCTGAATAAGTTCTACCCCTTGCGCCGCACCTCTTTTAATGCACTTAGACTTAATTTAGACCCTAGAAGACATAACACAGGGATAGTGGGGTGGGTAGATGAGCTGGCCCGTCAGTAGAACAGCAACTGACGGCGGGGGCAGAGGAGAGCAGAAGTGGAGAGGGGTTCTGGCACCGTGTGCCTCTGGATTGTGTCCCCCCCCCCCCCCCCCCGCGCTTCCGAAGCACCACTCCCCCCTATCTCCTAGGATTAATATGCTCCTCGGCCCCGGTGAGGGCTGGAGCAGCCAGAGGAAAGATCCGTTGAGCTTGACCCAACCCAACCAATCCCCTCTTATAACCAGGACACAATACTTTAATTACAACAATTCATACTATACCAATCCTGCTGATTTCAACATTCAAATACAAAACACTCAATCACACACAAACTTACACGCATGATATTGTCCATTCTAGCGCACATACATACACACTCACACACACACACACACACACACACACACACACACACACGCACACACATAGCCTTCCTTCTCTACCCTCATGGTAATTTATCTCAAAAAATCCCTTTTTTTTTTTGTCCTGTCAATTACTGTTCTTATTTGTTTCATGTTGAATGTGTGATACATACTCTCTCTCTATATATATTTTTTTATAATATCAAATAATCATTGTATACGGTACGTTTTATGTCTTTTACACTTTGTTTGGGTTTTGTATTGTGTGTAATGTTTTGCAAAAAATAAAAAAAAGTACATTCTCCACAAAAAAAAAAAAAAAAAAAAAAGCAGAGGTGGTGATGTATGTTATATGATCAACAAATCATGGTGTGATCAGAGGAACGTACATTTTATCAAGTCTTTCTGCTCTCCTGATCTGGAATCTCTCATGCTTCTGTGTCGACCATTCTGGCTACCGAGTGAATTCACAGCGGTCATTATCACAGCTGTGTACATTCCCCCACAATCCGACACAGATCGGGCACTCAAGAAACTGTATGGAAGCATAAGTGTGCAGGAAACTGCGCACCCTGAGGCCACGTTCATTGTTACCGGGGACTTTAACAAAGCCAATTTTAAAACAATCGCTCCAAAATACCACCAACACATCAACTTCAACACACGAGTGGACCGGGTTTTGGATCATTGCTATTCTCCTTTCCGGGATGGCTACAAATCCCTTCCCCGGCCACCATTTGGTTAATCAGACCACTCTTCCATTCTGCCTCTGCCCGCTTACAGGCAGAAACTGAAACGGGAAGCACCCACCCTAAGAACGATGGAGATGTTCCGGTCCGCCTCTGATGACGACATCGAGGTTTAAGCTGATAGCGTAACGGGTTTCATCAGGAAGGGCGTAGAGGACGTTGTTCTGACCAAAACTATATGGATCTACCCCAACCAGAAACCATGTGTTAACGGCGATGTTCGCACGGCACTTAATGCGCAGACCTCCGCTTTTAATTCCGGGAATGCGGAGGAGCATAAACAAGCCAGTTATGCCCTCCGTGACTCTATCAGTGCAGCCAAATGCCAGTACAGGCACAAAATTGAAGGAGAATTCAACACCACCGACTCTAGAAGTATGTGGCAGGGAATTAACATCATCACGGACTACAAAGGGAATAAAAACTCCGCCGTGAACACAGCTGCCTCTCTCCCAGAGGAGCTTAATATATTTTATGCTCGTTTCGAGGACAACAACACCACCCTCGTGGAGAGAGCACTTGCGGCCGACGCTACAGAGGTTAGTTCACTCTCCGTCTCTGTTGCGGATGTAACCCGATCCTTCCGACGGGTGAACATCCGTAAAGCCGCGTGTCCAGATGGCATTCCGGGCCACATCATCAGAGCGTGCACGAACCAACTGGCTGGTGTTTTTACGAACATTTTCAACCTGTCCCTCTCCCTGTCTGTAGTAGAGGATCATCAGAGACTCCAGCCACCCAAGTCATGGGCTGCTCTCACTGCTACCATCAGGCAAGCAGTATCGCAGCATCAGGATCCTTAAGTCACAGTGTGATTTATTACACTGATTGTGTCTGCTTCTTATAAAGTTTTGAAGTCCTAACTTGTCCAGAGACCATGTTGAAAAGAGCTTGATCCTGATCTGAGAGGCCACAATCTTCTCTGAGATCAGTTTCAGGGTGCAGTGTAAATGAGATTTTCTTTGGAGGCTTATTTTTTTTACAGTATTTTGTCTCACCTCTGATATTTGCAGAAAATTCAGCTAACAGGTGGAGGTCTTCACTGAATTAAAAGTAAACATTGTACAGTTGATGCAGAAATCTTATGACTGAAGCATACAGAACAGGGAAATTCATTGCAAAAACACTACATTCATTCAAACGCTGTGTTTCTTTGCCTCATCCTACATGCTATTACTGCAGCACAATATTTTTAATTGCACAAGCATTTTGGTTCAAATTAGCAGTAATCAACCTGAATACAACAGCAATGCAAAGTCCAAGCAATACAAAGTCCAAGTAAAATGTTTCATCATTGCAGGCAGCACATAAATGCAACATTATTGCCAGAGACTCCATATAAAAATGTATGAGTAAAAGGGAAGCAGACACAAAAATACACTGACATCATTAGAATTGTTGAGGATACTCGTAGTATGAACATAATCCAGTAGGACTGTTACAATGATAGCTTTCACCAGACCCCAAGGACACCAGGGAAATGATGCAACTTAAAGTACATGGACATGTGATTAATGTTCTTATGAAGTAGGGCAAATAATGCTGCCAAGAAAGCTCATTGGGATTGTAAAGCTGTTAGGAAGGCTAGAAAAGATAACTGTGATAACTGTATCATAGCACACATTTAATAATTTTACCAGATGCCTGGGCAATAAAAAAATCAATAATTATAAAAATGGCAAACTCTAATATTTAGTTTGACCCCTTTAGCTTTGATTATGGCATTTGATTCGTCATGGCATTGTTTCGACAAACTTATGCAACGTCAGAAAATTGAGCCTAAGCCTAACCAATTGAAGATCATACTACTGCCTCCAGAGACCTGTACAGTGGGCACTATGCATGACAGGTGCATTGCTACATGTATATCCCTTTTTACCCTGACGCTCACATTCCTTTGGAATAGGATAAATCTGGACTCATCAGACAACATGACCTTTTTCCATTTCTCCACAGTCGAATCTTTATGCTCTCTAGCAAATTGAAGTTGTTTTTTCTGATTAGTCTCACTAACAAATGGCTTTCTTGTGGTTAAACATCTGTTTAGTCCCAATGCTATAAGTTCTTGTCGCATTGTGTGTGTGGAAATGCTCTTATTTTCTTTATTAAATATAGCCGTGAGTTCTACTGTCAATGTGACTTTTAGTGGTCTCCGATCACGATCATTCAAGATTTTTTTCTCACCACATTTCTTCCGCGAAGCTGACAGCTCTCCGTTATCCTTCCAGGTTTTAATAATGCGTTGGACAGTTCTTAACCCAATAACAGTGAATTTAGCAATTTCCTTCTTAGCTTGATGCAGGCCAATAATAGGCCCCTTCTGAAACACCTTTTCCACAACCACGGGATACCTCTTCTGACATGGTTGTTTAAGAAATGAGAAATTAAATAATTGTTGCCAGCTGAAACATATTAATCACTGCAATAATGGTCCAATCATAGGCTCTTAAGTATCTGCTTATTTAAATCCAAATGGTGACCAGGCTGGGGCCAGTGGATTAAGCTATTGTTGAACTGATACTTGATCACCAATGTATCATGTAATCAAGGCAATATCACGCAGATATTTTAAAATGGCAAAATGTTGTGATAACTTTTTCCTTATAAAAGTACACACATAGCAACCCGCTGGGCCAGCGTCCATACAGGAGCACTTAGGGGGAAAACCCCGTGGAGGCTTGCGGGACCTCCCTGACTGCAAATAATAGGGAGTCCAGCCATTTGTCCCAATTTCTAGCATCCTCATGTTATGAATCATGTTTTTCAGCATTTGTTTAAATCGTTCTGCCAGCCTGTCAGTTTGCGGGTGATAATTATGGAGTGAATCGATTTGATCCCCAGCCATTCATAAAGTTTGCATAGTGTTCGTGACATAAACGTTGTGCCTTGGTTGGTGAGGATTTATTTTGGAATCCCCACCCGGGAGACAATTATGAAGAGTGCCTCCGCAACACTGCGTGCTGAGATGATGCGTTAAGTCACTGCTTCCGAATATCACGTTGCATAATCCTTCAGGAATAATACAAATCGATATCTGCATGCTGACCGTTCTAATGGCCCGACGAGGTCCATTCAAATTATTTCGAAGGGGGCCTCCATTAATGGTAATGGGCGCAATGACGCTCTTGGGGTGGCCAGTGTATTCACCAGCTGACATTCACGGCATGCTGCATACCATCTGCATACATCCTGTGAATACCTGGCCAATGACTTCAGGCTGGAGCTGCTGGCCATCGATTACTCTCACTTGGTCAAAGGCATGCCTAGGTGTTTCGTCACACGACTGCTCTAGAGGGAAGTCCCATTCCGGAAAATCCCTAAGGGCAGGAATGCCAGAGGATTCTCCCCTGCATCATTCTGACACTGAGTAGATGCTGACAGCCCAGGCTCCACCTCCAAGGCCATCACGTCACACATCACATAACAGGTTTTTTGTTTGCAGGACCCATCCACACCCAATGTTTTTAATAATATTTTAAACCCCAGCCAATTTGTTCCCAGAATCAGTGGATGGGTGAGGCTGAACCCATGGCGGTGGACATATCAACCTGGAAGGAAGACGGAAAGAGGGATAGGTGAGGGGGCCGGTGCATAGTGCAGCCCACGAAGGTGGGGCACTTGTTTGGGTGGAACCACGCCCTGTTTGCTGGGAGCAGGTGTAGGGTGAGAGGAGGAGGAGAAGCAAGAGAGAGAGATAACTGGACTGTGGCTTGTTGGCTTCCAGGTAGGCAGTCATGTGGGCTTCGGCCAATTTGGATGCATTCCACTGTTCCTCTGGGCAGGCGAATGGTTAGCTACTCCAGCATCATCAGGTCGATAAGATTCTCCATGCTGCGCCCTTCCTTGGCCAGCACCCATATGCGGCAGACATCATGGAGCTGTTGGGCAAACGGGCATACAGCGTTGCTCAATGTGAGAAACGGAATCGCTGATAGTGTTGTTCGGGGCTCCGGCCAACCCGTTGCAGGACAGTGGTCTTAAGCTTGACGTAGTCCAGGCAGTCCTCAGCTGGAAGTTGCTGCGCCACGAGCTGGGCCTCCCCGGAAAGCAGCGACAGCAGGTGGAGGTTGGTAGACCCATTGGATTCACGGCCAGCTGGAGGCAGTGGCCGACTGCTCGAAGAAACTCGTCCTGGGGGCCCATCTTTTGGAGCAACAGCTGTGGCTTCGTCACTGCTTCCGGGGCAGCGGTGGAGGAACCGACTGGAGCTAACCAGCTCCGCAAGGCCTGCCGATCCTCGGCTTAAAAAAATCCTTCTTACTCTATTACAGATTTCAAATTACACTAAAACTAAAGATAAAACCATGCAGATGTATGCGTTGTTCCCCTTCTGTCACTCATTTGACGTTGTGTCGAATGAAGTGACACAAGGGATCTTCCTGGGACACCAAACAAAACTCTGAACCTGAGAAAAGGCCAATGTCAAGTTGGCAGACAGAATTTGCATGCCCCGCCCTAGACATACGGGTATAAAGGGAAGCGGGGCAGCGAGTACCAGTCAGAATTTTTCTTCTGAGCCAAACGGTTATGCAACACCAAATCTGAGTTCACCACTGTTTCACTCACCTCTGTTGACAAGAAGCACTGCAGTTTGATCTACTGCCCATTTCCAGCTGGCGTTCTCTCTCTGCCCCTCTCAGGCCCCTGGGCGCTTTGACAGTGCTTTCATTGCCTGAAAAAGTGTTTCTCCTCCTAAAAAGAGTTTATTTCCTCTAAAAGAGTTTGAGTTCCTCATAGCAATACACAGCAGGCGTTAAAGGTCCTTTTCAGGACATGTCTTTTTAAAGATGTTTTTCCACCTCTGTGTAGTTCCTGGATGCACTTGATTTCTCTCCACTTCTGACTATCATAAAAGGTGCCTCGTGTGCCTGGGCTGCATTCAGGCAGCGTTTTATGAATGGTTCATGTTCTCAGTGCGAGAACATAGCCATGGCAACATTGCAGTCGCAGCTTTCTTTCTTCACGGAAGAAAGCTACTTCAGCCGTCCCACGTCGTTCCTTCTTCCCATGGGATTGAGGACGACCCGGCTGGCAATGAAGGTGATTTTGGGATGACGACGGGCTCGGTTTTGCCGGGTAAATCCCCACAAACCACCCGCCAGAAGAAGCAACAACCGGTAGCTCCACCTCAAACCGGGCCCAGCTCTCAGCCCCAGCTTTGAGCACCTCGCAGGAGTCGTATGCCCCTCGTCTACAGGACCCCTTCCAGGACCAGGAAAGCTCCAAAGCGCTTCTGTGACAGGCGACCCAGGCAGTCAGACATTCGCTCCGGAGGTTCACGCCATCCCCGGTGGAGGGCCGGGAGGAGAATCCTTGTTTCATTTGCTGCACCACCTTCGGGCTGTTATTATTTATTATTTGCCCACATTCTCAATATAGACCGATTCCTCACACCCACCTTTCCTCAAGCCGGTGTGCGCCGTTCTCACGGCACCCCGGCCCCAAAACTCTACAGTCCCGGCTCCCCAGATGCAGTTCCCTCACCTCCGGCCCTGTGACTGCTCAGCCCCGGCAGGCCAGCGCTGTCAAATTCTGAAGACGCCTCTCTAGGACCTCTTCCCCCCTGCCGGGTGCGCAGAGCAAGGTAAGTGCTTTGAGTCTTTTCTCAGCACCCAAGCCTCGGGACGTTCTTCTGCCTCCCAACATGCTATTACCTGCTCCGGTACGTCAAAAGCGATCGTCCCGTTAGCGCCCCTTGCGCGGAGTTTGGATGCATTGCTTTCACTTCCCAATCCATCGTGCTGGCTGGCCAGGACCATCTGACTCGGCTATGTGATTCAGTTCGCCTGGCTCCCACCTCGTTTCTGTGTAGTTCACTCCAATTATGTGCACGGCGAGAAAGCCAGCGCCTTACGAGCAGAGATCACGACCCTGCTCTTCAAGGATGCGATAGAGCCTGTCCCTCCAGCCGAGATGGAGAAGGGTTTCTACAGCCCTTTCTTCATCGTACCCAAAGAAAACGGCAGGCTGCGACCAATCTTGGACTTGCGAGTTCTCAACCGGGCCTTACACAGACTCCCGTTCAAAATGCTCACGCAGAAACAGATTCTTACCTGCGTTCGACAGCTAGATTGGTTTGTGGCGGTAGACCTGAAGGTGTGACAATCACCCCTTCTTACCATCAGACTTTCAAGCCTTGGACAGATTTCAGCTTTCTACAGACAGGAGTCCCCTTGCAGCCAGTGTCCAGACGTGTCAAGGTGACCACAGATGCCTCTCGATAGGGTTGGGGCACCGTGTGCAACGGGCACACTGCCGCTGGCCTCTGGACAGGACCCCGGCAGATTTGGCACATCAACTGCCTAGAGTTGTTGGCTATATCTCTTACCCTACGGAGGTTTATCCCACTAATCTGGGGCAAGCACGTCTTGATCCATTCAGACAGCACCGCGATGGTAGTGTACATAAATCGCCAAGGCGGCGTGCGCTCTCATCATATGTCACAACTCTCCCGCCATCTCCTCCTTTGGAGTCAGCCTCCATCAAGAGGGTTGGGGACCTGCAAGCGTTCTCTGTCAGCGACACCTGCCTGGAGTTCAGTCCGGCACATTCTCACATTATCCTGAGGCCGCGACCGGGCTACGTGCCCAAGGTTCCTATGACCCCCTTCAGGGACCAGGTCGTGAACCTGCTAGCGCTGCCCCGGGAGGAGGCAGACCAGCCCTTTCGTTGCTGTGTCCGGTACATGCATTGCTTATCTATTTGGACCGCACGCAGAGCTTTTAATGTTCAGAGCAGCTCTTTGTCTACTTTGGCAGATGGCGGAAAGGGAACGCCGTCTCCAAACAGAGGTTAGCTCAGTCGTTGATGCGATTTCTTTAGCTTATCACACCCAGGCCGTGCCCGCCCCCCTTGCGGGAAAGAAAACCTGTCCTTTTGCACAAAATGAGTAAACAAGTAATGTCACAAATTTGCTTATTTGATTACAGATCACGAAATTGTGTGGAATCTTAAATATTTTTATATAATGTTATTGTAATCATGTAATCACTAGTAAGCAAGCAACAGCTTTATATGAAGTTTTTCGCACCTGACCTGCATTCAAATCTACATCTTGATGCAAATGTTTAGCCCTTTTTGGTGAATAGCACTTTGGTGATTCCTAAAACAATATTTCCAGGTTTAATTTATATTTTGAATAGATTTTTAGCAGATTATGTTTTATCTTTTTATGTCATTTTGAGTGTGACCATGGTTTAAGGAGGGTGTACCTGTATGCTGGGTTGGAAATATCAAGGATTAATAATGGTGTTTTCCTAATTACATGACGAGTTATTCTGAGAGGAAAAAGAACGAATTTAAACATGGAGTGTAGACTGTCATCCGCGCAGCCTGACCGAATTAGAGTGGGAGCGTTTCTTGCACGATTAACCGAAAGTCTGTTGGGTATACTGCAGTCTCGTCACATTTTAGCTTTTTGTTCAGCACATGAAATCACGCCACGTGATCATGAGGAAGGATAACGTCAAGTTGTAGATTGTAATGCAGGTGCGGAATTTCATATAAATATAATAGTCTACTCCTCTCTCACCATTGCTGGCATGCCAGTGATTACCCCTCCACATGCCATAGGTTGCTGACCCCTGTTATAGAGGTACACACTTTCCGAAAATACAGTTATTGAATGCATTTAATTATCTACACCTATCTATTAATTCGTATTAAGCAGTAATAGTGTACTTCTGCATCCTGCATTCGGCATTGTATGTTTTGTGCATTTCATTGAAAGAGAGTGTTCTTAAGTTCATCTTACTTTACCACTTTCAGGATCATAACTAGATACACAGTCATAGAAATAGTATTCACTTCCTATTAGCAAACTGTCTCCACATCCCTCAGATAATTTAGCTTCTAGCAATATCATACAAACAAATGGATTTCAACATCGACAGTACAGTATGTTGTTTAAAGTAACATTCAGGCAGTTTAAGTACCAATGTGTTTCTCATTTTAACTGAAGTGCATTACATGAAAATGAGAAGCCATCACAGAGCTGAGCCAGATTATACCATCATCAAATAAGCCTACACATCAGTAGTGTGGTCCAGCCTTCATCTTCATTTTAAGTTCTGTCTCTGATCACTGTACAGTGTAATCACAGTATTGCCGGTCATTAACATGCATATCATTTCATCCACAAATTTTCCAAATATAATGTCTCAAATATGGAGTCAAATGTCAACTGTCAGATTTAGAGCTACAGAGACACAGACATGTTAGAAAAATATAGATAGATGAAATATCATTTTTTTTTTCTTATTGTGAATGTAGGTTTATAATTTAGAAAGCACAATCTGATATGTGTTTTTTCTTAGATAGTCCTTGGTTTTAATGACCACAGCACCACTCGGTGGTAGTACCTGCCATTTACAAGCCCTTATTTAGCCAATTGTTTAAGACAATTTCAAATTGAACAGTGGATAACAGTGTGGGACTTCTGTACCTGTTGTTCACATACAGGGCATGGTGCATTCCCACATAGGAGCCAGTAAGGTCATCTGGTCAACATACAAAGAGATCCCAAGCCCCTTTATAAAGGTGGGTGTCTGTGGTGGATCCTGAAGAAATAATCATGTTTTGGATACCAAGTGAGCAAATAACACAGATATAATAGTAATAATAATAATAATAATAATAATAAATAAATAAATAAACCATTTGTGTGATAAGATGTAAACAGCAATGTCTCTCACTTGATCACTTGTAATTGTATCACCTGATAAGGAACTTCTATATACCATGTGCAAAATGGGCCAGAAAATCAGCCAGTCTGGTTCTTACAGACAGTATGCTTAGACTCTTCAGAACTGGGCAATAAGGAGGAGGTTCTAGTAAACTTGGTTCTATACAGGAAGGAATTGGCAAGTGACTTGTCTGGCACATAAAAGCAGCATTATAGGTGTGGCTCAGGTGAGAAATCAACGTTTTAGTTGTTTTTTCATTTGAATTCTCTTCCATGCCCGGCAGTTTGGCGATATGCATGGAGAGTGAACAAAAGCCGAAAAATGTGAAAGTGAAGTTGGGGATTGATTGTAAAAAAGGACTTAAATATCAATCTGTTTCGCACTCACACGTACTGTATTGCTTATGATGATTTATATTTTACTCTGGAGTCTTGTGGATTACTTTAACTCTGCCTTAATGTCTTTTTGTACTTTCAAAATGTTGGTACTTGCATTGTGAGGACCTACAGATCTGAAATATTCTTCACAAAATATTTGTGTTCAGCAGAAGAAAGCCATACACATTTAGCCTGTTTATTAGCTATCAGACATGCCAGGTTAGTACTAATAACATTTTCTGGATATTTCCTCCAGAATATTCATAGATAGAATTTTCTGCTTTATAAAATTACTTCACAGTACTTTTGAGGGCAAACGGTGATCAAGCAGGATGTAATAGTGACCAGTTATACAGTCATATACATTTTAACCTAAAACTTTAAAGTTGGTACAGAAATTAAGTAAACATAATGACCATCATTATGTTTGAAGAAAAAAGGGTGTGGCTTGTAAGCCGAAAAATATCATCCCAACCATGAAGCGGCAGCATCATGTTGTGGAGGTGTTTTGCTGCAGGAGGGACTGGTGCACTTCACAAAATAGGTGGCATCATGAGGAAGTAAAACTATGTGGATATATTAAAGAAAAATCTCAAGACATCAACCAGGAAGAAGTCACAAATGGGTCTTCCAAATGGACAATGACCCCAAGCATACCTCCAAGTTGTGGCAAAATGGCTTAAAAGCCATTCAAGGTACTGGAGTGGCCATCACAAAGCCCTGATCAATCCGATGAAGGAATGGGCCAAAATTCCAGCAACTTATTGTGAGAAGCTTGTGAACAGCTACCCAAAACATTTGACTTAAGTAAAAAAAATGTAAAGGCAATGCTACCAAATACTAGCAAAGTGTATGTAAACTGACCCACCGGGAATGTGATGAAAGAAATTAAAGCTGAAATAAATAATTCATCATGATTCTGACATTTCGCATTCTTAAAATAAAGTGGTGATCCTAACAGGCAATGTTTTCTACAATTAATTTATTAGGAATTGTGAAAAATTTAGTTTAAATGTATTTGAAAAGGTGTATGTAAACTTTAGACTTCAATTATATCACATTAAAGTTTATTTCATGAAGCAAATGCTCACAAATACATTTCCAATATAGCTTTCATGCATAAAGTCACAATTTCTTAAGATAAGACACATTTTACCACAGTACATTACATGTATACATGGCACCAAAATAAATATAATAAATACAATGTTTACACAACCATAAACAATGACATATTTATTTTCATGTAAATCAGACTAGGGCAAGTTAATTTCATGACAACATCATAGCTTTCACAAACTTGAATGGCACCTTTTTGGTAAATGAAAAATAAAATAAAAAAATCTATTACTCAATGTATGTTTTTCCTCATTTCAAGATTAGGTTAGGGCCACTGTGTTTTTATATCTCTTTGAATGCATTTCATGAAAATATGGCTTTTTTCATTCTAATCGAATTATAAAGTATATATTTATTACTTCAATATGTACTATATACTGTATAGTAAATTGACTGTAAGGATAACAAATTCATAGAATACCTTAAGATGATATATTCTTCAACTTGGCATTTTAGATACAATGAAAAATCAGGCATTTTTGTGGTGTATACGAATAGTCTTGACCGCTTGTTCAAAACATATGACACATTGAGCTGGACACAAATATCTTCCCAACTATAATGTAGCAACAATTTTCACGCAATATTTGCTTTACTATTAAGCAACACTAACATAATAAATAAATACCAAGAGCAGCAATGAACAAGCCATGAAAAACAGCTTTGAATTCCATCAATACAGCTTCTAAGACAATTGGACTCAGTGTACTTGATTTGAGCAGATAGAGTGAGTAACATCTAGTGTAGCAGACTGATTCATGGCTGAAGTGAAGGACTGATTGAGCAAGGAAGTAAGATTAATGTTTGGAGTCTCGAGGGTAAAACTCGGCCAGAGTACTCTGAGGAATCCTCTTCAGCATCTCCTTGGGAAAGATTCTCAAAAGCTGCCATCCAATGTCCAAAGTTTCGTACACAGTTCGGTTCTCATACGCACCTGTGGGACAAAGAATAATAAGCCCTTCCTGAATACAGTACATATGCTTTATAGGCTGCTGCCATTCATTTAATCACATCACTAAGTACTTAATGATTTAAAATGAGCCTCATTTATTTGTGGGTCATTCCAATTATGCAGTTTTATTTCTCCTGATCATTTCAGTTCATTATATTGGATAAAATATGAAACTTACAATTTTTAAAGTTTTGTTAGTTTTACTAGATGAGTGTAGGGGTATATCTTAAATAATTACACAACTTTGATTTTAGCAGATGTTACTACTTTTGCCTTCACTTTTACAGGGAGCTATGCACTTCCATCTAAAATTAAAAAATGTTTTTGGAAATATTGTATAGGTTGTCAGGTTCTCTGTCCTGGTAGTCCACACTAATATACCTTTAACAAAAGCCATTTACTTAAAGGAATAGTTTGGCCAAAAATTATAATTCTTTCATTATTTACTCACCATAATCTCATCTCAAATTCATATGACTTTCTTCCGAGGAACACAAATTAAGATATTATGATAGAGATATGAGGTGTGTATATATATCTGTAAGTCTAAAACGTCCAAGCTCCATAAAAGGACATAAAGGCAGCTTTTAAGAAATACATACGACTTGAATGGTTTAATCCTTGTCTTTTGAAGTGATCAGTTGAGTGAAAAACTTTTTCACTAAAAATCTTGACATGCAGTCTCCTAGATGCGATCATGATTTGATGCTTGATTATCTGCACATGTGTCAAGTACAAGGAAGTGCAATCAAGACTCAAAACATGATATATCTCCATCAAAATATCATTGCGTTTCTCGGAAGAAAGTCATACAGTTTTGAGACGGAAAACAAAAATGTCAAAATTAACTTCAAGTTGACACCCTCATGTAAGCTCTTAAAGGAATATTCCGGGTTAAATACAAGTTTATTTGAGCTCATTCAACAGATTTTGTGGCATATTATTGATTACCATAAAAATGTATTTAGCCTCGTCACTCCTTTTCATTACAAAAAGCAAATATCTGGGTTCCATTCAGTCACTTAAATGTAAGTGAATGGAGCCAATTAGTAAACATTAAAATACTCACTATTTCAAAGGTTTAGCCACAAGACAAATCGTTTGCATGTTAACATGATTTTAGTGTGAACAAATCACTTCTTGCTTTACAGCTCAAATAATAACGTTTTTAACAGAGGAATTAATGTAAGGGCTTTCATAAAATTATAAGCTTCATATTTCTGCCTTTAAAGCCTCCAAAAATTGGCCCCATTCACTTCCATTGTAAGTGCCTCGATGAAACCTCCATTTTTATTTTTAAAGGAGGGACAAGTCGAAAGTAATTTGTGTGGTAATCAACTATTGTGCCACAGATGCTGTCAATTGAGCTGAACTTGTATGTAACACAGAATATTCCTTTAATGCCTTGCAATTTCCAGTACAAATTTACTGCATAGCAAGAATGACTTAAGTCTACCTTTTCTGTTCTTTATAAGATACAAAACTGCTCTCCTGTCCTGACTTACCCTGGGAAATAAAGTTTCTCTCAAATTTCTGTAAGAACTCCAGGTACAACAAGTCATCCGCTGTCAATGCTTCTTCGCCAACCACAGCCTTCATTGCCTGCACATCTTTCCCGATGGCATAACAAGCATACTGTGTAAAGAAAAGAAGCTTTGTCACAGCCTTCTCAATCAACCACATCAATTCTCCATATGTGCTTAAAACATCAAAAAAAATTAAAAATAAAAATAAATATTTGTTCATCAATCATCTTCCAACTAACTTATTGTTTGCAGTGTGAAGAAAAAACAACAACAAAAAAAAAAAACTGGTACATTTTATTTCTACATTAAATACATAAATGGCTCTATCTCTAAAGGGGAATAAAATGATTGTGTTCTCTAATGTGGTATTGCTTTTGCTTGGTTTCAAATTTATATTCTCCCAAACTTACCAGTTGATTAGAGACATCCGAGTGGTCTTTGCGTGTCATTCCCTCACCGATAGCTGACTTCATCAGTCGAGACAAAGAAGGTAGTACATTGATGGGTGGATAGATCTACATTAAAGAAAAAAATATATATAATAATAATAATTACAAAAGAAATTGCATATGATATTCATTCATCAACTACAGGGGTTTTCAACATTTTTCAAGGACCCCTTGGTAGACAGAGAGATGCAGCAGGGACCCCTTTTTTACATACAGTTTACATGCATGCAGTAACATTAAATTATTTATATACTTTTATGCCTTGTGAAGCCAATACAATAATTATTATTGATTTTCAGAGTCATGCATACATTCTTATTTACCTTAAAGTGATAGTTCACCCAAAAATTAAAATTCTCTCATATTCTCTCGTATTTCGAAAAAATATTTCAGCTCTATTGGTCTTCACGATGCAAGTGAATGGTGGCCAGACATTTGAAGGTCCAAAAATCACATAAAGGCAGCATAAAAGTAATCCATACGACTCTGGTCACTGGTTAAATCTATATCTTCAGAAGCAATATGATAGGTGTGGGTGAGAAATAAAGTCATTTTTAATATCAATCTACACTTTCACTTTCTTCTTTTGTTTTTGCCGATTTGTGCATATCGCCACCTACTGGGCAGGGAGGTGTATTTACAGTAAAAAAGGACTGAAATATTTATCTTTTTCTCACCCAGACCTATATTATCAATTCTGAAGGCATGGATTAAACCACTGGAGTCATATGGATTATTTTATGCTGCCTTTGTGTTTTTTTGGAGCTTCAAAGTTCTGGTCACCATTCAGTTGCATTTGTAAGGACCTACAGAGTGGATATATTTTATCTAAAAAATCTTTATTTGTGTTCAGCAGAAGAAAGAAAGTCATACACATCTGGGATGACATGAGGGTGAGTAAATTGAGAACATTTTAATTTTTGTGTGAACTATCCCTTAAGTGGGAGGGACAATGAAACATTTAGCTGAACTTCAGCTTAACTTAAAATTGTAATCATGTTTATCACATTATTCAAATTTTATTTTCATTCAATATTTGATAGACCCCCTTATCTATTAATGCACAGTTCAAACTCTGAGGTTGTTTTCATGACTCGCCTGTCTGTTATGAAGTTGTCTATCCACATAAATTTGACCCTCAGTGATGTAGCCTGTTAAATCCGGAATAGGATGGGTGATATCTGTGGATAAGATTATAAAAGTGTAAGCATATCTGTTCCCAAAACCAGTTATGATGAAAAAAGAACAACGGAGATGTTTGCTAACCATCATTGGGCATAGTTAGGATTGGGATTTGGGTGATGGAGCCATTTCGTCCCTCCACACGTCCGGCTCGCTCATATATTGTGGCCAGATCGGTGTACATGTAGCCTGGGAAACCACGTCGGCCAGGCACCTCTTCTCTAGCTGCAGAGACCTTGAAAAAGATGATAGAGTTTAATATGAGTAATGTGGACAGCCTTCACGCTTACAGGCACCTTCCTTGAAAAATGAAATATATATATATATATATATAACCTGCCAACCAGATTGTTTTGTTTTCTTACATGAATGCACTTAATTCACTTCAACTTGATGAATGCAGACAACATTACAATTTTTATAAAAACAGAGATAAAATTGTTTAACATTTCTTGTAGTTTGCAATTGTCTTTAATGTTTTACAAAAATAATGGGACACCAAAGTGTACCTTCTTCATGGAAAGTGCAAACAGCTGTCAGTATAAATTTACAAATTATGTCCTACCTCTCGTAAAGCCTCAGCATAGGAGCTCATGTCAGTCAATATGACTAGCACATGCTTCTCACACTGGTAAGCCAGAAACTCAGCTGAAGTGAGCGCAAGGCGAGGGGTGATAATGCGCTCAATCCTGCAACATGAAATCAAGCATTTTGATTAATAACATTTCATTCAAGTCAAACCAAAATCCATAAACGTGGGAATATTTCAGGAGGTTACTGACGTGGGATCATTGGCCAAATTTAAAAAGAGGCACACATTGTCCATGGACCCGTTCTCTTCAAAATCTGATTTAAAAAACCTTGCAGTCTCCATGTTGACCTTAAGAAACACAATGTCATGAAGATATACCACTGGCATTAATATATACAAAAGAATGTGTAATATATTAAATTTGAAGTGCAGCTCACCCCCATGGCAGCAAACACAATGGCAAAGTTTTCTTCACTGTAATCCATTACATCTTTGGACTTCTTTACCAATCCTGCCTGACGACAAATCTGTGCAGCAATCTGAAGACACACAATTGTAACAGAGTGAGCAAAAAAAACAAATCAAAACGAATGAGCACGTTTTCAAATAACAAACAAGATTTGTGCAAAAGTACAAAACTACACAGAAATCTTATGGATAAATATAGTGATAAACCCATATATCCATTGTTATTTGGCCATTTTTTAATTTTTGGCATTGGCCCAATTAGTCATTCTCGTGTTAATACAAATCAAATCAAATAACAGCCTTGTCAATACACAGTGTGCATTTTCGTTTTCTTTTATATTTTATAAAGCAGTATATCAGCCTTTGGCCAACCGGCTCTCTAGATAAAAAAATCATACTGGCTGACCACTTGATAAAAATGATTGGGTCTCTTTTTGAGCAGAAACACCACATATATTTTATCCAATCAGTTTTACATTTAAGACAAATAAAATAAAAAGAGCTCTAAGAAGAGATGTTTACAATGACAAAGAGACATAACAAAACATATGAAACACGGGATAGAAAAACAGACTGGTTTGATCTCACCTCATTGTGGGGCAGACCAGCTGCAGAGAAAATGGGAATTTTCTGGCCTCTTGCAATGCTGTTCATGCCATCAATGGCAGAGATGCCAGTCTGGATCATTTCCTCAGGATAAATACGACACTGAGGATTAATTGGCTGACCTATGGGAAACAGGTGGAAATCAGACATAAATACACAAAAATACCACTGATGGCAATTTAGGAACAATTGTAAGAAATGTAACCACTCTGGTTACGATTCCACTTATATTCTGGGTTCAATCCACTTTTAGCTCAATCAACAGCATTTGTGGAATAATGTTAATCACAGAAACAAATTTGACTCGTCCCTCCTTCATGAGGCACTTACAATGGGAGTGAATGGGGCCAATTTCAGGAGGGTTTAAATGTAGAAATTGTGATGATTATAATTTATAGCACTTGCATTCATTCTTTTGTTAAAACTTGTTTTATTTGAGCTATAAAGTTGTTTAAATCAATGTTTTTATGGTGATTTTAGGGTTTGCTGACAATACATTAACTAGAAAAAGTTCAAACAAAGTTGTAAATTTGGCTATAACTTTACACAAAAAAGTTAGCAAGCGATTTTATCAAGTTAAAATCATGTTAGCATGCATATTGTTTACGTTTTGTGGCCATATTTTAGAAACGGTGAGTATTAAAACATTTATGAATTGGCCCCATTCACTATTGTAAGTGCCTCACTGTAACCCAGATTTTAGCTTTTATTTTAAAGAAAAAGAGGGGCAAAATAAAGTTGAAATAAATTTGTGCCACCCCTGGAGTCACGAGTCTGAATCCAGGGTGTGCTGAGTGACTCCAGCCAGGTTTCCTCAGCAACCAAATTGGCCCAGTTGCTAGGGAGGGTAAAGTCACGTGGGGTAACCTCCTCGTGGTCTCTATAATGTGCGGTTCTCGCTCTATGTGGGGCGCGTGCTGAATTGTGCGTGGATGCCACAGAGAATAGCATGAAGCCTCCAAACGCGCTAGGTCTCCACGGTAAAGCGTTCAACAAGCCACGTGATAAAATGCGTAGATTGGCGGTCTCAGGCGTGGAGGCAACTGAGATTCGTCCTCCACCACCCGGATTGAGTCACTACGACATCACGAGGACATAGAGCAGCTCATTGAGAATTGTGCATTCCAAATTGGGGAGAAAAAATAAATAGATAAAACACATTTTTGTGGTAATCAACATTATTCTACCTAATTTTGCACGGATGCACCGTTTTTGGCCGATACCAATTTTAACAAATTATAGGCAGATACGATACATTGACACTTATTTTATTTTGTCATCACATCACTTACAAAAAATCTAGAGTTCTGGCACACTAGCCACTATTTTCACATGCAAATGAGCTTGTGATTCACTGCAAATATTTGCCAGAAGTTTGCAGCTCTTCAGTGGTAAACCTCCTGCAAACCTTTGGCAACAATTAACAATTTGCTGCAAGTTTGCCGCAAAGCCAACTTGCATGTGGAAATAATGAGGGGCAATTTGCCACAAACTCTCAATTTTTGTAAGGAATGCTTCCAAAAGCTTTTCTTTTTTTTTTACTGTTCCAACAATAAATCATTTCCATTGAACACTGGATTTGTTGAACACGTGACAGGCCAAAATTTTAAAGAGAACCACAGTGAAAGATAAACACAAGATAAAAAAAGAGATAAGAAAAAAGATAACTAAATATGTTAACATGATGATTGCTATTAAAAACTTTTTTTTTGTACTTCCAAACATTTTTGCACTTCTGTTTGAGCAGTTTTAAACGGAGCCTTTTAAGGTTTAGTAATCGCACAAGGCCATATTTCAATATAAATCTTAATTCAATCAATCATGTAGCATTAATGAATATCATACTGATGTCTCAAAGGTCAAAGTCTCCTGGTTTTCAAGAGCTTTGGATGATTTCCCTCATCATGTAGCGAAGTGCTGTTTTCACAATGGTTATGTACGTTTCTGGTGGTTTTTCCACATTAAAGTGAAAACGAGAAAGAATAAAATAAATAGAAATTAAGCATTACATGACCTAGAAGTGCCAACCCTTCTAGATTTTCTGGTTTTTATTATTTCTAGATTGTGCATTTGAATTCATAGGGTTTTTACAAAGTGTATTACTAATTAATTATAAATAAATCGGTTTCCAAATCTGTGTTTTCATGTTTATTACGGATATGCCGATGGTTTTAATTTGGTCAATAATTGGCCGATAAATATCGGCAGACAATACATCAGTTCATGCCTACACCTCACTATGTTAAACCAAAAATATACTTTGAAAACAAAAATATTGAACAAAACATCCTAAAAACATTCTGTTCCTGATTCTTAACCCTAAGCATGACAGACCATGTACTGCACTACAAAGTTATATGTCTCTCTCAAATAACATACGTCCGAAATGTTTGAATTGAAGCCATTGATTTCAATGTACCCATAATGTCTAAATAGTCCTCAGCCAGCACTGCAGGTCCCCGATCAATTGGCTTTCCTGATCCATTGAAGACCCGACCTGCAATAAACCACAAGTTTAAGCAAATACATATAATTACAAAAAACATGAGCACAATGCATTCCTGTTTTACTTCTTACCCAGCATATCCTCGGACACAGGTGTTCGCAAAATGTCTCCTGTAAATTCACATGTGGTTTTTTGGGCATCGATCCCAGATGTTCCCTCAAACACCTAAAAACGAAACAATAAGGGTCTGCTACTACTCATATAAAAAGATGGAAGAAAGCCAACAAAATAAATAAATAATAATAATAATAATGTAAATGATGCATTTCAGAAAATCTCATTCCCTGACCTGAACCACGGCTTTGGAGCCTGTGACCTCCAGCACTTGTCCACTCCTCTTGGTGCCATCAGGAAGAGTCAGGTGGACAATCTCAGCATACCTGGGAAACTGCATCAGATGCACAAACATTATAAAATACCTGTTGATATTAAATCAATGAACAAGTATATTCAGCAAGTATGTACAGCACATTCAAAACAAATTAAATCTGGCATTGCATTGGCGTATGTATGCACGATTAATATGACGTCAATGAAACCGTATGTAAAGGTGGCGGCATTTCATCATTTGTGCTTAATTATGATCTCACTTTAGATTGGGCTCAAATAAAAATACACGTAAATCAGCCATTGAATTATACATGAAGATAGATCTTAATTCACATTTGAGACTATAGAAATGCATTCAAATTTTCATAGTCGTGGGACAAGCCTTTCAAAGGGTGATGAGATGAGTGGATGCATAAAAGGGGCAGGGCTGTCACTGACATTCACAGGGCCCAGGAAATACTTTAAAAGAGTAGGCTAAACTGTACATAGAACTTAGTTGGCCACACACATTACAGGGCCCGGGATACTCCGACACCTGGAAAGAATGTAAAGTTGTGACTAAACTGGAATGCATTACGTTCATAAAACAATGGTGAAAAGATGATTGAATCAAATCAATCAACAGTAACAATAGTGAAAAAAAATTATGTAGAAATCCATTACCTTCACTTGATCCAAAATTACCAGGGGCCCATTGACACCAGCCACAGTTTTATACGCTGTGCAAGCAATAACAGATGCATGTCACAGTAGTGTTTTCATAGTCTAGATCAAATTACACATACAACTGAGAGACACAGAGTCAACAATGCAAATGAATGACAAATATCAAAAGCTCCCTGGTTGTCATGACATCATCAGTACCACTGCCATGCACAATAATAAAACATGCATACCTGAGTATTTATTAACATCGATTGTTATTCAAATCAAATCATCTCATGCACTTAGAAGTAAACAATTTGCACGAACGAGAAACATCCCCGTTTGTTAGCAGGCTGTCATCAGCTGATCCTGGATTCACCTGGCAACGTATAGTATCCAAATCATGTATGGACAGTATCAGAAATAATACAATAATGGACGTTACACATTTATAGCTGAAATAACATGCCGATGATGATGCTGACACGATGCAGTATGTTAATCATACAGACATCACATCATCGAATCGCTCCGGAGGGTTTGTTTATCAGGGGCCCTGGACACTCACTTAATCTCGGTTGAGAAATGTAGTCACGAGTGACGGAGAGCACATTTTCCCGAACGGCGACGTGTTTGCTCCCGGTAACGGCAGACGATATTTCGCTCACGGCTCCGCTCACCATTCCTCTAAGAGCCTTCATGATGACTATACTACACAAAAATCACACTAGCGAGCAAATCGTGAGAACACGGTTGCACATGCGAAGTAGTGGTTAGGTGTTTAAACCCCCTCCCCTATTCAAAATCGACGCAGTGGACGCTGATGCCATCTAGTGGAGACTGGGCAGTTGACATGCTCCACCACACTAGTAAAAATCCGTAAATATTGCTCTCTCTCTCTCTCTATATATATACAAAAACACACACACACACACACACACACACACACACACACACATACATACATATACATACATATATATATATATATATAATTATTTTTTTTTAAGAAAAGGAGGGACAAGTTGTAATATTTTGTTTTAGATTTATTTTTTAGTAATCAGTATTATACCACAAATGCTGTCGTTTCAGTTTAACTTGTATTGAACCTGTAATACTAATTTAAATGTTTCTTATTCATTTTTCACAATGTTTCTTTGTTTTACATTTTAAAAATTCGAAAACATTGTTTTTTTCCAGGTTTATATACATGTTATAATCCTGCATGTTTCTATGTGGTTTCAGACTTTTGGACCCCAATATACTTTATCTAAAAGTATTTTATTATTATTATTATTAATATGACCATTTCAGATCAAATTTAGCCAATCTTTACAACATTTTTGGTAGTTCAATTAGAATTACTAAAGAGTTAATGACTGGCCGAAGTAAACTATATAACACGTATTTGACAAGGATACTTGCTGTTTCAAAGGTTCCTCAAGATGAGGTTGTATGGCCTTAAACAAAGAAATGGCAAGCTGTATGTAATTACACAATAAAAAAAACATACTGCTTACTTTCAATCGAATGCAATTTGGGGAGAATGAAAAGAGACAAAATGAAAAAAATTATCAAGTAAAAAACAACACTTAAGAATACAGTAGCTAAAAGAACATCAGCACATCATATTAAACACATTTTTTTAAGATCTCAATGAATTTTAAAATCATACAATATTTTATTATAGAATCTTAGAAAACAGCAACAACAGAAGCTCATTATCACAAACAAATCCTGAATTAAACTATTTTTACGAGTTCTTCTATATATATATATATATATATATATATATATATATATATATATATATATATATATATATATATATATATATATATATACACACTCACCTAAAGGATTATTAGGAACACCATACTAATACTGTGTTTGACCCCCTTTCGCCTTCAGAACTGCCTTAATTCTACATGGCATTGATTCTGTAAGCATTCTTTAGAAATGTTGGCCCATATTGATAGGATAGCATCTTGCAGTTGATGGAGATTTGTGGGATGCACATCCAGGGCATGAAGCTCCCGTTCCACCACATCCCAAAGATGCTCTATTGGGTTGAGATCTGGTGACTATGGGGGCCATTTTAGTACAGTGAACTCATTGTCATGTTCAAGAAACCAATTTGAAATGATTCAAGCTTTGTGACATGGTGCATTATCCTGCTGGAAGTAGCCATCAGAGGATGGGTACATGGTGGCCATAAAGGGATGGACATGGTCAGAAACAATGCTCAGGTAGGCCGTGGGATTTAAACGATGCCCAATTGGCACTAAGGGGCCTAAAGTGTGCCAAGAAAACATCCCCCACACCATTACACCACCACCACCAGCCTGCACAGTGGTAACAAGGCATGATGGATCCATGTTCTCATTCTGTTTACGCCAAATTCTGACTCTACCATCTGAATGTCTCAACAGAAATCAAGACTCATCAGACCAGGCAACATTTTTCCAGTCTTCAACTGTTCAATTTTGGTGAGCTCTTGCAAATTGTAGCCTCTTTTTCCTATTTGTAGTGGAGATGAGTGGTACCCGGTGGGGTCTTCTGCTGTTGTAGCCCATCCGCCTCAAGGTTGTGCGTGTTGTGGCTTCACAAATGCTTTGCTACATACCTCGGTTGTAACGAGTGGTTATTTCAGTCAAAGTTGCTCTTCTATCAGCTTGAATCAGTCGGCCCATTCTCCTCTGACCTCTAGCATCAACAAGGCATTTTCGCCCACAGGACTGCCGCATACTGGATGTTTTTCCCTTTTCACACTATTCTTTGTAAACCCTAGAAATGGTTGCGCGTGAAAATCCCAGTAACTGAGCAGACTGTGAAATACTCAGACCGGCCCGTCTGGCACCAACAACCATGCCACGCTCAAAATTGCTTAAATCACCTTTCTTTCCCATTCTGACATTCAGTTTGGAGTTCAGGAGATTGTCTTGACCAGGACCACACCCCTAAATGCATTGAAGCAACTGCCATGTGATTGGTTGATTAGATAATTGCATTAATGAGAAATTGAACAGGTGTTCCTAATAATCCTTTAGGTGAGTGTATATATATATATATATATATATATAAAAAAACAAAACAAAGATTTGCTGATTAGCATATCTTTATTAAAAAAAACATCATCCATGGTCCATATCTCATATTTGTGAATAACATTTTGACTCTGTATTGCATTTTGCAACATGAGTGGCAAACATTTGAGTGAAAAGACTGAAAAAAAGTCACTTTTATTCTTTAATAACTGCTCCAGTGAAACTGCACATGATGATTAAACTGACAATGTATCAAGAACAAACACTCTCTCACACTGCATAGCCAAATCTGCTGTCATACTTCGCAGTGCTGTTGCTGGTGTTAGTGGAAGGTGGATGTTCTTTGTGAGTTTGGCCCACTTGGCTGTAGGCCACTCCTGATCGGAAGCTGGACACTCGGCTGGTAGGGCGACTCTCAGGGGCAGGAGCGTCTTCCCTTTAAGGATGAAAAAGAAAAGATAAAATGTTTTACAAGAATATCAAACCATCTCACATCACATGATGTACAATAATATGAGAGGAATTGGCCAAAATTGGGTTGGTCAAAATTCAGAATTTAAAAATGACCTACCTTTAAGATGAAGTTAATGAATTTAATATAATGAAATATATAGTTCAGGTCCTCTAATGTGATTGCACAAGAAACAATCCAAGAGTCTTGATAAAAATAACTACACATTGTGTCTAAAATGTACTCAATTTGAACTTCTTTAATATTATAATAGTTCCTCAAAATTATCTTCTTGTTTATAGAACTGTTGTATAACAGCAATAACACATGCAATTGTGCTGATGTACTGAATACCAGGATGTTTGTGATTACCTAAAGACGAATCAGAGTCGTAGCACTCTTGCTTCTGATATATTGCTTAAATATATAAATTAAATGGACAATTGTATAGGTAGCATTACAAACATTGAATATTAATATCATCTAATGCTTCTTGAAATATTCTGTTGCGTGTATGATACCATGTTTACATCCTTTAAATTCCAATTCTGCATTTTATTTGCTACTTTATTTCAAATTATATTTCAATTTGGGAATTTAATTCTATATATTAAATTCTGAATGGTCACAACCCTGGAAAGGTGGGGTGTTTATTTCACCTGATCTCATTGGAGAAATCTTTGTCATGTCGATTCCAGTCACATCTGAAGATGACGAGCCATACGATCAACAGGACAATCATGATGAGCAGCAAACATCCAACAACAGTGCCTGTGATAACCCCAGCTCTGTTAGGAGCTATCAAAGATCAGGAAAAACAGTGAATGTTAGTCAACAAAAAATATTTGGTCTTTTGATGAAAAATGTAGCTGCAGTGTGTTTGCATACATACGCTTTACAGCTTGAAGGTTCAGCCGACAGCTCTCTTTCCCTACCGCATTTGAAACTTCACAGGAGTAGATACCAGAGTGACTTTCAGAGTGGTTACTGATCAAAAGCTCTCCTGTGACAGAGTCTAAATTTATGTATGGAGAGACAAGACACATAACATGAAGTAAATATAAAGTAAAATAAAACAGAAATTTTCTCGCTTAAAACACATTTTTCACGCTGTCACTAGTTTGTTTATTTTGTCAACTAACAATGTCCTACCGTGGATATATTGTAATTTTTTTTTTCCATTTGTATCTGAAACATCAAGAACTAATGACATTTACACCATAACATAAATTATGTTTATTTTTTGATAGCATTCTGTTGTGGAAAGACAGTTTAAACTCACACTCCCCCTCTCTCTCCCCCTCTCTCTCTACCTCTCTCTCTACCTCTCTCTCTACCTCTCTCTCCACCTCTCTCTCTCTCCACCTCTCTCTCTCTCCACCTCTCTCTCTCTCTCTCCACCTCTCTCTCTCTCTCTCCACCTCTCTCTCTCTCTCTCCACCTCTCTCTCTCTCTCTCCACACACACACACACACACACACACACACACACACACACACACACGCCCGAAAGTTTGGAATAATGTACAGATTTTGTTGTTTCAAAGGGGAATTTGTAATTTAATTCACCAAAGTGGCATTCAACTGATCACAAAGTATAGTCAGGACAATACTGATGTAAAGAACTGCACCATCACTGTTTGAAAAATGGTATGTCTTAAAGTCAATATTAGGTAAAAAATGGCAAAAAAGAAACAGCGTCAGTCAATTGTTGTTTTGAGGAATGAAGGCTATACAATGCTTGAAATTGCCAAAACTGAAGATTTCAAACAAAGGTGTACAGTACAGTCTTCAAAGACAAAAGACAACTGACTCTAACAAGGACAGAAAGAGATGTGGAAGGCCCAGATGTACACCTAAACAAGAGGATAAGAGACAGAGTCTCTAGTTTGAGAAATAGATGCCTCACATGTCCTCAGTTGACATGTTCTACCCGCTCAACACCAGTTTCATGTACAACAGTAAAGAGAAGACTTAGGCGTGCAGGGCTTATGGGAAGAATTGCAAAGAAAAAGCCACTTTTGAAAAAGAAAAAGAAAAATAATAGGTTAGAGTGGGCAAAGAAACAACAGATAATTTGAGGGATCAGCTAGACTGTAAGGTGTGTGAGAAGTGCCCGACAAGACCACATCTATGGCAAGTGCTACAGGAAGTGTGGGGTGAAATGTCACCCGAGTATCTTGACAAACTGAGAGCTAGAATGCCAAGCATCTGCAAAGCTGTCATTAATGCATGTGGAGGATTTGTTGATGAGAAATCTTTGAAGAAATTTAAGTAAATAAAAATATTTCAAATTGTAATTGTAATTTTTCAAGTTATTAATGACCTGAGTCTACACTGTGATCAGTTGAATGCCACTTTGGTGAATAAAAGTACCAATTTATTTCCAAAAGAGCGAAATCTATACATTATTCCAAACTTTTAGCTGCCAGCGTATATAATGTTAAACAAATCAAAACAAATCTTTTATTTTGGCTTCTTTAAAGTAGCCACCCTTAGTATAGATAACAGCTCTGCAAAATCTGGGCATTCTTTCAACCAACTTCATGAGGTGCATCCTGAGAGGCTAAATGCATGGGTGTTTCGATTAAAGGGGACCTATTATGCACATTGTACATAAATGTGAGTCGGCTGTGTGTGTACACAACCACCCTACAATGTTAAAAGTCCACCCACTCCTTTTCCTTATATTACTATTAATCAAAAACAGTGTGTCAAAATGAATGGTTTTCGTATGTCTCATCATAAGTGTTCTGTTGTTGGCTCTAAAAGTGGTCATAAGAGTCTTCATGTAATCCCGGCATCAGAGCCACTGAAGATGCAATGGACAAGCTGGACTGGTTTTCTGGCATACTGGGCATTTTCCAGGTGGGCCGACAAACTTTGGGGCCGATCTGGCATTCGGGAGAACCAAGCGGGACTTTTTACACTTTAATTGCTGAGGTCATCACTACTGAATACAATTCAACTTGGATGCCTCCAGAGTTGATTCATATTTTTAAATGCAGATATCTTGGTGTGCACAGCACGATAAGTGTTTTTTTTTTTCTTCTCCTCTTTATATTTAGTGTATTGTGATTCAAAACGTTGAAATATTGTGATATTTTACTTGCTCATTTCTCCGTGACTACAGCATTGTTGTAAGCAAAGGCTGCTATTAGTATTCAGATCTGCCTCCACTTTTCACAATCCAATCAACAACCGATGTATAGAATCAAGTCCCCATCCTAAATTTTTTCTTGATTGATAAGCAACTTCCGTTTCATGCTGACTTTAACAGAACCCATCTATATAGGGGAGCCTAAATGCTAAGCATAAAATAGCATAACACGGTGGTTCCATAGACATTCTATGGGTGGTACACTGGCAAGGAAACAAGATGCTGTTCCTTCTGAATGGATGTCTATGGAGGGGATGCTTTAGTGTGCTGAATAAACTGTTTTTGTGAGGAAACAGCTCATCACTTAATGAAATGACTGGCTGTCTGTCAATCTTCAACATGTTTTACAGTAAACAATCCTTTTGGAATGAACCATGTGTGGAGTTTCTATGATAAAATTGCTGTTTTATAAGAGAAGACAGACAATTTTGTGACAGGTAGTGTTAGTTTACAGCTCTCCCCATTCATTTGTATGTCATCAATAAATCAGGCTTCTAATTTAAATGTTGGCTAATTTTAATATATTGATACCTCAAAAGTACCTTGATAAAATTACGTGCTGAACAATAATCGATATATTATGGCATCCCTAGTAGTAAGTGTATTTAAAATACTTTAAGAGGATAAATGCTAAAATGTTTTGTTTATTTCACTCATTCTCTAAATAATCCTAGTTAAAAAATGTTTTGATGGATTTTCATATTTTTACAGTTTAAAGTCTGGGTCAAACAATAAAATTTATTTTTAAAGGGCATTTGAAAAGTAATAAAAATAAATGAAGAGATTCTTTTCAAAATATTATATAAAATGTTAGTCAAAATAAAAAAAATAACCCCTAAAGTACCCAAAGTTAAATAAAAATTCTTAAAGCTTTAGAGTGTTACTGTATCAATCTTTCCTTTAATTCTCACATTTTATTTTATTATAAACAATGTTTTAATTATATTTAAAACATTGTTAAAATGAAATAATCATATTATTATTAAAATATACATGGACATTTTAGATTAAATAGTGACCAAAATTACCACCAGAGTGCACACTTACTCTGAATAGCGTCTGGAGGAATGGGACCTCCATTCTCTCTTCTCCAGGTATAGACTACAGGTGCAGAGCCTTCGTCTGATCTGCAGCGCATTGACACTGGCTCACCCACGGCTTCTCCTCTGTCTACCCAACACTTCGGCACAGACGGCTTCACTGCCACACACACACAAAACAAAATAGGGGCAACAATGACTAAACGTGGTATATTTTACCCATACAATTTCAAGACTCCTAGAATAATGCCATTGTACAGTTCTATAGGGAGACAAAAGCAGTGCTGTATTGCATATTTATTTCCCTCAAGGACTCTTTTCTTTAGAAACACAATCTCAAGGCTAGTTCTGCTTTATTTCTGACAGCAACAGCAGATGAAATAAAATGAACCATTTGCTGAAAGGTTTGAGGAACCTGAGGAACTCTTGAGTGCGGGAAAGTTAGAGAAAAGGGCACAAATAAAGTATATTTTAAAAGATAAAAATACCAATGCAACTTTTACATATCCTGTAACTGAAAATACATATCACTATGGAAATGAAAGGATGAGCTTAAAGACCCCATGCAATCGCTTGATGAGTTCACATATTGATATATTTCCTATTGAAACAGGAAACTGTGGTGGGACACATTGAAGGGTTTGTCCATTTTTGGAAATTGCCAATACCTTTTAGTTTATGTCACAGCTATAAACACAATACGCTACTTGCTTTTGCCAGTCAATGGTATTCTCATTCTAGAGAGCTTTTGATTGGACAAAATGTGTGAGTGTAGAGGATAAGTCATCAATATTTTCAGTCTGTTTTAAGACTTAACATTTTAAATATGTTATGGTAATTTGGTCAACTTCTGGGAGCATTTCAGCATATGGACACATGGACTTCAATTTTTTATTTTTATTTTTTTCTCCTTTTCTCTCAAATTTTGTACTCCCAATTCCCACTACTTAGTAGGTCCTCATGGTGGCATGGTTACTCACCTCAATCTGGGTGGCAGAGGACTTAACCCAATTTTATTTATAGAGCACTTTCAAAAACCGCACTGGGTACCTGTTATGAAGAGGGCAGACGAGGGAGTAAGGATCCAAACGCAGCTTTATTGGGATTTTCAAAAGTAAAGGCAAAAACAAAGGCAGGAACAAATAAAGCATACACGAGGGGAAAATAAAGGAATGAATACAAGAAAATAACACGGGGGTCTTGCAAGGAAGGCGTAGGCAGGAACACAGGCCAAGGCAGGATTCAGGGACAGCATGAACAGAACAACTTCATCAAACGTTGAACAACGACCAACAGAGGACAAGGTGAAACATCAGGGCTTAAATACAAAACAAGGGAAAACATAAACCAATGGACAAACAGAACTCATAACGAGGTAAAAGGGCAGTTAACTAAAACCAATGACAAAACTAGGACAGATAATAAAGTAATCAAACAATTAACCAATGAAAACCAGACGTGTGGACAAGGAGGGAAAACAGGACATGACAAGACTTCAAAATAAGAGTGCATAAACAAAAGGCAATACGGAACATAAAAGGTGCCAAAACAAGGAACAATGTGGAACATAAAAGGTGCCAAAAACTTAAATAAAAAAGGTAAACAAACCAAAGACGGTGAGGATTGTAACAGAGCCCCCCCTTTAAGGAGCGGATCCCAGACGCTCCTAACCAAAGGAGGGGCAAAACGAGGACGAACAGGTAGATCTAGGGAACACGAGGGGCACAGAGGGACAAGACTTGGACAGAGGGGACCGGGTCGGGAAGACTGGGAAGTTGCGGGGTCGAAACTGGGTCAGGGGGCAATCCATAGGGCAGGGACTGGGTCAGGAGGCCGGGGAGGTGGTCGTAGGGCAGGGATTGGGTCAGGTGGCCAGGGAGGCAGCCCTATGGCAGGGACTGGGTCTGGAGGCCGGGGAGGTGGCTGTAGGGCAGGGATCAGGTCAAGGGGTCTAGGAGATGGCCACAGGGCTAGGCCAGGGTCAGGAGGTCTAGGGGGTGGCCACAGGGCTAGGGCAGGGTCAGGAGGCTTAGGAGATGGCCTCAGGGCTAGGGAAGGGTCAGGAGGCTTAGGAGATGGCCTGAGGGCTAGGGAAGGGTCAGGAGGCTTAGGAGATGGCCTCAGGACCGGGACAGGGTCAGGAGGCCAAGGAGAGGGCCACGTGACAGGGACAGGGTCAGGAGGCCAAGGAGTGGGCCACAGGACAGGGTCAGTAGGCCAGGGAGGAGGCCGCGAGACAGGGTCAGAAGGCCAGGGAGGAGGCCGCGAGACAGGGTCAGAAGGCCAGGGAGGAGGCCACAGGATAGGGTCAGAAGGCCAGGGAGGAGGCCGCGAGACAGGGTCAGAAGGCCAGGGAGGAGGCCACAGGATAGGGTCAGAAGGCCAGGGAGGAGGCCGCGAGACAGGGTCAGAAGGCCAGGGAGGAGGCCGCGAGACAGGGTCAGAAGGCCAGGGAGGAGGCCACAGGACAGGGTCAGAAGGCCAGGGAGGAGGCCACAGGACAGGGTCAGAAGGCCTGGGAGGAGGCCACAGGACAGGGTCAGAAGGCCTGGGAGGAGGCCACAGGACAGGGTCAGAAGGCCTGGGAGGAGGCCACAGGACAGGGTCAGAAGGCCTGGGAGGAGGCCACAAGACAGGATCAGAAGGCCTGGGAGGAGGCCACACGACAGGGTCAGAAGGCCTGGGAGGAGGCCACACGACAGGGTCAGAAGGCCTGGGAGGAGTCGAGGAGGCCCCCAGGGACGGTGCCATGGTGGGCGGTGACCAAGGAGGCTTGGAAGGTCCTGGGGTTCTAGTAGGCGAAGGCAGAGCCGTGGGAGGCGGAGCAGACAGAGCCGTGGAAGGCGGAGCAGACAGAGCCGTGGAAGGCGGAGCAGACAGAGCCGTGGAAGGCGGAGCAGCTGCAGGCAGAGCCGAGGCAGTCCTCTGAGGTGGAGACCTGGGGGACTCTGGCAGCAGAGGCGCGGAAAGCTCGGGAGACAGGGGTGTGGAAGGCTCGGGTGGCTGAGGCGTGGGAGGCCTTGACCTTGGTCTCGAAGGCTCGAGAAGCAGTGTGCTGGGTGACTCGAGAGGCGGAGCTGTGGAAAGCTCTGGAGGCGGAGCTGTGGAAAGCTCTGGAGGCGGAGCGCTGGGTGGCTCGGGAGGCGGAGCTGTGGAAAGCTCGGGAGGCGGAGCTGTGGAAAGCTCGGGAGGCGGAGCTCTGGGAAGCTCGGGAGGCGGAGCTCTGGGAAGCTCGGGAGGCGGAGCTCTGGGAAGCTCAAGGGGGGCTGATTCTGGCTCTGGCTCTTCAGGCGCTGGCTCTGGCTCTTGGACGGTCGAGGCTACAGGCGCTGGCTCTGGCTCTTGGACGGTCGAGGCTACAGGCGCTGGCTCTGGCTCTTGGACGGTCGAGGCTACAGGCGCTGGCTCTGGCTCTTGGACGGTCGAGGCTACAGGCGCTGGCTCTGGCTCTTGGACGGTCGAGGCTACAGGCGCTGGCTCTGGCTCTTGGACGGTCGAGGCTACAGGCGCTGGCTCTGGCTCTTGGACGGTCGAGGCTACAGGCGCTGGCTCTGGCTCTTGGACGGTCGAGGCTACAGGCGCTGGCACTGGTTCTTGGACGGTCGAGGCTACAGGCGCTGGCTCTGGCTCTTGGACGGTCGAGGCTACAGGCGCTGGCTCTGGCTCTGGCTCTTGGACGGTCGAGGCTACAGGCGCTGGCTCTGGCGCTGGCTCTGGCTCTTGGACGGTCGAGGCTACAGGCGCTGGCTCTGGCTCTTGGACGGTCGAGGCTACAGGCGCTGGCTCTGGCTCTTGGACGGTCGAGGCTACAGGCGCTGGCTCTGGCTCTTGGACGGTCGAGGCTACAGACGCTGGCTCAGAGGACGGGGCCGTGAAGGGCGGAGATTGGTGAGCGGAAGCCCCTCCTCTTCTCCTCCTCTTCCTGGCAGACGAGGCTGGCAACGCCGGCTCTGGGACGGACGAGGCTGGCAACGCCGGCTCTGGGACGGACGAGGCTGGCAACGCCGGCTCTGGGACGGACGAGGCTGGCAACGCCGGCTCTGGGACGGACGAGGCTGGCAACGCCGGCTCTGGGACGGACGAGGCTTCCAGCTCGTTAGCCGTGGCAGGCGTGGGCGTTGGCTCGTTGGCCATGGCAGGCGTGGGCATTGGCTCGTTGGCCGTGGCAGGCGTGGGCTCGTTGGCCGTGGCAGGCGTGGGCGTTGGCTCGTTGGCCGTGGCAGGCGGAGACCGGGAAGCAGAAGCCTTTCCTCTTCTCCTCCTTCTTCTGGCGGACGGGGTTGTCAACACTGGCCCTGGGACAGACGAGACTGGGGGTGTGTTGGCCGTGGTAGGCGTGGGACACCCGGGGGCCCTGCCCGGAATTGAGAGAGGCGGCTCCCCTGCAGCGTAGGTCTCCACAATCAGGTCCACATACTCTTGCAAGGTGCAATCCTCGATCTCCGGCAATTCTCTCCTTGGGCGAACGGGTACGTTGTACCTGTATATGGTCTTTAGGACCTGGTCGTCCCAACCGGAGCAGCTGGCCACGTTGGAAAAGAAATAGGAGAACTCGCGTACAGTCAGGTTTGCCCTAGCAAGCTCTACGAAAAACGCTGCTGGATCCATTAGCGGTTGGTCGTTCTGTTATGAAGAGGGCAGACGAGGGAGTAAGGATCCAAACGCAGCTTTATTGGGATTTTCAAAAGTAAAGGCAAAAACAAAGGCAGGAACAAATAAAGCATCCACGAGGGGAAAATAAAGGAATGAATACAAGAAAATAACACGGGGGTCTTGCAAGGAAGGCGTAGGCAGGAACACAGGCCAAGGCAGGATTCAGGGACAGCATGAACAGAACAACTTCATCAAACGTTGAACAACGACCAACAGAGGACAAGGTGAAACATCAGGGCTTAAATACAAAACAAGGGAAAATATAAACCAATGGACAAACAGAACTCATAACGAGGTAAAAGGGCAGTTAACTAAAACCAATGACAAAACTAGGACAGATAATAAAGTAATCAAACAATTAACCAATGAAAACCAGACGTGTGGACAAGGAGGGAAAACAGGACATGACAAGACTTCAAAATAAGAGTGCATAAACAAAAGGCAATACGGAACATAAAAGGTGCCAAAACAAGGAACAATGTGGAACATAAAAGGTGCCAAAAACTTAAATAAAAAGGTAAACAAACCAAAGACGGTGAGGATTGTAACAGTACCAAAGTACTGAGCATTTAAAACTGACAAAGACAGAATAAGAGAAATTGACATAGTACAATTTATGATGCAATTAACTAAAAGCTAAGGAAAATAAATATGTTTTTAAGGCCCCCTGGAAAGACACAAGAGACAGAGAGGATTTCATGGCCAACAGAAGCTCGTTCCAAAGTCTAGGGGCTGCCACCGCAAAAGCTCTATCACCTTGAGTTTTAAGGCGACATTGAGGAAACGACGGACACAGCTGATCACCAGAGTGGAGAGACCTTGAAGGTTGATGCAAACTTATTAAATCAGAGATGTACTCTGGTGCTAAACCATGGAGAGCCTTAAATACATATAGCAACACTTTGTATTGGATTCTGTATTGGATTGGTGTAGGGAAATCAACACTGGGGTAATATGGTCTCTTTTCCTGGTTCCAGTTAAAAGCCTAGCAGCTGAATTCTGGACCAGTTGCAGGGCAAAAGAGAGAGGCCTGACTCACACCCAGATACAAAGCTTTACAAAAGTCCAAACGAGAAGACACAACGGCATGCACAACATTCTCCAAATCATCAAAAGAGAGGATGGAGTTTTTCCATCTTTGCTATAGATCGAAGATGGAAAAATCTATTTTTAACAACAGCATTTATTTGCCAATCAAACTTGAGCTCAGTGTCAAAAACAACACCCAGGTTTTTCACAAAGGAAAGTTTTTTCCCTGGAAGCAATGACAAGTTGCCATTTAAATTTATCCCACATCCAAAATAATTTGACCAAAATAATACATTCTGACTTATCTTCGTTTAACTGGCCGAAAGTTGTTTGCCAACCAACACTTCACATCGGCCATGCATTTATACAGAGACGCAAAATAGGGTTGTTTCCCATGTTTAATAGGAAAGTAAAGTTGAGAGTCATCAGCATACAGATGGTAGTGTATGCCATGCTTATCAAAGATCTTTTCTAATGCGAGCATGTAAAGGGAGAATAAAAATGGAGCGTTGAGGAACCCGACACATTAAAAGGAACAACTGATGAAGAACAGTTCTCTAAACAGACTGAAGAACAAGTCTCAGGTGCCTCCGCTTCTGAGACAGTCACACCGCGCATCTTATCACGTGGCTTATTGTGCAAGACACCACAGAGACTCCCAGCATGTGGATGCTTATGCTACTCTCCGCAATCCATGCACCCCATTGAGAGCGAGAACCACTAATTGTGACCACAAGGAGGTTACCCCATGTGGCTCTACCCTCCCTAACAACCGGGCCATTTTGGTTGCTTAGGAAACCTGGCTGGAGTTACTCAGCACACCCTGGATTCGAACTCGTGACTCCAGGGGTGGTAGTCAGCGTCAATACTCGCTGAGGTACTCCAACTTTGATTCAATGAGGTCTTTAAGGAAACTAGAGATACTAATGCAAAAGAAACATTTTGGAAATTAATTTCCCATGCTCTAATTAGCCTACTTAATAACTTAATTAGTGGACTGCAGTTAATTATTTTGCTTAAACTTAGGGGAAGACTTGAAATAGCTGGTATTACCCATAACAATCAGTGAGATTTTCCGACTATCCACTCCAGGTGCCTTTTTGACTTTGCATTGGTAGGTTCCAGCATGATTGACAGCCAGTGTGGTTATAGACAGAGATGCATCTCCCTGGGCAGGGTCTGTAGCTGTGAAGTCCACACCTTTCATAAAAGCAGGGTCACTATGGATATATTTCCTTCCAGCAGTATATGATATGATCTAATGGAAAAAGTAAAAGATTTTCTATTAAATACATTTTCGATAGCATCTTGAAGCTCTAATTGATTGTACACTTAACATACACTACAATCGCCAAATGTATGTGGAGACCCTCTAGTAATGAGCAGGTTTGGTCAGTGATTTTAAAGCGACAGTCTTGATGAATACAGGAGTGAATCATTTCAAAAGTTTTCATTGGTTTTTAAAAACACATCTAAAATGTTAATGACACTCTAGTCAAAGCAGTGTCTAGGGACACTAAACATTAATTTGTATAAACACTGACAGATTGCCTTACGCACCATGTGGTCCTTCTGTGTTGTGTCGGGGCTGATGACTGACCACTCAATGTCAAGCTCGCCTATGTCTGCTGGGCTTGATGTGTAGACACAGTCTATTGTAACTTGTTCCCCCTGAGCCATCTGCATAGTCTGTGTTCCACTGGAGGTCACTTTCATTGCTAATGTCACATCTGAACAAGTTTGGTGAAAGATTTATTTAATGCGTAGGTGCAATTTCCATTAACTTGCAAAGATCGCTATTGATAAAAGGTCAACTGTCTTTAAACTGGTAAAATAACATGGTTGAAAAACTGAAAGACAAACAGACATTATTAATAATTGCAAGACTAAACATCACTAAAAATGAATTGAAAGACAATACCAGTCAAAAGTTTGGACACTACTGTATAATTACTATTTTCCACATTTTAGAATAAACGTCATAAAAACTATGAAACAATACAAAGGAGAGACCAAAAATTTGTAAGCAAATTCAGACAAATCTTACTATATATATATATATATATATATATATATATATATATACATACAGTATTTTGGCTTCTTTAACCCTTGTTTTATGTTCATTTGTGCGAACACCTTTTGTGTTCCCGGTCAAAAATAGCTCATTAAGATTGTTAATAAATCTCTCATATTGGATATAAACTCAATAAGCACTTTATAAGGAACACCTGTACACCCTCTTGTTCAAGATATAGGTCAGGAGCTTCAGTTAATGTTCACATCAACCATCAGAATAGAGAACAAATTTAATCTCAGTGATTTAGACCGTGGCATGATTGTTGGTGCCAGGTGGGCTGGTATGAGTATTTCTGTAACTTCTGATCTCCTGGGACTTTCACACACAACAGTCTCTAGAGTTTACTCAGAATGGTGCCAAAAACAATAAACATCCAGTGAGGGGCAGTTCTGTGGACGGAAACACCTTGTCAATGAGAGAGCTCAACAGAGAATGGCCAGACTGGTTGGAGCTGACAGAAAGGCTACGGTAACTCAGATAACCACTCTGTACAATTGTAGCGAGCAGAATAGCATCTCACAATGCACAACAAGTCGAACCTTGTGGCAGATGGGCTACAACAGCAGAAGACCATGATGGACACTTTATTAGGACCATAGTGTTCCTAATAAAGTTCTCAGTGAGTTTAAATCCAACACAAATGGATCTACAAAATGGTAAAACTTTACAATAAAGTTGGTTCCATGCATTAACATTAATTAATGCATTAGGTATCATGAACTAACAATGAATAATATACACTCACCTAAAGGATTATTAGGAACACCATACTAATACTGTGTTTGACCCCCTTTCGCCTTCAGAACTGCCTTAATTCTACGTGGCATTAATTCAACAAGGTGCTGAAAGCATTCTTTAGATATGTTGGCCCATATTGATAGGATAGCATCTTGCAGTTGATGGAGATTTGTGGGATGCACATCCAGGGCACGAAGCTCCCGTTCCACCACATCCCAAAGATGCTCTATTGGGTTGAGATCTGGTGACTGTGGGGGGCCATTTTAGTACAGTGAACTCATTGTCATGTTCAAGAAACCAATCTGAAATGATTCGAGCTTTGTGACATGGTGCATTATCCTGCTGGAAGTAGCCATCAGAGGATGGGTACATGGTGGCCATAAAGGGATGGACATGGTCAGAAACAATGCTCAGGTAGGCCGTGGCATTTAAACGATGCCCAATTGGCACTAAGGGGCCTAAAGTGTGCCAAGAAAACATCCCCCACACCATTACACCACCACCACCAGCCTGCGCAGTGGTAACAAGGCATGATGGATCCATGTTCTCATTCTGTTTACGCCAAATTCTGACTCTACCATCTGAATGTCTCAATAGAAATCGAGACTCATCAGACCAGGCAACATTTTTCCAGTCTTCAACTGTCCATTTTTGGTGAGCTCTTGCAAATTGTTGCCTCTTTTTCCTATTTGTAGTGGAGATGAGTGGTACCCGGTGGGGTCTTCTGCTGTTGTAGCCCATCCGCCTCAAGGTTGTGCGTGTTGTGGCTTCACAAATGCTTTGCTGCATACCTCGGTTGTAACGAGTGGTTATTTCAGTCAAAGTTGCTCTTCTATCAGCTTGAATCATTCGGCCCATTCTCCTCTGACCTCTAGCATCAACAAGGCATTTTCGCCCACAGGACTGCCGCATACTGGATGTTTTTCCCTTTTCACACCATTCTTTGTAAACCCTAGAAATGGTTGTGCGTGAAAATCCCAGTAATTGAGCAGATTGTGAAATACTCAGACTGGCCCGTCTGGCACCAACAACCATGCCACGCTCAAAATTGCTTAAATCACCTTTCTTTCCCATTCTGACATTCAGTTTGGAGTTCAGGAGATTTTCTTGACCAGGACCACACCCCTAAATGCATTGAAGCAACTGCCATGTGATTGGTTGATTAGATAATTGCATTAATGAGAAATTGAACAGGTGTTCCTAATAATCCTTTAGGTGAGTGTATGTTTTACAGCATTTAGTAACCTTTGGTAATATTAGTTAATAAGAATACAATTGTTCACTGTTAGTTCATGTTGTTTCATAGTGTATTAACTAATATTAACATACACAACTTTTGACTTTAAAAATACATAACTATATGTTGATATTAATATTAACCAATAATAATAATAAGTAATTGTTCATTGTTAGTTCATGTTAACTAATGTTGTGAACTAATATTAACAAATGGAGCCATATTATAAAGTGTTACCACAAAATGTACTATTATAGTGTACATTTTTCAAAGCATTTTCAAGATAATTCAAAACAACAGCACCACACTGAGGATGTAATAGCATGTGTAATATGTAAGTGTACGTGCCTATGGAATACTGTTAATTCACCAATGTTGCATGAATTAGTTACTTGTATGAAGATAGTACTCATTTGTCTTGTCATAAACAAAGAGTGGTGTCCAGGGCCACTACAGACCCGAGGTATGCATTTGAGTTAAACAGTATTGAAGGAGTTCCTATGAATGCTGGACACTTGATGGCTGCTTTTCCTTCACTATCCAGTCTAACTATTATTATTACAATTTTGGTGTTGTAAAGACATTCACACAAAGGCACACTCTAATTTATCTACAAAATTTTCAAACATTCAAGCATCAGACTTTAAAGGGGTTTTAAGATGAGAAAAATAAATTCAGTGAAGTTTGTTCCAACTTTTGACTGGTAGTATTCCAAATAAATGAAAAGAGAGTAAAACTTATGGGTGTCATTCACTTCTTTCTAGATTATTCTGTTTTAAGGATGATCATTTTCAATTTTAATTCTAAAACCCCATCTGTCTGGTTTAATGGGCCTAGTGTATATCCAGCTAAAGTTCTTAGCCACCATCTTGGTGCTTTCTCATGAATTATTCATATGGGCTCATGTAATGAAATGCTCTATGAACTAAATGACTAATATCTGGACTCGGTCCAAATGCTTGTGAATAAATTCTACCAGACATCAATGATGTGGATGAAGGAAAACCTAAAAACTTTAGCTGTGTTGTGAGTAGAATGTACAATGAATGTGGTCTACAACAAATTGTGTTCAAAAATTCAGAAAGTTTTTTTTTTTTTTTTTCAGGGAAAAGAAACTTACTTGCTTTGTGAAACAGTGTTAGCACAGACAATGTCATAAACAAAAACAGTGGGAACAAACTCGTTCGTCTAACACAAGGCCATTTTGGACATCTGTGGGAGATTAAAGTAAAAAGAGATTCAAAGCTAGAGGAAAAGAGAGCGATTGAAATTGAGTGAGTAGACATAGATAATGAGCATGTCTTGCTGGGTAACATATTTTGAACTTAACCCTGTGAGAAAGCAGATTTTTGGTGCATCCATGTTTGGACACCCTTTACTATGAAACTTCCTCTCGTTTAGATGGTTGAGGATTTTATGACATATGCCTAGCCGAGGAATAAATCTGCAAAAAGAACAGATATATTTTACACCAGTGCCATACAGAAAAGACATTTGTGATTGAATTGACTGAAAAATGATCACTATAACAGATAAAGAAAACACAATTTTAAACACTGTAACAGTATAGTTATGGAACAGAAGTAAACAATAACTTCCTTGTAGTGACCAAATGACATTTCAGCTTACAACAACATAGTAAAAAGTTTATTTTCTACTTCCCTGATTTAAGACAGAGTATATCTTTGTTGTTCTATCTTTTTAAACACTATATCCCATCTTCCTCCTACAGTATTTTGAGAACATTTAACCATTTTATTCACCACAATCAGTCATGTACCACACATTATACAACAGAAGAAACATTTTGAGCTACTCCTAAGCTGATCGACTGGAACAACCAGTTCCAAAGTATCCGGACTTACCCGAGCAAGTTTAAGGTGATAAAAACATAAATTAAACTGGAATTATAAATAGAAACTTACACATGGAGGTCTCCCAGCTTAAGTCCTCGTGCACTTCACCTGAATGGCTCCACTGTTAGACAACAAGTCTCCTCTGGTATCAAATGAAGGGGTGCCATGGAGATATGGTCCATGGAGACAGGTCTCAGGTGACAACTGGTTACTCCACTCAGAAAAACAAAGGAAACGATAACAAATTATTTGCATAATTTAAGTAGATCAGGACATTGGTCTATTTGCAATAGTATTTATTCAAAATAAGTACTATTTCTTGCTCTGGACAGCCCATTTTCATGAAAATAAAGCACATTAAAAGTTCAGTAAAATGTAATTGGTTCCTTTCACAATGAAAATTGAGGTACCCTGCATGCTTACATGAAAAGAATGGCAGATACAAACCCACTAAAGTCACCAAATGGAATTTAATTTTATATTTATATTTAAAAAAATAATGACTGTTTTTAAAACGGTCAAAATATTACAAACAGCTTTTCCCGACACACTCACTCTGCCTTCCATTGGTAGGATAAAAAGATAGTTTTGCCCCAAATTCACATCATTGGTTGAGCCGAGGTTTCTGCATTGGACTGGTTGGGATGCACAAATAGATGGTGAGCAAATAATGCATGTAGAAATAGGAATTGGCTAAATAAATAAAAAAATAATAAGACAATTTATTTATTTATTTATATTTTTTCTGCTCAAAACTTCAAACTTACTTCTCTGTCTGCTCGTATGAATGTAACACATCATAAGTGTTTCACCGCTGTTTAAATGCACTTTGGATCACATAATTTATATGGACAAATGTTTTCCATCTGAAAGGTGGAACTAAATATTAAACTAAATATTAAATGAAACAAATGACAATAAAATGTAAAGTAAGCAAAATACTTTTTGAATGTAACTATTCTAATTACCGATTATTTAAATTGTAACTGTAGGGGAATAGTTACTAATATTTTATATTTTAAATACGTAATCCCATTACATGTATTCTGTTACTCCCTATCCCTGTGTGTGTGTGTGTATATATGTATATATATATATATATATGTGTATATATATATATATATATATATATATATATATATATATATATATATATGTATATATATATATATATATATATATATATATGTATATATATATATATATATATATATATGTATATATATATATATATATATATATATATATATATATATGTATATATATATATATATATATATGTATATATATATATATATATATATATATGTATATATATATATATATATATATATATATATATGTATATATATATATATATATATATATATATATATGTATATATATATATGTATATATATATATATATATATATATATATATATATATATATTTCTTTGGACAAAAACACCTTGATGATTAGAGAGGTCAACAGAGAATGGTCCAGACTGGTTTGAGCTGACAGAAAGGCTACAGTAACTCAGATAACCACTCTGTACAATTGTAGTGAGCAGAATAGCATCTCAGAATGCACAGTACCTCAAATATAGACATATATTAATATTGCATGCCAAACCTTGAGGTGGATGAGCTACAACAGCAGAAGACCATGTTGGGTTCCACTTCTTTCAGCCAACAACAGAAAACTGACACTGCAGTGAGTCTGGCATCAACAATCATGCCACGGTCAACATGTGTTTAAATCACAGTGTTTACAGTTGTTTTAGGGTTTTAGATTTTACAGTATTTCCTTGTCAGGGCAAAACAGTTGTAAAATTGGGTAACTTCACACAGAAAAGATTAGTAAGCAATTTTGTCACACTAAAATCATGTTAACACACTCATTGTTTACGTCATGTTACTATACTTTTGAAACAGTGAGTATTTGAAAGTTTACGCATTGACCCCATTTCTTTCCATTGTATGTGCCTCACTGTTGCTTTGATTTTTGATTGATTTTTATTTTATTTTTTTAAGAAAACGATGGACAAGTCGAAATTATTTTTTGTGGTAATCAACATTATGCAACAAATGCCTTAAATTGAGCTTAACATGTACTGAACCCATAATAACAGACTACAATTACATAATATTTACAATGAACAACAGCTGGTAGGCCTAAATAAATTAACATAAACCAAGATTAATAATGATATTTCAATCAATATTTGATTGATCAATGGGTCAATATCACCATAGAGTGCCTTTCAACCCTCACAATACTCACACATTTTGATTTTAATTTACCATTCGCTTTATGTCATGTCATAATAGTAGACACTCAAATACTATAATAAATATATTATCTGAGCTCCCACAAATTTATTTTTTTAATTATGGGCCATTTTTTAGAGCATAAAGGATAGATATGTCCACCCTGTCGTGGACATATAAATTACTGTTAAATATGTTTTCATTGCATTATTAAGATACAAATGATACTTTCTGAAAGGTATGATGTCCCTTTCCTAAACAGTGTTATTTGTTTGCTTTCAAATTATAAATACATAAAAGATTTTATGTAAACCATGTGTTTTTAAAGAAACTCATACAATTCGCACATGTATTTTTTCTTATTTGGAGAAATATTTGATTATTTTGATGCAGTTTTTTGTTTGCATGTTATTGCCCCCACACCTAGCACAATGTATTATATAGGTATGATTAAATTATTATTTTAAATATTATTTAAAAATACCAAGATGACAGGGTGGACAAGCCCACGACAGGGTGGACAAGCACACGACGGAGTGGACACATAAAGCAGAACACAAAAAGCATGACAAAATATGACAATGAAACATTTATTCAACTTAAAAAAATAAATATATAATTACATTCTCAATCACATTGATATAACTGAGAATTTAGAATGGCCTCTCTGGTTGAGATGAAACAGGCAGGGAGTTCAAAAACCTGCCCGTCTTTTCAGCAAAATGTAAACATAAGGAAAATTATAATAACAAAACAAAAAAAAGCAAGTACATTAAATGTGACAATTAGTTTTTTATTTGTGGCCAAGAAATATTGTAGTAAATAAATTCTGTCAATTTGTAACATTTACAACATGTGGAACAACTTGCCCCCTTGCCGTGTCCTGCCTCAAAGTAATTCCAGTTGATATTTTAAAACCCTAGTTTATATGGTTCTGTGGAAAGTAGGTAGAAATTCCCTTTCTGCCGATATTGAGTGGCTGGCCCGTCGCTGAAGAAGTGAAGTTTTTTAACTTCAGGGAACCTTTGCCTTATCATACCAAGTACTGGGTCAAGGTGGGCCCAAATAGCTGTAGGGTCATGTCGTCGACTTGGAGAAATGGAGCAGAAGGCGAGAGGTGACTGGTCTTCAGCAGTGTAAAGTACCCCTGTATGGAGAGTTGCCTGTTGGTGCGATCCTCCAAAGTGGACTGCTTGAATTTCTTGGCTGTATTTGCACAAGTAATTTTCACTAAAATCAATGTGCAGCATGCACTCATCTGTTTTTAGGGTCTCCCTGATTTGCCTGTAGGCTGCGTATTGCCATCTGATGTTGAAGATGTGTTGCTTAAATCTGCTGAGCCTTTCTTGAAATTGGCTAACCAGGTCAGACTCGGTTGTTACGAGATCTCTTTTGACTGTAATCATGGAGGATTTGTCTTCTCTATGGATCCTTTCTGTAGTCCATTGGGCTACACAAACCTCTGCTTCCCCAGGTTGTTTAATGGTTTGATATGCATTGAGGAGGCACACCCTACACTCACTGTAAGCACATGCCTTTCTCTTTGAAGCACACACAACTGAATCTGCCATATCTTCTATACTTTTGGTAGACAATATACCACGACTGTGGAGGACATTTGCCATGAGTTGTGTGTTCTCATGTGTTTTGCACAAACACGTGTTGCGGGCAGCCTCTGTGGGTGTAACAACCCAAAATGGCCTAAGCCGGCAAAACGTGCTGTATGACAGTTGGCCATGCTCCTCAGACAAAAATTTTCTGTGTAGAATTTTCAATGTGTCTGTGAGTAAACTTTTTTGCATTTTTTTCTTTTGTCGTGTGATTGTTTGTTTGCAGCCTGGTGTCATACAGCTAACATCGTCACGGAGATAAAAAGACCTCACTTTCCTCTTGATCTCCAGAGCTGCACCACTTTCTTTTCTCTTCACGGTTGCACAAAGATCCACACTGAGGGTTGCATTTCTTTTTTTGGAGTAGCCAAATGCCATTTGTGTGTACTTCTGCAGTTTGTACTTATTTAAAATTCTTCCAGAAGTCACCCTGGCAATCAGTTGTCTTTCTCTTTCAGTTTTTGCGTTTCTGTATTTTTGCCTGATGTTCTCAACCAGGGTGGTGTGAAATAGCAGGGCTCTCTTAATGGGTGACCTAACTTTTTGGCCTCTTACCAATTCCCTGACTTTTGAGTGAGGAGACACTGAGGGTTCTTGTCTCTTTATCCTCTGGTACCTCTTTTTGTATTTTTCTCCTTTTCTCTTTTCCTTTGCCAGTTTCGCTTTCAACTCTTTCATTTCTTTCATAATTTTCTTCTTTCTTCTTTCTCGAATCCTTTTTCCTTGAATGTGTTGCCTAGAATACATAAATTACTGTTAGGTTTTTAGGCCAATCACTGTTGATTAGGCTTATTTCATCCCTAACTAAATTATTCAGCTATAACCAGGTAAGCTATATAATAGGTATTAGGTGACTATAATTAATACATTATTTGGCTAAGAGTTATGTTTCTTTTATATTATTCCCATATTACATTTATACTAACCTTGAGGGACCTAGCTGTGGTGGACAGTCCAGCCCCAGTGGTTCTGGAGTTGGAGTCTGCAACTCCACTATTGTCCTGGCTTTTGCTCTGGCAGCTTTCTTTGCCTCCTTCCATTTTTTCCTTTGTAAACGTTTTCCTCTCTCTGTGAGGTCATTAATAACTTTCTTCTTCCCTGTATCTCTATCTTTCCTCCATCTATCCCTTTCTTTCTTAAGGTACGCATCTCTTTGTTCAGGGTTTGCATCCCGGCGTTTTCTGTATTGCCGTGCACTTTCTGCCGCACTCAGAGGCATGTCCTGAGAACAGCAATGATTAGTTTTTTTATATAACAAAATATTATCTTGTTATATTATATTAAATGTTTCCATAAAATGTAATATAACATTTCTATAAATTGCAACATTAACTACAAATGAATGCTATGTCCACCCTGTCATGTGTATGTCCACCCTATCGAGTCTACGTGGCCGACAGGTTGGACATTTTGGAACTACGACAGGGTGGACATTTTGAGCTCCAATTAGCATATTAGCTTACAACAAACTGTGACTAGGTAAATAGTTAGTCTGGTTGTTGAAGAGAATTTGGTATATTAAAACGTACATATTTGGAAATTATTGTATTTGAATCACTTCCAGTATATTTTATGCCGACAGGGTGGACATGTTAAGCTTTGGCAAACCAAGTAAGCAAACTCATATGAAGAAAATTTGTTAGTTGTAAAATCAGCAGCTACTCACCTCAGCAGTTGAATTTCCCGCCACTTTAGAGATACAAAAATCTGTTGTCCTGATGTCACTAATGGGGGTGGCCTATTCTTAAAGGGGCAGATTCCACAATATGACAGGGTGGACAACCATTTAAGGGACATGGACAAACTCTTCTTTTTTATTAAATAAAAATATTGTTTTTATTATAAACTGATCAATACACTCAATTTGAGTTATATCTTATTAAACAAAATATTAATAGGAAAAAATAAATAAAAAATAAATATGATTTGACTATTTTATTCTCATTCAAATTTGATGAGCAGTGCCTGGAACATAGCAAAATAACATACATCCTCTTATACAAAACTATAGAAAATCTTGAAAATGTATCTATAGAGCCAAATAATGCTACTGCAATGAATAAAAAAAACTTAGCCTTATATAACACACCCTTTCATAGCCATTTGTATGTTAAGTTATAATGGAAAATTAGTTATTTATGTTCAGGACACCAAAAGGCACCCTACAGTGATATTTGATACCTAATGCAATTATTAATTTTAACATAACCTTATTGTTCAATTTCATTTTATAACGAATACATCGCCTGCATTCTGTGCTCACATAGTGAGAGGTCTGGCAGAAACTTTCTATGACTTCTTCCGGTGTCCCATTTCAGAGTACACTCTGCATCCCAGGACAATGTACACCACGAGCGTGCATGGAAACCCACGATCAGATAATAAAAGCGAACTTTCAACTCTCTTGGGTTGGCCGTTTTTCTGCAGCTTAGACGAAGTATCAAATTCATTTGTGCAACAGTGTTTGTAGCGCTAGCTCATGCAACAGTGCCTATCTGCGATGTCTGTGGAATCGTGCGATATAGTGATTGTCGGTGCGGGCTTGTCCGGACTAAGCGCGGCTCAGTGTCTGCAAAAAAGAAGCAAACTACTAAAAGTATTAGTGTTGGAGGCAAAAGGTGTGTCAGCCAAATATCCCAATTGAAACTATACTTGTATATGTCGGCATTCAGCCTGAATTGCACAACTTTAGAATAAATGAGTATATCATTCGGACTTGTTTTCCTATTTGCTGTTTGCTGTATAGACCGTGTTGGAGGACGAACTTTAACTCAAGATTTACCAGCGGCTGATGGCTCTGACAGGTGGGACATGGGTGGACAGTGGGTTGCCAGGTAAGACTCAATACAAGTTAAAGGAATATTCCAGTGTCAATATAAGTTAACCGCAATCGACAGGATTTGTGGCATACTATTTATTAACATTATTTTTGACTTGTCCCTCCTTTTTTAAAAAAAGGAAAGAAAAAAGAAGCAACAATCTGTGTCACAGTGCAGTACGGAATTGAATGGGACCAATCCGTAAACTTTAAAATCCTATTTCAAAAGTTTAGCCACAAGACATAAGCTATATGTATGATAAAATTATTCCAGTGTCATAAAATTGCTTAGTAACCTATTCTGTGTAAAGATAGCCAATTTCGCAACTTCGTTGCCATGACGATGTAATGTCAACAAACCCTAAAACCTTAAAATGACTAAAAATGAAGATTTAAACAATTTTAACAGAAGAAATAATTTAAGTGCTTTTATAAACGTATAAGTTTCACATTTCTGCATTTAAACCCTCCAAAAATCGCCCCCATTCACTTCCATTGTATGTGCCTCACTGTAACCTCCATTATTTGCTTGAGTCAAAATAACTTTCATGGTTATCAATATTATGCCACAAATGCTGATGATTGAGTTTAACTTGTATTGAACCCGGAATATTCCTTTTAACACCGTGTCTAATGAATTCATAGCGTTCTATGAACATTGATTTTTCTGGTTCTCTTTTTATAACCTTAAACTACCACAAAATAACCATTCCAGAATGTTGCAGGAAGGTTTTTGTGTGACAACCACTGTGGTGACAACTTATGAATTTATATAGACCATTTCAAGGACTGTTTGTTGGTGACATCATTTACTGCTTGTCAAAACAGAGAGTATTTAGCAGAGACGGCCAATTCTATTAAAATGAATGGGAAAAACTGGAACAGTCATCAACCCACTTTACAAGCAAAATAGCCAATCACCTTTTACATACAGAAATCACCTGTCAGTCAACACGACAACACTCATGCACATAAGCTATACAAGATGGTATAATTGCATTGGTAGTGTAATCTGAGGTAAAGAAACTCAATTTACTATACCAGTTGTGATGGAACGTCACGCCCTTCCTCTGCCTTTAAACACGAGCGCACCTCTCCTCGGGAGACCGGCCTCTACCTGCTGGCGTCTTTACAGGTTCAGGAATGAAGCAGGGAGGGTCCGGTGCGAGTTAGATGCGTCGACGGACTCGCACCATGGAACGCGAGTTGGAACACTCGTCTCGGCCGTCGGGACAGGATGCCAGGCCACTCGAGTGAAGCCGCACAGTGTTGTCAGATTTTATTGCTTATTTAAAATGTCATTTTATCGTAATCTTGACCAACAGTTTTGGAAATGTTGGTCTCTCCCCATTCAAGTAGATAGGAGCTGCACTTTCATGCTGCTTATTTACAAAAACAGCTGCCGAGTGGACTGACATACCTTGAAAAAGAGATTTTGTTGAAAGGCCCCAGAAATACGACTGGACCATTCTAATTCCTTTGTTTTTATTTTCATTCTTGATATGGGCTGCTTATTTTTAGGTTTATTAGGTTATTATTTTTCATTATCATATATTTGATTATTTTTCAAAAACGTTGCAGAGAGATGATAGAAAACAATGACTAATATTAGACATTAGGAGAATGTTACATACAGTTATTATTATTATTATTAGTAGTAATAGTAGTATTGTGTACACATTATAGTCTACATGTAGACTAATATATGCCCTGTTTAAAAGATGGAATAATTGCAACATCAAAACAAATTATTTTTGACTCAACAATTGCAAGCTTACAAGCAGCAGAAAAGAAAAGAAAAGCAATTTTCAAGCGAGGCATTTGTTGTTTTCATGCAGTACCCAAACCATTAGAAAAATATCCAGAGTAACATTTTCACTGACCAGAGAGATCAATAAATGTCTATTGCCTGGGGCTGAGTAAGTCTTGACTGGGTTTTCTTGAAGTAACACAAAAGATGTTTAGAAGCAGGGAACCAACTGCCTCCGGCCATGTGAATGTGTGTGGAAACAGAGTGCATCTCCTACATGCTTTATCATTAACTGTACATGTAATTTGTTTGATTTTGCCACATGTAGCACGCAGACCCATGTTATGGATCTCATACGAGAGTTTGGTGTGGAAGTCTACCCACAATTTGCAGAGGGCAAGAAAGTGCATCACATGGGTGGCCCACACGCCAAGATCACGACTTACACTTCTAGCATCCCATCATACTCCCCTCTGGTCATGCTTGACTTAGCCCAGTTTCTCTGGCGGGTAGGAGAGACATCTTCCTTTTTATTGAGTATAATGGAAGACTGTAGGTTACTTTAAAGTTATAGTTCCCCGAAAAATGAAAATTCTGTCATCATGTATTCTCGCTGGTATTGTTCCTAAACCGTATGACTTTATTTTCTTGATGGTATTCAGAATGCCTGCTTCATTCACCATTAAATTTCATTGCAACTTTTTTCCATACAAATAAAATGAATGGTGATTGAAGCCATCATTCTGACTAACATCTGTTTTTGTGTTCCATAGAAAATAGAAAGTCACACAGGTTTAGAACAATATGACGGTGAGTAAATATATATATATATTATCAACTATCCTTTTAAGAACTATCACAATATTGAGTATCTTCTAGAGTGCACAAAACTTAATGGATGTATCAAAGCACTTTAGCAGCTGTTCCTAAGAGACAACATAATTAGGGAATGGATGAATGGTTTTATCCTTGACATCATATGTCATGCTAGTTCTTAGCTACAATATAAGGCAGGCAAAAATGAGATATGAGTTGACTACATTCGGTCTACTATAAGCATGTTTTTTCAATGTGGAATATGTGATTTCTCTCTCATAGATTGACCGGCTCACAAAGACCATATCAGTAGAAGACCCATTGAGTTCTCCTAATGCAGAGCTCTTTGACAGCATGACCCTTCACTCCTATATGGAACAACATCTCTGGACAACAGGTGAGCATTATCTGCATTGTGCATTTCTAACGTGGCCTTTGCAACTTTGTAATCATGAATGTATTGGACAAAACTGGTAACTGGAAATGTAATATGATCCACTGATACTTGTCTATCTGTTCCTGTGTGTTTTGCAGAGATAAAAGAGGAGCTGGGATTGTGTAGCCGCTCTGTGTTTGGCATGGAACCCGCGCAGATGTCCTTCCTATATTTTCTGATGTACTCTGCAGCAGCAGGGGGGACCCTGCAACTCTTGGAGACCACGCCTGGTGCAGCTCAAGAGTTCAGAGTCAAGGTAAGGGAGATAAGTTAGATAGTTAGATAAGTTAGAACAGCTGTATGCTGTTATTTTTCTGTGCAACACAAAAGGTGAAATGAATATATCTAGAAATAGATTTCAGATACATATCAATTAACTGAAGAGTAATTAAAGATATCTTAAAAGGCTATCTTACTTTTTATAATCACATTATAGATATCTATAGATCTATAGATATTACACTGCCACTAGTAAAAACCATATTCCAGATATAAAAAATTACTAAATTTTTTAGAGGTTGACCGATATATCGGTACCGATATTTTCTTTTCCAAATTATCGTAAATGTATGCCGATAGTTGATGATATTATTATTAATATTATTTTTATTGTTATTCCACTGCCACCGGCCCTGGAGAGCTCTACAGTCTAACAGCGGCCTCTAGCTGTTAAAAAAAAAAAGATTCTCTGCCTCTGTGTGGGGGGGTTAGAATTTGTTACATTTTAAAGCACCTCCTTGGTTCATTCAGGAAAAACACTGTCATCATGAGCATGGAGCTCTCTGTTTATTGCAGATCAGAGCACAAATTCACTTCGTAGGGGGAGGCACAAACAGACTACATACTTTTTTAATTAATTAGCAGGCTTTTTGCAATTTAAGAATCACTTTGAGTCACGTAGCGCCAGGCTTTTTCAGACTGAAAAGCTACCATCATCACACTGAACACTTCAAAATAAAAGCTCTGTCAAAATAAAAGATCAATTTAAATGAAAAAATTATGACAGAAATATATCACTATTGTAAAGTTATGTAAAATTCACTGTATTATTACTACTACTACTACTAATAATAATAAATCAATGGTAATTGTATTATATTTAAGCATTATCTCACATCATTGATGATGTTAAGCGGCACTTTATTTGACAAAATACTTCAATGCTGTATTTTGTATTGTGCTGTGAGGTTCTGTAGATAAGCACTTCATTTGATAAAATATAATATTATGTTGAAAATTAATCTTTGTATTAATGAATTAAATTAAATTAATGTATTAATTATCAGCAATGGATAGTTGAACTAGTAACAATGTAATTGTTGAATAACAAATTATAATTTTTACTTGTAAGCAGGGGCATAGATTCCAGGGGGAATGGGGGGAGGAGGTATAATCCCAATAATCCCCCCCCAATAATCAAATAAAGCAAGTACAGCCCCCTCCTCCCCAATATTTAAACCATGATCAATGGAAACATGTAAATGCTTCATGCTGAACCCCCAAAATGTTCAAGCGAAATCTAAGGCCTTTCTAGTATGTGCGTTGCATATATGTGAAATTGAAATTAATAATAGATATCTTTAATTGCGTATTGAAGAGGAGTGAATGACAGATGATTGTGAAATTACACTAGTGAAAATGCAGTTACAGATATAACAAATTACAGTTTTTCTATTTTTGATAACAAGGAGTATTTCCACAACTGTGTCAAGTTAAATATAGTTTATTACTCAATCTTTAAACACATCTTGAGATCCCTTAATTCGCATTTGGCTCCTTCTAGTGTTTTGAACGCAAGAACGTAACGTTTGTGTTGTTGTCTACTGAAGTGTTTTCTTCACTGTATAAACTGCACATTGCTCATACAGCTGAAGTTTCACTTACTGCCCTCTGAAGTAAACAGGTGGTACTACAAGCTTGCATTTCTCAGCTATTTCTCAGGAAAGCATTGCGATTAAATGCGTTAATTTTTTTAACACGTTATTTTTAAAATTTTTAAGCCCTAGTAATTACTAATATAAAAATGGAGCATTTTTACTAGTTGAAATTCCATTGCTGATATCAAAAATTTGCATTTTAACTAGTAGTCTAACTAATTTAACTAGTTGATATCAATAATTTATATCCTGCACAGGATTAAATGTATAAAGTGCTTGCGATAATTATTTTATTTTAAGATTGTTCTGGTATAAATATAGAGTATTCATTTTATTTGTTTAGTTCTTCAATACGTAATAAAAAATACTTTGATTTTACTTTAAAAACTGTACAGCAACCCTGGGAAAGAGCTGCGTAACATATCTTCAAATATGCCTACTTTTGTGGTCCATAGAAATTGCTTGGGGTTTGGAACGACTTGAGGGAGAGTAAATAATTAAAACAGTTTCATTTTTAGGCGAACTATTGCTTTAATTTCCAGTTTTCTACACATTAAATATCACATAACTATTAACATTGGTATAGTACACCCAACTGATCGGTATAGTGTGGGCTAGCTGGGAACTTTGCAACAGCATAAGATAGCAGAGGATATTTAGGGGAAAGGTGAGTAAAAAGCAGCTTATTTTGAAAGGCTTTTATCTTCTAGTGCTCTCTTACCTACTTTCTGTAACCAGTGACTGACATATCTATCACTTTACTAGATTAGATAAATCTCTAAAAGCATTACCAACAGTATTACATAACACTGCAATGCAGATTCACGCTTTTATCATTGCAGCATGTTGACAATGCAGTCTGATTTCGGTAAAACAAAACAGATCTATGGCCTGTCATACACCAGCTATTTTGAATTATTTTATAAACTGCGGTAGAGCATGACAAGCCCAATGGTGTATCATGGTACAAAACAGACATCGGTTTTCCAATATTGCAAGGAGATGCGGTGTCTTTGTGTATTGAGAGAAACAGCTGTCGGTGACCTCAATGTGACGCCCCTCTCTCTCTCCATAGGGGGGCACTCAGCAGCTGTCTGAGAAGCTGATGGAACAGATTGGGAAAGAGCGTGTTCGGCTGGGTTCCCCTGTAACATCCATATTTCAGGTAACGACTACATCAGAGCAGTGGGGTTGACATTCAGATAATGAGCATTTCGCCACCAGTGGCACAAATGATACGTTCCTTTGCCTTAAACAAGATGTGTAATTCAGAGACCAAAACATGTGTCCCGCTGTGTGATTTTTGCAGGGAAACAAGCATCGTTTGTCTTGTACTGCCTTCTCCCACTATACTGTATCTCTCCGTTTAAATTTCTGTATTATATAAAATTGTAAGTTGAAGTGGCTGTCATCACTAAAATATTTGGATAACTTAAATCAAATCCACTCCATTAGATCGCTCATTTGCAAATCGGTGACACAAAATCTTTTGAAAGCCTCCGAGTCTCATCAGGGAATTAGCCCATAATGTCACTCTCCAACATAGAGAGGTAAAATCCATTAGCCTCCTTAATGGTGTCCCGTGTTACATCGGCATCTCTGAGTAGAAAGTTTTACTCAACTCCACTGTTTATCAAAATCAGCTCATTGAGCTTTATCATTTACATACTAGCGAGTGCTATAGCAGTGTTTTCAAAGTGAGCTTTAAGGGAGGTTTCGGTTTCAACACAATTAAGCTCATTTGGCAGCATTTGTGGCATAATGATGATTACAAATAAAAAAAAAAAGCAAAAATCGTAGCTACTGTAGTAAATGACTTAATGGGGCTAGTCCACAAACATTAAAATACACTCATGTGTTTTTAATGTTGTTTTTATTGTGATAAAATCGCTTAATGGGATTTTCAGTGTTCACCGCAGTTACGTTGTCAATGAAGTTGCGTATTAATGCTGGATATAATATATTATATATTTTATAATATATTTATAAAATATATATATTATATAATATATTTTAATATTTTAATTGATGTCCCGATGTTGATACTGGTATAGGAATTGGGCCGGTACCACATTCGCAAAAATGCGCCGATACCAAGAACCGATACCGTCTGACATACGAATGTAATTTCGTAATCATACAGTGCACAAATTAAAATCATGTAGTGTCCTAGTGAGATTATTTATTATTAGATAAATATATAGTTTGCATGTGCTGCACGCTTCAAATGTGTGTGCTTGTAAATGTTTGGAGCCGGTGTTGTGCACACATAAAAACTCAAACTGCTCATACCTTTTAGAGGTCTGATTCAAACACGGAAAACACCATCATGAGCCTTGCGCGTTCTATTTGTAGTAGATGACAGCATGCAGAGTGATAAGTCACTTACAGACTACATATTTATTTAATTAAATAGCAGCCGTTTGAGGTTTAGTAGTCACGTTGAATCACGTAGCGACCAGCTTTTCCGGATTGAGAAGTTACCGTCATAACAACACAGAAACACTTCAAAATAAAAACTCAATTTAAAGGGAAAAAACAGAAATAGATCACTACTGTATAGTTATGTAAAATTCACTGTAATACTGCTTCTACTACTAATAATAAATCAGTAGTAATTGTATTATATTTAACTCTCTGGAGTCTTTTTCTTTTCTTATAACAATAGCAATGACTTCAATACTCCGTAATTTACATGTGGTCATACAGATAAGAGGAAGACATCATTCAAAACTATAAAGGGTCTGCTATTAGTCCTGTCCACTTGCAATAAAAACAAAATGTTGTGCTTTTGTAAAATACAGAAAACAAATAGAATGCACTTTCTGCTGCATCAATCTCTGTGAACTTTTACTTAAGAGCACGTCACAAACATGAACTTAAACGCAGTGTATAATTGTCACACAGACAAATATGTCTGTAGAATTCTTGAAATGTCTACTTTTATATGAACCTATTAAAATCCAAAGCAAATATTCTCAGATTATGTAATGCATATGAAACTCACGAGAGGTACAATTTTTTCCATCTCGGCTTATTGGCGCTGGTACAGGCACACCCATTCGCAGAGCCCACTATTCATATGGTAATGATCTGACGGCCCCATCAATGCTGTAAAAATGGCATCAGACTTAATCAAGCTTCATCAGATTAATCGATTTTCTATCACTTTTGAATGAAGGTGCACACACGTGATGAAGCTCTACAGATGATCTTGAACAGTGAGGAACTGTTTGATAATAGGGTACAATGGGGCAAAAGGCTCTGCAAGGTAAAATGGTCATTATTATTATATTTTTTCTTACAAAACACTAAATAGCATAACTTTTATTTCATACTAAACATCCCTTTTTCTGGAGACTGTATTTTATAGATAATTTTGTCAAATCCAAATAACTTACAGATCTTTATTATAAAGGGTTTAAACTAGGGATGTGCACGAGTAGTCGAATATTAGTTCTGCAATAATTATTTGAATATTAAAAATACTATTCGAATTTTGTTTTGCTTTGCTGGCCATATATATATGCATGTTAAATCCAGAACACACAAACTAAAACTGGCAGTTATTACAGAATGCCCTGGGTGGCACTGTTGAGTGTGGACACAAGTTGATCACATTTGTTGAGCAAACGGTTCTGTCAGTACGTTCAGATGGACACCAGAAAAGCGGGTTATTGCGAGAATGTGGCTTACTGTGAGAAAGCTTGGTTCCTATTTAAATGTACTAGATAAGCAGTGTACGTTTTACTCTCATATATGTGTACCTCGTCAGAAAGCAGCATCCCTGTAGCAATGTAATCCCCCTGAAACTTCTGTAAACAACAAACATGGCATCTGAGAAAGTCTATGCTAGCTAAAGTAAGGGATTTTTTATTTTTGTTCGCTTTTTGTGAACTTAAATGCTTTCATTCTATTCTTTTTTTTTTGTTTTCACCATTGCTTGTTTAAAATTATATAAATAAAAAAAACAGAGGACATGATATAAGCTTGTTTTGAATATAATTAGAAGCTTGTTTTTTTGAATGGTGACGCAGACTTTATGACTAAAAAATATCATTTTACAATGTCTCTTTCTCATTAATTACCTTAATTTAAATAATAGAATATTTGAATATTAGTTGATGAGATTAAATATTCAAATACCAAATTATTGATGAATGACCATCCCTAGTTTAAACAACGTTCTCCATGCTTATTCAACGAACCATAACCAATTAATGAACATGCACTTGTGCAACGGTCATAAAGACACTAACAGCTTACAGACGGTAGATAATTAAGTTCACAGTTATAAAAATGTTGGACACTAAAGAGACCTTTCTACTGACACTGAATAACACCAAAAGAAAGATGCCCAGGGTCCCTGATCATCGGTGTGAACGTGCCTTAGGCAAGCTGCATGGAGGCATGAGGACAGCAGATATGGCCAGGGCAATAAATTGCAATGTCCGTACTGCGAGATGCCTGAGATAGCGCTACAGGGAGACAAGAAGGATAGTTGATCATCCTCACAGTGGCAGACCACGTACAACAACACCTGCACAGGATCGGTACATCCGAATATCACACCTGCGGGACAGGTACGGGATGGCAACAATATCTGCTCTAGTTACATCAGGAATGCACAATCCCTCCATCAGTGCTCAGATTGTCCATAATAGGCTGAGAGAAGCTGGACTGAGGGCTTGTAGGCCTGTTGTAAGGCAGGTCCTTACCAGACATCACCGGCAACAACGTTGCCTTTGGGCACAAACCCACCTTTGCTGGAACAGACAGGACTGGCAAAAAGTGCTCTTCACTGACGAGTCGCAGTTTTGTCTCACCAGGGGTGATGGTCGGACTCTTGTTTATCGTTGAAGGACGGAGCGCTACACCGAGGCCTGTACTCTGGAGCGGGATCGATTTGGAGGTGGAGGGTCCATCATGGTCTGAGGCGGTGTATCACAGCATCATTGGACTGAGCTTGTCATTGCAGGCAATCTCAATGGTTTGCGTGACAGGGAAGACATCCTCCTCCCTCATGTGGTACCATTCATGCAGGCTCATCCTGACATGACCCTCCAGCATGACAATGCCACCAGCCATACTGCTCATTCTGTGCGTGATATCCTGCAAGACAGAAATGTCAGTGTTGTGCCATGGCCAGCGAAGAGCCCGGATCTCAATCCCATTGAGCACGTCTGGGACCTGTTGGATTGGAGGGTGAGGGCTAGGACCATTCCACCCAGAAATGTCTGGGAACTTGCAAGTACCTTGGTGGAAGCGTGGGGTAACATCTCACAGCAAGAAATGGCAAATCTGGTGCAGTCCATGAGGAGATGCACTGCAGTACTTAATGCAGCTGGTGGCCTACATACAAACAAGAACCGAACAAAGAACAAGAGGGTATATATAAACACATGGGCTAACAAGAAGACGAGGATCACCTGGGATACATCAGGATACCAGGAAAACAGACATGACAATGATTACAAAACACTTTCAAAATAAGAGTAACGTGACAACAGGGTGGTTTTCACAATATGTTGTTGCAAAGACTCTGGACTGCAAAATGCAGCACACTATTTTTAATTTGCTAACCAAGTTTAAACTTTATTTTCTCAAAAATACAAACGTGTACATACATGTCACTCACATATTATTGTAGCACAATTTGTGCTGAATATTACAGTGTAATGAGACTTTTGCAATTAATATGGTGTAAGTAACTGAAATAAGCACAAATGTCAGGGCATGTCAAAACATCTCCAGGATCCAGACTCCAGAGGGTTAATCAGTATCTCACATCTGTGATGCTCTGTTATGCAGCACTTTATTAGACAAAAATAACTCCATTGTTAGAATCCACAGATTCTGCTGTGAGGTTCAGTATAAAAGCACATAATTTGATAAAAAAATTCAATATTATATTTTTATTTGATTCAAGTTTTAATGAATGCATTTATTTAATCACCTTTTTGATTATAACATTTAAATAAACTGTTGGTATGGGATTCAGAAAAAAAACAAAACAAAAAAAAAACAGGTGTCGAAATATTTCGAGACATCTCTAATTTGAATGTTTATGAACTGGCCCTTTTAACTTCCTTTGTACATACTGTAATCATACAATTCTTTTTTAAATAAACAGTCAAAATAATTTGAGTGGGAAACAATGTTATACCTCAAATTGTTGTCAGTTTACCTTAACTTGTATTGGACCCGGAGTATTCCTTTAATAATAAACTTGATGTTGAAGACAGAGTGCACGTTCTCCAGGCACATTGATATGTGGTGCTCATGTGGATGAAACAGGTTTAAGTCTTGCAAGGTTTAACTATAAGCCTTGCAACATGTCCTGACCCTGTCCCCACTTCACTTTCCCCTGATAACTTCCTTAAAATTTACTAACAATTTTCTGCGTGTATGCAACCAAAAATGTGGAGAAAAGCTTGAGATTTCTTGAATTAGATCTACATTGAATAGGCAGCAATTCAACTCTTTTCCATTGATGTTCAGTATGGAACTGGAGCTGTAAGAAATCTTGTGTGTAGAAATATGTATTGCTGATTAAATGTGCGATAAAAACCTGCGTCCCAGAACAATATGACGATTTCGAGTTCATAGCAGCACCAAAAACAATTAAAAAATAAAAATAATACAGAATACCCTTGAGGCAATACATTATTGTGTCTTGTTTTGTCAAGGTCACTACAGACTTAATCTCAGATTTCATATATGTATAAAGGTTATATTTAATTTTTATAACTATTATCCTGGTCATCCATCCATTTTTTGTTACTGTATAAATGAAATATCATGAAAGAAATGACTCCGTAGCATCCTGAGGCTACAAAATAGCCTCATAAAGAATTAAACTGTTCTGCATTAGATGTTTTATAACTTTTATAAACTCTTTTACAGAATAATGTCACCGTTAACACTGCACAAGTCAGAACATGGGGGCTTTCTGCTCAGATGGCTGAGGGGTTTGCCCAATAGGTTTTGCTCAGCAAGTACAAAATTGGAGGGACAGTCTTATATCTAATAAAGAAGCAAAAGCCACTACCCCCCAACCCCCTTCAATAAGCATTATGCCAAAGATTTGAGTTTTGGTAGATGATCTGCATTACAAGTAGTTCTCCATTTTAAGAAGCACTCAGTCATACTTTCCCTGTGGCACCTTTAGAGGTCATACTGGAACAGCCAGCACTCATCAATATCTCACTCTATTCAGCAGTGAGAAAACCACAGGCTGTTTGGGAAGGATCTAAGGAAAGCTTTATGACAATAAGCCATCTTAAAGGGACAGTTCATCCAAAAATTTAAATTCTCTCATCATTTACTACTCACTCTCATGTCACCCCAGATGTGTATGACTTTCTTTCTGCTACAGATGCAACCAATATGATTTTCTTTCTTTCATGGAAAACACAAAAGGAGATGTTTGGCATTATGTTCAATATTCAATATTCACTTTCTTTGCGTCATTTATCAGTACAATGAAATGACTGAGGTTGTCATTCTTCCTAACATCTCCTTTGTATCCCATGAAAGAAAGAAGGTCATACAGGTTTGAAAAAATAAGAGCATTATGAAATGATTCCAGAATCCCTTAAAAGGGATAGTTTACCCAAAAATGAAAATTCTTTCCTCATTTACTCACTTACTTTCTTCTGCTGAACACAAATAAAGATTTTAGAAGAATATCTCAGCTCTGTTGGTCCTTGTCATTTAAGTCCATCTTAACCTCACTGTAAATGCTTGTGTTCTTTTAATCAATTCTAATGTTAATTTTTCTTCTTTCAGAATGCAGAGAATGTTGAAGTTAAGACTGCTACAGGAACCTTCATTTGTAAGGCCGTCATTGTTACGTGTCCTCCTCATATGGCAGGTTGGTGCACTTGCTAGCACATATGCATGTGCATATCAGACTTAACCTTATTTTTTTGAATCACACATGAGGTTTAATACAAATCAGTCTGTTGCACTGGCTCAAAACAGCTGTCAGTAATATGCAACATGTAGTCTACTCCCTACTGGAGTAGCGCCATCCTCACTTCATTTTTGGCTACCACATTTCGTTTAACAAATATGCACTGCAGTCTGTTGTGTGGAGTCTGGCTGGGACACTTTTAATGTGACAAATCTAAGGACAGTTCTGAATTATACAGAGTGCCTGAGCAGTAACAAGCTCGCTCTAAATCAGAATGCACAGATAGCAAGCTGACCGGTGATGGGAACTCTTAAAAACTAGAGACATTGGTGGGATTAGACAGTTGTACAAAATGCTTTATGCGTCAAATAATGAAGTGAGCGTGGCTTAAAGGAGTAGTGCACCCAAAAATGAAAATTCATAATTTACTCAAACGTTTGAGTTGTTTAGCACTAAAAAACAATTTTCATGCGAATGCACATGCCACTGTGAATGAAAATCTCTCATACTGTAGCTCTTATGAATGCTCTCTCTGAAAAATACATTTTTTGCCTTTGTATGCCTTCAGAAGGCTTAGAAAATGACACAGGAGTTGCATGAACTACTTGTATGATACATTTGGGTGCCTTTTTAGAGTGTCACAATCAACTGCCATTGAATTGAGAAGATGGGACAGGATAGTAATTAAACCTTTTCCTTTTTCATTTTACATAACAAAGAAAGTAATGCGATTTTAAAACTTTAGGCTCTGATTTCTGGTTTCAGTGGCATACCCAAATCAAAAGCTTATAACTAAAAAAAACAACAAAGACGGTCAAGTGATTGGTATCACTGTAAATAAAACTTTTTACATTTTTTAATAATATAGATTATGATAAATTCTGAGACTCTCTGAGATTCTCATCCTAAGAAACTTCTGAAAAACTAGAAAACAAATTTAGCCAATAATGTACGTATTTCTTATTTTTCTGATTTGACATGATATATACTGCTTTTGTTTCTTTCCCAATCATGTCAACTGTATCTGAGAAAAAATGTTGTGTTGATACGACAAAGCAATCAAAAGTTATAGCTTTAAAAATATTATTTATCACAGTGTCCAAAAAGTTCTCCATGTGCACAAAAGCCACTCCAAACAAAAACAAAAAAACAATCATTGTACTTAAAAAAAAAAGCTAAAAACTGAAGACATAATTTTAGTAATGAGATTTAACAGAATGTCCATTGACTTTTGACTCGATGAGTCTGCATCATTGAGTCTGTGTTCATTTACATGGTGCCTTCTCCTGGTGGCCTTATGTAACATTGTGCTTTGTGTGGATTCTCTAAAGATATTCTCATCTGATTACCTTGTGTGTGGGCTCGTTAGAAATATAATTACCTCCTCTGAGTAGTGGTATGTGATATTTTATGTTCCGTTGATATTTAGTGAAGTTATAAGTGAAAATGTGGCATATAATCAACACCGACATAATTATCAAAGAATTAAACTTAGCTATTAGTCGCTATTTTTTTTGTGTGTAAAACAAATTGGCTGGTTGTATTCTACTTTTTGAGAGCTTTCCAATAACATATGACACATGGCTATTTGATAATTTTGAAGTTTTTTACTAATTGCAATAATATGTACAGTGAAAATTATTAATAAATTATCAAAACGGAACACTATTGATTCGTCTTCAAATTTCAAAGCATTTGTTCAGTTTTGGTCATAATGCTTGCATGCATTGGAAAGTACGTATTTTGTGTTGGTCAATACTGACGATTTGTTTTTCTTCTCATAATTTCTTTTTTTCATTCAAGCTTAAAGGGTTAAAATGAAATGAGGGTTGGTAAATTGTGACAACATTATTTTGGGTGATCTGTTTCTTTAATACACTCTTATTTACATAATACAAATTTTTTATTGTATTACTTTCTTTCTATTGTGGAACTCAAAGGGAGTTGGTAGGTAGAATGCCAAGGCAGCTCTTTTCCATACAGTGAAAGTGAATGGGAACTGGGGGCTTTTAAACTTCAAAAAGGAAAAAAGGCACCATAAATGTATCATAAAAGTGGTCAATATGATTTGTGCCTTATATACCAAGTCTTCTGAAGCCTTACAATAAATGTGTGATTAACAGATGGAGGAGCAGACAAAAAATAGTAAACACATACACATGCGAATATTAGTATCACTTGTTTTTTTTATATCGAAACATCGTTAAAACAAGATAAATTTTCCAGAGAAGCTATATTGAATGTATCTTAAATATTGTACATTTTATATACAATTCTAGTAATATTTTTTGTTCATTTGTAAATCATTATTAATTAATTATTAATTAAATACATTAATTATATTGTATTATGTTATACTATATATTAATATAACATGTATTAAATGTTATTTTTTATTTCTAATTTTCGAACAGCCATGTTTTGCAATATAAAAACCGACCAACTAAGTCAACTGAACACTCTTTAGGTCTTTTAATGCCTCTAGACTTACTGACTCAAGTGTTGAGTGGTCTGTGTCCTACTACATATACTCTTGTTGTCAGGCTGATGGAGCACAATGTTTTAACTTCACTTCCATCCATCTTTTATAATGAGTGAAGTCACTCTCCCCTCAACTACCTCTTCCATTTCAATGATTAATGAACTATTTGACTTGATAGTACGTTAGTGTGCTGCAGTCTGCCATGCCAGGTGATAGAAGACTTAGTTCTATTGGCAGCCAACAAAAGCTGTGCCTCACTGAATATTTTCAGTATTTTACAGTACAGTGGGGTTCAAAAGTCCACATTGAAAATTTGGGACTCAAAATCTTTCACCCAAAGATTTTACACTCTTAATTCACCCTAAAATGAAAATTCTCTCATCATATACTCACCCTTATGCCATCCCAGATGTGCAGGGATGGATTAACAACTGTTAATTTTTTTGCTGCGCAATCTATTTTGGTGACCCCCCCCCACTTGAAAACCTTTTTGGGCATGAACAACGAACACCACCCCCCAGCCCTTGGGCCCTTGGAGATAATTGGCCCCAGGGCCTGTGCAAGTCATAATCCATCACTGCAGATGTGTAAGAGTTTCTTTCTACAGAACATAAATTATGTTTTTTAGAAGAATATCTTAGCTCTGTAGCTCCATACAATGCAAGTAAAGCTTTAAAAGCTCCAAAAAGCACATAAATTCAGTGTAAAGGGGGTCCAGGAGACAAACACACACAGGTGTCGGACAACTGTCCGTAAATCTCTCTCTCTGTTGCATTGCCATCTTCGTCGGCCTTTATCCCTCTCGAGGGCTAATTAGCCTGATTAAGGGCCGGGTTTGCAGAATCACGATCCGGCCTCGCCCTCCGCCCTGCCAAAGTCAGCATAAAAGTAATCCATAAGACCCTGTGGTTTAATCCATGTCTTCTGAAGCGATCCAATCAGTTTTGGCTGAGAACAGACCAAAATAAAACAAATTGTTCTCTATAAATCTGGACATCAGCAGTCTCGTTGATTATCATTTCATCCTCGATTACACTTCCAAGCGCCATCTATTGCTCTGTCCATGTGTCAAGCACAAGGTAGTGCAATTGAGCTTGAAATCATAACTGTGCCTAGAGACTGCAATGGCATGATGTACAGTGAAAAATTAGTTAAATAGAAGTTGAATTTTGACAGTGGACTTCTGTACCCCACTCTATTTTTTAATTTGTAATAGGACTCAATGTAAATTACATTCCCTGCCCAGTTATTGACAGTTATCATTCTTAAACATTTGTTTACCTTAAATGTTACAATCAATTCCTTTCATCAGTGTCTTCTCTGTCTTCTAGAAATTGCTTTAAATATGTTTGGTAGGACTGTATACAACAGTCCTGGATTTGTGAGGATATGAAGTGTGAGTGTACGTGGGCAACCATGAGAAATGAACGTGTGGGTGTGTTTGCTGAAATTCTTGTGCGTGGGTGCGCATGTTAGCTGTATAAATCCATGAAGTATTCATGCTTTTCAGCAACGAGCCTACTATATTCCAATAATTAGACAGGTTGTGGGATGTTTGTGTTTTTTGCCTTGGTAAATTGGCTTGCGTTTGGATGCTAAATAGGGTTTGGATATATTACGGCAGTGGGTTACTGCGGTTTTGAAGAATAACCAGGTGTAGCCGGTTGCTTGCTATATTTAACTCGCAAGTCTTTCTCCAAAACCCTCTACCTGACTGAGCTGGCACTGCAGCTGCATGCAATTTGAGCTGACTGGCAGTTAAAGCGGTCCACAGCTTGGCCTCCCATTGAATCGCTTTGATGAGAGATCATCTCTAGTACAGCGGGTAACGGCGGTGACAAGCAACCACACAGGTGCTTCACTCTGAGTTTCACTTAAGGGCTTGTTTATACTAGAAGAAAGAAGGGAGGCCGTGTAATAGCATCCGTTTGCTTTGACCCATTTTTTTTTTACTCTGAATATTGAGCAGATTTTGTTTATTGGATAGTTCTGCCAAAAATTACAATTCTGTCATTTACTCACCCTCATGTTGTTGCAAACCTGCCTGACTATCTTTTGGAAAATGTATCAAGTGGATGGGAACCAGGGCTCTTAAGCTCAAAAAAGCTGATAAAGGCATCACAAAAGTATATACAAGTCTATACAACATGGTCTATATTCCAAGTCTTCTGGAGCCATTCAGACTAAATTGGTTAAGTCGTTTAAGTCATTAAGTCATTATTCACAAAAAATTAGGAATGCAATTCTGATTCCTCTTAACAATTCCAGTTCTTTAACGTTTCCATTAACATTTCTTTTAGGGTGGAATTATTTGGTGATTGAAGCCTTAAGTACATTATATAACACACACTGTGGAAAAAAAGTAAATTAACATGATTAGACTGCAAAATGAAATGGGTGTTTCAACCATAAACTCTAATTTAAAATAGCGTGTGGACACTGAAAGTTTAAACTACATGCTTAAAAAGTAATTTGACAAAATAAGTTTCAACTATTAAAGGAAATTTCTTTCCTGTTCATTAAAAAAAAGTAAATTAATTCACAGTTTTGACAGTGAATAAAAATAATATTGGTTGAACATACTTTAAACCTCTGGGGTCGACGGATGTTGTTTTCATTACAGTGGAAACAACTTAAAATACTCCGTAATTTTCAGATAAACACAGATAAACTTTTATTTGTGTACTCTCACAATAACAACAAAACCTTGTGCTTTTGTAAAATAAAGAAAATAAAAAGGGTGAGCTCACAGCAGTCTCTGTCCATGAACATATTTCTGAAACACGTCACAAAAATGAACTAAAACTCTGCGAACACTTATCACACAAAAATTAAACATGTCTAAAAAAGCTTAAAATGTCTACTTTTAAATAAAACGATTCAAACTGAAAACAATTATTCTCCTGCAATGTAATCTATATTAAACAAAGCAATGTACAGTTTTTACCGGTTCATCTAATTATAAATAATGTGATCACACCCACCAGCAGAGCGCGCCATTCATACGCTAATGTGCTGAGGCGATCAAGGCAAATGGTACACGCCCCTGACAGTGAGGTTTGATGTAAACAATTCATTCACTTTACTGCTCGTTTGTAACGATACACAGGCGAGGAATCTCCTGGATAATGACGAAGAGTTAACATTTTCCTCCGAAGAAGAGCGGGACTCAGATGAACGTTTGTATTTTGATGAGTGACTTGATCTAGCCGAGGATACAATTTCGGATGAGTAAGTCATTTAGTTTTCTTTAGTTGGCATGCTATTTTATATAAACATGTACATATTTTACTAGTGGGACTGTTTCCAGAATTGCCAGCCAGGATTCAGAGTATTGACATTTGGAATATGTCCTAATAGGCAAGTTTTAGTTACATTTAAATGTTGTTTCATCTAAAGCAGGTATTTTAATTGTAAGCTGTATGATATAAATATGATATGTAATATGATATAAAATTATATGAATGTTTAGATTATATTTTATCTAGTGTTTATGCTGCCTCATTATTATCAATGCTTGTGCTTGCAAATATCTGTTCGGGTGTAAATGAGTAAAATGCACTTTAAATATGCCCATATTAGAAAAGCAGCATATTTCTCCTTAAAATGATAAGGATCATGTGACACTGAAGACTGCAGTAATGATGCTGAAAATTCAGCTTTGATCACAAATTGCATTTTGCAATATTTTCAAATAGAAAACTGTTCTTTTAAATTGCAAAATGAGTTCACACAATGTTTTTACTGTATTTTGGATCAAATAAATGCAGTCTTGGTGAGCACAAGAGACTTCTTCTAAAACTTTTAAATGGTAGTGTAGGTATAAAATTAAGTAAAGTCTTTATGTAAAGAAAATGTATAGTCAGATTACTTCTTTTAACTTAAAACTTGATTTTGATCATTAAGTCTCCTCACATTCATTCTCTTTCTGTCACATTCCTCATTGATAGAACCAGGGGAGGGGTCTTTTGTCTCCTCAGGTGTGAATTACCTCAATATTCATGATAGTTCACACCTCCTCGCATACGACTATTTCTAACATTAAAAGTGTCTTACAAAAGTTAAAGTACTATATTGTTTTGTATAGTATGTATAGTATAGTATGTATAGATGTTTTTCACATCATTTTGTAGCAAAAACTCTAGGCTACAAGATCCAGTTCTCAAAAGTATTGTGGACAAATGTTTAGTATGTGTTATATGGCCTTATTTCAATGACTTCAATTTAGTTTTTTTCAAAAACCATGCATAAATGTTATTTTCTCAAAAATACAAACATGTACACACATGTTGCTCACATATTATTGTAGCCCAGTTTGTGCTGAATACAGTGTTATCAGACTTTAGCCATTAATATGTTTTAGGCAACTGAAAAAAGCACAAATGTCAAGGCATGTCAAAACTTCTCCAGGGCCCAAAACACCGTCAGACCCCAGAGGGTTAAAAACAAACAAAAGTTTTTACTGTACCTCATCAACAAATACATTTCAGTTTTTTAACTCTAACAGTCTATGTTTTCTACATTTAGACTTATTATTTTAAGACCTAGAATTTTTAAGATTTAATATAAAATAAAATATAACATAGAACATGCCAATGAATGACCAATACTTATAACTTATATACAAAATAAGAAGAAACATAACTATTTCCATAAAATATAATAAAATTTAATGGGTCATGCTGGGACTTCTGGGAATGCCCAAATATTGTTTTTCACCATCATTTTATCAATGGTTTACCATTGAAGTACATGTATTCTCTTGTTAGTCATAATATACTTTTTTACCATTAATTATGTGGCAAAATCATACTTTTTACATAAATTATTTTGTACAATATTTTTATTGTAAAATGGGATGCATTGTCTTAATAGATGTATTATCATTTTGTACCTGTTAACCAATTAACAGTCTTTTTACTGTAGTAGTTTTAATTTTTTTTCATGTTATAATTACAGCATTTGTAAAAAATAAATAAAAAAAGCTCATTTGATTAATTTGTTTGGGAATCAGACAACACTGGTCACGCTGTAGGTTGCATGCTGTAGATTCAAAGAACTGGTTCATAAAAGTCATTCATTTGGGAATCTGTATCTGAATGTATTTCACAAGTGGCATGTCCAGACTTTTTTGACTGGGGTGGCCCATGTGGGACACAGACTCATTCAAAGGTGGCATGAAACGTAACTCCACATCCATGATATTAATAACAATAATGTTAGGCCAAGGTCAAAACAACAAATGTATACCAAAGGGCAGTACATGGGCAAATAAAACAATATATTAAGGGGAAATAAAAAATATTGACATTAAAAACAATAAACAATACAATATACATTCATACAAAAGCCAAAGAATATAGATACGTCTTCAGATGTGATTTAAAAATGTGGAGAGTAGGAGCGGATCTAATGTCCAGAGGTATGATATTTCATAGTCTAGGGCCAACTACAGGAGAATGCACGATCCCCTTTAAACTTCAAGCCTGAGGAGAAGTTTATCAGAGGCTCTGAGAGTCCTGGAGGATTGTTGATGACTAAGGAGTTCTGAGAGATAAGATGGGGCTAAACCATTTAGCTTTAAATCAAATGACAAAATCTTAAAATGAATTCTGTATTGGACTGGTAACCACTGAAGAGATGCTAGAACAGGTGAAATACTTTCCTCTTCCTTGTTCCAGTCAGCAAATTAGCAGCTGCATTTTGGACAAACTGCAAGAGATACATAGATGAATGACCAATGCCCATGTACAGTGCTAATTTAGTTAAGAAACCAACCTCAGGCAAGTCAGATGGGTATCATGTCACGCGTCATCTGATAAAAGCAATAACTGAAAATAGAAAGTTTTTGTGTACACGTGTTGTCTATTTGAATGGCTTTTGCCCTATGTGTAAAACAAATGCAGGGTTGAGGGAACGGGAGCGTCACTGAGAAAATCACTGCGGGCAGAGGACGGGTGAACATGGAGTAAAATTGAGCGGAAGAGTTGAGGTGTGGGACAGAATTTTGCGGTAGCGGGATGGAAAAAACAGTCCCGCACAGACCTCTAACTTGACGGATGATCATAGTGTTTTTTGTCATGTTGTACAGTGTTTGCAGTGAATGTAACTATTGTTCCCCTTCTGTCGCTCACTTTGACGTTGTGTCGAAGAAGTGACACTAGGGGTCTCTCTTGAGAGCCTTGCACATCTCTGAACTTGAGAAAAGCCCAATGAGAAATTGGCAGACAGAATTTGCATGTCCCGCCCTCGGACATACGGGTATAAAGGAAGAGAAATGCGTCTGTTCATTCAGAAATTTTCTTCAGAGCCAACCGGTTGTGTGATCAGTGAGCTGCGATTCACAAAACTGTTCACCTCATCTCTAAGATCCTATGCTGTTGGATCTACAGCGCATATCAGTGGCTTTCTCCTTCTCTTTTCTCCTTCTCTTTCTAAAAGAGAATATTGTATTAGAGTTTGATTCTCTTAAAGAGCAATACACAGTGGTGTACCTTGAAGGTGTATGTTGCCGCTCTTGCACCCCACCTTGACGCAGAAGACGGCAAGTCTTTGGGTAAGCACGACTTGGTTATCAGGTTCCTTAGAGGCACCCGGAGGTTGAACCCTCCTCAGCCAAACCTCTTCCCCTCCTGGGATCTCTCAGTGGTCCTCTTGGACCTTCAGAGACCCCCCTTCGAGCCGCTAGAATCACTTGAGCTCAAGGCCCTCTCCCTGAAAACGGCCCTCCTGATCACGTTCTCTGTTAGCGACACCTGCCTGGAGTTCGGTCCGGCAGACACATATGTGATCCTAAGACCGTGACCGGGCTACGTGCCCAAGGTTCCTATGACTCCCTTCAGAGACTAGGTAGTGAACCTGCAAGTGCTGCCCCGGGAGGAGGCAGACCCAGCCCCTTCGTTGCTCTGTCCGGTACGTGCTTTGCGTATCTATTTGGACCGCATGCAGAGCTTTAGACATTCTGAGCAGCACTTTGTCTGCTTTGGTGGACAGCGGAAAGGGAACGTTTTAGAGGTTTTCCCACTGGGTTGTTGACGCCATAGCATTGGCCTATCACACCCAGGCCGTGCCCGCCACCTTGCAGGTTCAAGCACACTCGACAAGAAGTGTGGCATCCTCATGGGCACTGTCGAAAGGCACCTCCTTAACATACATATGCAGAGCAGCGTCTTGGGCAACACCCAATACCTTTTACGAGATTTTACAATCTCAGGGTTGAGTCGGTTTCATCCCATGTTCTCTCAGGTCCAAGCCGGTAGAACTCAGTAATACTGTAACAACTGACTGGGTGTACAGCTTACACCTAGCGCCCTTTCCCTCCACTGAAGTAATATAATGCGCTCTTATCCCAGGAGATCCCACTAACTCGGTTCCCTGAATGACTCCTTCCTAGCCCTCTGGTCCGCAAATTCAGCGGAGGAATTCCCCAACCAGACCCACTATGAGTACTCAAACTACTCTGTACTGGAATAGGTGCTCCACAGGTCGGGCCCCCATGTTGACTTGTCCCCCTGTGTGTATTTTCCGCGGTACGGTCCCCTTGCGAGCGGACCCGCGTCTCCCTTGGGCAGCCCTCGCTGCCCCCCGGTCGCCATGTTTGTAGCAACTCCTCCCTCCCAATGAGGTAGGATCTACCACTGCGCCATTCTCCACATGTGTCCTGAAATCCCATGTGATGTATTTCACCACTCTTTACCTCCCCCAGCCTGGGCAGGTGTGGTCTCCGCAGGGTCTTTCCTCCCTGAAAGAATAGGAATTGGGAAAGAACGCCTTCCCCGATGCATGTGATAGCATTAAGATGGCCCCACCTGCTTTAACTCTATGCGAGAAACATAGAAAGAGAAAAGGCACGGCTGGTGCAGCTTGCTCCCATGCTTGGCACGTCGCCTTGTTCCCGCCATGTAGGGAAACAGAAGGTTAGGACGATTTTATGGTGTGTTGCGGAAGGGGACGTACAGTCTGACAGTGCCTGTTGCTCTGGCACGCAAATGCCTGCCCGCACCTGTATCAGCAGCGCACGTACATGGTTCAGCGCATGGCGTGATTCAAATTGGACCCCTAGTGTCGTGTGTTTTTCGACACAACGTTCAAGTGAGCGACATACGGGGAATGTGTAGGTTACTGTTGTAAACTCTGTTCCCTGATGGAGGGAACGAGACATTGTGTCCTCCCGGCCACGTCGCTGAACCGAGCCACTGTTACGGCCGACCTCATTGTCGGCTCCTCAGGTAAAATCCTGATTGAACAGACATATTTCCCTCACTTTATACCCGTATGTCCGGGGCAGGACATGCAAATTCTGTCTTTTTCTCAAGTTCAGAGATGCGCGAGGCTCTCAAGAGAGACCCCAAGTGTCGCTTCTTCGACACAACGTCTCGTTCCCTCCATTAGGGAACGGAGGTTACAACAGTAACCTAGAAGTTTATAATGAAATGGTCCCTCACCCTCTTCACGGGTGCACTTAATCATGTGACATGCAGCGAGATCGAATGAGAAATTAAACCAACAAGGTGTAGCAGCCCGGTTGAATAAAACAAATCTGCTCTCTTTCACTGATATTTGTGATTGTCTTCCTTTTATTCCTTTCACATATTTTGACTCCACAACACACCATAAGAGCTAAAACAAGCAAATAACATAGTATGGGTGTTTGCTGGGGGAAATTGTTTTAAACAAACCAATGAGACAACATAATTGGCTATTTTACAAAGAAATTACTAACATCTAAACAGAAACAACATAAGCCTAACCATAAACCAAATTGTCCTGTTTTTCCCTCCATTTTCATGTGTCTTGTTTTCATTGGTTTATTGTTTAATTATCTTGTTTAGATTTCTGTTTTATCATTGGTTTATGTTCCCCCATGTTATGTATTTAAGCCTTCATATTTGCCATTGTCCCTTGTCAAGTATTGTTGATATAATGTCGTTTCATGGTTATGTCAAGTCTAAGTCAAGTCATTTATGTTTGTTTGGTTTTTGATTTCACGTTGGATTTATGGTTGTTAGATTTCACTTATGTAAATCACGGCTCTTGTGTCATTGCCTGCCAGAAATGTTACAATTACTGAATATGTGTCCTTATCAACCAGGTATTAGATAAAAAATTTCCACTTTTAACTACACTGTGGCTCATTAACTGTTATGTATAGTGTGCTCATTGCTCTTCCATACACTCTCCCGGCACTTCAAAATAAAAGTCATCAGGACTGAAATAACAAAAAAAAAGGGAAATAATAATGGTAAGAACATAAAAACACCCATCTTATGGCTTTTAATGTTATACTTATATTGTATAATCAACTAAACTAAGCCTGAGGGTTATTTAAATGAGGTCCGACTTGATTGGTAAATGACCAATCGTGGTTTCGAATTTGGGGTGGCTAATACAATTCAAGGGGTGGGGTGCACCTCAGATTCAGCACTACAGGAAAGTATTTTATTACACTGTTTCATCCACATTGATGGAAAATTGCATGTTTGGGAACTGTTACTGGAACCTAAAGTCATGACAATCATACAGTTCCGGTATTTAAAAATAAATATGTAACTGGTTGTGGTTCTCAATTCTCAACCCTACTGAAAATCTTGCTTGACTGTTGTGGTCACCAATTCTATGTGGTCACTCTACTACAAATAACCTCTTTTTGTGTTCTGTGGAAGAAGGTAAATCATACAGGTTTTGAAAGACATGAATGTAAGAAAAATGCCTTAGAATGCACTGGCTTTACACTCAAGCCTTTAATTACCAAATTGCTGTTATTACATGAATGGAGGCTGGGTGGTTATGTGAATGGAAACCAGCAAAGTTTTATTCCTTTTTCTATATTTTGCATCCACCGTTTTCCCTAAGGCTCTTTGCTAGCAGGCAGGTGGGGGAGCCCTTCAGAAATGCAGAGAGCACCTGTGGCACATCAGCTTGAGGTTATGCTATAACAGACTGTTCCACCACTCAAAGCCACTTGGGTGACAGTGGTGAGAGAGGCGACAATAGCCAATGGGTGAGGGGGAATAGAGGAAGCACAAAGAAAAACATCTAAAGGGCAAGAAAATGAGGGATAAGCCAAAAGAATTGTGAAATGGAGCGACAGTGGGCCGTAGAAACTCTGTGGAGAATAAGCTAAAAAGAAATGAATTGCCCCCACGTAGCTTTGTTTATTTACTTGCTCGTCTAGGTTGTTTTGGCACCCGGTTTACTAAAGAAATTATGCAAATCCGATTACGGCATAAACATGCTCAAAAAATCTGTGTGGAGTGCAAGATGCACGTCGCAATTCCCCATGCAGGCCGATTCTGAGTGCTAGGTTGTGAGGTGCAGAAGACTATCGTGATCTAGCATACTTTACTGGGACTATACAGCATCACTCCACCTCCTGGCACCTGAATCGGCTCATTGAAATTGAAAAGTGCACTTAACTATACTGTGCGTATGGATGTATGGCAAGTTATAACAGTCTTCTCCTTTATTGTATCGTCATTTGATGAATTACTGATGCCATTATTAATAGAAAATTTACACAAACATTTATTTTTGTAAAAATTCTGTTTACTGTCTAATTACCGTGGGTGGTATTTGCACGATGTTAACTGTGGCAGGCAAATTTCACTGACTTCTATAAATAAGATGCATTCTTTGATAAGCCTCATTGGCATAGAAAGTTAGTGTGTTGAAAGGTGCACTTAAAAGAATGACTTAATGATTTAAATGTCCCTGGTGCAGAACTTTTTTAGCGTAAGTTGGACAGTGGGCTATTTGTGAATTAGATGCAGATTTTTCAACTTGGTCTCATAGAATCACGTTGCTATACCTATATTTTTACAAATATATTTTTCTGTGCCTCATTCAATGTTTTGCAACAGTTTTTGGGTGAAATAAACAATAGAGACGCTACAACAATGACTTATGTAAAGCCACAGATTATCAGTTCATAAACACTTACTTTTCACTCTATTCTTCATGCAATACTATCTTATGTCATCTAAACACCTTTATTATATGGCATGAATATTAAGGTCATCAACTGTATCATTTGGATTATGTAACCAACTGGATTTACAAGATTATTCAAATATCAGTAGCTCAAATTATTGGCATGTGAGCCAAAAGTGTCATAGAAGCATCACAAAATGATGTAGTTACTTCAGCAATTGGGTTCTTCTCACATTACCTTTTATTACACTGTCGGTTAGGTTTAGGTTTAAGGTTTAGTGTAGAGAGTTACTCTACAAAACATGTCACACAGCTACACTAGGACACAGATTGTGGACATTTTCATCCTGCTAAGTGCAACTGAAGACTAGTTGACACAGACATAGCATGTGAACTAGTCGCAGAGCTGATCAACTAGTCGGCGCAACCACTAGCGCTAAAGTGGGCCCCCTGTTTAGTGAATTTATGCGTTCCCCTGTGTTTAAACAGCCTCCCAGTGTTGCTGCCAGAGAGGGAGTGTTGCAGCACCTCTATTTCTGAGCATCTATCACCTCTAGCAAATTGAAACAAGCAGACAGTCCCTGTCGCTCACAAGCATGCAGATATGATGGACTGCCAGGCACAGAGCGATCATTCTCAGTCAATGAACGCTACACTATGCCTCAGTCACTGCTGCTGACTTAGATCTGTTTTCCCATCTGCCTTTCAAACCTTTTGCAACCTTTAAAAGAGACAAACTTGTGTGGGTTGATGTGAGATTGTTGGTTGTATGTAAATAATTTCAAAACTACAGCAGCATAAAGGAAAGATACATTAGGACTGCTTGTTGTGTGGTTTGTTTTTCACTACATTGGAATTTGTTATTTTAGGAAAGATTGTTCACTGATTCTGAGACAGGGGACAAAACATGTCCCACATCATTTATTGTAAGGGAATGCAAATCTTATTGTAAGGGAACGCAAAACTTATTGAAATGGGACAAAAATTATATTGTATGGGAATGCAAAACTATTGCAAGGAACGCACAAATTTTGCAAGATAACGCAAAACTATTGCGAGGGAACACAAAACTTATTGCGAGGGAACGCAAAACGTATTGCGAGGGAACGCAAAACTTATTGATATGGGACAAAAAATATATTGTGAGGGAACGCAAAACTATTGCAAGGGAACAACATTTTTTTGTGACATAGCGCAAAACTATTGCAATGGAACGCAAAACTTATTGCGAGGGAACGCAAAACTTATAGCGAGGCAACGCAAAACTTATTGCAAGGGAACTCAAAACGTATTTGAGGGAAATCAAAGCGTATTTGAGGGAAATCAAAGCGTATTTGAGGGAAAGCAAAACGTATTGTGAGGGAACGCAAAATGTATTGTGAGGGAACGCAAAAACTTAATGTGAGGGAACTCAAAACTTTTTGCGAGATAACGCAAAACTATTACTAGGGAACGCAAAACTTATTGAAATGGAGCACAAAATATATTGCGTGGGAATGCAAAACTATTGCGAGGGAACACAAAACTTTTACAAGGGAACGCAGAACCTATTGCGAGGGAATGCAAAACCTATTGCAAGGGAATGCAAAACATAATGCGAGGGATCACAAAAATTTTGCGAGATAACGTAAAACTATTGCGAGATAATGCAAACTATTGCGAGGGAACGCAAAACTTATTGCGAGGGAACTCAAAACTTTTTGTGAGATAACGCAAAACTACTACAAGGGAACGCAATACTTATTGAAATGGGACACAAAATATATTTCGTGGGAATGCAAAGCTATTGCAAGGGAACGCAAAACTATTGCAAGGGAACGCAAAACTTATTGAAAGGGGACACAAAACGTATTGCGTGGGAACGCAAAACTATTGCAATTCATACATTTACTGAATTGATTGCTAGATTTGCCAATATTTATTTTTAATATTTGAGATTTATCTGATAGTGCTGACACACAATGAGTGACAGATAAGGCAAACCAGACAGTTTTTGAGAAAATGTAATAAGTGTGAGATTGCCCCAAACATGTGAAAACCTCTGAACATTATGATTATTGATATTTACAAAATATTTCTTGATACTTTTTTCTTTTTGTAGCCTGTTTTTCCCCAGTACTCAAGAATCATTGTGTTGTTACAATGGAAATAGACTCGTCCGAGCCTCTTTTTCAATAAGCATTATGTTTCTGAAAAAACTAAAAAGTATCTTCCCCGTCTGTCGCTCACTTCGACGTTGTGTCAAAGAAGCGACACTAGGGGTCTCTCTTGAGCGCTGAATATGCCTCTGATCTATGAAAAAGGGTGTATGCAAATACTGTCTGCCAACTTCTCATTGGCCTTTTTTCATAGCTCAGAGGCATATTCAGCGCTCAAGAGAGACCCCTAGTGTTGCTTCTTCGTCACAACGTCTCGTTCCCTCCATCAGGGAACGGAGGTTACATACATAACCTAGACATTTCTGTGATTGCCATCGATTCACACACGCAATGACTCTCCATGCATCACTTGTGCTGTTTGATTTTTCATTGTCAAGATAAGAGACATTTATTTTCTTTAGCATAAATTAAAATGCTTATTGCATAGTGTTGGATCCACATGATTGAGATGTTGCATAAAGGAATTTGCCAAACATTTTAGAGATAGACTAAGTGATAATTTCCCTCCCATCAGTATCTGAGCTCTATTTCATGGACGATATGTGATAAACCTGGAATTTTGTAATAACTTTGTATTTCCAGCTTGTCACACAGTAAAATTCACATTAGACTGTTCTGGGCGCCAATGAAGGTATCATAACACATTCAGCAGGACATCGAGCACAACGGTGACCATGCAATTTTTTAAGCTTTATTTTACCATTCATTTTCTCCATAGGTATTTTAAATAATTCTTCTGTAAAAATGTCTAAGCTGTGAATCAAACAAACCAGCTCTAAGACTAATCACAACATTGATTCAAAGCCAAAACATAGCTACAAGAATATGTACAATATTTAAAGTGTTATATGAGGGAATTAAGCACTGTAAATTATACTATTAAATCACCAACACAGTACAATATAAAACTACATGACTCAAATACCACATATTTGAAGTTAATTGCAAATTATACAAATATATATACTATACACATAGTTGTTTGAGAGTGTCTGGAGACCACCATTATGTAATTTGCAATGCTTTATGGAAGTGGTCGGTCACTGTAGATCTCTTTTGCTGTGATTCCTATTCCAATTGTAACAGCGACTTCTTTGATTGGTGGATTTTGCTTAAGGATTGTGGGTAATGTAGTATTTCACCAGGAATTTTATTATTTTTCATAATGTAGTTGGAAAAGAAATGGACTTGTGGCTTCTACAGTAGGGTATACCATCATCGCTTAACAGTTTTGTAGCTCACGGAAGGTGAGTGTGTATGTTATCTCTAAAAATCAAATTCACAGTGGACAATCCCATCTGTTACACTATATTGTACACAGAGACCCATATTCATATTATGCTGTATTCCTTAAATGGACTGTTTTTATCAATTCAGATGGTGTTTATACTGTTACACTTTAGCACTGATGTTTTGAGTCACTGATCTGACTTGTGAGTTGCTGACAGGCTGTTGACAACAATGTATTTGTGTGCCCCATCTTAAAAAGGCTAGTTAGAATATTGGCTTGTTACCAAAAGGCTGTCACATCAAAAAATGAGGTCAGGGTCCCTTCTGGCACTATTTGCGCTACACATACACCGAGGTGGCCTTGGGGTCCTTGGAATGGCCACAGTTACATTCACGAAATGGCTAAGCCTTAATTATGGCTTTTAGGAAAACAGACAAAGTAGTAGTGTGAAATCGCAGAGATTCTTTTATAAATTGGCAAGTTCATGGAGAGCTAGTCATTGGGGAATTGGATCCAATTTACCAGAGTGCTGCATGATTAGAAAGTATAGCCACCTGGATCAATACCATAGGATGTTCAAAGACCTACAAGTTATTTTATTCACCTCCCCCCCTTTTTCCCCTATTCCCCTCATCTTTGAATCCATTTAGCTGTTTCCCTTTAAATCAGTATACCTCTTTTTAATCTGTCCTTTCCTTTAGCATGATTTTACTGTAGTGTACTTATCTCAGTATATTATAATACCAGTGGTTCTCAACTGGTTTAACTTTAGGCCTCATATTTTACATTGGACATTAGGTAGTTGTCTAGCAAAATACAAAAAATTGTATAGAGAACAACTGACAATTTTTGTTCTATATGTTTTTTTAAGTTCAATGGTTTCATGCTCTCGGGAGCCAATAAATCATTACAGAAAACAAAATGTTGTCGGTAAAGATCAGGTTTATCCTCCCTGCAAGTGAATGCAAGAGCAATCTGCAATTAATGTAGTTTGGGATGTATTTCCTCTTACCTTACATAGATTTGCTGTTGTTGTTGTTGTCATAAACCTATTTTGGCTAGCTTCTATCAAGCGTAGATGAACTTGCCCCAAAATACCATAGAGTTTGATAGAACGCAAAGTATTTGATGTTGATTTGGGAAGCATTTCTCCTCTCTTCCAAAAGTTGAAGGACTTATTTATTTTGCTATCCTAACTATAAACAATTATATGATTGCATTTTTCTTCTTCTTCTTATTATTATTTTGCATATATTTGCATTTTTTGGAATATATGCAAAATTTTGTGTTTATGGATTATTTCCATATATTGTAAATGCGTTATACAATATCCATCCATCCATCCATCCATCATCAACCGCTTATCCTGTACAGGGTCGCGGGGGGCTGGAGCCTATCCCAGCTAACATTGGGCGAAAGGCAGGGTACACCCTGGACAGGTCGCCAGTCCATCGCAGGGCCACACATATACAGACAGTTATACAATATATATATTGTAAATATTAAATTATATAATATAAGTATAAATTTTGTTTAATACAGTTTACTTTAAAATACTTTTATGGGTTAACTGCATTCCATATTTGTTCTTTATTCGTAGGCACAAACGTATAACAAGCTAAGGACTGTTTCTGAATTACTTTATTGCTGTTTTTCTTGATTTTTTTATTTTTTTTTTTAAATGTTATAATCCAAATTTATAATCCAACACTGCAATATCAACACTAAAGAATAAATCTCATATTTGCACAATGTCTGCACCTTGCTGATTGCAACAAACAAATAATTGTGAAGCACTTATGTCAGTATCATTACACTGTTCTTTCTTAACCATTGTTGGATGCCTGTTGCATTGAAAGCCTATTTAACTCATTGCCACCCACTAAACCCACTCTGTTCCCTGATTATGCCCCCCCCCCCCCCCCAGCACAGATACGCTACAATCCTGCCCTGCCAGCTGAGCGCCAGCGCCTCTCCCAGTGCATGCCCGTCGGCCACATGATCAAGTTTATCATCACATACCCCACTGTGAGTGACACGCATAATCCATCCTTTTAACCACAGCCCGTTTAACCAACTTTTCCAACACAGCAAAGTGCAGTCACTTCCCCCCTACAGCTCTAATGAATTAAATACTATAATAAAGTTAAGACGTTAAGTCTAAATGCAACCTCCATTTGGCTTACTTGTCTGTCCCAATTGAGCTTGAAAGGAGATATAATTTGGTTTTATTAAATGCTCATAAATCCACACTGTATTATACACATTTATGCAAAGATGGTTGACATTAATGCAAAATAGTGTCTATTTTCGTCACAGTGCTGTTCTCCGTCAATAAGAATTCAGAATGTCACATATGTTTTGTAATCGTTGTCAATTCTTTGTCATTCTTTGCAGGCGTTTTGGAGGGAAAAGGGTTTCTCAGGTGAAATTGTGACTCGTCCTTACAAGGACTGCCCTTTAAGTGTTACATTTGATGCCACCAGCCCCAGAGGCAATCCTGCGCTTGTGGGGTTCATCGCTGGTGCGCAGGCCCATGACTGGTGCGACAGAAAGGTGAGAGACAGAGAGAAAGAGTGTTAGAGTGAGGAATAGAGAGGGAGAGACAAGTTTACTATGTTAACAGCATATAGTAAGCAATATAGGGGGTGAGAAATGGAAAGAGGAAGTGAGAGATTTCAGGAGAATACTGTAACAATAAGTCAAGAGGTTAAAATAGTGATCTATATTGACAGTTAATTGATCAAAAAACTAACAATGGAAAGTATAGCTGTCTGCATTTAACTGTGCTGATCGCACTACATTATTTTATTTTATTTTGTCTTACCTGTATGTTTTCTTTACTTTTTATTCCTTTTGATCAATTTTTATGTTCATAAGCATGAATTGTTCCCCATTCATTTTTTTGTTCATTTAATAAGTGTTTTAATTCATTTTCTTTCTCTTTTTCCCGCTTCTCTAAAGCACTTTAATTACCATTTTGAATTAAATGTGCAATATAAATATACAGTAGGGTTGCGCTGAAAAGAGTGAGTTCATTTAAATATGGTGCAGTGCTATTTCTGGGCATTTAGCATCTTGTTAACCTGGATTGTTGATGGTTGATGAATAAAACACTGCTTTTGTGCTGAAATGCACTGTTTAGTGAATTTGCCCCTGTGTGTTTGTGCATGTGCAATAAAGAGTGAATTTGTTTACACAAAAGCGAAAACAAACATTTCAGATTAGCGAAATGTCAGCTGTTAAGGCAGTAGAGTTAAACTGGAAGCAATATCTCGGAAAACAACCATTTTCCACTCAGAGCCTTGAAACTGACTTTCTCCTGACTGATAATGTGCCAAAATATCGATTTATCTGACACTCATCGCTCAGTCAAACAAAGATGCACACACATCCTGTGTCTGGAACAGAAAATGCTAACCTAAAGCTAAAATCCACGAGCTCAAAATCAGATCAACTCATCAGGATTCCCTCTTTGAGACGGGCTGGACTGATAAACATGTTATTTAATTTATGGTAAAAATCCCAAAGCATCAGTGGTCATGCATTATAGAGAGAACAGTTCTTTTCAGCCACTGTGGTTATGGTCAATTCATTCATTATAAATCACAGTTTAAGATGGACAAGCAAATCGTGTACTTGTCATCTAATATGACATTACGTTTCTGCAATGTAGTTTTTTTCTACCTTTTTTACTTTACCTCCACAATGCAGTAAAACATTTTAATCAGTGTTTTTGTTTTATTTTACAGTAAAAATGTCTAAACATCCTTAAAACAAGCTAATTTCAGAGAACATATCTTGAATAATTTATATATATATATATATACACACACACACACACACACACAAATTCTAGGCAAAATGTTACTACTTTGAAGATGCAAAAATGTCAATTTAAATTTATTTTAGATTTTGTTTAGTCACAACATGATTCCCATAGTTCCATTTATGTTATTCCATAGTTTTGATGTCTTTACTATTATTCTTAAATGTGAAAAAAATATATAGTAAAGAATGTGGAAGTGTTTCAAAACGTTTGACAGGTATACAGGTGCTGGTCATATAATTAGAATATCATCAAAAAGTTGATTTATTTCAGTAATTCCATTCAAAAAGTGAAACTTGTATAATGTATACATTCATTCCACACAGACTGATATATTTCAAGTGTTCATTCCTTAAAATTTTGATGATTATAACTGACAACTAATGAAAACCCCAAAATCAGTATCTCAGAAAATTAGAATATTACTTAAGACCAATAAAAAAAATAAAAAAATGCTTTGTTGATGTGAGAGGTCAGCAGAGAATGGCCAGACTGGTTCGAACTGACAAAGTCTACAGTAGCTCTGATAACCATTATGTACAATTGTGGTGAGAAGAATAGCATATCAGAATGATATTCTGAGATGCAGGTTGCCGCTGTTTTAGCGGCTTGAGTGGGAGCTACAAAATATTAGGCAGGTGGTTTTAATGTTGTGGCTGATCGGTGTATGTCTGTTTTTTTCCACTAGATTGAAGGGAGCATTAGAATTTTTTTTTCTTTCTCTATCAAATTCCATTAAAATTTACAGATCTGAAATGTAGGTGGCACTGTAATACTTTCATACACAGACATTCAGTCTAATTTTCAGTTGTTTCATTGTTTCATTAAATATCTTAGCCAGTAAGTGGACTAGAAGCTCAATCTAGGTGTCATTACAAAGCTGAGATCCTCTCCTTTGCATCAATATCATCAATAGTTGAAAACATACTTTTCAGATTATTTGTTTTGCATGCGTTTCCTTCTGGATGGAATATTTAATTCTGGACATCTACAGTAAGATATAACATTCGATTATTCAGCCAAGCAAGCTCACAGACAAGTAAACAATGGCTAGTATTTCGAGAACTCCCTAAGGTAGATATATATATATATATATATATATATATGAGAGAGAGAGAGAGAGAGAGAGAGAGAGAGAGAGAGAGAGAGAGAGAGAGAGGAGAGGTATAAAGTGTTTTGAGCATAAAAGAGACAGAAATGAAATTTCACTTTGTGATTCTTTTGAATATCTTTTGAACTGTGGTATTAGGGCTTCAGAATTTACTATAAAGTCACATTTCTAAGAATCAAAGTTTTCATTTGATATATGATTCGTTCATTTAGGTGCTATGTGAAGGACTTTTATTTTCATATAAATATTTCCACCCCATTTCCTCTTGTGGGCACTAGATTTCAACACAAATGTTTTGAGGACTTATTTTGTAATTTTAAGTAACATAAATGCAGAATTGGTTATCTCTGAAAAGTTCTGATTCTAAGCTATCAAATGATACCTCATATGCCTGACTTATGTATACAGAGACTTTAACTGTTTAAGCATAAAAGTTTTTCACGACAAAGCAGTTTAAGGGGTTAATCCTTTAAGCTTTGAAGGTATTTTTAAAGATTTCCTGTTTCAGTGGCATGCACAAAATTAAAGGATTATAACTACAAAAAGCAAAGAGGGTGAATTGTTTGGTATCATTTTAAAGAAAACTTTTCTTTTATTTTAATGAGACTCTCAGGCTTAGAATCTGCTATAGATGTTTCTTATACCACCCTGCACACACACACACACCCCTCCCTCCACCCGCTGTTAAGCTATAATTGTGTGCTGAGTTATGGTCAGGGACACGCAGATCAAGTAGAGGTGTGCACAACATGCAGATGCAGAGTTTTATGTGTCCCCCTAATAGCTCCCACTCGTTGGAATAGTAACAGCAGGGGTGAACCAACCAGCTTGTTTCCACCCATAACTCATAGAAAACATGGACCAAAAATAGTTTATTCGGATCAATAGATGATGGAGAACTGGCCCAGCGCATTTTATGGAAGCAAAGTTATGCTTTAACGGTTTTGGCCTTTTGTGATTTTAGAGTGTGATGTGAGAGATAAGTAAATTTGCTTTTTTGTGCTTATTGCAGATGGAGGAGAGAAGAGAGGCTGTCATATCCAAACTGGTGAAGTATCTTGGCCCAGAGGCGTCCTCCTACATTCACTATGAGGAAAAAGTATGTGGTGAATTTCAGCCAATTGGTGTGTTGAGTCATAGGATGTGTAGTCTCTTCTTGCAAACTTTCCTCTATTGGGAATAATTGTTAAGTTCTAAAACAGTGATCACCAAGCAGAGAGTTTCAAGTGACTCCAGAATGATACCATTATATTGGTACATGTGACAATGTTCACAGTTAGGGCAAAGGAGGAAGTGGGAGACAGCAAATCCAACTCAAACGGTCTGTTTATTTCTATACTCAAAATTCACGCTTTTCATCAGACACACTTCAAATCACGCTTTTCAACAGACATAAATTAACAGTCTCTTTCAGCTTGTGTCTCTTAACTCACTCCATCTCACTGGCATCTGGCTCGCTCTTAAAGCCCGTCTCCACTCTCACCGCAATGACCAACAGCTATTAGAGTCAGTCATTGCCAGGTGATGATCCTTACTGTTCTCATCTCCTGATCTCGCTGTTCATTCACAAACCAGTGCTCAAACACGCCCCCACCATGACATACCCCCATTGCCCGACTCAGGCCAGGGAGCCATCTGGCCTGCCTAGTACTCCCCCCCCCCCCCCCCATTTATGGAGAGAAAGTCCGCAACAGCCATCTGCGCCTCCGGTCTGTGGACCATCTCGAACTGAAAAGTCTGTAGAGCCACATGCCACATACCAATGGGTGATCCGTGTGTTGTATCCTTCATGCGATGTAGCCACTGTAGTGGGGCGTGGTCCGAACAGAGGGTGAAAGCCCTTCTCAGGAGGTTGTACAGAAGGGTGAGGACCTCCCACTTGATGCCAGACCACAAAGCTCAGCTTTCACCCACATAAAAGCCTGTTGGAGCAGCTCCAACCACTGGACCAGGTCTGAGGCTCAGTGGGCTGGTGACATCCGAATAATTAGGCACAAACATCCTATAATAGCCAGTCATCCCCAGGAACTGTCTCGCCTCCTTTTTGGGCTTGTGTCTCGGGCAGGCCGCAACCACAGGCACACCTACCCTTGACCCAAGTGGAACCCCAGATACCGTATTTCCTCATAACCGCCCCCAGACGCTGTATATGCTGCTGCCAATCATTACTATGTATAATGATGCCATACATGTAGGTAGCGGCATACGCAGAATGCGTTCAGAGGCCTCGGTCCGTAAGGTAGTAGCCGGGGCCCCAAACAAACCGAACGGAAGGGTCACGAATTGGTGTAAGCCAAACGGTGTGGAGAAGGCCGTTTTCTCATGGGACATTGGTGTTAAGGGGATCTGCCATTAACCTTTCTTTAAATCCAGTGTTGAATAAAAGCAAGCTGCGCCCAACTGATCGAGCAGTTCGTCAGTACGAGGCATGGATATGATAGGTGTGGGTTAGGAAAAAGAACGATATCTAAGTCGTTTTTACTTTTTTAGAATTCACATTTTTTGTGCATATTTGTGCTGGGCAGGGTGGAGAAATTATACTTTTTAAAAAAGGACTTAAATATTGAACTGTTTCATACCCACACCTATCATATCGCTTCTGGAGATATACATTTAATGTATGAATTTATTTTATACTTCTTTGATGTGCTCGTTGGAGCTTCAAAATTTTGGTCACCATTCACTTGCATAGTGAGGACCTACAGCACTGAAATATTCTTCAAACAATCTTTATTTGTGTTCAGCAGAAGAAAGTCAAGCACATCTGGGATGGCATGAGGGTGAGTAAATGATGAGTGAATTTACATTTTTGGGTGAACTATCCCTTTAAAGAGAAAATATATTTAGAAATATAACAATTGGATGATATTATTAATATTCATTAATGTCACCTAATAGTTATATATTTAATTAGGGTGAAATTCCTATTATGAAAACTACTGCGTTAATCACAGTATAACCATAGTATTTGTAGTAAATCATAATAACCACAACAATAACCATGTCTACTACAGTCATGGTTACTACAATATTAATTGTGATTAAACTGTGGTTAATGCAGTAATTTTAATAAAGGAATCTCACCCTAATTAAATATATAACTATTAGGTGACATTAACGTGTTAATCACAACGCATGGTTAAACAAAACCATATTTTTTTTTAACCACAAAAACATGTAAAACCATGGTTAAACAAATAGTATTAAAACATTACATTGAAAATACATTTATACTATATATATTCTAATAAACTAGGAAATATTTGCACTTAATGCACTTAAAACTTTGCTTTAAAAAAAATAAGAAAAGTCCCTTTAAGGCTGTGTAGGGCTCAAAATTGATCAGTGAATCGTTTATGTGAATTAGGAAATGTAAAATGTAGTTGAGTTTGTGGCGCAACTACTTTTAGTTAACTGCTCCCCAACACTAGTATTTAATAGACCCAAATGTCAAAGAGTAAAGAAATGCTGTCATATTCAGCCTTGTGAAGTACCTTGGCCCAGAGGCGTCCACCTACTACATTCACTTCCAGGAAAAAGTATGTGTTGAATTTTAGCCAATAGGTGCGCTGACTCATATGATGTGTAATCATCATCTTGCAAACTTTACTATATTGGCAATTTTGTGAAGTTCTGAGAAAGTGATCACTGAGTAGAAAGTTTCTATTGACACTAGTTTGAAACCCTAAGGATTGTTGCTACGCGTATTGTAGTTAACAACCTCAAAGCAATGACTTGTTACTGCATATTTAACGGTGATACGAGAAAGTATTTTGACATTGAATAAATTACACACTTCACCTTTAAAGGTGCACTCAGTTATTTTTTCCACATTAGAAAAGTTCAACTCTACTAAAGACTTTAATTGTAATTTTGCAATATATGTAGGAAATCATGACCACTCACATTTAAATGAAGACTCATATCAGTAACCTTATTAAAGCTGTTTTATTCTATATGAAGAGGGTCCGCACATGGGGGCTGCCATGTTAGAATCACATGACAAGCTGAATACTAAATCGCTTATTCTCAGTAACCGTCCTGCTATTTGACACTTTCACTCATTGATTAAAGTAATCATGACTGACTGTGAACAATGAATTTCTACAATGGCATCTGAAACTGAAAACTAGTGAATTTAAATGATGCTGCATCCAAGCCGCTAGGTGTCAAGTCCAAGATGACACAAAGACAAAAGATACTGAGTCTACCTTTAAAGGTACATTTACCATGGACTCTTTTATATTTCATAGTAACTCAGTTCCACCAACAAACTTTGACAATCATGACACTGTGTAGTCTTGAATATATTCAAATGCCAACTCTCTCAGTTTGTGGAACCAATTCTCACTTCAAACATACAGTAAATCTCTCCTGAATGAGTCAGCATATAAAAATACAACACATTGTCCCGAAGCTGGCATGAAACCTATTAAGAACATCCAGAGTTCAGCACCTCTGTCCCAGCTCCCCATAGCCATTCGGCTCTGACAAGTTTATGTGTGATATTTGCCACAGGCGTCAACTGAAATGGAAATCGCTGCATCAGCCTTGATTCCACTCTGGCCAAAAAGCTGAGAACCAGTCCTCCGCTTTGCCTGAAATGCATAATTTTACAAAGGAAATGGGAACTTATTCCCCCTGAGAGGTAAAAAGGCGCTATAGATGGCAGGCGTAATTGAGATTGACAAACGGGCACATTGGTTTGACAACCATCAGCTTCAACAGTATGTTAACATCTTTCTGCCTTGGTGTGAAAGGGGTGTCGGCCCACTTTAGCACTAAGTGAAAATGGAGAATAGCCTAAAGCATTTCTTGGTTGGTTAAAGGAGAGAGCAGGAGCGGATGATGGGCCTTATGATGCCAATTTCACTTGAGTAGCAGTTTGAGGAAGGATATATATTTCCTTTACGTCCATAGAATTACCCACAGAGCAGTTAAATGTCCTGTGAACTGGGCTTAGGGGTGCAATATACAAAGCTTGGAATAATACAAAGGTTTAAAAGACTCCATATAGGCCTCTGTGAAATATCATTAATTGAAAAGTACCGTGCATAAACTCCAGAAAACCTCCAGATGGTTTTTTAGTGCATATGGTGCAAATGAGCTGAAGGACATCATTTTAAACTAAGTTTAGCCTCCCTTAAATGCATTAAATAATTGAGGAGTAAACACAACGTTTTTCTTGTCATTTGAAAGAGGGGTCTTTTTTTTTTTATTGATTTTCTCTCATCAATTGTTTACAATTATACATTTAGCAGACGCTTTTATCCAAAGAGACTTACAAATGAGGTACATTGCAAGCAATTTTTTTATACAAAGTTCAACAAAATCTGCAGTGTTGTTCTGCCAAGCTCTCAAGGTGGCTGGAGTAGTATAGGTAAGAAAGAGACAGAAGTATATATTTTTTTATTTTATTTAAAAATTATTTGTACAGTAAGTGCAAGTTAAGTCCAATAGTAAGTGCACTTAGTGTGGATTGGTTAAGTGCTCGTGGAACAAATATGTTTTCAACTATTTGTTGTATGTTGAGATGGTATCAGCAGATCATGTTAAGGTTAGATGCTCTTTCCACCACAGTGGAACAGAGAAAGTGAAAGATCGTGAAATAGACTTTGAAACTCTATGTGATGGGACCACCAGGCACCTCTTGTTCATAGATCGCAGAGAGCGAGTTGGGGCATAGAACTGGAAAAGTAATTTGAAGGAAGAGGATGCGGTTCCATTGGCTCTCCTTAAGGCCAGAGTCAAAGCCTTGAATTTAATGTGGGCAGCTACATGTAGCCAGTGGTAGCCAGCTGAGGTGTGTAATTTTTTCAATGTTAAAATACGTTTTCCTGTCCCAGCTTAATATGCAGAGACAACTTGAAGTAAGCCATTCATTGGTAGATTTTCCTGAAATGTGTAAATGTTGTGGTACTGTAGTGATATCAAAGCATTGCTCTATACACACTATTTGGAATATATGAAAATGCAGTTGTCACTACCTGCATTTTTCAGCAGTTAATTTAGTTGTAGAATGCATTTGTCACTCCCGTAAATGACAGAACTGTGTGTGTACAGAACTCAAGCACTCAAAGGTGAACTGACATTTCATGTTTAGTGTGTATGTAGGAAAAAAGTTGTTGAAGGACCACAGTGGAAATAGGTGCCTGACATTTGTATTAGTTTTTTTCTTTGCAATGGCCTTTTGAATTTATTTTGATAAATCAATGTAAAAATGACTGGAATGAAGAGTGTCGGTTAAAAATTATCCGAGCCAGATACATAAGGGCCATTGTGCACCACACATTTGGCCTTGTCTCTTGCTATATTAGTTGTGTATTGTAAATTCTATGGTTTTACATTTGAAATGGATTGGACTACATCTTTGTATTTAACTTTCTAAAAAAAAAAGAGGAATTATGGTTACGTTAATAATGGATAACTGTAATGATATTATTCAAATTGTTATACAATGGCGACACATTTCAACAATAAAGCTCCTTGAGATATCACAACTTTCTATCTTATGCAAGGTCAATGGAAGTATTCTTAATACATTTACAGTTTAAAACATTCTAATGTGCTTTAGAAGGATAGTTCACCCAAAAAAGAAAATTCTCGATTTTCTTTTGTTGAAGGAACACGATCCTCTCTTGAACAAGCATAGGAGTGCTGGTGAAAGTGTCGATATATTGTAAGAAAGGATTTAAATAAAGATCTATTCCTCACCCACATTGATCATATCACTTTTGAAGAGATGGATTTAACAACTGGAGTCATATTAATGACTTTTTATGCTGCCTTTATGTGCATTTTGAAGCTTCAAAGTTCTGGCCACCATTTACTTGAATTGAATGGACCAAACAAAGTTGTGTTTTTGTTCAGCAGAAGAAAGAAAGTTATTGATATCTGGGATGGTATTAGGGTGAGTAAATGATGGTTGGGTGAACTATCCCTTTCAAGATTTATTGCATTGCTGGTTTAGCTTGTATTACTTTCATAGAATTTACTGGAAAAATGAAGAATATTCAACATTAACCATATTTCCTACTTAGGATCAGTGTATTTTATATTGTGATGAATTTCTGCTGGGCTCTAGAGATGAAAAATGCTAGCATAATTTAATTAAATAATTAATTATCTCCAGACCTTTTTTTTTTTACTATATGAACTGAACAACTGTAGGAAAATATTTGAGGAATCCACATTGAATTCTCACTTATAAATTCTTAAATGAATAGTTCATTCAAAAATGAAAATTATGTCTCCATTTACTCACCCTTACGCCATTCAAAACACATATGCTGTTATATTTTCTGCAGAACATAAAATGAGAAGTTTTGAAGAATCATTGTGCAGCTCTTTCCATACAGTGACAGTTAATAGTGACCATATTTGTAAAGTTTTAAAAAGGACAAAACATAAAAGCACCGTTTAAGCCAGTACTTTTTGTACACTATGTTCCCCTTCTGTCACTCACTCAACGTTTTGTCGATTGTAGTGACACAAGGGGTCTCTTTTTGAGAGCCTCACGTACCTCTGAACTTGCACATGACCCGGACATACGGGTATAAAGGGAGCGGGCGAGCGAATGCCAGACAGATTTTTTCTTCTGAGCTTAACGGTTGTGTAATCATCGAGCTGTGTGACACACAACTGCTTCATCCACCTCTGCAAGAGAGCTTGCTGTTGGATCTGACGGCGCATTCCAGCGGTTTTGCCAGGTAAAACCCCATGAACCACCCGACACACTTGCTTGCTAAAACCCCAGGAACCCCCGGAATTGCATGACGATTTTGCCGCTGCATCGGTGTCTGATGCTGATGACTCGCTTGGGCTGCCAACTTCGGGTCCGCTCTTCCAGTCTTGGGCCTGACACACGGATGTCCGCTATGCTTTCCCGGGCCACCGTGAGTGCGAGGTGGACTGGAAACCTCAAAAGCCACCCCCCCCCAATGGCTACTTGATCGGTTCCGTGGGCCAGGGTGCCACTCACACCGCCGATGACTTCACCCTGCAGTTCTTAGCGGTGAAGCAACAGACGGAGGCCATCTCCCACATCACACCATGCTGTCGTAGCGCAGGCCGTTCCCCCGTCTGCTTGCCTTGGGCATCCCCCTGCGAAAAAGCCAACGGCAGCTCTGCCTCAAACTTGGCCCAGCTCCCATACCTCTGGAATCTCCATGTCTGGCCCCTGGACGGGACATGGAAGACTTAATTGGCCTACCACCTGCAGTCGTAGACACAATCAACCAAGCCAGAGCTCCCTCTACCGGCAACTTTACGCCCTCAAGTGTCGTCTGTTCGCAAATTGATGTTCTTCCAGATCTGAAGATCCACAGAGATGTGCAGTTCGGTCAGTACTTCATTCCTGCAGGAGTGGCTGGAGGGCTGTCCCCCTCCACCTTGAAGATGTGTGTCACTGCTACCGCAGCCCACCACGACGCAGTAGACGGCAAGTCCCTTGGTAAGCACGACTTGATTATTGGGTTCCTTAAGAGGGGCCCGGAGATTGAATCCTTCCCGGCCAGCCTGTTCCCCTCCTGGGATCTGGTAACTGACCAGCTGTTCCGCTTGCACCTTAAACCCTTCACCAAGCTGATCAAGTGCGCCTTCTTTCCCAGGTGAGCCAGAAAGCTCTCGCTTCCTGATGCTCTTCCTCCCTATTCCTCTGGTTGCAGATTCAGCGGAGGAATTCGCCGCCAGACCCAACACGGGCCAAGTGCTCCGTGTTAGTCTTGGGCTCCACAGGCATAGTTCTCGCTTCAGGCAACTCCCTGTGATGTATTTTCCGCTGTATGGTCCCCCCACTGTCAGGACCTGCATCTCCCTGGGCAGTCCTCGCTGCCCCCCGGTCGCCGTGTCTGTAGCAACTCCTCCCTTGTCAGGCAGGATCTACCACTGCACCATGTCCACGGGTGGTTTGACAACCCCCGTGTGTATTAACCACAAGTTACCTCCCCCCAGTTTGGGCAGGTCATGGTCTCCGCAGGGCCTTTTCCCCCTGAATGAATAGGAACGGGAAAGGACGCCTTCCCCGACGCATCTATAGCGTTAAGATAGCCCCTGCTGCTTTTTAACTCTATGACGAGAAACATAGAGCAAGAAAAGGCGCAGCTGGCCGGCTGGCTCCCATGCAAGTCATTTCGCCTGTTTCCGTATGGGTATGGGGAACCTAAGACCAGTATATGACACCTTTTATTGGGGGCATTGGGGAGGGTTAGGTGCAGCTGACCCAGCTGCTTCTAGCACACAACAGCCTGCTTGCAACTGGCTCAGCAGCCACGTAACACGGGGTAGTGCATGGCGTTTTTAAGTGGGACCCCTTGTGTCACTACAATCGATACAACGTCGAGTGAGTGACAGAAGGGGAACATCATGGTTACTGTTGTAACCTCCGTTCCCCGATGGAAGGAAAAGAGACATTGTGTTCCCCTTGCCACATCACTCTCCCTACCACTGTAATGCGCCGTAACCGTATTCTCGGCTCCTCTGTGAAAACCTGTCTGGCATTCGCTCGCCCGCTCCCTTTATACCCGTATGTCCAGGGTGGGGCATGTAAATTCTGTCTGCTAACTTGACATTAACCTTTTCTCAAGTTCAAGTTCAGAGGTACGCGGGGCTCTCAGAAGAGACCCCTTGTGTCACTACAGTCGACACAACGTCTCATTCCTTCCATCAGGGAATGGCGGTTACAACAGTAACCATGATGTTTCTAGTCTTCTGAAGCCATATAGCTTTGTGTAATGAACAGACTGAAATATATGTCATTATTATCTTTCCCTCTTCCATGGCTCTAAGGTTGGACATCATTGACATCAAACATAATTGGTTCTCACATATCTCGTATCCTAACATCATTGGTGTCAAACTAACACTAACCAATATCATGACAACTTGTAAGAGTGTATACAAGATGGCAAAATCATAAGATACCATATGACATTCCACATACAAAAAGGTATGTCTTTTAGAAGAACCAATGTAAAAACTTTAGATTTTACCTAGCCTCCTATCCAACACCTTATTTTAAAGGTGCAGTATGTAAGATTCAGAAACCCTTGTTATTGATGATACCTGTGGCCGTTAAGTGAACTGCAGCCAGCTACCTGTTGCTCGTGATTTCGCACAAACTCCATAGGGACACGAGCGAGCATTATTGTGTTTTATATGTCATATGTTGTACTATGAATAAGAAACTAGCATATTTGCTTAAATTGATCCTGTATACCTGAAACTTAGTATAAAGAGAAGATCATTGAAATTATTTTAAATTTACGAAGTTAGGTATCTTACAATTCGTCAGCATTAGCAGGCAAGATCAGGGTCGGTTTTCATCCCCAAAACCGAACAAAGGTCCCTCCAGGAATCAAATGCCCTGGCGATGTTCTTATTTTTGCTCGACCACGATCACGTTCCCGCTTAGCCAGATAGGATTCAGTAGATAAATGTTTTAGTGTTTTTTGGCTTACTCAAAATTTGTGTAGGAGTCGTTGTTGTGTTGGGAGCCAGAGGTTTGCTGGATTCCATCTCTAAGATAACTTTACCTAGTGTTGCAGTTTGTTGCCGCTGTTTAATAGCGGAAGAAAAGCTATTACTGTCTGAGGAAATGCTCTCGGGAGCGCGCATAAACGTCACATCCTTTGGATTTTCCCGGCAAAAGTGACCCACTCCCTTCGCATGAAAATCAGTCTACAGGTTTCGAACTTCTTTGTATGTGATTTAAGAGCTGCAGCGGAGGCGACAATTTCCTGCGAAAATGGCACAAAATGTTAATTGTTGTCTGTGTTTGTTGTAATGTTTTCAGGATTGGGCTAAAGAGGAATATAGTGGAGGTTGTCCTGTGAATGTGATGGCTCCTGGGATGTTGACGTATTACCACCCGAGTCTTCGAAAGCCCTTCGGCAGGTAAACCACTCCATTATGCTGGTCAAATCTCTTCATGTTATACAAAGCCTGTTTCCAACACCCCAAACCACTTCTCTGGCCTTGCCTACGGATCCCCTTGCCTTCAACTAGCAGATAATGCCTGCATATATTGGGCCTCATTCAATATTGGGCCTCAGTGTGTACGTGGAGTTTGTGCAAACATTTACATGACACCAAGATTCATCGATGTGTTCACACTTTAATTTTTAGTTTAGGTTTACATTTCAAGTTTAGGATAACATTTTGAACCAACTGAAATCACACATACACAAAAATCACAGATCATAATCTCAGTAGAACAAGGTTAAGAACAAATGTGTGTTTGTACCGGTTTTGAATCCAGCAGTAATTTTCTGTCCATAAGAACACTTGCACGGAATTATTAGTAAACCCAGTTAAGGTAAAAGTAAAAGTATAAATGCACATTTCATTATGAAGCGCAAAGGTTTTCCAAACCCAAGGACTAGATGTCATAATGACAGCACTCTCAGGGAAAACGTCTTGCAACCTTTATGAAATGGGCTTGTTAGTGATTGACAGGGCTGAACTAATGCTCACCCTAGGAGAACATTGGGTAGGGAGACAGAAAGGGAGAGAGAAGGAGAGTGCAATGGCTTGAGTCGAGGGGGAGCTATGCATTTACATAATAGAATTAAATCCATAGAGAGCAGAATGAGCTCATCATAAAATGGTGGTGAGGCATGTACGGACTCCTTACTAGCACAAAAGTCTCAAGGAGTTTTACCTCTCTAGAATTGGTATATATATTTTCCTATGTTTTATTCCTAATTTATGATCCATATACAATATACTGTACATTGGCCCTAAAAATTATTTGGACACTTCAGTCACATTTAAAAAAAAATGAATTTTATTGCATGAGATAACAAAATATCAATACCTTTTCTCTGAACTAACTTCACTTTTCTTAGTCATTTTTGCAAAGGTGATTTTTGGTGGATGTATGAATTCAGTTGCCCTAGAAAGATAATCAAAAGTGTAGTTCATCTCATTAACTTTGGGCATGTTTGACACCAAAATTTGATCTAACGAACTTCTGTATTTGAAATGTATTAGTAGAAAAGTGTTTGCGTTATATGAAGTGTTTTATATTTTGTTATATAATGGAAAAATGTATACATTTTAAGTGTGGCTTAATTGTCCAATTACCTTTTGGGGCACTGTATATCCATATACTATATATATATTGCTTAAGACTAATGCACTAATATAGACTAATATATTCTTACTCCTGCAATGCGGGATGTGAATAGGTGATTTCGAACATTCTCAAACTGTGCATTGATACGGATGAGCTGATCAGAGTGTGTGCACCATAAAGAGTGTGGCAAAAATATTAAGTGATTGATGGCAAACAGAATAATATACTACCTTTTTCAAGAATGCATCTAGATGCACAATTTCACGAGGGCAAGCTTTGAGAATAGCCTGCTTTTCAGACACTGTATTCAGCACTTGGTTTTGATGCATCAATAATGTAATCAGTCTGACAGGATTTCCATGTACTTCTAGACAGATGGGAGAAGATCTAAAGTTAAAATATCTTAACATCCTCAAAACATGATAGATTTACTTGAGAAGCAAAGCCAATAAATATCTTTATTTTTCATGCCATTCCAAAATATATATAGTATTGCAAATGGAGTAAGTAAACTTTATTCAAGATATATTTTCTGAAAACAAGTCTTGTTATTTTCCATGATTTTTCTTCTCAAAGAAATGTATCTCGTTTTAAGGATGTTTAGATATCTTAATTGGAAAACAAGACACAAATACTGATTAAAAAAAGGGCCAGTCAAGAGACTTATTAAGGTTTTGCAGCACCATAATTTATCTTAACAAATTTATATTACTCAATACTCAATATTTAGTTGCTCACAAAAAAGATTATTGTGATGAGGAGGAGGGCGGTGCCGGATCCCTCTCCTTGGCTGATTAGCCCAATTGGGGTCTGGCTGTGTGGACTCATGGCCTGACCTCGTCCTCCTCCTCGTCACAATTATGTTCCACACAGCCCTTAAGCTTGTACTCAAGTTTGCTCAATCCTGAAAAAACTACACATTGGTGCTACTTGGATGTTTTGGTTTGATCAAACGTGTACTTTGTTTTTGAAGTTTGAGAACCACTGCACCATACTGTTAGAGATTATGTTCTCAACTGTGCTTGATGCACACATGCTGTATTTCCTGAGTTAGAAACACATCTCTTGCCTTCCATAGAGGCTGGAATATAAACCAAAATCTCTTTCATGCCTTAGTGATTCACACAGACAAAGAGCATAGGTGAAAAGCACTGTGGATAAATGATATCCCTGGAGGCCTTCATGCACAACTAAGTCTATGCATCCATAATGCATAAAGAGTAAACAGGGTGGTGGTTGGGAAATGGCCTTGCAAAGAGAATATGTTGTGGAATGCTTGGCTAAAAAACAATACGCATTTTTAATGTATGAAACCAATTGGACAGTATTTCTGTTTAATTCCCAGTATACAGGAAATAACAATCCTTGTCTGCTGGAGGATGTCTGTACTGTTTATACAGTTCTACATTATTTTTACATTTTACACAATAATCTGCTTCTATTAAATATATAATGATTGTTCTGGACTTTTATTTGCTATCTAAGGCCTTTGAACTGTCATTGGCATTCTTAGCCAAAGTCTTAGTTTGATTTAATTAACGAAGTTACACGTTATTCATTTTGACAGGCATTAACCGTGAATACAAATATTTGCATTATCTCTAACCTTGACATTTTTCACATAACAGGGCTTGGTACACAGTCTTGTAGTGTGCTGGTTCTCAATTGGTGGGTTATGACATAAATATGAGTTGCAGGTCTGTTCTGATAGGGTCGCGAACATCAGGGAAAAACGCAAATAATTAAATGTAGCAAACATGTGATCATGTATAGGATAGCAAAATTAATTGACTTATCAACCTGTAAAAAATGCTTCTTTCATAGACGTTAGAGGCCATGCATCCAATTGAACTCAATAATTAAAAAAATCATCTGTATCTTAATACAATCAAATACTCTCTTCCTTGAAAACCAATAGCAAAACTAGGCAAGGTAAAAGAAACCGCAACCAAGATTACTTTAAATACGGGTTAGTTAATGTACTGGTTTTTGCAAACCACAATGTATTTTGTGCTATGATCAATGTTGGGTAGATGACTGCTGAAATGTAATCTGGTACTGATTACATATTACATGACTGAAATAGTAAACAGTAACCTAATCTTTTAGAATACCCTTTTTAGGTAATCTAATCTGAATACTTTTTGATTACTTATTGCATTTTATGATGAAATCTAATCATTAATTTGAAATGTATTAAAGGGATTGTTCACCCAAAAATGAAACCTTTGTCATCATTTACCCTTATGTCATTTTCAAACCAATATGATTTATGAATGTGGCCACAGAAGAAATTATGAAGTGAACAATAAAAATGAACAGTGATTAGTGTTGATAGGTAATATAATCAAGAATGGGATTGTGTAATCTGTAAAAGCATCTGAAATTTTTGAGTGAACTATTCTTTCAAGACATTTTTGTAACTTTTATACTACAATCACTACTGTGTTGACTTGCCACTTTATATCCAGTATTAAATCTGGGTGCTGAAGCCACTGGTATAGGGGTTTTTAAGTATACAGGAAGTAATAACTGTTCATTTTACTTTCAGTTAACTTGTCCACATCTCTTTTTTCAGGATTCATTGGGCAGGCACAGAGACGGCTACCAAATGGTGTGGCTACCTCAGTGGTGCAATTCAGTCTGGTCAGCGGGCGGCTATGGAGGTTCTGGCTCAGATGAGCCCTTCATCTCTGTCTCTGGAAGAACTGGAGGAAGTGCGAGCTTCCCAGAAATACCGTGACCCAAGAATGGATTCAAAGTGCAAGTCGTCCAACTCTTACCGCCTACTTGGTGTGGTTATGGCTGCAGCTACACTGGTGACTGCTTGCCTCTTGGCCAAATCTAAACTAGGACTTGAGTGGATTTAATAGAATATCATTTAGATCTGGGTTTTGATGGTGAACAGTATGGCTATACTGTTCCACAAGCTACACCAGCACCAAGCCAGCATAAACCATCTTGGCAAGCATAAAAATTAATTCTGGTCTAAACTGGTCATTTCAGCAGGGTTGTAATTTAGAGCTTAAAGAAATAGTTCAACCAAATATTCTGATTCTCTCATAATTTATTCACCCTCATGATACCCCAAACTGGAACACAAACGAAGATATTTATTAAGGATATATAAGCTGTTTGTATCCATACAATGTAAATCAAACAATGTAACCTCCAATAAGGACATAAAAGAAGCATAAAAGTAATCCATATGACTTAAGTTGTTTAATCCATACCTTTTGCAGAGATGCAATTGCTTTGGGTGAGAAACAGACCAAAATTGATGTCTTTGTTCACTATAAATCTTGACATCCGGCCCGATTGTAACATACTGCAGGCTTCAAGACGGTGATTCTTTGGCACTGCACATGGTTTCCATGTACTGTTTCATTATACATCACTAAGCCATTGTATTTTCATTTGCTAGTTTTATCATCAACCTTTTGGCAACCTCAGTACATTTTAAATTTATCCCCCCCCCTCCACCCCCAAAAAACAAGCTGTGACTATCATTTTAATTTGCATCTGCATTTTCAAAATAGCTCGACAGGGTGTGAAACCACAAACCTGGCAACACAGTGTCTGGTTTTTGTAGAGCGCTTAATGCCGTAAATGAAAGGAAGTATGAAAACAAGCTTCTCTCAGAAACCTGCCAGGGATACTGCAGATATCAATATTTATAGTGATTAAGGATTAAGGACTTTTGGTTTGTTTCTCACCCAAAGTGATCATATCACTTCAGAAGACATGGATTAAACCACTCGAGTCATATGGATTACTTTTATGTTCCCTTTATGTCCTTTTTGGAGCTTGAATGTTTTGTACTCCATTGATTTGCAATGTGTGGACAAAAACACCTCATACATTCTTTAAAACAGTGAATCCCAACCGGAGAGAGGCTACTTGAGCAGGTTCCAGGGGATATGCAAAAAGAATTGGATTTTGCTATGTTGAAATTATAAAACAAAATGTATGGCTTAAAATAAAAATAACATGGATTAGGGCTGGGTAAAAATTTAGATTTAATAATTAATCATGATCTTTATTTGAACAATCTCGATATCCATTCTTAAAATCGTAAGATCTATCTTATAATAAAGTTAAGCAGTTGTTTTGATTCATCCGTGTAATGTGTTCAAAGGTGAGATCCATGCAATCCATTTGTTTTAATATCCTTTAGCATCATTTGATTAAAAACAACAACAATGAAAATGTAATAATTAAAAAGCCATGTGACTCGTTAATATTCGCTCAAGCAAAAGTTGGGAAACTTAAAGAGACAGTACCGTGTTTGTGTTTGTTTTACATATCAGTGTAAATAGGACAAATTGTGCATGCAAATAATAAACATGCAGGCCTAATATATATATATATATATATATATATATATATATATATATATATATATATATATACACTTTTGTCTACATGTTTATTGTTTAACTAAAATTATAGAAAACTAATGATAAAATACAATTTGTTTAATTAAAATTAGTACAATATATATATATATATATATATATATATATATATATATATATATATATATATATATATTATAATATACTGGCTGAATAATGTACAGATTTTGCTGTTTTGAAAGGAAATTGGTACTTTAATTCATCAAAGTGGCATTCAATTGATCACAAAGTATAGTCAGGACATTACTGATGTAAAGAACAACACCATCACTGTTTGAAAAAAGTCATTTTTGATCAAATCTAGACAGGCCCCATTTCCTGCAGCCATCACTCCAAAATTGCTAATTTGGTACTAGAAATTCACTTGCCATTATATCAAACACAGTTGAAAGCTATTTGGTTCATTAAAAGAAGCTCAACGCTGTCTTTGTGTTCAGTATGCAATAGACTGGCATGTCTTAAGGTCAATATTAGGTCAAAAATTACAAAAAAGAAACAGGATTTTCTAGAAACTCGTCAGTCAATCATTGTTTTGAGGAATAAAGGCAATACAATGCTTGAAATTTACAAAAAATTGAAGATTTCAAACAAAGGAGTACAAATTCAAAGACAAAAGACAACTGACTCTAACAAGGACAGACAGAGATGTGGAAGGCCAGATGTATAACTAAACAAGAGGATAAGTACAACAGAGTCTCTAGTTTGAGAAATAGATGCCTCACATGTCCTCAGCTGACAGCTTCATTGAATTCTACCCGCTCAACACCAGTTTCATGTACAACAGTAAAGAGAAGACTCAGGGGTGCAGGTCTTATGGGAAGAATTGCAAAGAAAAAGCCACTTTTGAAATAGAAAGATACAAAGAAAAGGTTAGAGTGGACAAAGAAACACAGATATTGGACAACAGATAATTGGAAAAGAGTGTTATGGATCTTAACCCCATTGAGCTTTTGTGGGATCAGCTAGACTATAAGGTGTGTTTGAGAAGTACCCAACAAGACAGCCACATCTATGTCAAGTGCTACAGGAAGTGTGGGGTGAAATGTCACCTGATTTCTGGACAAACTGACAGCTAGAATGCCAAGAACCTGCAAAGCTGTCATTACTGCATGTGTAGGATTTTTTGATGAGAAGTAGTTTAAGTTCTGATTTTTTTATTTTTTTTTTCTCAAATTGTAATAGTCATTTTTCACTTTATTAATATCATAAGTATACACTGTGGTCAGTTGAATGCGACTTTAGTAAATAAAAGTCCATAAGAGCAAAATCTGTACATTATTCCAAACGTTTGTGCGCCTGTGTGTGTGTATATATATATATATATATATATATATATATATATATATATATATATATATATATACACAGAATATTTAAATATATAAAATTATATTTAGTGTTTGGTACACATCTTTGGTTTTGTGTCGATGTAGGGGTACTTGAGCTTTACTGATGGTGCTGTGGGGGTTATTACGGCAAAATTTTGGGAAACACTGCTTTAAAATATTTTAATTTGTGTTCCGCAGAATAAAGTCATACAAATTTTAGATGGCATGAGGGTAAGTGTTTAATGAAAGAATTACAATATTTGGGTGAACTATTCTTTTTAACAAGCATCAATATTTTTCCAATTGGACTATAATAAAACATCATCATAATTTATTTTTATAGCAGTGTTTCCCAGAATTCTGTTTTTGCACCTCTGCAGAACGGCCCTAATTGATCCTAACTACATATACTGTATATAAATACTATTTAGCTAACTTTAAATTTTTTTTGAAAGATTAAAAAAATCTGTTTTCATTATTTTTATATTAAAACATCTTTTATTAGTAGAACACTACAAATGTGTTTATTTTGTGTGTGTGTGTGTGTGTGTGTGTGTGTTACTACACATCATAGTATGTACAACCAGTCAGTAATGATACTCATTTAAGTTTCGCCAACCTTAAGTGCTTAAAAAATGTCTTGGTTCATTCCGAGTGAGACATGATTGAAAGTAAAGACTTATGGTTCAGTAATTAAGTCAGATGTTAATTCAGGTGCTCTGACTCATTCAGTGAGTTAATTCAGTGAAGGACTGATTCAAACCTTGAAAGTTTGTGAGTCTTTGTTTGTTATTAATAACAGGCTCATAAGAATCATTTGTTTGTGAATTGGACTACAGTAGTCACGCTACACAGCGTGCCCAATGCAAGTGTGTATTCTGATCTTATCATCATTTCCATGCACATTTTCCAACTCCAAACCATATAAACTTGAACGCTTATTGGATTCAATCATTTTCAGGTGGTATGTATTTGTGTAATGAGGGAGGGTGTGGTGAAAGTGACTAACACCTTAAATCAAGGTGTGCATAATTATTAGGCAGCTTCATTATCTCAGGTAAAATGGGCCAAAAAAGAGATTTAACTGACATTGAAAAATCAAATAGCGTAAAATGCTTTTCAGACTGATGCAACACTTTTGAAATAGCTAAACTATTGAGGCGTGTCCGCCAGACAATCAAACGTTTTGTTGTGAATAGTCAACTGGGGTGCAAATTATCAGCAAAAGACTTGAGAAGAATTAAATGTGAAGCTACCCTGAAGCCATTATCCTCCAATAATCCTCCATATTCCAGAACTGCAACCCACCTGGAGTGTCCAGAAGGACAAGATGTCAAGTGCTCCGAGACATGGCCAAAGTCAAGAAGGCTGAAACATGACCACCACTGAATATATTCACAAGTTAAAGTGTCAAGATTGGGCAAATAAATGCATGAAGACAGATTTTTCAAAGGTTTTTTGGACAGATGAAATGAGAGTGACTCTTGATGAACCAGATGGATGGGCCCATGGCTGGATCACTAATGGACAAAGGGCACCACTTCGAGTCAGGTACTGGTATGGGCTGCTATCATTAAGGATGATGTTGGGCCTTTTCGAGTTGAAGATGGACTGAAACTCAATTCTCAAATCTACTGGCAGTTTCTGGAATGTACTTTCTTCAAGCAGTGGTACAGGAAGAAGTCCTCAGCATTCAATAAGGCCATTATCTTTATGCAGGACAATGCTCCATCACATGCATCCAAGTACTCCACTGCCTGGCTAGTCAGCATGGGCCTCAAAGATGCCCAAATAATGACATGGTCCCCATCCTCACCTGAATTAAATCTTACTGAGAACTTGTGGGCCCTTTTTAAACGTGAGATTTACATTGAGGGAAGACAATACACCTTTTTGAACAGCATTTGGGAGGCTGTGGTTGCTGCTTCAGGAAAAGTTGTTTGTGAACAGATCAACTAGAAAAAAAGAAACTAGAAAGAACAAGAAAAAAAGGGTGGCTATATCGGTCACTGAATATTTTTATTTAATTGTCATTTTGTGTTACTTATTTGTTGCACTTACTCTAAAAATTGAGAATTAAATAACTGAGTTGAGAGAAATTATTTTTGTAATTTAGTTGCCTAATAATTGTGCACACCTTTATATTCCCCTGAGAAAGACAAAACTCACTTTTCCTTTGTTAAACATTCAGGTTTGAGGTTCAATAAAATTTTGGATTGACTGAAAGCATTGTGTTTGTTCAACAATAAAATGAATCCTGAGGAATACAATTTGCCTAGGATATATGTATATTCATATATGTGCAATTATTATATGGCATGTGTATTTGGAATTACAGGAGATTAAAGCAAAGATCAAAGCTGCCTTAGAATTTCGCCAAATCAAGGAATCTTAGAAGGCAGCTTAAAAAAGTGGAACCACACGCCTGCAATGCCTTAAAATCATGCCTCTATTGGAACAGTGCAGTTGTGCAGACTGAAAGAAGGAAAAGGGAAGTGGTCAAATATAGATGAGGCAAGAACTGCAGTACTGTTTATGGAATAAACTTTATACGAAACATGTCACTGCGAGTCTTAAAAGAAGCTATCCATACTGTACAGAAGCTGGCAAACGTGTGGCCACCCACACATGCACAGCTTGTGGAGGACGAGATGGATGAGCCTTTCATACCGCACTACCATCCCAGTGAAAGTGATTTAATCACTAGTGCCTGATTACATGCATGATGGAAACGCATCCTGTCAAGCTCAGATGCTCTTCAATGAGCTATCTAACACTTCCAGTGGACAGTGGGGATCGGACCCCATCATGCCTTGCTGTTCCTTATTTGTCCTTGTTATCAGAGCCTCGCTGGGGATCAAGACTACATTTTCTCTACTGCACACCCACCCCATCAAAATCACACTCTGCCCCGACTGACGTGTTTGTATGTGTTCATTTTATGGGCTACAGTGGTGGTGGGAGGGTTTTCACTAAAGAAAGATATAATGAAAACTAAATGAAAACAGTATTGATATTAGAAATAAATACAGAAAGTACACTGCCAAAAAAAAACTTAATCAGTATGTTTGTAAAACTCCCTTGAGAACTACCAGTAAAATTCTCTTGAGAGGCTAAAATGTGTCAAATAATAACTTGTTTTCAGAAAATATACAGTAGTTCATTTTTCTTATGTGATTGGGCAAGCATAACTTTGCCAAATTTCTTTCATTCAGATTCAATCCTAAAAAAGTGAATATTTCAATAATTATTTGCTTCTCAAGTAAATGTATCTTGTTTTAAGGATCTTTAGACATTTCTACTGGATAAAAGGGCAATAAATATGATTCTATATTGATTTTTCAGTGAATTACTTATTTGTAGTTAGCAGCTTGTTCATGTCATGTTGGAATTACCTTAATAATGAGATACCGAGACATCTCATCATCTTGTCATTGTCATCTTGTCATCTCGTAACTAAAGGAATTCCGACACTGTATGAACGCATCATAAAACTAAAAGTAAATTCACACAAAAAATAAAAATTAAATAAAACTAAATTGAAATTTTCAAAAACTATAATAACCCTGATTTGTGGTGCCTTACACAGTATGTCTTCGTAATCAGCTACCCGCAGGGGATCAACTCTTCTTTTTCCCTGCTGCTCACCCACCCCATCAAGATCAAACTTTGCCCTGACCAACATGCTTTTGTATGTGTCTAATTTATTGGCTTGATGGGTCATGAGATGACATAGCTAGCACTTCCTCCTCTGACTCTGGCCACACGCCACAGGAAAGATGAGTCTCTTGTGATTGTGAATCTGATTTTCCATTCCATTTGCCAGATTACCTCCACGTCCTGTTGGATAGCCACATGTCATCATTTAGAGCTGCTTTGCAGTGTGGAGTGGCTATTATTTTGGCCTTCTCACAAGTGGCTTTATATGTCTCGCAGGAAAAGTCCCTGATTCACTGCCTAAAGCTTGCACAATATAACAACTTGTCCCAGGTTTAGCCAGTTGCATGTGTCAGTTTGTGGTTTAAAGATGACTAATTCAGAGTAATGCACCAACTTCAGATTAGGTATTGGGCCTATCCATGCCCAGATGGAAGGCAGCCCTAAAGGATAGAGCATAAAAAGCTGAAACTGGAATGGACAATCTAGGCTGATCTGTGTCCTATTCTGAATATGATTTATGGCAATATACTACTGTAATATAGAGAATGACAGACTTGCACATTCCAAGGGAGTTGAGCTCAACCGTCCACACTTCAAATTAAACATCTACACTAATACAATTTCATTTTGGAAATCCATTAATAATGCTCTGTTTGCACCTTTCATCCACACTGGAACCGCATTGTCCTCCATCGACAACAAAATGTAAAAAAAAATTTAAATGCCCTTCATTGGCGCATATCTTGGAAAACGTTAGTGTAACGGGAGCCAGCTAGTACGTGACAGCTGTGCGGTATGTGTGCCTCACACCCCTGGCCTCAAGAGGCGCAATAGCGACTGACGCAAGAGGCTGTAGCCTTTAGCCCTCTCGTTAGCACACCCACCTCCCATGCCGGCTGACGCCGGTTTGAATCAAATGGGGCGAACAGGATCGGTTACATTAGGAAAATAAAATGGTGTTTGTATCTATAGTGTATCTACTAATGATGGATTTATTATAGAGGTATTGCACGGCGCTCGAATTTCAAATAATTTAAACTTTGACCCAGTTGCAACTGACCTTTTAGAATATTTGCATATACACAAAATTCTGTCTTTGCAATGACAGGTCCAAATTTAAGTGTTTTGAACACCTATTTACCTTACTAAGGATATAGAGTACAAAGCAACAATAAATATTTGAAAAACTGTCAAACTTTATAAAGAGATGTTGAATGTCTCATCATGTCTTTCTATAAAGTTTTTACATTATTGTTTCCAAACATCCAGAAACAAAGTTACTGAGCTAATTTAAATTCACCTAGAGCATCCCAAGACCTTAACATAAACAAGTTATCTTATTTTTTTCTGCAATCAAAGTAAATAAAATGGCAGGTTCTCTTCTAAATGCAGTACACATACCTTAGCATGGCAAAATTCCATGGGTGAAATAAAGGCTGCATACGAAAACATAGGCAGCTGACTTGATACCTTATCAGTTTATGAAACAATAGTAAAGTAAAAACCTACACTTCTAGAAGTTAAAACATGAGAATGTGACATATATTGGAGGCAGGTGGCTGCTATCTGGTAAACAAAATATGAATAATATTACTTGAAAATCATGTTGTGACAATAATAGCCAGTAGATGGCAGCAGAGTCTCCTGAACAGTAAAGCGTTTCATCATGGTGCTGCTACAGAATGAACTGTGAGCAAGGCTTGATGAGGCCACATTTATAACCTTGATTTGTCAAAAATGTCTTTGTTTCCATAACAGAAAAATGCAGTGTTTTGTCTGGAAGGTGAGGCACATGCATTGAAGTTGTAAACTTTCCAACAGTGAAAAAGGTTTACTTTTGTACATTGGGGTCACTCAGAATTTATTCCCTGTGCATAAGTGTGTGTGTGTGTGTGTGTGTGTGTGTGTGTGTGTGTGTGTGTTCTGCATTCTCCCTTCTGGCTGTGTTAGTGTCACCAATTCATTTGTGTGTGTGTAAGTGGGTGTTTATGTTTTGGATGTTCTATAATCTCCTCCTTTATTTTCTCTGTGTGGTTTTTCTATATTGTGGCTGGTTTATTTATTGTAATTGACAAATAAAAAAAAAATGCTCTGTGTTATGGCCTTTCCCATTCATTTTCAATGATTTTGGTTCCGATGTTTTGGGATCAATGGTTTTACCTGTTCTGGTGACTGCTGGTACGCTGCATGAGTCTGTTTGTCTGTAGCTTGCTAGCCTGCTTAGCATTACCTATTTCTCTGCACTCATCGATTTATCCTTTGACATTTTACTACATGCTTGTTTTTTTCTTCTCTTTTCTACTGTTTCAACTGCATGTATATTACCATGCACACTATTTTCTTTTCTTTTTACTGCTTGTCTATATCTCACTCTATATTTGTTTTTTCTGTTTTTTACATAATTTTTTTGCATTAGATTATTGTATCAATCTCAAACATCTGCTGATCAGGAACCAACACAACTGATCTCAAACCCTCGATACTCAAGAACAACCACAACAACAACAACAAACAATTGCGGTAAGTCATGGTATCCGCTCATGATATTGCTTCCTGCATTGCATGCCACGTGTTTACTATAGCTTAGTAAGACTGATGGAGATGATTAATGAGTTATAGGCATGCATCCAAAAGCTAGTTGAGGTCAGTGAGAAAGAGAAGCTGGTAGATACTGTTTCGGATGCGGGTAGAACAGAAACACACACACTTTGGTTCCGGCTGTAGAGCCCCTGCAGCAGGGCATTTGGGTGACGTCTCGGCAGCATACTCGCTCAGCAAAGCAACACCACTCTCCCGTACCTGTTAGGTTTTCCTATCGATTCTCCCCACTCAGTGATGCACCCACTGAGAATCATGTTGAAAGAGCCTTTGTTATAGGAGACAAGTTGAGACTATAGCAAAGAGCAAGGAGGAAACACAACACAATAGATTCTATTGTAAGGAACGTGGAAATAGAGACTCCAGCCACTATTTTTAAATGCATTTCGATCAGATCAAATTTACAAGTGCTGACTAATGCTAAATTTAGATTTTCTAAAATTGTTATTCATGTCGGCAGTAATGATGCCAGTCAGAGATCACCAGAGATAATGTTAAAGAGTTGTGTAAAAATTACATCAGACACCGTAATATGCTCTGGCCCCATCCCTGCTTGTCATGGTGATGAGGTTCATAGTAGATTAGTGTCACTGATTGGCTGGATGTCTGAGCGGTGTCTGGAGAATAGCATAGGATTTATAGACAATTGGAAGAGTTTTTGGGGTAGAATTGACCTACCAAACAGAGATGGACTCCATCCCTTCAGGGAATGTGCTGTGCTCCTCTCTAGTGTCTCATTGTCTTAATAGTCATAGTATTTGACTAACTGGGGCCCAGGTCAGGAAGCAGACAAACTGGCTAATCCAAACGTCTGCTGGCTGCCTTGAGACATTGCACAGGTCACGTAAACAACAACACTGTATCACCTAGATATCAAATAGAGACTGTGTCTGTTCCTTGAACTACCAAACACAAACCCCTCACAATATAATTTTGAAAAAATTTGATTATGGTAAAACTTGAAAAAAAGGGATAAATATCATATAAAGGTAGGGCTACAAAACATTAGATCTCTTTCAACCAAAGTACTAATTGTAAATTAAATTATTACAGATCATAGTTTGGATGTGCTCTGTTTGACTGAAACGTCTAGGTGCCTGATGGAGGGAACGAGACGTCGTGTCGAAGAAGCGACACTAGGGGTCTCTCTTGAGCGCCGAAAGATACCTCTGATCTATGAAAAAAGGCCAATGAGAGTTGGCGTACAGTATTTGCATACCCCGCCTCCGGATACGGATATAAAGGCGAGGGAAATACGCTCGTTCATTCAGGATTTTTCTGAGGAGCCGGGAGTGTACCGGGCACCTCAGCGGCTCGGCTCAGCGACATGGCCGGGCAGACACGACGTCTCGTTCCCTCCATCAGGGAACGGAGGTTACATACGTAACCTAGACGTTCCCCGTCTGTCGCTCACTTCGACATCGTGTCGAAGAAGCGACACTAGGGGTCCACTTCAAAACTCGCCATGCGCTGAGCCGTGTACGTGTACTGCTTACACAGAAGTGGGCAGGTATTTCTACGTGCACAGCGACCAACTGTGTTCAGGCTGCACGTACTCTTCCCCAATGCCCCAAAAGAGTCGTCAGAATCATTTTGGTTACCCTAGGGGGGGAACAAGGAGACGCTCCCAACTAGAGAACGGGCCAAGCCTGGCTGGGCCTCTTTTCTCTCTATGTTTTCTCGGCATAGAGCAAGAGCAGCCAGGGCCCTTACCACATCGAGGGAAGGGGGTCTTACCCGAATTCGTATTCTTTCAGGGGGAAAAGACCCTGCGGAGGCCACACCCGCCCAGCAGGGGAGGTAAAGGTGGCAAAATACATCACATGGCCACTTTGGGTATGTGGGAAAGTATGGCGCGGTGGTAGATCCAACCTTGAGGAGGGTGGAGTTGCTACAGCACGGCGACCGGAGGGCAGCAAAGGACTGCCTAAGGGAGATGCGGGTCAGCTCGCAAGGTGACCGTACTGCGGAAGTACACACAGGAGGAGTCCCGTAGGAGGCCTGATCTGTGGAGCACCTATTCCAGTAGGGGTAGCCGGAGGTACCCGTAGTGGACTGGGCCGGCAAGTTCCTCCGCTGAACTGTTGCGGGCCCGAGAGGGCTAGGGAAGAATCAACCAGGGACCTAGGCCCTCTGGGAAAGAAGCGCACTGTTTTGCCTCGGAGAGGGAAACGGTGCTGGAAACAAGCGATTCACCCGGTCAGATCGTCGACGTGTACCGAGTTCTACGGGCTCGGACCTGAGAGAACACGGGACGAGACTGACTCAACCCTGAGATCGTAAGGGTGTTAGGTGCTGCCCAGCCCGCAGCTCTGCAAATGTCTGCTAGGGAGGTGCCCCTAGGCAGTGCCCATGAGGATGCCACACTCCTAGTAGAGTGGGCTTGAACCTGCAAAAGGGGGTGGCACGGCCTGGGTGTGATAGGCCAACTGAATGGCATCCACCACCCAGTGAGACAACCTCTGTTTGGAGACAGCGTTCCCTTTCTGCTGTCCTCCAAAGCAGACAAAGAGCTGCTCAGAGCGCCTGAAGCTCTGGGTGCGTTCCAGGTAGGTACACAAGGCACGTACTGGACACAGCAGTGAGAGGGCTGGGTCTGCCTCCTCCCGGGGCAGCGCTTGTAGGTTCACTACCTGATCTCCAAAGGGTGTGGTAGGAACCTTGGGCACATAGCCCGGTCGAGGTCTTAGGATCATATGAGTATCTGCCGGACCGAGCTCCAGGCAAGTGTCGTTAGTAGAGAACGCTTGCAGGTCCCCAACCCTCTTGATGGAAGCGAGCGCGATCAGCAGGGCTGTCTTTTTAGGAGAGGGCCCTGAGCCAACTGATTCTAGCGGCTCGGGGGGGGATCTCTGAAGACCTTTTGATCTCGGCGAGGACCACCGAGAGATCCCAGGAGGGGAACAGGTTTGGCCGGGAGGGGTTTAATCTCCGGGCACCTCTTAGGAACCTGACGATTAAGTCGTGCTTACCCAGAGACTTGCTGTCTACTGGGTCATGGTGAGCTGCGATAGAGGCAACATACACCTTCAAGGTGGATGGGGACAGCCTCCCCTCCAACCTCTCCTGTAGGAACAGGAGCACAGACCTAACTGCGCACCTCTGGGTCTTCTGCCCGGGAAGAACACCAATTCACGAACAGATGCCATTTCAGGGCGTAGAGTTGCCTGGTAGAAGGGGCTCTGGCTTGGTTGATCGTGGCTACGACCGTGGTGGTAGACCAGCTAGATCTTCCGCATCCCGTCCAGGGGCCAGACGTGGATGTTCCAAAGGTCTGGGTGCGGATGCCAGAGCATGCCCCGTCCCTGAGAAAGAAGGTCTTTCCTCAGGGGAATTCGCCAGGGAGGGGCTGTCGCGAGGAGTACGAGGTCCGAGAACCGGGCCCGGGTGGGCCAGTAAGGAGCCACAAGAGTGACTCACTCCTTGTCCTCCCTGACCTTACACAGCACCAGTGCAAGAAGGCTCACTGGGGGGGGATGCTAACTTGCGCAGCCCCACTGGTCAGCTGTGTGCCAGTGCATCTGCCCTGAGGGGAGCCTCTGAGTGGGTGTACCAGAGCGGGCAGTGTGAGGTCTCTCGGGAGGCAAAGGGGTCTACCTGGGCCTTGCCGAACCATTCCCAAATCAGCTGAACCGAGTGGGGGTGAAGCCTCCACTCTCCGCCAGGCAAGCGTTATCGTGACAGCGCGTCCGCTATCACATTGAGGTTGCCGGGGATGTGAGTGGGACGAAGCGACTTGAGTCGGTGCTGGCTCCAAAGGAGGAGACGACGGGCGAGTTGTGACATGTGGCGGGAGCGTACGCCACCTTGGCGATTTATGTACGTGACCGCAGTGGTGCTGTCCAACCCGACTAGGATATGTTTGTCCCGAATTAACGGAAGAAACTTCCACAGGGCAAAAAGGATGGTCAACAACTCGAGGCAGTTGATGTGCCAATGCAGCTGGGCCCCTTTCCATGGCCTGAGGCTGCGTGCCCATTGCAAACGGCGCCCCAACCCAATCTGGACGCGTCGGTCGTGACCAGGACGCGTCTGGACACCTGCTGTAGGGGTACTCCTGCCCGTAAGGAACAGAGGTCTGTCCAGGGGTTGAATGCTTGGCGGCAGGCGGGGGTGATTGATACCCTGTGCGTGCCGTGGCGCCATGCTCGTCTCGGGACTCGGGTCTGATGCCAGTGTTGGAGCGGTGTCATATGTGTCAACCCCAGCAGCGCAACCGCCGCGGAGGACACCATATGCCCCAGGAGCCTCTGGAAAAGTTTTAAAGGGACCGCTGTGCCCAGCCTGAAGGCGGCGAGGCAGTTCAACACTGACTGGGCATGCTCGTTGGTGAGACATGCCGACATTGAGGCCGAGTCTAACTCCATCCCGGGAAAAGAGATGCTCTGAACTGGAGTAAGCTTGCTCTTTTCCCGGTTGACCTGAAGCCCCAAGCGGCTGACGTGCCTGAGCACCTGGTTTCTGTGGGCGCATAGTCACTCTCGCGAGCGGGACAGAGACATGCCGTAGGGGAGGACTTGAACTGATACGCCTGGCCATCGAACGTAAACCGCAGGAAGGGGCGGTGTCGAGGCAGGATGGAGACGTGGAAGTACGCATCCTTCAGGTCTACCGCTGCGAACCAATCTAGATGCCGGACACAGGTTAAGCGTGAGCATTTTGAATGGGAGTTTGTGCAACGCTTGGTTGAGAACTCGCAAGTCCAAGATTGGTCATAAGCCGCCGCCTTTCCTGGGTACGATGAGGTAAGGGCTGTAGAAACCCTCCTTCATCTCGGTTGGATGGACCGGCTCTATCGCGTCTTTGGCCAGAAGAGTCGCGATTTCCGCGCGCAGGGACTGCGGACGGATGCCCATGAAGGGGGCGGGGGCCTGGCAAACTGAATTGCGTAACCGAGTCGGATGGCCCGGGCCAGCCAGCGAGATGGGTTGGGAAGTGAAAGCCACGCGTCCAACCTCTGCGCTAGGGGCACCAAAGGGACGATTAATTTTGATGTACCCGGCGGGGCGGAACAGCGGGGCGGAGCAGGTAAGGCAGCGTTGGGCGGCGACGGGGCGACCCGCGGCTGACGTGCTGAGAAGAGACTCAAGCACTTACCTTGCTCCGCACACCCGGCAGGGGGCGGGTTAGCGACTGAGGAGGAGGTCCTGGGTAGGCGTCCTCTGGACTCGTCGGAACCGGCCGGCCGGGAACAGTCGTGGGGCTGAAGACGGGTGGTCCGTGTCCAGGGGGCCAGGACTGTTGAGATCTGGGGGCAAAGTGCCGTGAGAACGGCATTTGCCGGCCAGGTGACCCAGAGACAAAAGGAAATAGCTCGTTACAGAGAATATGAGAATGTGAAAATTAATTAGACAAGAAAAAATTCTCCTCCCGGCCCTCCACCGGGGACGGAGCGGTCTTACCACCTCCGGAGCTAACATCTTGGTCCCTGGGTTGAACGTCTACGGACAGCCTGGGAGCCTTCCGGGTCCTCGAGGGGGTCCGTGAGACGGGGGCGTCTGCTTCCTGCGGAGTGCTCGACGCTGGGGCTGAGAGCTGGGCCCAGGTTGAGGCGGAGCAGGGTGTTTCATAGCCGCAGGAGGACACCCTCGGCGAGCAGACGGGGCATGGCCCATGGCGGCAGGCTTGCGGCGGGGCAGGGTGGTGGCCTCCGTCTGCCTCATTGCTGAGGACTGCTGGGCAGAGTCGTCAACGGTGGCACCAGATGGACGGAGCTGGGAGACGGGGGTGTGGGAGAAGGCATGCATTGTCTACCTCCTGCATTTTGACCAGGTCCAGTCCACAGGTGCGTTTCTGGACCACAAGGGGTGGCCATCGCCTGTTCGAGTGCCGGCGCTTCTGACCTCCGTGGCCCGGGGGCGCGGTTGGTCATCCAGCGCAGTTCCTGCAGCACATCAAGAACAGGACTACCCAAGGTGCAAGTTTTGAAGTGCCTTGGCCTGGCGTTGGTTGCAGGAAGGGCCGTGGCGTGCAAGTGGAGGCGGTCTGGGACTGTTCCACCACGAGGGTAGTGAGAGCGGAGGAGCGAGGAAGCCTTGGCTTTGCTCAACTCGTCATGCACGTCCGAGAAGAAAGGAACCGGGGGGGGTAGCGTGGCTGTGAGCGGCGCACCTGCCCGCGGAACCGATAAAGTAGCCCAGGAAAGCATAGCGGATCTCCGTGCGTCAGACTCGGGCTGGGCGGCAGACCCGAAGGTGGCGGGCCAGGCGAGTGATCAGCATCCGATGCCGCTAACGCTCTCCGATGCAGCGGTTATTTCATCCAATTCTGAAGCAAGCAAGCGTGCCGGGGAGGCGGGTGATTCGAGGGGGTTTACCCGGCGAACAGAGACCGTCATTGTCCCCAAATCGTGTTCATCACCTGCGGCGCCTGCGTCAATCCCGTAGGAAGGAGGCGAGGTGCGGGGGGCGGCTGAATTGGCTTTCTCTCATTACAAAAGAAAGCCGCACAACCGCAATGTTGCCATGGCTATGTTCTCGCACTGAGAACATGAACCATTCATAAAATGCTGCCTGCGTGTGATCGCAGCCCAGGCATGCCAGACAGCTTTTTATGACCGAGAGAGGTGGGGAGAAACACCGCATCCAGAAACTACACAGGGGCGGAAATCACATCTTTATAAAGACGCGTCCTGAAAAGGATGTTCAACGCCGCTGTTTAATGCTCTTTCAGAGAAATAAACTCCTTTACAGAGAAAATCACTCTTTCAACTCTTTTAACTCTGCGCTGTCGAAGCGCTCAGGGGCAGACTGCACGCCGGCAGTGAAGAGAAAAGCCGCTGAAGTGCGCCGTAAATCCAACAGCAAAGCAGAGCGTCAGAGGATCAGAAGCAGGATCAGTTGTGTTTCTCGCAGCTGACAGCATACACACGACCATCGGCTCAAAAGAAAATTACTGAATGAACGAGCGTATTTCCCTCGCCTTTATATCCGTATCCGGAGGCGGGGTATGCAAATACTGTTCGCCAACTCTCATTGGCCTTTTTTCATAGATCAGAGGTATCTTTCGGCGCTCAAGAGAGACCCCTAGTGTCACTTCTTCGACACGACGTCGAAGTGAGCGACAGACGGGGAACCTGGCTTATACCAGATGAATATATTAGTTTAAATGAATCTACTCTCCCATGTTATTGTTTTAAACATGAGCCTCGTCTGAAGGGTCGAAAAGGAGGCATTGATACAATTTATAGTGGCATTTTTGGTGTTACTCAGAGGACAGGATATAAATTTAGGTCTTTTGAACAAATAATGTTTAATGTGACACCATCAGATACAAATAAAAAAATGTCGTTTTTTGCCCTTGCTACTGTATATAGATCACCCAGGCAGATTTATTTGCTGAATTTGCTAATTTTGTCAGATCTTGTAGTTATTGTGGATAGAACTTTAATTGTTGGTGGGTTCAACATTCAAATAGATAATGAAAATGACACATTGGGACTATCATTCAGGTAGAAATATTCTTTCAACCACTAAAGATAGCTTTACTAATAATCTTCTAGTTATATCTAATTTGCTCAGTAAGCCAAAAACTCTAGAAGAACTTGAAGCAATAACAGAAAATATAAATATAGTCCTCTCTAGCACTCTTGATAGTGTCTTCCCCCTTCGATTAAAGAAAAAATCCCCACACCATGGTACAAAGATCACACTCATGCACTCAAGGGAGCAGCTTGAAAAATGGAGCGCAAGTGGAAGAATACAAAATAAGAGTTTTTTGTTGGCAGTTCATGGAAGGATAGTGTCTGTAGCTTCAGACAGGCACTAAAAGCTGCCAGGTCAGCATATTTTAGCACACTCTTCGAAAATAACCACAACAATCCTAGGTGTTTTTTCAGTACTGTAGCTAAATTGGTTAGGAATAAAGCCTCAACTGAACCAGATATTCAGTCACAGCACAATAGTAATGACTTCAGGAATTTCTTGACTGATAAAATTGAAATAATCAGAAATAAAATAGGAATTATGCAATTCTATCACAGTACCTCAGAGAATAGTGTCTCATTATTTTCCTCACTTGCAACTTGAAACCTTCGCTGTCATAGGTCATGAAGAGTTTACAAAATGTATTGAAACATCCAAAGCCACAACATGCATGTTAGATCCAATACCACCTAAATTCTTAAAAGAGAAAAACTCCTGTAATCTCAGAACCTATTCTTAATATTATTAACTCTGCTCTATCCTAAGGACATGACACAAGAAACTTTAAAATGACTATTATTGCTTATTAAGAGGCTACAGCTTGATCCTGGAGAATTGGCTAATTTACAGAAAATACTAGAAAAGTTAGTGTCCTCACAACTATGTTAATTTAACAACTATGAGAAATGGTAAATATGAACAATTTCAGTCAGGATTTAGCAGACCGCTACCACTGTGTAAATGAGGAAATGTCAAATTTAGGACCTCTGTTTCTCCCCTTATATATTCTTCCCCTGGGAGATATTATCAGGAATCGTGGAATAAGTTTCCACTGTTATGCCGATGATAACCAACTTTATTTTTGTTCTAAACCCGACTAAATTTCACAATTCTCCAAATTAGCAGAGTGTATCAATGAAATCAAAGATTGGATGGCCAGAAATTTCCTTCTTCTCAATTCCAACATAACAGAGGTACTTATTATTGGACCAAACAACCTCTTAAAATTAAGATGCTAAAATATAATTTGATTCTTGATGGATGTACTGTTACATCATCTTCAAGAGTGAAGAATTTAATTGTTATTTTTTTTCCATTAACCAATATTTTATGGAGTTTTAGTGTTCCTTGCCACAGTTGCCTTTGTCTTGCTCACTGGGGTTATAAACACAATTATTATATAATTATTTATTTTTATACACAATTTACAATCATATTTAATCAAACTACACAATGATGAATGAAGACTTTATAAATATTACAGAATTACATTTTCTGTTAATGCATTATTTTCTGTAAGCTGCTTTGAAATTATGTGTGTTGTGAAAAGCGCTATACAAATAAAAATTACTTGACAATCGTTGGTTAGTTTTGAACGCAAAGACAACAGGTGCTGCTGGGTTTTTGTATTTTTTCATAAATTTTTTTATGACCACTTACACTTATCGAATCATGCCCACATTTTTTGTACGTTCAGATGGCAAATGGAGTCTTGTACCGCTCAGATATAGAAAACAATTTGTATTAAATCAGCAAAAGTGATTCTGGTCAAAAATTCAATGGTCAACGAAGGCCTTAGGAGGGTTAAAGAAATCTAATATGTGAATACTCTTTCCTACAGGAACCTCTGAAAACAGCTGCTTTCATGTTAATTAAAAAGTTTCTGGTCTTTTCCAAACCTTGTACAGTAGGTGAATTTCAGGACATGGTGAGCTGAGCAGTGTGTATCATCTCTGAACTTTTAATTAGCTGCAAGATGTCTTCTGGAAATAGCTGCTCTGCCTGAGTGTTGCATCCAACCCTATGGTCTCTTGAGGATGTATACACATGTGTTGGCACACTAAAGATCAAGATCGGGACAGTGTCTTCCTCCTTATTAGATGTCTCCCACGAGACCTCATCTCTCCAAGCAGCACTGTCACTTGACACCCACAACACTCTGTAACTGTCATCTGTCAATAATCTGTGATGCACTTATGCTTTTTATAATCACAGATTCCCTGAAATTTCATCTTTCCATATGAAGGAGTATTTTAAACCATGACATGATCATATCTAAACCTGTACTGTATATGTACAGTATATGGAATGAGCTGTCTACTTATATTACACAAAGTTTTGTGACATTCATTAGCAGACTCAAAGATGTACAGTCATTTTTAAATTTAGGGCAGACACATGTCATACCTTTTAATCCAAGAAATATTTGTGCATAATATGTGCATAACTGAAATTCATTTTCTGTACAGGCACATACCTTAAAGCCTGGGCTGCTAAAAAGCTGTTGAACATTTCCACTGATATTGCCCTGGAAAGAGGATAAAAACATTAGTTGTCACATTGGGAACCAGCCTATTATAGGCCTTTTTGCAAATTTTAAACAGTAAACAAATTCATGAAACTGCAAAAGTGTAAAAGGCAACTGCCAACAGAAACTGTAATGAAATAATTCAAAACATACAGAAGGTGGGATAGGTGTCTATGTCGGGGGGTATGTTGGTTGTGCTCACCGGCGGTAGTGGAGCAGCTCCCAGACCTAGAGAATTGTGTAGATCTGCAATCATTTACGTAATTTACTGGTCTAAAATCTTATAAAACTGAGTTGATATTATTATTATTACTACTACTAATAATGATATGTTTATTTTTTATAGCGCCTTTCAAGAACCCAAGGTCGCTTTACAAAAATAATACAAACAGTTGACAGACAAAGAGACAAGCAATCTGCTAGTTATAACAATTAAACAAGCAGAAAAGCAGATGGAGACAACAATAATTATGAATAATTAACATGAGGAAAAAGAAGACATACATTTTGATAAAGAAAACATGTAACATAAAAAAGTGAAAAAGTGGAGGACAGAGAAATAGAATGGAAAATATTTATTTACTGAGCAAGGTGAATATATGAGTTTAAGTTGAGATTTGAAGGTCTGTAGGTTAGGGGTGGCACAAAGATCAGACTGCAGCTTATTCCACAACTTAGGACTGACGACACTAAATGCCCTACCACCCACAGTAGAGAGTTTATACCTTGGTACAACAAGCAAATTATCATTGCTAGATCTGAGCGTCCGAGCAGGAACATATGGTTGCACTAACTCAGCGAGGTATTTAGGTGCGGGGCCATGACAGGCTTTATAAATGAAAACTAACAGTTTAAATTGGATGCGATTGACCACAGGAAGCCAGTGAAGTTGGAAAAGGATAGGAGTGATATGTGCAGATTTATTGTTAAATGTAAGGGCTCGAGCAGCAGAGTTTTGTACCATTTGAAGGCGATGTATAGCTTTGGTGGGTAGGCCGCTATATAGGGAGTTACAGTAGTCCAATCCGGAGGTTATAAAAGCGTGTATAACAGTTTCCGCATCTCCAAAGTTAAGAGAGGGGCGTATGCAAACAATATTCCGCAAGTGAAAGAAGCATGATTTAACAACCTGACTGATGTGTGAGTGAAAACATAACGAGGGATCGATAAAAACTCCCAGATTCCGCACAGTTTCTGAAGGCCTAATCTGGACACCATCAATATCAATAAAAAAGTCATGCCAGGGTAAGCACTGTGATTTAGGGCCAATCAACAGGATTTCAGTTTTCCCAGCATTAAGCTGTAGGAAGTTATCAGACAACCATTTTTTAAGTTCCTGAAGGCAAGAGACAACAGACGTGGGTGGACAAAGTGGGTTGGGTTTAACCGTGAAATAAATTTGAATATCATCAGCGTAACTATGAAAGTTGAGACCATGCCGTCTGATGATCTGACCTAGTGGCAGCACATAAATGAGAAATAAAAGAGGACTAAGTACAGAACCTTGAGGTACACCATGAGAAATAGTGATGGTACGGGATCGATTCTCACCTATCTTAACAAATTGCTGTCTATCCGATAGATATGAAGTTAACCACTGAAGAGCCGCACCAGTGATACCTATTGCAGAGAGTCTAGAAAGAAGTGTAGAGTGGCATACAGTGTCAAATGCTGCACTGAGATCAAGAAGAACCAACTACAACTACTACTACTGCTACTACTACTACTACTATTGTTATTATTATTATTATTATTATTATCATCATTATTACTACTACTAAAACTATTATTATTATTACTATGATTGTTTCAAATTGTCTTGATACCTATCTATCACTCAGTGAGTTTAAATATATATATTTTTTTCTCTCTCCACAATATCACCAGAAAAATTTAATTAATAGTATGATTACTATTATATCACACTAAATTAACCAATTGCTCAAACTTATCACTGTACCTGTACCTATATATTTTTTTGTTTCTGTTGTTTGTTTTGTTATTTTTTTCTTCTTATATGTGTGTGGATGTGAGTGTGAGTGGCTGTTTGTCTATATGTGGCCCTGCGATGGACTGGCGACCTGTCCAGGGTGTACCCTGCCTTTCGCCCAATGTTAGCTGGGATAGGCTCCAGCCCCCGCGACCCTGTACACAGGATAAGCGGTTGTCGATGGATGGATGGATGGATGGATATATATATATATATATATATATATATATATATTATTTATTTATTTATTTTTAATTATACAGTATTGTTGACCATTGCCTTTCTGTATGCCACTGTGGTTTATTGTGTTCATTTATTCATTTATTAACCTTCTGTGTGAGACAACTTGCCCTGGTCTCCCTTACATTAAAACACACAATTTGGATGCTTTGACAGCATCTAAAACATTATTTATTTATTTTTACGCATTTACAGCTTTAGAAACTTAAAATATTTATGAATCCATTATAAATATAATTGTAAATATATATTAATATTATAAAATATTAAAAAAATAAATAAATGTTTCACCGTTGGAAAATGCCCCAACTATGTAACAAGATACACACTGTTGTGTCACATCTTGGTTTAAACAAGAATAAAAGTAATACTTATTACACAAATAGACAAGTTAATTACAGTGATTACTTACCATACTGTCACAGACTGCAGTATCAGTGGTGTTTGTGGAGGGGGTTAATTCGGGATAAGTCTCAAACATTTATGGAAGAATTCCTCTGGTTGTCATTATTTTAACCATCCGAAGTTTTAAAAACAACCCCACACATGCGTAATGGCGGGGGTGCTTACACTTAACCACATGCAAAGATGTTTCCCAATCACAGCAATGGGAGTTTACACTGAAGTCTTCAAGAACACATGCCCCAAAAATTTAGCATTTGAATAAGAAGCACAAAAAATGGATAGAAAATCCAGACCAATCTAGACCAATTATTCCTAAATTTATGACTACTTTTAATTAAAAAATCACACTAACATTATAAGTTCTTCATAAAATTATCCTTTAAAGAGTTTTAAACCACAAACCAAACCAACCTGCTCCAAGGTGAATAACAACTTAGCAAACTTTAATTTGAAGCAAAGAAGTATTTGAAAATTGGACAAAAAGATAAAGGTACTTACCGTTTCAGGAGGTCACAAACTACAATCCTATGAAGCATTGCAAATGACATAATTGAATCACATCTATATAAATAAATTAAACTATTAATTTTAGGTTGTTTATTATAAGTATAGAAAAGAGAACAACTTGATTGCGTCATTCACAGTATGTCAAGGAAGATGGCTGTTGGACCTATTTGTCAGGCTTTGTTGGTCACAGTTCTCTAATTGGTGCATCTATCTCTGATGGATCATGGGTATTATACCGGAAATTCCTCAAAGCCATAAAACTAAGAGACTGACAAAATGGCACCCTAAACTCTGGCATTGCCCAGCTAAATGAGAAGATTGTTACATCTGCCTAAAATGTAACTGTCACAAAGCAAGGGAAGGGTTCCAGGAAAACCCTACCTTTTAACCCAAAATACCTCATCATCATAAATTAAAGACTGTGCTTTGCTGGTGTCAAGGAGTCTGAGATGACCCACATCTGCCCAATAAAACAAACAAAGGAGACTTGTCCAGATAGCACATACCCAAAAACACTAATGTTAATAATTATTCACATGACTTGAAGACTACTCATCTGAAGAAACCCCCCATGCCATGCAATCTAAGACACTCTCATACTAAAACTCTGTTCAAGGCAAGAGAGAGAGTCTTACTGTCTTTGAAAAGATCCCTTTGAACTCTTCTCAAATCCAGGCAAAGCCAACTTTTCTTAGGTTTTAACAATTCAAATACATGCATTATGGGCTATAACGCTATCAGAAGACTTCATTGTATTGTTTCTACATTGCACAATGCACAGTCTAATTTTGAGAGTAAAATTTGATCTTACACAAATGAGTAGTGATTTGTAATCACTTATAACTGACAAATTGATGATTATAATCTTTAATCTTGTTTTATTCATGTCATTTTACTAAGAATGGTAGCCATTCATGATAAAGCTCATCATTTTTACTATCGTTGAGATTCTGCATTTCAGGAATGTTTATGTTAATTTTTTATATATTCAGTTGTATCCGAGATATGTAAAATGTATGATTAAAACATATACTTTTTGAGTGGGTAATGGGAGTCTTCACAGACAAAGTCTCATCAATCATCTTCAGAATGAAGTACAGTACAGAAGCCTTCCTGTCTCAGAAAAACACTCTCTTCTTGCTCTTCAGCTCTCTTTCTCTTCAGATCTCTTTATCCTCTGTGCTCTTGCCCTCATGGCTTGTAGCCTCCTCCAGTGACCCTCATGTCCCAAACAATGTTGTCCATGAAGTTCAGTTTTCTCTGTACTGATCATTTACTTTCTGAACTCACTTACCAACCTGTTCATGTTTGTCTATCTGTGTTAGTTAGTTTTATGTTTTAGATTAGCAATAAAGTCTTGTTTATATTCTAAGATGAATTGACTGTGGTATATTTTGATAAATATTCTTGTCACTTGATTTTTAAAAGATTGGTGCTCTGAAACTCGAACCATATCACCATATTTGTGATTTTATTTTCAATATGCCATGAGACTAGTATTAATTCAATAAGTGAATTAATCATAAATTCCAACCTAAAGCTAATTCCTTATAATAGAAATTGTGAGTGGATATAACGAGCTGTTGTATTACATTTTAATGGTGAAGAATTTTATTCAGACATATAATCTAATTATTTGTCATTTAAACCTTTTACAATGGTGGTCGAACACAGCTAATTCCACTATAAAGTTCCTTACATATTATGGTGAAGGTACGCTCACACTTTAATACCGTGTGCATTTGTTAGACTTTACTCCATTGCTGAAGTTGCAGCATGTTATTTCACCATCACCATTCAGGTATGTCATTTTCATGGCTTGTGCTCAAAAAAGGGGTGTGTATCAACAGGTTAAAAGAGAAGACTTTTTCAGTGGAGATCGGTAGTTACTCCTCATCCTCTGCACCAAACTTCTTTTGAGTACCACAGGCTCCATTCTGGGCCCTGTTCTGTTTTCTTTATATATGTTGCCTCTGTATAGCATTTTTCAAAAGTATAAAATTTCATATTGTTATGCAGATGATATGCAGCTTTATATGCCTTTGCACTCTGATGATACCTCTGCATTACAATCTTTGTTTGACTGTTTGTATGATGTCAAAAGTTAGATGGCAGCCAACTTTCTGCAGCTCAATGAATCTAAGACAGAAGTCATAGTTTTCGGCCCTCCTAGCTCAATAAAAACAATATCCAGTAACCTGGGACCTTTATCTAGAAATCTGCAGACACATGTTCGAAATGTAGGTGTTATTTTTGACTCTGATCTAAATTTTAACAAACAAATTAATTCTGTGTTCAAAAGCAGTTTCATTCAGCACAGGAGTATTGCCAAACTAAAGGCATTTCTGTCATTCAAAGATCTGGAGACTGTAGTTAATGCCTTTATTTAATCGAGGCTTGATTACTATAATGCAATCTGTCTGGGAATTTATCAGTCTTCACTGTCACGCCTTCCAGAATGCTGCTGCTAGACTTTTTACTGGGACTAAAAAGAGGGATATTATATCTCCAGTGTTGGCCTCTCTCCACTGGCTCTCCTCATTATATTGGGGATCTCCTCTCTCACCATCACACCTCTAGACCTCTTTGGTCATCAAATATTCTGCAGCTGACTGTTCCCAGGTCAAGCCTAAAACTGAATGTTGACCGTGCCTTCTCGATTGCAGCCCCACGACTCAGGAATAATTTAACTCCCCAAGGTCTTCCCCAACTTTTGATGGTATTAAATCTCTTCTTAAAACGAATTTGTTTTCTGTAGCTTATTGAAATATGCATGTTTAGTGGTACTCTTTATTGTCATTGTGTCTTTCATGTGTCCTTGTGTTTTGCTATTCATTTTGTAATCATTGATTTTGTACAGTACTTTGGCCAACTGTCATTGTTTTAAAATGTGCTATATAAAGTGACTGACATTTATTCTACCAAATCCTACATTGTTCACCAGGAATTATGCTAATAAACATAATTTTTAAACAATAAAGTTGAAATGACTCAGCAGATTGATGGCTTCAACAGAGGCATATACCACCGATGAACAACCTGGAGGCTCACAGTAGGTCTGCTTTTAAATGTTTACATTTTATTGTAAAAAATAAATTATTCTAATAAAAAAAATCTCATGGCTCTAGATACTTGAGGCCCAAGGCTTTTGATTTATCTTAACAAAATGAAAACTTACTAGTGTACAAATTTAACAAAGAGGGAACAAGGTACTGTATATACTTTAGTCCGAGCTTTGTTGTTATAGTTCATCCAAACATTTTAATTCTGTCATCATTTACTAATTTACTCATGTTGTTCAAACCCCATTTGACTTTCTTTTCAATGCAATTACAGTGAATGATGGATAAAAAGATGCAAAAGCACCATAAAAAGTATATGAAATATACTGTATGTATATATATATATATATATATATATATATATATATATCCACAATAGTCCAAGTCTTGTGAAAAAATACTATAGCTGTTTGTGTGGAAAGACCAACATTTTGGTTGTTATTCACTGAAAATCTTGATATCCTCCTCTCCTTGGAGCATTCATTAGAGAAGAAATGTAGCGATTACTAAACTTTTTTCGGATTTGATTTTTATTTATCAATTATCAAATTTAGCTGAATTATCCCTTTTAACACATTATGCACTAATTAATTTAGGTTATTTAACAAATCAGATTTTTTTGTCTTTTGTGCAGTGTTCTCTGGGGATGTCATGATTGATGTTATTGGAGTGCACAGCAGCCAATATCTGGATAAAGCCAGGCCTTCCTAACACTCCTCCAGTAGGAGGCCATTGACAGGACGAAATGTCAAGACTCTTTGCTGAATGTGAAGGGATGGAGCTGATGAATAATTCATAGGGAGATTTTGGTTGAACACAGTGCTGTGTCTGTTTAGATGTAGCCTCAGCGGGCAAGAGAGTGAGGAGAGAGAGAGAGAGAGAACACTGTAGGAAACACAGGAGTTGATTTGCCATCTGGACCTCATATCGGACAGCTTGACAAGATTCCGGAGGACTCGACATAGGGCAAACTCTTCATGTTAGTGCTAATTACGACATGTTGGGATGAGATTTGAACTTGCAGTGCTTTCTTTGTTTTGTAGGGCCAGGGCTTGTACAAATCATTGAGGCTCCCTTCAGGGTTATGTGACTAATATGGATAAGAGAGTATCAACAAGGTTTTCACTTGACTAAGTTGAGAAGCACTGGAAGCCAAATAGAAATTAAAGCTAATCTAGCTAGTCTCATGAAACAGAATGGCAAAAATAACAATTGTTTTCGAAGAGGTTTCCAGAACAATCCCCCCCATCTTCAGTCAGTCGAACAGATAGCTAGTTCCGCCCCAAACTTATGCCATTGGTTGGTCAGTGTTGCTGTGCCAGGCTAGTCAGGCCACTTTAACATCAACATAATATCATAATCAACCTAATGGATTACGTATCTTTGTCTCAGTTTATTCACCTGAAATATGAGAAAATATTTGAACCTTTTTAACATAGTTTTTAAGCCTTTAAAATTAAATATACTTATATAATTTTGATCCAATGTAAAGCAGTCCAATATACAGTAGCTACAGTGTAAATACATAACAAATACATAATGTACAAAACTGAGTGTTTTGTAAATTGTTTAAAGCAAAAGCAATAGATTACGGTTACCAATTCCATTGTAAAAATAAATAAATAATTATATTTAAAGTATGCCATGATTTATTCAGAGAGAAAAATTGTCTGATAATAGAGTTGTTGTCGAGAAAAGGCAAGTAATATTCGGATGGTCATGTGATTTCAAAATGGCAGCTCAATGATGCAATCCAGCTTCATGTGGAATAAATTGTGGCTTTATATAGGCTGATACTGATATGACTGGAGTCTTCATCTCATGTGAGTGTACACCCCTCCCCCCAAAAGTACCATTAATTTCATATGCTCAGAAGTAAATCTTTTTAATGAGAAAAAATTACTGAGTTGCTGTAAGACTGCAACCAAATGATATAAATTTTAAATATACATTTTGATTTGATTGATTACAGCTCAATTGCACTTAATTACAATATTAATTTCCTGCAAGTGCAATGAAAAGTGAATTGTCCAGCCTACTCAATATTCAAGAAATTGTTAATGTTCTTTTTAGCTGGAAAATCCATAGTGCTGAGTAAAGTGTAATAATATATTCATAAAAAAATTGAATAAGTTGATCAATACTAATTTCCATTTGACAAATGTGTATTCCTCACCATTGATTTTGACAACGTTCTCATAATAAAACATAACTTGGTGGGGTACACTTTACACAGTTTGTTACAATATGTAATTATTCAATTAAAAGGGGGAGCATAGATAAAAATTACAGAACAGTTGTACTTTCAAGAGACAAAATTGCAGGCTTGAGGGGCAGATGGAACCTGAACAGATTTTGAACAGGTCAATAGCTGAAACACAAAATTAACATACGCAAACACACTCACAAACACACACACACACTTTGTCCCATAGGAGTCATAGGAGTTCATAGGCCATGTCTAAATTAGTCTGCATAACAGCATCTGTTATGAAGGGCATGAACTTGGGGCTCTCCTTAAATAAAACTGTACAGACCAATCTTGTATTAGGCAGCAAAGACAGGTCTTAACTCAAAGTCATTTTTACTATTTAGTTATTCCGATACACACATTTTCTGAGGATTTACATTAAATAACAAAGAGTAAGGTCTTTAAATTTTAAGGTATATTAACAAAGACTGAGGTTCCATCATATTTATAGTTTATGTATAGGTCAGACATACAGTTTGAGTGGATTCAAATATAATTTAAGTCATTTTTATGCTTGGCTTTTTTCAAAGGCTGGACAGCTTTCATTGGTATCATGTTCCTGGCTTTTCCATGGCTCTTTAATTGAGAACTCTGTCCCTGCTCTGCATGGCCCACCCAGAGGCATTGTCAAATTTTAAATGAACTACATCCACTTGTTTGGACTCCCACCAGGTGCATTAAAGAACAAAGTGAGGCATCCACATGAATGAATGAGCGTTCTAGTAAAATATGCATCTGAGGCAGCAGCGTCTGTCTATCAGATGTCCATTTTCAGAGATATCCAGAGCAATCCATTAAAAAAAGCACTGACAGTGTGTGGTATCATGAGAACGAAGGTTTATATGACTGATGAAATGCAGATAGGCACAAATCCTCCATCTGTGGATTTTTTTGTGTTGAACAAAATATTCCCTTCAGTGTATGGTGGGTAAATCTCCAATCCAACCTCCAGGTAATGGTCTGGGACAGGTATATTCATTCTGCAAGTACATTAACAAACAAGTGACAAGAGGATTAGCATAATACAACAGCAGGTGGTTCACCTTTATACTGATACAGTGAACAGCTCAAAATGTTAATTAAAGAGAGAACCAATCTAATTATATGATAATGCAAGGATAATGATACAGGCACATTTGGTCTATTGCATGCAATTTTGCATGAAATGAAACACCCATGCATGAGTGTTAAAGAAATAGTTCACCCAAAAAGGCAGTTCAAGAATCGCTTTCAAGTCTCAAATATTTAAATATGCCAAGCATTAATGTGTTGCAAAGGGTTTGTTTTTCGCATGTCACATGACCGATCACAACCTGGCAAGTCTGAATATGCAGTGGTGCAAATAAAGGCAGCATAAACATTATCCAGAAGACTCCAGTGGTTAAATCGTCTAGATTCCGGATGTAACCTCAATTCCCTGATGGAGGAAATGAGACGCTGTGTCAAAGAAGCGACACTAGGGGTGTCTCTTGAGCACCGATTATACCTCTGATCTATGAAAAATGGCCAATGAGAAGCTGGCAGACAGAATTTGCATGTCCCACCCCCAGACATATGGGTATAAAGGCGGGGAAATGAGTTTCATTCAGGATTTTTCTGAGGAGCTGGAAATGGTCCGGCCACAACAGTAGCTCGGCTCAGCAACATGGCCGGGAGGACACAACATGTCGTTCCCGTTAGGTTACGTCCGTAACCTAGATATTCCCTGTCTGTCGCTCACTTCGACGTTGTGTCAAAGAAGCGATACTAGGGGTCCAATTTAATCACACCATGAGCTGAGCTGTGTACGTGTACTGCTGACAAAGGAGTGGGCAGGTACTTGAAGTGCCAAAACGACCAACTGTATCAGACTGCACGTACCCTTCCCCAATGCCCCACAAAGTCGTCGGAACCCTTATAGTTACCCTAGACAGGGGAACAAGGCGACGTTTGCCAACCTGGGAACGGGCTGAGCCTAGCTGGGCCTCTTTTCTCTCTATGTTTCTCGCATAGAGTCAACGGCTGGGGCCCTTACATGCATCAGGGAAGTGGGTCTTACCCAGTTTCAGGGAAAAGACCCCGCGGAAACCACACCTGCCCAGAGAGGGGGAGGTAAGAGTGGTGAATACACCACATGGGCTTTTAGGTCACATGTGGGAAATGGACGCGGTGGTAGATCCTGCCTCTTCGGAGGGAGGAGTTGCTACAGACATGGCGACTGGGGGCAGCGGGAACTGCCCAAGGGAGATGCGGACCCACTCATAAGGGGGCCGTACCGTGGAAAATACACACAGAGGGGAAGTCCACTTCAGAGCCCTGACCTGCGGAGCACCTATTCCAGTAGATTTGAGTACCCGCAGTGGATTGGGTCGGCGAATACCTCTGCTGAATTGTGGACCATGAGGGCTAGGGAGGAATCAACCAGGGAGCTGAGTGAGTGGGATCTCCTGGGAAAAAAAAGTGCACGGTATTACCTCAACCGAGGGAAAAGGCACTGCAAGCAATTCACCCAGTCAGTCCGTCAGCGTGTTACCGGGTTCTACTGGTTCGGACCAGAGAAAACACGGGACGAGACTGACTCTACCCTGAGATTGTAGAATCTCGCAAAGGTATTAGGTGTTGCCCAACCCGCTTCTCTGCATATGTCGGCCAGGGAGGTGCCTCTGGCCAGTGCCCATGAGGACGCAACACTCCTTGTTGAGTGTGCTCGGACCCGTAAAGGAGGAGGCACGCCCTGGGTATGATAGGCCAATGAAATGGCATCCACCACCCAGTGGGAGAGCCTCTGTTTGGAGACAGCATTCCCTTTCTGCTGTCCACCGAAGCAGACAAAGAGCTGCTCAGAATGTCTAAAGTTCTGCGTGCGGCCCAAGTAGGTACGCAAAGCACATACCGGACACAGCAACGAAGGGGCTAGGTCTGCCTCCTCCATGGGCAGCGCTTGCAGGTTCACTACCTGGTCTCTGAAGGGCATGGTAGGAACCTTGGGCACGTAGCCCAATCGCGGTCTTAAGATGACATGTGTGTCTGCTGGACCGAACTCCATGCAAGTGTCGCTGACAGAGAACACTTGCAGGTCCCCGACCCTCTTGATGGAAGCGAGCGTGATCAGCAGGGCCGTCTTTAGAGAGAGGGTCCTGAGTCCAACTGATTCTAGCGGCTCGAAGGGGGATCTCTGAAGGCCCGAGAGGACCACAGAGAGATCCCAGGAGGGGAACAGGCTTGGCTGGGAGGGATTCAACCTCCGGGCACCTTTTAGGAACCTGATAATCAAGTCGTGCTTACTCAAAGACTTGCCTCGGTTATACAATACAGATCTTTGAGTGCCTTTGCCAGGTGGACTTGCAGGAGGGCCATGGTATGCAGGGCGGAAGCGGGAGGATGAGGTTTCCAGTCCAAGCCCACGCTGGCGGCGGCCCGGGCAAGCATGTTAGACATCTTTGCATCAGCCTAAGCCTGGGCGTGCTGGCCCGAAGGCAGCATCCCAGATGAGTCATCTGTGTCAGATGCCGGACCACTCTCCGATGCAGCGGCGAGCTCATCCAGCTCGGGGGGCTCAAGTGGATAGGCAGGCTGGAAGTGAGGCGAGCCGCTGTTGCCTCGAGCCTGGACGTAAGTCAACGAGCGTGCCGGGGGGCGGGTGGTTCGCAGGGACGTACCCAGCAAAGCCGCGCCCGCTGCCATCCCCAAATCGCCTCCATCGCCGTCCTCAATCCCATGGGAAGAAGCAGCGACACGGGGGGGATGGGTGGCTGGAGTGGCATTCCTTTGGTTGAAGGAAAGCCGCGACCACAACATTGCCATGGTCATATTCTCGCAGTGAGAACATGAACCATCCACAAACGCTGCCTCGGTGTGATCGAAGCCCAAATACACGAGACACTGCCTGTGGCCATCTGAATTGGAGACCACTCTACCGCATCCAGGAACTACACAGGGGCGGAAGGGCATCTTTAAAAAGATGTGTCCTGAAAAGGACGTTAAACGCCGCTGTATATTGCTCTTTCAGAGGAAAATACTCTTTTAGAGAAAATCCCTCTTTTACTACAACTCTTTTAGTTGCACTGTCGAAGCGCCCAGGGGCAAACTGCACTGCCGTGCAGAGAAGAAGAAAGCCACTGAAGTGCACCGTAAATCCAACAGCAGATCACCAGAGGTAAGAGGAACAGGTGTGTGTGACTCACAGCTCGATGCATACATGACCATCGGCTCCGAAGAAAATTTCTGAATGAAACACATTTCCCTGCCTTTATACCCGTATGTCCAGGGGCGGGACATGCAAATTCTGTCTGCCAACTTCTCATTGGCCTTTTTTCATAGGTCAGAGGTATAATCAGCGCTCAAGAGAGACCCCTAGTGTCGCTTCTTCGACACAATGACGAAGTGAGCGACAGAAGGGGAACCATATCTTCTAAAGTGATATGATAGGTGTGGGTAAGAAACAGATCAATATTTAATTCCATTTTTACTATAGATTTTCCTCCCTGCCTAGTAGGTGGAGATATGCATGAATAATGTGAATAGCCAAAAACAAAAGTAGAGGAATGTGAAAGTGAAAGTGGAGATTTATAGTATAAAAAAAAAAAGGACTTGCATATTAATCTGTTTCTTACCCACACCTATCATGTTCTCATGACATGGATTTAACCATTGGAGTCTTAATGATTACTTTTATGTTGCCTTTATGACATTTTTGGAGCTTCAAAGTTCTGGCCATCATTCATTTGCATTGTATGGACCTACAGAGCTGAAATATTATTTTAAAAATATATTTTTGTATTCTGCAGAAGAATGTAAGTCATACACATCTGGGATGACATAAATGAGTAAATGATGAGATAATTTTCATTTTTGGGTGAATTCTCCCTTTAATGCTCTACTGAGTTTGATAGTCATAAAAGGCAAGTGTGAGATGAAAAACAGAAGAGATTTTTAAGTTTAGTGATTTATCAAGTTTAAAATGAACAGAATAGACCTTCCTACCCTAAGTCTTAAACATACTGAAAACCTAACTAATTCTGTCAGAAAAAGCAAATGTGAGATTGAAAAAAGTAATTACTAAGCAAGCATGTAATTTTTTTGGTACTTATATGACACTTATATGAGATACTTATATTGTATTATAACTCACACAAAAAATACAGTTTTATGGTATCCCGGTATTAAGGTGCATTATTAATATTAATAGCCGTTTAATATTTAGATATAGCTAAATTTAGACTAAAGGAGACATGTTCTGTACTGCAATGGAATTGTATGCCATATGGTCGAACATAATTTTTTTAGTTTGGAATGGCACATAATGACAGAATTATAATTTTTGGCTGTACTAACCCTTTTAAAACATTATGCACTTCAAATAGTTTTGATTATTTCACAAATCTGATTTAATTATTTTTTTGTCTTTTGTCAAATCAATCAAATCAATCAAATCACTTTATTGTCACACTACTGTGTACACGAGTGCAACAGCAGGTGAAATTCTTGTGTGCAGTTCCGAGCAACATTGCAGTAATGACAGTGACAAGACATAAACCACTTTACAATAACAACATATTTACACAAAACAATTTACATAACAAATGTACACATACTTACACAACAGTTTACATAACAAATGTACACAATACACACAATGTAGAATACACATACACTAGATAAGGGTATAAATATATATACACTAACTGAATTGGGAGAATATATTGACAGAGTGATGATTAATAAAGTGCAGTGCTGATTGTTGATCGTGAGAGATCATGTGTTAAAAAGTCTTATTGCTTGGGGGAAGAAGCTGTCATGTAGTCTGGTGGTGCGGGTCCTGATGCTGCGATACCGCCTGCCTGATGGAAGCAGTGAGAGCAGCCCATGACTCGGGTGGCTGGAGTCTCTGATGATCCTCCGAGCTTTATTCACACACCGTCTGTTATATATATCCTGGAGGGAGGGAAGCTCACCTCCGATGATGTTTCTGGCCGTTCGCACCACCCTTTGCAGGTCTTTGCGGTTGTGGGCGGTGCTATTGCCGTACCAGGCGGTGATGCAGCCAGTCAGGATGCTCTCTACAGTGCTGGTGTAGAACCGTGTGAGGATGTGGTGGTTCATTCCAAACTTCCTCAGCCGTCTCAGGAAGAAGAGGCGCTGGTGAGCCTTCTTCGCAACGGCCTCAGTGTGGACGGACCATGTGAGTTCCTCAGTAATGTGGACACCGAGGAACTTGAAGCTGCTGACTCTCTCCACCGGTGCTCCGTTAATGGTGATGGGGCTGTGTTCTCTGTCTTTCTTCCTGAAGTCCACCACAAGCTCCTTGGTTTTACTGACGTTGAGGGAGAGGTTGTGCTCCTGACACCAGCGTGTCAGAGTGTGCACCTCCTCTCTGTAGGCTGTTTCATCATTGTCAGTGATCAGACCTACCACCGTCGTATCGTCAGCAAACTTAATGATGGCATTGGAGCTATGTGTCGCCACACAGTCATGTGTGTACAGGGAATACAGGAGTGGGCTGAGAACACAGCCCTGTGGTGCTCCAGTGTTGAGGGTCAGTGATGAGGAGATGTTGCTGCCCATTCTAACCACCTGACGTCTGCCTGACAGGAAATCCAGGATCCAGCTGCACAGCGAGCTGTTTAAGCCCAGAGCCCGGAGTTTCACATCAAGCTTGGAGGGCACTATGGTGTTGAATGCTGAGCTGTAGTCTACAAACAGCATTCTCACATATGTGTTCCTTTTTTCCAGGTGGGAGAGAGCAGTGTGTATTGTAGATGCAATGGCATCATCAGTGGAGCGGTTGTTGCGGTAGGCAAACTGCAATGGGTCCAAAGAGGTGGGCAGAACAGAGCAGATGTAATCTCTGATCAACCTCTCAAAGCATTTGCTGATGATGGGGGTGAGGGCAACAGGACGCCAGTCATTTAAGCAGGTGATTTTTGATTGCTTCGGTACAGGCACAATGGTTGATGTTTTGAAGCATGTGGGGACTACAGACAGGGAGAGGGACAAGTTGAAAATGTCCGTAAAAACACCAGCCAGTTGGTTCGCGCATGCTCTGATGACGCGGCCCGGAATGCCGTCTGGACCCGCGGCTTTGCGAACGTTCACCCGTCGGAAGGATCGGGTTACATCCGCAACAGAGACGGAGAGTGAACCATCAACTGTAGTATCGGCCGCGAGTGCTCTCTCCGTGAGGGCGGTGTTATTGTCCTCGAAACGAGCATAAAATGTATTAAGCTCGTCCGGGAGAGAGGCAACGGTGTTCATGGCGGAGTTTTTATTCTGTTTATAGTCCGTGATGATGTTAATTCCCTGCCACATACTTCTGGAGTCAGTGGTGTTGAACTGTTCTTCAATTTTGTGCCTGTACTGGCGTTTGGCTGTGCTGATGGAGTTACGGAGGGCATAACTGGCTTGTTTATGCTCCTCCGCGTTCCCGGAATTAAAAGCGGTGGTCCGCGCAGTAAGTGCCGCGCGAACATCGCCGTTAACCCAGGGTTTCTGGTTGGGGTAGATCCGTATATTTTTTGTCGGAACAACGTCCTCTACGCACTTCCTGATGAAACACGTTACGCTATCAGCGTAAACCTCGATGTCGTCATCGGAGGCAGACCGGAACATCTCCCAGTCCGCGTGATCAAAACAGTCCTGTAGCGCAGAGTCTGATTGGTCCGACCAGCACTGGATCATTCTAATGGTGGGTGATTCCCGTTTCAGTTTCTGCCTGTAAGCAGGCAGAAGCAGAACGGAGGAGTGGTCGGATTTGCCAAATGGTGGGCGGGGGAGGGATTTGTAGCCATCCCGGAAAGGAGAATAGCAATGATCCAAAACCCGGTCCCCTCGTGTGTTAAAGCTGATGTGTTGGTGGTATTTTGGTGCTATTGTTTTAAAGTTGGCTTTGTTGAAGTCCCCGGCAACAATGAACGCAGCCTCAGGGTGCGCGGTTTCCTGCTCACTTATACTACCATACAGTTCCCTAAGTGCCCGGTCTGTGTCGGCTTGTGGGGGGATGTACACAGCAGTGATAATGACCGCTGTGAATTCCCTCGGTAGCCAGAATGGTCGACACAGAAGCATGAGAAATTCCAGATCAGGAGAGCAGAAAGACCTGATAAAATGTACATTCCTCTGATCACACCATGATTTGTTGATCATAAAACATACACCTCCACCTCTGCTTTTACCTGAGAGGTCTTTCGCTCTGTCCGCTCGGTGCACGGAGAAACCCGTGGGTTCGATGGCCGAGTCTGGAATCTCCGCGGACATCCAGGTTTCCGTAAGACAGATAACATAGCAATCTCTCGTCTCTCTTGTTGGAAAGAGATCCGCGCTCTCAGCTCGCAGAGCTTGTTGTCCAGAGACTGAACATTTGCCAGTAGTATACTGGGTAGCGGGGGGCGATTTGCGCGACGTCTTACTCTGATGAGAACGCCGGCTCTTTTTCCCCTTTTCCGTCTGCGTTTCCGCGGCCGGGCAGCCCAAACAAAGGGCTCCGCTGGCGTGTTTGTAAACCGCGGGTCGGCATTGAGGAATGTGAAGTCCGTTCTATATGCACTGTTGTGCAGTGTTCTACAAGGATGTCGTGATTGAGTGCACAGCAGTAAATATCTATATGCAAAATAAATAAATAATATTTTGTTATGATAAATGCCCAGGTTAACAGTTTCAGCATTTGGTTGCTTTTGTAAATTAGTTTGATTTTAAACAATATCTAATGAAACATATACACATGATTATTCATTTACAGTTTATTTATTGGTGTTTTTTCAAGTACTGTCTATTTTCTGCTACAGAATAATTGTACATTTCCTGTATGCCTAAATCACTTAGTAAACCCTATTTACTTGACAAATAAAACATTATTAGTATTAAACACCTTGTAGGCATACTGTTGTAAAGTATGGGAGTTAATTTGGTTGTAGAATACAGATGTCACTCCCATATTTTACTGAAATGTGTGTGTACAGAACAGGATTAAGCACTAAAAGGTGAAAAGACATACAAAATTAGTTGCAGTGTGAATGTGATCGATAAAGATAATGATGCTAAAGAAAATGCTGCATTAATGCATGGGCTAACCTGGGCTTTAAACCAGGGCCCCCGACTCAAAGGGGGCCCCCATTCGCGACGTCCACTGCCACCATGTTCTACAGCTTCGAACATCGTGGGAGGATCGCATATAAAGGCAAATGCAACGGCTTTCAGTGGAGACTGACAAGGATGCAGATCCGTTGTCCAACAGCAGCTGGTAAACGGAGGGGTAATCACTGGCACGCAAGCAATAGTGAGAGAGAGGAGTATGTATTTTCCTCACGCACCTGCATGCCTGCCCATCTCTTGATGTAATCTTTCCTCGTGATCACACAGCATGTTTATGTAGTTATGTGCTGAATGAGAAACTAAACTATAAAAGTGTGATGAGACTAATCAAAAGACGCACTAAACAACGGATGAGTGCAGCGCTTGCAAAATCCTTGCACATCACGAGCAGGCGATAGGCTACTGTAAACGCGTCTGCTTTGCGTCAGTCACGCAGCATGGTTGTTGTAGATTTTGGCTTAAAAAAACAAAACACTAAATGCAAATAAGAACAAATGCTATCAATGTTTGAGATTTTAAATTCATATTCACGCTTTCTAAACCGCAATGATGGGGAATCTCAAAAATGCATTAGCCTATTTAGGGAAACAAGCAAAAACAAATACACAAAGTGGGGTTTAAAAGTCTGATTCAAAATCCAAATCAAACATGGAAATTCATTTTCAGGATAATAAAAAATGTATGATAAAATGAATTAGAAATATTTAGGATTTTGCAATTTATAGAATACTAAAATCAAGAAAATTTGTGGCATTAACAGTCTTTGCTTTTGTTCAAAAGGTCAGGTTTTCTTGCTTTAAAGAAGCACACAGGATCCTCTTTGGAACATTCATACATCATGTTTTTATAACATGAATAATGGGGTTTTGCAAAAACTTTTCTCAAACTTATATGTGTATAATGTCATTTGGAACGAAAAATAAATGGAATTAAATTAGAAAAATACAGATAATAAAAAAAGCATTATTCATGAGAGGACTCAAACATGTGGATTTAGGGGAGAGGGTCGGCACAGTGATTATCAAGGAAAATGAAAAACATTAACATGGAAAGGACCATTAAAAATTAACTAGAATTGTCAAAATGGTAAAATTTAAAATTTTAACAAAATCCAAATCCAAAAGGTTGTCATTCCCTGGTCTAACATAAGTTTAAATAATTACGGTCTGGCAACTGTCCACCCCACCCCCACACACACACCCATCAGACTGCAAGGGGGGCCTCACGTAACACTGAGCCCCAGTGCCCCACAGAACCTTAATGCGGCCTTGAGCTCAAGTGACCTTGCTGTCATGAGTACTTTGTTTTAAATGGATTAAACAAACCACCCCGTATACTAGCAATTATATAAATTAGCAATATACATTGAGCACAATCATCATTATCTCAATTATCCTCAAGTTCAACAAAGGTTCTTCAAATGTGACAAGCATGGGAATAGCAGCTATAGCCTCTGATGAGTCAACTTTAAGACATCTTTTCTTACCAAAATTGTGGTAATTACGTGATGAAATGAGGACAAAATAGAGGCCGGCCTTTCTATGCATGGAAATGAGAACCTTCATTGTCAGCTGTCGGATGAAATCTTGCTTGTTTCCAGTAAATTGATGAGACACATTGAATTAAATGTTTGTTATCTTCTAAAGTGCCTTTCTAACATTTGGGGTTAGCAGCAACCTTTTAGTGCAGATCTGACGCCCCCAAACAGTAAATTAATTAAATGCTGAAAAACGGCAATCATTTGTGTGAATGATGGCTTCTTTGTCTTGAGTAAGGTGATGGGAGGTGCTGCTCTGAATAAATCCATGTTATGGCAAAGATAATGCGCAAAATAGCAGATTCTTTGTGGGAAAGCTTTCAGAACATCTCTACATTTGAGAAAGTAAGGGAATCTGTGTAGTACTAATGCTATTTTATGTTTTTAATAGCTATGATTATTAAGAAAGAATGGCAGCATTTCCGACATTTGGAGACTATGTTTAAGCTGCCTGAGGGTGAGCTTAGATTTTTTTAGTCGAACTGATACAAGGTATACCCATAACTTAGCCTCTCTATAAATTTCAATTAAACACTAAGACGCAGAGTTTTCTCGCAATGACAGAACAGCCTGTGTATGCAATGTAGAATCATCAAAAAAGTGCACAAACACTTCAAGATGCTCACAACAAATGCTTGAAGCAGATGCACAACACTCTAAAAACAGACCAGCATAATACATACAGTAAAATATAAACCCTTAGCTCTACAGCCAAGTACATCAAGAGATAAAATGAAAGTCAGAGTAAAAACACAAATCCCTGACACATAAACTATATGGCCAAAAGATAAAATGTCGAGATATTGATTATTGATCGGCAGATTATTTTATCTATATATTTTTGAGGCATCGATACATTAAAATTAGCTGACATTTAAATTAGAAGCCTAATTTGCATGATTACAATTTACTCAGTTGGTCTTCTCTTTAACAATCTGGCGTAATATTGTTGGGAGACCACAAGAGGGTGATATAACATTTACTGAAGCAGGTCGAGGTATCACACTCACACACACACACAGGACGAGCTGATGAGGCGATCCAAAGCTCCGACGGTTTTTGTACTTCTTCAAGAATTAACAAAGTGATGAGTTGATGAGTTTGCAGGTTAGTGTATGAAACTGGTGTAAATGCGCAAACTGAACGATTTGAAATGGTGACGTTTATTATGCAATTTCTCTTTATGCATCTTTGAAAAAGTTTTTCATTCAAGCTGCCAAATAATAAAACGACATACTTATAACTGAATATACACTGTGAAGGCCCTATGAAAGATACATATAAACAATATATCATCCAGCAGTGGCTAGAGTAAATTATCTTTGTCCTCTGATAATGACTTGGGTTAGAATTTAATGGAAAAGTATGAGAGTTGCGCGCTCTGTGGCACTTCAGAAGTGTTGCAGTGTGTGCATATGTTTTAATTTTAAAACGCACTATGTCGCCAGCCAGACGTATCTGGTTTGCAACCCTTCTAATTTACCCTGCCGCTCACACTTTACCAAAGTTGTGTTGAGAAATATGTTTGAAAAGACAAAAACTATTGTGCAACGAGCAGCTTAATTTATATTTGAAAGAAATCCTGATATATATATATCGTTAATCATCAGGAAAATCATCTGATTATTGATGTGTGAAGTGATGTGGGCAGTGATCCCAAGCCTAGTGTAGTTTACTTCCGGAGAAGTTCTTCTTCATTCAGTGGTAAAAATAAGTTTTAAACAGCCGAGTAACGGCATACTGTTTGTGAACATTCAGAAACCCGCCACACCGCTGTGGGAGGCGTTTAGAAGTACATTTAAATGAGGATGCTACATGTAAAACCTTAACTAATGTGACATTAAACTGTGTTATCAATTACTTTATGCCTCATTCTATGAGTAGAATTAACTCCAAATTAGTAAAAGACCACTCAATGATAATTTAAAGTAATATAAATTCATTAACAGTGACGCTAATGCGCTAACACGCTATATGTGGACATAATATGAATTACACTCTTGTATTGTAATTTATGATGGCACTGATACTACCAGGTTCATAAACGAGTGTTAATATTCAGAATACAGACAAAATAATGATGAAAAGAGAGGCCTATCTTAATTTGGGCAGATGTTTGAATGACTTTAGCTGCAGATGGTACAGGAGTGAATGGGCACTTGAGAGTATTTGAGTAGATTTTATTCTTTTTGTAGACTAATTAAACAAACAAACAAACAAAAAATCAGATGACATGGTCTTGCATGCCGGTGTGTTCATAATGAATACTGACTGAGCTTTAGGTCACACCTACTGATGCCATGGACCAATGGCATCAAGAATGTTTTTAGCAGCCGTTTAGAAGTTTCCCTCCTTTTCTTAAAAATAAATAAATAAATGGAAGTTGCTGAGTGACTCCAGTCAGGCTTCCTAAGCAACCAATTGGCCCGGATGCTAGGGTTGGTAAAGTCACGTTGGTTTATCCTCCTCGTTGTTACTATAATGTGGTTCTTGCTCTCAGTGGGGCACGAGGTTTGACAGTCTCAAACGCGGAGACAATTGAGATTCATCCTCCACCACCCAGAATGAGGTGAGTCACTATGCCACCATGAGGACTTAGAGCGCATTGGAAATTGGGCATTCCAAATTGGGGAGAAAAGGGAAACCCCCCCCCCACCCCCCCCTTAAAGCTTATAATTTTACAAAAGCACTTACGGTAATTCTTCTGTTCTGTATTATTTGAGCTGTAAATCATTTTATAAGTGGAATTTATGGTGTTATGTGTCATTGCAACAAAGTTGTAAAATTGGATATAAATGTACACAGAAAAGGTTAGTAAGCCATTTTAAATCATGTTTACAAGCAAATGGTTCATGTTTTGTGGCTATACTTTTGAAACAGTGAATATTGTAATGTTTTTGAATTGGTCCCATTTACTTGCCATTGTAAGTGCATCACTGTAACCCAGATTTTTGCTTTTTTAACGAAAAGGAGGCAGAACTTAAAATTTATTTTGTGGTAATCAACATTATGCCACAAATGCTGTCGATTTGAGCTTAACTTGTACTGAACACGGAATAATCCTTTAACATATGAAAGTCCAAGAACATAAAGATTTTTCCAAATTTTACAACACATTAGGGATTGACCTTGTATTTCAGAATGTGAAGCATACAATACAACATAACAACACATTTAACTTTGTTATGATTGCAGCAGTGAAACCCAACAATCCTGTGATTACCGACAAGAGACCAGCCACAAAAATATCAAAGCATCAAAGATGTCCATGAAACCAACAAGGTAAAAGACACTGAACACCGTTAGAGCATAGGCGTCGAACGTGACTGTAAATTCCGACAAAGAGGTACACGGAACCCCCCGGCAGTAAAGCTGACTTATCTAATTAGTGTGCTAATTAGTCTTGCCTGGCTGAACTCTCAGAGCAATGGCACAACACACATGGTTTAGAGCCAAGCTAAATAAATAATGGATGGGCATAGGTACTTCCAATCAGTACATAGGCCATGGTGATTACCTAGTCTGGATTTACCTCCTTCTTCATTAAGGAAAGTAAAATTAACCTCACTTCATTGTGGGTAGAACTTTAATTAGCTCCTATTAGTGAGGCTTAATTAATATGTAGTAATTAGTTTGCTTTTTTTTCAGGAGTATGAAGCGCTAAGTGAGACATATGTCAGGTTCAACCTGTCAGTAAAACCACACTGTTTCTCTTTTCGTTTCCTGCCCAAGGCTCCAATTACCCCATTGTGTCTTGCAAACAACGGGAGGTCAGCTGCTGTGCACTGTGTCTCTCACATTCTTTTTCACATTGCACAAGAATAAAAGAGTAAGCAATTGTTGAAAAATGAAAAGCAAGTTCAAAATGCGAGAAAGAGGTTGTTTTTGAAAATCATTCCAGACTTGCAGTCAGTTTTGCTCTACTTTAGATCCAGGCTCTTTTGAGTCGTTTGGTGATGCCTGGATTTATGTTGATCGTGTTGAATTCACTAAACAGTTGCTCCACATTTGCACATGGTATTTCAGAACAAAAAACTGCATCTTAGTAACTAACCTACTAATCGCAATCCAGTTTATCAAGGTGTTATCTACGCTGGTATAGCGTTCTGCCATGAGTGTTTAAATTCATTCAAAGTCATTATTTTCAGTGTAAACTCAGGCATTTTAGGCTCATAAAAATTTGTGCTCAGTGCTAAGAAACCAGTTGGTAAATTGAGTGTTGTTTAAAATAGACGTTTGTGTTCATTTTCTATTGCTCACGGCAGCAGTAATTTATCAAATGATGGACAAGAGCATTATATATTTTCCATGTATGATGTCTCGTGTAGAATCAAAATGCACTGTACTTTAAACCTTAGACCTAAACCTAACCAATAGTGTAATAAAAGCAAACGTCAGATGAAAAACAGATAAGGTTTTAAAGGTAATGCTCAAATGAGTTTAAAATTATCAAAATGTACCACTCTACTTTAAACCTTAAACCTAAGTGATAGTGCCATAAAAAGCAAATGTAACATGTGAAAAGGGATTTCTAAAGCAACCACATCACTTTGTGGTGCTTCACTGGCTATTCTTCCATCCAAGTTGCAAATGTAATTAAAATTATGTGAAAAACCATAATATCGCAAAAACAATGTGTGAATAAAGCCGCATTCATGTGTACAAAAGAACAAAATGGACGCAGAGCACGCAGACAAAACACTCTAGAAGAACATTGTTTCATGTTTGGAAGCAACAGCGAGTTACACTGTTCTGGGAGCACTATGTGTGTACGTTCCTCCTTCCCCATGTCTTTGCCGTGCGGATATATAATATATTTTTTTAAATGCCAATAAGCCTGTTCTTTGGCACAATTCAAGTTTGTATTCGATGTATTTGCTCTGCAAACTCTACGCAGGCATTTGGATTTTTAGGACACCTCAAGTGAGGGTAAAGCGTCTTATGACACTTTCGGCTCACATGCTGACTTGCACGCTCTGTGGGACTTGTTCCCAGGTCCCGCAAGTGCAACACTCTATACTGCAGCTATTGTGCAATTAGATCATCCCTAAACAGGTGTGGAAATGTATTTGGTTAAGCACTGCAGTTGTTAAAATGTGTCGCATTACAAGTCATGTGCCGCGATACATACAACAAGCCATGCAAAAAGAATTTAGCAAAAATCTAGTTTCAAGTTATATTTGTCACATACATAACCATACACATTACGACATGTAGCGAAATTCTTGATTCGACTTTTCTCCCCACAGTTTAAGATAAAGATTATATAAATATACTGTATATAAATAAGGAGAATAAATTGAATAAAACCACAATTTAAAAAAAAAATTTGAATAATGCCCATTTAAAAACAATAAAATACACAATAAAATAGGGGAAAGAGAAATATACTATATGTACAAAGTATGCATGAATATGTAATGTGACAGATGTAGAGTAGCAGCAACAGTTTGACTGGCAATATATATATATATTGTGTAGGGTAAAGTGCAATTGTGCAGTAATGTTCAGTATGTAATAATGTAGACCTGCAACAGGTCAGAATATTGCTGAAGAATATTGCTTCAAGCATGTGGTGTTGAATAGTGAACCTAGTCCTGGTGTTGTCCTTGGTTCAGGACATGGGGAAAGAAGCTCCTCCTCATTCTCTCCATTTTAGCCATCAGGGAGCGGAAACGTTTCCCTGACTGCAACAAAGAGAAGAGTCCATTATTTGGATGGCTGAGGTCTTTCATGATTTTCCTGGCTTTGGTCCAGCATCGTTTGCTGTAGATGGACTGTAGGTCAGGGAGTTTGATGTGGGTGATGCGCTCAGCTGATCGCACCACTCTTTGTAGAGCCAGTCTATCATGTTATGTGCAGTTTCCAATCCAGGCTGTGATGTTTCCTGTCAGGATGCTCTCAATGGTGCAGGTGTAAAAGTATATTATTACCATAGAGGGTAGTTTAAAGTCCTTTAAGCGCCTGAGGTAGTAAAGACGCTGACGGGCCTTCCTCGCTACAGTGTTAATGTGACTGGACCATGACAGATCATGTTATAGTGACAGGACCATGACAGATCTAGGTATAGTAATGTGATTCTATGAGACCAGGTTAGCCAATTCAGGTTTCTAGATCACATTAGTGGAGTTACTGTACATATTGCGGTAGTCTGTTGCATCTTACACAACCTAGCACTAAGAACTGGCCTGCAAGATGGGGAATTGCGTTGTGCAAGTTGCATTCAGCAAAGATGTTTTTTGGTCATTTGCATAATTCCTTTAGTGAATCGGGTGCTAAATAATGCAGACAGCACATGCAAATAAAGGCTATAAGTGGGCTCATTTCATTCTAACTGAATTTCCCCAATAATGTGTATTATAGGAAAAAGTTTAGTGTTACAGTAAAGTGTGCATTTTGCACTGGTTCCCTCTGACTCATTCACTATGACAAATCGCATTGACTGTGGTTTTACCACCCTTGACTCTCATGAGCTGAGGACCGCGGAGGTCTGTTTGAAGCCCTGAGACTGTGTTTGTTTACTTTTGCATTATTGAGCTCATTATTGCAGAACCACATCTGAGAGCCTGGACACATTATTCACCACTAGAAAGATATAGCTAATCTTTGTTCCTAATCTTCAGAAATGCAATATTGAAATTCACACGAGAAACGTATTATTTGAATAACTGCAAACATATTTTCATCTGCTAATAATGATGATGTTTAGTGGTATATAGTATCCCAGAGAAGAAAAAAAAAATACTGCTCAAAGAGATTTCTCTCTCATAGCTTAGGAGCTTTTGTAAGAGTATAGAGCTAGAAAAGTAATGTCAATAGCAAGATAATTTGGTCTTGGAATGATATGATAGAAATGAATGGGATCATACTGAAAGCTCTGATTTTTTATTACAGACTTTGGTATCTTGGCAAACCTAAGCAAAGTTTGTGACATTTCTGGCTTCTTTTATGAAACTCAAAAGGAGACACGTGGGCAATTTCTAGGGTCTTTTTCTCCATAAAGAAAAACCTGAGAAGCAATTTGCTTGCAATTTAATCTCATGGCTATCTAGGTTAAACAAATGAGTAATTGATTAGTTCTCAATAGTGAGTCTTTCCAATAGGATGCTATTTGATTCCTGATGGATGCCTTTTCTTTTCATTTACACTATTGAAATATACACGATCAGCCACAACATTAAAGCCACCTTCCTAATATTGTGTCTCCCTCGCACAATAGTATTAGAATAGCAGTAATAGAATAGTATTCTGAGATGATATTCTTCTCACCACAATTGTACAGAGTGATTATATAAGTTACCGTAGATATTGTCAGTTCAAACCAGTCTGGCCATTCTCTGTTGACCTCCCTCATCAACAAGGCGTTTACGCTCACTGGATGTTTTTTGATTTTGGCACAATTCTGAGTAAATTCTAGAGATTTTTGTGTGTGAAAATCCCAAGAGATACTCAAGTTACAGAAATACTCAAATCAGCCCATCTGACACCAACAATCATCCATACGATTATCTAAGAAGTCAATCATGTGGCAGCAATGCAGTGCATAAAATCATGCAGATACGGGTCAGGAGCTTCAGTTAATGTTCACAACAACCGTAAGAATGGGGAAAAATGTGATCTCAGTGTTTTGACTTTGGCATGATTGTTGGTGCCAGATAAGATGGTTTGAGTATTTCTGTAACTGCTGATCCCCTGGGATTTTCATGCACAACAGTCTCTAGAGTTTACTCAGAATGGTGCCAAAAACAAAAAACATCCAGTGAGCAGCAGTTCTGTGGAAGAAAATGCCTTGTTGATGAGAGAGGTCAATAGAGAATGGCCAGAATGGTTCGAACTGACAAAGTCTACTGTAACTCTGATAACAGCTCTGTACAATTGTGGTGAGAAGTATCGCATTAATCTGAGATGCGGGTTGGCACTGTTTTGGTGGCACGAGGGTGACCTACACAATATTAGGCAGTCTAATTTACTCTGACTTTGAGATTTCTAACAGTGGAGTGCAAAATCGTAGACCACTAGTGAAAATGCTTCTATTTTATGTTAATTTATAATTTAATACAAATATTTTCATATTTTCATTAGCTGTACTTTAAACCTGAAAGGTGCAACAACTTCAGAAAACTTGAAGTAAATAAAAGCATGTTAATCATAGAAGAGGTTTATTCAAGTCATTGTTTTGTGTGAACTGCATTTGTAATGTATTATTGAATAACGTAAAAGATCCAGACAAAACAATTTACATAACGTCATTGACCCCATTTTACAAGTTTTCTCCAGTAGGTAGCTATGTAGCATTTGAAGAACAAGTTACATAGTAAATATCTACAGTATGTAAATACATAACGTTAGTTAACTCGCATGATTGGGATCATTAACCAAACAGGCTATTTGTTATGTTTATGTGTCTATCTAAAAGTAATTTTGGGTCGAATTTAATAGAACGCTACAGTATGTCAGTGGCGTTCAGTGGTGCAGAATAACTGATAGTGGCTCCCGAAGTCATAGCTGGGAGCCAAAAGACAGCAAAAGTATGCTTGTATGTATATATATTCTGCATACAGTTTGTTACCCCTTTATGCACCGTGTGCCAGTTGTTCCATTTTATATCCCTGAGAAATAACTGTATTAAAAATAATCCTCTTATTTTAGCACATTCTTGGAAATTATATTAAGCACATATCTAAAAATATAATATTCACTGGTGGTAATTAGTTTTCAGGAGATCTGCATGCTCTGTCATCATGAATGTAGAATGACTGCATGGAGCCCTAATCAAGAGCAATACTCTAGATGTGTTATAAAAAGCACAGAACAGGTGGAAAAGTCACTTTTAAGATCATAATATGCCTTAAAAGCAAGCCAGTCAGACAAATGCAGAAAACCACCAAAAATCCAATTAAACTACCACATGATAGAACATGGTAAAAAGGCGTCTCGCACAAATACACATACTGTATCTGTATAATGAACATCAGAAGACAAATGTTATAGAGCCATGAAAAGTCTGTGAATTATTTCTCATTAGAGATTTCAATGGTTGTTGAATCATAGTCAGCATGAGAAAAGCTGCACAAATGCTATTTCATAAAAGTACTTCTGTCCATTGTGGCACAATATAAAAGTGAGACCGGATTGTGGATTTTGAGAAAACCAATCTTCAGTCTTACATTGGCCGTATTCAAAGATACTTAAAGAATAGTTCACCCAAAAATGAAAATTGTGTTTCTTTCTTCATCAAAACAGAATTTAAGATTTTTAGGATTTAATTTCAGCCCTCCTCCTTTAAACAATGCAAGTGAATGTACTCCATTTTTTTGATGCGCCAAAATGTATATTTAAGGTGCATCAAAATAATCAAACGACAAATAAAGAAACAAATAAAGAAATAAAGAAACAAAACAATGCTTATATACTTTATAACTAACAGCCTCCTCCATCTCCCTCAGTTCCTTATCTGTGTTTTTGGGCTCAAATAGGTAGGGTTGGGCGGAAATCTCACTCTCCCCTTCTCTTCTAAAATCAGAATCCTTCAACATCATGTTTGGAATTGTTTTGGACTGTTTTGGTTTGTGAACGGCAGTTGGTCTGTGGTCTGTGCAGGATTCTTTGCCATTAGCATGTAGCAGATAAAAATCATCTTTGCCATGGGCATAAGCCTTGCTAAGGTGCTTAAATAGAAGAACAGCCATTCCACACAATTACATCAGATGTCTTTGCACTGAAATCATGTGGCATTGTCGTAAAAGTGTGGCATTGATGAAGAGCATCTTTTTAAAGATGCCTTTCCTTCTGTGTATAATTCCTGGTTGCGGTCGTTCCCTCTCTGCTTACAATGGCCAGAGAACATGAACATGGAAATGTTGCGGTCGCAGCTTTCCTTCCTCAGAAGGAATGCCACCCCAGCGGCTCCCCGCCTCTGTCCTTCTACCTATGGGTATGAGGCCATTGCGGTTAGCACTGGAGGTAATTTGGGGACCCCTATAGGAGCAGCTCTGCCGAGTAACCCCCACGGACCTCAGCCGGTTGGGACTTCAGATCAACTGGGAAAAGAGCAAGCTCTCCCCGGTTCAGAGCATCTCTTTTCTTGGGTTAGAGTTAGACTCAGTCTCTATGATGGCGTGCCTCACGAGGGAGCACTGAACTGTCTGAAGTCGTTTAGGTGGAAGTCAATGATCCCACTGAAGCAATTTCAGAGGCTCCTGGGGCATATGGTGTCCTTAGCACGGTCACACAGCTCAGGTTGATTCATATTAGACCGCTTCAGCAATGGCTTCAGACTCGAGTCCCGAGACGGGCATGGTGCCGCAGGGCACATCACATCACCCCCCGATGTGGACACTTATGGCCCCCAGCTGAATGATTTCCATTCTTTTTTGAGGAGAAAAAAATAATATCATCTCAGCTGCTTAACATGACAGCTCAGCCTGATGGGTGATATTTGATAAAAGTGTGAATATCCTATATGTGTGTACTCATCATAAGAATACTTTAACACAGTTAGAAAAGTATGAATATTGCAGCAGTCCAAATGTGAAAGCAGTGTGTCAGTTTCTTGTTTTTTATCCTGTCTTCTGCTGTCACAAATTAATTTTAAAGCTCTATAAAAAAAGTCAGGCTTCCCTTAGTTGTCTTTGCCTGAGGGCTAGACATGGTTCCAGCTGGAGCTATTAATAAAACAAAATCAAGGCATTTCATACAACAAAATACCCAGTTGGGTCAAGCCTAGAATTGTTTCAAACCTAAAACAAAAGAGTGTTTATGATCATTTAAGTTAAGACAATCATGCTTGTTTCACTAGATAGGGAAATGTACTTTACTTTTTTAAATTTATCATAGAGGTAATCATTTATTTCATCTGACCAGTCTCAGAACTGAGAGTCAGAACTATCCTTTTTATAAGGCCTGTTAAAAGTAAACAAAGAAACATACAGAAATTTTAAAACAGTATTCTACTACTTGTTACATTTGAGCCTAACTGTGTAACTTGTTCACTTTCTTATCCACAGTGCCTTATAAGGCCAGTGTTCTATTAATCTCCACAAGGCGTGAATTTCTATATTAATTAATGGGAAATTTGGGGAGGTGTGGATGGAAACTGCTCTTAAAGATCAGCTTTTAAATTAAAACAGCAAATGAATGTGAATCATACATTTCATTACATTCATAATGAGGCCCTTTTGACATCAAGAGGCATTAAGTATTTAATGGCCACTTTAATCTGATGAGGCAATGGGAATCAATGGGCATGGGTTTTAACTGGTTCATATGATATCATAAAACAGGGTGAAAGTGGCTTACAAGCAGAATGACTGAGATGAATGGCCACCATTAATTTTCTCCATAGGCATTTCAAAAACTTCTTCGATAATGAGTTCTAAGCCTTAAGCCAAACCAACCAGCTCCAAAATGAATCACAACATTACATTTTTTTTTATTTGAAGCAAAAATATATATGAAAATCAATCGAATCAAAAAGGATAACATACAATACGCCCGGTCCCGTATTAGGCTAATTAAGCCGTCAAGAGGGATAAAGGCCACTCGCGGACAGCGATGCAAGAGAGAGAGAGATCGTTCACGGACATGTCCGTCGTCTTATGTGTTTGTCTTTTGAGTTTTACATTAAACCTTTACGTTATATGTCAAGCCAGTTTCTCGCCTCTTCCTTGCCCTCGAAAATTATCTGTTTTACATTGGTGCCGAAACCCGGGAAGGAAGAGGGATACGCTGTAGTGGAGTTCTCGCCACTACCCCAAACCACTACTATCTGCCGGAGGATGAGGAGCCCAGCCGCCTGGACGCGGAGGAATGGCCGCCGACCGCGAGGGGAGAAGGGGCTCCTATAGCCGACCGCCTGGAGCGGTCAGGGCCGCTACCAGGGGCGGAGGATGCCCCTACCAGCCGCTGAAAAGCGGAGGGGTCGAGGGAAGACCGCCGTCCACGAGCGGGGAGGGGATCGTGGCCGACCGCCTGGAGAGGGAGAACCGCTGCCAGGGGCGGGGGAGTCCCCTTTGGCTCCCCGAGAACGTGGCGGGGCGTTCCGTCCGCCAGGGGCTGAGGACTGCCTCGGATCCGCCTGGAGAGGCGCGGCTGCCGATCGGTAGAGGGTGGAGGAGTGGCTGAGGAAAGAGCTATGGCGTATCAGAGAACCGGCGAGTAAGTTTTTTTTTTTAAAATCTCTCTCCTCTCTCTCTCGCTGCCGCTCTGCGTTGGCCTTTTCCCTCTTTTTTTAAATTATGGTGTTCGTGGGAGGGGAGGTACTGCCCAGTGCAGGAACCCTCCCCCCCATTTTTAATTGTTGTTGTTGTTTGTTGTTGTTGTTTCCCTCCCCTTGCCCCCTCCCTCGTCCAGGTTGATGGGGATGACCTGCTGGCAGACCGCGCGGGAGGCGCCCCCCCCTCAGGGGATGTACGTCAGGCCGGGGGTCCCCAGCCTGAAAGAACGGGGGAGGAATGTGGCACGGTGGAGGGCGGGACCGGTGCGTGATTACGCACGCCCGGTCCCGTATTAGGCTAATTAAGCTGTCAAGAGGGATAAAGGCCACTCGCGGACGGCGATACAAGAGAGAGCGAGATCGTTCACGGACATGTCCGTCGTCTTATGTGTTTGTCTTTTGAGTTTTACATTAAACCTATACGTTATATGTCAAGCCGGTTTCTCGCCTCTTCCTTGCCCTCAAAAATGATCTGTTTTACAGCGTGCTAGTCAACAGAAGAGTGCAGTGTTTGCGAGCCATTCGCGCATCACAGCCGCAGATTTTGTGGTGCGCAGATTTATTCAGGCAGCGCTTTACTTTTGTTAAATCATGCAAGTAAATGTCTCCTTTTTGCATTGGTTGAGCTGTGCGGTAAAGCAGATTATGTTTAAATTAATCTTGTTACATTTTTCATGTAAAAAGAAGATATCACTGACAGTATTTGAGATTTTCAATCCTGCATTTCAGTTAAGCTGAATTACTTCATTGCTATGTTGTACAAATCAAATTCACGTTGGCCTACTTATTAACATGACAAAACAAAACGTCATGTTACTTCCATAACTTCCGTTCCCTGATGGAGGGAACAAGACGTTGTGTCGATGAAGTGACACTAGGGTTCACTCTTGGGAGCCCGAGACACCTCTGATCTTTGGAATCTGGGAATTGACGAGTGGTATTTGCATGCCACTCCCCTGAACATATGGGTATAAAGGAGCTGGCGGTGCAAACCGCTCATTCAGGTTTTGTGCTGAGGAACCGAGAGAGAGGTACCAGCCATTTCAACAGGTTGTCCAGCATTGTGGCAGGAGGGACACAACATCTCATTCCCTCCATCAGGGAACGGAGGTTACAGAAGTAACTATGACATTCCCTATCTGTCACTCACTAGTGTCGATGAAGTGACACTAGGGGTCCCCTAAAAAAACTAGCTGAACTGTGTTATGTGAACTGGCGGTGCAAGACGGACAGACTACTGTGTGCCTTGTTGTCAGTGCACCAAGCCAACACATAATCTCCCCCAATGCTGTTATAATCATTGAACAGCCCTTCGGGGACAAGTCGACTGCCCAAAAAATAGGGGCAGGCTAGCCCAGTTGTGCCCTTTCCCTCTTTTTTCTGTTCTTTTTTTTCTCCCTAAAAAGAGTGAAAATTTGTCAACTGACTGGGACCACCAGTGTCCACGTCGGGGGAGTGTCACTCCCAAGGGGAAGACACAGCGGAGACCACACCACGCCCGCATTGTCGGAAGTATGTCATGTGGAGAAGTCTCATAGTTGGTCCTACCCAATGAGGGAGGAGTTTCTACAAACATGGTGACAAGGGCAGAGGGGCCTCTGCCCAAGGAAGACGCAGTTTACCAACAGGGAAATTATTTAGCGGAAGATATACGTTGCATGGGGTTATCTACTTGCTGACAGAGAATGCTTGCGGTTCACCTACCCTCTTGATGGAAGTGAGTGCAGTCAGGAGGCCAGTCTTTAAAGAGAGTGCCTTAAGCTCAGCTGACTCTAAAGGCTCAAAGGGTGCTCCCCGTAGACCCTGAAGGACAACAGAGAGGTCTCATGAGGGAATAAGGTGTGGTCTGGAGGGATTCGACTGCCTGGCACCTCTCAGTAACCTGATGATCAGGTTGTGCTTCCCTAAGGACTTACCATCCAGTGTGTCGTGGTGCTCTGCTATAACGGCTACATACACCTTCAAGGTGGAGGGGAACAGCCATCCCTCCAACCTCTCCTGTAGGAAGGAAAGCACCAATCCGACTGCGCATCTCTGGGGGTCTTCACGTCAGGAAGAACACCACTTAGTGAACAGACGCCACTTCAAGGAATACGGGCGCCTCATACAAGGAGTCCTAGCCTGAGTGATCGTGTCTACCATTGCAGATGGTAGGCCACTTAGGTCTTCTGCGTCCCGTCCAGGGGCCAGACATGGAGATTCCAGATGTCTGTTCATGGCTGCCAGATGGTGCCCCATCCCTGAGAAAGAAGGTCCTTCCTCGGGTGAATTTGCCAGGGGGGCTGACATGAGGAACGTGAGGTCCGAGAACAAAGTCTGGGTGGGCCAGCAGGGTGCCTCGGTCAGGGCATACCAAAGCAGGCAGTGGGAGGATTCTGGGAAAGCGGACAGGTCTACCTGCTCCTGCACGAATCGACTCCAAATCAGCTCCACTCTCCCCTGTGGGTAACCTATCATGGAAGCATGTCTGCTGCGGTGTTGAGGATGCCCAGGATGTGAGTGACTCACAGCAACCTGAGGTACTGCTGACTCCAGAGGAGGAGACGGCAGGTGAGTTGTGACATACAACAGGAGCGTAAGCTGTCTTGATAGTCGATATATGTCACTGTTGCCATGTTGTCTGTCTGAACCAACATGTGTTTGCCCTGGATCAGCCGGAACCTCAGCAGGGTGAGCAGTATCGTCAACAACTCGAGGCAGTTGATGTGCCAACGTGGCCACGAGCCATGAGCCGGCGGCTCCGTGCCCATTTTATACATTGTCCCAGCCTGTTTTGGACCTATTCTAGGGGAACACTTGCCCGTAGAAATGTGAGGTCGGTCCAAGGGCTGAAGAGGTGGTGACAGACCGGTGTGATGGCCATGCGATGTGTCCCGCGGCGCCATGCCCATCTCAGGACTCGAGTAGGTGCGGGCTCTATCGCACCCTTCCATAGGAAGGTAGCGATTTCCACACGCAAAGTAGTAGCGTTCTCGGCCTTCATCGAGGTCAAGTGGACACCGCTGAACCTGGGCGGTTGCCTGGCAAACTGAATCAGGTAGCCGAGTCGGACAGTCCGGGTCTGCCATCACGACAGGATGGAGAGCACAAGCCATGCGTCCAAGCTCCCGGCGAGGGGTACCGCAGCTACTTGAGTGTGAGGCGAAATTAAATGAAAAGTGAACTAAATATTCTCCTACCAGCCCTCCATTGGGAGTGGTCTGTTCAACAGCAGGTCTCCTGGCCCCTGGGTCGCCTGTCTCCAGTGCACTTCGAAGCCTTCTTCATGCGGGCCACAGCAGAGCCGATGTAGTCGCCGCAGGAGGATGCCCTTGGCAATGAGCAGACGAGGTGCGGGGTCTTGAGCCACGCCGGGGCAGGATGTGTTGGACGGCCTCCATCTGCTGCTCCACTGTCGAGAACTGCTGGGCAAAGTCCTTGACGGTGTCGCTGAACTGGCCAGCCTGGGAACCGAGCTTTGACGGCCTCTCTCATCTCGATCATCTTGAGCCAAAGGTGGCACTCCTGGACCGAGAGACCACGCCATGACCTTCATCACCTGGAGGGCGAGGTCGGTCACCGAGTGCAGTTCCTGCATCAATCCCGGGGTGGAACTTCCCTTGTGCAGATCTTTTAACGCCTTGGCTTGATGGACTTGCTGGAGAGCCATGGCGTGTAGGGCAACGGCTGCTTGTCCAGTGGCACCATAGGATTTGTCCGTCACAGACGACGTAAAACTACAGGCACTAGACGGGAGCTTTGTCAGCTCTGCGGGCATAGGTGCATCACGAGCGCCTTATCCACTGGGGGCATCACAGTGTATCCCTTGGCTACCCACCATCGAGGGCGGGGGAGCTGAAAGAGCTGAAAGGCAGTAAAAGGTGCCATCCACGATCTTGTCAGCTCCTCATGCTCTTCCGGGAAGAAATGAACTGGGTCAGGCGTGGCTGTGTGCGGCACCGCGGGCCCAGGGACCAATCATTGAGCCGCGAGGGTTCAGGGGAGAGATGAAAGATAGGGAACTGTTATTACGTACAAAGAAATCGAGCAATGCGATAAACTCTCCCATTACAATGACTGCTGTCACTCACTGCAGGTTCACACTGTTTGAGACCTGCATTTCGAAGCAAGCTCAGTGACACTCCGCACAGGTTCTGCACTCTAGCGAATGCTCTCATTAAAAAAAAAAAAAGCTGTCTAATCAGCATAATAAATCAATTATTTACACCGCGCCTCTGCCTTGATTAGAAGAGGAGCAGTTTTGTCATGTTACTCATTTGCAGTGTATTTAACATCTACATTCCAAGCGAGTGGTGCAATATGCAATTCATCCAAAATAATTCCAAAATGCTTTTTGCTTTAGTTCTACAGCTTCTTTTTGAGTGTCAGATGATGTTTCTTCAGTATTTATTTTTGTGTCACCACAAACAGAGGTGGAACATAAAGCAAGAATCTGGGCATGCAGATGGTTTAAAACTTAACCATTAGAATCAGTTGTCATTACTGATATGACAGAGGACTAATTTAAACAGCTCTGATTGGCCTTTGAAGTTTCATAAATCAAACCATTAACACAACAGAAGCAGACTTAAATTGAATGCAGTAATCCCCAGTTTACACGATTACATAATTGTGGCAGCCATAATCGTAATTGCAATTAGTTTTTCGATTAATTGTGGAGCCCTAATTTACACCCTCCAAAAATTGGCCCCATTTACCCCAATAGTAAATGCCTCACTGTAACTTCAATTTTTGCTTTTTTTTTTTTAAGAAAAGAGTAGATTTTTTTTTTGTGGTAATCAATATTATGCCAAAAATGCTGTCGATTGAGCTTAACTTGTATTGAACCTGGAAAATTCATTTTAAGTAGTGATGAGAAAGCTTGAGTATTTGTGATATAAAATAAAGAGGTTGTAATTAAACTCTCTCCAACTCATAAAACCACTAAGCATTTAATGCACATTTGAGGGCAACAATTACGTAAATGATAAGCAAGAGCATTTTGTCCACTTAATGAAACAAAATGTTTTGGCTCTCTGAAATACTCAATTCTGATTATTCAATCTCAACTTTCAGCAGTCATTATTTCTGAATAATGAGTTTAATCAATATTCCATGTCTGTATCACCCTGTTAGGGTTGAGCGTGTTTAAACAGCATTCCCCAACCACAATGCTGTGAACTCCAAACACTGTATTGCTAATTCAGACCCAACATTTCTAAATCCTACTAATGCACTCTGTGGGAAAGGATCAGATGAATAAGGTCATTCAAGTCCAAAGAGCTGTTAGGGCTTTCATCCGCTCTCCCTTTCCTTCGTGCCATGGCAGATTCCATTACAGAGCAAAAGCTTGTTGCATATTGTGATACATGGACCCTGCTCATGATCAGCTCGTCTAACCAGCATCCACAGAGATGGCCTTCACTGTGCACAGTTGAAAAAAAAGCTCTGCACCTGGCACAGCAGTGCTGTGCTTCCTTAAGCATAAGAAGAACAAAAACAAAGAAACAAATGAAAAAGGTTAGTAACTACAGTATTAAGGAATGGAACGGTCTGGTAAGTGATGCTGTGATATTGTAAGTATTGTTTGTCTGACAGGAATGTGAATGAAACAGACTTTGATTTAATGTGTATGTGTAATTATTGATTTAATGTGTATATGTAATTATATGTATTTATGACAAGCCAATATGCTTTTTGAATGGTTCAAAATGGCTTTTTTCATTGGAACAAATGTAACTTTTGAAAAGATAGGCCCTTGGTTTAAAGATTTAATGTTTACATTGTGGTTACAGCATACAAATCCAGTAGGTTGCAATTGCATATTTTCAGCTTAAAGTGATAGTTCACCCAAAAACTACAATTCTGTCATTATTTACTCACCCTCATTCTGTTCCAGATGCAAATGCTATTATATTTCATGGAATGTAAAAGCAGAATAATAGTCACATTGTTCATCGTGACCACTGAAAAGTGGTCTTTCAAGACCAAATATCGAATAAATAAATAAATAAATAAATAAATAAAAGACCATTAAAGTTGTGTACAAAAATACACTAAAATTGAACCAAAATATTGAAGCCCCAGTTAAAGGGATAGCTCACCCGAAAATGAAAATTCTGTCTTCATTTACTTACCCTAATGTTATTCCAAACTCACATGACTTTGAATGTGAACGGTGACCAAGGCTGTCATTCTGCTTAACATCTCCTATTGTGTTCCAGAGAACAAAGAAAATCATACAGGTTTGGAACAACATGGAAGTGAGTAAATTATGAAATAATTAGTATCTTTTAATAAACTAAAGAAGGAAAAAACGTCTCAGGTTACGTGTGTAACCCTTGTTCCCTGAAAAAAGCGGAACGAGATACTGCGCTGAAGAGCGCTTTGGGAACACGTCTCAGTTGTGACCAGCTGTGAATATGTATGCAACACGTCAATGAACATTGACCGGAATTTGTGGCTATCCGGACCCCCTATGGTTGTGCAGTGTGCTCACAAGAGCATAAGAGGGCTCAGACATGAGCTTGAGATGTCGACTCAAGGACATAAGAGCCCAGAGTGGTATGAACATCCAAACTATAAAATCTAATGAATGTGTGTGGAGAGGACCAACCTGCCGCATCACAAACTTGCTTCAGAGGGAGACCTCTAGCCAAGGCTTTAGAGGAGGCGAGCCCTCTGGTAGAGTGAGCCCTGATACCTACTGGCAAAGCTTGACCGTGCGCCTCGTAGGCCAGGTCAATAGCGTCCCTCACCCATAGTCTGCTTGGTGTCGGGCGCCCTCCTGTTGCGGCCCCCATGGCAAAGAATTGTTGCCTTTACTTACGCCACTGGCTAGTGCGGTGGACATAATTCTGAAGGGGACAGATTGGACAAAGTCTGTGAAGTCTTTCCTGCTCCGGCGTTACAAACGGCGAGAAAGGTCTAGAAAGGTACCTTAGGCAGGTAGTCAGGATGAGGGTGCAAATTTAATTTTGTCATTTCTGGGGTAAACTCTAAACAGGCTGGCAAGACAGACAGATCCTGTAGGTCCACAATTCTCTTTAGAGAGGTAATCTCCATAAGAAAAACCATCTTGAGAGTCAGAAGAGGTTCTGACTCTAGAGGTTCAAAGGAGGTCTCAACCAGACCCTCCAGGACTATTGCTGAGTCCCATAAAGGGGTCCTGGTCCTAGCAGGAGGCCTAGGTTGCCTAGCTCCACGAATGAAGTGAGCGAGTAGAGGATGTCTCCCCAACGGCACCCCGTCCACCAAGGCGTGGCGAGCCGAGCCGAAATGGCGGCCACATAGACACTGATAGTGGCAGGACATGTGCCTGCTAACAGTTCTTCCAGCAGAAAGTCCAGAACTGAATCAATCTGGCAGTTAACTGGATATGCATTATGAACATTTAGTAGAGGGAAACGCATACAGGTGCATTCTGGGCCATGTTTGCGCCACAGCTTCCAGCCCCAGGGGGGCTGGGTGACTCAGGGTAGAAGAGACATTGCGCTGTTCATAGTGGTGAAGAGGTCCTCTTCTGCCCTGTAAAATCCAGATTTGTTCCAAGTCGAGGGAGCCCTAGCACTTAAAATGGTCTCGATAACCTCAGGAGAAAGCCCTGTGTACCTCAGTTGGTATCCTTCAGGGGCCAAGCATGAAAGGTTCCACAATTCGGGCTAGGGATGAAATATTGTCCCCTGTGACTGAGAAAGAAGGTCCTTCCTGTTCGGAATCGTCCAAGGCGAGCTGTCGAGGAGAGATATTAGCTCCGAGAACCATACCCTGTTCGGCCAGTGCGGCGCTATCAGTAAGAGTCTGGCCAAGACACCCGGGAGCAGAGAATCCGGGGGAAAAAGCATAAAGACGCATTCCGGGCCATGTATGCGCCATCGCATCCAGACCCGGGGTGAGGGGGTGGGGGGGTGTTGGCTGGGTGACTCAGGGAGAAGTAGAGGAGACATTGCGCTGTTCATAGCGGCGAAGAGGTCCTTTTCTGCCCTGTAAAATCTCACCCAGATTTGTCCCACTACCTCGAGGTGGAGTTTCCACTCCCCCGCCTGTATTTTCTGTCTGAACAGTAAATCTGCTCCCACATACGGGCATCCAGGGATATAAACTGCCCTGAGAGACAGGAGCTTGCCCTGGGTCCCAAGGAGAATCCAACGTGCCAGAAATTCAGCTGACATGAACGTGGACGTCCTTGATGGTTTATGTAAGAGACTACCGCTGTATTGCCCAACCGCAACAAGACATGGCTGCCCCTGGAGGAAGTATTTCAGGGCCAGAAATACAGCCATCAACTCGAGACAGTTACTGTGACAACCGAGCTGACGACCCTCCCATTCCCCTTGAGCTGGACGACCACTTAAGACCGCTACCCAGCCCGTCAGGGAGGTGTCTGTTCTTAGCAGCCTGTGACGACGAGCTGCACCTAGAGTGGGACCCAAGGTAAGAAACCGGGGCCTGAACCACATGGAAAGGGAACGAAGCCCGCGGCGCGTAACCCTTATTTGCCCTAGGGGATCGGCCCTTGGATGAGATCCCCCTGGCTTTCAGACACCATGAGACCTAGTAATCATTGATACTGACAAACAGTGCAACGTTGGCCAAGCCCGACTTTGCTCAGGGTGTTTTGAATGGACTCGATTCGAGCGGGAGACAATTGTGCCCGCATTGTGATCGAGCTCCATACGATCCCCAGATAGGTAGTTTTCTGAGTGGGAGAGAGGACGCTTTTCTTGGCGTTGAGCCTCAACCCCACAGGAACCAGATGAGCTAAGACGATATCCCTGTGCTGAACTGCCAGTTCTTGGAACTGCGCTAGGATCAGCCAGTCGTCTATGTAATTCAGAATGCGGATGTCCCGGAGTCGCAAAGGAGCCAGTGCTGCATCCATGCATTTCGTGAATGTGCGGATTAATAGGGCTAGGCTGAATGGAAGAACCCGATACTGGAAGGCTTCACTCCCGAAAGCGAACCTCAGGAACTTCCTGTGCTGTGGCAGAATTTCTAAATGAAGATATGCGTCCATGAGATCGATGGTGACCAGCCAAACATGATGTTGGGCTTGTGACACGATCGTCTTGATAATTAGCATCTTGGACTTGAACACCCTGACTGGGCAGTTCAAGCCTTGAAGGTCTAAGGTCGGATGCAACCCCCCACCCTCCTTGGGAACCAGGACGTATTCGCTGTAATAACCTGTCTCTTTCTCTGGAAAGGGAACACGTTCAATGGCCCCTTTGACCAAGAGATTTTGCAGTTCTTTCCACAGTAGACATGCCTGCTCCGGTTTACGGTAGTGGGGACCACGCCGTTGAAACACGGAGGGCGGTGAGCGAATTTAATTCTGTAGCCCCTTTTCTACTGTTCTCTAGGACCCACATAAAAATATCTGGCAGAAGTTTCCACGCAGCCAGGTTATCGGAGATGGGTATTAATTTCAACACTACCTGTTGAGGGGGTGTCGAGTGTTCGCGTCCTGGACTAAGGCAGGAAGCAGCGAATCACCCAACTTTTTGATGGAAGCCTCTACCTCCCGAAAAACTGGAGGCAGCGGGAATGGAAAGGTTTAGTGGGGGTACCGGGAGGGGCGAAGTGGATGGTGCACGCGGCCCACCCCGAGGGGAGCTACCCCCACAAGATTAGGCGCAAGACCATCAGGGTTTCTTTCTCTTAGAAATTAGCGTCCTAAGGTCTTTCTTTGGGGGCTTTTGAAGGCAACAAACTTGCCCCCCGTCTTTAAGAGGGGGAGCACGCTTTGTTTTTGAGCCTCCTTTCTAGCAGGACAGGGACGGGTCTGGGTGGCCGACGGCCCTGCCCCCTGAGTGCGGTGAGGAAAAAACTGCCCAAATGTTTCCTCGTGGCTTTTCAACTCCTGGAACCTGGAGATAACTGTATTCAGTCTGTTCCTCTGTATTCATAGCGTCCCCAAATAGGCCAGAAGGTGAAGCCGGGGCATCAAGAAGGAAAACTTTGCCCTTATCTTTGATGCCCGAAAGGTTGAGCAATAAGTGTCTTTCTGTGCTGACCAAAGCAGACATAGACTGGCCAATGGCATGGGCTGTTTGCATGGTCGCACGGAGAGATTGATCCGTGGCTCGACGAAGCTCAGAGAAAGCTTACTCATCGAGCGTGGTACCTGCACTCAGGTCCTTTAGCAGGTCAGCCTGGTATGCCTGCAAGACTGCCGTAGTGTGCAGAGTAGCACCAGCCTGACCAGCTGCTTGATAAGCCCTCCCCACTAGCATGGAGGTAGTCCTGCATGGCTTTGTAGGGAGAGTGGGTCTCTTTAGTGATGATGTCGAGCCAGGCGAGAGATAACCCGCAAGTGTCTCTTCTACCGGCGGCATCAACAAATAGCCCCGTGTCTCAGCACCTACGATAGTCGAATATGTCGACATCGAGGGCAAAAAGACACAGGAAGTAAAAAGATTCCTATATGAATGAGAAAGCTTGTCATAGAGGTCATCAAAGAAAGGAAGGGACTAATATAGCGTTCCCTACCTCTTTTTTTTAGCCACCAGACAGAAATCTGTCTTATAGTTTGGAGTGTTTGGGGGGGGGGGTCTCTTGTTCACGTGGCCAGTCTAGCTGTAGTCTGGCCACAGCCCAAGTAACCACCTCAAGTAATTTCTCAACTGCTTTATTATTGTGCGTGGAATGTACAGAGGTTCAGCGCCCCCCTCATGAAATGATGAGACGCCGAGGCGTGATTCAGGCATACGAGAAGGATCAGCTGGATCTGGGGAGAGAGCGAGCGATAGGTACGGAACCGTCTCTCGCTCCTCAGCCAGATATATGCGAGAGCCCCACGATAAAAGAGTGGGCGATGGCTCTTGGAAGTAAGCGAGACGGGTGCGGAGCATTTCGACTGTAAACAGATCGCAAGGCTCGCACCTGCCCCGCCCCAACGCAAGAGCGGCATGCTCTTCCCCAAACACACAAAACAAAAACTGGTGTGTGTCCGTTTCAGCCATAGAGCGTAAACATGGGAACACACACTGCTTGTTTTGTTTATCAATCATTCTTTTTCTTTTTTTTTCTTTTTCAGAGGAATTAGAAAGGAGAAAAGGTTCACTGCGCACTGCCTAACAGAATCTAACTCCTAACAGAGGAAGTTTGACAGGCTTGTGATAGCACACAGCACAGAATGGCTCTGAAGACAAAAATCTGATGATGCAATGGTGACGCCAGGTGCGTCCAATGATTACATCAGCAGAGGCTATAAATTCCGGTCAATGTTCATTGACGTGTTGCATACATATTCACAGCTGGTCACAACTGAGACGTGTTCCCAAAGCGCTCTTCAGCACAGCATCATAGTGAAGCTTTTTGTAAAGGGAACTCTTATTTTATTGTATTGTATTAACGTGTCTCATTGTATGTCCTATTTCATATATTAATTGTCCCATTAATTCAACTCAGTGATTTCATTCCTCAATCTAAACATTTATAGAGTTTGGTAGCCTTTCTTATTCTCTCATGTTTGGTTACTTCCATTAGCCAATTTGAATAAGTAGATATTTTAGCGTTCTTTCAATACACATCTTGTAAGTGTAATTAATCTCTTTAGTTTAAACATGCCCAGTGCACAACCACTGATAAGATAATTGTTTTTTTGCAGTTAAATGCACTTTACAACATCAGAGCATGGAACACAGAACTCAAGATTGTACAGAGGAAGGTTATGGTAATTACTCCATTAATTTAGCTCCTATTCCAATTTGAATTGAAATCATGGGATTTTGCATGGCTGTTTAAACTAGCATATTCACAAGCATAAGAATCAGGGGTGGTAAAGTGGGGTAAGCAACATATGCAACACATATTTAGAATCATATTTTTTAAATCTCATATAATAACTTACACAACTAAAAGCATAATTTTAACCGATACTGAAAGGATGTATTTTATTTCACTTTTATTTGACTTATTTTTTATTTATCTTAAAATATTATTAGCATTTTAAATGGGTTTAAATTTGCATTTTTTATTTCTTTTTTTATCAACTGTCACATGGCAAAATAGTCAAAGGATGAATGCTTTCTGGAGTGCAGAACACAAAAAGGAAGATGTAAAATTAAAACAGTACATTAACATGAAGAAAACAATGCCCAAGTTGATAAAGAGAGATTGGCAGGCTTAACTTATCACTATATTACTGAAAATCTTGAAGAAAGGCTTGAAGTTAACCTACATTTAATGTTGCTGAGTGGTGCATATGGTGGTTAATATAAATACTAGTTCATTTCCGAGTATATTTTCTGTCATGGTTTTGCAAAAAGTTGCCATATGTTTTGGAATGGGTGTCCAATCGCTTTACATTTAGAGAGAAAAGCTTGTTAAAAAAGTTGATAATTGACCTTCTGCCATGTCAAACCTATACTTGGGCTCCTCTTACTAACCATAACTAATGTTACTGCACTTTTATACTTTTGCTTATTGTTGTCTCACTGTCAAACACGATGTGAGAAACCATTGGATGTGGAGTAAATTACCTTTTTTAAACAACACGGGTCAATTATTAACTAAATCCAAAAAATTGGGCAAAGAAATGTGTGATAGAGAGGCTTGCTTCAGAATCAATCATAAAGCCTCTTCTTACTTTCTTTTTTTTCTGATTGGATGGAAAATAACAATGTAGATGAGATTAAATTAATATTCATTTTTATAATTAAATAGATTCATTGCTATGAACATAACTGTTCATATCCAAATTCTAAATTAAATTCTAAATATAAAAGTTTGAATTAATTAATTGGCATCACATTAAGTTGTAAATTTGTATATATTATTATTATTATTTATTTATTTATTGTATTCCAAACTGTATTATATGAAACATTTTGAAGCAGTTTGAAAAGTGTTGAGTTACTAATGGTTCTGTTCTAGGTGTCACATTTTTTGTCACATTAACATTACTTTTTCATATAAAGTTAAAAGGGCTCCAAAGGCCACTTAATTTGCCTATGGGTTTTAGGATTTATATCTGTGTTTTAGGGCATGTGTGTGTATTTGGTGGGGTGGGGGAAACAACATTGATGTTGCATACTCTTCAAAAATTGTTTAGTTGTGCCCCTGCTAAGAATGATATTAATATTGGCCTAAAAATAAATAAATAAAAAAACATTCACTGGCTTTCGTAACCAGTGCCCCCAACTATAATCAACAGGTAAAAACACTCTCATCAAGATGGTCATGGTTCCCAAAAGTGGCACATGCATCTTTTAAAATCTTCCAAAAAAGCTGAATAAACCAGTAATGGGTTTAGACAGATAAAAAGATATATTCTTTTAAATATATGACATTAGAGAGTGAATAAGTATGGGATGAAATTAGTTTCAAAATGATTAACAAATGTATGCATACTTATCCGTCAGTTTGATAAATGTTGCAAATGTATTTTTCAATCCACAGACAAATTCCTTTCAACTTGTGTCTCTGAAATTCAAAATTAAATAAATGTGCTGGGATTTGTACAAATAGAGACATATTTGTGAACACAAATGTTCCCTTTTGTATAAATGTATCACAATTAGTGTATACAACCAAAGGAAGATGTTCCAAATTAAACACAAAATGGTCTTGAGAAGTATTGTCTATTTGTGTTGATTCTGTTGGTTGACTCACAGACAACTACCAATGTCATAAATGTCTGCACATCTACCCATTAATTAACATAATAATAATAATAATAATAATAATAGTAATAAAACAAAATAAATGTGTATTTCAACCCTCAAAAAATACATTTCAACTTGTACCTGTGAAATTTATAATTTAATAAATATGTTGGAAATTCAACAAATAGAGACAGATTTGTGAATACAAGTGTTCCTTTTTGCACCAATACATCACAATTTGTGTGTGCAACCAAAGGGAAATGTTCCAAATCAAGCTGTTGTTCTTGTGATGCATTGAATTTGCATTTTTGGAACAAGAGATTCATACACATTCATTGACATCTATTTGTGTCGATTCCCTTTAATTCATTTAAATTTTAAACTTCCTTTCCGCTGGGTTTGCCTTGCACGATCCACACATAACTTTGTGTGAGCAAAGTAGCTACCACTCATTTTACAAATGTACCATCAGTTAGGGCGTGGTTTATTCACAAGTTCAATTAGCAAACCTCCACTCTTCAAACAATCAGAGTCTGACATCAGCAGAAAGGATCAAATATTTGTCTCAATTTCTCTCATATATAATCAAGAATAATATTTTAAAAAAAAAGTGAAAAAAAATGTGTTTTAGAGTGCAAGTTCTGGTGACAATGTATTTGTGTTACATGTCAGTAGATTCTAGTTAATATAAGTTGTCGTTTCTGGCACCAGTCAGCATTAAAATATGCTGTTTTAATATTAACAAAGTTTATAGACTGACAGTGGGTTGCACCAACAAGGAATCTGGTCATTCTGTTGCACTAAACTTTAAAGCTTGTTTAAAAATAATCATGGTTATATTTGCAAATACGATGGCTCATCTTGTTGGCAGCGCGATTTCCTGCTTCCCCATTGTATGCGTGTGGAGACATGGGACAGACGGATCTCTAAAACAGAAGGAGAGTGTTAATTTGGAATTATATAAGAGCGCTTACAAGCGACAGGTATTTGTTATTGTTTTCCTTATAAAAATTCATCAGGACAGACAAAATTAAGATTTTAATTTTGGTTTAAAAGTTTAATCTCTGATTTGTTTAACAATTTTTAAAATTAAGTGGTGCAACACAACTCAAATTAAAATGACATTTGGATCAACAAACCCTGGTTTAGGTCTAAACTCTGCTTAATTCCTTATTGGTGCAACCCACCCTGAAACGTTTGTCTACATAATTGTCAAATCATGTGTACAGTTCTTATTGTTGTAGTATCCAAATACCTGGCATTGTTGAATTCTTTCTTAGGTTTCGCTTTGAGAAGCTGTTACTTCTTGGTCTCATGTAACACAATTAGATTGTACAACTCATACTGTGTTGGTTTTACATTTTTATTGAAAAAAACAAGGTATAAATACAGAAGAACAGCCACACAGCTACAAGGGCCTTTATAAAACATGAATCATGCTTACATATGAAAAAAACATATGTATTATTTACATTTAGCAATGTGGAAACCAATTCTTACACCAGCAGATCTTGTATAAACCTTAATGTAAAGTATGTATGGTATGTGCTCTTCAGTTTATCATCTGTAAACATGATTCATGTTTTATAAAGGCATTGTAGCTGTGCTGCTGTTCTTCTTAATATATGTCCAGATTGCTCTTGTCCTGGCTAGAGGTATCTATCAGTCCCAGACAATTGACACGCAGTAGGAAAGAGGAAGGGTAACCTCAAGCAAAATGCCACAGAACTTTAGCTGTGATGTTCTATTCCATTGTTTGTGTGTGTGTGTGTGTGTGTATATAAAATCTGTAGAAAAAAGGGAGAAAAACACTGGCACACTGCTGAAGTATTTGTCTCCCTTTTTTCTATGGATATTAATTTGTAGATATACACATGCATTTATTAGATGTGTGAAAACTAAGTGTATTTTTTGTTTCGTAGGAATTTAAATTACAATTGGAAACCTATGTATAGATAGGAATTTAAATTACAATTGGAAACCTAGATTATCATCCCCTTTTTCCCTTAAAGACGTACCACATTCCTTAGTTGTACAATTCAATTTTGTAAAAGACACTTGAGTTTCACATGTTGTATATATGGATAGTGCAAGGCAAAACCAGTGGAAAGGAATTCTCAAATTTCAAATGAATCAAAGAGAATCTAAATAGATAGATAAATGTGTGTATATCTCTTGTTCCACAAATGCAAATTCAATGCTTCACAAGAATAATTTGTGGTTGATTTGGAACATCTCCCTTTGGTTGCACACACAACTTGTGATGTAATTGTACAAAAAGGAACACTTGTATTCACAAATCTGTCTGTATTTGTACAAATTAATTTCAATTCAACACATTTATTTAATGATACATTTCACAGATACAAGTTGAAATGCATTTTTTGAGGGTTGAAATACACATTTGTTAAGTTTTTTTAAATTAATGGGTAGATATTTACACATTTATTAATCAATTTAGGACTTATCCATTTGTAGTTGTTTGTGTGTGAGTTGGCCATGGTGAAAATAGCGAAGAAAAAGTCTCAAAATTCAAATGAATCAAACATAATCAACACAAATCCACATCAATGAATGCATGTCACTTGATCCTCAAATATACATTAAACACTTCACAAGACCATTTTTTGTTTGATTTGGAACATCTTCCTTTGGTTGCATACACAAATTGTGATACATTTATACAAAAGGGAACATTTGTGTTCACAAATATGTCTCTATTTGTACAAATCCCAGCACATTTATTTAATTTTGAATTTCACAGAGACAAGTTGAAAGGCATGTATCTGTGGATTGAAAGATACATTTGCAACATTTGTTAAACTGACGGATATGTTTGTATTTCATCCCATAAAGAAAGGGCCATTTTGCATGCTCAAATGGGTTGTAAAAATCTATATATCATTAGATTGCTCTGCAATTTTAATTATTGGCACTTTTTAAATTTTTTACAAGTTATTTCTACTGAACTATTACCAGCGTAATAATGCAAACTCCTAAATGCAATAGACAATGTTCTGATTGTTAGTAAAATCAAGAGTCAAGTAAGAAAGTTTCAAGTATTCCAAACACAAAGCATTCTAATCAATCATTATGACAAAAGAAATAATAAGCCTTAAATAAGTGCAAAAATTAAAAAAAACCAACACCAAGAATGTGCAAATGCATGGGGCAGTGCTTTTGAAACCATTGACTCCTGGTTTGAGTTTACTTTGCACTTTGCAGAAAAATAGTACTATGTACAGGAAAATTTGGAGCTATGGAAAGTGGACTAAATGGGACATTCCTTAAATGAGCCATTTTGAAGGATCTAAGGAGTCAAGGGTGCATATCCCTGCTCTGGTGAATATTTGCAGCATGCACAATGAAAAATGTACCTCTATATCCTGAGCCGTACATTTGTTTTGATCTGATCTGATTTTAGGCTGCCTTGCACATGTCATACCTCACATTCCCTGGAGCTGGATATGGTGCAGGTGCAGGTACCTGTCCCATTGCCCAGCACCTCCAAGGCCTCTGGTGTCGATGCAGGGTTGTAGCTCATATAATATTCCTGGAGCTGGGAGCTCATGTTCTGCTCTGGTTCCTGACTCTTTTTCCTGCGCTTTCGACCCACAACTGAACTCTGCTGCAACAGTCGGGTAGCACCAGGGTATCGCTTCCAGGAGACAAAAATCACTGATAAGACAAGAGACACTGAGAGGAACAGTGCCACACTGCCCATCACCACTTTGTGAAAAGACACATTGTCCTGTTCAGGAGCTGGTGTCACTAAAAAGCTATTTGAAGATGAGGGTATCCATTGACGTGAGTCTCTGGAGTCTGTATTTTTATGGCTGGGAAAGGTGGGACGTTGAGGTGGTTGAGGCTGGGGAGGAGGAATAGGTGCCTCAGACGCAGGTGAAGGCAAGGGTGGAGGAGGTGTTGTTGGAGCCATTGTTGGTTCAGGGGTAAAATCAAAACTTGGATCAAAGGTCTGCAGATACAAAGGTGATTGAGCAGTGATCTCATAATCATCACAGTCAATGTAGTTCTTGGTGGTTTCCATAACTTTTTCCCCTTGAAGGTGTTTGGGACTGCTGCAGATTATACTAGTGTCCTTGGTGCCTCTGAAATTCTTTAGCCAGAAAAAAAGAGGACAAATGCCTGGGCCACAGTCCCACATATTACCTGCAAGGCTAATGGTTGTTAGGGAGATCCAGGCAGCCACAACTTCCTGAGAAACATTTGCCAGTTTGTTGGACTCTAAGTTGAGAACCTGAAGATTGGGAAGGCATTGAAATACTACAGGATCTAGTGTCTGTATCTCATTGCCAGAAATATCAAGCTTCTGCAAGGTATACCAGCTCCACGGAAAGCCTTGGTTAACAGCTCGAATACGGTTCCACTGTAGATACAGGGTACGAAGGTTAGCAAGGCGAGGAAACAGAAAGAAATTGATTCGTGAAAACTGATTGTGCTCCAGATGGAGTTCCATGAGTCGAGATAACCCCAGAAATGCGGTGCGAGTGAGAATGCGAAGCCGATTATAGCCCAAGTCAAGGAACTCCAAGCTCCTGCATTCCAAAAAGACCCGGACAGGGATTGTAGTGAGCCCATTGGAGCGCAAGTGCAGATTCTGCATTTTCCGAAGACCATAGAACTGGCCTGGCTGCAGCTCCTGCAATTTGTTATAGGAGAGGTCGAGACTGCGGAGGTTAGGTACTCCGTGAAAAGTGACATTATGGAGCAGTGAAATCCTATTGGAGCTCAAGATCAGCTCCTTCAACCGTCGTACCCCCTGAAAAGCACGACTATCTACAAATGTAATTTGATTGTGGTCAAGATACAGCCAGAGTAGCTGGTTAAGATGGGCAAACTGGTAGGGGAACATTGTGTGCAAATCATTGTAGCGCAGGGACAGGCCTTGACAACTAACTGAAATATTTTCTGGGACATTCTGGAAACCAGCTGACTCACAATGGACAATCTTGCCCTCGCAGTGGCAGCTACTGGGGCACATCCTTTCCCCAGAACTGAACAGCAGGAGGGAGGAGGCTTGCAGGAGGATGAGACCCGTTAATCTCCTGTCACACATAACAGGACCTGAAGAGATAAACAGAATAACATCAGATTATTAAATATATAAACAAGTCAAATCTTCTTTTGGAAAATGTTCAAGGCTGTCTAGGCTCATATGAGAAGATACTTCTACCATCCACACATATATTCCATAATAAACATTTGATTTTATTCCAAGTTATCTGTAATCATAGTTTAAACAGTATAAGTCATTGAGGGGCTACTAGGACTGTCAAAATAAAATCGAAATTTGAATAATCGTCAAATTTAAGAAGAAAAATGCATGCTGTTGCATTCTGTTGTGTTCCGTATGACTGAACAGCCCCTGGCCTGGGCTCATAGTCTGAGCCACTTCACCACCCAGTTCAGCCGAATACCACTGCTTTCTGAGAATATTGCTACCCTACATACAACTATAATGAATTTCGCTGTTATTATGAAGCTTGTGTCTGGAGTAGGGTTGCAGCGGTATACCGGTTTCATGGTATACCCCGGTATGAAAATTGACGGTTATCATACCATGTACATTTGCTTATCTATGGTATTGAGAAAAAAAATGCAACCAGACGGAGAATCTCACCTATGTGTGTGCATCTCCTTTCCTTCTTGACTGCCTGTCAGACTCCTCAACTTGTGCCACACACACACATGCAGTGGAGAAAATGTCAGAGAGAAGGCGATGGGGTCTGACATAAGTGAGTGTGTGTGTGTGTGTGTGTGTGTGTGTGTGTGTGTGTGTGTGTGTGCATTAAAGCAGTGTTTCTCAACTTGTGGGTCGTGCCCAAAAGTGGGTCGCAATTCTAATCGGACAGCGGGGAAAGTACAATGATGTGGTTCTCACGTTAACGATATTTCGGCAGTCGTCAAAGTGATAGCCTATTTAGGACTGCCGAGGAGAATTCATGATAATCTCACAATCAGCTAAAGACTTCTCATCTGCACTTTCGCATGAGTGTAACGGAACCAGCTCGCGATCATGATCTACTCTTTTTTCTGGCGCGTGCATGCAACAACCAGGCTTGTGGAGCTCAGACCTCAAAACTGATGTGACCAATTTATATTCTAATGAGACTTTTCTAGTTTAAAGCATTACAGAGGAAGTCAAGTGAAATCTCTCAAACAGTAGGCAGCCCTGACATGCCAAATAGGCTAGCACTGAGGAGGAAAAGACCAACACTGTGACTTGCGCTAAAAAATAAAATCTTTACACATCATCACCTTTACAAATTTTTGGGATAATAACGGGCTCATATAAGTAAATATGCTCTTCAATTTTTAAAAGAGGGAGAGAAAACGTCCTGTAGATTTGACGTCAACAACAAAAATAATCGTTGTACTGGAAATCCATGAACAAAACAATAAAAGGAGCATAAATGGAAATGCGACCCAGGATAAATTAAATACAGGTTATGTTTTTACTATGGTGGGTCGCCACTTGATGTCCAATGTAAATCTGTCCGGAAGCAAAACCAGAACTGAGTTAAAGGTACAGGCACGGCCTGGGTATGATAGGACAATGTAATGCCATCCACGACCCAGTGGGAAAGCCTCTGTTTGGAGATAGCGTTCCCTTTCTGCTGACCTCCAAAGCAGACAAAGAGCTGCTCAGAGTGTCTAAATCTCTGCGTGCGGTCCAAGTAGATACGCAAAGCACGTACTGGACACAGCAACAAAGGGACTGGGCATGCCTCCTCCCAGAGCAGCATTTGCAGATTCACTACCTGGTCTCTGAAGGGGTGGTAGGAACCTTGGGCATGTAGCCCGGTCACGGTCTTAGGATCACATGAGTGTCTGTCGGACCGAACTCTAGGCAAGTGTCGCTGACAGAGAATGCTTGCAGGTCCCCGACCCTCTTGGTGGAGGCAAGCGTGATTAGGAGGGCCGTCTTCAGGGAGAGGGCCTTGAGTTTATCTGATTCAAGCGGCTCAAAGGGGGTCTCTGAAGGCCCGAGAGGACCACTGAGAGATCCCAGGAGGGGAACAGGCTTGGCCGGGAGGGATTTAACCTCAAGGCGCCTCTTAGGAACCTGATAATTAAGTCGTGCTTACCCAAAGACTTTGCTGTCTACTGTGTCGTGGCGGGCCGCGATAGCAGCTACATACACCTTCAAGGTGGAGGGGGACAGCCTGCCCTCTAACCTCTCCTGCAGGAATGAGAGCACTGACCTAACCTCTGTGGGTCTTCAGCCTGGGAAGAACACCAATTTGCGAACAAGCACCATTGCGTAAAGTTGCCTGGTAGAAGGGGCTCTGGCTTGGTTGATTGTGTCTATGACGGCAGGTGGTAGATCAGCTAGATCTTCCGCATCCTGTCCAGGGGCCAAACGTGGAGGTTCTAGAGGTCTGGGTGCAGATGCAAGAGCGTGCCCCGTCCCTGAGAAAGAAGGTCCTTCCTCAGGTGAATTCGCCAGGGAGGGACTGTCGCGAGGAGTACGAGATCCGAGAACCAAGTCCGAGTGGGCCAGTAGGGGGCCACTAGAGTGACATGTTCCTCATCCTCCCTGACCTTGCACAGCACCTGTGCAAGAAGGCTCACTGGGGAGAATGCATACTTGCACAGCTGTGTGCCAGTGCATCTGCCCTGAGGGGAGCCTCCGTTCGGGCGTACCAGAGCCGGCAGTGGGAGGTCTCTTGAGAGGCGAACAGGTCTACCTGAGCCTTGTCAAACCGTTCCCAAATCAGCTGGACTGACTGGGTGTAAGGGAACTTAGAGGGTTCATGGAAATTTGCCCATTAATTTCACCTGCCATTGTACGCTTCATGGGCGCAAGGGACAAGACCGCCCTCAAGACAGTTAGCTCAATGACCGAATGGACTTTTTCGTTTTTCGTGGGTAAATCTGGGCAAGGCTCGAGGGGTCCGATTTAATGGGCAAATGGATGCATATAGGGGGCAACTGTTAGCTGCAGGGTGCCTGACCACTGCCCACTGAGAGCCCCAGAGTCCCACGATAACACTATCTGCCCCCTAACCAACTGTCATGCCCAATGACCACCCTGAGGGGGCAGGGCTGTCCACAGACCCACTATCATCCCCCTGACCAACTATTTTGCCCAAATTGACCAGTGAAACCCCCTAACCAACCTTGGGGGGATGGGGCTGTCCACAGACCCACTATCTACCTCCTGACCCACTATTGTTCAATATTGACCAATGAGACCCTCTGACCACCCTGGAGGGGGGCTGTCCACAGACCCACTATCTGCCCCCTGACCCACTATTTTTCCAAAATTGACCAATGAGACCCCCTGACAACCCTGGGGAGGCGGGGCTGTCCACAGACCCACTATCTGCCCCCTGACCCACTATTAGCTCAGGGAGCAAAGTTAGAGCACATCCCACTTACCATTTCTACTATTCATTGTCACAGCGGGTCCATGGACACAACTGCAAAGTTCCAAATAACTCCAAATTGAAATCTGTAGCTTCTCAGGGGCCCCCTAGTCAGTGCGCAAATTTTCAAGTCCTAACGACTTCGGTAAGTGCTTAACTGGCTGACTCATGAGTGAAAAGTTACATTTATTTTCCTATAGTATTGTTTTAGATTTTTTTATAGTACTTCCTTAACTCTGAGGGACACACCTTTTTAATATGTTGTTTCTGAGGGCCCAACAATGAAGCATTCAAAGCCCCCAGGTCTTAGCACCAAATTTAACCCCGTCAACGAAACTGCTGTTTCTTTAATGTGCAAGTGGGATTTCTTGTAAAAAGGGGTCAAAAGGTCGCAGGACCTCGAAATTTGGGATTCTGGAGCCCCAGGGGCCCCCAAATCAGGGCCTAAAATTCAGAAGCTCTAGACATTTTCTTAATGCACTCTTTCAGATCTAGACCTTAAATTAACACCCAAATGACTTTGCACATGCAAGAGGCTCTATCTGGCTTTGAGAGCAAGAGGCCTGTGAGGTTGATTCTTGCATTAAAGCAGAAAAAACTTTTTTCATTCTAGAGACTTGTGCTTTTATTATGACACACTAGGGGCTACCAGCATGTGAAGTTTGGGGCCCAGAGTAACTTTCTAGAAAAAGTCCATCTGCAATTTATTTCATTCATTTTCTATGACAGGCAGAGAGATATGTTGAAAATAATGAAAAAAAACTTTTTTGCATCCTAGGCCTTAGTCCTCAAGGGGCCCTTGACGTGTCACCGTGAGAAATTTGGGGTCTGTAGGAGCAAAGAAAGAGCAATCTCACTTACAATTTCTATCATTAATTTTCACAGCGGGTTCATGGACATGACTTGGAAAGGTCCAAATGGCTCCAAATTGAAATCTGTAGATTCTCAGGGGCCCCTTAGACACTGTGAAAAGGTTCATGACTGAATGACTTTGTTAAGTGCTTAATTGGCTGACCTGTGAGTGTAATGTGACAATAATTTTTCAGGAATATTTTTCTTTATATTTTTTACAGTACTTGCTTAACACTGAGGGACATTAATTTATTATATGTTGTATCTGAAGGCCCCAGGAAGGAGTACTCGACAGCTGAAGATGCTGGCATATGATTCAAAGCTTTTTTCACTGAATCATACAGGAAGTGCCCACTTCCAATTTGTTTGAATGGCGCCAAATTCATGGTTCATGGGAGGTCATTTTTTAAGCTAATTATGCATATTTATGACTTGAAAGTTGCATTAACCTGTTGTATTGTGTATTCTGAGTGCTGCCAAGTGGATGTATAAGTTACTGTAAGTGTTTAAAATTAATTGTCTATGAACTTAGTGCTGAGTTGTGTACTATTTAATAAATGAACATAATAAAGCGTCCTGCCCCCCCTCCCCCCCCCCCAACTCCAACCTCGATTGCATGTATATACTTGAATTTGGAGCCCCTCACCCCTACTCCATGTTCAAGTCTATTGCAATGGTTCTCCAACTATAAGTCTATTACAATGGTAATGATTAATAATTGACCACTGAGTCTCACACTTAAGCTAATTATGCATGTTTAGGAGTTGTTAGTTGCATCAACTTGTTGTATTGTGTATTCTGAGTGCTGCCAAAGGGATTTTGTAAATAAAATTGAATGTAAATGCTACTCTGTGTTTCAAATGAATAGCACACGAACCTGCTGTTGAGTCTCCATAGAACAAATTGCTTATGGACACATTCATTTTTATGCTAATTATGCATGTTTATAAGTTGTAAGTTGCATAAACATGTTGTATTGTGTATTCTGTACAGGAGAACAGGTTTCAGCTTCCTAAGTCTATCCAGAGCTCAGATCTGGACATACCACCTACAATTTGCCCCATTCACAGAAATAGTGGTTTCGTAGACAGTGAAATGTGATGGTTTTGAAGGGCTTATGTTGTTTAGGGGGCTTCACTGAGTAACCTAAATGTGATTTTAAGTCATAAATTTGATCCCGGAGTTATAAAAATGATGACCACCAAGTGATGATTTTGGCCCATTACATTGACTGGATGTGGGACTACCCACGTGCAATTTATTTGCATTGGCTGAAATTATCACTTGGTGGACATCATTTTTATAGCTCCAGGATCAAACTTATGACATAAAATCACATTTAGGTAACTGTAGGACTCCCCCTGAACAAAGTGCACCATTCAAAACATAAACATTCCACTGTCCATGTGTTGGTGGACACAGGGGAAATACACCAATACATTAAATTGCTAATGGTCAGTTAGTATGTTGGTGGACATACAGCTATACAATCAATTGCTTATGGGCACATAGTCTGTTAGTGGACATACAGCTATACAATCAATTGCTAATGGGCAGATAGTCTGTTGGTGGACATACAGCTATAGAATCAATTGCTAATGGGCAGATAGTCTATTGGTGGACATACAGCTATACAATCAATTGGAGATGGGTGATTAGTCTGTTGTTGGACATACAGCTCTACAATCAATTGGAGATGGGCAGTTAGTCTGTTGGTGGACATACAGCTATACAATCAATTGCTAATGGGCAGTTAGTCCGTTGATGGACACATACACCTATACATTAAATTACTAATGGGCAGTTAGTTTGTTGATGGACACATACACCTATACATTAAATTGCTAGTGGGAAGTGAGTCTGTTGGTGGACATACAGCTATACAATCAATTGGAGATGGGCAGTTAGTCTGTTGGTGGACATACAGCTATACAATCAATTGCTAATGGGCAGATAGGCTGTTGGCAGACATACAGCTATACAATCAATTGCTAATGGGCATTTAGTCTTTTGGTGGACATGCAGCTATACAATCAATTGGAGATGGGCAGTTAGTCTGTTGGTGGACATACAGCTATACAATCAAATGCTAATGGGCAGGTAGTCTGTTGGTGGACATACAGCTATACAATCAATTGCTAATGGGCAGATAGGCTGTTGGCAGACATACAGCTATACAATCAATTTCTAATGGGCAGTTAGTCTGTTGGTGGACATACAGCTATACAATCAATTGCGGCGGCAATCAATTACTGTGACGCCATGCTCGTCTCGGGACTCAAGTCTGGAGCCAGTGCTGAAAAGGTCTCATATGCATCAACCTCAGCGGCCGCCAGGGAGGACGCCATATGCCACAGGAGCCTCTGGAAAGGTTTTAACGGGACCGCTGTGCCCAGCCTGAAGGCGGCAAGGCATTTCAGCACTGACTGCGCGTGCACGTTGGTGAGGCGCGCTGACATTGAGACTGAGTCTAACTCCATGCCAAGAAAAGAGATGCTCTGAAACGGGGCGAGCTTGCTCTTTTCCCAGTTGACTTGAAGCCCTAAACGGCTGAGGTGCCTGAGCACCTGGTCCCTGTGGGCGCATAGTAACTCTCGGGAGTGGGCCAGGATGAGCCAGATTCCTGAAGCGGTGCAAGTGCTGCCTCTGCGACCTTCGTAAAGACGTGAGGGGACAAGGACATGCCGAAGGGGAGGGCTTTGTACTGATACGCCTGGCAGACGAACATGAACTGCAGGAAGGGTCGATGTCGAGGCAATATTGAGACGTGGAAGTACACGTCCTTCAGATCTACCACTGCGAACCACTCTAGATGCCGGACGCACGTTAAAATGTGTTTTTGCGAGGGCATTTAGAATGGGAGTTTGTGCAAGGCCCTGTTGAAAACTCACAAGTGCAAGATCGGTCGTAAGCTGCCGCCTTTCTTGGGTACAATGAAGTAAGGGCTGTAGAAACCCTCCTTCATCTCGGTTGGAGGGACAGGCTCTATCACGACTTTGAGTAAGAGAGTCGCGATTCCTGCGCACAGGGATTTGGCATGTTCGCCGTGTACTGCGGTAAAGCGGACGCCCCCCGAAGGGGTGGGGGGCAGGCAAATTGAATTGCATAACCAATTTGAATGGTCCTGGCCAGCCAGCGTGATGGATTGGGAAGTAAGAGCCACACGTCCAAACTCCAAGCTAGACTCGAAGCATTTGCCTTGCTCCGAACACCCAGCAGGGGAGTGGAGGCGTCCTCTGGACTCGTCAGAACTGGCCGGCCGGGTAACAGTCGTGGGGCTGGAGGCGAGAAAAGACTGAACTGGGAGATAAGGCGCCCACTTCGCGCATCTCGACCAGGTTCAGCCACAGATGTCGTTCCTGAACCAAGAGAGTGCTCATCGCCTGCCCGAGTGACCGCGCTGTGACTTTCGTGGCCCTGAGGGCGAGGTCAGTCGCTGAGCGCAGTTACTGCAGCATGTCGGGATCAGGACTACCCAAGAGCAGATCTTTAAGTGCCTTGGCCTGGTGAACTTGCAGGAGGGCCATGGCATGCAGGGCGGAAGTGGCCTGTCCGGTGGCACTGTAGGCTTTGGAGGTCAGTGAAGTCATCATCCCTCAGCAGCGGCAGCGTTCTCGGGGGACAGGTGGATCGTAACCGCTCTGTCCACCTGGGGGACCGCCATGTACCCATGGGCCGCTCCGCCATCGAGGGTAGTGAGAGCGTATGACAGGTGGAGAAGGGTGCATTCTATGAACTCTTCAGCTCATCATGCACTTCCAGGAAGAAAGGAACCGGGGGGGGGGGGGGAGTTGTGAGCAGTGTGCAGACCCAAGGAACCAATCATCCAGCTGCGAAGGCTGTGGGGAAGACGGAGGGTTCCAGTCCAGCCTCACGCTGAAGGTGGCCCGGGCAAGCATGTCGGATATCTGGGCATCAGCCTCAGACTGGGCGTGCTGGCCCGAAGATGGCAGCCCAGTCGAGTCATCCGCGTCAGACGCCAGACCGCTCTCTGTTGCGATACGGGGAAGAAGGAGCGATACCGGGGGGGACGGCTGGAGTGGCGTTCCTTCTGCTGAAGGAAAGCCGTGACAGCAACATTGCCATGGTCATGTTCTCGCAATGAGAATATGAGCCATCCACAAATGCCGCCTCGGTGTGATCACAGCCCAAACACACGAGACAGCGCCTGTGGCCGTCAGAAGCAGAGAGCACTCTACCGCATCCAGGAACTACACAGGGGTGGAAGGGCATCTTTATAAAGATGGGTCCTGAAAAGGACATTCAACGCCAGCTGTGTATTGCTCTTTTAGAGAAAATAACTCTCTTAGAGAAAATAAAATCTTCTAATTGCGCTGTCGAGAGAGAACCCTAGTGTCACTTCTTCGACACAACATCTCGTTCCCTCCATCAGGGAACGGAGGTTACAACAGTAACCTAGACTTTTTTCTGTCCAATTGATAGCCAACCTATTTTTTTATTATTTTTTTTTTTCTCACAGCTTTGGTAGGGATAACCCAATATTAAGATTCTTACACATATAAACTGATCATTATTTATGTTATCAATGATAACCAATATCGATAGACAATATTATAAAGCTGTACTATATTGTAATAAATAAATTATGCTATATAAAAATAAAATAAATATAATACTCTCTTATACAAAAATGTATAGTCTTAAGCCACCTTTGTTTCCGACATTCGTTTATTACTGTCGCAGCCATGATGAACTTACAATTTGCTCACAATAGATTTTATTCATTGCAAGTGTGAAGGCACTCACAGATAATGATTAGAGCCCTCAAGACATACATACAGAAAGATTAAAATGAAGCTTTAGGTTGTAAGGAGTTGGTTTTATGAGTTTGTTTTCTGAGGTTTTTTTAGCTACTTCAAGAGTGTTGCATCTGTCTGAAAGGCATTTTACAATTTTTGACTTTTCAGTGCCAATTAAATGTCTTTTTGGCCCATTATACTAGGGATGCACCGATACCACTTTTTCTATTCCGATACCGGAAATCTCAGTATCTGCCGATACCGATCCTGATCCGATACCAGTGTTGTTGTTTTTCATAATCAGTTTAGAATATCTTTACATTATTGTTTGGAACTAATTGGGAGATCTCTTTAATATGTAAAGAAACACAAACCTCTAACTACACATTATTTCAATATAAATGCTTAGCTTATTAAGAAAAACTTTATTATTGTAATGAAGGCTCAGACTGATTAGGATCCATATGCGGCTTTTATTGAATGAAAACTGAATCAGAGAGAGAGAGAAAGTCAGCGACTTAGCTTGTAACAGAGTTCGCTGTTGAAGAGGCTTCTGGACTGGACTTGTTCAAGAGATTCGTGGTCGGGCAGGCGTTATAATCGAGACAGGCGGCTAAGGTTCAAGGTCGATCAGGCGTTTGGTCGGGGCAGGCAGCGGACAGAAGAATGGTCTGGTTCAGGCAAGGTTGACTTCGAGGGAATCAGAGAAACAGGTAAGAAATCGCTCAGAAATGCAGCCGTGGCAAACAAGACTTCAAGTGAGAGCACGGGGAAGCAAGGCTTTAATAGAGGGAAGTTGATGGGCAGCAGCTGTTGGGTAATTAGTGCGGGTCAGAATTCAGGTGAGATAGATCTTCTGTGAATGGTAATGGGAGCGTTCTCACTGATGTTCGTAACAGAGCCCCCCCCCCCGCGAGCGGCTCCTGAAGCGAGGATGCGGTCGGCGACGGGGTCTACCTCGAGGTCGTGGAGCTGGTCTGTCCGGATTGGCCTGGTGGAACTCTGTGATTAAGTTGGGATCGAGGATGTCGTCGACTTCAACCCAGGATCTTTCCTCCGGGCCGTAACCTTCCCAATCGACCAGGTACTGCAAGCGGCCCCGTATTCGCCTGGAGTCCAGCAAGCACCGTACCGAGAATGCCTCTTCACCGTCAATGAGCATGGGTGGGGGGGAGGAGTTCGCGTCCTCTTCGGACCGTGGGGCACCGGCCGGTCGCAGAAGGGATACATGAAAGGTAGGACAGATACGGTAGTGAGAGGGTAGTTGAAGACGAAAGGATACAGGATTGATCTGTTTGGTAATTTTGAAGGGTCCCACGTACCTGGGGCAGAGTTTCTTGCAGGGCAGGCGGAGGCGGAGGTCCCGTGTCGAGAGCCATACCCACTGCCCGGGAGAGTAGTGGGGACTGGGACGACGATGGCGATCCGCTTGCTCCGTTGTTCGTCTAGTGGCTCGTTGGAGATGTACGTGGGCCCTGTTCCACACGGCCTCGCTGCGTTGCAGCCAGCTGTCGACCGGTCGACAGGTACTTCCGAGGGTTCGCCTGACCAGGGGAACAGAGGAGGTTGGTAGCCTAGAATGCACTGAAAAGGGGTGAGGTTAGTGGAGGGTTTGAGAATGGAGTTTTGGGCGTATTCAGCCCAGGGGAGATAGCGACTCCAGTCAGTCTGATTCTCGTGACAGTAAGTGCGTAGGAATTTGATGATTTCCTGGTTTAGGCGTTCTGACTGTCCATTTGATTGGGGATGATATCCTGAAGTGAGACTGATGTTGATATTGAGTTGGCGGAAGAAGGGTGCCCAGAGCCTGGAGGTGAACTGTGGTCCCCGGTCTGAGACTATATCCTCGGGGAGGCCGTAGAAGCAGAAGACGTTCTGGAAGAGGAGTTCCGCGGTCTCGAGGGCGGTCGGGAGCTTGGGTAGAGGGATCAGGCGGCATCCCTTAGAGAACCGGTCTACGACGGTGAGGATGGTGGTGTTCCCCTGGGAGACTGGAAGATCGGTCAAGAAGTTGATTGCTATGTGGGACCAGGGTCGTTGAGGTATGGGCAGTGGCAGGAGGAGACCCGTTGGAGCCTGTCGAGGGGATTTGGCCATGTTGCAGATTCTGCAGTTGCGAATGTAGGTGACCGCGTCACCTCGAATTGTTTCCCACCAGAAACGGTTCCTTAATAGCCGAACCGTGGAGGTGATGCCCGGATAGCCGGAACTGGTCGAGCAGTGGACCCAGTGCAGTACTCGCTCCCGAAGGGCCGGGGGAACGAAAGTCCGGTTTGACGGACAGTTGAGTGGAGGCGGATTTGTAGAGTGGGCCTGAGTGATTTCGGACATAATGTCCCATTGGACGGGAGCGAGAAGGAGTGTGGGTGAAATGATGGGCTCGGGGGCTGAGCTCTGAGGTGTCGGGTCATGTTGCCGGGAGAGGGAGTCTGCCTTGATGTTCTTCGACCTGGGCCGGTAAGTGATGGTGAAATTAAAGCGGGTGAAGAACAGAGCCCACCTAGCTTGTCGGGGATTGAGTCTTTTGGCCGAACGGAGGTATTCCAGGTTTCGGTGGTCAGTGAGGACTAGAAACGGGTGTCTCGCTCCCTCCAGCCAATGTCTCCACTCCTCGAAGGCCGCCTTCATGGCCAGAAGTTCGCGGTTACCCACGTCGTTGTTGCACTCTGCAGGGGTGAGTTTCCACGAATAGAGTGCGCATGGGAATAATTTTGGGGGATTTCCCTGACGCTGGGAGAGTACGGCACCGATGCCGGTATTGGAAGCATCAACTTCAACCACGAAAGGGATGCTGGGGTCTGGATGATGAAGAATAGGGGCCGAGGTAAAGCATTTCTTCAGGTGGTCGAACGCCTGGAGCGCGTCGGAGGGCCAGTGAAGTCTGGGTTGGGTGGTTTTGACCAAGGCAGTGAGGGGGGCGGCGACCGAGCTGTAGTTCCGGATGAACCTCCGGTAGAAGTTGGCAAAACCCAGGAAGCGCTGGAGTTCCTTGGCCGTGTTGGGTCGTGGCCAGTCCAGGACGGCGCGCACCTTACCCTCGTCCATCGCGACCCCTTCTGGGCTGATGACGTAACCGAGGAAGGAGACGGATGTCAGATGGAACTCACACTTCTCTGCCTTGGCGTACAATTGGTGCTTGATGAGTCATTTCAGAACCTCCTGAACGTGAGTGACGTGCTCCTCCTGAGTGTTGGAGTAAATGAGGATGTCATCAATATAGATGATGAGGCACCGGTTGAGCATGTCCCTGAAGAGGTCGTTGACGAAGGACTGGAAGACAGAGGGGCTGTTGGACAGGCCGAAGGGCATGACGCAGTATTCGTAGTGGCCACAGGTGGTAGAAAAGGCTGTCTTCCACTCGTCCCCCTCCCGGATGCGGATTAAGTTATATGCATTACGCAGGTCGAGCTTGGTATAAATTTTGGCAGTTCTTAGTTGTTCTAGTGATGAGGGGACGAGAGGGAGAGGGTATCGGTACTTGACCGTCATGTCGTTTAAGCCGCGATAGTCGATACAAGGGCGCAGGGAACCGTCCTTTTTGCCCACGAAGAAGAAGCCAGAGGAGGCTGGTGATGTGGACGGGCGGATGAAACCCTTAGCTAGTTCTTCCCTTATGTAGCGTTCCATGGCGTCCGATTCGGGCTGGGATAGGGGAAAAATACTGCCCTTGGGAGGTGTGGCACCGGGCAAAAGTTCAATGGCGCAGTCGTTAGGGCGGTGAGGAGGCAGCTGTTGTGCTTTGGATCTGCTGAATGCTTCCCGGAGGTCCGAGTATTCGGATGGGATTCCACTGAGGTTGTCAGCCCCCTCCTGGACACTTGTGGTTGGCTAGGGTGGTCGGATCTTTCAGGCCCAAGCATCGAGAAAAGCAGTCTGGACTCCAATGTGTGATTTCATCGTCCCGCCAGGAAATTTGTGGGTTGTGGGTGCGTAACCAGGGAAGACCGAGGATGAGCAGGTTGTGAGGGGAGTGAATGACGTAGAATCGGGTGCGCTCAGTGTGCAGCGCCCCTACCTGCAGGGTGATATCAATGGTGGTGTGGTGGACTCGGCCGGTGCCCAGCGGACGTCCATCTAACACGGCCACTGTTAAGGGAGGATCACAGAGAGACAAGGGGATTGAATGTTGCTGAGCAAAAACTTAATCAATGAAGTTCCCTGCTGCTCCCGAATCCAACAGCGCTCGTGTGTCAACGCTGTGGGTTTGGTGCGTGAGCCTAGCAGGCACTTCAAGGAGCTTGGTGGATAATGTAGATGAGATAAACAGACTCACCCCTTGCTGTCGTGACTGGGCTGGACAAACAGGACAGTTAGCTCGAAGGTGATCCGCCTGACCACAGTAGAGGCAGAGGTGGTTAGAGAGGCGGCGCAGGCGCTCCTCTTGGGTCAAGTGCGCCCGGCCCATCTGCATGGGTTCGCAGGTTTCACTGGGTGGTGGTGCTGGAAGGGAGGGGCCGGACCAACGGGCTGGTCGTCTGGCACGGAGGAGATTATCAATGCGAATGGCCAGGGTTATGAACTGGTTGAGGGACGCGCCTTCATCGCGGCAGGCTAATTCAGATTGTAGCTCCTCCCTCAGCCCCTTGCGGAAGAAAAGCTTGAGTGTGCTCTCCACCCAGTCGGTTTGTGCAGCCAGGGTGCGGAAGGTCAACGCATAATCCGCCGCTGTGCGGTTCCCTTGGCGGAGTGCCGCTAATTGTTCACCAGCACTTCTACCGCCCTCGGGGTGGTCGAAAACCTCCTGGAAGGCACGCAGGAAGGCGTCGAAGGGGGTTTGGGTCAGGCCCTGATTGGTCCAGACAGCAGTGGCCCAATCGCGCGCCCTCCTGGTGAGTAAAGAGCAGACAAAGTGAATCTTGCTGTCATCAGTGGGGTAAAGGATTGATTGCTGGGACAGGAAGATTGAGCATTGCATAATAAACCCCTGGCACTGGGTAGGATCGCCGTCGTATTTCTCTGGCAGCGCTAATCGAGGGACGGCGGCGGCTGCGCCGAGAATGGGCGGAGCGGCGATGGCTTGGCTGGTTGAGGGCGCGAGCTGTGGTGCGGGCTGACGCAGCTCCTGAACGGTCCTCATAAGCTCTTCCATTAAAGCGATGAGACGGCCAAGCTGATGCTGGTGTGTGGCCAGTAGGTTCGCCTGCACGGAGAGTTCCTCGGTCATTCGAGAGGCTGCCGCTGGATCGGTGAGTGGCGAAGTCTTCTGTAATGAAGGCTCAGACTGATTAGGATCCATATGCGGCTTTTATTGAATGAAAACTGAATCAGAGAGAGAGAGAAAGTCAGCGACTTAGCTTGTAACAGAGTTCGCTGTTGAAGAGGCTTCTGGACTGGACTTGTTCAAGAGATTCGTGGTCGGGCAGGCGTTATAATCGAGACAGGTGGCTAAGGTTCAAGGTCGATCAGGCGTTTGGTCGGGGCAGGCAGCGGACAGAAGAATGGTCTGGTTCAGGCAAGGTTGGCTTCGAGGGAATCAGAGAAACAGGTAAGAAATCGCTCAGAAATGCAGCCGTGGCAAACAAGACTTCGCAGTGAGAGCACGGGGAAGCAAGGCTTTAATAGAGGGAAGTTGATGGGCAGCAGCTGTTGGGTAATTAGTGCGGGTCAGAATTCAGGTGAGATAGATCTTCGGTGAACGGTAATGGGAGCGTTCTCACTGATGTTTGTAACAATTATTAACTAGTATACTGGATAATGTAGCAGCAAAATGAACAGTACTTCCATTTTTGCAAATATTTTTGAACTTAGGGTTATCTGGACTTTAAAGGATTCAGATCTCTTGTTTGTTCAATTTAGTTGTAAGATATTAGCTCACTTTTCATTCACACAGTTATTTTCTGGAACCTATTCAACTTAAAATTTAATATAATTTGTAAACAAATGCTAATAATAATAATAATATATTATTATAATAGTAATGTATAGTAATATATATCAATTGTGCACCTTTAACTTTTAAACCCTCACACGTAAGTGTGTCTGTTTGTAGGCAAGTTCATAGTAGTTTAATTCGCTTTTATTCAAATTCTGGTTAAAAAAAAAAAACACCTCCTGTGCTATTCTAAATGCATATTATAAGTGAACCAAACTTTGAGCATCTACATTTGAGATGTTGTTTGTGAGTAACGCTCAAATATTGTGCACTGCGTGAAGGCTAAAAAAAGAAAAAGTAAATATATTTACTTATTAAACACAGTGTTTTGTGATTCACAAAGCTATCGCACATCTTCAAGTGGCTTTGAATAAAATGCATGAGTGATATGAACTACTTTAATTGTGTTTTTCTTGTTAATTTATGTCATTTTTTGAGCTTGACAGTAACGAACATGACCAACACACAGTATCGGATTTGGGTCGGGATCGTCGGACCGATAACTGATCCGCCTAAAAGCTTCAGTATCGGAGCTGATACTGATCCAGGTATCAGAATTGGTGCTCCCTACATTTTACCTGTGGCATTGAAGCTGCCTAATAATTATGCACACCTTGATGTAAGAAGTTAGTCACTTTCACCACACCCTCCCTCATTACACAAATATATATCACCTGAAAATTATTGAATCCAATAAGCATTCAAGTTTATATGATTTGGAGTTGGAAATTTTACATGGAAATAATGATAAGATCAGAATACTTATTGTGACAGTTAGGAAGAAAATAGAAATAGATAGAATTAGTCACATATCAGACAATTTTTATAACCTGAAAAACACTATAAACATCATCTACACCTACCACATTTGGTCCTAATCAATAAAAAAAATTATGATTTAATTTTTTTAATTTTCTGAATATATTAGTAATAGTTGCTTCTGCAGTGACAGTTTCACTCCTTCACATATAAGAATTGTAAGAAGATGCTACAACAATAAGACCAACCAATTACATTGTTGAACAGGCTGAGCTGTGGAGGCGATGGCTTATCAGGGCGGTCCATCTCGGCTATGCGATCCAGTTCATCAGACACCAGCCCAGGTTCAGTGGCATCCTCTTCAACTCGTATGAAGTGAGAATGCCTCGGTCCTTCAGGCAGAGGTCGCTACCCTTCTGGCGAAGGGAGCGATAAAGCCCGTCCCTTTAGCCAAGATGCACAATGGCTTCTACAACCCTTATTTTATCGTGTCCAAGAGATCCAGTTCTAGATCTGCATACCTTGAACAGGGCCTTACACAGGCTTCCGTTCAAAATGTTAACGCAGAAGCGCATTCTGGCATCAGTGCGATATCAGGATTGGTTCACCTGAAGGACACGTACTTCCATATGTCGATCCTTCCTCAACACAGATCGTTTCTTCGGTTTGCCTTCGAGGGCCTAGCATACCAGTACAAGGTTCTCCCTTTCGGTCTGTCCCTGTGCCGTGGCTTCTTTGCCAAATTTGCAGAGGCTGCCCTGGCCCCACTAAGGGAGAAGGGCATTCGCATGCTCAATTATCTTGACGAGGGGCTGATATTGGCCCACTCGTGAGATCTTTTGCGTGCGCACAGGGACCTTGTGCTTCAGCACCTTGACCGACTAGGGCTTTAGGTCAACCGGGAAAAGAGCAAGCTCTCCCCTGTACAGAGCATCTCTATTCTCGGCATGGAGCTAGACTCGGTCACCATGATGGCACGCCTCACGAACAAGCGTGCAGTCAGTGCAGGCCTGCCTGAAAACCTTCAAGCAGAAGACATTGGTGCTGCTGAAACAATTTCAGGAGCTCCTGTGGCATATTTCATACTCGGCGGTGGTACTTCCCTTGGGGTTGATGCATGTGAGACCGCTCCAGCACTGGCTACAGACTCGAGTCCCTAGGTGGGCATGGTGCCTTGGAACACAGCTGGCCTCAGGGTCTGTGCAAATACGCATTTCCCTCAGTGAGCCTCGTTGCACAGACAGTGTGCAAAGTCAGAGAGGATGGGGAGCAAGTCCTGATTGTTGTGCCGTACTGGCCCTAAACAGACTTGGTTCTCAGACCTGATGCTCCTGGCAGTAGACCCTGGCGTATTCCCTTGAGGCGGCACCTTCTCACTCAGGGGCAGGACATGATCCAGCACCTGTGGCCAGACCACTAGAACCTCTAAATCTGGCTCCTGGACGGAACATGGAAGACCTAGCAGGCCTTTCGTCAGCGGTGATAAATACGATCACTCAGGCCAGAGCCCCCTCCACGAGGCACTTTGCGAAGTGTCGCTGAAGACGGCACTCCTAGTAGCGCTCACCTCTATCAAGAGGGTTGGGGATCTGCAGGCACTCTCTGTCACCAGTGAATGCCTGGAATTCGGGCCGGGACACTTTCACGTGATCTTGAGACCCAGGCCCAGTTACATGCCCAAAATTCCCACCTCTCCCTTTCAGATTAGGTGGTGAACGGTATAGCTTGCATTACAGCATTTCCCCTCTCAAGGTGATATTGTTTTGGCATCATTCTGCATAAACTCTAGAGACTGCTGTGAGTGAAAATCCCAAGTGATCGCAGTTACACTCAAACCAGCCCATCTGGCACCAACAATCATGCCATGGTCAAAATCACTGAGATTACATTTTTCTCCCATACTGATGGTTAATACTCCCATTAACTGAAGCTCCTGACCCATATCTGTATGGTTTTATGCGCTGCACTGCTGCCAAATGATTGGCTGATTATATAATCACATGAATAAGTAGGTGTACAGGGGTACCTAATAAAGTGGACGTTCAGTGTACTATAAAAATTATTTCTCTAAAATATGTATGAATATATTCATTTTTGGGCTCTTATCGCTCCTCATTCTGCAGCTCTAATAGGCTCTTTGCTATCATAAATTATTTTTCTCCATTAATAGTACAATATAAAAAAATAAGTTCTCAACAATAAGTGCACACTTTATGAAAGACCAGTTTCTGACACTCTCTGCTCATTTAGACTATACCTACATTACAATTAACCCTCAAAAGTGTTATTTGGATTAAAAAGAACCATTTTTAAAGATGACTAATTACCCTGTCAGGTTCTGGTAAAAAACAGGTAAGTGTACTAATGTCATGTTTATTTACAAGTAGCAAGACAAGCAGGCAAAGCAGAACTAGGAACATGCAGGCAGTAGCATGAGCAGAACATCCAGCGAAGGCTCCAGAGGCAGAGGGCTGAGGGAAGTTAACTATTCCCTGAAGAGTGAAGGGAGACTTCATGGTAAGGGCGAGGAACATGGAATCCTGAAGACAAGTGAAAACGATGGTAACCGGGAGAGGAATGGGGTAATCAGAGGAGAACAGTCTGGGAGCAGATCAAGGCAGGAAGGCGGGCGGGCAGGCAGGCAGGCAGGCCTCCGAGAATCACTCAGAATGCTACATAGCTTAGAGATCACAAGTCAATCTGACAATTAGGGAGACGAGGAGCAGAATTGTGCATATGTATTGTGTATGTTGTGTTTTCATGTTTTATGAGGACTCTCCATACACATAATAGTTTTTATACTGTACAAACTTTATATTCTATTCCCTAAAACTAATCCTCGCAGAAAATTTCTGCATTTTTAATTTTCCAAAAAACATAATATAATATGATTTATAAGCTGTTTTCCCCATGGACCACAAGATTGTCCCCACAATGTCAGAAATTTCAGGTTTTACTATCCTTGTGGGGACATTAGGTCCCCATAATGTAGGGAATACCTGTACACACACACATCAACTTTAAGCTGTGACTAATGACCAGCAATATCTTACAACTATATATTTATACTGTTCCACAGAAATTGATGTCAATTTAGAGCTGAATCATTGTATCACACGTAATTACTCTAGAGCTATTACTCCTAAAATATGTTTCATTTTCTGTTACCTATGCCAGAAAAGATGATGCAAAATGGGCAATTTCATTACAATCTGCTCATACGCTTTGCCAGGAAAAGGAATACAGCAATATACACAACAAAGAAGAAATTGATTGGAGTCTAAATGCATAGCTCTATAACGTTTTAAGACTCGTACTGCGTGTACCATGCACTCATTGCCTACTAATGCTAAAAAAGCAAGACAGAGGCCATCCAAGCATATACTGAAAATTACAGAGTCATCAGTTTTGCCAAAACTGTAATTCCATTGGTGATGTTAAGAACATTTTAGAGAAAGAGATCCCTGTTATTACATCTCCCTACTGTCCCACCTAATACTCTCTTTTAAGGGTTAAATTGTGACAGGCAATTCAGAACTTCAGCAATGAATCTCATAATTGCATATCACTGTCATCCATTGCAGTTAGTATGAAGAAACTCAGAGTAAACATATGGCAATGAAAACCATCAAACCTGCCATTAGTTGTCCCCTGAGGCTATTTGAAGAACGAAAATGTCCCAGACACATCTCACTGTGTTCACAACTGACTTGTTGACTAATATAGGTGGTTATTATGAGGGTAAAATAGTGACTAAATGATTTGCATGCGCAGAGTAAGATCTGTAAAAACGTAAATTAAGTTACAATAGTGATAGAAAAGTGTGCATTTGCAGAGTGAGATTTGTGAAAGCGTAAATAAAATTGCTAGCGTAAAAATATACTGCATGCGCACATAATGTTTTGTAAAAGTGTAAAAAGTTGCAAGTGTAAGAAAAAATACTAGCAATACTTTAATGCTTTCTTATGTTTAATTCATGTGTTGTGAATCTGTAATTTCATATTAACACAAAGTAAATGTGTTCTGTATTCTTCTGACATCCTTTTTTCTCACGCTTACACCTTTTGCAATGTTTTTGCACCTAAACATGGCCAAAAACATTGCAAACCTGCAATCAGCATTATGGAAGCAAAGAAAGGGTGTCATGAACAACATTCATTAGGTATCTTTGCTGAAGGTGGACAACGTGTGTAAAGCCATGCGATAATGGCGACGTTGTGTGCAGTCCCTTCGTTGAAAGACATTTGATATGAAAACCCTCCGACGAGGGAAGAGTTGTTTGAGGTATATTTGCCGAAGGTGGACAACGATAATAATGGCAATGTTGCGTGCAGCCCCTTCGTTGAGAGAAAACATTTGATTGTGGAAATCCTCCGGCGAGGGAAGAATTGTTTGGGTATCTTTGCTGAAAGGTGGGTGACGTGTGTAAAGCCATACGATAATGGCGACGTTGCGTGCAATCCCTTTGCTTAAAGAAAACTTTTGACTATGAAAACCCTCCGATGAGAGAAATTTTTTATTTTTTTTAATGCCGATGTTGTCGTGCAATACCCTGTTGAAGGATATCCCATTATGGTGCCAGCTTTCCAGCGGCTGTCTTGTGCAATACCCATGCAAAGGAACCATGCTTGAGATTATGGAAGCCCTGGCAAGGGGGGTAGACATGGTTATGCGCTATCCTTACAAACAGTGGGCATGGTTGAATTGAATCGGATGTGCTGGGAGAGAGTCACCAACCACCACCAGATATGCATGAGAACTTATGGCTGATGGAGAGTTGAGCTTCTTTGATGATTTGGGTTAGGTTGACCATTTCGGGTACGATTGGGGAGACCGGCAGCCGAGCATCTCCATTGTGAATTCCGGTATACCTCAGAGGGTACCAGTAGAAGCTGGTCTGTGGAACTCCTGCGAAACGAGGGAGGGAGACAGAGATTACATTGAAATGTGTATGGCTGGGATAATGAAGTTGCAGGAAATGCTCTGCCATGTCAGACGTCTCATAAGGGACATGATGGTTCGAGGAGGACAAGCCTTTATTGATTTATAGTGACGACTGCAGAATTGTCGCATAACTACGATGCGTTTGCATGTCTGAAGGGAACCCATATGACGCTGGCCGTGACGGTGGATGTGGAATAATAAAGGCCTCTTTTAAACTTCTCGTTAATGTAGCTTGCTGTGTCATCACGAAATGCAGCTGATCTGGGAATGTATTTCCCATTTATGTACTCAAACATATGTTACCCCATATAGGGTAAAGAACTATTTCATTGGAGGGTATAGTGGAATGTTGTTTTGCTGGACCATATAATGAAGTGCTGTACGAATAAACGTGGAAGTATTTGATAGCTTGGGTCTCTGCGTCATATCTTTCTTCCCTCAGCTGAGCAGCATCAAGACGGGGATTGCAGATCAAGAAATTTTATTAAATACATTAAATGACGAAATTATCTAACGATGGGATTAATTTCGAAGAGGAAGCTAGATTGAAAAAGTATAATTCTGGCCATTTCCCTGTGAACCATGATCCTAGAAAGTAACCCCTGAATCCTATGGAGGGAGCCACATCCGTGAATGGGGAAATGTCACCCGGAGATTCGCTGCAGCCATCATCGATTGATAGTTAGGAGAGGTTGTCTACGGAGAGAGCTAGTGTGGGGAGGTGAGAAACGAAGGAGTGGCCTTGAGGAATGATAAGCATGGCAAAACTGAGGTGGCCTGATAGGGACTCGAGATTATGTTATGAGACCCAAAGTGACCAGAGAACGACGTGCAAATAGACCTGATCCTGTCGTGTTTATTTAGGCAGGAAAGCTTGCATGTTTAGAGAATGGAGCGTGATGCCTAGAATTTCGAGAAATGAGGCCCTTTTTTTTTTTCCTACCTCGAGCTGGAGCAAATACAGTGAGATAATGTCTCAGCTTCATAAGTTTTTTTGTTGGCTGTAAAAGTGAATATAAGAGTCTTAAATGTACTCCCGGCATCAGAGCTGCTGAAGACGCAGTTGACAGTTTTGTTTTTTGAAGGAAATGTTCCCCAAAGCCTACAAAAATGTGTGTATGTTTCTGCAAATCATTTAACAACGGACTGCATTGTGAATGTGTGTCAATATATGTCAGGCTCTTAAAATGTTTTATTCTCTAGCACAGATCAGTACCAACTGTTTGTGTCCCAGCTTTACGTCCTGAAGTATCGCACTTTATACTTGTGAATATTTGCAAATCTTCTTTCCGAATGTGCTTGATAGCTGATTCCACAGCTAATGCGCTAAAGATACCATTGTCTCTGACTGCATTCATGGAGACCGGATATACATATATATTCATACATATATGGCTGAATTCCGGTATTTACACTGTCAATCATATAGGTTCTGATTTGTTGTTGCTGTAGTGTCTGAAGCGGGAGCTGAAAAGGCACAGCCCTCTTCTGGAAAGGGGGCGGGGTGCGGCAGATCATTTGCATTTAAAGAGGCATGCACGAAATCGGCGTGTTTTTGATTCCACCCTAAAGAGACATTAATAACATGGTATAGTAAATGATCCGTGGGGTATTTTGAGCTGAAACTTCACAGATGCATTCTGGAGACACCTGGGACTTGTTACATCTTGTAAAAATGGGCATAATGGTTTCCTTTAATGGTAATAAGATTATATTAATGAGATTGACTTGGCGCAGGTTTTATCCAGTGCTTGACAGACCTACTTACCTGTTACTAAAATGTAACTTCCCTGACAATGCGTATTAAAAGGGAACGGCTCATATCGAAATGCTTTGATATTTAAAGTAATGTAGTTGGGCTGATATGACTGTTAGACGGGGCTTTATCCATGTTCCAAATTTCAAAGCTCAAAGTGCTTGAAGATCCCCATAGATTGAAACGTGGTCTGAACAACGATGAGTGAATGATTAATGAAGACATGCCATGCAAATTTCTGCACTTTAATGATGCCTGAAATAAAATGTAAATATGCCGTGATATAGGCGTTACTCACTGTATGACCTGATCATTATGCAATATACGCTGGCAATTAAATAATCTGATGAATAAGGGGATGCTGTGCGGAGCCTGCCGCTAGGTGTAAGAGGCGTGTCACAACAGTCGTGCTTGCGATGAGAACGTGGAAGTACGTATGGAGTAAGAAAATGCTGCTTTTTAAGGATCGGCATTTATGCGCCCTTGGAGGTGCTTGGGGAACATCTCTCGAAATGTTGTACCGAACGAAATAAGTTATTTATTTCACCAAGGACCCTTTCACAAGGCTTTGGTGAAGGCTATATTAACCTGTTGATACGCATTTGTTCGCATTCGGGAGTGACATCACTCTACTTACATTTAATATATAAATTACCGTCTATATATGTAATTAATGTTAACAAATTATACATCTTTTCAAAGGTCTAAGGGTTCAACATTGATATCCGATCTCTGTTGCATGATAGCAATCCTCCAGAAACAGCAATTTGTTTATTTGTGCCAGGAGTATGAATGAAAACATGCAATATCAAAACGGGACTTCATACATTTATTATGAAATCGCGATCGCCAAATGAATCCAGTTCAACACACTTGGGTCAATTGTCCATGACAAGCGTTCATTCTACAACTCCAATAGCACTTTTATCCATAAAATGATAAATCTTGATCTGTTCTCCATTGTTTATATGAGATCTTGCCTGGAAGAATTACCCTTCATCGTCGTTCTTCGACAAACTATAAATCTGAGCAGCATTCATGTTGTAAAACTGTATATTATCTTACATATTAGATACTTATAAACAAAACAAGCCCATCTCCAAGGTCTATTTTTTAAAAATGGGGCGTAGTTTCTAACTTTAAAAAATAACAACGTATATGAATTCTGAAATTTGGGAAATAAAGCCCAAAGTGTCTTCTTTCAAAAGATACTACGACTGTGTCCATACTCCAAAAGTCCAGTAAATACAACCATTTAAGTTTGGGTATGCCATTTTCATGGTTTGTGCTCAAAAAGGGGGGCCATGCTCCCTCGGAATGCCCACATCATGAGCTTGGTTTTTCCTAGTGAGTAGGGCATAGGGATGATAAATTGTATTAGAAAGCACCCATTACGTGATTTGGGCGAAGGCGACCAGAAAAACGGGTATATCTTACTGAATGGAGTAATGGGAGCCTGTACAATAAGCACTGACTATACATGATGATATGCCTGAATAATTATTTTAATTCCCCGATGGGGAACGCTTGGGAATGCAGCACGGTGAATGACATGTGAATGAACTTTGACCGAGTTGCCCTCATGAGATTGCACGATTGCCTGCCATTACTATGAGAGTGAATGTGCTGTTGACATGAAATACTGGCTTTTGATATTGATGCGGATGCGTTATGATGAACAGACAGCTTAGCAACTTTATAATGAACAGGCAGCATGGCAACGGGAGGCCTAGACCCATGACTAAATCTGAATGCATTTGATGGATATGATAATGACTTAGCTTATTTCTGATGGAAACCAGCTGCTGCCTGAGCCGATGATTTTGACGGACTTGGCATGGAGTGCGCTCCGCCGGGTCATGCAATTCGATTGAGAGAGATCTCCTGAATGAATGAGATATGGGTGAAGATCTGGGTTTGCTGGTTGTTTACTCCCCATGGGTTTGATGTTGGCAGAATTTGAGATTAAGCAATGACGTCATTGGAAATGGAAGGCGGGCTTCCAGAGATGTTCTGCGCACAGGTTCTCCTGTGGCCTGGAGAGGTCGAAACGTGTCTATTTGCCATGTTAGCACACTGAAACAGCAATGTGATAGATTGTGAGCAGACTTATAGAGCAATGGCTTACATGTGATTCTTTAGCTTGCAGTTTGATTTACACTTTCACAGATCTCACTCTGTACATGCAAACCATTTAGGCACTATTTTACCTTCATAGTTACACTTCTCTGCCAGTAAATTGCAAGTATTATTTGCTTATCTACAAGGACACATATTTGTCTGTAAAGCATCATTATTTTTGGGTCATGTAGCTTTAGGTGCCCCCCACAGTCCATGAACGCTAAATTCAATAAATAGCTGCAACAAACAGGAAATGTGTAATGAATTGGAGCAGACTGACCCGCATAATTAACCCCTACAAACAAACACTGCACTATCCATAAGGCAACAGCACACAATTATAACCTTACAACCTGCAGCCTCAAGCTCCTGGAAAAACGCTATAAGCACAAACAAAGAAGTACAAGAACCACCTGCTTTTTCATCACTCAGGTAATAGGCATGGTGTACCCATTATGCCAGGTTATTAAATGTATTAGCCAGAGTTCAGTGCAGCACCGGTGAGAGTTCAGCTTCTTGGTCATTTCAGACAAAATGTAGAGACATTTGATTTTGCAGCCACAGAATTTCATAATCAAGGTGCAACATTTGATATTCAGGCCAACGAACTGCCAGTAACTGACAGCTAATAGCAATAACTGTAACGTGTTATCCTTATCTACCGAGACACTGCCAGTCAATGGCAGTCGAGTTTAAATATTTAGAAAAATCTGGAACACTCCTCATAAACCAAAACTTACAAGGGTGTACTCCCTAAACAGTTGGGCTTCTTTTGTGTGCAGCTTTTCAGCACAAAAACCTGCATATTATTTACTACCATTCACAATCCAGTTTAACCACAAACTAATGGGCAAATTCACTAAACAGTTACATCACTGTGCGTGTCGTATTTTAGTGCAAAAATCTGTGTCTTATACAATAACCACCCACAGATAGATTAAACAGGTGCAATCAGCTCTAGAATAGCACTACGTCTTGAATATTTAAATTCAGTCATTATCATTCCTTACTGTGCAAACACGCCTCTTTTCTATGTAAATTAAGCACATTAAAGATTGTAATTCATTCACAAAAATGCCCAATGTAATTTACATCATGCTATTACCACTCAATGAAAGCATTTTCTATCGATCATAGCAGTAGTAATAAATCAAATAATGATTAAACCTTATGTCCTGATTATGATTAAGCCTTTATTTATTTATTTATTTATTTTCTTTACTTAATCCAGTTGGAAAAAAATTCCTTGACTTACATATGGTAAAACACACACACACACACACACATACATACACACAAACAACATTTTTATTTACTTTTATTGGGTTTATTTCACTTTGTTACGCCTATAGTGTTCCCAGTCATTGGAAATGAATGGCCGGGGCTACAAAAAATAGAAAAAATAAATTTTCAGGAGCCTTTCCAACCATCCGATGAGCACATACTGTATGTGCATGTGTATTTGCACACATGAAGTCCTCTGACATGTGAAAACACACTCTTACACACACACACACGCACCCACGCGCGCACACGTGCACACACACACACCCTTTGGTTTCCTGAGTAAGTTCTGAAATTTTGTATGATTTTAACCAATGCAGCAAAGGTTCAGAGGTTGTCTGGGAATCCAAAGGGCATGTGGGGTTGCGTGAGGTGTGTGGGTGAGTTGTGTGTATTCGGACATGTGCACACACTCACACACACACTTGTGGTATTCCTAGTCAGAAATTACCGGCCATTAGGAATGAATTGATGATGTTATAAAAAAGAAAAAAATGTGTGTTCAGGAGCCATTCCAACCATTAGATGAGCACATATGTGCATGTGTGCTTTGAACATAAACACACACATACACCCTTTGATTCTTTGACACCTCGTGCAGCTTCTGTACCTTTCTTGACTCCATAGGAACAAAAGAACATTGGAAAAAATATTATGACACTGTTATTTTTTTAACTTTCACATTCACTCATTCACACACACACACACACACACACACACACACATACACACACACTATTGACCCCACAGGAACATTATAATATATAAATATTATAACAATGTGTTTTGGGAACTTTCACATGCTTACAAAGAGCAAGAATGTATGTGCCATTTTTGAGAAAATAAAAGTGTGACAAAGCAAACTACAAACTAAAATATATTTATAATGAGAGATGTATTTATACCGGGAACACAAGTTTGACTTTCTGCCATTTTTTACTAAATAAACATTAAAACAAAGTAGTGTGATACAAAGGACTGGAAATTGCATGTATGGTATTTAAAATAGTATACATTACAAAAAACTCTAAATGCAAAAAAGTAGTTATATTAGTTAAAGAAATGTAGTCCTGTTTTCAATCAATTCCAAAAAGAGGTACAAAACCTGTTCTAGTTGCTAGAAATCAAGTTGAGAAAATAAAATCTATGCAATATTTAATAATATAAGTATTAGGCTATGTGAGATTCATAAGCTATTTAAATGGGTCAACCATTTTGACCTGGGAACACAAGGAGTGGTAGCCAATGATGAACACAGCACAAGGGTCAAATGATGGAGAAGAGCGTTAATATGCAGGTGTCTGGATCATAGTAGTGATGCTGTACAGTCCTGGCAGAGTGTACCATAGAGGTCTGCACGGGCCTTAAAATTAAATCCAATCCCGACCCATACCTCAGACCGTGTGACCCGACCCTACTTGGCCTGAATGATACTGTCAGATTATAAAGCCAATCCCAAACCGAAATCTTTATAGTTTCTTCTCCTAGCAAGTACTGTTGCAATAGGCTGTTTAAGCATATAGGCAACATTCGTAACAATATTAAAACAGTAAATATATAGTTTTTAACAAGGCACGGCTGCCCCTCGGTACACTACAGCAAAAGTCATTGCCTTACAGATTACAGAATACATGCTGTAAATTGTCATTTGTAATGTATTCCGTCAGATTACTCAAGGTCAGTAACATATTCTAAATACTTTGGATTACTTCTTCAGCACTGGTAGATTTTTTAAAAAACTCTGCCAGTACAATAAGACAAAATACACATGTTAAAAATACATTCTCTGAAAAACCGAAATATCTTCTGCAGTGTTGTTTCTAAAACAAAATAAATTAAATTGATATTGTTTTAAGGATTTTTAGATATTGTTACAGGAAAACACTACAAAAGTTATTATAAAATTATAATGTTTTCCCTAATATCAAAGGTCTTACTAGAAAAAAGAAATTATGATCCAACGTGAATTTTCTTGATAAAAAAATTTGCTTGGTGCAGAACAATCTGTGATCAAATTAAACAGTGCAACAGTCACCTCTATGCAGCCAGAACGTGTTCAGTTTGTTGAATCTTTGTGACATCTGCGCTAAAAACAATCTTGATGCAGCACAAAGAATGATACAGAGAGCAGGTGTCTCGACTTGACATGGTGTTTAAAAAGTGCCGCTGCATCTGTCAAAGACATTCGTCCAGCATGTGTTTATATAGAAAAACAAGGGGAAAACAGAACAGATGCTCACAAAAAACATGTCCGTCCGTCCGTTCCTGCGTGTCTATGAATGACAGTGCTTGCGCGAAACAAGTTAGGTATGCCTGTTTATTTTTTTGGTAACACTTTATAATAAGGTACCATTTGTTAAGATTAGTAAATGCATTAGGTATCATGAATAAATAATTAACTATATATTTGTTACATCATTTATTAATCTATGTTAATATTAGTTAATAAAATACAATTGTTCATTGTTAGTTCATTTTATTTTATAGTGCATTAACAAATGTTAGCTTATACAACTTTTGATTTGAAAAATGTATTAGTATATGTTGAAACTAACATAAACTAAGATTAATAAATTATTGTTCATCGTTAGTTCATGTTAACTGATATTGTAAACTAATTTTAACAAATGGAACCTTATTGTAAAGTGTTACCATTTTTTCAGAAATTACAAACCCATACCTGACCTGAACCAAGTCCTACTTGAAAACTTGAAAAACGGTTGAAGACCTCTAGTGTACCTGTACCAGATAGGGCTGTTCGATTCCAGAAATTTTACAATCGACTTAGATTCCTGGTTTTGATTCCAAGAGTTGATTCCAGACTACTTTACTCAATTCTTTTTCCATTACCAAAAAAAAAAAAAAAAACAGGAGGTAAAGTTAAATCTCATAAAAAACAGCACAATGCAAAGCACTCTTTTTACTATTTATGACAGCATGAATGCAATCTTGACAATTTCTATTAATAGGTCTATCCTAAAATTTAATTCCAAGTAATTTGTATTTGTAAAGCCCTTATCACAACACAATAGTTTCAAAGCAGCTTTACAGAAAATTATGCTATTACAGAAATTGAGGCTGTAATATCTGTAATGCCTTAGTAATAATTGTGCAGTTTGATAAAGATTGTAGATTATGTCTTAAAATACATGTATAGGCCTATGTATGCAATGCTTCAATCCCACAGGATGAATTTGAGGAAGGTTGGCTAAGCAGATTGGCCTGTGGTTTGAAGAACTATAATGTAAAAAATAATGCAAATAATGTAAAAAAATAAATAAAATAAATGCCTGTTACCACTCATCAGTTGTTCATTTTTAGAAATAGGTTTATATAAGTGTGTAATTGTCCACTACCTTTGGTACAGTAGTCTGGAATGGAGCTGTCTGATCTGTTGAAGGGCTTGTGCGATTCATACAGATGATAAAACGGTGTGTTTTACTGATGCCAGACGGACTACAAAAGCGTTGGGTTGTACAGTTGAGAAATGACGATAATTTATCAGCAGATATTTTATTATCTGTCATCTGAATTGGTGCTGTTAAGGCTTCTGCAATGTTTAGTAGTGTAGTGGTCAAGGAAATAAACACAGTCTGAACATATCACACCCTGAGTGGAGTTCCCAGCATAGATTTTGTGGGTGTATTTACGCCATTGCCTGATCTGCGCAATTTCTTTAGTGGATCGTGCACACAACCAGCGCATGCAAATAACTGGCATTTTAAATTCTTAATGCAGCACTATATTTAAATTAAGTCATTGTTGATCTTTTCAGCACAAACAGATCTTTTTATATGTAACATTTTATTTTCAAAGCTCAGCTCTATTCACTTGTGGCAATTAACATTGTGATTAAAGATGTTATTTAAAAATATATTTGTGTGTACTTTTTCTATATCAAATGATGGAGAAGAGCATTACAGCAAGTCATACATCCAGACCAGGGTGGAAACTATCACAATTTAGAGCGTTTTAAAGGCTCTGTTTCCACCTGGTATAAGATGCATTTTGGGTGATCCGATTACATGTGGTCAGGTGAGACACGTGGCTGTTTACACATGGTTGTTTAAATGCGAATCCTGTGACGACTTGTGTTTGGATTTGGCGGGGAGGGTCTTTGATTCATGAAGACATACATCAATCACTATTTCTGTGTGTTACTGCATGATATTAAAGCATTACAAAGTAAGAAAAGACAAAGAAAGCACATAAAAAATAATACGCTAAGCATAAACCTCAACATGTCAAGCAGAATTATCCATTATTTTAGTGGATTACCTGTATTAAAGGAGTTTCAGGTATTTGTTCTTGTCATCTGTGTTGATATCAGACACACCTAACAAGATCTGTGAAGCTCTTGTGATTGTGTATGAATCGGCTTTTTTACATTTTCAGATTGGATGGTTAATTCCTAGTAAACAGCAAAGTTTAAACTCTTATTTTAGGGCAGCAGTTGATTTGCAGGTGAGGGGTGGTGCTTCCCTGCTGCCGGGACGCATACAGGACGGAATAGCGTTTACACCTCAAATGCGATGTGGACACTTGCATTTTTGACCACATTCGTATGTTGTTTCTGTGATCTGATCACAATACGTTTTAGACCCCATTTAGACGTGTATTTAGGGCTGACCACATGTGATTGAATCAACCGAAATGCATCTTAATACCAGGTGGGTCAAAGAGTGATTCAAGTCTCTGGATCACATTGGTGCAGTGCAACCCGGTATCACGCCAAAGTGTGTAATACACACGCTGGTCCACTAGCGGATGCGTGTCAGTGTCACACGCTTTGCCTCCTCTAGGCGTGCATGACACGCATGTGTGTAGTTAGAATACCAGCAGGGGGCAATCATTTCCTCAATGCCAACAACTCTCCACGCACCAAAGAGAAAGCGATATATTGCATTCTCCAATTCCCGCGTCGTTCAGGTCGGTCAGGACATATTTGTTCATTATGGTGCTGTCATTAAGAAATCCTAACGTTGCTGTAGCCTAACGTTATATTTGTGTGTGGGCTGTGGAGATGTTTAATCTATGGTGCTGTTAACATTACTGTGGTCAATAACGTTAATGGAAATTGATATTAATTGGCTAATTAATTAATCACAGAAAGCAGCGTTCGATCCTGAAATATCGAATTGGAGAATGCAATATATCGCTTTCTCTTTGGTGCGTGGAGAGTTGTTGGCATTGAAGAAATGATTGCCCCCTGCTGGTATTCTAACTACACACATGCGTGTCATGTACACGCCTAGAGGAGGCAAAGCGTGACACTGACACACATCCGCAAGTGGACCAGCGTGTGTATTACACGCTTTGGCGTGATACAGCCCTGTGCAGTGATGTTGTACAGTGCCAGTAAAAATGCAAGATCATGATAGTCTGTTGCACCCTTCACAACCAGCATTTAGTACTGATCTGTGGCATGGATATTGTGCAAATCAAAAAAATGTCTGTCCATTTTTGTGCTGTTACCTGATTTGCATGATGTCTTTAGTGAATTGGGCACTAAAACAATGCAGACATTGTGCAAATAAACCCCAATATCAGCAGGCGCAACTGATTTTTAGCGAATTCAACCCCTTGATTCTGCACGTCTTTCTAATGACTCAAACCAAGAGAATAAGCAGCATAGTATTTGACTGCAAATTTCATTCGGTGTAGAATGAATCAGAGATCTGTGGCAGGCCATGGTGGCAAGTCTGCCACCTGTGAATAATACTGCAGATAAAAATCGATCCAGACACCATTTTTTTACTCTGCTAACTAAAATACATTGAAGGCCTATGTGCCATAGCTCATCGAAGGTTAGTTCATTTAAAAGCCACTCATTTAAAACACTGTACGACTATGACAGCCCCTTTCAAACCGCTAGGAAGATGCTGGCACTTAAAGCAGATTCAGCTGCCGTATTCCTTGGCACAGTGACAAGCTAATATTTCATTTAAATGCTAGTGTTATGGTGTGCTGAATTTAAAGCTATTACCCAAAGTACCAGGATAATGGCATAACCTGGAAAAAACATGAGCAGTTGTAGCCGAAATGCTTGAAATGAAATCAAATGGTTTTAACCCACATGCTCATGTATTTATATACATTTAGTTTTGAACTTAAATCTAAAAAAATAAATAAATCCATAACTGACATTCCACTGCTTGCACAGTTGTCAAGTGAACACAAATTATAATGCTGTCAGCATTATAACAGACTGGGTAAAATATGAAAGAATATGAACTTCCAATCTCTCTTAACTACACTTAAGTGAAAAATTGAGTGTACTTTTTTGTATGAAATGCAACTTACCTGGGATCAATATGGCTGCTGAGCACAATCCACAGGAAATGTAAATGTGCCAAAGCATATTTTCTGCCTAAATTTTCTCTACAAACCAAAACTTCCCCTTGCATTATAAGCATGACAGTGATGCACTTGACTCACAGCACTTTATGTATTTTAAGTCCTTCTGAAGTTGTTTGCCTACCCAAACTATACCTCTGTTGGCCATGATTTCGTCACATTTCCCAAAAAATAAAGCTATTATAAAACCCCATGAAATCAAAATCGAAGTTTTGTTGCTTTAAGTCCATGTGTGTTTACTTTGAGGTCATCTATATGCTAGTGAACTCCTAAATGTTGTAAAAATTATTCTTTAGGCAGATTTGCACCTTCAGGGGCACTGCTAGGGTTGGAAGATAATGGGCTTAATAATGATTTTAACAGGATACTTGCATAACATAAAATGAGTATATTTTGGTAAATTGCATTATTTCGTTTACTGAATTAGTGCTGGAGAGCCAGTGAGCTACCTCCTAGATGCTGACCCTTGCTGACCACATCACTGATGCTTGATCTGACTAAAATATAGAACAAAAAAGGAAGAAAATATTGTTTATTTGTTTACATGTCATGGAGGTAAATTACCAACTCTAATGTATTTGCATTGTATGGATGACGATTCACACCCTGAAATTCTGGCCCTTTAAAAAATAACTGTCGGTCTAAATAAATCTACTGATCTGTCTTGTGTCATGTCATACATCTCAAGCTCCCTATCTCCACTGACTGGCAGTGTCTGTCTGTTTTCTGAAAAATCAAGTTATTATCTGCATGTCTTCACATCTGACAATATGATTTATAATATAGTTTAAGATGTAAGCCTACATGTTGCATACTCAAAGAAATGTACTACAAGATTAAAGGCATATTCATTAGAGCAAAGTGGTTAATTAACAGGTACAGCAAACTAGCCAACTTATCTCAGGTTTAACTATGGCTTCATGAATGAGTTAGCTAGCTTGCTCAAGTAGGAACAGCTGATTTGTCCAACACCTCACCAACACTAGATAATTAACGTTACAGTTACAGATGTTATCAGATAGCTACAGTTGCTTGCTATGTCAAACAGGGATGAACTGGTCTTCAGGAGCACCAAAACTATTTGGCTGGTTGGCCAAGTAGTCTGCAACCCCTCCCCCCGTCTGACCAAATCAAATCAAAAGATCTAATCAAAGGTTAGACGCTTGCCGCACTCTTATTTATTAAGCGCTGTTATTTTCACTAGCAAATGTGAAACACCAAAAGCCAACTGCTTCAAAACTGTGACTTTTCATGTTTCATGAACCTTAAAACTCAAATGTGCTTCATTTCCTGTACCCAAAGTCTCACCTTTTCTGATTACAAAGGAACATCTTGATAACTTAACTGAGGCCATTCTTATTTAGAGCACACAGTGGCTCTTCAATATCAATGTCAGCAGCTGCTCTTTAATATGTCCTCCAATGTCTTAAAATTTTTTAGGATAATAAAATATATGGGGCAGTTAAATAAGCATAGATTACTCAGCAGGATGGAACCCATCTACCATGTTACAGTGACAAAGCTCTAAACTCTTTTTTTTTTTTCATTTACAACCCCAACCTTGAAAAAGTTGAGACAGTATGAAAAATGCAAATAAAAACAAAAAGGAGTGATTTGTAAATTGTAACCACCCTTTGCTATATTGAAAGCTCTACAACTATACCTATACTTTTACCATGTGAATTTCATTGTTTTTTGAAAACGTACAGTAATGTAAAATCAGATGATTGCAAAACACTCCAAATAATTGAGAGAGTCAAGTGTATGCCACTGTGAAACATCACAATTTCTTGTAATAACACTTAAGCATTTAGGCACTGAAGAAACAAGTGTTAAGTTTAGAAAGTGGAAATTTCACCCAATCAGCCATTATGTCGTTGGTGTATGGTGTGCTTCATAATGTGCCAAACATTCTCAATTGGAGGTCAGGATTGCAAGCAGGCCAATCTAGCACTCGCACTCTCTGCTTACACACCCATGCACTTGAAATCCAGGCAATATGTGGTTTGAAGTTGTCCTGCTGGAAAATGTAGGGAAGTTCCTGGAAAAGATGGTGCTGAATGGCAGTATATGTTGCTCCAAAATGTTTACATATCTGTCTGCATTCATGGTGTTCTCACAGATATGCAAGTTACCTATGCCATGAGCACTGACACACCCCTGGCCCATACAGACACAGACTTTTGGACCGGACACTGATAACAGCTTGGATGGCCCTTTTCCTCTTTGGCCTGGATAACACGACAGCTTTGTTTTTCAGAATCTTTTTGAAATGACTCTTCAGATCAAAAAACACAGTTCCACTGTTCTACTTTCATCTAAGATGAGACTGAGCCGAGAGATGACGGCAGCGCTTGTGGATCTGTGGATGCAGCGGTGAGTGGTTTTGAATATAATTTACAATTCACTCCTTTTTGTTTTTCATACTGTATCAACTTTTTCGGAATTGGGGTTGTAGAATTTTATCTGTTCAGACCACAGAGAACAATACTGACCTGGTTAAACTGAGGATGTGATAAAGAAATGAAAGACCTCTTGCACATATAAAGCACATTATTCTACACACACTAATTCACACAATTGGTACATTTACAATTGTGGTGGTAAAATTAGCATAATCTGTCAAATTAACAAAGTAGATGTGTTAGAGTAAGAAATCTCAACAAGCAGCACTGCTAGTGCTAGTCAAATATATTTTAATTGCATTTAAGTAACAGGCTGTACAGTGATACTTATGATTAAAAATGGTCAAAGTTTTGAGGTGACTGCTCTGAAAATAAATCAAATATCTTCAACCCCCCACCCCCCCTTTAGTGTGAATAGGCACAGAAGCTTGTACTGTAAACACAAGCATGCAGAGACAAATTAGATTTCCTCATTAAATATTAAAGGGATAGTTCACCCAAAAATGTTTATTCTTTCATCTTTTACTGAACCTCAAACCATCCCAAATGTGTATGACTTTCTTTCATCTGCAGAACACAAATGAATATTTTTAGATAAGGGTTCTGTCAGGTCCTTATAATGGATGTCAGGCCCAGCTCCACAGGGGGGCCTGAGTGGGCCTGTTCCACCTAATCATGAACTTGACCCACCTTGAGAACTACACCTACACCCACCCCTCCAACTGTTCGGCCCACCCATGGCCCACCTTACATCTTAAAGCTGGAGCCAGGCCTGATGGATGTACATGGGTGCCAGCACTATAACGGTCCAAAAGTCAAATTTAGGCAGCATAAAAGTAATCCATGCGACTCCAGTCGATCAATGAATGTCTTCTGAAGTGAACTGATAGGTTTATTTAAGAAACAAGAGGAGAATTAAAATGTTTTTTAACTTTAAATCCAGGGCTCTGATGCTGTTTGAAATGGTCGAACTCTCGTGTGATGTTTGTTTTCTGTTGTAAATAAGCACCACATCCGAATGAACTCGCTGACACAATTATGTCACGCAACAGCAACGTGATGCATCAGTTGCTCTCAGGAAGCGCATTTTAAAAGTTAATAACGTTTAAATAATCAATTTATTTTTTATTCAAATGTTATGATTTGCTTCAGAAGACATTCAGTGATCGACTGGAGTCGCATGGATTACTTTAATGCTGCCTAAATGTGATATTTGGGCTGTCAAAGAGCTGGAACCTGTGTACATCCATTATAAGGACCTGACATAGCTCTATTTTCTTCTAAAAATCTTAATTTGTGTTCTGATGAAGAAAGACAGTCATACACATCTGGGATGGCATCAGGGTAAGTGAATAATGAGAGAATTTTCATTTTTTGTTGAACTATTCCTTTAATCTATGTCTTGAATTATTATTATTTTTGGTTGTATTAATTATTATTATTATTATACCTGGTTGGCTCTTCGAGCATTCGAGCATTCAAGTGTTTACAAACTGAACTAAAGTTCACATCCTCTTGAATTAATTTGATTCATGACTCTTTCATGACAACTGGCAATTTCTAAACTCAATCCATCATTCTGATTTGTCATTGCCCATCTTTGCTATTCATTCAGCAGGAATAAATATGAAATCATGTTAGAAAGGTTGGTAGGTAGGACTGTGGAATCGAATACATAATTAGTCAAAATAATACATGGAGCATGGGAAGGTTTCAAAAAGAAAACTTTCGAGGACTTACAACATACATATTTAAAACTTAAAGCATATAATATAAACATACACAAATTACGAGTTGTGAGATATCCAGTAGGCTTGGCTATGTGTCTCAAATTATGCTGTAGAAATGTTTTGTCAGGTAACATAAAACGTAGCCAACCTCATGTGGTAACATCTAAATTAACTAATTTTATTCAAGTGAAAAATTATTTCAGGAAGAAATAGCTTCTTCAGTTCACAACTGCACGTTTTCATTGTTTACATTGTGAGGCAAGAAATGTGTTCTATGAGACAATAAAACAATTCAGGTACTAATATTAACCCAATACAAGGTTGAAAAATTAAACATACGCCTAACATGGTAGTTGGGGTCTTTATAATAAAGGTTGCTTAAAGTTTATTCCTCACTGTCAAACCCCACAGCGAGAATCTGACAGGAAGCCACAGATCTTCCTCTGCGGAATTATACAGTAACAGCAATCTCAAATCTGCCTCAGTGACTGGACTATCCAAATTCAATGCATTTGTCTTGTTAAGAAAGCTGGTGAGCTCAAACTATTGATTTTCTTTGGTTTTATTTGGTGGCAACAAAGAAAAGAAACGTAAACCAGTAAGTCATTTTGTGCTATTGTGATAAGAGTGTCACGCCAAAATACGCAAGAAAAGTACAAACACCTTTGGGATTTTATACTCTCATGAAAAACGGCTACAACAAATATATAGGCTACAACTCGTTTAAAAATGTAGGATCTGTGGGGAATAATTGTTCACCAGCTTCATTACACGCAAATGGACAAACGTACATTTTTTTTATTTAAAAGAAATCCGCCATGCATCACTATTTTCAAGAATACGCATCAATAGTTATCGATAAACTTTATTCCTGGATGCTGAGTAACTCACCCATATCTTCCACGCTCTTTTAATTCCGCTCTGGTTTAATCCCGGCTGTCGATTACTGCACAGATTCAGGATTCACTCAACGGCACCAGGATGGACAGAGACTTTTACCTTTGGTCGGAGCAGTAGCTATTACAGCCGAACAAAAATCATTTTCGGTTCAGATTCGACTCCATGTCGCAAAACCCCATGTGTTATTTGCCCCCTCCCCAGTTTAATCCAACAAAATGGCAAACCGGTATACATCCACCAGCACTTAAAATCATGATAGCCGTCCTTCAATCGGAATGTGATTTGATTCGCTCCACGCATCCAAGTCTCAAAAACTGTCAACAGAAAAGAGCAAAAGTTGTTCTGGTTCGTATAATTGGAGAAGAAATGTTTAATTCATGCTTCGCTTATCGACCATCCAAGTAGCCTATCAGAGGTAAGCAGAGCCAAAAAAGACTGAGTCTTAAGTGTTCGTCTGTGGGCTTTGTGTGAGAGGAAATCTGTGCCCGCCGCCGCAGTACAATCTCTGAGAGCAGCTCCGCTAAATCGCGTCCCTGAGAAATATCACAGTTTGCGCACTCCCGCCCTAGGGTCTATCATAGTCATAATAAAGGTGACCTGGAGGCAAACCTGCTGCAGTAAACATCTGTAAGCAGAATGCCAACACAACCCCCTGTCCGAATGCCCTGGTCAAATCAAAAATATCGATCAATGCCAATATTGCTTTTTGACTGCTGTAACTCTTTATATACAGGATTAAGCCAATATTTCATTGCACAGCTCCAAAGGTTCCAGAACGCTGCTGCTAGACTTTCAACTGGTGTACATAAACATAAGCATATTACTCATATAATAATATATCTCCACTGGTTGCCAGTCCATTATAGAATTGATTTTAAAATATTATAAAATATATGGCACCCTCTTATCTTTCTGGTTTAATACCTGTAAACAACCCTGTTAGATGACTGCGGTCCTCTGATCACAAAATTGTGACTGTCCCCAGCTCAAGATTAAAGCTAATGGGTGACCATTCCTTTTTGCGGCTGCTGGACCAAAGCTATGGAACAGTCAGCCACACACAGCTGCTTATCACTAATAGTAATAATAGTCCAGTGTGCATGGTACATGTAGCCTACAACACTGTACATAGGACTGTACTCTTTCTTTCTTTCTTTCTTAAAAATAATTGCAGTTGTTATGCTCTTGAAAATGTATAAAAGAGTTCTAATCCATGAACCAAACTAACCAGCTCCAGAGTGAGTCATGACATTACAAATTTTGATTTGAAGCAAAAAAGTATTTAAAAATCGGACCAAAAATAAATAAATAAAGGACTGTACTTATTAATATCATAATAAGTACTTATAATATTCAGGGTTCAATACAAGTTAAGCTCAATCAGTGGCATTTGTGGCATAATGTTGATTACCACAAGCATTTATTTAGACTCCTCTTTCCTTTTCTTTAACAAAAAGTACAATGGAAGTGAATTGGGCCAGAAATGTGAAGCTTATACCTTTATAAAAGCACTTACATTAATTCTTCTGTTAAAACCTGTGTATTATTTGAGCTGTAAATTAGTTCAAATCATAATTTTAAAAGTTGTTTTAGGGTTTTTTGACTACATTGTCATGACAATGAAGTTGTAAATTTGGCTATAACTTTAAAAGGTAAGTAAGGTGTAACAGGTATAGGATGGACAAGGAGGCGGGAACTGGCTGAACAGTCAACATAAAGGTTTAATGATATAAATTAACTTAAAACAGCATAAAATATAAACAAACACACACACACACACACACACACACACACACACAAAATGAACGAGTGCGTCTCTCTCTATCGAACCAGCGTCTCCGGCTGACCCTTATTTCGCTCTCCCGCTGATACAGCGTCGGCCACGACGCTCCATCATGTCCCGGCCAAGCCCTCCTTCTCGTCACATAAGTTTAGTAAGAGATTTTATCACAATTTGCAGTATCGCAATGGAGCGTTCTCGTCACATAAGTTTAGTAAGAGATTTTATCACAATTTGCAGTATCGCAATGGAGCGTTTTGCAATCATCTGATTTGAAATGACTGAACATTTTCAAAATCAATTAAATTCACAAGGAAAAACATCATTAAATGTTCACTTTCAATATAGCAAAGGGTGAATATAAATTACAAATCACTCCTTTTTGTTTTTCATACTGTACCAACTTTTTCGGAATTGGGGTTGTAGAATTTTAGCTGTGCAGGCCACAGAGAACAATATTGACCTGGTTAAACTGAAGATGTGATAAAGAAATTAAGGATCTCTTGCACATATAAAGCACATTATTGTACAAACACTAATTCTGAGATTGTAGAGTGCCGTAACCATGTCTCAGATGTGTAGTGAATGACATACTAAAATCATGTTAACAGGCATATTAATTATTTCTTGTGGCTATACTTTTGAAACAGTGAATATTTTGACGTTTACGGATTGGCCCCATTCGCTTCCATTTTAAGTAACATAATGTAACCCAGATTTGTGCCACAAATGGTATCTATTAGTCTTAACATGTATTGAACCCAGGAAAATACTTTAACGTCTTTTACGAGGGAATTAACTACAATCCCATGAAGCATTGCACATTGAAAGTGTAGTAAAAACAATTTGTAAGCATAGAAGCAATCTTTTTAAGTTTACTGCAAAATATTTTTAGATATATACAGAGATGTGCTTTATCATGAATAAAGCTCTTACAAGGTCGGAAAAATGTAAATACAATGTGACGTGTGTTCAAGTGATTTTAGTCGGAAAGATCAAACCCGTTTTGCAATTTCATATTTCTTTCTCTCTTTTTCACTCACTAGCAAAGGCAGGAAGCTTTTTAGCACAAATGAAACTAAATGCTTTATCAATCTATTTTATCATTCTAGTGTGACCACATATGATGAGAAATGTAGTTCTGTTGTAAACGCTTGTTGGTGAATTAACTAGCTAAATGTGTCTAAGTTTCTGGCAAGTATTATTGTTATTCTCCTTTAACAAAACAAAAAGGCATACAAACTAAACTGTACGCAGAGGCGCAAAAACCATATATGCAAGGTATGCAATGCATATAGATCTGTTTATACTGCTCATGGGTAGTGTAGTTGTTCACAAGGAATTCCACTATCAAACACAATTTTAAAAAAAAGTAGAAATAATGGGCTGATGGCTTCAACAAAGGCATGTACCATTGATCAACAACCTCAGGAGTCACGGCAGGTCTGTATTCAAAGGTTTTTAAGCTATCGTTGAAAATCAATTCGTATATGAAGAAAATCAATGTGACTTTTACTTCTGCAACCAGACTGTGCTCTTAAGGGCATGCATTAAAACAGGAATTGTTTGTTACATAATATTTTGAAATTTAGAAATGTTTCTATGCTCAGGGTACTGCTTACAAATACCAACACGTCATCACCAACAAGTGCATCATCCCTGCAGGCCTTGTTAATATCCTTAATGATGATCACTGAATATATAGAAAAGGAGAGACAGCAATTCAGCTATAAATCATACATGCTCTTTAACGAGCTATAGAAATAAATTATTCTGAACCATCTTCTGATTCAAGATGTGACCTGACTTGTATGTTTATGATTCAAAGCACTGCTGAAGAGATCAAAAGCCACATAAAGAAATACCTGTTCTTGCCGTGAATTTATTCTAAATACTTTAATTAACTGGAATTTAATGGTTGAAATATGATATTTTTTAAGCCTAGGATTTTTTTTTACCTTGTGGGTAAATTGACATGAAGCCGGTGTGTTAAAAAATGCATTTTTATTATTTTTTTTCCCAGGCTTTACTTGTGAATCCATCTAATTTTATGCACTGTAAGTCAATTATTTTTGTGATGGGCTTTGTTAACAAGTTGTAACTAAGGTTTTTGATGTTTTCAGTAAGGACTTTGTGTGTTTATCTACAAGTGAAAAGAATTTGATTTTTCTGTCCTATTATTTTTTCAATACTTGCCTGTCTCAGACAAGATTTTCACAATAAAAAACAAATTCTTGTACATTTTGCATATTGGCAGTCTGTATGAGTGGACAATGAATGCTATGACTGTATTTGATATATTGCCGCATTGGAGACATGCAGATAATTTAAAATGATGGAATACATTTAAGCAGGGGATTATCCAGTTTAAGCACTGAAGTACAGTTAGGCACATACAGTAAGTTGCCGGTGACATAGCATTGGACAATGGTAAAACAAGGTCACAAATGATAGTAGCATATCTTCTGTTATTCGCATTGTGTAGACAGCTGTATAGAAAAGAGATGTTGATTTTTGTAACTGAAACACTGACAATTTGTAATGCACTAACATTAACAAGGTATGAAAATTCCCAAACACCTACCCCATTATGAAAATTGAGAGTCCGGGGCAAATTTGCCACAGATCATTTTCACATGCAAATGAGCTTTGTGGTAAACTTGCAGAAAATGGACCATTGTTGCCAAATCAAAAAGCTGCAAACTTCTGGCAAACATTTGCAGTGAATTAAAAGCTCATTTGCATGTGAAAAAAGCGAGTGGCAAATTTGCAGCTAGTTTTGATTTTTTTGTAAGGGTAGACATGTAGTTAAAACCATGCAGATGAAAGATTTTGTAAAGATTTGTAATTTAAGTGCTGCTTGAGATATGACACTAACTCTGAATCATGTATACATGTTAATGATTAATAGCCTATATAAAATGCATATAGTCTATTTAATAAATAACTTAAGACCAATAGCTTAGGAGTCTGTGACAATAACAAAACACGCTTTAAACACTTTTGTCATTTACTGGTGCCATTTACTGGTTCTGGTGACTGGTTGCTGATTTATGAAAGGCATAATGTCAGCGTTTGGTGTCTACATGCCTGTTGAGAGAGTGAATGATAGATGTGATAATCAGTGTTAGAAAACTGAGCCTCGACAAGAAACCAATTGTCAACCGTTTGTCTTAAAACAGCGCAGAAAGCTTTTAGTTTGCTGATATAAGCCAGTTGCAGGCCTCTCTGTAATTCTCCCAAGGCATCATAAATATTTCACGATAACATGCCATAACAGGCCTTCTGATTTGAAGTTCACACATTAAATAGCATGCTGCTGCACCTTCGCAAAAAGTTCTAGCCTGTGATTTTCTTTGTTTAGAGAAAATAACATGTATTCCCTTTGGGGTATCTTCAATAAGCATGTGACATTTTAAATGTAATAAAGAAAATTTTCATAACTGGTCAGTTCAGTCTGCTCAATAAAATCCTTTTCTATTTCTTTAAACACATAGCCCAAGGGGAGCCTTCAAGTTTAGCTTAAAAATGTGTAACACCCAACAGTGGTTGCTCGGTTTGAATGGAAGTCAAAGTAGTAAATGTCTTAGCATGCTGAATAAACTTTTGTCAGGAGACAGACCACACTTAATAAATTATCCAATCTTCAACATCTATATCTATTAGGGCTTTCAATTTACAGTGTGAATTTAGTGTGATAATTTATATAAAAAAATAATGCATTAAAAAAAAAATTAACACAATTCATTTTGTTTTTTTCATGAGCCACATCAGCATGCCTCAACAAACCTTACAAGTGATGCTATTTGCTTAAATGGCAAACTGTCATGAAGGGCAGGCAGACAAGGAGTGAGGATCCAGTTGCAGCTTTATTTAGATGGTGCAAGGGGTCAAGCAAGCGGTGAAAACAGGAACAAATGAAACATCCACGAGGGGAAAAGAAAAGGTACAAACATAAGATATGAACACGGTGAATATTCCAGAAGGGCACAGGGCAGGAACACGGACGAAGGCAGGGTTGATGTGGAAAATTCACCAAACACCTAACATCAAACAATAACCGACAAGGGACCAGCTAAACATAAGGACTTAAATACAAAACAAGGGGAAACATACACCAATGGAAAGCCAAAACTCAAAACAAGATAACAAGACAATAAACTAAAACCAATGATAAACAAGATAATTAGACAATGAACCAATGAAAATCAGACACATAGGCATGGAGGGAAAACAGGACATGACAAGACTGGGGAACAGGAACATAAGAATTATTTCAAAATAAGAGTGCATAAACAAAAGACAGTATGGAGCGAAACGGGTGCCAGAAACTTAAAAATAAAAGTACATAGACAAAAGACAATATGGAACATAACACAAACAGTGCATTTCAGTCAGCTCCCAAGTTCAGTAGTCAGGGCACTGATAAGTGAGTTGGCCATTTCTTGGGCTGTCCCTGTCACAAAATTGTTCCAGTGTTCTGAAATGTTCACTCCCTAAAAATTTCCAAAATGCACTGTGAAAAACACCCTTACAAAAAATGTAGAGTTATGTCAAACTAGTCACAAACTCATTATTTTCACATGCAAATGAGCATGTGATACACTGCAAATGTTTGCCAGAAGTTTGCAGATCTTCACCAGCAGAGGTGTTAAAAGTACCCAGAAAATTATACTTACACTGGTGGCCAAAAGTTTGGAAAAATTTACAGATTTTGCTGTTTCAGAAGGAAATGTGTACTTTAATTCACCAAAGTGGCATTCAACTGATCACAAAGTATAGTCAGGGCATTACTGACCTAAAAAACCGTACATCATTATTTAAAAAAAGTATCCTTGTGTAATCATGCTAAATAGCTAAATAGCTAATTTGCTACTAGAAAATCTTGTTACAGCCATTATATCAAATATAGTTGAAAGCTATTTGGTTCGTTAAATGAAGCTTAACATTGTCTTTGTGTTTATTTTTGAGTTGCCACAATATGCAATAGACTGGCATGTCTTAAGGTCAATATTAGGTCAAAAAAGTCAAAAAAGAAACAGCTTTCTCTTGAAACTCATCAGTCAATAATTGTTTTGAGGAATGAAGGCTATACAATGCTTGAAATTGCCAAAAAAACAAACTGAATATTTCATTCAAAGGTGTACAATACAGTCTTCAAAGACAAAGGACAACTGGCTCTAACAAGGACAGAAAGAGATGTAGAAGGACCAGATGTACAACTAAACAAGAGGATAAGTACATCAGAGTCTCTAGTTTGAGAAATAGACACCTCACATGTCCTCAGCTGACAGCTTCATTGAAATCTACCTGCTCAACACCAGTTTCATTTACAACAGTAAAGAGAACACTCGGGGGTGCTGGACTTATGTGAAGAATTGAAAAAAAAGCAATATTTTTATAACAGAAACAGAAAAAAATAAAAGGTTTGAGTGGACAAAGAGCGTCTCGGTTACATATGTAACCTCCGTTCCCTGATGGAGGGAATGAGACGTTGTGTCAAAGAAGCGACACTAGGGGTCTCTCTTGAGTGCCGAATATGCCTCTGATCTATGAAAAAAGGCCAATGAGAGTTGGCGAACAGTATTTGCAACCCCGCCCCCCGGACATACAGGTATAAAGGCGAGGGAAATACACAACGTTCATTCAGGATTTTTCTGAGGAGCCGGGAGTGTCCGCCACCTCAGCGGCTCGGCTCAGCGACGTGGCCGGGAGGACACAACGTCTCGTTCCCTCCATCAGGGAATGGAGGTTACATACGTAACCGAGACGTTCCCCGCCTGTCACTCACTTCGACGTCGTGTCGAAGAAGCGACACTAGGGGTCCACTTTAAATCACGCCATGCCCTGAGTACCCTGTATGTGTACTGCTGACACAGGAGCGGGCAAGTATTTCACATGCACAAGCGACCAACTGTGTTTTCAGACTGCAATGCCCCAAAAAATGCCCCAAAAAAGTCGTCAGAATCCTTCTGGTTACCCTAGAGGGGAACAAGGCGACGCTTGCCAACCTGGGAACGGGCCAAGCCTGGCTGGGCCTCTTTTCTCTCTATGTTTCTCAGCATAGAGCAAGAGCAGCCGGGGCACTTACCGCATCGTGGGAAGAGGGTCTTGCCCAGTTTCCTATTCTTACAGGGGGAAAAGACCCTGCGGAAGCCACACCTGCCCGAAAAGGGAGGTAAGGTGGCGAAATACATCACATGGCCTCTTCGGTCACATGTGGGAAAAATGGCACGGTGGTAGATCCAGCCTCAAGGAGGGGGGAGTTGCTACGACACGGCGACCGGAGGGCAGCGAAGAACTGCCTAAGGGAGACGCGGGTCAGCTCGTAAAGTGACCGTACCATGGAAGTACACACAGGAGGAGTCCATGTAGGAGGCCTGACCTGTGGAGCACCTATTCCAGTACAGGGTAGCCTGGGGTACCCGTAGTGGACTGGGTCGGCAAGTTCCTCCTCTGAACTGCGGACCCAGGATGGCTAGGGAGGAATCAACCAGGGACCTAGAGGGATCTCCTGTGAAAGAAGGTGCACTGTTTTACCTCGGCCGAGGGAAAGGGTGCTGGATGCAAGCGATTCACCCTGCCAGACCGTCGGCATGTACCGAGTTCTACCAGCTCGGACCTGAGAAAACATGGGATGAGTCTGACTCAACCTTGAGATTGTAAAATCTCGCAAAGGTGTTAGGTGTTGCCCAACCCGCTGCTCTACAAATGTCTACTAGGGAGGTGTCTGTAGCCAGTGCCCACGAGGACGCAATACTCAAGTTGAGTGCGCTCGGACCCGCAAGGGGGGGGGCACAGCCTGGGTGCAATAGACCAGTAAGGTGGCATCCACCACCCAGTGGGGAAGCCTCTGTTTGGAGACAGCTTTCCCTTTCCACTGTCCCAAAGCAGACAAAGAGCTGCTCAGAGCACCTAAAGCTTCTGAGTGCGGTCCAAATAGGGCAAACTGGACACAGCAATGAAGGGGCTGGGTCTGCCTCCACCAGGGGCAGCGCTTGCAGGTTCACTACCTGGTCTCCGAAGAGAGTGGTAGGGACCTTGGGCACGTAGCCCGGTCGTGGTCTTAGGATCACATGTGTGTCTGCCAGACCGAACTCCAGGCAAGTGTCGCTAACAGAGAACGCTTGCAGGTTCACGACCCTCTTGATGGAAGTGAGCGCGATCAGCAGGGCCGTCTTTTTAGAGAGAGGGCCCTGAACCAACTGATTTTAGCGGCTCGAAGGGGGATCTCTGAAGACCGGTGAGGACCACCAAGAGATCCCAGGAGTGGAACAGGCCTGGCCGGGAGGGATTTAACCTCCGGGCGCCTCTTAGTAACCTGATAATTAAGTCATGCCTACACAGAGACTTGCTGTCTACTGGGTCGTGGTGAGCAGCGATAGTGGCAACATACACCTTCAAGGTGGAAGGGGACAGCCTTCCCTCCAACCTCTCCTGTAGGAACAGGAGCACTGACCTAACTGCGCACCTCTATGGGTCTTTAGCCCGGGAAGAACACCAATTTGCGAACACGCCATTTCAGGGCATAAAGTTGCCTGGTAGAGTGGGCTCTGGCCTGGTTGATCATGGCTACGACCGTGGGTGGTAGACCAGCTAGATCTTACACATCCCATCCAGGGGCCAGACTTGGAGGTTCCAAATGTCTGGGAGCAGATGCCAGTGTGTCCCCCCTCCCTGAGACAGAAGGTCCTTCCTCAGGGGAATTCGCCAGGGAGGGGCTGTCGCGAGGAGTACGAGGTCCAAGGACCAGGCCCGAGTGGGCCAATAAGGAGCCACAAGGGTGACTTGCTCCTCATCCTCCCTGACCTTGCACAGCACCTGAGCAAGAAGGCTCACTGGGGGAAATGCGCAGCCCCGCAGGCCAGCTGTGTGCCTGTGCGTCTTTCCCGAGGGGAGCCTCTGTTTGGGCATACCAGAGTGGGCAGTGGGAGGTCTCTTGGGAGGCAAACAGGTCTTTTGAGGACTCAACAGGACTTGAGTCGCTACTGGCTCCAAAGGAGGAGACGATGGGCGAGTCATGACATGTGGCAGGAGCGTACGCCCCCATGGCGATTTATGTACACCACCGCAGTGGTGCTGTCTGACCTGCTCAGGATATGTTTGTCTCGAACTAATGGGAGAAACTTCCGCAGGGCAAAGAAAACAGTCAACAACTCCAGGCAGTTTATGTGCCAGCGCAGCGAGGCCTCCTTTCCAACGGCCTGTTACTGCGTGCCCGTTGCATATGGTGCCCTAACCCAATCTGGAGGCGTCGGTCGTGACCAGGACGCATCGGGACACCTGCTGCGAGGGTACTCCTGCCCGTAGAAAACAGAGGTCTGTCCAGGGATTGAGTGTTTGGCAGCAGGCGGGGGTGATTGTCACACGGTGCGTGCCGCGGCACCATGCTCATCTCGGGACTCGAGTCTGAAGTCAGTGCTGAAGTGGTCTCATATGCATCAACCCCAGCGCCGCGTCCGCTGCGGAGGATGCCATATGCCCCAAGAGCCTCTGGGAAAGTTTTAAGGGGACCATTAAAGCGGTGAGGCACCTCAACACTGACTGTGCACGCTCGTTGGTGAGACGTGCTAACTTTGAGACTGATTCAAACTCCATGCTGATAAAAGTGATGCTCTGAACTGGAGTAAGCTTACTCTTTTCCCAGTTGACCTGAAGCCCCAAACAGCTGAGGTGCCTGAGCAGCTGGTCTCTGTGAGTGCATAGTAACTCTCGTTAGTGGGCCAGAATGAGCCAGTCGTCGAGGTAATTGAGTATGCGGATGCCGGCTTCTTGGAGCGAGGCAAGAGCTGCCTCTGCGACTTTCGTGAAGACGCAAGGGGACAGAGACATGCCGAAGGGGAGGACATGTACTGATACGCCTGGCCATTAAACGCGAACCGCAGAAAGGGGCGGTGTCGATGCAAAATTGAGATGTGGAAGTATGCGTCCTTCAGGTCTACCGCTGTGGACCAATCTAGATGTCGAATGCAGATTAAGATGTGTTTCTGCGTGAGCATTTTGAACGGGAGTTTGTGCAACGCTTGGTTGAGAACTCGCAAGTCCAAGATCGGTCGTAAGCCGCCGCCTTTCTTGGGTATGATGAAGTAAGGGCTGTAGAGACCCTTCTTCATCTCGGTTGGAGGAACAGGCTCTATCGCGTCTTTGAGTAATAGAGTAGCGATTTCCGCATGCAGGAACTTGGCATGTTTGCCGTGTACTGTGGAGAAGCGGACGCCTGTGAAGGGGGGCGGAAGCCTGGCAAACTGAATTGCGGAAGCGAGTCGGATGGTCCGGGCCAGCCAGCGAGACGGGTTGGGAAGTGAGAGCCACGCGTCCAACTCCACGCTAGGGGCACCAAGGGGACGATTATTTTTGACATACCCGGCGGGGCTTCGCAGGGGGGTGGAGCAGGTAAGGCGGCATCGGGAGGCGGTGACGCGTCCCGAGGCTCTGGTGCTGAGAAAAGACTCAAAGCACTTACCTTGCTCCGCACACCCGGCAGGGGGCAGGTTTAGCAACTGAGGAGGAGGCCCAGGATAGGCGTCCTCTAGACTCGTCAGAAACGGCCAGCCAGGGAACAGTCGTGGGGGCTGGAGGCAGGTGGTCTGCGTCCAGGATGCCAGGACTGTTGAGATCTGGCGGCAGAGTGCCGTGAGAACGGCATTTGCAGGCCAGGTGACCCAGAGACAAAAGGAAATAGCTCTGTTACTGAGAATATGAGAATGTGAAAACTAATTCAACAAAAAATCTCCTCCCGGCCCTCCACCGGGGGACGGAGCGGTCTTACCATCTCCGGAGCTAACGTCTTGGTCCCTGGGTCGTGCGTCTACGGAGCGCCTGGGAGCCTTACGGGTCCTCGAGGGGGGTCCGTGAGACGGGGGTGTCTGCTTCCTGCAGAGTGCTCGACGCTGGGGCTGAGAGCTGGGCCTGGGTTGAGGCGGAGCAGGGTGTTTCATAGCCGCAGGAGACGGCCTCGGCGAGCAGACGGGGCATGGCCCATGGCGGGGCAGGATGTGAGATGGTCTCCATCTGCTTCACCGCTGAGGACTGCTGGGAAGAGTCATCAACGGCGCCACCGAATGGATGGAGCTGGGAGACGGAGGTGTCAGAGAAGGTGAGTCTTGTCTAGCTCCCGCATTTCGACCAGGTCCGGTCCATAGATTGTGTTTCTGGACCACAAGGGTGGCCATTGCCTGTTCGAGTGCCGGCGCTTCTGACCTCCGTAGCCCAGGGCGTGGTTGGTCATCCAGCGCAGTTCCTGCAGCACATCAAGAACAGGATTACCCAAGTGCAAGTTTTGAAGTGCCTTGGCCTGGCGTTGGTTGCAGGAAGGGCCGTGGTGTGCAGGGCGGAAGCGGTCTGGGACAGCTCCACCGCAAGGGTAGTGAGAGCGGAGGAGCGAGGAAGCCGCGGCTTACTCAACTCGTCATGCACATCCGGGAAGAAAGGAGCCGGGGGGGGCGCACATGCCTGCGGGACCAATCAAGTAGATTGCAAAAAAAAGCATAGCGGACCTCCGTGCGTCAGGCTCAGGCTGGGTGAGCAGACCCAAAGGTGGCGGCCCAGACGAGTCATCAGCATCAGACGCCGCTGTAACGCTCTCCGATGCAGTGGTGATGTCATCCAATTCTGAAGCAAGCAAGTGTGCCGGGGATGCGGGTGGTTTGAGGGGCTTACCCGGCGAACAGAGCCCGTCATTGTCCCCAAATCATCACCCGTGGTGCCTGCCTCAATCCCGTAGGAAGGAGGCGAAGCACGGGGGGCGGCTGAAGTGGCTTTCTCTCATTACAAAAGAAAGCCGCGACCGCAATGTTGCCATGGCTATGTTCTCGCACTGAGAACATGAACCATTCATAAAACGCTGCCTGCGTTTGATTGCAGCCCAGGCACGCGAGGCAGCTTTTATGACCGTGAGAGGTGGGGAGAAATCACCGCATCCAGAAACTACACAGGGGCGTAAATGACATCTTCATAAAGACGCGTCCTGAAAATGCTGGTGTGTAATGCTCTTTCAGAGAAATAAACTCTTTTACAGAGAAAATCACTCTTTCAATATAACTCTTTTAATTCTCTGCACTGTCAAAGCGCCCAGGGGAAAACTGCACTGCCGTGCAGAGAAGGAGAAAGCCACTGAAGTGTGCCGTAGATCCAACAGCAAACAGAGCGTCAGAGGAACAGAAGCAGGAATCTGGTGTGTGTGTGACTCGCAGTTAGCTGCATACACAACCATCGGCTCCGAAGAAAAATTCTGAATGAACGTGTGTATTTCCCTCGCCTTTATACCCGTATGTCCGGGGGCGGGGTATGCAAATACTGTTTGCCAACTCTCATTTGCCTTTTTTCATAGATCAGAGCATATTCGGCGCTCAAGAGAGACCCCTAGTGTCGCTTCTTCGACACGACGTCGAAGTGAGCGACAGGCAGGGAAACACAGACATTGGACAACAGATAATTGGAAAAGAGTGTTACGGATCTTAACCCCATTGAGCATTTGTGGGATCAGCTAGACTGTAAGGTGTTTGAGAAGTGCCTGACAAGAAAGCCACATCTATGGCAAGTGCTACAGGAAGTGTGGGGTGAAATGCCACATAAGTATCTGGACAAACTGAAGTAGTTTAAGTTCAGAATTTTTTTTTCAAATTGTAATAGTAATATTTAATGTTATTAATGTCCTGACTATACATTGTGATCAGTTGAATGTCACTTTGGTGAATAAAAGTGCCAATTAATTTCCAGAAGAGCAAAATCTGTACATATTCCAAACTTTTGGCTGCCAGTGTAAGTGAAATGATTGATACTGAGTGAAAAGTTTACTCAATTAAAAGTCTAAGTATTGAAATTTCAGCTGTATGGCAATGCGCAGTTTATACAAACAACCCACTCCAATGCACTCCAATTTTGGATGGTGTAATGATAGCATTGCCAAAATTATAATCCCCCCTGTTAAACCCATTTTATTAAAGCTACAGTCAAATGTTTTTTAGGACACAGCCTCCATAGGAAGATATGCAACCAGTGTAAATGTGATGTTACACAATGCTTGCACTGTCAAAGCCTCTGCTCAGTTTCAGAATAACAAGCGTAGGCTACATCTCAGCTTCTGTTGTTACTTCATCAAAATTAATTTACTTAATGTTTTTTAATTCACACTTTCATTCTGGCAGGGATTCCGATTTCGGCACACCACCGTTCAGGGCCTTCTTGCTGGCCTTGAGTGATGTACATAATTCCAGAGAGAAAAGCGTAAGATCAAGCTGTCTGACCTGTCGGCGGTCATCACTTCTGGTATCACTGTTGAGAAAGAGATCATTATGGATTTAAAAACACAAGATGTTCTGTATGACCGTATGATTGCTTAATTTATTATACAGGAAAGGAGGAATGATTTTCACTTCAAGTAAATTGGTAAGTGCTTTTTGCATTGTTATAGCAACATCAGGAGTTTTCTAAGTGTAAATTAGGCTGCTTGAGCATTCAGTGTCGGATCAAGATTTGAAAAGTTGCTTCGTTACATTCAACTCGAAAAGTCGGATTTTACAACTTCTAGGAAAACTTGTTGGCTCGTGCAGAAATTCTCAACTCCAATTTCACCGAAATGCAGGTGCATGATGTCACAAACATGTCAACACTCAGGGAGATATGAAAAGTAAGTGATAAATATTCACTATATTAAGTAATATCGATAAATGAATTAATTTCCACATGACATGATATCAAAGCTTGTTTAACAAAAGCCTGCAGAAACAGGTGTATAAAACCTGGAAAATTATAATCTATTTTGATAATCGTACTCCTGAAGCACAAATGCTAGCGCTGCAGCATTATTTATCAGTTGGGTTGCTTGGAGACATCTCTAATGAGAGTCAAACCCCTGCTAAGCTAACTGGAGCATTGCAGTTTTGTTTCCTTAAATGTCATCTTCTGAATATCGGGGAATGGAATGCATTTACAGGGCTCTAGACTAATGTATTGTACTAGGAGCACACACACACACACACATATATATATATATATATATATATATATATATATATATATATATATATATATATATATATATATATATATATATATATGTGCATGTGCAGGGCATCCAGGCCATCACCAACTACAGGACAACATCAGTTGCCTGTGACAAAGATGCCTCCCTTCCAGATGCGTTGAACGACTTCTACGCTAGGTTTGAAGCACAGAACAACATGGTGGCAAGGAAGACCACCCCTCCTCCCAACTTATACGGTCTTAATTCGGCTGATGTGAGGAAGACTATATGTAGAGTCAACCCACGGAAGGCTGCTGGACCAGACAACATCCCTGGCAGGGTGCTCAGAGGATGTGCAGACCAGCTGGCAGATGTTCTTATCGACATCTTCAACATCTCTCTGAGCAGTGCTGTCGTTACAATGTGCTTCAAGGCCACCACCATCGTCCATATGCCAAAGAAGTCTTCAGTGTCCTGCCTCAATGACTACCGTCCCGTCGCACTCACACCCATCTTCATGAAGTGCTTTGAGATTTATATATGTATATATGTGTGTGTGTGTATATATATATATATATATATATATATATATATATATATATATATTTGTGGAAAGACTCATGAAGGCCAATCTTAACATTTTGAGTGGCACATTTCAGCACAGATTGTTTGGTAAACCAGTCGCTATGCAGGCTTTGCAAAGAGCTTGTTATTAAAGGATGAGGTCATGAAAAACCTTTTAGCAGGGGTGGAAAGAGTACTTAAAAATAATACTCAAGTAAAAGTACTGTTACTTCTTAAAAATTATAGTAAAATACTATAGTAAAAGTACCTGTCCTAAAAACTACTCAAGTAAGAGTAAAATAGTAGCTCATTTAAAAGTACTCAAGAGTAGTGAGTATTGAGAACTGAGTTGCAAAATCTATGCCCCTTTATAATAAAACACGATGCTGCAATTTAAAAATGTAGCATATGTAAGGTGCCAGCGAGTCTGGGATACTCCTCGGGAGAACAAAAGGCTCTCATGAGAATCAACATTTGAACTCTCTCTTGCACATGTAACAGCAACATCCGAGACGCAGCCAGCAGGGGCTTGCACCTCCCTTCTACCGTCTGATTATCTCCCCCTACTCCCCCCTCTCTTCCTCACTTAGAACTCACTAAAAATCTATACAATGTCAAGTTTGTACAAAAAAGTAACAATACATGTTTGGTATCATTTTAAGTGTCTCAGTGTGCCTGGTAATCTGGTCTCATCCTCCCAGCCATAATGAAAAGCTAGAAGAAGTTATAGAATATGAGAGATGTGGTGTGCCCCTTAAAGGTGTGCCCTCCTCCAGATCCTCCATACCTACTATATGTAAATGTAGTGAACCCATCAATAGGGGACCCAAATCTAATTACAAGGACAGACACCACCATTTGGTTAGCTTATTGAATTATCTGGATTTATAAGGAGAATGGGCAAAAGCTTCTGGGAGTCTGTAGGTAGTCTTCCCACATGATCGCTGTGTGTAGTTTTTCGTTGCCAGGTAATATTTCTACAAATTCCTCAATTTCCGAATTGTTGTGATTATATTGATTGGTCGATGATTGTGCCTTATGAATTGGATTTTGAATTATTGTTCTATTACCTGGTCAATAAATTGTAAACATTTGATTTTATTCTGACTGACTCTGAAATTGTTTTCCCAAACAGATTGAGCGATTTGTATGTTACCGCAAGTTGATCAATCTAAATTCGGGTGTGTCTTACCTCTGTTTTAATTTGATGTTTCTTCAGATAAGTGAAGTTATGTTGGTCAACTTATATCTGTAATAGTGGCCGTGACCTCTACAGAAGAAAACGTTAAGTTAAATTCAAGTGTATGCAATTCCATGGGGGCTATACTGACGTATCTTTGATTGTGAATACGTGAACGTGACCAATCTCAGGTATATAGCAATTACCTCTGTTTGATGATCCAATACTGGCCGCTTGTGATCGAGAGACCCGCAGTGTAGAGAAAAACACGCGAGGACCTCAAAGCAACATAGTTTCCTAATCTGAACGGGTAAAATATAATTAAAGAGTTAAAAAGAATAATCAAACATTCGCTCACTATTAATGATGCTCAGATATCATTAAAAAAATTTTCATTTATGGAGTCAGATGAAATAACGAGGTAATACATAAGAGAAATTGTATTTTATTTAATCTTGTTGTGTTGCATAAAAGAAAGACAGTAACGCGCAGAAACCTTCACCCGTATTATTGGAGACCGCCATTGGACCGATAGACGGGCTTACACATACATACCACAATTTATAGAAAGAATGTTTGCCATTAAGAATAAAAAATATAGGTATTTTATAAGTGTTTCTGACAGCCAACTTTTAAAATACGTCACTTATCTGTGATACTGTAAACAATAGTTGTGTTCTCATTCTAATGCATGATGCACAATTTTCTGAAGTTAGTGACTGGTGGAATATTCTGCCTGAAGTATTGCTTTATAAAGGTTGATACTTTTCTATCAGGCATTAAAAAAACATGCATAATTATAAATGTTTTTATCATCTTTACTTTCCTGGTAATTTATTATACCAATTAACACACTCTCTACATCAGGGGTCAGTATTATATATAAAAAAAAAACCTAACAATATAATTAAAAACATTATTATTAAATGTATTAAATTACATTTTGGAGTTGGAGTAATTGTGCCCACTTTAGCGAGTCCCACAATGCCCCCTTTACATGCCACCCCATGTATACATTGCTTTTTTGCACCTCTGACAGTATTGAACACCTCATTTCAGCATTTCTTATACATTTTTAGGGGAAGCCATGCTTCCTGTGTAGTCTTAAATCAATTGCCACTGACCATGACATATATATTGCATAAAGCACTATATAAAATGTACATACAACCATACAAGTGCAGGTGCACAGACAAATGGTCACAGGTGGTGAGGGGTAACTAAACTTGGCAGAGGGAAAAGGAGGTTATTTACAGCCCTCAACAGCTTGCTCAAAAAGCAGGGAAGACATTAATTGCATTGCACAGTAGCTGTCTTGTATGTATTGATCAAGCCAGCATAACACCCCTACACCACACTGTAAGGCCAATAACTCGGATGCTAGTCAAATAATAGGGGAAGAGATGTAAGGATGAACCAAGCAGAAGAGAGCAAAGAGACAGCAATCAGTGCATGGCCTAATAGTCCCCTGTTGAAGGCTTCATCACTAATAATGTCTTCCTGCAGGGCTATTCCCCAGAGTGAGCTGTTATTATGGAGTCTTTGTGATTAAATGTAAAGAAATTGATATGGAAAGGAAGAGAGGCCAACTTGTGACCTTCCAGAGGACAGAAGTCAAATCCAGTGGATTTTCATAACCTTATATTTATTCCAGAGAAAACCTGACTGCAACTAACATTGAAAGTCACTTTACAGTTTACTGTGGCAATGGGCTTGACACATGATTTCTGATTGACTGTCTAGTATGTGGCTTTTAAATAAAAGAGAGAGCTTGGAATTGCTATGTATAAGTGCTATTTAAGGTGTTGTTTGATGTAATGTTTTGAGAAGGCTTGGCTTGTTGATTTCTGATCTTTTGAAATTGGTACAATACTTGTTTACAAAAATAGATGTTGGGAGAGATTTTAGGTCAATATGAGTTTGTTTCACTTATCTTTATAATATTAAACTGTGGTTTCCTATCTGTCACTCACTCAATGTTGTGTAGATGTAGTGGCACTAGGGATCGCCCTCAGGAGCCCCAAACACCTCTGATCTTTGAGAAAAGGCCAATGGGAATTGGCAAGTGGAATTTGCATTACTCCCCCTCACATATGGGTAAAAAAAGGAGCTGGCGTGAACCACTCATTCAGATTTTGTCTTCGGAGCCGTGCGGTTGTGTTACTTTTTAATTACTCTGCCAATCCATTTATCTCTGTCCAGTGAAGCTGTTGGATTTACGCCGCATTACAGCGGATTCTCCCCCTCTTGTACCGACGTTGTGCAGCAGCTATAATAGTATATTCTTCTTCATAATGAGTATATTTTCCTACTAAAAGAGTGGCACTTATGAAGCATCTTTTTCAAGATGCCTTTTCGTTTGTGTGTTATTCCTGGTGGTGGTCGCTATCTCGCCGCATCTGGCGGCCACAATCGCTATCTCACCTGTTTGGGTGCTACCCACGCTTAGACATCTTTTGTGGATGGTTCATGTCCTCTTTGCAAGAGCATGACCATGGCAACATTGCGGTCATGACTTTCTTTCGTCAGAGGGAAAGCCACTCCAGCAACTCCCCGCCTCGGTCCTTCTACCTACGGGTTAGCACTGGGGGTGATTTGGGTACCTCAATGGGAGCTTCTCCACTGGGAAACCCCCCACGGACCTCACATTCCCCAGCACACTTGTTTGCCCCAGTCGAGTTCTAGGATGAGACCACAGGCACAGGCTCATTCAGAGCTCGCGAAGAGGATGAGCTGTCAATAGCAGCATCGAAGAGTGGGTTTATCCAGTCTGACACAGTGGACTCAGCTGGAGTGGAATCCTTCGCTCCCTGAACTCTCACGGCTTGATAATTGATTTCACGGCCACGCCCTGACCCGGTACCTTTGTTGCTGGAGGGGCATGATGAGCTCAAGTGATCGTGGCGGGCACCACGATCCAGGGGTTCCTCTGCGATTCCCCAGGTGGACCAGGTAATTGCGATTGTACCTAGGCATCCTAGGCTCCCGTCCAGGCCGTCATCACTGGTGGCTAAGGCCAAGAGTGCTGCTATACAAGTCGCCTCCACCCTGCATGCCATAGCTCTCCTGCAAGTGCACCAAGCTAAGGCACTCAAAGAACTGCACAATGGTAGTCCTGACCCGGGATTGAAACAGGAGCAACACCCAGCACCTTTGCAAGGTTTTAAAACCTCCGGGTTGAGCCAGGCTTGTCCTGTGTGTTGTCAGGTATGAGAAGGTAAGTCCCAGGACAGCTGGTTGGGTGTACATTTTGCACATAGCACCTTTCCCCTCCCTGAGATGAAGACATGTGCTTTTACTCCCAGTCATGTTCACAAAGTTGTGGACCCTGGATGACCTTCCTCCTTAGCCCTGTGGCAGGCTAGTTTTTGGAGAAACTTGCTGCCAGCCGGTAAGTGTGATAACTAGGCCCTGTTCTGGGGTAGGTGCTCCACATGTGCTGATTGCCCGTATGTAAACGTGTATCTTCCACAAAATGGTTTCCCTGTTGGTAAACCGCGTCTTCCTTGGGCAGAGGTCCCTCTGCCCCCGGTCACCGTGATTGTAGAGCTCCTCCCCCCTCAGGTAGGACCTACCATGGGACTTCACTACATGAGATACTTCCGACAAGACTGGGTAAGACCATGTGATGAATTTCCTCTCTAATACCCCTTGAGAAGTGACTGAGGCTTTTTTTTCAGCTGGTCCTTATTTTTGGGCATTTGACCTGTCCCCAAGGTGCAGGGGACCGTGTGATGCCTGTAAGAGCATTGATGGAGGATACATAATGACCAGGTGCGCTGGCTACGAGGCACGCAAGGTCTGCTCGTCTCGCACCGCCAGTCCACGTAACACAGTTCAGTTAGTTGTGACGTTTTGTATAGGGACCCCTAGTGTTACTACATCAACACAATGTCGAGTGAGTGACAGATAGGGAACGTCCTGGTTACTTTCATAACCTCCGTTCCCTGATGGAGGGAATGAGACTTTGTGTCTCTCCTGCCACATCACGAACTACCCGCTGAAATTGCTGGGACCTTGTCTCTGCTCCTCAGCACAAAACCTGAATGAGTGTTTGCATGCCAGCTCCTTTTATACTCGTATGTCTGGGGGAGTTGCATGCAAATTACACTCGCCAATTCCCATTGGCCTTTTCTCAAAGATTAGGGGTGTTTGGGGCTCCCAAGGGCGACCCCTAGTTTCACAAAATCGACACAATGTCTTGTTCCCTTCATCAGGTAACAGAGGTTACGAAAATTACCAGGACATTATCATGTTTATTTTAAAACTGAACTGAGAATTTGTATATGTCAAAATGCTTTCTATTTCAACTTATTATTCAGAGACAACTAAAAGTAGTCAATTTGTAGGTTGATTTATTCAGGTTAAACTGTGACTATGTGGTACTATCAATACATTGCTTGGCTTAAGCATCACTTCATAGCCACATTAGTTCAACAATGGCTTCCTTGAGTTTGGGGCAGGACTTCTGTTTGGCCAACCAATGGAAGATGGAGGACGTGTTCGGGGAATCTTTTTCTATACCATTCATCCAACCATTCATCATTAATTTCTTTCTATTTAGTTTGGTTTGGCTAGTTGCACAGGCAGAACACCCTTAAGCGTTAAATGCTCATAAATGAGTTTATAATGAATTTAGCAATATCACACGAGCAAGAGTGCTGTTGTTCTGTGATTGCCTGCAGCCCTTTGTGCCTACTGCCCAGTGACTGAATAAACAGCTCGACTGAGAGTCTGATATTGCTTTTTTGTAATAGTTCAATAGACCAGTAAATAATACTGAATTACTTATGTTTTAGATAAAAAAGGCCATTTAATTAGTGCATTTCTTCTCTACCAACAAATATAGTCTCAATAGATTCCAAAGCAAGGCAAAAACTTGCTTTCTCCACTGCTCTCATGTTAGTGGTTTTTCGTTTGTGATCCAATCTGTGTTGAATTAATCTTTTAAGTTTCTAGTTCACTTCCGTTGTTTAACAAATTGGTTTAGTCAATGACTCTAGGACTCACTCTTGACATAAAAGATGCTAATTTTTTCCACCTGCTAGGTGTAATGATGTAATCTACAGAAATTGTAACTGAAGGAATCAGTAAACTAAATCAAAATGAACAATGAATCAAAATCCCCGCCACTATTTAGAAAGCATGAAACAGACGAGGAGAGATACAAATATTTCTTGGCCAATCAAATTTGAGTGCCTGAACTATAATGATATATAAGCAACTAACATACAGTATAATAAGCATTTTTAAGTCACAACACAGCATTTCCCATTGAATCATACCCACATTTTTGTATCAGCTCATTACATTTATTAAAATTATATTGTTAACAAGGCCACTTTACAAACTGTTCTCATATCATCTTCAAAACCATTCAAATTTTTATTACATTATTATTTAAAATTAGACCAAGAACGAGAAGAGGTTAAGATAAGCATGAATGTTGCTTCAGCATGCACATAGGGTTGCTCAAATTGAAGTAATGTTTTGAAAAGTTTGGGCTGTTAGATTTCTAATCTTTTTTTTAAAAAAAAAGAATGGTGCTTTTTGTCTACACCTATTTTGTCTTCAAATAAGTTTGGAACAGTTTTGACCAATTACATGTGAATTTCACAATACTTTTTTCAATACTGTCAGTTCTCGCATAAAAAAAGATAAATTATGCAGAAAATATTTCATGATTAAATTACCATTATTAGACATGAAGACATTTAATGGGCATCTCTGAATTTGTTTTGCTTCTTGCTTATGTTTAATACTGTATGTAGAATCTGCAGTAGAATCTCTCTCACTCTGTATGTGTTTTATAAAGCATTTGACTTGTTTAAAACATTTTTATTTTCATGTGTTAACCTTCAAGTTGCCCCTTTAATGGCTCAAAGCATACTTAACATTGAATTATCATGCAGACATTTTTTTTATTTTCAAAATTAATAAATGCAATTAATTTTTGCTGAGAATTTCAGATTTGTGTTTCTATTCATTCGTTATTGTTTTTATTGTATGTTTTCTAGAATGTGGTTTTGCTGAGGTTAAAATGATCCCTAACAGAAATAGTATTCCTTTACTGGATGAAAGCCTGAAAAGAGCATTTCTACAACAGAGGGTTAAAGGGATAGTTCACCCAAAAATGAAAAATCTCTCATCATTTACTCTTACATAACTTTGAAGGTCTAAAAAGCATAAAAGTAAATCATATGACTCCAGTGAAGTGAAGTGATATGATAGGTGTGGGTGAGAAACAGATCAATATTTAAGTATTTTTCAACTATAAATTCTCATCCCTGCCCAGTAGGTGGTGATATGCACAAAGAATGTGAATCACCAAAAACAAAAGAAGAGGTATCTATAAGTGAAAGTGGAGTTTTATAGTAAAAAATGACTTGAAATGTTGATATGTTTCTCACCCAAACTTATCATATCGCTATGATATACGTATCATATCATACGTAAGGGATAATGTAGTCAGTCGGTTGTTATAGCACAATAAACTATGATCAGGGTGATCGTGACCCCAACATGATGTGAAGGGGTCTTGTAACACCCTGAAAGGGTTTATTTTTGTGATAACATTAATCTGACTACATTATCCTGCTTATTACACTGCTAATAACTAAATAAATAAATACATGGACATAAAATATTGATTTGCATTGAAATTATAAATTTATAGCTGAAATCAACCTCCGGTTTGCATCTGATTTTTGTTGGTGGTTTCTTTTTGTGAAAATTACCATCTGACTCATTATTCAGCTATTACAAGAATACTTGCCAAACAGTGTTGAGTAAGTTATTCTAAAAAAGTAATTACTAACTACTTATTACATCTCCTACATTGTAATTAGATTACTGTACTAATTACTATGTCTGAAAAGTAACTGCATTACTTATTACCAATTACATTCTAAAACCCTTATCAACATCGACCAGATGAAAAATATAAGGATAGACATGACACCATTCTTTAAATAAATCATATAAAATAAAATAAATGATTTATGAACTGACCAAAGAATTTAAGGGGGCAATGTTCAATAAGAAAGCATATATTTTAATATTAGATATTACATTTTAGATTTTAAATTCATTTTTGGCTAACGTCAAAAACCCTTCTTCAACCCCTCCATTCTAACCTTAAAATAGTTTTCAGGTTTGACTCCTTTCTGTTATGTAATTCCCATTATTGACAATCCAATTAATTCTTGTTAGATAAAATCAATTGATAAAATGAAGTCCCACCCTAATTTTCTTTTCTCAATGAATGATCTATTACATTTAAATGGTTTGCTACAGTCCTTACACATTGACTGTTGGATGCCACAAAGCTGATGCATTTTCATGTAACTATTTCCAAATCCTGGATCCAACGTCCTGGAGCTGTGGCGGACTGCAAAAAGAGATGTTTTCAGGCACCGAGGGGTCGTGGGTGGCTGTCGTCATTACTTACACTTTGCCTCCTTCTATTAACAGGGCAATCATGAGGCCAGTTGAGTCTGCTGTCAAAATCCTCCTTACTAATTGATTTCTCAGCTTTTGACAATGCCTGGCAGCCAGATAATGGATGACAGAAAAAAAAAATAGATGGCTGGTACTTGATTCTTTGCCCTGCTGACATTTGGATAAACATTGTTGATGGATAACATGCTGGGGGTTATCAGGGGCGTTTTGACATTGTGGCAACAAACCAGAATGTGAGAGTATTATCCTGTGGGCATTGTTCTGCAATCTGTGCTTAACATTACCCAGAGAACTTCTCTTTTACACTAATGACTATGGAACAGGCGTTCCTTACAATCAGAGAGTCCCCCAGAGATCTTTGTCGCAAAGATATCTGGGGGACCTCTCCAGGGCTCTTCGTTTGAGAGACACTATAAGTAAAATCTTGAGACACTGTGAAGTGGTTTAAAGGGATAGCTCAGCCAAGAATGAACATTCAGTCATCATTTATTTGCCCTAATGGATTCAGAAGGGTGAGGGTGTGTAAATGATGACATAATTTTAATTTTTGAGCTAACTTGTCCTTTAACATGCCATTAGATATGTTCATATACTGTGCTGCTCTCATTCATAGACCAAAAATAAATCTTTAATAAATGGCATAACCACTGTTATGTAATGTTATTTGTCCCCAATGCACTCATAGTTGAATGGGGGTCTAGTGGGAATAGTAGCCCTAGAAAAACAATATAGGCATTAGCTAACATTCAGCACATGCTACTATTGGTACATGTGTCGTGCTTGGATCATTTCTAAAAAAAAACTTCACGGGCTTGCTTCATTTGCTACTGTATCCCAAAGGGTGGAAAATGCTCATTGTATTGCTTACAATAATGAATTGCACACATTAGAATCTGAGGCAACTAGGTTTACAAAGAAAAGAGCAATGAATCATGACATTTCTCTAGCAGAACAAAGATGATCTATTTCGGAATTTGAAAATAGGAAGAACCATTGAATAGATACAGTGACTGTACTAATCACTAATTAATTGGGATTTATGTGTGTGATATTAATATTGTGAATTGATGAAATTAGTGTGATTCAAATCTGTCAGTGATGTACTTGTTCATATGTTTTTTACTCCATATATATCTTTTGAATTGTCCTGTTGAATGGAATGTGACCTTATCTTAACACTGTTTCTTTTGTGATGTCTAAGTAATCATAATAATAATGAAGTGTGCTTTTATTCTGACTTTAGGCTTTTTGACAATGAAGAGATATCAAATCAAATCAAACCAAATCACTTTATTGTCACACTACTGTGTACACGAGTGCAACAGCAGATGAAATTCTTGTGTGCAGTTCCGAGCAACATTGCAGTAATGACAGTGACGAGACATAAACCACTTTACAATAACAACATATTTACACAACACAATTTACATAACAAATGTACACATACCTACACAACAATTTACATATCAAATGTACACAATACACACAATGTAGAATACACATACACTAGATAAGGGTATAAATATATATATACACTAACTGAATTGGGAGCGAGAATATATTGACAGAATGATGATTAATAAAGTGCAGTGCTGATTGTAGATCATGAGAGATCATGTGTTCAAAAGTCTTATTGCTTGTGGGAAGAAGCTGTCATGTAGTCGGGTGGTACGGGTCCTGATGCTGCGATACCGCCTGCCTGATGGAAGCAGTGAGAGCAGCCCATGACTCGGGTGGCTGGAGTCTTTGATAATCATCCGAGCTTTATTCACACACCGTCTGTTATATATATCCTGGAGGGAGGGAAGCTCAACTCCGATGAGGTTTCTGGCCGTTCGCACCACCCTTTGCAGGTCTTTGCGGTTGTGGGTGGTGCTATTGCCGTACCAGGCGGTGATGCAGCCAGTCAGGATGCTCTCTACAGTGCTGGTGTAGAACCGTGTGAGGATGTGTTGGTTCATTCCAAACTTCCTCAGCCGTCTCAGGAAGAAGAGGCGCTGGTGAGCCTTCTTCACAACGGCCTCAGTGTGGACGGACCATGTGAGTTCCTCAGTAATGTGGACACCGAGGAACTTGAAGCTGCTGACTCTCTCCACCGGTGCGCCATTAACGGTGATGGGGCTGTGTTCTCTGTCTTTCTTCCTGAAGTCCACCACAAGCTCCTTGGTTTTACTGACGTTGAGGGAGAGGTTGTGCTCCTGACACCAGCGTGTCAAAGTGTGCACCTCCTCTCTGTAGGCTGTTTCATCATTGTCAGTGATCAGATCTACAACCGTCGTATCATCAGCAAACTTAATGATGGCATTGGAGCTATGTGTCGCCACACAGTCATGTGTGTAAAGGGAATACAGGAGTGGGCTGAGAACACAGCCCTGCGGGGCTCCAGTGTTGAGGGTCAGTGATGAGGAGATGTTGCTGCCCATTCTAACCACCTGACGTCTGCCTGACAGGAAATCCAGGATCCAGCTGCACAGCGAGCTGTTTAAGCCCAGAGCCTGGAGTTTCACATCAAGCTTGGAGGGCATTATGGTGTTAAATGCTGAGCTGTAGTCTACAAACAGCATTCTCACATACGTGTTCCTTTTTTCCAGGTGGGATAGAGCAGTGTGTATTGTAGATGCAATAGCATCATCAGTGGAGCGGTTGTTACGGTAGGCAAACTGCAATGGGTCCAAAGAGGTGGGCAGAACAGAGCAGATGTGATCTCTGATCAACCTCTCAAAGCATTTGCTGATGATGGGGGTGAGGGCAACAGGACGCCAGTCATTTAAGCAAGTGATTTTTGATTGCTTCGGTACAGGCACAATGGTTGATGTTTTGAAGCATGTGGGGACTACAGACAGGGAGAGGAACAGGTTGAAAATGTCCGTAAAAACACCAGCCAGTTGGTTCGCGCATGCTCTGATGACGCGGCCCGGAATGCCGTCTGGACCCGCGGCTTTGCGAATGTTCACCCGTCGAAAGGATCGGGTTACATCCGCAACAGAGACGGAGAGTGAACCATCATCTGTAGTATCGGCCGCGAGTGCTCTCTCCGTGAGGGCGGTGTTGTTGTTGTCCTCGAAACGAGCATAAAAAGTATTAAGCTCGTCCGGGAGAGAGGCAACGGTGTTCATGGCGGAGTTTTTATTCTGTTTATAGTCCGTGATGGTGTTAATTCCCTGCCACATACTTCTGGAGTCAGTGGTGTTGAACTGTCCTTCAATTTTGTGCCTGTACTGGCGTTTGGCTGTACTGATGGAGTTACGGAGGGCATAACTGGCTTGTTTACACTCCTCCGCGTTCCCGGAATTAAAAGCGGTGGTCCGCGCATTAAGTGCCGCGCGAACATCGCCGTTAACCCATGGTTTCTGGTTGGGGTAGATCCGTATAGTTTTTGTCGGAACAACGTCCTCTACGCACTTCCTGATGAAACACGTTACGCTATCAGCGTAAACCTCGATGTCGTCATCGGAGGCAGACCGGAACATCTCCCAGTCCGCGTGATAAAAACAGTCCTGTAGCGCAGAGTCTGATTGGTCCGACCAGCACTGGATCATTCTGAGGGCGGGTGCTTCCCGTTTCAGTTTCTGCCTGTAAGCGGGCAGAAGCAGAACGGAAGAGTGGTCGGATTTGCCAAATGGTGGGCGGGGGAGGGATTTGTAGCCATCCCGGAAAGGAGAATAGCAATGATCCAAAACCCGGTCCCCTCGTGTGTTGAAGCGTGTGTTGGTGGTATTTTGGTGCTATTGTTTTAAAGTTGGCTTTGTTGAAGTCCCCGGCAACAATGAACACAGCCTCAGGGTGCGCAGTTTCCTGCTCACTTATACTGCCATACAGTTCCCTAAGTGCCCGGTCTGTGTCGGCTTGTGGGGGGATGTACACAGCAGTGATAATGACCGCTGTGAATTCCCTCGGTAGCCAGAATGGTCGACACAGAAGCATGAAAGACCTGATAAAATGTACATTCCTCTGATCACACCATGATTTGTTGATCATAAAACATACACCTCCACCTCTGCTTTTACCTGAGAGGTCTTTCGCTCTGTCCGCTCGGTGCACGGAGAAACCCGTGGGTTCGATGTCCGAGTCTGGAATCTCCGCGGACATCCAGGTTTCCGTAAGACAGATAACGCAGCATTCTCTCGTCTCTCGTTGGAAGGAGATCCGCGCTCTCAGCTCGCAGAGCTTGTTGTCCAGAGACTGAACATTTGCCAGTAGTATACTGGGTAGCGGGGGGCGATTTGCGCGACGTCTTAATCTGATGAGAACGCCAGCTCTTTTTCTTCTTTTCCTTCTGCGTTTCCGCGGCCGGGCAGCCCAAACAAAGGGCTCCGCTGGCGTGTTTGTAAACCGCGGGTCGGCATTGAGGAATGTGAAGTCCGGTTTTCGGTGAGTGATTGCCGAACCAATATCCAAAAGCATTTGTCTGTTGTACACAATAAGGCAGACAACATCCAAGACAAAAAACACAGAACTGTAAACAAAACAAACAATAAACTGCAGTGTTTTGACGGAGCTCGCGACGCAGCAGCCATACTCGGCGCCATCTTGAGAAATAGATATCAAAAGTGCCAGTGCTTCGGAATCAAATTGATACAAAATATGAATATTAGGGCTGTCGATTTAACGTGTTAATTCAGTGCGATTAATTTAATTAAAAATAATGCGTTAAAAAAATTTATGCAATTAATATCAATGCACTGATATGGAAGATTCCTGAGAAATGCAAGCTTGTAGTACCACCTGTTTACTCCAGAGGGCAGTAAGTGAAATTTCAGCTGTGTGGCAATGGCAGTTTACACAGTGAAGAAAAACACCCTCGAGCAGCAGAACAACACAGACATGCATTATGTTCACTATATATATAAATATATAGAGAGATATAATTTTTAAATATCTAAAGATAACCATCGATGGAAGAACCTGAGCAGACAAACCTGAAATGGTATGTAGCCTATTAGTGCCTTCACAACTGTAAAGTTGGATATGTTTTGAGAACTGTAAATAATTATGTTTATATTAAAGCATAAATTGAGCATATATTGAGTCTTGTCAGAACCTGAAGATTTTGTTGTACCGAGATTATGTACTTACTGCAGAAACGGGTGGTTCAGACAACTGGATTCTTGTGTATTGCAGGAATTATGCAAGGACACTGTAATGCTGCTGTTTTTCAGATAAAATACAATTATTTTGCGGTAGGTGAATGTGTAATAAGCTCAATCTAGCTTTATAATTGTCAATTTACATATTTAATCTCCATCTAAATGCTATAACCTACATTAAATGTTTTAGCGTTGACTGAACAACTGATCCTGTTGATAGATTGAATTTATTGTTCTTGTGTAGGAAATGATGATGTCTTAGCCGCCACACAATAATATGTACCTGTAAACCAGTTATTGGGCAAGGAGAAGGTGAGATCCGGCTATAAATAATAGTTTAATGAAGAAATAAAGGAAAAACACACAAACATAAACACAGCAGCTGCATGTCATTCTCTCTCTCGAACCGTCATCACCCGGCCACCTTTATCCCTTGCGTGCCACCAACTGGCTGATTGGGGACCAGGCATGCGTTGTTCCAGCCCGGCACCACCCTCCTCCGCTCTACACTCCTCCCGGCATTGCTTCTGAGGGGGGTGGGGGGGGGGGAGCATGCCTTGCGCCCCATCTGCCGGCATGTCATCCCCACCCTGCTTGACCTGGGAGGAGGCAGGAGGGTAAAAACAACCACAAAATAATCGACGGACAAAGACCAACACGTAGCGACAGATAGAGAGAGCGAGGAGAGAGAGGGGGAAAAAAACTCACTCACCGGTTCTCTGATGCACCGCCGCATGGTCCTCGCTCCGCCGCTCCTCCCCAGGCAGACCGGAGTCAGACCTATGACCCCTGACAGACAGAACGCCCCTCCGCATTCCTGGCGACCCCTCTGCGTTTCTGGGGGATGGCAGGGCACTATTCCGCCCCTGGCAGCGGCTCCAGGCGGTCGGGGAGTCCAGTCCCCACTCGCCTTGCAGACAGCGGCTGATCCCCGTCAGATGGCAGCAGTGCTCCCCTAGGTGGACAGTCTTGTTGAGGACTCCGCGACAGGCATCCCTCCTCCTTCCAGGGTTTCGGCACCAATTTAAAGGGAGGACACGGGGAACCAGGTTTCTTCAACTCAGGTAAGCAGATTTAATGGAGTAACTTGTGTTTTTACAGGGGCGCCACAACGCGTCAGCTTTACACTTACACAATAGCTTCACAATACTCTTTAGCTTCACAATGCTATTTCAGCTTCACAATGCTCGTTAGCTTCACAATGCTATTTCATCTTCACAATGCTATTTCAGCTTTAAGACCCAGGATCTCTCTCCCGGTCTGCTGGCGGTGTGGCTCTTTTATCCACTCTCCCCGTGCTCACTGTAAGACAGGTGTTAAACAAAAGTTATCTCAGGTTGGCAGCGCCCTTACCGCTTTCCCTCTCTCCGGACAGTCGCTTGACCACACCACCGCTGCCTTCTTTTCTGCATGTCACGGCACCGTTTTGTGGTTCGTTCTGCATAAAGCGGCAGCTCATTGTTGCTTATCGCAGCCCATTCGGCACAGTTATCCCAATTGCCATTCCGCCCCTGATCGGCCCACCGGGAAAATGCCTGGTATGCCAGATTACCAGTGCAGCCCTGCCCCTGAGACATGGGCTCTGTGTCTATGGAAACAATGATGAATGTGTTCATGTAAACAATGCTGAATGTGATTCAGAGATTTCATTTTCACTCTAAAATGACACTTTTACACAACTGATTTAAGTTTTGGTCAGGGCGAATGGTTAATAATGAATGGATTCCTGTTGACTGTATTAGATAATTAACAACAAAAAATACAACTTACATTTAGCGTAACTCTTTGGACAGTTCACATGAAAACTGGAACTCATACAGTGCATTCGGAAAGTATTAACTGCGCTTCACTTTTTCAACATATTGTTATGTTACAGCCTTATACCAAAATTGATTAAATTCATTATTTTCCTTAAAATTCTACAAACAATACCCCATAATGACAACATGAAAGAAGTTTGTTTGAAATCTTTGCAAATTTATTAAAGATAAAAAAAACAAAAAAATGACATGTACATAAGTATTCACAGCCTTTGCCATGACACTCAAAATTGAGCTCAAGTGCATCCTGTTTCCACTGATAATCCTCAAGTTGTTTCTAAACTTGATTGGAGTCCATCTGTGGTAAATTCAGTTGATTAGACATGATTCGGAAAGGCACACACCTGTCTATATAAGGTCCCACAGTTAACAGTGCATGCCAGAGCACAAACCATGCCATGAAGACCAAGGAATTGTCTGTAGACCTCTGAGACAGGATTGTATCAAGGCACAGATCTGGGGAAGGGTACAGAAAAATGTCTACAGCATTGAAGGTCCCAATGAACACAGTGGCCTCCATCATCAGTAAATGGAAGAAGATTGGAACCACCAGGACTCCTCCTAGAGCTTCCGCCCGGCCAAACTGAGCGATCGGGGGAGAAGAACCTTAGTCAGGGAGGTGACCAAGACCCCAATGGTCACTCTGACAGAGCTCCAGCGTTTCTCTGTGGAGAGAGGAGAACCTTCCAGAAGAAAAACCATCACTGCAGCACTCCACCACTCAGACCTGTATGGTAGAGTGGCCAGACGGAAGCCACTCCTCAGTAAAAGGCACATGACAGCCTGCCTGGAGTTTGCCAAAAGGCACCTGAAGGACTCGAAACAAAATTCTCTGGTCTGATGAAACAAATATTGAACTCTTTGGCCTGAATGGCAAGCGTTAAGTCTGGAGGAAACTAGGCACCGCTCATCACCTGGCCAATATCATCCCTACAGTGAAGCATGGCGGTGGCAGCATCCTGCTGTGGGGATGTTTTTCAGTGGCAGGAACTGGGAGACTAGTCAGGATCAAGGGAAAGATGTACAGAGACATACTTGATGAAAACTTGCTCCAGAGCGCTCTGGACCTCATACTGGGGCGAAGGTTCATCTTCCAACAGGACAACAACCCTAAACACACAGCCAAGATAAAGGAGTGGCTATGGGACAACTCTGTAAATGTCCTTGAGTGGCCAAACCAGAGCCCAGACTTGAACCTGATTGAACATCTCTGGAGAGATCTGAAAATGGCTGTGCACTGATGCTCCCCATCCAACCTGATGGACCTTGAGAGGTCCTGCAAAGAAGAACTGGAGAAACTGCCCAAAAATAGGTGTGCCTATAGGTGTGCGTCATACTCAAAAAGACTTGAGGCTGTAATTGGTGCCAAAGGTGCTTCAACAAAATATTGATGCATATGTGATTTTTTTTATTTTTCATAAATTTGCAAAGATTTCAAACAAACATGTTTCACATTGTTATTATGGGGTATTGTCTGTAGAATTCTTAGGAAAATAATTAATTGAATCATTTTGGAATAAGGATGTAACATAACAAAATGTGGAAAAAGTGAAGCGCTATGAATACTTTCCGGATGCACTGTTTGTGCCCATCTGTTTAAAAACACTTCCAGCTTTGACCACTGGAGGCAGTGGTTTGAATTTCAATAAGCACAGAACGATTTTTAGCAGCAAAACTTTGTCACCAAATTCACAGTGTGATCAGTGTGTAGAAAAGGAGTTAACATAATATATACTATATATATAATATAAACTATATTTATTACTTTTGATTAGTGAATATTACTTCTTCATTTTACAACAGTTTTGTTTGACATTTTACAAAATCCTAAAACTTTCTGTTTTATAACTCTGAATACTTTGATGCAATCAAATGTAATTATTTTTTAACATAAACATTGTAAACCTTTACCCTTTTGAGAACAACATATTTAAAGTAATTAACACCTAATTAACAAAATCAGACTCATTACAGAAGGAAATGAAAATCCTCTACAGTATGTATATTATGACATTTTTGCATAGTATTTTTCTGCCTAAAGGGCATTGAAGTGGTTTATCTTACTCTAAGCCCCTTGAGATATATAGCTGAAATTTCTTCTGTCTGTACCAGGCACCAGTATGATGTCAAACACAATCAATATGTTGCTAGAATTTATAGAAATTTCTGGGACTCAAACAGCAAAGTAGAATTCCATATTATTTACAGTTGTAGCACATTTCAATACACCACTAGATGAATATGACAGTATTCCAAGAATGTTTCAAGTTATTCTATAGGCAAGGTCAATTGTCTGGACCAAGTGTTGACATCTGAATCAGTGTTGACATCTCGCTTTATGCAACACTAAATTTATATAAATTGAAACCGACTGAATTTAAACGGTTCGCAACACTTTAGACTGTCAGTTAAGAGTTACATGTCTGAAGCATTGAGTCACGTGACAACAGCAAAGTGTCGATTTCCGTAAAGTGCTTCTATGGGCGCAGAGCCAACAAAAGTGCCTCTGGTAAGAAACCTCTATAAGTATTTTCATTGAAACCTATTTGGTGTAAAGAGTAGTGTCTCTAGTTTTTTATTAATTGTATTTGCAGCTTTTATTTTATTTTTATTTTTTTATTTTGTTAGCATGATGATAAACCTCATGTAGACATACAGATATGTATTGTGGGACAAAATTCCCACAAAAGTTGTTATTTTTTTAGTTATTTTTAATAACTTGAACATTAATATGAACATTCACATAAACAAATCTGTGATTTCTTTCACTTTTTTTATTATCACTGTGCAATACAGTTCTGTTCATTAACATTAGTAAATGCATTACTATATTTACTGTGCATTTTCACAATGAGAACACTGTGTAACAAAAAGTTTTATTTTTTTATTTGTTTCCTGGGTAGTAAGTGTTAAATACTAATTGCTTATTCCTCAAAAGTATAGAAAATGCCTATTATTCACCACAAACATAGTGTCAGAATCATAGACACGAATCAGCCCCCAAATATAGCCTCCCATAATGTTCTTGTTATACTGTCCTTGGAAGCAGCGTTCAAAGTCCAAGATATCCTGATGGAAGCACTCACCTTGCTCCTCCGAATATACTCCCATGTTCTCCTTGAATTTATCAAGATGAGCATCAAGGATATGGACTTTGAGTGATTTCAGGGGTGGAGTTGAGGAGAGAAACGTCTCATTTACTGATGTGACCTCTGTGTCCTGATGGAGGGAATGAGACTGTGTCGATGAGTTGACACTAGGGGTCACACCTGGGAGCCCAGACATCTCTGATCTTTTGAGAAAAGGCCAATGAGAATTGACATGTGGGATTTGCATGCCACTCCCCCGGACATACAGGTATAAAAAAAGTGATGCAGCAAACACACATTCAGGTTTCGCACATAGGAACCGAGCCAAAGACCCAGCCATTTCAGCGGTTGGTTCAGTGTTGTGGCAAGAGGGACACAATGTCTCGTTCCCTCCATCAGGGAACGGAAGTTACATCAGTAACCGAGACATTCCCTATCTGTCACTCACTTGACGTTGTGTCAATGAGTTAGAAGTTGGACTTGGACTAGGGGTCCCAATGGAAAACGCCATGTGGCAGCGGGGGCGTGGTCAAGCGCCCGTCCGGAGAGGGGGAGCGGTAAGGGCGCTTATACCTGAGCTAAAATATGTCTAACACCTGTCTCTAATTTCAGTGAGCACGGGGAGAGCGGCATAAAAGAGCCACAGCACCACCAGTCAGGACGCCAGTCCAGTGTTGGCAGCCCAAGTGTCTAGTTTGAGTTTATGGAAAGCCTTAGTTTTGTTATCAGAAGTTTATGTTTGAATCCCTGTCATTTTACGTTGAACAATTAAAGACCCCTCACCTGTGTGCAGAAGCCTGTCCTCGTGTCCTCCTGTTCCCCGCCCTGTCAAGAGTCCTGTTACACGCCACAAGAGCTGAACCGGGTTACGCTGACTGTCGGTGCGAGACAGGCAGAAATGTGTATGCCTTGTAGCTAGCACAGCAAGCCGTCGTGTAACTACCCCCAACACACTGGCAGGCATGGCTAACTACTCAGAAGTTTTAATACAACTAAGTGGAATACAACACACGGTCTTACCTGGTCGGAGCGGAAGCATGTCGTGCGGAGCAGCGGGGTAGGTCCTACCCAAGGAGGGGAGGAGATACTACAAACATGGTGACCAAGGACAGAGGGCCCTCTGCCCAAGGAAGACGTGGTTTACCAGCGGGGCATTTTTTGGAATATACATCACACGGGGTTGCCTAAGGAGACAACCAGCGCATGTGGAGCACTTACCACAGTACGGGGGTGATGTACATACTTGGGCAGCAATGGGCCACTCCGAAGACTTGACAGCCACTGGGCTTATGAGGAAGAATGCCCAGGGTTCACACTTTTTACGAATGCAACTGGGAAGTGCAAGTTTTCATCTCATGGGAGGGGAAAGGCTCTATGCGCAAGCGGTACACCCGGCCAGCTGACCCGAACTTACCTGTTTGTGTCACCTGCTAACACACGGGATGAAACTGGCTCAACCCTGAGGTTATAAAACCTTGCAAAGGTATTAGGCATTGCCCAGCCCACAGGCAGGCTGCTAGAGAGTAAAGTGGAGTGGGCTTGCATGCCAACGGGGGGCGGCACATGCTGGGCATGGTATGCATGGGTATGGGCATAACCCAGTGAGCGATCCTCTGTTTGGAGACAGCGCTTCCTTTCCGCTGTCCACCGAACCAGACAAAGAGCTGTTCGGAGCTTCTAAAGCTCTGCGTGCGATCCAAGTAGATGCGAAGAGCATGCACCGGACACAGCAATGCCAAGGCTGGGTCTGCCTCCTCTATGGGCAGTGCTTGCAGGTTCACCACCTGATCCCTGAAAGGGGTCATGAGAATCTTGGGCAAGTAGCTCAGTCAGGGTCTCAGCATGACGTGAGAGTAAACTGGACCGAACTCCAGGCACGGTTTGCTGACAGAGAACACCTGCAGGTCCCCTACCCTCTTGATGGAGGTGAGCGCTGTCAGGAGGGCGGTCTTTAAGGAGATCCGCGAAGACCCCAAAGCACCACGGAGAGGTCCCATGAGGGAACGAGGCGTGACTTGGTGGAGGGGGGTTAACCCCCCTCACGCCTCTCAGGAACCCAAGGATCAAGTCATTCTTCCCAGAATATTTACCTTCTACTGCATCGTGATGTGCCGATGTAGTGGCTACACACATTCAAGGTGGAGGGGGACAGCCGTCCCTCCAACCTCTCCTGCAGAAAGGAAAGCACTGATCCGACTGCGCATCTCTGAGGGTCCATCGCAACGGGAAGAACACCACCATCCAAAGGCCAGACATGGAGATTCCAGAGGTCCGGTCGCGAGTGACGGATGGTGCCCCGCCCCTGAGAAAGAAGGTCCTTCCTCAGGGGGAATTCACCAGGGGGGGGGGGGGCTACCGTGAGGAGCATGAGGTCCGAGAACCCCCTCCAGCCCCACTGTCGAGGGTAGTGAGAGAGGATGAGCCCATGAACCGGGTCCGGGCAGTAAAAGGTACTCACCACAGTTGCGTGAGCTCAACATGAACTTCCGGGAAGAAAGGTACGGGGGTGAGGCGTGCCCATAAGCGACGCTCGGAGCCCTGTGACCAAAAATCAGGCCACGAGGGTTCAGGGGGGAGCTGGGGATTCCACTCCATCCCAACGCTCGCAGTCGCCCGGGCAAGCATGGCTATCAACTGTACATGGCAACAGACTGAACCAACCCACTCTCCGATGTAATCGAAAGCTCATCCACTTGAGCGACCGCAAGCTCGCTCTGAGATGTTGCTGAGGGTCACTGCTGCCCGGGTCAGGGCGGTCACCCCTCCAGAGGTATCAAGCTCCACAATGCTCATCGGTCCTCCTGTTGACCTCGAAGGAGCATCTCAAAATGCTTTTGTTGTTCCACGTGTAGATCCTCAAGGGCCTCGCGTTGGGTCTGGTGCATGCTGTTGAGGGAACGTAAGACTTCCTCGAATGGCAATGATGACTCCATAGCAGCGTATGCTTCCTCCTTCCTGAGTTTCGGCACCAGTGTAACAAAGGTTCGTAGTTGGGCAAATAAAGGAGGAAGTGGGAGTCAGCTTCAGTGAACCACGTGAGTTTATTTACACACTCTGGATGCAACTCAAACAAAAACAACACTTTTCAGCTGCCAACATAACAGCCAGACATTGAAGCTTCCACAATACACACACTGCACTCAGGTTCAACTCTCCCTCTCTCTCTGTGCACTGGACCATTTTTATCTCCCCTGTCTCTCACTGCAAACACAGAAACAGTAATAACCAGCAAATTCATCTCAGGGGAAACTCCTTACCTCTTCCTCTCTCCCCAGACGGGTGCTTGACCACGCCCTCGACTCCACAGGTGTTTTACAGTTATTATAATTATTCAGTATATACAGTATATTACCCACCAGATTTCAATCAGGTTTTGCATTTACAAAATTAATTGCTAAAGAAAATGTAAAAGATAGAGCAAGTAAAAGCATACTCAAGGTGAGAGCTTCACAAAGCTTCTCAAAACATTCATCGGGTGTATTCGAAACCACAGGCAAAATCAGAAAAATTGTTAACAGGCAGCATTTCTGAATGGAGGCACCTGGTTTAATATTGACTTCCGAGGCACCATAACCAGTGCTTGAAGTGGGTGGTATGCAGCAGTATGCAGTACCTACACTTTTTGCTCCACAGTGTACTGGCAGTTTTTCTTGTGTACCACCATTTCTTAGAGTCTCCCGGTACAATGTAATGTCTTTATTTAATGTAAGTCAGTGATTCAATGAGGTCCACCAATTACTTTATCTGACCTTCCAATTAATTTTGATAAAATCACAGTAAACATCCGAGCCCTCTCTGAGTAAAACTCAGAGGTGAGTTTAACAACACTCAACATGTGCAACAACAGCATCGGTGGTCGTCATGTAGTCCATGCTCCAGTTCCATAGGAGCGCACATGTTTAAGCTTGTCTGGACATAGTTCAGTTACAATCGTGACCAAAACATTAACCAGCAACTTTTAGTTGAGCGCATTTTATTGCGTCTTATTCAATCAAATGTATTTATGTATATAATTGTTTAGCTGCTGGGTTAATCAAAACTACAGACTTTAAAGAAAAATGCTCAAAAAAGCTTTTACAGAGGTGATATCAGCTCATATGCACAATTTTTTTCACAAAAGATAAATAGATGATGAAAAACAAAGCTTCAAATAAATTACACCGGAGAATGTGCTTTTTTTCTCAATTATTTTTTGTAGTGCTCACCCCCCCCTCCACCAACCCTTTAAGGAGAGTACTTGCACTTTTTTGTTCCACTTCAAGCACTGATCATAACTCAGTAGTTTTGTATTGTATTCCAGAAAAGATTGTATATTTACTCAAAAAACAAAATGACAAAAGATAATGGTTTGAGAAACCTTAATTCAGAGTCTAAACAAGTTTAAAGTATATTTCTTACTATATTTACATGTTTTTCCTTATTGTACATATAATCCCACTAAGTTTTGTTACATTTCTCTAAAAACAAGTTCCTTGTTGTTATTGTTCATGCATTATGATCTGAAGATCAAAACTTGAACGACACACTGTACATCTGGTGATTCAGTATCACAGTAATATTTAAATGACTTAAAAAAAAAAAACATTATTCTTTACCTTCTTTACATCTTTATTCACTGTCAGTTATTTTAAACCCATATGGGTTGGTTCCAGGATGAAGTCAACTTGCCTACTGCCTGCCGTAACCATCACAATTTAATGAGAAATGATCTTTCCAGGATTCATGCCAGCATTGCTCAGTGTTAATGTAAGTGCTTGTTACATACATATTTTTGCCCCTAAAAAGTATTTGGACACTTATGCCACACTTAAAAATGTATGAATGTCATTGCCACTAAAATGTACCTGGCCAATAGGTTAAATGTAACTGCAAAAATGAAAATAATTGCTAAAAAAGAAATTAAAAGTTGATTAAATTAACAAAGAAAAGTTAATTAACAATGGCTAAGAATAGAAATGTAGCAGTGCCATACCAAATATTATCTACCAAATTTTGCCATACCTTTAATTACTAAGTTAAACCAGAAGTGTATCTTTTTAGAAGCAAATGTGCATCTAAAATGTGACAGCTGTGCAATTGCTATTAAGATGAATGGACATTTTAATGAACAACTTTTCTAAGATATTATAGTCCTCCAGTTGTGAATTCTCAGGGCCAACAAAGCCTTCTCTGCTGGCGAAACATGCCAAATAAATACATATTTCATTCTCAATTACCTTTTTGCCTGTGTATTTTTAACTGCTTTCCACTCTTAATTAATCTACAAACAAATAGAGGAAAACGCAAAGTTTGTCCAGTCATCATTTATTCCTTGATGCTTACAAGCAAAGTGTGACAACTGTTTCACTTTCTTTTTTTTTTAAACTTCCTACTAGGAATGCATCAGAATTCATGTGATAATCTAATCAGCCAATCATGTGGCAGCAGTGTAATGTGTAAAATCAAGTATATATGGGTCAGGAGCTTCAGTTAATATTCACATCAACCATCAGAATGGGGAAAAATGTGATCACAGTGATTTAGACTGTGGCATGATTGTTGGTGCCAGATGGGCTGGTTTGAGTATTTCTGTACCTGCTGATCTCCTGGGATTTACATATTTACAGAATTACAAAAGAATTACAACTCATAGGCTCGTGCAGATATTCTCAACTACAATTTCGACGAGATGCAATGGCATGATGTCACACAAACATGTCCACACTCAGGGAGATATACAAAGTAAGTGATAAACATTCAGTTTATTAAGTAATATCGATAAATGAGTTTGTTTCCAGATTACATGATATTAAAGTTTGTTTAACAAACACCTGCAGAAACAGGTGTATAAATCATTATAATCTCTTTTGATAATCGTTCACCTGAAGCACAAATGCTAGCGCTGCATCATCGTTTTTTAATTTTGGTTGATAGCAGACATCTCTAATGAGAGTCAAACCCCTGCTAAACTAATGGGAGCTTTGCAGTTTTGTTTTCTCAAACATCATCTTCGGGGAATGGAATGCAATTAGTCGGAGATATCAAGTAGGAATATTCCACATCCAACTTGAATTAAACGCAGCATAACCGTGTACCCTGATGAAACTAAATTTGTTGCAATCAACATTTAAATTGTAAATATTATTAGATATATTTTCCATGTATTATAGACCTCCTTGGTAGATTCATATGAAAAATTATGATTTTTGGATGTCTGTTCGGGTGTCGTTCATTGAACATGGACGTGTTTTTAAAATGTCAGTTGGTTTTACTAGTTAGCTGCGACATAATGTATGATGCCCAAAGGCATAGGCTGTCTTATTCATTGTGAAACTATGTTTTCTTAATGGCATGAAACACACTGAAGGCCTAGATTTTAATGCATGGCCTGCCACTGTAGTCCTCCTTGGTGGAGTGAGACCAAGTGGGTTGTGATGTGGTTCCACTTTGATTGAAGACCAAACGCATTGCTGCATTCTGAATCATCAAAAAGGCTTAAGATAGAAGCTAATAAATAATAAATGCTATTTCTCTTTTTGAATTTACGTTTTAGTTTGGCAGAGCACATACAGCATTTGTATTCAGAGCTCTGCATCTTGTAATCAGTAAATGTAAGCACAATATTCCTCAAATATTGCAGAGGTAATTCATTTTGAATAACAATTATTTATTAAATACGCCAAAATGTGCGGAAAAGCACCATAATAAATCATTCTCTTTCATGCATCTACAGATTTTTGTATTTTATTTTATACGGCAAATTCACTAAACCATTGCACCACTTTTAAGTGTGGCGAATGTGGCATCTTACATCTTAATAACTTGAGTCTTTACTAACCATCCATAATCAAATTAAGAGCCAAATAATCACTTTGTATAGTAAACAGACCATAATTGAACTTATTTTTCACTCTCAAATAAAATTTGGAGAAACTATGTTTATGGAAAAAAATTTAAATTGCAGTTTGTTTGTTTGTTTGTTTGTTATACAAAGTGATCATATGCCTTTAGAAGACTTGTAATATGGCACATGGACTACTTCTATAACACCTTTGGATGCTTTAAGCATTAAAGTGAGTTACTGTGTACTACTATTAAATTTATCCAACTGGACTGAATTAAAATATAATTAAATTATCACCTTTTGTGCTCAGCAGTTGAAAGCTATCATGAAGGTAAGTAGATGATAGTAGAATGTAAATGTACTGTAAATTAGAATGTAAATGATGTAAATTAGGATTATTAAAGACTGCGTCATATTCACAAAACATCTAACATTTAAAAGAGATGTTTCTGTATATTTTTTTTATTCATCAAATGAGGAGCAAATGATAGATAAAAGTGTTATTACTGGCTATATATCCAGTCACGTGGTGTTGAGTTAAAGAGCTGATTCAGGGACCTCCATCACACACAAACTCAGTAAAGTGTGCCAGTTAAAGCAATCAAATGAATCCTTCACAATCAAGTACTTGGAACTGACTGGCTGTCAATTGCATGCCACAATATGGAATTTTGGTATGCAAATTGCATTCATTGTTTAACTTTTAGCCGTGTTTATGCAGATACCTGATTTGCAAATTCCTTCAGTAAATCAGGTGCTAAAACAACACAGACAGCACATTTAAATAAACAATGCTATCAATGGCTGCAATTCACTCTTACTGAATCTCTCTCTCTAGCTCTATCTCAAACACACAGGTCTCTCCTGTGCTTTTTTATTAAATAGTTTTTATTACCAAGTGTCTCTTTGTGATTTATCCTGATCCCTGTGTTGCATCGAGGCAGCAAGACCCAAATTTCTCTTCCCAGCAGTGTCGGGCAAACCTTGTTTGTGCCTCTGTTATGTCATGTCAGACAGGCAGTGTGGGAAAGGCGCACTTTGCTCTGCATTAGCATTGCTGTTTGAAGGGATAATGATCCACTAACTTAAACACTGATGACTGGCAAACAGTTCAGAGTGTCTACATATCTTCTCAATGTGAGGCCAACATCCTGGGCTTGCAGGTAGGCTGATGTCCGCCCACTCAATCAATGACTCAGAATCAACTTTGCACATGCAGCATAACGCTTCTTTGAAAACCTCTTCACACATGTTGGGATTTTTTTCAATGCAGGCAACATGAAATATTTTAAAACTTTTTAATTTAACTGGTTAAAAATACTTGAATTAAATATAGGGATTGAAGTGTATAGTATATTTTGTATATGCAAGAAAAATATTTGGAAATATACACCAGGGGCATAGCTATCATCAGGATAAGCTGATTATTCACTCTCAATTCAAATCAAATCATTGATCAACTCATGTAAACAGAGCCCATGTCAAATATGTTGACACTTCAATAACATTAAGGACTCTGCACACATCCTACAAAATCAAACTACAAACGTGTGTGACATAATTTAGAACAAAATCTGGCATAACTGAAGCATTTCGGTGGTTCATAACAGGGCAAACTTTCAGGAAAACTTACTGCCACTGGTCCACATCATTGGTAGGTGTGACCTGGCACTCCACCTACTTTGAGGCCGACAGCTAATTGCTGTTCAGTCAGTTAAGATCAGTCAACAAGAACAGTGATCTTGCGCAAATGTACCTACCTCTGTACGATCGTTTCTGTAGAGACATTTTCCAAGACCATAGCATGTGATTTTTTTAATTAGTCTACAAAGGAATCAACTCTATTCAAATACTCTTAAGTGCCCATTCACACTATTGTTTGAGATGTTGCTTCACTCATGTGCTATCTGCAGCCAAAATCCATTCACACATCTGCCCATAGTAAGATATGCCTATTATCATTCTTTTGTCTGTATTCTGCACATTAACACTCTTTTATACACCCATCTTTGTAGTGGTATCAGTGTCATCATAAATTCCAATAACAGTGTAATCGGTGCATAAAATGGCCGCTAATGCATGTTATGAATTCAGAATGTAAACCAGACAAATTACACATTTTCTAATGCATATTTAAATCATGCGAATTATTTTCATAGAGTGAGGCATGAAGTTACTGATAACACATTTTCATATCAAATTTGTTAAGATTTTGCATGTAGTCTTGTGCATCAACATATTAAAATATACCTCTAAACGCCTCCGCCAGCGGTGTGGCCGGTGGCTGAATGTTGGCAAACAGTATGTCATTGCTCAGCTGTTTTGAACTTCTTTTTGGCACTGAGGAAAAATGAAAAAGAATGTCTCAGAGAATGTGCTGGGGCCATTAATCCTCATTAATTTTGAGCGTGATTTGAGTGAATAATGACAAAATGTCTTTCTTTTTATTACTGAAGATGTGAAGACCATTGTTTCTGCTTTGGCCAACATCACCGTGGATTGTATTACTTTTGTGTAGCGTAGATTTCTAGTGAACAAGTCACGATATGATTTAAGCTTTGCAAATGAACTATTATTGAAAGATGGGGCAGTTAAAACACAATTGGACACTATCAAAAATGTAAGTTAACAGTTTCACTGTAACGATGCTGGCATAGACAATGATAAAGACGATGACGTGAAGATTAAGGAACCCAAGTGCATTTTATTACTTGAAGAGTGATATATCAAATGTGAAACCAAAACTAAATATTAACATGAACTGAACTAGACTTGACTATGAAACATGAGCTGAGCTTGGCTTGGTTAAACAAAGTTACATAAACACATTCACATACAATACTAGACAAAGGACAATGGTTAACATGAGGGCTTAAATACATGACATGGGGAAACATAAGCCAATGATCAAACAGAACACTAAACAAGATAACAAGAATAATAACCTTAAACCAATGACAGACCAGAACTGATAAGACAATAAACCAATGAAATCAAGACACATGAACATGGAGGGAAACATGAAATCACATGACAAGGGAAACAGGAACTAGAATACCAAAATAAAAGACATGAAAACATGAATCAATAGAATAAACATGAACACACATCTAAACAAGACATTCGTTCATGAATATTTCACATGTCGTGACTGTTTCATAGTTTATAGTGCTGCTTGAGTGAATAGTTTAATATAGTCAGATGAGATGTGGTTTATAGGTTAATCCTGAAATTTAGTTTTATACATTTTGTGGTCTTGTGAAGTTTGTTCATCTTTTTCGGATAGCTTTTCAAATATGCCTGTATTGGAAGGGCCGCACAATGTTAGACAATCACAACAGTGTGAGTTTACATTGAAGTCTTCAAGTTCAAGATAGCTTAAAACCAAGGTTTTCAGACAGAGGGCCATAGAAAGTGTTGAAAATGATTGCTGTTTTGGTGCAAAAAAATTTAAATAAAATATAACATTATAAGTGGACCTCAGGGAAGACTAAAAAAAGATGGAAAAAAATTATATATATATATATAAGAGTATGTCTTGACCCCTTTAAAATCCCCAGTCAACCTTGGGAAGCAATGTGATGTCTTTGACCACATTTCCTTTAATAAAAAGATATTTTTTTGGCCAAATGATGGTAAAAAAGCTCTTTTCCCCCAGCTCATCAGTTTATAGACATTTGTTCAGCTGGGGTGTTATTTTCCTGCTTAAGTGGATTAAACCCTTGCAATACATGCCTAAATAATTGACTTGACAAAACCGCCCACTTTACGTACATTAAAACAGGTAGATTTGCAAGAACAAGTTCTCTGTTACAAATTGACCTACTTGTGACATATGGGTTTATTTGCAAAGATTTTCATGGCAAGAGCTCGCAGGCCTGACACAACAAGACATAATCAATCACACTTCAATCTATACTTGTTTGAATTCAGTTAATGTTTATTTACAGTGACCTTAAAAGTTGAGAGGCATCAGCAGATGGTACATTAGCCTTTAGCATTAAGTTAATCAGTATGCCAATGCTTTGATTCATATCCATGCAACATTCATAATACAGTTATTAAGAACAGATTTTGCTCTGTGAGTCAGCTGCAGTGTTTATCTGAGAGCTAACTGTGCTTTCTCAAGGGCTTTACTGCTGGTGTCCAACATTCATTACAGGTTGTCATACTTCGCAAGATGTCTATGCAAACATAATTCGAGTGACCATTTGATTCACAGATTTAATGCACTGTAAGGTAGGAAATTAAGTTATTTAAGCAATATAACACAGGCAACAAAACTGCTGTTCTACTAAATATACAAGGTGATCCAATCAGATATTTGTATACAACATTTTCACATACAATTGTACATATGGATAGAAACTAAAATGTAAAAAATGTACAGGATATAAAACATAAGTGCTTTTACGTATGCAAAGCTTTAGAGACATACAAATCTTTGCAGAGATGCCCTTTTTCTACAACCAGGAACTAACAATGTCTGGGGACCTTTTTTGACATCTTAATATTTGCTTTAGTTTAAGCCAGGTGTCTGGAACCTTTTTTCCTTTTTTGGTTGATGCTTTTTTTCAAAAGAGCCATAGCACAAACTAATAATTTACTACTTTCCAAAAAAAAGTTTTTCAATCATTTTTTTATATATTGCCCATAGACTACTCAAAAACACAGCAGTGAATCACAGCAGTAATGATATAGGGCCATAACACGCTTGTGTGATATTGCTCTATGTATATATATATATATATATATATATATATATATATATATATATATATATACACACACACACACACACACACACACACATACACACACACACACACACACACACACACACACACTGGCAGCCAAGTTTGGAATAATGTTCAGATTTTGCTGTTTTGTAAGGAAATTGGTACTTTAATTTAACAAAGTGGCATGCAGCTGATCACAAACTATAGTCAGGACATTACTGATGTAAAGAACAACACCATCACTATTTGAAAAAAGTAATTTTTGGTAAAATCTTGACAGGCCCCATTTCCAGCAGCCATCATTCCAACACCTTATCCTTGAGTAATCATGCTAAATTGCTAATTTGGTACTAGAAAATCACGTTATAGCCATTATATCAAACACAGTTGAGAACTATCAAACACAGTTGAGAAGCTCAACATTGTCTTTGTGTTTGTTTTTGAGTTGTCACAGTATGCAATAGACTGGCTTGTCTTAAGGTCAATATTAGGTAAAAAATGACAAAAAAGAAACAGCTTTCTCTAGAAACTCGTCAGTCAATCGTTGTTTTGAGGAATGAAGGCTATACAATGCTTGAAATTGCCAAAAAACTGAAGATTTCATACTAAGGTGTACACTACAGTCTTCAAAGACAAAAGACAACTGTCTCTAACAAGGACAGAAAGAGATGTGGAAGGCCAGATGTACAACTAAACAGGAGGATAAGTACATCAGAGTCTCTAGTTTGAGGAATAGACACATCACAAGTCCTCAGCTGACAGCTTCATTGAATTCTACCTGCTCAACACCAGTTTCATGTACAACAGTAAAGAGAAGACTCAGGGGTGCTGGACTTATGGGAAGATTTGCAAAGAAAAAGACACTTTTGAAACAGAAAAACAAAACGAAAAGGTTAGAGTAGGCAAAGATACAGACATTGAACAACAGATAATTGGAAAAGAGTGTTATGGATCTTAACCCCATTCAGATTTTGTGGGATCAGCTAGACTGTAAGGTGTGTGAGAAGTGCCCGACAAGACAGCCACATCTATGGCAAGTGCTACAGGAAGTGTGGGGTGAAATGCCACCTGAGTATCTGGACAAACTGACAGCTAGAATGCAAAGCATCTGCTAAACTGTCATGACTGCATGTGGTGGATTTTTTGATGAGAACTGTTTGAAGTAGTTTAAGAAGTTCTGAAAAACAATTTCAAATTGTAATAGTAATTTTTCACATTATTAATGTCCTGACTATACATTGTGATGTATAGTAAATGCCACTTTGGTAAATACAAATACCAATTTCTTTCCTTAACAGCAAAATCTGTACATTATTTCAAACTTTTGGCTGCCAGTGTAGATGCAGCCATTATCTGTATTTGTATCTGTATCAGTTCATATAACAAAATTATCTGTATCTGTCTCAGTATTCAGCAAGAACCGTGGGTGTGTCTTAAACCAGAAGTGCGTTAAAACAAAATAAAGCAGCCATTTTGTGTGTTACTCTTACATTTATAGTTTCTATGAATAAAATATGCCTTGTATATACCTTTTCATAATAAAAACCTGATAATAATGAATATAATTATTATTATACAATTATATATATATATATATATATATATATATATATATATATATATATATATATATATACACTCACCTAAAGGATTATTAGGAACACCATACTAAAACTGTGTTTGACCCCCTTTCGCCTTCAGAACTGCCTTAATTATACGTGGCATTGATTCAACAAGGTGCTGAAAGCATTCTTTAGAAATGTTGGCCCATATTGATAGGATAGCATCTTGCAGTTGATGGAGATTTGTGGGATGCACATCCAGGGCACGAAGCTCCCGTTCCACCACACCCCAAAGATGCTCTATTGGGTTGAGATCTGGTGACTGTGGGGGCCATTTTAGTACAGTGAACTCATTGTCATGTTCAAGAAACCAATTTGAAATGATTCAAGCTTTGTGACATGGTGCATTATCCTGCTGGAAGTAGCCATCAGAGGATGGGTACATGGTGGCCATAAAGGGATGGACATGGTCAGAAACAATGCTCAGGTAGGCCGTGGCATTTAAACGATGCCCAATTGGCACTAAGGGGCCTAAAGTGTGCCAAGAAAACATCCTCCACACCATTACACCACCACCACCAGCCTGCACAGTGGTAACAAGGCATGATGGATCCATGTTCTCATTCTGTTTACGCCAAATTCTGACTCTACCATCTGAATGTCTCAACAGAAATCGAGACTCATCAGACCAGGCAACATTTTTCCAGTCTTCAACTGTCCAATTTTGGTGAGCTCTTGCAAATTGTAGCCTCTTTTTCCTATTTGTAGTGGAGATGAGTGGTACCCGGTGGGGTCTTCTGCTGTTGTAGCCCATCCGCCTCAAGGTTGTGCGTGTTGTGGCTTCACAAATGCTTTGCTGCATACCTCGGTTGTAACAAGTGGTTATTTCAGTCAAAGTTGCATCAACAAGGCATTTTCGCCCACAGGACTGCCGCATACTGGATGTTTTTCCCTTTTCACACCATTCTTTGTAAACCCTAGAAATGGTTGTGTGTGAAAATCCCAGTAACTGAGCAGATTGTGAAATACTCAGACCGGCCCGTCTGGCACCAACAACCATGCCATGCTCAAAATTGCTTAAATCACCTTTCTTTCCCATTCTGACATTCAGTTTGGAGTTCAGGAGATTGTCTTGACCAGGACCACACCCCTAAATGCATTGAAGCAACTGCCATGTGATTGGTTGATTAGATAATTGCATTAATGAGAAATTGAACAGGTGTTCCTAATAATCCTTTAGGTGAGTGTATATATATATATATATATATATATATATATATATATATATATATTATTTTATTATCTTTTTCTTTCCAAAAGATGCTGAATTTGTAGCCTACATTATCTGTGGAATGTGTTGTTAACTTTTGTTTCTCCTGGTGTTTCAGATATTAATATCTGCATGAAACAGAATTTTTGTTTGTCTGTGCATGTATAACAACTTTATTCTGAAGGCATGTCAAGCGAAATTTGAAATTTCAAGCACACATTTTGCAGTGATTAATACATACAAATTCAAAAACAATAAAATAAAATCAATATATCCTACATACAGGTGAAAGTCAAATAAGTCTATCAGGAATTTTTAAAGATAGGACACTCTTATTTTGTTAAATAATAATAATAATAATGTTAAATTTATATAGCATCTTAACAGAGTTCAAGAACACTTGACATTTTCAAATTTGGCAGTTTAAAGAAGAACACGAACAAAATGCCATTTCAGTTTCCTCGTTTTACATAAGCAGGAGTACTCCAAATACTCTATGGAGCATTTAAACTTTTATTCAGAATAAAGCCTAAACCAGTTAATAACCTTAATTGCTAAAGTGGATAAAAATGTGGTCAATGGATAGATGAGTTCCCACTTGAAATCACTTCAGGACAGGAATTTAACATCATGCTCAGGTTTAGGCAATAAATAAATACATGGGAATCATTATGTGTTAATGGTGTGATACATTATCACAGACATTTCAAGAAGAGGAAAGTGTATATGATGTGGTATCTTAATGTTACACTTGATAAGCTCTAGACACGCACAATTAACAGAAACCGCAAACAGAGTTAAGACCACGCACATCCGATCTGAAATCACAACCTGCACATTTTCATTCATAAGGTTTAAACTTTAGAAATATTGGTGGCACAGATTCATACATTTTTAATAAGTTTATTGAAAATGTTGCTTTATCCTTGTTCTTTTTGGATAATCAGTCATACAAATATTTTATAGATTATTCTGATGAATCCGTTATTCAATTTGAAGTCACTATTCGTGTCTTTCCGAATAAGGTATTCGACTTTGTGCACATCCCTAATATTTAGATTTAAAAATGACCACCGATTACTACTTTTAGTAGCCTTCTACTACTTCTACTAATTAGATCACAATGAAATGTCAGCATTTCTGTAATTCAGCCGCAGGTAAACATAGATGTGCTGACATTGTTGTTCTATACAATTTTTTCATATAATTGTCAGTTTCTGTCAAAATGTGACCAGTTAGTAGCCTATGTATATTTCTTTGCTGCCAACAAAAATAGATAAGAACTCAAGTGTAGAGCTCTTTAATTAGACATTTGACATGTACAAATGTGATTGTAGCGTTCTAGGTCAATTGTTGATCTCTAAAATAAAAAAAAACAATAGAGACATGTGATTTGTTAAAATTGCTTTATCGCATAAAATTGCTATGTCGCCCTTTAGTTTTTATTAGTAAAAATTGCATTGTACAGTAAATCATTATTACAAGTCAAAACTGCTTACAGATATCTAAAATTGGAGTTTGACTAGTTAAAATGTAATTACGACCAATAACGATGAAACTTATTAGGCTAAATGGAAGTGATACAAACAATGAAGCATCCTGCAAGTGTACTAAATACCAGCACTCTTGGAACGAAAAATATGAATTTTGATCTTGTGGAATTGCACAGTAGGTTGAAATATTTTTTTTAATAGAATTTGATGCAAATGGTTTGCATGTTTAATAATCATTTCATGGAGTCAAAAATGTGCTTCACCTACATTTTCTGTGAAAATCTAAACAGCTCTCTGTTTTTTTTTACTCAAGTGATGATCTATAGCCCAAGTAGTATAAATAATTTACTATTTTTTCAGAATTTTCTGACTGGGGGATAAGAGTGAGTCACTCGTATTATTAAACTCTGAAGTAATACTGTGGTCAGCTTTCGCAGTGTCTCAATCCCTTTATCTCTGGGAAACAAGGTTACATGTGTTACTGGAGGCGTTCCCGTTCCATTCAGTTCACTCGACATTGCAGTAAGCACTATGGGGAAAGATATCCCATCACGCAGCACTACATGACATTATGTAACAGTAGCCAGCTGGCAGGTAGCTGTGCAGTGTGTAAACCTCACTCCCCTGGCCTCAAGAGGAGCACTAACAATTTACACTAGAGGCTGTAGCCTTTAGCCTCCTCACAATATGCTTGGAAAGGTATATTTTATTTCTTATGGGAGTGCTTATGACTTTTAAAGGGGCAGTTCAACAGCATATAATCAGGTGGCTGTGTTGATAATAGTCGGTAGCCCACCCGTAATAAGGGCTTGGAGCCAACCTCTTGAATGTAAAATGCGCTCTTTACAGAGAGGAAATTTGAGGAGATGGATGCAACATCCAGGTTATAAAATCTCAAGAACTTGTGTTGTGAGGACCATCCTGCTGCAAAACATATGTCCTGTAAAAACACACCATTTGTCCACGCCCTTAAAGAGGCCATGCCTCTTGTTGAATGCGCTTTGACACCAACAGGGCAATTCGCGCCCTATGATTTGTAAACAAGAGCGATCGCATCAACGATCCAATGAGAGAGCCTTTGTTTGGAGATGGACAATCCTTTTGCGAGTCCTCCATAACAAATAAAGAGCTGATCCGACAGCCTAAACTGATGGGTCCACGCAACATATGTATGCAATGCCCTCACCGAATTGAGGACAGATTGCACTTCATCTAAATTAAATGGTGGGGGAAAGAATGCTTACAAACGAACCACCAGAGCCCTGAAGGACGGTAATAAAACCTATTCTAGGTTTAATGGTGGCTTTTGGCAGATCTGGACAAAACTCCAGGCATGAGATGTTAGATGATAGCGCCTGCATGTCACCCACCATTTAAATGAGGCCAAAGCCAATAGGAGTGTGGTCTTTAAGCAGTGTTTCCCAACCTTTTTTCTGCCACGGCACACTTTTTACGAATAAAAAATTAGACGGCACACCACGATCCCACATAGGCTAACTATTGTCAATATTTTTCCTTTTCAAGAACTTGTCCATGTTTTCTCTCCATCTTAGTAGCATGTTTACTTGTAATGTTTGAAATTCAGCTATGCAAAAAAAAAAAAAAAATCACATGCAATGCTTGCGTTAGACTTTCTCATCATCCGTCATTTTGATGGACAGGGTCATAAATATTCTGTCATAATCTATTATTACCCACCATTTTAATTTTCATATTTTAATGATATAAGACATTTAATATTTTTTATTTTAGTTCACATTTTTAAGCAGGACGAGCATATAGAAGATTATGCATTTATTTATTCATGAAGAGAACAGATGAAAAACAGAGACACAAAACGAAGCAGATGAATGTTGAACAAATCACGTAAAAAATTAACTGAACAGAACTCAATCAACAACACAGATCTTCCTCCTGGTCCGCATTGACTTAAACTGGGTGCTCGCCTTTGCGTAATCAAACGCATCAAGGGAGACGGATGCTGAGGCAATTGTCATTCGATTTTGCGTCTTTGCCTTGGACAGACGACTTCCCGTGGCAGTTTTAATTTGGTTCTGAAGGATAAACCTAGCGTCAAGCACCGCATTGCCCTCCACATGACAAGAGTTACAGAAAGCGTCAGAGGGGCGATTTTATGAGTTTTCCATGTAAAAAAGTGGGAGGTGTGCACAATAAAGATCGAAAACATGTATTTGGAAGAGAGAAAAAAATGTTGCAGTTGCTTTGATGTCAGAAAGTAATAAAATGACTTGTTAATGTTTAGGTCGAAGCATTTTCTTGGTGAATTTAAATTAGTTCAATAACTGTGGTCTCTGATTTTCGTAAACGATAAGGTAATATTTAAATAAAACAAATTATGAGACATTCAATGCCTCTTCACAAATTTGGACAGTTTTTACATATTTCTTGTTGCTTAGTACTCTCAAAGACATTACTGGTGAAGCAAAAACGTGTGTGTGAAAAATACTTTGTTGTAAAGTGATGTCACTTCATAGAAAATGTATTCTGACGCGAGTCGTGTGAAAGACCATTAAAGTGTATAAAAATCAATACATTTTTCACATTAAGCATTGCTCTTCACAATCGCAAAAGTGACGGATTATGGTTTCAAAACAACGAATTTATCAGAAAGGTGAGGAGTTTGGATCCCTGAAATTATAATTTTTTTTTCATGCATTTATTTATTTTGTGGAATTTGATAATTTTCCACAGCACACCTGACAATCTTCCGCGGCACAGTGGTTGGGAAACACTGCTTTAAGAAAAGTACCCACAGCTCAACAGATTCCAATGTCTCAAATGGGGAGTTTGTAAGTGCCTTCAACATTAAATTGAAGTCCCAAGCCGGCAACATAGTAGGGCGAGAGGGGTTCAAATGTGTTCACTGTGTTACTGCATGATTATAAAACTCAAAAAGACAGAAAATGCAAAGAAAGTGCAAAAAAACGGCACTGTTAATCTAATAATAGTATTAAAGTTGTTTGTGCCTCATCTGTGTTGATATCATATGCTCTAAAGGAGTGTTAAGGAATGGTTCCTCATGAGTGAAACCATATAAAAACAGAAAAAAAGATATATCAATCCAGATAAGAGGAAGGGGGTGAGAAAAATATTGTAGCTGTGGTATAGAACCTCAACCCCTGTTCTCCCCACTGCCTGGCGCCATTGTTGGCGAAAGATTAAAGAGGTGAACACATTTAATGCTCCCCAGTGTAGCTGTCTTGAATATGAACTATAGAGATAAGAGTAGCCCGAAGGTCATTTGAAGATTAAAAGATTGCATTCTATTACTGCTTTGTGAAGTTTTAAATCAGAATAGCTCAAAAGACTCCAAAAAGAACAAACAGAAAGTCTAGGCTACATACACATTTGGGAAACAGCATATTCTACTGAATAGAAATTCATATTTGAAGTTGCTTGCCACATAAGGCCTCATTTATTCCATACCTCAGGGTCATAATGGAAACCTAGCAGCTATGAAAGAGACTTATATCTTATTTTTGTTTCTGAACATAATCATATTCCTTTGCTGTTGCTGTCTATATTTGTAAATGTTGCTTTTTCTTGAGGGGAAAACACACAGAGTTTACATCTGGAAATCAGGTATCTGGAGATATTCCAAAGCTAAGCAAAACAGTTTAGCCAAGTATTCTCATTTGTATTCATAGGCTCTTGTACGTAAAGTGTATAGCATCTAAAATGTAAACCATTTTACATATAGGGATGTAGAAATGTTTTTGAATCCTTTTAGGTTCATATCAAGGTATTGATATCAATACATTAATATTTAATACCCTTCTAGAAAATATCTATCCAAAACATAATAAAGTGTATGTGTGCTAGAACCACACATTCAATAGGATTTTCTACAAAAACTAATGAGAGCACATTGGTTTATGTTATGTAATTTCACAGCAAAATTTTGTGACTTTTGCCAATGATCTGTATTTGCCAATATATTTATTGAATCATATACCTACAATATTATAATATATTATATAATACATATATTAGTTTGTATACATGGAAAACCGGGTCAGAAGAGTGCAAGGACTCAAAATAAGGGCTTTATTAACACACACACACACACACACACACACACACACACAAACACACACACAGAGAACAGGAGAGTAGTCGACTGGCTGGGCTGGAGAGGAAAGCCTCAGAGACAGGAACCGGCAGGGAAATAGAAATAAGGCTTCAAACAGGTACAGATGGACAGACTAACTCGAAACACAGACCAACAGGGAGAACACTAAACCAACTCCTAAACAGGGAGAAATTCCACAACCAACTGGCACAGGACAGAGAGCATAGATAGATTAAATAGGAAAGGTAGGTGAGGCAAATTAACATTTTACAATGTAACAAGGGGGCAGAGACTGGACATGATACTTACAGAAGAACACATGGTAAACGGACACCATCATAAGCAACAGTATGTGCTCAAACAAAAAACAAGAGACAGAGACCACATACCCAGGAATTAAACAATACGCCATGTGCTCAAATAAAAAACACAGATCATGGGTGTGAGGATTCTGTCACCTTTTTTTCCCCATTCTGAAGGTTGATGTGGTGAACATTAACTGAAGCTCCTGACCTGTATCTGCTGATACTTTAATCTTATTTCTTAACCTCAATTCATAATTATGACGTTTTTTAATTGAATCTTCCATTTGGCTGGATTGCTACAAGGCTAAACTGTGTTTTCACCATAAATACAGACATTAAGTTTTAAGTTATTAATAATGGATAACGTGAGGAAAAAACTTGGCAAAATAACAAAGGACAACAATAAAAACAATGTCCTTCTCAGCTTCTGGAGCATGCAAAGTTGCTTACTTTTATTTTGAATCACACTGAATTGAACAGATGGAGGATATCATGCTTGTTTTTGCTCTTATAACCCTTCAGTACAGTAATTATTTTCTTGTGATGTGATTTTTATACTTTGGATATTTGGAGGTGTGAAAGACGGTGAGTGTTTGCACTGTTTAAGTTTTTTAGAGTAATAATGTTGTCTTGTTTTGTTGGATGAATTTCTATGTTTTTGGATGACTACGGAGCTTGGTTGTCCATGCTAAAAAAAAACAGAAGGTTGCTGAAAAAAAAAGCTTAAAGCAGCCTAAGATGTTCTTCAGGTCTTTTCTGGTTTAAGCAGGTCACCCAGCTGGTCTCAACGAGTGCCCAAAGCCCCTTGAACACCAATAAACAGAGTAGCCTGACCAGGCTGGGACATCAACTAAGACCAGAAACCTATGAACAGTTTTTTCAAAAGACCTTAAACATTATAAACAAAATGGTGCAATAGCTTTTGTTATGAATGGAGATGTGGCCACAACTTTTAATGCTAGATCAGCCTTCATCCTTAAGGTTTCATACTGATGATACTGCATCTGTAAATACAGTATGACTAATTTTCAGTGCAAGTAAAACTTAATGTTTATGTCCACTGGTGTGAAGTGAGTTGGCATTTTCAAGTGGGCATTTTCTCTATGAGAACTGAGCAGCAGGATCATGTGGGGGTTTGTTGGTTTGACAGCGGAGCAAAGCGAGTGATGCGAGCATCAGAAAGTTGAGCTATGCTCAACTCAATGCAAACGAGAAGCAGAAAACACCGGGTGGCTATGAGGAGTAGGCACTGACGTCTGTCAAAAGTGCAACAAACAAAATCTGCTGATAATGCTGGAGTTTGTGGTGGATTCAAGGTGCACTCAGTAATTTTTATTCCTAAAGAAATGTACAATCACGAGCAATCATATCAGCAGTCATATCACCTTATAACCTTATAACTGCAGCTTTATTCTACATGGAGAGGGTCCTCTAAGGGGGGTGGCCATTTTAGAATCATGTGACCAGCTGAATTCTACTCGCTTAATCTCAGTAATTACACTGTTATTGCACACTTCCCTTTATGGATTAAATTAATCATGGCTGGCTGTGAATAGTGAATTTCTACAATGGCATCAGTAATTGAAAGCTATAGTTTTTGAATGATGCTGCATCCAGCCCCATAGGTGTCAGCATTGGCATCTACAGCTGTATGGCCATAAACTCCATACGTACCACGAGCACTCCGATTTAACTGAGAAATATTTTCTCTCAGAATATTTTGTGCAATAATTACGTGTGTCCCATTTTGTATGTTGGCTGTTTAAAATCATAACTAGCCCTATTTTTTAATTAATCATTATTCCTTTGAGTCGATTCTTTTTAGTAAATTGGCCGAACACTTGAAAATGATCTGAATCCATTAGCAATTCAGTTCGATTTATTGTGACCACTTTCTCACTGAATCATTTGGCGTGGTTTCTCACACAGTAAAACCGCATCGGATATTTATGAGAACAAACAGAGAGCTGGAAGAGGTGGATATTTACTCTACAATCAACTGAAACAATAGGCTGCCTTTTTGAGAGGTAACTTTGTTTTTGCGTTCGCTTGCACCAGTTTTTGTTTTCAATGTAAACAACTGTTAGATAGATGTATTTGAACACTGCACCATGTGCAAATGCTTTTGTTCTGAATGGTTAGGCTACTTTCTTTTAGAAATGCTTTAGCCAATAGTTAATAAAAAAAAGCTTCTCTCAAAGTCACCAGAATTGTACGCTTTGGTGTTGTTTTTGCAAGTATTTTCTCAGATATAAGAGTATATTTTAGCCAGATTATGTGTGTACCCTCAAATTAAATCCTGCTTTATGGTTAGGCATAGGTTAAAATTCAATTTAACATAATTTCACCAACTTGTCATGAGACCGGGTTGGAAAATCAACCTGCAAATGACTTACTGAGATTTGTCTCTGCATATTAAGTATGGCTCAAAGACTTAAGATAGAAAAAATGGCTTGAACTTTAATTAGCTTCAAATTTAGCCAGGTCTCTTAAGCAAACAAATTGGCCTGGTTGGTAGGGAGGGTAAAGTCACATGGGGTAACCTCCATGTGGCCACTATAATGTGTGGTTCTAGCTCTCGGTGGGGTGTGTGGTGAGTTGTGCATGGATGCCAAATACTAGCGTGAAGCCTCCACTCGTGCTAAGTCTCCACGGTAACACGCTCAACAAGCCACATGCTAAAATGCACAGATTGACTGTCTCAGACATGGAGGCAACTGAGATTCATCCTCCACCACCCAGATTGAGGCAAGTCACTATGCCACCATGAGGACTTAGAGAGCATTGGGAATTCCATATTGGGGAGAAAATGGGAGAAAAATTACAGCTTCAAATTAAAGAGCACATGCTTTAACAAACACATATATTCCACCTACACAAATCCCACAAATCCTTGTATGGTGAGACAGAAGGCAATTAAAGCACATGCATAAGCTATTCATTCATAATGAATGTTATAATGTGCAGTTGGCAAGGCCCTGTATGAAAATGTGTGCAGCCATGGGCACCTTACTGCTTCCCATTTCAGAAAAAATTGTCACATTTATGAAACTAGAAAATCCCCTAATTTCTTTTTCATCTAACTTTTTAGTATGATATATTTCAAGTTCCATTTGGTGAGAGTCCAATGGAGGAAGGTGAAAATCTGTCATGCTAATGCTAAAAATAGACAAATGCAATTCCGCAATCCTTCGCTTCTGATGAGGCTTGATGGAGAGAGGTGGGAGGCAGAGAAAGAGGGAGTGAGAGAAAGAGAGTGGTGGAGGAAATGAGCGAGAAAAACCTCACACCTCATGGAGAGATATTGAGTGCGAGGGGTCCGTTTAACTGTATTCCCCAGCAGCGCATTCTGGTACTCAAAGCTGAAGATAAAGCTTCCGGCTAATCAGGTGCATCGTTCAAAAATCAATGCATTCTATTTCTTTAATGCCGTGATTATGTTGCCATTAAGAGTCAAGACAGGCCTCCTCCTGAATGCTGCAGCAAGCTAAGAACATCAAAGTTATCTGTTTCCATCCTACTCAATGTTAGTACCTCTCTCTCTCTCTCTCTCTCTCTCTCTCTCTCTCTCTTTGTATCTGCTTGGGTGGATTTGTGGGCAGTGTTCTTTTTACCATTACTAAGCCTCTTTAGGCAGTGGTAGCGGATATGGAAAATGTGGAGGAGGAATGTATCCATGTGTGCATGTTCCTACACTCCAGGGTTGCCAGATCTCGCTAGAAGAATACCTGGTCTGAAAATAAAAAGTCAAAAATAAGCAATAAAATAGCTTTAAAAAGTGAACCCAGTTTTTATTCACTGAGTTGCTGTAGCATAAACTTGCAGAAAACATACATTTAAGGGGTCATGTCATGAGGAATCAAATTTACTTTGATATTTTGACATATAAGAGGTTTTTCTACAATAAAAACATACTGTAAATTTCAAAACTCAAAATTTAATACCCAATGCAATAAAACATTTAATGAAACCAAGTGTGGTGGGATGTACTGTTGCGTCTAATCAAATTAATGCGCTTGGGTCATCGAGGGTCCAATTATGAACTGTGCGGTACCGTATAAAAGGGGAGTCTGGTTACTACTTGCGTGTGATTACCGTCTGTGTTGTGCGTCGTTGCCCGGGGACCGCTCCTTCTGGTTTTCTCATCCGTTTCCACTTTGAGGTATGTGTTGTTTGGCCGACTAGTTAAAACACAGATGCGTGATCTTATGTAAACAACTATTTGATTTATAGTTTTGAAGATAATTCGCTGCTGTGGGCTGTTGGCGGCTGCTGCTCTCCCTTCACATGCTCCTCTTGTAGTCTCGTGATTTGTGACTCTTTGAGCTGTGAGGATAGTTTGCTGCTGTGGGCTGTTGGTGGCTGCTACTTCGCCTTTACATGCCACTTCCGCAGTCCCGTGCTTTGTGACATGGTGGTATCCTTCTGTGGGTGCGTAACGTGGATGTGCACCTGGTTATGAAATAAGGTAGGTGAAACTATCACTATGGTGCAGCTCTCATTTTTATACCGCAAGTATATGTTTGTTTACATTTTAGGAGGAATAGACTGCTCGGCGGGGCAACGCTGTTTGACGCTGCTGTTTTGTGTATCGGGATTCTCTCCTGTGACAAACTTTCCCGTCAACACGTGCAGGGTCGATCTATGTGTGTTGTATGACACTTGCTCTCCAGCATTTGTTCTTGTGATCGCTGGTTTGTTTTTCTTCAACTAGTCCTTCAATTTGTTTGTGATTTTTTTTTATTTACTTTTGGTATATTTATTTTACTTAATTTTCAGTGCATTCCTTTATGAATGTTGTTTTGCTTAACTGTATTCTTTATTTGGTGTGTTTTGTGAAGTGTTTTTTTTCTTTATCTGTTGCTTTACGGGTGTTGTCAGGAGGACAGTGAGGTGAACATACACCCAGCTTTGGTGGCAATTCTGAACCTCATCATTCTAGTATTGTTTCATGATTTTCTGGTTTATTAAATTAAATGTTTATTATTTGTTTTTTTTTGTAATTAAGTGTCCTTGTTGAATGAGACCAGTGTGGTAATTTTTCTTTCATTACAGGAGCCGAGGCTTCAAGGCAGGCCGCTAGTAGGCCCTCACGTGCGGTGGTGGAGGTTTTGTCACGGAGTGCTGTGCGTTCTGGTATATCTAGAGGTAGTTTTCTCCTCTTAAGGTCCCGCTACACAAGCTGCAAAAACACCTTGTTATCTACTTCCACAACTATACGGCTGTCACGTGACAAAAGAATGAACGATTTGGACAAGAAGACTCGAGAGATGAACTACTCATTACTGTTTCCTGTACAGCGCCTATGCGGTTTTCACATAACAAACGAACTGAGGTTGCACAATGCGCTTGCACGGAAAACACAAAATGAACGAATCACTCTCTGAGACTACACGTTCTTCTGAGTCATGTAAAAGATTAGTTCAAAATGAATGAATCGTTCATGAATGACCCATCTCTGGTCTGACTGTCTCTCTCCTCTCTCTCTGTGAACTGGCCATCTTTTTATCTCCCCCGACTCTCACTGTGAACATAGAGATGGTTTTTAGTCACAATTCATCTCAGGGGGATGTCCTTACCACTTTCTCTCTCCCCAGATGGGTGCTCGACCATGCCCTCACCTCCATATATTATAATTATTTGTATTTTTTTTTTGTGCTATCAGTGGATTACATTTTTTTTTTTTATCGCAATTAAATTCATAATTTCTTGTAGTTAGTTGTGATTCATTGCAGATTTTAAAAGTGCTGAAATGTTACACTTAATAAACTACTTTTCTTGTGAAAATTAATTTCTTTCTATCTTAGGAAAGAAAACAATATGACACAATTGACGTGAATAAAAACGCTTTAACATTTTCCAAACAAAGCCTTCCACAATATAAAGATAGAAATGCACTAAATATTACCAATTCAAGTAACATTATACATTTCCCAAAGTCTAAGTGGAAGCATTAAATCTCTTAAACTCAAATCCTCCACAATATTAACCTGCCGGTAGACTGTGGTTATCCGCTTTGTTACAGCAATCGTGAATCTGCATTCATGATTAGCTTCAGAGCTAGGGATGCCGTGGTGTGAGTTTTGGATGGTTAGATTACAGACAACTCACAAATAAACCTGTGAGCAATGCATAATAATGGGAACACTTTTTACAGCAGGCAATTTAAAGTAGATACCGACTCAACATTTATTGTTGAATGCAGTGAACATACACAAGCAATGCTTTAAATAATGAGGATGATTTAAAACACAACTTTTAAATTTATCTCACTGATTGTAACAACACACAATTCACAGCGTGCTTAAAAATGGCTTCTTTTACTTAATCACTTTAAAGCAACCACAGTAAAAAAATATTAAACTTATTATTTTGTTGGATGACTAGTGGAGCATCCTGTCCCATTTGTAGAATGTGTTTCTTTCTAGGACTTCTGTCTGCATGTTTTATGTCCATCGTCTTCAGTCAGTCATTTAAATGCTGCTGATTTAAGTCACTTTTTGATGGAAATGAGTCTGGTTTATCAAATTCCAGTTATATTTTGGAATCCATGTGCTTAAGCGCCAGTTTCACATGAATTGAGTCTGCGACACCTGGCAATTAAAGCACTGTATGCCCACTGTATGTAACCATAGCAATAGCTGCCCTAACCAACCAGACACAAACAAAAAGATAGCCTTACACTAATAAACTCATTTATATAATATAATGTATTTACACATTATATATATTTGGGAAGTGCTGTTAGAGATTCTTTCATTTACTGAGATAAAAACCTTTGCAGCTTTATCATAGGACAGAGTGTAAAAGTCAACTAGCATGTAACGACAGTACCTCTCATAGAATGTCTATGGGACCGCCGTCTTATGCTGTTTTATGCTAAGCTTGTAGGCTCACTTGGTAGAAGGGCTCTGGTGCTTTTGTGTGTCTGTTTGTGGTGTGTGTGTCAGTGTAATGGCTCCAGGTGGACACATTAAAAGGTTACACCCTTCACACCAGTGTTTACGTTGTATTAACGGTGAATGCATTAATCGCGATTAAGAAAAAAGTATGTGATAAACATTTTAAATGAATAGCATGCGTTAACATGTTAATTCTGACAGCTCTAATTTTTTCTACTTTGATTACTGAACACCAATACCTCTGTTCTTTTTCTCTGAGAACTCACTGAGTCTCACATTTGCTCTGGCCTATTTTCTGTTTTCAAACCTGCTGAAGTTCATGTCAACATATTACGTGTGATTTATAGAATGTGTTGATAACCTTGAACGCATTTTTCAAAATTGAGGTAATCTTGATCGATCTGCTGCAAGATTGTTTTTGCTGTTAATTTGACTTGGGACCTGTTCAGAAACTGGGATCACAGTCAGATGATGGACAGCTTGGACAAGCTCCAGCGGAGAAGTGTAGGAGTGTTGGCTCATCAGATCCCGTCTTTTTCCAAAGACTCTTCAACCACAATAGACAGCCTCACTCGACAACATCAGAGTCATTAAAGTACAAAAAACTCAATCAGGCTAATGTATTGTATAATGTAATGTAATGTATATGACTTCCTGTTGCTGCTGGTGCCTAGCTCAAGTCTGTGTTTGTAGCCTGGTCGATTTTTTTATCATTGCTTATCTATCTGTTTTCAGCTTTTAATCTTTAATATCTGTCATTTTTCAGCATGCATCAGGTTTTTTCCAACATTATTCTCTATCTGTATCCGCCTTCTAATTTTATTGCGATTAAACCATGCACTCATTTTCATATCTGTGTTACACGGATTACTGCATTGATCTCAAAGCACCGCTTATCAAGAACAACCATCGCAACAAACAATTGCGTGAGGGATTCCCATCAATCTCAAACCCTCGCTGCTCAGGAACAACCAAAAACATAAAAAAATTATGTTAAGTCATGGCATTCGCTCATATTATTGCTTTCTGCATTACATGCCACATGTTTACTATAGCTTCTTCCATCAGCAGTGAGGAATTCACATGTGATAAATGTAAGGAATTAGTCAGGCTAACGGAGATGGTTAATGAGCTAGAGACCCGCATCCGAACGCTAGTGGAGGTCAGTGAGAAAGAGAAGCCAGTAGATACTGTTTCAGATATGGGTAGAACAGAGAACAACACACACACTTTTGTTCCGGCTGAAGAGCCCCCGCAACAGGGTGATTGGGTGACGTCTCGGGGCATACTTGCTCTGCAAAGTGAAAATATACACTAATATTATTCTATCTGTTTCCATGTCTCAACCTCAGGGCTCCTATCCCAAAGTCACCAGAACCGGCTAGATCCAGCTCCATTCCTGCTGGGTATCGGACTCCAATGCTACGTGTCTCTGAGTGATGATGAAAAAATGCAGCCGGTGCCAGCCAGACATCACTTCAGTCTATTACAATGGACCTCAGAGGATGAACTGATGCCTACTCCAACCATAAGACATGGGATACTTCATATGCCATTACCTGAACCTTGGATTTAGGATAGACCTCACCAAAATTACCGGCCAGTTAAACTGCAAAGTGCAGTCTTGGCCTGCATCACATTGGTCTAATGATGGATTACACTCTTAAAATGGATACATAGACTATCAATAAATCGCCAACAAAAGCCTTCATCGGCCAACTAACAAAGGACAATGCATCTATATGAACTTCTGCAGTTGGATGGAACTTCAGTGACATTAGTCATTAATCTTACAGTTCTTACAAAATCTTTGTTTGAACACTGGCCCTTAACACTTACTTAGTTTAATCATTTTAAGCCATGACTTGCACTGCACATAAATAAGTAATATTGACATTATATTCATGCCATATTCACTGGTTTCTCCCAAGGTTACTTTTCTCCATTAACCAACATCTTATGGAGTTTTGTGTCCCTTGCTCACTGTGTTTCTAAATACAATCATATTTAATAAAACTACACAATGATAACTAAGACTTTATAGATATTATGGTTTCATTTTCTGTTTCTGTGATGTGGATTCTCTATAAGACACTAATTAATAGCTCATGCATAGATCATACATACCTGGCTATAAAAGGCATGATCATTGCACATTTCTTCCTCTAAATAAACATATCTCTGAGCGACAGCCAGGGGGAGAGATAGTCTCCCACTCAGAGATCCAAGGTTTACAACGTAACCCTATGTCCTATTGTTTTGAGACTATCTCTCCACCAGAATACATACGTATGGGATAATCTGTAAGAAACATTGAGAAGAGAAGGTGCATGACAAACTATTTACAGACCAGAAGGCAGAACAGGCCACTAACGAACTATATACAAATTTATGGTCTCAATCAAACAGAAAAGTCAACACACCATCATTTGTTACAAAAAGTGTCATGCACCATACACTGCCATGGTAACCACCCTCTTGTCCAGCCATGTACTGGCCACCAGAGGGAACACTGCTAAAAGTACATCATTCTTGAGGCAGTCCTAGCACTGTCTCAGAAAATGATGTGCCAGCTACTAAATTTACTCTGTAATATCGAATAAAAGTAGATGGAACAGCCCAACACACTGCAGCACAAATATCACGCAATTTTGCCCTCCTGAACAGGGCCCATGAGGTGGAAACACTGTGTGCAGGTTGGCCATGAAGGTGAGACAGAGCATGCAAACCAGCATCCTTATAACCTGCCATATGGTGTCAACCACCCAATGAGAAAGCCTGCCCTTTGACAGAGGTTAGCAATGCTTCTCTGTCTTAAAGCAGACAAACAATTGTCTGTGCTTCTAATCTGAATTGGGCGACTGATGTAGGTTTGCAGTGCTCTCACAGGGCATAGCATGGGTGGTGCCCCCTTGTTTTGACTCACCCCAAGGGAAGCAGGGAAGGAACGCAGTTCAATTACTTAATTCAAATGGAGAGGAGTCATTATCCTACATCATCCGGTAGTAATCTGCAGCAGTCCACATGCACTGGCAAGACATGTACCTTATTTATTCTCTTAGATGAAGTGATAGCTAGTAGAAATGCTGTCTTCATGGACAGCCATTTCTGGTCCACTGAATCTAGGGGTTCAAAGGCAGCAACAACAAGAGCCCTGAGAACAGTGTCCAAATCCCACTGAGGCAGTGATGCAGACCTCCAGGGCCTAAGTTGCCCAGCACCCTTGAGAAGTCTTATCAACCTGCTATCGTAGGGAGAAAGACTCAACCTATTTTTTAAAGACATAGGAATAACAGCCACAACAAGAGGAGTAGGTAACTCCAATGCATCAAAGCATTCCTGCAGAAATTCTAGAATATCAGGAGTTGAACATCCCATTTGGTCAAGCTCATGTGAAGTACACCGGGCTGAAAACACATGCACATAGGAGTATAAAGTCCTTGTTGATGGTGCCCTGGCACTTTGCAACATGCACACAATAGGCTCTGAGAGCCCTATAGCTGGGACCTCTCAGGGGCCAGGCCCACAAATTAAGCTCTTGGGGAAATTGGTGGAGCATTGTTCCCTGAGCCTGTGAGAGAAGAGGAGTGGTAGTGGCGTAGTGGGCTAAAGGACATAACTGGTAAGCAGAAGGTTGAAGGTTTGATACAGCCCCAACACTTGCTCCAGGGGGATTGTCCCTGTAATAATTGCACTGTGAATCACTTTGGATTTAACTGGGAAATCGAATGGTGGTGGAATGTATTTTTACATGAACGAATGTTGGTGTACAGAAGTAACAACGCTGAAGAAGATGTGCTGTCCTAATTTAGAGGTGCTCTTCATAAACTTAAAGCCTTTCTACTTGCCGTGGGAGTTTTCCTTGTGTATTCTTGTATTGTTGTGAGTGTTTATATTCCTCCACACACATGTGTGAATGCAGCGCTGCAACAGCTGGCTGATCAGATAACAGACACAAAGCAACAACACCCAGATTCACATATTATTGGAGATTTTAACAAGGCAAATCTCACACGTGAACTGCCCAAATACAGACAGCACATTAAATGCCCCACCAGAGACAGAAGTACACTGGATCATTACTACACAACAATAAAGTCTGCATATCGATCTGTCACACGTATAGCTTTAGGACTCTCTGATCAAAGGACTTAATGACTACAGACCTGTCACTCTGACGTCTGTGGTCATGAAGTAATTTGAGAGAATATTGTTGGTTCACCTGAAGGAAATCACTGAACCCTTTCTGGATCCCCTTCAATTTTCTTATAGAGCAAACAGGTCTATGGATGATGCTGTCATTTTGGGACTGCATTACATACTGTACTTCAACATCTAGACAGACCAGGGACTTATGCAAATATACTATTTGTTGACTTTAGTTCGTCTTTCAACACAATCAACCCCGCTCTCTTATGGACTAAATTAACCCAGCTCTCTGTTCCTGGCTCTATTTGTCAGTGGATCACCAGCTTTCTGACAGGAAGCTATGAGAATGTGGAAATTCACTTCCAGCACATGTACAATCAGCACTAGTGCTCCCCAAGGCTGTGTGCTCTCCCCACTACTCTTCTCCCTCTATACAAGTTTATTCATTGGCAGGCTATGCAACGTACATTTTTATCCTTAAAACCTTGACTCACTTAGCTGTGAAGAACAGGAATAGCCAGGAGTTTAAAGTAATGAATTACAAATACTCACATTTCTGTAATTAACTACTTTTTTCCAAGAATTGTGCTTTTTTGAGTAGTTTAAAAACAGCATCTGCAGATTTGGCGCCAACTGTAATGGATCTCGGCAACACCTAAAAGGGCTTTTCGCAGTAAAAAGGCCAATTGCTTGACTGTATCATGTGAGTTTAACTTGCTCAAGCCGGATATCAGCATTAATCCTGCCTCTAATTTGAAGAAAGCTATCGAGGCAAATTTCATATCTCTGCTTACTAGATTTTGTGTGTCTATAATGTTGCCTGTAATTTAACTATCCATCACTGAGATCAAACTTTTGAGTAGTTTTTTTATATTTAGCCTATGTTTTACATATAGAACAGGGGTATTCATAAAATCAATCGTGATAGCAAGAGCACCACTGGTTGGTTGGTCTAGATAAAATATATAAGATTGACTTTTTATTTCCTGATGTCTGTAGCTGGTTCGTGCCTAAATGGTGACATACACTTTATAATTCCACCGATGCCCCTCTGGGTGAGGATTTAATGTAATGCAGTCATTTATGTCTAAAGTGAATTCAATCAGCGGGACAAAAAGCGTATTTGAATTAAAATGTTGGACTTGAAGTGTACATGTAACTGAATTGTTCACTGTCTAGTAGGCTATGTCATATAAAGGCTATTAATCAAATAATAATATCAAGGCAATGAGAAAACCACTTTTGGCTGAATAACTTTAGTATCTTTAAAAGTATTAATGTAATAGAATAAAACATTGACATTTTTAATAATAATATTTTTTAATAATATTGTTAGTTTTTATAATTAGTATAATAAATGATCAGGAATGTAGAGATGATAAAATAATGTATAATTATGCTTAGCCTTTATAAAGATATACACTCACCTAAAGGATTATTAGGAACACCATACTAATACTGTGTTTGACCCCCTTTCGCCTTCAGAACTGCCTTAATTCTACGTGGCATTGATTCAACAAGGTGCTGAAAGCATTCTTTAGAAATGTTGGCCCATATTGATAGGATAGCATCTTGCAGTTGATGGAGATTTGTGGGATGCACATGCAGGGCACGAAGCTCCCGTTCCACCACATCCCAAAGATGCTCTATTGGGTTGAGATCTGGTGACTGTGGGGGCCATTTTAGTACAGTGAACTCATTGTCATGTTCAAGAAACCAATTTGAAATGATTCGAGCTTTGTGACATGGTGCATTATCTTGCTGGAAGTAGCCATCAGAGGATGGGTAAATGGTGGCCATAAAGGGATGGACATGGTCAGAAACAATGCTCAGGTAGGCCGTGGCATTTAAACGATGCCCAATTGGCACTAAGGGGCCTAAAGTGTGCCAAGAAAACATCCCCCACACCATTACATCACCACCACCAGCCTGCACAGTGGTAACAAGGCATGATGGATCCATGTTCTCATTCTTTTAGGCCAAATTCTGACTCTACCATCTGAATGTCTCAACAGAAATCGAGACTCATCAGACCAGGCAACATTTTTCCAGTCTTCAACTGTCCATTTTTGGTGAGCTCTTGCAAATTGTAGCCTCTTTTTCCTATTTGTAGTGGAGATGAGTGGTACCCGGTGGGGTCTTCTGCTGTTGTAGCCCATCCGCCTCAAAGTTGTGCGTATTGTGGCTTCACAAATGCTTTGCTGCATACCTCGGTTGTAACGAGTGGTAATTTTAGTCAAAGTTGCTCTTCTATCAGCTTGAATCAGTCGGCCCATTCTCCTCTGACCTCTAGCATCAACAAGGCATTTTCGCCCACAGGACTGCCGCATACTGGATGTTTTTCCCTTTTCACACCATTCTTTGTAAACCCTAGAAATGGTTGTGCGTGAAAATCCCAGTAACTGAGCAGATTGTGAACTAATTGTGAAATACTCAGACCGGCCCGTCTGGCACCAACAACCATGCCACGCTCAAAATTGCTTAAATCACCTTTCTTTCCCATTCTGACATTCAGTTTGGAGTTCAGGAGATTGTCTTGACCAGGACAACACCCCTAAATGTATTGAAGCAACTGCCATGTGATTGGTTGATTAGATAATTGCATTAATGAGAAATTGAACAGGTGTTCCTAATAATCCTTTAGGTGAGTGTATTATATGTATAAGTATCAACCTTTTGTAGTGCAATACTTCAGCAGAACATTTCACCAGTCACAAACTACAGAAAATTGTGCATCATGCATTAGAATGAGAACACAAAACTATTTCTGGGCTTAAAAGATACAATAACTAACTCAATGTTGGACATTGTATCTCAAAAGGAGGACAATGTGGCCCCCCATGTGCTACTTAAAGAAATAATTCACACAAAAATGTTAATTCTCTTATCATTTACTCACCCTCATGACATCTGTCTATGACTTTCTTTCTTGAGAACATAAATTAAGATATTTGGAAGAATATTTCAGTTCTGTAGGTTCATTCAATGTTAGTGAAAGGGTGCTAAAATATTGACGCTCCAAAAAGCACATAAAAGCAGCATAAAAATTAGACGTACAACTCTAGTGGTTTAATCCATGACTTCAGAATTGATATGACAGGTGTGGGTGAGAAACAGCTCAATATTTATGTACATTTTTGCTAGAAATTCTCTTCTTTGCCCAGTAGGTGGCAATATGCATAAAGATGTGAATCACCAAAAACACAAGAAGAAAGTGACATTTAAAGTGGAGATTGAATGAGCAGGGAGGAGAATTAATAGTAAAAAAGGAATTAAATACTGATCTGTTTCTCACCACATCTATCATATCGCTTCTGAAGACATGGATTAAACAACTGGAGGCACATGGATTAGACTACTTTTATGCAGATTTATGTGATTTGTGGAGCTTCAATATTTTAGCATCGATTCACTTTCTGACCAAAAGAGCTGAGATATTCTTCTAAAAATCTTAATTTGTGTTCTACTGAAAAAAGAATGTCATACACATCTGGGATGGCATGAGGGTGAGTAAATGATGAGAGAATTTTCATTTTTGGGTGAATTATGCCTTTTTAATGTAGCCCCCATACCAAACAACTTTTCCCATGCCTGCTCTATATCGTCTATTGTGCAGGACATGACGTGCCAAGTGATCTGCATTCCTTGCATTGTTTGAATATGTTTTATGCACAACAATAACGCTCTGTCTGCATTAAGAGAAATGTAGACCCTACAAATAAACTGATTTTAATGTAATTGTTTCATACATTATTATTTAAAATGGTGATCAGTGTACTGAAAATAACATTTTAATCATGTCTTATCATGTCTGCCTTTTATTTTTTGGAATCAGATTCATGTAGTTTATCATAGATAAGTGAGTTGGCATACAAAGTTGGCATTCAGTGTTCATTATAATGGGGCATAGGTTTTGCAACTCTGTACTCAATACTCATTACCCATGAGTACTTTTAAATGAGCTACTCTTTTACTCTTACATGAGTAGTTTTTAGGATAGCTACTTTTACTCTACTCACAATATATTTTTGGGGAAGTAACAGTACTTCTACTTGAGTATGATTTTTCAGTACTCTTTCCACCCCTGAGAATAGCATAAGCAAATAAAATAGTAAATCAACACTCAAGATGTGTCTGCAACAGGTCTGCTTATGAAGGTTTGTGTTTGGGTTACAATATATATATTATGCATTACCTTTTTTCTACATGTTTTATGACAGGTCCGATGATATGATATATGAACTGTCCTTTCTTGCACACTGCTGTGCTCATAATTATCTTTTATCACAGATCTTGCTAGGTAATCGTATTTGCTAGGATATGTCTGAGAAATACAGTGTTCTGCAGTTCAACAGTAATGATGTGTATTCACAGTAAATAAGACTTTTAAACAAAAACAGCTCATTCTTATGGTCCTATTAACACCAGGGATGAATATTTTGCCCAGCCAAATAATTATTCAACAACTAAGGTTTTGGGTGATGTGTCTGTTAGTACTTAATTATATACTATCATTATTTTTAATTAATAAAAGCAATTACTGTTATTACTTTTTAGTGTAGTGCATACCATTTCAAATTCTTGTGATCAGATTACAGTTATTGATTTTAAATTAAGTTAATTACTTTTAAGTACATTACTTGTGTTACAGATATTTCTTAAGTAAAATTATTTCTGCAAAATAAATTTAAAGCATGAATGATGTTAATATATACATCTGTTTGGGTTTGTGGTAGCACCCCCTAAGTCAATGAACAAGGAGGAAATATTGACATTATTTTGAATTTATTGAGTGGGAAAATAAAAGATTTAGAAAGTAACTTAAAAAGTCATTAGTATTGTGATTACTTTTTGATAAGTAATAAGTAAAATGAGTCATCTGATTACAATTTTAGAGAAGTAATTAATCATTTGTATTAAATTACTTTTTTGAGTAACATACCAAACACTGCTCCAAAAATAGGTTGTTGGTATTGTAGGTGTCTAAATTAGAGATGCACCGGTGACCGGTCGGACAACCTCACATCTTTCCAATTCTAAGCCGGTCCATTTTGTTGCCAGCGGTGCAGGCAATAACGTCACAGCAGCATGTAAACATGTCATTGGCATTGAAGTTTTTCACTGTGAGTGAAGAATACAAAAAGTTTACAATTTGTAATAATTGTAACGCTAAAGTAAACCGTGGGGGAACCACCACGATAACGTTCAGAACAACAAACCTAATTAGACACTTAAAAAACCATCACCCAGCTGAAAATGCCCATTTTAAAAAAGAAGCTAAAAAAGGGAAAGCGGCTAAAGCTAGCCAGTGCTCAGAGCCAGCCACAAGTCAGCAACCTCTCCTATCTTTCCTTGGTAGGAGCAGTGAAAAGACCAAAGCAATTACGAGGAAAATTATGAAATTCTTGGCCCTGGATGACCATCCGTTCTCCATAGTTGAGGACAGAGGGTTCAGAAATCTGATAAATTTCCTCGATACAGAGTAGGTGGTACTTTTTGGATGTCGCGTTGCTCGAGTTGTTAAATCTTATGTAATGTCACACATGCAGAATGTTACAAGCATACTTGTCAACATTTGGGTACACAAATCCGGGAAGTGAAGGGGGTGCTGGATGGCAGAGGCAGGCTAAATACATACAAATTGTGCCATTGTGATTTAATGTGCCGAGTACCATAATTTCTCCCACCGTGTCCAATATTAAAATCAGTGCGACACACGTTGCAAAAGGCGTGGGTATTGTTGATATGGCTTAGGGATATGATATTAAATTCTTCTGTAAAGCTGTTGTTAAATCTACATGTATATATATATATATATATATATATATATATTTTATTTTTTCACTGGAGCACCACCTGAGTCTTCTCCTACCATCTACCAGTGATGCTTGATTCAACTTCCCGCGTCTACTGCCTGCGCAGATCAGAGCAGCTGGGTTTTGGTTGCCAGGTTGAGGTCACAAATTATTTGAAATTTATATGATGTGTCGGTTATGTGAGTTGGATGCGTTTCATACAAGATCTGGCAACTGGACAACCTTGGAATAATTTATTGATGTGATTATTCATATAACGTGGTTTGGGCCATACAAATTATGGGAGTTTCCCGGGAGAAATAATAAAATGGGAGGGGGGCGAGAGATGGGTGTGAAATACAGGAGACTCCCGGGAAAAATGGGAGTGTTGTCAGGTATGGTTACAAGCCGATCCCAAAGCAGCAATCAGTTTTACAACTGATATTTGGACATTTAACGTAAGCTTAATGTCAATGTTGAGCGTATTGGACACTTCAGTTTTGTTCATAGGCTTGTAATCTTTGGAATTGTTTTGTTAGACGTGTAAAAAAGAGAATAATAATGGAAAATGACATCTGTTTTGTTATATAAAGCAACTCATTTGCAGTTAATTGTTATTTCTACCTCTTCCCAGTCCCAGAGCACTTTATTTTGAGAGTTGTTTAAGTGAGAGAAGATCTTGTAACTTAGTGCAGTTTGGGGGAAATTGTAATATTTAATTTCTTTTATTATGAAAATAAAATTTTGCATTGAAGAAAGGTAGATTTTGTTTGTATATGCAGTCAACAATATGCGGAATCGGACAAGAAAATTGCAATCTGTGCACCTCTAGTCTAAATAAGGAACATAAAGCCATAATGGTAATAAACAGGTGGAGAAATTAGAAGTGATATAACAGTCAATTGTAAAATGGATTTATGTGTTTCATATTTATTTACAGTATACCTATTTACTGTCATTTAATAACAGTATTATTATTAACAGCTGCCCTGCTAAGAAAACCATCTTAAACCAGCCAATGGTTGTTTTCTGGTCTTAGATGACCACCAGACTGGTTTATACTGATAAGTCTGGCTAAGTTTGATGGTTTTGGGGTTTGATCCACTTGTCAACTGGTCAGGCTGGGAGACCAGCTGATCAAACACTTAAACCAGCTGCACACCAGCTTAAACCAGCTAAGACCTGAAAGCCACCTTAAGCTGGTTTTAAGATGGCTGCTTCAGCAGTGTGAACAATTATTTCTACCAGTACATTTTTATATAAAGCTTGCATCTTTTTGGTTGTTGAGTTTTTTTTTTTTTTTTTTTTTTTTGCTGGAGGATATTACAGTGTGCATATTAATGTAATTATTTGCTCTTGGTGAGAATACACCTTTATTGCTGAACAAGAGATCATCATATTTTCCCAACTTCTTATTGAAGAACACCCCTCTTCACCTTTAAGAATTTAAAAGAACAGACGTATTCTGCAAATATTCTTTCCGAGCAAGATAAAAGATGTTGAGCACAGTATGAAACAATACGCTTCCATCAAAATTCTTCAGATTTTTTAAGCACATTTAAAAAGAATTTGACTAAAGTAAAGATGAATCGTTGCATGTTTCCATCCACTACATCATGCACATTATCTAAGGGGGGATGCCTTGTCATGATGAAGCAGCTGAATGACATCCTTGTTTCGGGGAGAGTTTTATTTGCAGGATTAGAGCAATTGTATCTCGTTGTATTAAATGCTGCCAGGAGATGCACCTTAATATTTGTAATATCTGGTATAATGAGGGCTGAAATGGCGGCGATGCCCACTAACGGCATGTTAGCCTCAGTATATCTGGGAGCACCTGTGCTCAAAACAGTTCTGGCGGATTGTGAGTACCCAACTTTACCCATTTTTGTCCAGCTGTGGGGTTAAACAGTTCTGAATATCCAGAGTAATGTTTGAAGAATTGTGTGCCAAGTTCTGACCTTTTAATTGGCCAGTCACATCAAGCCATCACACATTCATAACACATACACAACAGGTCAAAACACGTCATCATTTTGCGGATAAATGTTTTTCATAAACTTAATGCACATTTGAACTAATACGAAACTAGAAAATCCACCTCCTCCTCGCACATTAAATTTTAAGCAAGATTTCAGTGTTTATTCGCAAGTCAAGCATTTCCCTTCAGGATTTCTTATGTGCAATATCAAATGCAAGTTATTGAGTCATGTCTAGTTTAGACGTGGATGGAACTGTGAAAAAGACAGAAATAACACCAGCTCCAACCGCTTCTAATAAACCTCTCTGCATGCAAAAACCCCCATTTTCTTCTGAATTTTGACCTCTCCACAATTTCATCAATATTAGATTATTGAAAAACCACAAGACCTAATAATTATAGATGCAATATACTGTGTGTGTGTTCAGACCATGAAGCTATAAAATAGCTGGAGAGAGTTAATCATTAGCGTTCCCATTCATCTAAATGGCAGTTGCTCGGCTGATGGATACACTCCCCTGGAAATATGCAACCTGCTTGCTGCCATCTGTAGTACCTCATGGGCAGAAAAAAATATTATTTTCCATGCTGAAGGAACTTAATAAAAAAAAAAGAATCATCAGATTTACACAAAGATGTCCTATGTGAAAATTCAGCTTGGAGCCATTAACTCTACGGCCGTGACATCTGTTGAGTGTCAAACTCTTGAAAACAATAAGAGCTCTGTGGATCACTAAGATCCTTTCCTCACACATGTTTGTGGAAGCGGGGGCGTGGTCAAGCGCCCGGGGGAGAAAGCGGTAAGGGCGCTTGCACCTGAGCCAAATTATGTCTAACACCTGTCTCTAATTTCCGTGAGTATGGGAAGAGCGGCATAAAAAGAGTGACAGGACCTCCAGTCGAGAGAAAGAGTCCGACAGAGAGACCAACTTGAGAAGCTAATTGTGTTTGTTATTGTACAGTTGTGGAAGCTGTACTGTGGAGGTGCTTAAAATTAAAAGCTTACCTTGAGTTGAGAACCCAGTTCCCTGTGTCCTCTTTACCTCGTGACCTTGAAGCGTGTCACAATGTTGTAAATCAGGAAATACACCAACATTTAATGGTTGTCCATGACACTACCAGGCAGGGGTTATGGACAATAAAAGACACAGTTAAAGAAAAATCCTCCTGAATTACAATGAACAACACAACACCAGTTCTATGACTCTTTATTCTAGACAATAACAAATTTTCTAGGCTCGAAATTAGTCATGAGACATCCTCTCTGATCAGTATTCTGCAAAACAGCAGCTAAAAAAGAAGTCCCCTTGTTTAATTAATTAAGTAACACACGAACACTTAAAAATTAGACATTTCTTTGAATACAGAAATAGAACATGAAACTAATCTAAAGTATTGCGTATGTGACATATATATATACACTCACCTAAAGGATTATTAGGAACACCATACTAATACTGTGTTTGACCCCCTTTCACCTTCAGAACTGCCTTAATTCTACGTGGCATTGATTCAACAAGGTGCTGAAAGCATTCTTTAGAAATGTTGGTCCATATTGATAGGATAGCATCTTGCAGTTGATGGAGATTTGTGGGACGCACATCCAGGGCACGAAGCTCCCGTTCCACCACATCCCAAAGATGCTCTATTGGGTTGAGATCTGGTGACTGTGGGGGCCATTTTAGTACAGTGAACTCATTGTCATGTTCAAGAAACCAATTTGAAATGATTCAAGCTTTGTGACATGGTGCATTATCCTGCTGGAAGTAGCCATCAAAGGATGGGTACATGGTGGCCATAAAGGGATGGACATGGTCAGAAAAAATGCTCAGGTAGGCCGTGGCATTTAAACGATGCCCAATTGGGACTAAGGGGCCTAAAGTGTGCCAAGAAAACATCCCCCACACCATTACACCACCACCACCAGCCTGCACAGTGGTAACAAGGCATGATGGATCCATGTTCTCATTCTGTTTACGCCAAATTCTGACTCTACCATCTGAATGTCTCAACAGAAATCGAGACTCATCAGACCAGGCAACATTTTTCCAGTCTTCAACTGTCCAATTTTGGTGAGCTCTTGCAAATTGTAGCCTCTTTTTCCTATTTGTAGTGGAGATGAGTGGTACCCGGTGGGGTCTTCTGCTGTTGTAGCCCATCCGCCTCAAGGTTGTGCGTGTTGTGGCTTCACAAATGCTTTGCTGCATACCTCGGTTGTAACGAGTGGTTATTTCAGTCAAAGTTGCATCAACAAGGCATTTTCGCCCACAGGACTGCCGCATACTGGATGTTTTTCCCTTTTCACACCATTCTTTGTAAACCCTAGAAATGGTTGTGCGTGAAAATCCCAGTAACTGAGCAGATTGTGAAATACTCAGACCGGCCCGTCTGGCACCAACAACCATGCCATGCTCAAAATTGCTTAAATCACCTTTCTTTCCCATTCTGACATTCAGTTTGGAGTTCAGGAGATTGTCTTGACCAGGACCACACCCCTAAATGCATTGAAGCAACTGCCATGTGATTGGTTGATTAGATAATTGCATTAATGAGAAATTGAACAGGTGTTCCTAATAATCCTTTAGGTGAGTGTATATATATAATAAAGTTCCAGTTTAACTAAAACTCCATGAAAGGAGTTTGAAATTTTTCCCTGCCAGAATGAAGAAATCTCCTTACAGTGTGATAAGGAAAAGAAATGATCGATGTCACTTCTGTAACTTTACTCACCAACCTGTTTCATGTTTGTATGTGTTAGATTAGTTTTATATTTAGATTAGCAATAAAGTCTTTTTGTATTCAGAGATAATTTGACTGTGATATATTTTGATAAATAAATTTGTCAGTTGATTGTAAAAGATCGTGCTTCAAAGCTCATACCTTAAATATGGGTGTGATATTATTTTCAATAAACCATGAGAATTATATTACTCCAATAAGTTAATTAATCATAATTCCCTTAATATAGCCAATTCCTTGCAATAGAAGCTGTGAGCGGATACATGAGATGGTGTATTACGATTTTAATGGTGGAGAATTTTATTCAGACAAATAATCTAATTATTTGTCATTTATCTTTTGTATAATGGTTGTTGATCATGGCTAATTCCATTGTAAATAGACATACTGTTCCTACATAATAATGATGTTGAATGTGGACAGTTTAATTTAATTCCTAACACACATACTGTTCCTACACATCTTGCTCACCAGTTAATTCTGGTGCAATTTTGTATTTAGTTATTTTTTATTTTATTATTTTTTTATTGCATTTTTTTACACAATCACCTGAGACATTGTGACTATTTACTCAAGAGCTGCTGGAAAAAGATGTCCTGACAACGTCAAAGGCAGCATAAAAGATCAAAGACAAACTTCTATTTTACACTTCTAAGAGAGCTCTAAAACATGGTCAGTGATAAAACATCTATTAATTCAATATTTGTGATTTATATGTTGCTTGCCTGTATAATAATGAAGTTGAAGGATCTACCAGTAGGGGCTAACTGCCAGTGGTAAGCAGCTAAATAGTTCCCCCGGTTTGGACTTAGAAATAAAGCACAATATATTTGGAATAGAGCACAACATTACCCGCTTACTTTTTCGGTATCCATTAATATATTTTTCTCATAAATTTTTTCAACTTGGATTTCATTAAAGTCTTTATTAAGAGTTGTTAGCCATGAATCAAATCAACCACCTCCAAGGTGAATCACAAGATTATAAACAAAGATGTATTTAAAAATAATACCAAAAGGAAACATGTCCCAGATTATGTACATAATGTCTTTCATGAGGGCATGAACTACTATCCAATGAAGCATTGTGAATGATATTCTTGAATGAAAAACAAAGGAAACATTTAAAACTATTGGTTCAAAGTTGTTGATTTTAAGTATAGAAAAAGCGTCATGGTTAATGTTGTAACCTCCATTCCCTGAGGGAAGGAACGAGATGTTGTGCCGAATGAAGTGACACAAAGGGTCTTCCTAGGATGCCAAACGTACCTCAAGTCATGTCAAGTTGGCAGACAGAATTTGCATGCCCCGCCCTGGATATATGGGTATAAAGGGAGTGCTAGTCAGGATTTTGCACTGAGGAGCCAAAATAAGGTACGGGCGTTGACAGTGGCAGGTCTAGTGCTGTGGCAGGCTAGTGCTTTCCTTCCCTTGGTGAACGGAGGTTACAACAGTAACCATGACATTCCCCTTCTATCACTCACTCGACGTTGTGTCGAATGAAGTGACACAAGGGGTCCCATATAAAAACGCCATGCACTGACTGTGTTACGTGAACTGCTGAGACAGGTGCAAGCAGGCTACTGCGTGCTAGAGGCAACTGTGTTGGCTGCACATAGCCCTCCCCAATGCCCCCAAAGAGGTGTCATATACAGACCTTAGGTTTCTCGCACCCCTGGAGGGGGGGGGGGGGGGGCAGGTGCTACATGACTAGCCTGGGAGCAAGCCCTGCAGCCGCACCTTTTCTCTCACTATGTCTCTCATATAGGACATGAAGTGGCTGGGGATATCTTAACACTATGAAATGTGTCCCAGGGGCAGGATGTGGCCTCCGTAGGGTCTTTTCCCCCTGAAAGAATAGGACCGGGAAAGCCGGTCCTATTCTTTCAGGGGGAAAAGACCGTGCGGAGGCCACATCCTGCCCTGTCTAGGGGGAGGTAACATGTGGCAAATACACCATGAGGGTTGTGAAGCTGTACGTGGGAAATGGTGCGGTGGTAGGTCCAGCCTAATGAGGGGGGACTCTACAAGCACGGCGACCGGGGCAGCGGGGCTGCCCAAGGGAAACGCGGGTCCGCCGACAGGGGGACCGTACCACATCACGGGTAGTACTACATCACGGGTAGTTTGCCTGAAAAGGGAACTAAGCCCATGGAGCCTGACCACAGTACAGAGCACCTGTGACTCATAGTGGGTCTGGCCGCGAATTACTCCACTGAATTCACCGGCCAGAAGGCCCGCAAAGACCACAGAGAGATCCGGGGAGGGTTCAGTCTCCGGGTGCCTTTCAGGAACCTGATAATCAAGTCGTGCTTACCTAGGGACTTGCCATTTACTGCGTCGTGGTGGGCTGTGATAGCAGCTACATGCACCTTAAAGATAGCCTCCTTTACAGACACACCTGCAGGAATGAAAGCACTGACTGAACTGCACACCTCTGCGGGTCTTCAGCTCGAGAAGAACACCAATTTGCGATCAAGCGCCACTTTAGGGCGTAAAGTTGCCTGGTGAAGGGAGCTCTAGCTTGGTTGATCATTTTTATAACTGCAGGTGGTAGATCCACTAGATCTTCCAAAGGTTCCAGAGGTCTGGGTGCGGGTGCCAGAGGTTTCCCAGTCCCTGAGAAAGAAGGTCCTTCCTCAGGGAAATTTTCCAGGGAGGTGCTGTCGTGAGGAGCGTAAGATCTGAGAACCAGGCCTGGGTGGGCCAGTAAGGGGCAACCAGGATGACCTGTTTCTTGTCCTCCCTGATCTGCACAGCACCGGTGCAAGAAAGCTCACTGGGGTAAATGCATACTTGCGCTGCCCCTGGGGCCAGCTGTGTGCCAGCGCGTCTGTCCCAAGAGGAGATCCTGTCAGTGAGTACCAGAGCGGGTAGTGGGAGTTGTCTTGGGAGGCAAAGAGATCTATCTGTGCCTTGCCGATTTGGTCCTATATCAGCTGGACCACCTGGGGGTGGAGCCTCCACTCTCCGCTGGGTGAAACCTGCCACGACAGCGCATCCACCGTCATGTTGCGGTTGCCAGGGATGTGAGTAGGGTGCAGCGACCTGAGATGGCGGGCAAGTTGTGACATATGACGAGAGTGCACACTGCCTTGGTGATTTATGTACGCTACCGTTGCGGTGCTGTCTGAATGGATCAAGACGTGCTTGCCCCAGATTAGTGGGAGAAACTTCCGTAGGGTAAGAGATTCAGCCAACAACTTTAGGCAGTTGATGTGCCAATGCTGCCGGGGTCCTGTCCAGAGGCCAACGGCAGCGTGCCTGTAGCACACGGCACCCCAACCTTGTCAAGAGGTGTCTATGGTTACCACGACATGTCTGGACACCTGCTGCAAGGGGACTCCGGTCCGCAGAAAGCAGAGGTCTGTCCAAGGGTTGAAAGTCTGATGGCAAGAAGGGGTGATTGTCACACTTTTCCCAGTAGTTTGAGAGCATAGGGTTACCGAATCAATTCAATCATTCACCGTGCTTCATGGGAGTGGGTGGGTGCTGCTGAGCTCTTTTCACAGCAATTTTATAGTTGGTAGGTCTTTCTGTGCAGTATCATGGGTATTGTAGTTCTCCACCAGAAGTGTTTTTTTTTGGGGGGGGGGGGGGGGATTTATGGGATTTTGACTTCTGTGATGGGGATTACTTGCATAGTTTAAAAGCACTTTTCTGGTATACTACTTTCATTAAGATAACATGTCCTTTATTTTAAGTACAATAACACAACGATCAATTCTATAATGCATTCATGAAAAAGTAAACTATAGCCTGCAGCAGAAATATGGCATACATCAATACTTAATTAAGACAGACAACATAAACATTTTTAAAATACATTACTTTTAAGGATTATAATTATATCAATGGGGATACATACAGTTAAAGTCAGAAGTTTACATACACTTAGGTTGAAGTCATTAAAATGCATTTTCTAACCACTTCACATATTTAGTAAACTATAGTTCTGACAAGTCGTTTAGGACATCTTCTTTGTGCATGACACGAGTCATTTTTCCAATAATTGTTTACTGACAGATTGTTTCACTTTTAATTGACTATATCACATTTCCAGTGGGTCAGAAATTTACATTCACCAAACTGACTGTGCCTTTAAGCAGCTTGGAAAATTCCAGAAAATTATGTCAATCCTTTAGGAAATTAGCTAAATAGCTTCTGATAGGGTAATTGGAGTCAATTGGAGGTGTACATCTGGATGTATTTTAAATGCATTGCCTCTTTGCTTGACATCATGGGAGAATAAAAAGAAATCAGCCAAGACCTCAGCAAAAAAATGTGAGGTTTGCAAGCTAAAGAACACCATCCCAACCGTGAAGCATGGGCATAATATGGAAGGAAAATTATGTGGATATATTGATACAACATCTCAAGACATCAGCCGTAAAGTTAAAGCTCGATCACATATGGGTTTTCAATAACCCCAAGTAACCTCCAAATTTGTGGCAAAATGGCTTGAGGTCAAAGCCCTGACCTCAATCTGATGCGAGCAAGGAGACCTACAAACCTGACTCAGATACACCAGCTCTGGAGGAATGGGCCAAAATTTCTGCAACTTATTGTGAGAAGCCCACTAACAAAGTGTATGGAAACTTCTGACCCACTGGGAATGTGATGAAAGACATAAAAGCTGAAATAAATAATTACATCTACTATTATTCTGACATTTCACATTCTTAAATTAAAGTAGTGATCCTAACTGACCTAAGATAGGGAATGATTTCTACGATTAAATTTCAAGACTTGTGAAAAACTGAGTTTAAATGTATTTGGCTAAGGTGTATGTAAACGTCTGACTTCAAATGTACACCATGTCTACACTAATTTGTTTGAAGTTTGAAAAATCAGTTTTTAGTTTCCTAATGTCATTGTTTACCAAAGTATGCAGTCATTTTTAAAGAGCGTTTTTGAATATGGCATTCTAGTTTGGATGAGAGGCATAAATGTAGCAAAATTAATGTTTTGAAATTAAAACATATAAGTGTGGACACACCCTCAGTCAGCTCAGCACTTATATGTACAGAATACCAATATGTGCATAGAGACGATGGGATTACATGTTTTTATCTGTAGCCACATGTGCTGCTTGTGGGCTTCACTCTGAGGTTCCAGTGCGGATGTCTTCACCTAAAAATGCTGATATTTGTTTTTCACTAAAGACTCTCCCCGGCCTCGGTGGGTTTATTCTCCAGCCAATACTAATTAATAAGAAGAGCAGCCTAAACGGTTTCAAGCATAAACACTAAACAACTGGTCTGAATTATCTTTATTTAGAGAAAATTTAATTACTCCTCTCCAAGGGAGCAATTAACAACATAGCCACTTTGCCTCAAGACTGCATAGAAGAACAGCTTGTGATATGATATAATATTATGATTGTGGAGGAATATTTTTAAGCTCTCTACAGCAACTTTCATGTTTTATTGAGATTGACTTTGTTAGCCTAAAATGTTTTATGGTCACATATGTGTAAATATAATGTTAATTTCAGCTGACCAAATATATTTTAAATGTATTCAGTTATATATATATTAAGTAGTCTATGTCTAAGTAGGCTTTTGAAGGTTTTATAAAACATGTTGATTCATATTATCTCATATATTATTTAATTGAGGATGTTCCAAAAAGCATATCGTGTCTATTAATAGAAGCAAAGAAATCTGGCATTTTGTTCAAGAGAGATAACATTTGAATCCCAGATAATGTATTCTGCCCTTTTTAATAAGACTCTTTCATATAATATGATATTATATAACTGACATTTTGTTTAAAAACTCTTTGCAGTGCCAAAAAGAAAATGATAAGAGTTTACATGATGAAAGACAGAAAAGAAAGGTGACATACTCTGTAAAAGCTTTTTGTCTTACATATTTAGAGTCGGTCGTGTGCATCGGCTCACGAGAGTGATTTAAAATGTGATGTGTCACATTAGCTAACATTAGGTACCGCAAAGACGTGCTCTGTCTCACACAGTCTTAGTTCTCCTGTCTTTTTCAGCATGTTTAATTAAGTCCAGGGAATAAGAGACAAGTAGTCGAAAACAGTTTGTCTAAAGGAACACCTCATCTTCAAATTCAATTACCATTAACCCGAAACTAGGCGCATTTTTTTTTTTTTTGCCACTTCCTTCTGCATAATTCATTGCTTTTTATTCATTAACAGCATCCGTTTGCACCATACTATTAGAGCAACATGCAGTTGAAACTTTCTATCACGCTAAAACTATTTAGATTTAGTTTGTCAACATGTGGAAATCTTCTCTTGCAATAATAATAAATAAATATGTAATTTTCTTAAACAGTATTTTTGTAATGTTATCCAGTTACTTGAGGCTTGTTTTCAGAGAATATGCCTATTATCTAGTCATTGAGGTAATATACAGTACTGTGTATATATATGTATATGTACATTATTCAGGATATATTCTCTGAAATCAAGTTATAATATCTTTCGGAATGTTGCTTCTCATTTCTTGTTTTAGTCAAGTTGTTAGTCATTTTTACTAAAAATAAAATAAAAATAGTGCAGTGTACACAGCATGGAACTGCTATATCCTGTTTTAATGACTTGTATCCAAACATTCTTATTCGCCATCTTTCAACTATGTAAACCATCTCATGACAGCTGTTTTATATATAGAACTATAGATTATTTTATTGTGTTGAGGTGGGAGTAGGAACCTGCTGCTAACAAAGGAGACATACTGTAGTCAATGGAGAGTCACTGAGATCATATTCTTTTCCTCCCACCATTGTGCACTTGGTAACACCCGGGTTTCTCCTTTGAGTCTGTTCTGGTAATAAGTGAACTGCAAGTTGTTTTTAAAAAGCCACTGCAAAAACTAAAGTAATAAAGAAATGTATTAAAGATCTATACCTATAGTTTGAGTCAGGAAGCACCAGAGCATCCCACACGGAAGACTTTTTGGCCAAAACACCAAATGCATGCATAGATTCTCTTCCCCCTTTATATCTAACACAACGGTTTCAATTCATATTTCACCATTGCAGTTTAAATAAGCCATAATTGTCAAATACTTTAACAGTGCAACTTCAATTATTAGTTTTTTTTTTATAAAAATATCATTTAATCAAGTTTCAACAACATAACGGCAAGCGCTCCGAGGTAATGCAGCTGCTCACAGACGGCACTCTGAAGTTATGCTTGAGTGAGCGGGACATTCCATTTCACAAATTCGTCTGTCTTTGATTCCTCCATCCTCCTTTCCTTGGATCATTTCCTTGTTTTCTAAGAGGGTGAAGCTAGGAAGTGAGAAAGGATGCATGGAAAGGAAATGAGGATGCATAATTTAAGAAATGTGAAGCATCCAGTGTCAATGATAAAGTGATGGGGAAAGGAACTCTTCATACTATTTGTTGTACAAATCAAGCCTAGATGGATCTTGGGAGAGATATTAAGTATTTTTCAGCCTGAGTAAGGCTCATTTTAATTACTTCAGAAGTTTGTCAAATCATAACTATCACCAAAACACAGAATGAGATGTTTGTGTCTGCAAGTGCTTTTCATGTGTAGTTCAAAGCAGCACTTGATGCTGCCGCCCTGACTCAAATCTTGAACACGGCTTCACAATTGCTGTAACAAAGCAGATAGCCACAGTCTGCCTAGCTGATTAGTATTGTGGAGGATGAGAGTTTAAGAGATTCAATACCCATTGCATTGAATAGGCAACCTATGATGGGGACTAATTCTTTCAATTAGTCAAACTCCCAGTTAGACTTTGGGAAACGTTTAATGTTACTTTAATGTAAATTCGTGGTATTTTAATGCATTTCTTTCCTTATAATGTGGATGGCTTTGTTATGTTAATAAAGCATCACATTGTTTCATAGTGTTTTGTTTTCTTTACTAAGAAGGAAATAAATGCGTTTTGACAGGAAAATAATTATTTTAGAGTGAAATTTCAGCACTTTCAAAATCTGCGATTAACTATTAAAAATTATTTCATTAATTTCATTGTAAAGGATGTAATATAGTTAACATAAGTGCTTATTATTACTGTATTTACTATACACCCAAATCCTAACCCTCAAACTATTTATCAGTGGAGTAAAAAATGTATCTTATCTAAAAATGCAACCATGCTGATCATTGATTATATGAACACATTTACTTCCTGGTTTCCAGAAGATCCCATTTCTTTGGGGCTGCTTGCGCAACATGCTACCAGAAAAGTAATAAATGTATCTGACCAGAGATGTTGCTTGTCAGTAACAGAATGATGTTGATTTCAGGGTACCAGAACATTCAGTAACAACATGTTGATTTCCTATGTAATCATGTTGATAATTTTTATATCAAATTAGCAAAATGTTGTTTTAAATTATTTTAGGGGTGTCAGGGAAATTTGCGATATCAGTTCAGTTTAGTTTATATTCATTATATATAATTAGAAATGTGTATATATATATATATATATATATATATATATATAAAAATAATAGTTTAAGTGTGTATATTCATTTATGTGTCAGTACTCTTCACTTTTTTTAAACACTGTGGTCTTCAGCAGTTCTGAACCTGTTTTGTATTTATTTTTATTATTCATTTTTATATTTGTTAAATTTGTTAAACTAAATGTAATTATAGATTAAGGTGTAGTTATTTTTTACACAGCCTCTGCTTTGGCAATATTGTACTATTTACATTCATGCCAACAAAGCCTTTGAATTTAATTGAATATTTTACCTTGTCTGTACTATATATGCATGCATGAAAAAATAAAAAAGATTTGATTCAACCACAAAATATTGATTGAACAACACAAGTTCTAAAATATGAAGTAGAGTGATTTTTATTATATTTTTCAAGTCTGTGGCTTGCATTATTATCTCCTGCAGTCTGACTACAGCTCTATGAATGTTATCAAAGAAACGTGGATGGTCTAGAATAATGGCAGATTTTCTAAGCAACAATGACAATTTTCCACAACAATAACCCCTTCCTGTCTCTTATAATTGTCATTTACACACACACACACACACCCATCCACAGCAACACACGTACATGATGTGTATCTTCATGAAGTGGAAAAAGATAAGGAATAAGATTCTCATTCACATCACCCACTCCCACTTACAATCCCTACATGGAATTGGCAAGATTACACTTAATAAGAACTTTGATCATACCTAATACAAGGACTAGACATTTAAGCCTGTGCTGTACAATCCAAATACTAATTTCTGTGCCAATATTTGTCTTCCTTAGTGTAAAATTGTTCCATTCTTCATAGACCTAAATACAGTGCATCCGGAAAGTATTCCCAGCGCTTCACTTTTTGCACATTTTGTTATGTTACAGCCTTATTCCAAAATTTATTAAATTCATTATTTTCCTCAAAATTCTACAAATAATACCTCATAATGACAACATGAAAGAAGTTTGTTTGAAATCTTTGAAAATTTATTAAAAATAAAAAATAAAAAAAAAATTACATGTACACAAGTATCGACAGCCTTTGCTATGACACTCATAATTGAGCTCAGGTGCATCCTGTTTCCACTGATCACCTTTGAGATGTTTCTACAACTTGATTGGAGTCCACATCTGGTAAATTAAGTTGATTGGACATGATTTGGAAAGACACACACCTGTCTATATAAGGTCCCACAGTTAACAGTGCATGCCAGAGCACAAACCAAGCCATGAAGTCCAAGGAATTGTTTGTAGACCTCCAAGATAGGATTGTATCGAGGCACAGATCTGGGGTAGGGTACAGAAAAATTTCTGCAGCATTGAAGGTCCCAATGAGCACAGTGGCCTCCATCACCCGTAAATGGGAGAAGATTGGAACCACCAGGACTCTCCTAGAGCTTCCGCCCGGCCAAACTGAACAATCGGAGGAGAAGGGCCTTAGTCATGGAGGTGACCAAGAACCCGATGGTCACTCTGACAGAGCTCAGCTTTCTCTGTGGAGAGAGGAGACCCTTCCAGAAGAACAACCATCTCTGCAGCACTCCATTAATCAGGCCTGTATGGTAAGCGTCATGTCTGGAGGAAACCAGGCACCGCTCATCACCTGGCCAATACCATCCCTACAGTGAAGCATGGTGGTGGCAGCATCATGCTGTGGGGATGTTTTTCAGCAGCAGGAACTGTGAGACTAGTCAGGATCGGGGGAAAGATGAATGCAGCAATGTACTGAGACATCCTTGATGAAAACCTGCTCCAGAGCGCTCTGGACCTCAGACTGGGGCAAAGGTTCATCTTCCAACAGGATAATGACCCTAAGCACAGAGCCAAAATAACAAAGGAGTGACTGCAGGACAACTCTGTGAATGTCCTTGAGTGGCCCAGCCAGAGCCCAGACTTGAACCCATCTCTGGAGAGATCTGAAAATGGCTGTGCACTGATGCTCCCCATCCAAACTGATGGAGCTTGAGAGGTCCTGCAAAGAAGAATGGGAGAAACTGCCCAAAAATAGATGTGCCAAGCATGTAGCATCATACACAAAAATACTTGAGGCTGTAATTGGTGCCAAAGGTGCTTCAACAAAGTATTGAGCAAAGGATGTGAATACGTATGTACATGTGATTTTTACTTTCCGGATGCACTGTAAAACTGATATAACTTTTGACTTTCAAGCTAACATCTCCAAATTTGAACACTCTTAATGCAGGAAAAAACTAAAACTTTCCAGCAAACCTTTGTCTAGTCAATTTGAAGTAAGTCTTCAAATGTTCTTTCATTCTCCCTCGTCAAGGCTGAATTTATGTCTCAAAGCCTTTTTGTAGGCATCTATTTGCCAGTAAAAAAAAAAAATCTATGTGTGTGTGTGTGTGTGTGTGTGTTTGTGTGTGTGTGTGTATTTATCGCATTGTGGAGAGCAAATGTCCCCATAGGATAGTAAAACACAAAAAAAATTTACATTGTGGGGACAATTTGTCGGTCCCCATGAGGAAAACAGCTTATAAATCATACAAAATAAAAAAAATTGAAAATGTAAAAATGCAGAATGTTTTCTTTGAGGGCTAGGTTTAGGGGTAGGGTTAGGGGATAGAATATAAAGTTTGTACAGTATAAAAACCATTATGTCTATGGAAAGTCCCCATAAAACATGGAAACCCAAAGTGTGTGTATGTGTAGGCATGTTTATGTGGATAACGAGGAAAAAAATTTAGGTTACAAACTGGTAATTACAAGGGTATTATAAATGTGGTTTATGAGGACATTTCTAGTATCCCCTTAATTTAAATCACTTAAACTTACTAAACGATGTTTTACTGAAAATATAAAAATGCAGTTTTTTGTAGTTTTTTGTGAGGGTTAGGTTTGTGTTCATAAAAATAATTATGTCTATGGAAAGTCCTCATAATGATAGGTAGACCAACGTGTGTGTGTGTGTGTGTGTGTTTGTGAAATTCTGGGATTTGTACCTAGAACAAATAATAATAATTTGAGAAATTTAAAAAAAAAGAATAGTTGGCCTAAAATAAATAAGAAACATTTACTTTCTTGCTACCATTGAAGAAATCAAGATGCTTTTTGGTAATAGATGCATTTAAAACAGACATTTTATTCTAGTAAAAGATTCGATTGTTTTTCATTTCTAAGTTTCTAATTTGTGTAATTTCTGTTCCATTAGCATCTCCAACCAGAATCACAAAAATTATGACTGATCCCCATCTGTCGCTCACTTCGACGTTGTGTCGAAGAAGCGACACTAGGGGTCTCTCTTGAGAGTCTTTCGCATCTCTGATCTATGAGAAAAGGCCAATGGGAAATTACGGGTATAAAGGCAGGGAAATGCGTCTGTTTCATACAGAAATTTTCTTCGGAGCCAACCGGTTGTGTGAGCAGAGAGCTGCGATTCACAAAAACTGTTCCTCTCAACTCTCAGAGCGTATGCTGTTGGATCTACGGTGCATATCAGTGGCTTTCTCCTTCTCTGCACAGCAGTGCAGCTTTGCCCCTGGGCTCTTCGGCAGCGCTTTCCTAAAGAGACAGTTTTCCTAAAAGAGTTTATTTCTCTGTAAGAGCAATACACAGCTGGCGTTGAACATCCTTTTCAGGATGCGTCTTTTTAAAGATGTCTTTCCGCCTCTGTGTAGTTTCTGGTTGCGGTTGATTTCTCCACTTCTGACGGACATAAAAGCTGCCTCGCATGCCTGGGCTGCGATCACACACAGGCAGCATTTTATGAATAGTTCACATTCTCAGTGCGAGAACAAAGCCATGGCAGCATTGTGGTTGTGGCTTTTTTTCTTCATGAGAGAAAGCCAATTCAGCCACCCCCAGCGCCTTGCCTCCTTCCTACAGGATTAGGTCCGGCGCCACTGGCGATTAAGATGATTTTGGAATAATGATGGGCTTGGTTTCGCCGGGTAAATCCTCGCGAACGGCACGCTTGCTTGCTTCCGTCCGAGCTCGGGATGAGTGCAGCTCGCCTCGCGGCCAGCCGGCATTCTCTCTTGAGCCCCTGGAATTGGCTGACGACATCGTTGCTGCATCGGAGAGCATCACAGCGGTATCTGATGCTGATGACTCGCCTAGGCTGCCAGCTTTGGGTCTGCTTGCCCAGTCTGAGGCTGACGCGCAGATGTCTGCTATGACAATCTTGCCTCGACGATGACCCTTTCTGTGGTTCCCGTTCGACGGACAAGCATATCAGTACAAGGTCCCCCCCTTCGGCATGTCCCAGTCCCCTCGCATCTTTACAAAGGTCACATAGGCAGCCCTTGCCCCGCTTCGGGAAGCAGGCGTTCGCATACTCAACTACCTCGACGACTGGCTCATCCTGGCCCACTTCCGGGAGTTATTGTACGTCCACAGGGACCAGGCACCTCAGCCGTTTTGGGCTTCAGGTCAACCGGGAAAAGAGCTAGCTCGCCCCGGTTCAGAGCATCTCTTTTCTCGGCATGGAGTTAGTCTCAATGTCAAAGTGCCTCACCAAGGAGCGCACGCAGTCAGTTCTGAAATGCCTCACCTTGTTCAGGTCAGGGCACATCGGACCTCCTAAAACATTCCCAAAGGCTCCTGGGGCATATGGCGTCCTTCGTGGCGGTCGCACCGCTGGGGTTGAAGCATATGAGACAACTTCAGCACTGGCTCCAGACTCGAGTCACGAGATGAGCATGGTGCCGCGGCACGCACCATGTGTTGATAACCCCTGACTGCCGCCAAACTTCCAAACCCTGGACAGACCTCTGCTTTCTACGGACAGGATTCCCTTTGCAGCAGGTGTCCCGACGCGTCCTGGTCACCACAGGTGCCTCCAAGCTGGGTTGAGGCACCGTGTGCAATGGGCACGCAGCCACGGACCATGGGAAAGGGCCCCCGCTGCGCTGGCACATCAATTGCCTAGAGTTGGTGGCTGTAGTTCTTGCCCTGTGGAGGCTTCTCCCACTAATTCAGGGCAAGCACATCTTGATGCTATCAGACAGCACCACCACGGTAGCGTATATAAATTGCCAAGGCGGCATACGTTCCCGCCGCATGTCACAACTCGCCCGTCATCTCCTCCTTTGGAGCCAGAAGCAACCCAAGTCGCTGCATGCCACTCACATCCCAGGCAACCTCAACATGGTAGCGGACGAGCTATCACGACAACGCTTGCCCAGCGAAGAGTGGAGGCTTCACCCCCAGTCGGTCCAGCTGATTTGGGAACAGTTCGGCAAGGCACAGGTAGACCTGTTCACCTCCCAAGAGACCTCCCACTGCCCGCTCTGGTATGCCTGAATGGAGGCTCCCCTCTGGGCAGACGTGCTGGCACACAGCTGGCCCACGTGGCTGCACAAGTACGCATTTCCCCCAGTGAGCCTTCTTGCACAGGTGCTGTGCAAGTTCAGGGAGGACGAGGAACAAGTCACTCTAGTGGGCCCCTATTGGCCGTCTCAGACTTGGTTCTTGGATCTCGTGCTCCTCGCGACAGCCCCTACCTGGCGAATTCCCCTGAGGAAAGACCTTCCTTCTCAGGGACGGGGCACCCTCTGGCATCCGCACTCAGACCTCTGGAACCTCCACGTCTGCCCCCTGGATGGTATACAGAAGATCTAGTTTGCCTACCACCTGCTGTCATAGAAATGATCAACCAAGCCAGAGCTCCCTCTATCAGGCAACCTTGCGCCCTGAAGTGGCGCTTGTTCGCAAATTGGTGTTCTTCCCAGGCTGAAGACCCACAGAGGTGCGCAATTGGGTCAGTGCTCTCATCCCTGCAGGAGAGGTTGGAGGGGAGGCTGTCCCCCTCTACCTTGAAGGTGTATGTAGTTGCTATCGCGGCCCACCACAACGCAGTAGACGGCAAGTCTTTGGGTAAGCACAACTTAATTATCAGGTTCCTAAGAGGCGCCTGGAGGTTGAATCCCTCCCGGCCAAGCCTGTTTCCCTCCTGGGATCTCTCAGTGGTCCTCTCGTTCTTCAGAGACCACCCTTTGAGCCGCTAGAATCAGTCGAAGTCAAGGCCTTCTCCCTGAAGATGGCTCTCCTGATCACGCTCGCCTCCATCAAGAGGGTCGTGGACCTGCAAGCGTTCTCTGTTAGCGGTATCTGCCTGGAGTTTGGTCCGGCAGATACCTTAGACCGTGACCAGGCTATGTGTCCAAGGTTCCTACGACTCCCTTCAGGGACCAGGTAGTGAACCTGCAAACGAAGCTGCCCCTGGAGGAGGCAGGCCCAGCCCCTTCGTTGCTGTGTCCGGTACGTGCTTTGCATATCTATTTAGACTGCACGCAGAGCATTAGACGTTCTGAGCAGCTCTTTGTCTGCTTTGGTGGACAGAGGATAGGGAACGCTGTCTCCAAACAGAGGCTTTTCCCAGTTGACGGCATTACATTGGCCTATCACACCCAGACCGTGCCCCCCCCCCCCCCCTTGCGGGGCCAAGCACACTCAACAAGAAGTGTTGCTCCCTCGTGGGCACTGGCCAGAGGCACCTCCCTAGCAGACATATGCAGAGCAGCGGGTTGGGCAACACCCAATACCTTTACGAGATTTTATAATCTCAAGGTTGAGTCGGTTTTGTCCTGTGTTTTCTCAGGTCGAGCCGATAGAACTCGGTAACACTCTGACAACTGACCGGGTGGACCGCTTGCACGTAGCGCCTTTTCCCTCCACTGAGGTAACACCATGCGCTCTTATCCCAGGAGATCCCACTAACTCGGCTCCCTGGATGACTCCTCTCGAACCCTCTGGTCCGCGTATTCAGCGGAAGAATTGGCCAACCAAAACCAATGCGGGTTCTCAATCTACCCTGTACTGGAATAGGTGCTCCACAGGATGGGCTCCTACGTGGACTTATCCCCCTGTGTGTATTTTCCGCAGAACGGTCCCCTTGCGATTGGACCCGTGTCTCATTCGGGCAGTTCCCACTGCCCCCTGGTCGCCATGTCTGTAGCAACTACTCCCTCCCAATGAGGCAGGATCTACCACCGCGCCACTTTCCACATGTGACCTTAACCCTTTCGCACGTACCATCACACTGGTTTGATCATTTCAGAGTGATCCCTGTGGAGTACCATCAAACCGGTTTGATTAGAACGTTTGTGTCTAACGTCATTAACTGGCACATTTTAAAATTCAAATCTGCATTCCCGCTGTTTAGCTACTGCTGCTACAGAGGGGGATTGTATAAGCACTGCCATTTACATGCTTAAAAATCCGCTTTAAACAATCTTTTCAACCACGTTTGTCACAGGCATTCAAACTAACAAAAGACTACAAATTTACACAATGTATGATCGTGCAAAACTAACTGAAACTCACCATATCAGCTGCCGTATGGTTTAGTTGCAACATAGAGACTGGCTAAGCACATAATGTCTATAACAGCTGCTCGAAGTCTTTTCAAATCACATGAAAATGTTTATTGTACGTCGTATGCATTCAAACATAGAATACTTCCCATATAAGTTTACGGTCCATTTCCACACGTACACCGCGTATATAACAGCAGCATAAACGATAAATTCACCAAATCTGCTTTCGCGTTGCTGCCATTGCTATAGAAACAGTGACTGGTGAAACGCTTGTCATTTATGTCTAAAACAGCTGCTCGAACAGTCTTCATATTTATTGTATTAAAAAAAAATAAATTTTAATTTAAATTTTCCAGCGCATATCTACACATTCATGTCTATTACAACAGCGAGAAAAACAATCACATTTCAAACACAGTGCTTTTTCACATGAAATACACGTTGTTAATTATTTGTAATTGTGAATCTGTGTGAATATAATTTTTCAGACAGGCCTGCACTGCAATTTAAAAACTTTTAAAAAAAAACAAACAACAACAACAACGGCTATTACCATAGCCTATCACTAGTGTTCCCATCCCCCCAGTGACAAGTGACATCACGGCACGTCGCTTTTACCTCAGACTCGTATCGGAGCTCGTCATATATTTTACACACACACACTTGAGTTAATTTGATATATTTACAAGTTTTATTTACACAATTGCCACAGAAAATGATGTCTTTAAAAAGAAAACATATTACAGATGAGGAGATCAGAGAAATATTTTTTAATTCTGACGAGGAAGAGGGAAATTTTGACAATGAGGGAAGTGACACAGATGAGGAGATGCCCCCCAACCTCCAAGCCCTTGATGCTGAGGATGAAGATGCCCCAGTCACTGCTCCTATGCCTGTTTTCACAACACCTAGGGAGGTGGAGGAGGTAAGCTCTTCCTGCTGGAGTTCTACTATTAATTTTACCCCTCCTGGACCTGGGGTTGCCTTTGATGACCGGACGTGCGGCGTGCAAAACCCTCTAGAATCACCCAATGAAGTCCAATGTTTTAAGATGTTCCTTACTGAGGAGCTAATTGAGGGAATTGTTGAGGAAACAAACCGCTATGCCTCAGAGCTGCAGGAGAAAACACCACCTGAAGTGAAAGGCAAGATTGCAAAGTGGGTTTCAACAAATGCTCATGAAATGTACACATTCCTGGTGGCAGTTCTGCTAATGGGAATTGTGAAAAAAAACTCACTTCGGGATTATTGGAGTACAGATCCCATGCTCCTGACACCATTTTTCGGGACTTTGTTTTCCCAGGACCGCTTCCTTCTGCTCCTCCGCTGCCTACACTTCTCCAACAATGCGATGGCAGACATCAACGACCCCCTGCAAAAAATCCGAAACATTTTCACTGCCTTCATGTAATCTTTTCATAACATATTTGTGCCCTACAGGGATCTGTGTGTTGATGAGTCATTGATGAAATTCAAAGGTAGGCTGTCATTTCGCCAGTTCATACCATCTAAACGCCACAGATTTGGGGTCAAATTTTTTGTGCTATGTGATGTGCTTACCGGTTACGTGCAGAACATGATCATATACACAGGATCCACCACAGACATCCAGCACTATGAAGGCCTTGGAATCTCTGGGTCCGTTGTAATGTCATTACTGGTCCCATACTTAAAAAAGGGTCACATCCTGTTCGTGGACAACTGGTACAGTAGTCCCACACTGTTCCAGCACCTCCTGTCTCTGGACACAGGAGCTTGTGGGACAGTACGAGCCAACAGGAAGGGAATGCCAATATTCACCGGCAAAATGACAAAGGACCAGGTTGAATGTAGAGAAAATGGAACACAACTGGCAGTGAAATGGCATGACAAGAGGGATAGTCATCTTCTTACCACGGTCCATCCATCCACCATGTCAGCCACTGGAAAGGTTGATCACATCACCAAAGAAAGGAAGATGAAGCCTCTCTGTGTGCAGGAATATAATAAAAAGATGGGAGCAGTGGACAAGGCTGACATGATGAAAGGCTTTTTTGATTGTACCAGAAAAACCACCAAATGGTACAAGAAAGTCTTCTTTTACCTCCTTGACACTGCAGTAATGAACAGCCACATTGTCCACCACCAACTTACGGGTGAGAAATTTGCATATCAGATTAAGAACAACATATAATTTACATATAAATAAACAAATAAGTTTATTTTTATCGTTTTAATATTTATTTTTTCATGTAAACTCAATTAATTGCATTTAAAGTTAAACTAAAATTAACATAAAATAATAATGACCATGCTGTCATATTCCACACTCCTCCTCACTTCCTACCCATGCTATCAATAGGAAAAGTCATCACATCCCTGCAATTCAGGATGAACCTGATGAGAGGACTGCTGGAAGAGCACAGTACACCTCGGTGTCCATCCAAAGCAGGCCGCCCTGCATTGGACACTCCACTGCGCCTGACAGCTAGGCATTTCCCCTCCGAAGTCCCTCAGACAGATTCCCAGGGCAGCAGGACCAGGCGGCACTGCAAAGTCTGCCTATCCAGCACTCGCAAGACAAAGCAGAGACGTCTCACCAAATTTATGTGTGTGCCATGCAACACTCCCTTGTGTGTTGCCCCATGTTTTGAGGAGTACCACACACTGAAGCATTACTGATTTCTAAATAAAATAAGCACATATTAATTAAAAGTTATTGTTGTTATGACATTTGTATTAGTTATTGTTATATTTCCATTGTTATTGTAAATTGTGTATTTTTTTTCCATATAATTAGTTTATTATCTAGAAAATTTGTGCATTGCTGGATTTTGAAAATCCATTTTCAAAAATGTAATGTAACTGAATGTAATGAATGCTATTTATTAGTTGTTATTGTTGCTTGTATTTATTAAAATATTTATATTGTTAATCATTATATTGATATTTCTTTAAAAAATATTATCTATAAACAAATGCATAATAAAATCATAGATCAATAAATTAAATAAAGAAATCTTTGACTCTGGTACAGATGATTCTCTCTGACCAATCAGTGACCTGCAGGAAGTTGACGTCACATTTAGTATCGGCTCGCTTGGAACCTCAACCTAGGTGGTACTAAAAAAGTACCAGGTACTATCCACAGTGGAAAACCCCAAAAAGCAAGCAGTCTCGAGTTGTACCGTGCAATGGAAAAGCCCCATAAGCATGTGGAGCACGGAACCATTCTGAAAACACCGTAACAATGGAGTAACTTAATCTAGAATGGACAGAGCAGTGCAAATAAACTTTGAAGAGAGCAGACTATTCATTTAATTAAATCGCAGCCCTTTGTTATTTAATAATCGCACAAGGTCATATTGCGATTTTGATTTTATTTAGATTAATTGTGCAGCCCTACTTACTGCCGCCATATGTGAGGAAGGATACTGGTATACCAGTTCCACATTCTCCTAGAAACGTTACAGGGCCTGTGGTACTGGGGGGCAAATAGGATGAGAATGACCATGATCAACTGCAAAATGAGCAAAGAGGAAGCAGAGTAGTACAGTAGTAAGATACTCACAGAGTACATGAGATCTGTGCAACACTCCCATTTGCGTTAGCCCGTGTTTTGAGTACCACAAACTGAAGCATTACTGAGAACTGTGAAATAAAATAAGCAAATGTTAGTTATGGTTACAGTTTCATTGTTATGTATTGTAAATGGTGTATTTTTTTCCTTGAAATTGGTTTATAATCCATTAAATGTGTGCATTTTGGGCTTTTGTTTACCACAAATGCAATTTCATTGAATGTTATGAATGCTTTATAGTAGCTGTTATGGTTATGTTGCTTGTATTTTTTTTTTATATTTATAGTGTTAATCATTATATTGTTATTTATATAAAAAAAAGTTGTATTGTCTATAAACAAATATATATAAAAGCATAGATCAATAAATAAAATCAAATTTTTTAACTCTGACAGATGCAAAGATGTTTTTTATACTGTATACACAAGACAGATCATAAATCACAGAGACTTTCAGTCATAACTAAATTTTGCAAAATGTGTATTTTGCCTTTGCATTAGAGTATATTGCTGATGAATAACAGATCATGCTACTTTCAATTGCAACCCATTCCTAATATTAGCATTAGAATAGACTATAGACACAACAGCTTTTAACCAAAGTGAACACGATAAAGCGTTAGATATGTGCAATATGCCCACAACATTACACAAGCAGTGAGCAGCACGAGCTATTACGTAAATTACATCAAACTACGATAAATACATATCATAAAAATATTCTTAATGAATTTATCATGGTCTACACGTGTTTGCAAATAATTTTCAACAATTCTCAATCGAAAAAGACTAAAAACGTACTCACCAGTAGCAATCCTGTAATGCGTTGTCAGAAAAGTTGTACGTGGGAGTGAAATTCAAAGCCCGAGAAAATAAATAAATAAATGTCAATATAAACCATTGGTTAAAACATTTATTATACATGTTTTAAACCAACAAGGAAGGGTTTAATGTGAAGGAAAAAAGTGAAACGCTTACCTATACTCTGTTCACCAGCTCCAAGCGCGACAACGCAACGGTGAACCGTCATGTGACTGCCCAGAGTATCACGTGACAAGCTTGGTGCGTCACATTGGAATTTAAAATTTGCTACGTTGTAAAATAACTGCCGAAAAAAAATTCACGCTGGGGGGATCAGTTAAATAATTTAGAATTTACGTGCGAAAGGGTTAAAAGCCCATGTGATGTATTTCACCACTATTTACCTCTCCCAGTCTAGGCAGGTGTGGTCTCCACAGGGTCTTTTCCCCCTGAAAGAAGCCGCTTTAACTCTATGCGAGAAACATAGAGAGAGAAAAGGCGCAGCTGGCGCAGCCTGCTCCCATGCTTGGCACATTGCATTGTTCCCCCCTGTCAGGGGTAAAGAACCAGAAGGCTTTGACAATTTTATGGGGCGTTGGGGAAGGGTATGTGCAGTCTGACACAGCCAGTCGCTTTGGCACATAAAATACCTGCCCGCTCCTGTGTCAGCAGTACACGTTTAAATGGGCCCCTAGTGTCACTTCTTCGACACAACGTCGAAGTGAGCGACAGACGGGGAACGTCTAGGTTACAGATGTAACCTCCGTTCCCTGATGGAGGGAACGAGACGTTGTTTCCTCCCAGCCATGTCGCTGAACCGAGCCACTGTTGCGGCCGAACCTCATTGTCGGCTCCTCAGAAAAATCCTGAATGAAACTCCCTTTATACCCGTATGTCCGGTGGCGGGACATGCAAATTCTGTCTGCCAATTTCTCATTGGCCTTTTCTCATAGATCAGAGATGCGAAAGGCTCTCAAGAGAGACCCGTAGTGTCGCTTCTTTGACACAACGTCTTGTTCCCTCCATCAGGGAACGGAGGTTACATCTGTAAACTAGATGTTTTCAAACAGATTTAGTAAACATAAAAACTGGGAAAAAACTTGGCTCTTCAAGTTAGAAAATATCAAGTTAGACACCTGAGTCCTTTATGTTTTTGGATACAGACTTTGTGGAATGCAAGTGCTTTTGCTCTTAGAGAGCCTTGTTGGCCCACCTACTGTATGGAGGATATAAACTAAACCTTACCCTCAGCTCAGATGAGAACGCAGACAGAACACTATGTCTCTTTACAGAAAGACTGTCCTTGTGGAGATCATTCTGTGCTCTTGCTGTTCATTAAAGTGGCATTGGGAGCCCTGTTCATGAAAATGACATGCCAGGGACAAGCCAGGTGTTCATGGAGCAGCCTTGAGCCATTATATCTTTTAACAATAACAGCATCAATATATGTGGTGCTGACAGACTCAAAGCCCTAGGGAAAAGACATGAATCTATAGCAGTGGCAAATTCTCAGGGCCAGTAAAACCTTTTCTGCTGGCCTAACATGCCAAATAAATAAATATTTTTCATCCTATAACTCTCAATCAGCTGTTTCCTATGTAGTTTTAATTACTTTCCACTCTTAATTAATCTACAAAAAAATAGAGAAAAATTCAACGTTTATCCAGTCAGAATTTATTCCTTGATGCTTACAAGTGAAGTGTGACAACTGTTTCACAAATCACATGCCCAAAGCCAAGCTCGCTAGCCGAAGCCGTGCATGAGTCTGAGCTCCACCCCATCAGGCCTTCAGAATTTCCATAGAATCCATCAACAGTGCAAATGAATGGGCAACTAAAGTCAGATCGTCCGATTCATCAGCAAATCAGATTGATTTATTTGATATTTTGTTATTTACAAAAAAAAAAAAAATGTTACATAGTGTAGCTTTAAAGTCATTCTTTTTGCTCCAAACTCATCACTAGATATAGACATGACCTACGGTAGCACAGCCACAGCAACATGAATGAGAGTCATCCCACTACTGTAACTAACAGCCATTTCCTCGAGTCATTTAAGGCTTTGGGGGCCTCACATCAAAACGCTTAGCTTTTGTTATTTCTGTAATGGTCCATACACCCACATTCACAGATGTACTGAGGGCAGTGAATTTATGCTTGATAGCATCTGCTCCTTTCTCCCCCGGAAACCATTTATATTGATTGAAGCAAGTTAGAGGAACACAGAAAGAGAATCCACACAGATAATGCAGAAGCTGATTATTTTATTATTATTTTTATATTTTTTAAGAGATTTTCCAATGTCAGTATATAAATAAGTAATTGGTAGTCAAAGTCAGAAAGTGATCTGGAACTTATTTTTTTATATTGAACCATATGAATATTAAGAAAATTAAGACATGAATCCAACATGATAAAACATCAGGGTTGTTGACAAGAAATTTGAAATATATTCATGCTAGAGTTCTTGGAGTTTTTAATATTTTAAACAGTATTTTGCTAATTATTATGCATGCTGCTTTAATGACCTCTTTTAAATGTAACTTAATATGCCATAAAACTTGAAATACACAATTTCCCATTATACATTTGCATTGATTATAACCTAAAATCTTGATGTAGATAAAACATCTTTGTACAACTTATGCATTAACTACCTATCAATATTAATAACAAGCAATGCTTAATTTGTACAGTTTGCAATGCATACCACACACACACACACACACACACACACACACACAAATAGTCAACTGCTATGCCATCAAAATAGATGTGAATGTTACTTATGATACATACCTATTTTTTTAGGTTTACTAACAAAGACAAACTGAAAGTGCACACATTTCTGAAAACAATGAATCATGACTGCAGTGCATATACAGTTAAGGCCTAGTCAGGGATAATTCAAACCCTGATCTGAACCATGTTACCTTGCATTACATTGTAGATGAACATAAGCACATAATATTTCACTTTAACATTAAAAATGGATGATCAAACATGTATGAACATGTAAACCCAAATGCTGGTTAAAAACTTTTGAGAAGGAATCTGATATCAGCCAAAGGCAATCATAAAACTGGAACTAATATTATAATGTGCAAATATTGTTCTGCATCTTCATGTAGTCAAACCACCCACGTGATTTATTCAATTAGCTGTTATTCAATAATGCATTTTTTTTTTTTGTCAGCTTCCATGTTAGCCAGATGCAATTGGACATGCATGTTATCTTATTCTGAACATGATTTCAAGATCAGGAAGTGCTGGATTACATGTGGAACTCCCTTCATCAATGGATTCAGTGCTTACTGCATGTGCAGTTTGATGAGATCAAGTGAAGTCCTTTCAAGGCAAGTCAGATCACTCGGAGGCCATATTAGTAACACCCCCGGCCAGCTATTTCCAGCAACTACAGCTCCTATCTACTTGAATAAGTAAAGAGTAAGCAAAAGTACAATCCAATGACATCACAAATCACACAGAATTTTTTATTTTTTTTTAAGCTGGTCAAGCTAATGCATGTTCTAATCATATTATATCACAAATACGATTGCCACACCTACATCTGCCATATTAAGTATTGTGATGCCTCTATCAAAAAGGCAATTGACTCGTTTAACTGAAAGGTGGAACTACAGCCACGACACTTAGTGTTACGATTTCTCCTATTACTGTAATATAAGGTGGCAACAGAAAGTGTTTATGTGAAATGTAAATTATATCTTTGTGTTATAAACATTAACAAAATAATATCAAACAAAATGGCATTTATTTTAAAGAAATATAGAGCAATTACTTTTCAAGCAGAACATTCCACAAAAAATAAGTTGTTTAAAGGTGCACTCAGTAATTTTATTACTCCTGAATACAAGAATTGTAATTTTGCAATATATGTAGGAAATCATGATCACATTAAAATGAAGACTCCAATAATATCAAAAGAAAATTCTCTCATCATTTACTCACTCTCATGCCATCCCATATTTGTATGCCATTCTTCCTTCTGCTGAACACAAAATAAAGCTTTTTTGAAGAACATTTCAGCTCTGTACGTCCATACAATGCAAGTGAATGGTGTCCAGAACTTTCAAGTTCCAAAAAGCACATAAAGGCAGCATAAAAGTAATCCATATGTCTCCAGTGATTAAATCCATGTCTTCAGAAGCTATATGATATGCATGGGTGAGACACAGATCAATATTTAAGTCATTTTTTTACTATAAATTCTCCTCCCTGCCCAGTAGGTGCAATATGCACAGAATGTGAATCTCCAAAAACAAAAGAAGAAGAATGTGAAAGAAAGTCGTACATATCTGGGATGACATAAGTGTGAGTAAAAATTGTCATTTTGGGGTGAGCTATCCCTTTATGTACCCAAAAGTGTCACTGTATGCGAGTTGTCGGTCTCTTCCGATCATAATTTATCAGAATCAAGTCAGTACATCCATCTTTACAAAACTTCCACTAATTCTTCAGCACCATCGCCCTTACAGAATATTGCTCTGTAGAGGTGATATTTTATTACTGAGCTATATTTTCGCAAGGACCCTCCTTTCCTCCTCCGAGCACTCAACAATTGGCAATAAATCAAGCCAGTTATCTTGTTCACTATCTGCATGCATGGCCAATTAAACAAAGCAGTCATTGTGAAAGAGCAACATCTCCACTTTGCATGGAAAGTGTGATATGTGTTTTGATTTAGAAGATGATGTCATCTCATGTATGACTGTGACAAGTCTTGGGATGAAACGGCTTGTACAAAAGGTTTTACAAACAAAAAAAATGTAGTGAGAAATGAAGCTGTCATGTATCCACTATTATTACAGTGAAAGGTTAAGATCTCAATGCTTTTGCTGGGTAAACAATCCTGTGGATTGAAAAAAAACATGCCCTGGAGAAAACACAGAGGTGAGAGGCGTTTAAGGTTGATCTAGTGATGGTGGCCATAAATCTGCAGGGAATTGGCTTGGCTGCTTCTTTTACTGTGAGACAGTATAAGATGGTGTGCATTTTTGTACATTAAATTAAATCCCACTCCTTTTCTGCATCTTTGCACTCTCCACAAACATGTTCATCTCTAATGGTGTCAGATCTTTGAGTCCAATCTTACATTAGCACCTAAACTGAAAACATGTAGAGATAAAACACTTTTCTCATCAATACCGGTAGCATCTTGTTATCCTCTCTCTTTAATATAGAGCAACAGTGACCACCCACATTTTAAGCAGCCCTGTTTCTGGAAGTATTTTTTGTAATACATTTTCTTTAGAGGCTTTTTTTTATGCCTTAATCCAAACAAACCAGCTCCAAGATGAATCATAACATTACAACAGTACTTATGCAGTGTAATTTAATCGAAAATTAAAGCCCAGTATACAAATATGCACTAAAAGTCGAGTTGATCATAATTCAAATGTACCATATATTTGAAGCTTATTGTAAAATAATTCTACAATATTTATTTATATTGTTTTAGAGTGCAGAGAAACTAGGGCAGTTGCCAAAGGTTGAGCTGGTTAAAATGGATAGTAAGCAACTCCTGGTAGCAAAATACTTTTTTTTTTATAATTGATGGTTATTCAAAAGTCTGACAAAAATGTATATTTTTGCAAGCAACTATACAGTAAATCGCAAATGTTTTATTATATTATAGTACTGAAGATATTTTAACAGGGTCCAATTTTTTTGACTTTGTAGATTGGTTGATTTCCTTTTAAGATTATGAGTGGTGTAGTTCATCACTGGGAATTTGGCAAGTAAACATGATTTCCTATGACTACGTCGTGTCGAAGAAGTGACACTTGGGGTCTCTCTTGAGCGCCGAATATGCCTCTGGTCTATGAATATGGCCAATGAGAAGTTGGCAGACAGTATTTGCATACCCCGCCCCAGACATACGGGTATAAAAGCGGGGAAATACGTCGAGTCCATTCAGAAATTTTCTTTGGAGCTGATGGTCATGTATGCAGCCAGCTGCGAGTCACACACCAGATTCCTGCTTCTGTTCCTCTGTCTGTCTGCTGTTGGATCTATGGCGCACTTCAGCGGCTTTCTCCTTCTCTGCACAGCAGTGCCACAGCACAGAGAATTGAAAGAGTTATATTTGAAGAGTGATTTTCTCTATAAAAGAGTTTATTTGTCTGAAAGAGCTATTCAGGACGCTTCTTTATAAAGATGCCATTCCACCCCTGTGTAGTTCCTGGATGTGGTAGAGTGCTCACCGCTTCAGACGGCCACAGGCGTTGTCTCGTGTGTCTGGGCAGTGATCACACCGAGGCAGCGTTTGTGGATGGTTCATACTCTCACTGCGAGGGCATGACCATGGCAATGTTGCGGTCAAGGCTTGCTTTCTATAGAAAGCACGCACTCCAGCCGCCCCCCACGTCACTTTTTTTTCCCACGGGATTGGGATGATGCGGCTGGCAATGGAGGCAATTTGGGGAGGGCAGCGGGTGCAGTTCTGCCGGGCACGCCCCCTCGGACCACCTGCCCCCCGGTACGCTCGTTGACTCCCGTCCGTGCTCGAGGTAACAGCGGCTCACCTCATGGCCAGTCTGCCTATCCTCTGGAGCTCGAGGTGGATGAGCTCACCGCTGCATTGGAGAGCACGGCGTCTGACGCTGATACCTCCTCTTGTCTGCCGCCTTCAGGTCAGCATGCCCAGGCTGAGGCTGACGCGCAGATGTCCAACATGCTTGCCCGGGCTGCCTCCAGAATGGGGTTGGACTGGAAACGTCCGTCCTCCCCACAGCCATCGTGGTTGGATGACTGGTTCCTGGGGTCTGCGCGCCGCTCACAGCCTCGCCCCCCCCCGGTCCATTTTTGCCGGAGGTGCATGATGAGCTGAAGTCTTCGTGGAGAGCCCCCCTCTCCACTCGTCATAAGCCCTGCTCATCCGCTCTCGCTACCCTCGACGGCGGAGCAGCCCACAGGTATACGCCGATTCCCCAGGTGGATAGCGCTCCATCTATGCCCCAGAAACCCTACCACCTGACGGGGTCGCCCTGTGCTCCCTTCCAAGGCCTGCAGGACAACATCATTGTTTACTGCTAAAGCCTACAGCGCCACTGGACAGGCCGCTTACACCCTGCACGCCATGGCCATTCTGCAAGTCCACCAGGCCAAGGCGCTCAAGAATCTGCACGAGGGTAGCCCTGATACCGATGTGTTGCAGGAACTGCACTCAGCAACCAACCTCGCCCTCAGGGCCACGAAGGTCACAGCGCAGTCACTCGGGCAGGCGATGGCCACGCTTGTGGTCCAGGAACGTCATCTGTGGCTGAACCTGGTCGAGATGCGTGAGGCCGACAAAGCTCGCTTCCTCAACGCCCCACTCTCCCAGTTTGTCCTCTTTGGCGACACCGTCAAGGACTTCGCCCAGCAGTTCTCAACGGTGAAGAAGCAGACTGAGGCTATCTCTCACATCCTGCCCCGCCGCAAGCCTTCCGCCATGGGCCCTGCTCTGTCTGCCCGCCGAGGGCGTCCTCCTGCGGTCAAGAAACACCCTGCTCTTCCTCAACCTGGGCCCAGCTCTCAACCCCAGCGTCGCGCACACTGCAGGAAGCAGACGTCTCCCGGACCCCCTCGAGGACCCGTAAGGCTCCCAGGCGTTCCTGAGACGTTCGACCCAGGGACTAAGATGTTAGCTCCGGAGCGGGTAAGACCACTCCATCCCCCGGTGGAGGGCCGGGAGGAGAATCTTTTGTTCAATTTTCATTTGCTACATTCTCAATAAAAGAGCTATTTCCTTTGTCTCTAGGTCACCTGGCCCGCAAATGCCGTTCTCACGGCACTCTGCCACCAGATCTCAACTGTCCCGGCATCCTGTACGTGGACCACCCGCCTCCAGCACCACGTCTGTTTCCCGGCCGGCCGGTTACAACGAGTCTAGAGGACGCCTACCCTGGAATTACTCCTCAGTCGCTAACCCGCCCCCTGCTGGGTGTGTGGAGCAAGGTAAGTGCTTTGAGTCTTTTCTCAGTACCAGAGCCTCGGGACGCGTTGTCGCCTCCAGACGCCGGTTTACCTGCTCCGCCCCGCTGCTCCGCCCCGCCAGGTATGTAAAAAATAATCGTCCCCTTTGTGCCTCTAGCGCGGAGTTTGGATGCATGGCTCTCACTTCCCAACCCATCTCGCTGGCTGACCCGAACCATCCGACTCGGTTACGCAATTCAGTTTGCCAGGCCTCCACCCCCCTTCATGGGCATCCTCTTTTCCGCAGTACATTCCCGTTCAAAATGCTCATGCAGAAACACATCTTAACCTGCGTTCTACATCTAGATTGGTTTGCAGCGTTAGACCTGAAGGACGTGTACTTCCACATCTCAATTTTACCTCGACACCGACCCTTCTTACGGTTCACGTTCGCCAGCCAGGCGTGTCAGTACAAAGTCCTCCCCTTCAGCATTCTCTGTCCCCTCGCGTCTTCACGAAAGTCGCAGAAGCAGCTCTTGTCCCGCTCTGAGAAGCCGGCATACACATACTCAATTACCTTGACGACTTGCTCATTCTGGCCCACTCATGAGAGTTACTATGCACTCACAGAGACCAGGTGCTCAGGCACCTCAGCCATCTGGGGCTTCAGGTCACCTGGGAAAAGAGCAAGCTCACCCTGGTTCAGAGCATCTCTTTTCTCGGCATGGAGTTAGCCTTAGTCATATCACCAACAAGCGTGCCCAGTCAGTGTTGAGGTGCCTCGCTGCTTTCAGGCTGGGCACAACGGTCCCCTCAAAACTTTTCCAGAGGCTCCTGGGGCATATGCATCATCCGCGGAGGTCGCGCCGTTGGGGTTGATACGTATGCTGGGGGTCATATATTGGGGGACAGCGGAAAGGGAATGCTGTCTCCAAACAGGCATTCCCACTGGGTGGTGGATGCCATCTTACTGGCCTATCGCACCCAGGCTGCGCCCCCCCCCCCTTGGGGGTCCAAGCGCACTCAACATGGAGTATTGCATCCTCGTGTGCACTGGCTAGGGGCACCTCCCTAGCAGACATTTGTAGAGCAACGGGTTGGGCAACACCTAATACCTTTGCAAGATTTTACAATCTCATTGTTGAGTCACTCTCGTCCCGTGTTTTCTCAGGTCCGAGCCGGTAGAACTTGGCACACACTGACGGTCTGACCGGGTGAATAGCTTGCATCCAGCACCCTTTCCCTCGGCCGAGGTAAAACAGTGCGCCTTCTTTCCCAGGATATCCCAACCTCCTGGGTCCCTGTTCTATTCGTCCCTAGCCCTTTTGGATCCGCAGTTCAGCGGAGGAACTTGCTGACCCAGTCCACTACGGGTACCCTAGACTACCCTGTACTGGAATAGGTGCTCCACAGGTCAGGCCTCCTACGCGGACTCCTCCTGTGTGTATTTCCGTGGTACGGTCACCTTACGAGCTGACCCGCATCTCCCTTAGGCAGTTTTCGCTGCCCTCCGGTCGCCGTGTTGTAGCAACTCCCCCCTCCTTGAGGCTGGATCTACCACCTCGTCATTCTTTCCCACATGTGACGAAGAGGCCATGTGATGTATTTCGCCACCTTTACCTCCCCTTTCGGGCAGGTGTGGCCTCTGCAGGGTCCTTTCCCCCTGAAAGAATAGGCAATTGGGTAAGACCCCCTTCCCTCGATGCGTGTAAGGGCCCCGGCTGCTCTTGCTCTATGTCGAGAAACATAGAGAGAAAAGAGGCCCAGCAGGGTTTGGCCCATTCCCATGTTGGCAAGCGTCACCTTGTTCCCCTCTAGGGTAACCAGAAGGATTCCGACGACTTTTGGGGCATTGGGGAATGTTACGTGCAGTTTGAAGCACAGTTGGTCGCTTGTGCACGTGATATACATCCCCGCTCCTGTGTCAGCAGTACACGTACACGGCTCAGCGCATGGCTTGATTTAAAGTGGACCCCTAGTGTCGCTTCTTTTACACGACGTCGAAGTGAGCGACAGACCGGGAACGTCTCTGTTACATATGTAACCTCTGTTCCTTGATGGAGGGAATGAGATGTCATGTCCTCCCGGCCACATCGCTGAGCCGAGCCATTGCAGTGGCCGGACCATTTCCGGCTCCTCAGAAAAATCCTGAATGGACTCGACGTATTTTCCTTCTTTTATACCCTTATGTCTGGGGAGGGGTATGCAAATACTGTCTGCCAACTTCTCATTGGCCTTTTTTCATAGACCAGAGGCATATTCAGCGCTCAAGAGAGACACCCAGTGTTGCTTCTTCGACACGACGTCTCGTTCCCTCCATCAGGGAACGGAGGTTACATACGTAACCAAGACGTTTTTTTATTAACACTGACAGGTGGCTTCTAGCATATGTCATTGCTTAAAACCTCAAAACACATGATAGGTCTGGCTCAAAGGGTGTAATATTGCACAGCATCAATTTGTGGAGAAATTGATTTTTACTTGTGGAACCCTCCTGTTGTGCTCTGGACATAAGAATAGTCTAGACTCCTGTGCATTGTAGGAGAGTTGTGGAGTCGAGTCAACACCATGCCAAAATGTTTCTTGTCAATAGGGACCAACCCAATATAAGCAAAGTCAGATATAATGTTAACTTATGTGGGCTTGCGTAAACAAATGCTTACTGAACCATTGCTGTCTGTGGTTCTGACATATAATTATGTTTGCTTTGGGAACTATTAGGGAGCGAGTTCAAATAAAATCAACCTGGTGTGAAGGATAATAATTTCCATCAAAACAAACCACCTGTTTGTGGCGTTGAATACACATTATTTTGTCATTCATAAAGATACATAATTACACTATTATAAGATATTCCTATCAAAAACAAATATGCTGTCCTATCAATAGTTCATTTGACAGTATTTAGCTATCAGAGCAGTTGATTGGTCTGTGACTCAGCTCATTCAATCATTATCATGCATTGTGACATTTGTTTATGTTTATCTGCTATTCTGTGGTAATCTCTTATATTGAGCTCACAGAGAGTTTGTTTGTTTCAAAATCTAATGAGCTTCCTTCCTTCCTACTGCCTACATGGGAAACTGCCTACTATGGCACTATCCTAAAATAGATGGAACCTTATAACTGAGTGATTTAGAATGCACAGGCAGCAAACTCTAGCATGTGTTAGCATGCTGGTAAGCTAAAAATCAGCCTGTCAGGCACAAAGCAAGGCACCCAGGGGTGTAAAGTACTTGAGTAATTATGCATCATTACTATATTTAAGTGTTATTTTTGGGGATTTGTACTTTGCTCAAGTACAATTTAAATACTTTTACTTTATTACATTTTCAAAGAAAAAAGTACTTTTTACTACTTAAAACATTATTTAGACTTAAAAAGTAGTCCCTACATATTAGTCTTACCTTAATACTAATAAACCAAATGAAAAATGCCCAGTTTAAGTTAAATGTTATTTAGTCTGCCAACTGGAAATTTTTTAACATACAGTGTAATTGGCCACAACGTGGTCATTGGTCACACAACGTCACGTCTCATCAGATGTCACAACACAGCACATTGACCTGTGCCTGAGACAAATTATACCAATCACTATCAGAAGAATATGATGAGCATGACTCAGCTGAGAGCACAGTCCAAGCTCAGTCCCCATAACAAGAGCACTCGTGCCCCTACTTGGGCTGAGCAAAAAAAAAAAAAAAAAAAAAAAACATTTGCATAAAATTTTTTTTTGCTTCATTTTGTCGATTCAATACTGATTCTCAAAAGCCATGGATCGATCTTTTACTCTATGTTCAACTCTCCACTATGAGAGGAAATCACTCACATTTGCAACCAAATTTTGTGCTATATTACTAAAAATGTATATATTTGGCAACTGGCTGGTAAATGTTCAGATTTCACTCACCAGTGATTGTGTACGGCACACATTCATCATGGCATTGCTTCGACAACCTAATGCAATGTCAAAACATATTTATTATTGACAGAGTAGAACCACTCTCCTACACATCTCAAAGACTTTCAGTGGTGTTAAGGTCAGGACTGTGGCGGCCAATTCATGTGTGAAAATAATTCCTCATGCTCCCTGAACAACTCTTTCACAATTTGAGCCCCATCAATCTTGGTATTGTCGTGCTGGAATATGCATTGCAAATCCATTGATGGTATAACCTGGTCATTCAGTCCATTCAGGTAGTCAGCTGACTTAATTGTATTGCCGCACAATGTTGCTGAGCCTAGACCTGACCAATTGAAGCAACACCAGATCATAACACTGCCTCCAGAGGCTTGTACAATGGGCACTATGTATGATGGGTGCATGGCCTCATGCGCTTCTCTTTTTCCCCTGATGCACCCATTGCTTTGGTATAAGGTAAATCTGGACTCATCAGACTACATGGCCTTTCTCCATTGCTCCACAGTCTAATCTTTATGCTCTCTAGAAAATTGAAGTAATTTTTTCTGATTAGCCTCAAGTGAATTTCTTGTGGCCACACAGCTGTTTAGTTCTAATCTTGTAAATTCTAGTCACATTGTGCATGTGGAAATGCTCTTACTTTCATTATTAAAAATTGCCGTGGGTTCTACTGTCGATTTTTTACCATGTGATTTCAAGCGTTTTAGTGATCTCCGATCACGATCATTCAAGATTTTTTTCCGACTACATTTCTTCCACGAAGCTGACTGATCACCACTATCCTTCCAGGTTTTAATATTGCGTTGGACAGTACTTAACCCAGTTCCAGTGATTTCAGCAATCTCCTTAGTTGTTTTCTTTGCTTAATGCAGGCCAATAATTTGCCCTTAAAAACAGTAACATCTTTTCCATTACCACGGGATCCGTCTTCTGACATGGTTGTTTAAGAAATGAGAAGCCACACACTGCATCAGTTAGAGATAAAAGTATTGCCAGCTGAAACATTAATCACTGCCATAATGATCCAATCATAGGCTCTAAAGTATCTGCTTATTTAAATCAAATCATAAAAAAAAATGTGGCCAGGCAATATATCTGTCAATTAATAGTGCCTCTTTTAATACTCTTTCTGTTCTTTATAGTCAGTTGTTGATCAAAAAAAAAAAAATATAAATTACAAATTCTAATCTAATCAGCCTTTCGTGTCTCTCATTAACTTTCACTCATTTACAGATGCTTACGTGTTTACAGAAATCATCTAGGTTACGTATGTTCCCTGATGGAGCGACACTAGGGGTCTCTCTTGAGTTCCGAATATGCCTCTGGTCTATGAAAAAAGGCCAATGAGAAGTTGGCAGACAGTATTTGCATACCCCGCCCCGAACATATGGGTATAAAAGCGGGGAAATACGTTGAGTTCATTATGGATTTTTCTGAGGAGCCAGAAATGGTCCGGGCACTACAGTGGCTCAGCTCAGTGATGTCGCCGGGAGGACACAACGTCTCATTCCCTCCATCAGGGAACGGAGGTTACATACGTAACCTAGACGTTCCCCGTCTGTCGCTCACTTTGACGTTGTGTCGAAGAAGCGACACTAGGGGTCCAATTTAAATCACGCCATGCACTGTGCCGTGTACGTGTTCTGCTGACACAGGAGCGGGCAGGTATTTTACATGCAAAGGCGATCAGCTGTGTCAGACTGCACGTACCCTTCCCCAATGCCCCAAAAAAGTCGTTGGAATCCTTCTGATTACCCTAGACAGGGGAACAAGGCGACGCTTGCCAACCTGGGAATGGTCCGAACCTGGCTGGGCTTCTTTTCTCTCTGTTTCTCTGCACAGAGCAAGAAACGGCCGGGGCCCTTACAAACATCGAGGGAAGGGGGTCTTACCCAGTTTCTTATCCTTTCAGGGGGAAAAGACCCTGCAGAGACCACACCTGCCCGGAAGGGGAGGTAAGAGTGGCGAATACATCACATGGGTTTTTATGCGGCATGTGGAAAGTTGCGCAGTGGTAGATCCAGCTTCTCTAGGAGGGGGGAGTTGCTACAACACGGAGACTGAAAAGCAGGTTGGACTGCCTAAGGGAGACACGGATCCACTCATAAGGGGACTGTACCGTGGACAATATACACAGGGGGAGTGCGTGTAGGAGTCCTGACCTGTGGAGCACCTGTTCCAGTACCTACAGGGTAGTTTAAGTACCCGCAGTGGATTGGGTCGACGAGTTCCACCGCTGAACTGTGGACCCAAAGGGCTAGGGAGAAATCATCCAGAGATTCGTATGAGTGGGATCTCCTGGGAGAGAAAGCGCACAATTTGACCTCGGCTGAGGGAAAGGGCACCAAGTGCAAGTGATCCACCTGGTCAGTCCGTCAGCGTGTTACCGAGTTCTACCGGCTGGGACCTGAGAAAACACAGGACAATACTGACTCAACCTGGATATTGTAGAATCTATTAGGTATTAGGTGTTCCCCAACCTGCTGCTCTACATATGTCTGCCAGGGCAACCCGGTATCACGCCGAGGCGTGAAATAGACACGCCGGTCCACTCGCGGATGCGTGTCTATTTCACGCTTTGCCTCCTCCAGGCGTGTACATGACACGCGCGCGTCTACGTAGAATACCGGCAGGGGGCGATCGTTTCCTCAACGCCAACAACTGTCCGCGCACCAAAGAGGAAGCGATACATCGCGTTCTCCACTTCCGGGTTTATTTTTGTATATAAATACACTTTTTAAATATATATATATATATATATATATATATATATATATATATATATTTATATATATATATATATTTATATATATATATATTTATATATATATATATATATATATATATATATATATATTTATATATATATATATATATATATATATATATATATATATATATATATATATATATATATATATATATATTTATTTGTTTATTTACTTACATCAGCACAAGATACTCGACAGCCCACACACACACACACACGTATAACAACGTTAGGCTACAGCAACGTTAGGATTTCTTCATGAAAGCAGCACTATGTAATGAACCTTTATTTGTCACATATGGTCACAAGTGAAAGTAACCGGCGAAATTGGCCGGCATCCCGCCCGCACGAACGTGCAACGCGACGACAACGGTATCGCTTCCTCTCTGGTGCGCGGAGAGTTGTTGGCGTCGAGGAAACGATCGCCCCCTGACGGTATTCTACGTAGACGCGCGCGTGTCATGTACACGCCTGGAGGAGGCAAAGCGTGACACCGACACGCATCCGCGAGTGGACCGGCGTGTCTATTTCACGCCTCGGCGTGATATCGGGTTGGCCAGGGAGGTGCCCCTGGCTAGTGCCGACGAGGACACAACACTCCTTGTTGAGTGTACTCGGACCCGCAAGGGGGGGGGCACGTCCTGGGTGTGATAGTCAAATGAAATGGCGTCCACAGTGGGAAAGCCTCTATTTGGAGACAGCGTTCCCTTTCCGCTGTTAAACTGTAATTTAAGTTGAAACAGCCTACCTTTTGGTCTCCATAGGCACACTAGGTTTTGGAAAAGAGCTACTGTCAGCTTTCATATTGCTAAACATAAATGTCATCAATATTTACTGATTTGTAAATTCAGGATCTATACAAAAATATTTAGCTGCAAAATGATTCTATAAGAGCTATGCCCTCTGAGTTAACATGATGTCAAAGGCTATACAGTGCATTACCGGACATAAGCATTAATATTAGTTATTTAAATGCATTTGCTCTTTGCTGTGTTGAAATCTCTAAATTGAGTAAAAAAAAATGGCAATTGCATGCTGTTACTAATTGCCCTTACTGATCAAGGAGTATAGGATTAGTAGTCTTTTGGATCAATAATTGTTCATGAAAATCTTTGCAAGTTTCACTTCATAGGTATCCACTGTAACATTTTGATGTAAATTTGAATATGTATAAAAGTCTGCATGCTTTGCATAGATTAAAATAGGGCTATTATCTACTGCAACTATTGCAATTGTAAGGTTATGCACTCAAAATATATGGAGTCACACAAAGTAAACAGATGTGAAACAGTCATTGACATGGAGCTGCCCGTCATTTGTCTCTGTGGTTCTAATTACTGTAGGATACCCAGGATACTGCAGAACAGAGATTTGCACCAAACATAGTATCTTACTAATGACTAATTAACAGTTTAAAAGAATCAGTGCCTCTTTTTCTAAACACTGCTAAACTGTTTCCATGGTTTTAGTTATGCTTTAATATAGAATTAAAAACCACCTATCAACCAATTTGCAATTACAGTTTAAATTACATTGAAATTCTGTTTTAGTGATTCTTATTTTGTCAGTCAGTCAATACACAGAAATAAAATTTGGCTCCTGCGGCTTTACTTTTTTAAGTAGTTTTATGCAGTTATAATATAATGTACTCAGCTATTTTTTCTTAAGCCAGGAACTGTCCCTTTTCCCAAGAGATGGTTGATAATTTTCTCTGTTGTTATCCACCCTAAAACCATTTGTTTCAAAACACTGGCTTTATTTACTTCAAAAACCTTTAGCTCATGCACTTTTACCACTTTCTTAAATATTTATTAAAGATTGCAGACACATACTCACCGAAGTACAAAATTCACGTTTTTTCTGGATCTGATGGTGCTACCATTAGTAGGCTGACTAATGTGGATACAGTCAATACAGTCTCTATGCAAAAATTAATTTGTTATCTACTTTTCTAGTAGTCTAGTTAAAAGACTGTAAGAAAACAAATCTAAATAAAAAGAGGATAAGTCTGTGTTTATTATTAGTACCATATAAATCTATTCCACCTTTATTGTAATTCTCTCTATGGTAATTGTTCATTCATTACCTACTTCTGTAATTGCACTCATTTATAAAATAAGCACAAAAAAAAACACATATTTTATTTTGGCACTCAAGTAGGTGAGTGATGCATTCTATTTTTTGTGTTCTATTTATGTCTCTTCATTATCAGTGTTTTGCAGATATATACCTACATGACAGCCAGTTGGGTTCCAGTAAGTGCATTAAACCAGACAGGGGCATGTCACCATTGAGGCACACAGTTTATGTAATGTGTATATATAAACTAATGTGCTCTCACTGAGTCATGTATCCTTCACCCCCTCACATTCATGAGATAAGTCTATTTGTTCCTGTAGCTCAATATAAGAACTGAAATGTATAGCCCACTCCAGCTAGGGCCAATGTCTTAGTTTGAGAAATTGAAACAATGATTATCACATTTCTGGCTCCTACAGGTTTAGAAATACCCCAAACCAACCGTTAATCTCTCAAACATTTCGCTGTAATACTTTTCCTGACTGATTTAGTGTGCTCTTGCTAAGGATGTGCAAAACTACAGTACATATTTTTAAACCATCTTGTTAGTGGGTTGCCTGAATGACTTTTCGACTAATCGTCTTAAAAAAGCTGTGAATAGACTGGTTTCAGGTTCACTTGACCCCAATCTATCAAGCTTCTTAAGGACCATTCAAACCGAACAAATTGTTGCAAGTTTCGGAAATAGAGGAAGTTTGGCATGTGTCTTCAGAATGCATTGTTGTTCATGTATAGTAAGTTTTGTTCTGGACATTACACTCATAAGATTCTGGACAATTATTAATTATGGGCTCCATCCATATTGGATAATGATGAGTTTGAAAAGGTTAGATTTGTGAATCCAAGTAGTGAATTTTTTTCTTACTGAAATGGAAATCCACATGATAATTTATTAAGGGTTACAGAAATAAATAATCATTTTTAAATTACACTTATGGTTCCAGAGTTATTAGCAAAAACTAAACTAGATTCTTATAGTGGCACCTAGTAGAAGATCCCTAACAAATTTTGGTACACTGCATTTCTAATATTTTATGAAGATACATGACAAATTTAAACTTCCTCAATCAGTTGGTTGGAGATTTTATTACAGATTTCTTTTCTTTTTCTTTTTTTTTTTTTTTTTTTTGACGCCTATAGACAAAATTGGATGAAATAGCACCCCTATAGGCGGAATTGGAGTTTCAGTAAGCACAGACCGATTTTAACTGAAGAAAAGTCAGCTGTTTCCAACTATTACTTTAAACTATTGTTTCCAATTTCACTGTAAGATAATTCTGTGTCAACATATACCAAATTTTTTGTTAACTTTGAATTTACTATTCTAAAAGAAATGGGTCAACAGATGAATTTGAGCAATGGCCCAAATTATATCTTTTAAACTATTTGATGAATCAAACTTCTTTATACAACTTTAGGTCAGAGGGTCCATAAAAGATATATGCCAAATCTTGCATCAACAAATGGCCTAGGAGAAGTTTATGACAATTAAAAATGGTAAAAAAAAAAAAAAAAACTATATAAAAAAATAAACTTCTTTGTGCTTGGACCTCTAAAAAAAACTCTAGATCAACTAGTCAACCTCACAAAACTGTCAGTCGTTGAAAGACAAGAAGACCATCATGACATATCTTTAGCTCTTGCCTCTTGATTTAGCTGAATTACAGTACAGCACATAACAAATTATTTGAACAGCTGCACAAATCATTGTATCCTAGCCTAATATTGAACATCCTTTGTGTGATTCCTGGGCATTATGCATGTCTTACTTATAGTTATTTCTGCATATTAAGCTGGAATAGAAGAAAGTATTTTAACACTGAAGCATACTTCAGCTTTAAAGAAACAGGTTACCCAGAAATGAAAATTCTGTAATCACTTACAACTCAACAATTACTAATATTAGAATAGAGTATTTTTTTTCTTGTTTTCCAGAAAAATATTTAAACATTCTTAAAAAAAAGATTTACTTGAGAAGCAAAATTACCTATAATATTTTGTCTTGTTTTCATGAAAATCTAACAAACTTTTATAATGTTTATGCTTATAATAAGAAAAAAAAAAACGATTTCCCTAAGAAAAAAAAAACTTGATTCAAAGGAAAAACACGTTTATTTTTGTTACATTCCTGGCAATTTGTTTTTCTTATTTGAAGCATAAACCCTACATAATTTTGTAAGGTGCATCTGAAAGCTGTATAAACTTTATATCTTAAGTCATTCTGCTTCTCAAGGAATTGTTTCTTGTTTTAAGGTTGTTTAGATATTTTTACCAATTTGTTTTTGCAGTGTACCCTGAAGTGTATCCACTATAATTACTAATTATTTATCTAAAAAGTAATCATTTTAAAATACTAATTACGTAATTGAAAAAGTAATCACAAGCTTCAAAAAGGGTTCAAAAGCACCATAAAAGTATAATAAAAGTGGTCCTCTTCTGTGTTGTGCATCCAAGCTGTCCAAAACCATATGATAGCATTGCGTGAAAAACATTTCAAAATGCAAGTCATTATTCACTGATAATCTTTCCCACTAGTGAGAATTTAAAACCAAAACTACAATATGGTACACCTTACAAAGACTTGCAATATGAAACACAAGCCACATGTACTACATTTTAGATACTTTTAGGTCCTTTTTAAGCTGTAAAGTTTGGTATTTTCTACTGACATTGTATGGAAAAAAACTATTGATTTCATAATTAATAAAAAATTATTTAAGTATGTTCTGCATAATAAGGAAAGTCAAACTGGTTTGGAACAACTTGAGTGTAAGTAAATGATGAGAGAAATACAATTTTGGGTGGAACTATCCTTTTAAGATGGCATATCTCCAAATTGTGACTCCTCTATATGGAGTATGTTGGCAGACACTGTCAAAATTGATAACGATAGGTGTATGAAATGCATAAAATTGAAACAATTTAAGCAGAAGTCTTCTGGACTAAATTGACAGTAAGTTAAAATTCCTGGAAATATTAAGCAAAGATTTTGAAACACAAATCTTGAGGTAAGGTAGTCACGTAGGTAAGTGAAAAATCTCCTTAAAAGTCTCACTTCAGACCATTACAGGAATAGGCCACAAAAGAGCAAGCACTAATAAATAGGTCAATTTATTTTTCACAAAAACTAAACCTGTCCAGGTTGTGACTTAATTGCCAGTAAAAATGAAAATTTCTTTTCCTGACATTTTTCCCCAATTATAAACTACCATTGACCCACTCCCTGAGGTTTCTCTTCGGTACAGAAACCCCATGGGAACCTGAAAAGGTAATGAACCACAGTATTTTCAAAAAGTGTGAAAATAATCATCACATCTTCTCATTCTGTAACAGCATGACATCACAAGGTGAGATAACATTCACTTGAAATAATATGTTATTAATGTTTTGGCAACTTTGAAGATGACTGTAGAGGAACTAAAATGGGAATAGTCAAGAACTATATCACTGGCATCAGACAACACTTTCCCTCTGATTAATTTAAATATCTAATAATTTAATTTAATTTATTAATAAGAACTACAAATAGACACACACTGATTTTATAAAGCCTAAAGCCAGATCAGCCTGAGGATGCTGAAGCCTGTTCTGAGTGTAAAACAAATGAACCAATTATGTGAAATGTATACAGCTAAACACTTTTAATAATTTATTTTTATTTTTTTCTGATTATCACAGTCTGGAATATGTCAGTGATTAGCAACAAATTTTGATGCATTATTATTTCTTGTGCACTGTCATATTAAAAAAACAAACAAAAAAAACAAAAAAAACACAGAGCACAAAAATATCTGTGTCAATAAAACTGCCATTAAAATATGATCTTTTCCCTGGTGGAAAAAAAAAAATATGCTAAGTATACTTGAAGCCAGACTAAGTATCAGTATGCTTCAAGTGTGTTAATGATTAGTTAACTTGAAGTGTGCTATTTTGGAACAACTAATTTTGTACCAAGTATATTTTAGTTGTAATTAAATTGTAGTAAAGCATAACTTTAAATGTATTTAGTGTACTTTTGTGCGCTAAATTGGAACAACTTCAAGTATACTTAGTATACTTTAAGTATATGCCAATGTGTGGTAATTACATGCTTGATTAGAGATATTAAAGGGTACTTTATTTGTGTTCGAAGTACATTACAAATTTATTGCGAGTGTTTTCGAAACATACAAGCAATATACCATAAGTATATTATATTTGAGTAAAAAGTATATGCTCAGTAACACCTTATTCAAAGTCAAGCTTATTCAAAATACTACAAATTGCACACTTTGTCTTCAATAACAAAATGTTATTACTTAGCTATACTTTGTACAATATACTTTAAACATTACATCGTCTTACACAATACAGTATTTTAAATGTGTTACCTGCATACACTGTAAAATTTGACGTGTTCAGTTTACTTAAAAATTAAGGAAACCGATTGCCTTATTTTTGCAAAGCAATATAACTTGCTAAAATGAAGTTATATTAATGTTCCTATACAAGTAATGTCAACTTGTTATTATTAAACCTAATAGTAAATTTCTAGTTAAGTTTACTTGCTTGTTTTTTGTTAATTACTATAAATTGATTAGTAACCTTACAAATTATGTAAGTCAATTAACTTAAAAATGAATACAATTTGTTCACTTTACATCTGAAATACCACTAATCTCATCATGAATTTACTATATCACTAAGTTTTGTACACTTAAAATACTACCTGCAATCGGTTTCCACATTCTCTTTTTTTCAATTTCAATTCTCAATTTTTCTAGTTCAAATAACGCACTTAACATGTTTGAAATTCTCAACTGTTTATTTGTGTAAAAAACAGCTGAAACTCTTTAAGAACAACACAATAAAAAAAAACTATGCCTTTAAATAATCTGTCCTCAAGACTTAGACCTCTTGCATCACTCTGCTGCATGACAACTTAATATCTGGACCTAAAACAAGGTATAGAGCATTTGCAGAACAGGCACTGTGCAAACTCCAAAAAAAGTATTTATTTAAAGACGAAAAAAAAAGAGCCTTTACAATATGGAAAAACCTGCATGTGTCTTTGGAAAGATTCTTAAAATGAACTGCAATTACAGCAAAATATGCCAGAAACAAGTTCAGCTTAAAATCCGGTTTAAAAGGGTTTGGAGTTTGGGTTTGAGATTCTTTCCTCCCAAAGACAGAAATACCCGCTAAATAAAATCAAATGTGTTCCTCATTGTCTATGGATGGTCTAAATTTAGAACATAGATCAAAGCAAATGGAGACATACAGATTGTGGCAAATTTGGGACATCATCCATGACAATTCTTCCCTCCATTGCATCCATGTTGAGGGCATGTGGACGTTTGGCAGGCTAATTCACTGAAGACTGCATCTACATCTGAATCACAAGTTCACAAGAAAATCACAAGTTCAATGGAATACTTTATTATACTTTTACATTGTTCTGAATTATTAAAGGGTTGGTTCACCAAAAATAATTTATTCACCCTCAAGCCATTCTAGTTGTATATGACTTTCTTCTTTCAGCCAAAAACAATCGGAGTTATATTAAAAAATATCCCGGCTCTTCCAAGCTTTATAATGGGAGTGAATGGTAACTTAGATTTTGAAGTCCAAAAAAGCACATCCATCCATCAAAAAAGTAATCCATACGGCTCAAGAGGGTTAATAAAGGCCTTCTGAAGTGATGCGTTTTTTTTAAAGAAACATATCCATATTTATAACTTTCTAAACTATTATCACTGGCATCCGGTAACGGCCGTCCGCACGTTCACAAGAGATTCGAGTTCTGGCGTATGACGTAGGCGTAGCGTAAGCTCCGGTGATAAGTGACAAACGTGAAAGCGCAGCGGATAGAGGAAGTCAGTGAACGTGTGGACGGCCATGACCAGAAGCCAGTGATTATAGTTCATAAAGTTATAAATATGGATATTTTTCATCGCTTCGCTTTAGAAGGCCTTTATTAACACCCTGGAGCTGTATGGATGATTTTTTTGGGTGGATGGATGTGCTTTTTTGGGCTTCAAAATTGAAGGTACCATTCACTCCCATTATAAAGCTTGGAAGAGACAGTGTTTGTGTTTGGCTGAAAGAAGAAAGTCATATACACCTAGGATGGCTTGAGGGTGAGTAAATTATGGGAAATTTTTGGGTGAACTATCCCTTTAAGAACACAGAATTGAATTTATAGTATATTTTATTGCATACATACCAGCGCCCCTATTTTTGAGAATTTTCTGAAAACGACATACCCAAATACAAATCTCTGTAGCTCTTGAACCCTATGGTCCACATTCATAACTCTGATATTTTTTTAAACTAGACACTTGAAACTTTGTTACCCAAGAGTCATTATAACTCAAAGTAGCATAGGAACAGAGTAAAACAAGGTAAAATATACATGAAATTGACTCACGATTTCTTTGAATAAACTTCATTTAGGGAAAAATGTATCAGAATTTTATGTTAAGGGCCTGAAAACACCATAAAGATAAAACTGAATGTCTGACCAAGTTTTGATTCAAATTTGAGGATGATAATCCCAAAAATGTAGTTCCTGTAAGCTTTTATTCAAGAAAAGTATAGGCGTCCTTTCCAAAATGCCACTTGGAGACTCCAAATGGACACCTGGTTACCAAATGACATAAGGAGTAAACACTACATACTACATACATGTTTATCCATTCAGAACTATTCTGCCCATCAAACTACACAAGAAAAAATGATTTCAGCACAACATTTTAACATTTTAACAAAATAAATTATATTTATATTCAATGCACCATTCATTCATATAAACGTATCACTGTAATCTCATATCTTGCTAGTCATCTCCACTGTTATTTTATAATCAACTCATCTTCACCTGACTTCTTATAATCCTTTCCTTCCATTATTGTTATATTCAATACACCATTCATTCATATAAACAGATCACTGTAATCTCATATCTTGCTAGTCATCTCCACTGTTATTTTATAATCAACTCATCTTCACCTGACTTCTTATAATCCTTTCCTTCCATTATTGTTATATTCAATACACCATTCATTCATATAAACAGATCACTGTAATCTCATATCTTGCTAGTCATCTCCACTGTTATTTTATAATCAACACATCTTCTCCTGACTTATTATAATCCTTTCCTTCCATTATTGTTATATTCAATACACCATTCATTCATATAAACAGATCACTGTAATCTCATATCTTGCTAGTCATCTCCACTGTTATTTTATAATCAACACATCTTCTCCTGACTTATTATAATCCTTTCCTTCCATTATTGTTATATTCAATACATCATAAATATAGAAGGGGGATGACTCATTTCATCCGGAAGAGTCTAAACTACAGGGGTGAGATAGCTTTTGAGTGTTGGAATATGGATTAGAATCGATATTTCTTTGAAAATGAACATGATGCGAACTCTATCTCGAAAACGCTCATGCAAACCAAAGGAGGATATTTCATTTTTTTCCCTATTTTTCGTTGTTTTGGATTAAAAAGTGGGATCCATTTTGAAGAGTGGACCCTTACATTGAAATGTATGCTGTTGTTTCTTGGATTCGTCCGAACTGATCTGAACCATACGAGATGAAAGATGAGTATAGCGGTTCATTTTGCTCATTTTCAAATGAGAAGTCCTTTTGCATTTAATTTAACCCTTTCCTCTCTGGTGTATTGATTGCAAAAACAAGTTTAGAACATGATTCTTGAGTGTTTTACCTTTCAAATGATGCATAGTTTATGATAGTCAGTTGAATATTTGTTATAAAACAAAGCTTAAAAATGTAATAAAAGTATAGCCACTCCCTCGAGGGCCCGCCCGCGGGCCGGTGCGGGATAAGGAATTTAATTCACCTATGTCACAAATCAGAGTTTTTTCACAAGAGACAAATACAGTATCGACTGTAAAAGTACACCCAGAACTTTTTCATAACCTAATCTAAAATATCACGTAATAAAGCAAATTGACAAAGTGAAAAGTGCTGGCCACTTCTCTAAGATGTCACTGTCATGCACAATAACGTGTCATCGACATGGCAAACTAAAATTACAAAACAAAGAACAAAGGATATTATAAGCTGCCAAAGGGAAGGAGTCATTTATTAGAGAAGGCTGAACAACTTGCAGTGAATGCAAACTGCACAACTCATAAGAGAGCACATGCTCAGCCATCCAGTCTGTGGTTTGCAGAGGAACATTATGTCAGTGTTGATTGCCAAGATTTTCTCAATCCACATGAACTTGGGCAAACCTGAACAACATCCAACTGAAACCACCATGTCTGGGCAGTACTTAATGCCATCAATGTAAACACTGGATGAAACGAGTGGGGTACTACAACTAGGACTCCGCAGCTGCAGATATTCCTGAACATTGTCAGGAAAGGCTGTGACAAGTGAACTACACACTCTGTCCTTTGTACTCTTGGCTTGAAAAAAGAATTGGCATCCATGTGATAGACAATTGCCATTTGATGCTTCTTGGCCAGCATTAGGGGGACATTTTTGAAATTTTGTGCATCACGGTTCACTTTCTTGAAGAACTTATGTTTCCCCTCAAATCAAATTGTCCATTTTTGATAAATGCACTTTTAATACGTAGAATGACATGGACACTCGGAATGGAGACATGGTATTGAAAAAATTCGAGAATATGTTCCATGGCTTATGCGATAGTGCTTAAGAAGTTGTGCCCTCTTTTCAGATGTATAAGTGCAGAACTTACATTTCCACTGCATAGTAGGTCATCATCTGGTACTCTACAAATAATAATACTTAATCCATCACTCAAAAGTAAAAACAAAATCAGATGCATATGTTTCTTCAAACTGTGGGCCACTTACAATGTTGGACAATGACTAAAATGGAAACGGGTATTAAAAACGAAGCCCGTTGAAGTTTCTGTGCATAATGCTAATAATGCTGATAATATTCTGCTTTAAGAGGTGGCGGTGATGGGGTCTGCTGAAGACTCCCTGATAAACTCAATTGAAAAGTACCAAAGAATAACCCCCCGTTTTTCTGTTTGGTGCCTGCAGACTACCGTAATAATCATAATAAGCAATCATATTATTTTCGCTGCAACCGGCTTGACTGGAGTTCACCACACATCATTGCGTTTTTAAATTAGAAATGTTGCATATCAAATTAAAAATCACGTCACGGATCAAGATGTCATGGTCTGTTACATCCATTTGTACTTTGGATTGCGCTCTCTCTAGGGTGAATGCATCCATGTCAGTCTGCGCTGCCTCGTTCTAATGACCAGACTTCAGTTCAAACTACTCCAGTACTCCCATACTCGTGCCCATCAAAAACATATACATTTCTAAATTATTTAATATGCAACCAGTCAACTAATTTTACAGATATGATGCGGGCAAAGACTAGTTTTAACAGAAATGCCTTCAAATAACGCGTAGTGAATAAAGTGTTTGTGCAAGTTCTTAACATGAGCTAATATGTCAAAAAAACAGCATAAAAACAACAAAGTACAAAAAACTCCAACAATTATTGAGAGTATTAAACAAATAAAGCAGACAATTAGGTTTAAATCAAAATATATTACCTTGCAGTTACCGAAGAAGAATTTCGAATCCTCAGTACATGTGCTTCTGCGCTGTGTGTGGGAGGGGAAATTGCCGTCCAGTGCGCATGCCCAACAGCACGTCTTGAACATTTTGAGTAGTTAGTGAGTTAGTTATGGGAGCTGTTTTCGAAAATGTCAGCAACAATTACAATTTTCAAAAACTCATTTTGGTTAAATTCAAGTAAACATATTAATATTTTTAAGTAAGGAACACTGTTACATTTTACAGTGTACTGAAGGCTGAATTTCTTGGAGGACTTTTTTACCCAATGCTGAATGCACTTGTTTTCAAGGCCATTACAATAAATAACATATAAAAACTTCAATAGCAGAGTGTTTATTTAAATCTCACATGGTTATATAATTGTAAAACATAACAAAATGTACCAACTGTAGCTCCCTTCAATGACAGACATGAGGCTCGAGGTCATAGTTAAAAGACCCCTTATTAGGAGCTAAATCTTCCTTTATTTTTCTTCTTTCTTCTAGGTTTGTCTGCTTGCATGTTTATTACTTAATGTAGCTGTCACTAATTTATTTTCTGTCGTCTTTTTTGGCACTTCGCTCAACAGGTGTTTTCTTAATTAGTTACGGGCGGAACACTAGCACCACAATGCATATTTTCCACCTCCAAACTATAGGTACCAAAAAATAGCAGGATAAACAGCTATAATTTAAACTGCCAATGGGAGGCAGTTACACCAACCATGCTTTTCAATTAAAAGAAAGAAAGAAACAAAGAAACAAACAAACAAACAAACAAACAAATAATAATTTTTGGAACAGCGGCCACACACATTGTTATTTTTTCTTGCTGAAATGCTCATTGTTACACTTGCGCCTGATGGCCACTCACCTAAAATATATTTTTAAGTAAAGTGAAAATAAATAAACTTTTAAAAAATAAACAGAATTTTCACTTCAATTATATTTATCTAAAATATATTTTAGGTAATATACTAAACTACAATTATTTTAAAGTGTGTTAAAAGTTGTACTGGGAAAATTGGGAAAAGCATGATGCTAATATACTTTAAATATATTTAAAGATAGTACAATTTTGGTTAGTATATTTGCAATATACAACTGAAAAAAATAATATATTTAAAATACAATAAAGTATACTTTTTTTCACTAGGGTTATCATATTGAGTCTTCTCAATATGAAAATAATGCGGAAACACTGACAAGCATGGTAATTGTATGTAACCTTGTTGAGGTGACAAAATTTACTGAATTTAATTAAAGAAAGAATTATGCTTTGGAACAACAGGGTTTCAGATGTATTGATGCATGTAGGCTAACACACATGATGTTAGGGGTGATCTCACGCAGTCTAAAGTAAATCAACGGGCATCGGTCATGAACTACTAATAGACATATTTAAATATTAATAGATTATCATCATCTGGTTGAATTCAAGGCACTGTGCACAATTTGTGACTGCCATGTAAACAGGCATGCTGCAGATGTCGGAGACTGCCTACTGATTTCAAGGTGATTTTTTTTTAATATATTTTTATCCTCTGAAATAGTGTACAATGGGTTTCCAATATCAAAATATATTAATACAATTTATTAAATATCCATTAGTATCTGATAAACTGTGAAAGATGCAAGAAAGATATGTTAAAGTTATTTTTAAGTTTACTTAGGCATAAGAGTGGTTCAAAGGTCTTATGAACGTTTTTACGGAACAATGCTTTTTGGGATGCTTAAACATGCAATTTTTGACCACTTTTTTATGAATGAAATATTGCACTGACCGAAATGAAAGGTGCACTCTGTAATTCTAATCCAATAAACCTTTTGTCAAATTCTGCAAATATCTCCTCATAGTCTGCAAGCTGTCCATTCTGTGGGTGGGCTGAAAAATAAAATCCAGTATTTGTACACAGTCCTGGCTCTGTAAATGGGACAAAAACAAAGTGGAACAGACCGATCTACACTACTCCAACCAATCAGCGACAGGGGGTGGTCTGGCACATGCACAGGATGGGGGGTGGGGGCAGAATGAGAGGGAAATTAATTAGAAGAGCAACGGCAAATCTGGCTGATGCGAACTTTCTAAAATCCAAGGAATTGAAAAAAAATTCTGCTGAGAAACAGACCAAGAGAAAAAGACCAGACAAATATTAACTAAAACAGAAGGAGTAACATCAATGAGGATTTTCAGCGGTGGCGAGACCTCCAAGAGGTAAATGGCTTGAAGACGGATGCAGATGTTGCTCTTTTTCTTCTCGGTAGATTGGTAACATAAATTTTGCTATGTTTCACAGAACCCATATATGCTGTTGTTGTGATGTTAAATTTAGAAGCAGTAAAGATGTGAGTGTTTAAAGCTGATGTGCATAAAATTATCTTGCGTACATGAATTTGGGGGGCGGAGCTTCCAAAGGAGCAATGAAGGAAGAGGTGTGTTTGTTTTGGTAGTTGAGTTTCTCAGGAATCGTTGAGTGCACCTTTAATTTCCAAGGGTGCAAACTATTCACATATGGCAAAATTTGCTGTTTTGAATTTAAAAAATGTCATGTACAGTATGTGATCTGTATGTCATTATAACTGTGAAAACATTAACAGAGCCGTTTTCAGCAAATCAGGCAGAAGACAAAAAGCAAATGTGTGTATATTGTAAATGTGAGCGCAGCGTAGTTCTAGCGGGAAGACTAGCAGCTGTACATCATCACACCATTAGCTGGGTAATTCCTAGCCAATCGCAGGTAAGCCATCGCTTTATATGTCTGCTCACAATCTATCACATTGCTGTTTCAGTGTGCTAACACGGCAACCTTCTCCACCCCACCACCACAAGTTGAGCCCCGTCCCACGGGGGGGGGTAGGCTCCTCGCCCCTGCCTCCTATCTCCGGCAGGATATGATGGTTCCGAGTACAATTCCCTCAGACCGCCAGACGGGGCCTACGCCAAAGAGAGACATTACTTTTCTGTTCTAGATTCATCAAATAAATGGCATCTTAAACCTCACTCAAGCCTGCGTGTCTTCCCGATAGAAAGGAATTTAATGAACGTGGTAATCTGACAGGCTTTTGAAGTAGCTTTTTAGATAGTTATCAGACTATAACATATTTAGACCTCTGACTTCTATTGTGCTTTTAGGTTTTGGCAAGGACAGTGTCAGATATTCTTATTGCAATTAATATTAGGTAATAATTTAAAATCAATTTAAGACTTTCTAAATAAATTATTTATGTCTTTAATTAATTCAAAATTTTGTACAGAATATCTATAAGAGTCTACTTTTATAAGAGCCCATTTTATTTTGAGTATGTCCTTGTCAGGTCTTCAGACACTACTACACCACTGGGTATCACTATTACACATTTCTTATAAAAGTCACAATTCAATGCCTGAGATCCCCATGTGGCTTCTCCTCAATATAACGAATGGCACAACAGAAAGGAAGCCAGAATGATTCCGATTCCTCTTTAGAGCACATGGGCTGATGGGATTTGTAGTCAATACATCCTACCTCATTACTAAAGCTTAAAGGTTTAAAGATTAAAGATTGGCTTGTGCGTAATATTCAAAACCTTCTGAACTGAAAGCATACAATGGCATATGGCTTTGGCTGCTATTTTATGGAAATTGGGATCACAACATTCTAAAAGACATATATCCTTTTGTGTTTTGGGGGGAGAAGGGGGGAATCTACAAGTTTGGAATGACTTCAGGGGGAGTAAATGATGAAAGAACTGTCATTTTTTGATGAACTATTCCTTTAATTTGAACAAGATAATTTTGTCTGGCATTTTGATGCCTTATACTCAGTGATGAGAAATCTAACTACATTTACATACTTTACATCACAACATTTACATCTGTTGAACATGGATTACAAAGTTGGATTAAAGCTAAATGTCCAGGCTGCTCCTTTCCATACAAGGAACATGAGTGTATGCTGTGACTGTCAAACTCTAATAAAATGTGCCAATAATACATACCTGTAAAATGTGTGTGCTACAGTTTATTTTCTCTGTCTTCTGTAGCCATATAATAGCTTTAAGGAACAGGCTTATATTTAATCACAAGTCCTTTTTTATATAAATTCTCCTCTGTGCCCACAAGGTGGCAATATGCACAATGAAGGCGAATTGCCAAAAACACAACAATAATGAGAAAGTGAAATTGGAGATTTATAGAAAAAAAGGACTTAAATATTGATCTGTTTCTCACCCACACCTATCATATTGTTCTGAATATATAGATTTAAGCACTGGAGACTTATGGATTACTATTATGATGCCTTTATGTGGATTTGGAACTATGGAACTTCAAAGCGGAGATATTCTTCTAAAAATGTTTATTTGTGTTCAGCAGAAGAAAGAAAGTCATACGGATGGCATGAGGGTGAGAAAATGAGAGAATTAAAATTTTCATTACCTATTTTTTCCTATGTGTAACAATCACGTGAAATTTCCTACATTCCACTTCAGGCTGTAACCACAAGTGTTCGAAACTTCATAGTTCATTGTTCCTACAGATATGACTGTCACACAATGTGGTTTTGTACAAGTCCAACAATGTCTGAATGTCTCTCCTAAATCTTAAATGAGACAGGCAGTATGATCCCTCTTAATGCCACAGAGTCTCTTGGACCTTCAGTTGGACCTTCAGTCTCAATCTTTCAAAGGTGCTAAAAAAATTATGAGAAGTGAGTGCATTGTCTTGTTTACAACTGGCTGCTTCCCCTTCTGTTTTCTTCAAAACAAACAGCGATCCATGGTACAGACAACATGCTCTTATTATATCTCAAAGGAGACAGACACTGTCCCAGAGCTCAAACAACCTTTTCATGAAGAATAATTCAATTGTTTTAACATGTATGCTGTGAGACATCAGATTTGATCAAAATATGTGAAGTGAGCTGTGACGAGGAGGAGGGCGTGGCCAGACCGTGAGGGTGCATGGTTGGCGCTCAGTCTCGTAATCAGCGGCAGAGAGAGGCAGGCAGGCAGGCAGGCAGGCAGGCACTCAGCCGTTGTGTGTGTGTTTATGTTTGTACTGCCTCCTCCATGAGCTTTTTTTGCATTATTAAGAATCTGTACAACAGAGTGAATGAACATAATCTTCTTCCATAGTCCTTTCTTGATGAAACAGGATGCACACAGCCCATAATTGACAATTCATTAATATTCTACTTGAATGTGATTGAGTGCTTCTAGAAAGTGTTTTCATGATTAATCTAGCTGCTATAGAGGTTTCTCCAAGTCTGTTTCATTTCAGGTTAGATTGATAACTCTAGTTAGAGAGATGAAAATGGCTAATTAGATGAGATATGTCAAACATATCAAGCAGGTAATTGATCGTGTGAGCGTATGGGCTACTACATAAAGAAATCGTACTAATTATTTGACAGACAGCTCTATACAAATCCATATGTATGCCTTGACAAGCATCCATACTCTCATTTTTCATTTCAAAATGTTCATTGGGTTGTAACACATGTATTTGGATACAGTATATGCCAACATAAACCTTAATAAGCATTTCAGGCTGAGCAGAGATTTTTTTTAGCTGTATTGCATGAATTGGCATAACTGTGGCACATGATTTCTCTGGCAAATAACTGTTTACAATAACAGAGCATATCATTTAAATTTCCTTCATTTTCCACCTTTGAAGAATTATGTTAAAGACCCCATGAAATACAAATTGGAGTATAATGGCCTTTAGTTCATGTATATGTAGCCCTGAATGTTTGTTCTCAGATGATGGATGGATGAATGGGTTTTGCCAGGAAGTAGCATTCAGTACGTGATGAGCGAAAACGTTCAAGTGTACACGCTACGGAGAGATTTTTCATATTTCTTACAGGTAAGCTGACAGTACTTAATACTCTGAAAAGGCACAACAGTATTATGCTTCTGTAGAGCTTTATTTTGTACTGGAGACATTAAGAAATGTTGAATTTGACCGTGATAAATAGTGTGAAGACTGCTATACGCTAGCACCTGAAATGGCGGACGGCAATGTGAATAACTCCGGTAAAAGCTAGTAACTTTCAGTTTGACCTAAAGTGAGAGAAATGAGTGCTTAGAAGCACATATGGTTGAGACATAAATCTGGGAATAAAATGTGAGATGAATGACGGATGATGAACTTAGTAGAGTTTAAGAACATGGATTCACCATATGTAAGGCCGTCCAGGCTAAGCTTAGAAGCACGTGTTAACAGGCCTATGATCACCCCGCTAACATGTTAATACCTCAGCTAGTGCCATTCCCTCAGCCATTACGTTTAAAAGAGCATTTCATGGTGTATTGTTAGCCAGAGTTTCAGACTCAGTGTTAAAATGTTTTTATTATTTTTTGCGGTAAGTATAATATGAGAGAATCACAGTAACTGATGTTGTGTTAAATAAGTTAGTAAGATAAAGTCAGTTCATAAGCATAACTCATAGATTTTAAAACTGTGATTAAAGAAAGGAACAAGGCAGTGATAAAGAGAGTAATAAGATAAGTTCATATAATAATTGATGTTGGAGTAATATGGATGTACTGAATTGTTATTTTCGGGGTTAGGCATATAGAGTTTGTGCATTATTCACCTGTAATCATGTTAAATGAATATAATATGCCATAATATACCTTTATGCCATAAAAGAGTTAGTACTGAACATGTTTAAGTTTATTTTGTTCTAATATTATAAAGAAGCCACTTCTCTCCATGAAAAACTTCAAATCCCAAATCCCTGGATCTTAATCCCATAGAGAACCTGTGGTCAATCCTCAAAAGGCGAGTGGACAAGCAGAAGACCGCAAATTATGATCAACTCTGAGCACTAATTTGGCCCAGAAGCTGATATCCAGCATGCCAGAGATATAATTACAGAGGTTATGAAGAACAATGAAGACCAACACCGTAAATATTGACTCTTTGCATATATTGAGTGCTTTTGCATATAAAAGCCTTTAAAACTTGAAACGCTTATCATTGCAGTATTCCAGTATACCATAGAAAAATGTGAAAAAAATAATCTACAAATACTGAAGCAGCAAACTTTGCGAAACACAAAATTTATGTCACTGCCAATATTTTTGGCCACAGCTGTATATTACCTTGTGGCAGGGCGGAGGGCGGGGCCAGGTCGTGATGATACACACACGGTCCCGTATCAGGCTAATCAAGCCTCCGAGAGGGATAAAGGCCGATGGCAGACGGTGGTGCAACGAGAGAGAGATCATTTACGGACATGTCCGTCATGTGTGTGTTTGTCATTTGTTTTAAGTTTATTATTAAAACATTATTTATATCGTCAAGCCAGTTCTCGCCTCCTCCTTGCCCATCTGAACCCTTTACATACCTATAATCGAGGCCATCTACATTGTAGTGCACTCTCAAACATTGGCAATCTTGTTGATTTGACTTTATTTTAACACCTAAGGGTAAACATGAACCCTGAAAAACACCTGAAATGCAATTGTTCTAACTTGTCAGACATATGTAATCCCATTAGACAAACACTGACACCCTTGTTTATGCGGAGGATATAAGAACAACTTGATCACAAAGTCAGAAGTCGGCCTGTTGTTTCAGAGAGTTTGAGTTCCCTAGGATCGGCCAAAATATGCTGACTCACAAGCGCTTTCTACTAAAATACACTTTTACATTGGCTCCTGTGTGTTTACCTTCCCTTGTGGCTCGACCAAAAGTGGATAATGTCAGCAGCAATGGAGACCCAGGTCGGATCCCACGTTGAAACCAGCAAGTAATTGCGTTTGCGTTATCAGTTACGGGCATGATTCAGAGGTTACAAACAACTGAAAAATGTACTCTCTTTTGGAGCATCTCATTGGATAATACACCCAGAGAATGGAGCTTACAAGTGCCCATACACCCAACAGCACTTACCGTTTTGGCAACTTGGGGCAGTGTTTAAAATATTGGGAAGTACAGACTGAATTTATAAAAAAAAAAGCCAAACTACTATCTCCCATTTCACTGTGAGATCATTCGGGTGTTAACTAGCAAGGTAGAACTTACGATTCCAGGCATTTTGGCACCGACTTCTGCACCACCTTGTCCTTAGTTTGTTTCTCTTGTTTGTGGACATGTTTTATTGATCAGTTGCATGGCAAGCAATGTTGGTAAGCAATATCTGGAACAAGTCAAACTGGCTCCCTTTCATGCTTTCATAATTTTATTCAATTCACGCTTCCTGTGTCACTGTAATTTACTGGGTCTCACGAGCCCTGTACAGCTCTGCAGAGCTGTGACTCCAGTTAAAATGGGTATAAATGGTTGGGCTAAATCAATGCACTTTTACATGAGCTCAATCACAGTGGTGAATGTAGCTTAAATAATTAAAAAACCTATTGCCCTTTGTTTCAAATGAGAATAGTTTTTATATATAACAAATTATCTAAAATTACAAGTATTCAGAATTATCCCATATCTAAATGAAGTTTTAATAACCTCAGAATGTTTTTGGGAGTCATAGACTGTAATAGAGGCAGAGTACAGTAATTATAATAGTTGGCATTGTAAAAATATTTACTAACAATTACAATTCAAATGGACATTTAACCTGTACTAATTTCCACAGAAATACAGCAGGTGATTTTTTGGCTATTGCACATTTGCAGTAGTAACAACTTAATTGGAAGGAAAAAAAAGGATCATTTAATAAAACTGCATAGATTAAAACTCATCATATTTTGTTTAGTTTTAAAATCAAAGTATAAACACACATGCATAATGCTTTAGATGACCTTACATGGTTTCGGGTTAAGCATGATAGGTGTACAGTTGTGCATGAAAAGCTCTCAATATCACAATGTTATGATATTGTCAGTCAGAAAGTTTACCTATTATGTCAAACTCCAGTATTCCCTCAATGTACTTGAGTGTAAACACAGATATGAGGGACAGTAGTAGATATTTTTAAATGGGCATAGAAATTGTTATTGTGTGTATGGGGGGGGGGGGGGTTCCCTTTTCCCACTTCCCACTTCCCACTTCCCACTTTACTCTTAAAAATGGTTAATTTCACTGTGTTGACTTCATATATTGCAGGGCTACATCCTCTGACGTTAGTTATTCAGTCTGTTCCACGCACATGTGCACTAAGAACACCACTTATGTAAGAACGCCACTTATCCATTTACATGTCATATAGTCAGGCAAGGGTCAACTACTGTATAATAATGGTAGATTTTAACTGAAAGGATGAACTGTGTTTATATCAAAAAGTTATTTTTCCGAAATTGTAGGTAAGAGGTCTGATGCATGAAGCCAGTTTCAGTGGCTGCCCAGGTAAATTTGAGTTTAGCAGGTTTTATTCTGGGTTACAGATCACAAATGGTTACTGAACCAATCAGCTATGAGTAAAGTGATATCTCACGCAATAAAGTCACTCCCCCTGTATCACTCACTCCGAATGAAGGTATAACCTAGATTAAAAAAAAATCTGGATTCATTGTATTTGGTTTCATATATTTTAGATTTAGTTATGTGTGTGTGTGTGTGTGTGTTTCTTTAAGAGACTGACATTTGTTACCCAATCAAAGAGGTTACTGTCTAAGCTCCACACCCTTGTTGCATCAGTTTGGTTGAATGATCACAGTAGGCAGTAGTGATGGGAAGTCCAATTTTTTTCTGTGAATTTTATGTTATAGCGCAATGACGTAACTGCATAACGCTAATAACCCGGCATCGTGAAACACATTCACTAAAGCCATATGTAAGCGCATATTTCTGATTATTACATTTTATTTAATTAAGTCATAATAATATGGGTATTTGTCATCAGTGTTTAACCTTTTAACAGCCCGGTCGACTATTGCGCAATAACTTCGCAATATGCAAAAACTCAAAAATTAAAAGATAAACATATCTTACATCGTTGGAAAGCTGAGACTCTTGTGATTCGAACGATGTAATCCATTTTAATATACACTGAACACAGCGGGTACAATCGGTGTATTTCTCAGACCACTTACATCAAAATAAACGAATCCAAAATGGTAGAAACTCACTTATAATGCTCATCTTACTCTACTGATCCACTTCATTCCATCAAAAATGGTTTAGTTACACTGTAAAGGGTCCATACAATCCAATTCAACAAAGTATTTGGTCCATAACACATTTATATATCAATAAACACCCACGTAGGATAGACGTAGCATTTCGAGCTAACCGACAGAGCTGACACAACTTTGCATTCTTTGATGAAGCTACCTTGAACATGTAAACATTACAGATATTTTTATGTAAAAATGTCCGCTGACCCCTGGACTTAAGATGGACAGGTCATTTGAGCCAGTCGGTGCATGATAGAGGTGTGGCCAGGTATCAATATCCTTGAAGCCTATACATACACTTGGATAAACATGTGTAAAACACTCATTTTCTAATGTATTGTTATCAAATTTTAAATTGGGTTTGGTAAGGCTTCATGCTATGATCTAATTGTGTTTTCCAGCTATGTCCTCCCAGCTGTAGTTATCTGCAGGCATCTTTTTACAAAAAAAAATGTAGGCGGAGTTTATTTCCCCTTTTTGAGTGTGTTCAAAGTTCTATTACTCAATACAAGTAAGACTTACAGTGATTCTGACTATTCAGGAACAAACCTCAAAGTCTCCCCTTTCAAAAGAGACCAAAAGCATGCATATACTCCAAAGGGTTCAAGAACAGCATGCATTTTAATTTGGGTAGGCCTTTTTTAGGCGTTTTTGGCAAATATTGCAGGATGTTTAAAAGGTTAATGCAGTTTTCTTACAATAGAGACTACATTAAAGTTTACACTCAAAGCACCCAATACTGACAATGTACAAACACAGATGTTCTATGTGTCGGAAGCATATAAAGTGATTAAACTAGTCTTAATCAACTCAACCTTTTTTTGTTTTCAGAAACCATGATCCAGCTCATAACAACTTCTGCATGCACAATACTTAAGTCAAATTCATTTACAGCTCTCGAATGAAATGTTTCGACCCCTCATTCAAGTCCTCATTTCACACATGCTCACCAGCAGCTCACTGATCAGCAGTTCTTAGTATTACGTCCTAAAGAAGCGATTCTCAGTTCAGTGTACTGGTGACTCACAAAATTCTGTGATCGAATCAATGTACTGTTGAAGAGAGAGCTGCTGTCCCTGGATCATTGTACGGTTGACTCAAGAACTGTTGCAACCAGATTATATTCATACGTTGATAAAACAATAATACAATCAAATCATAAACATTTCCAATTAGTTTTATTGTTATACTTTCTGATGTTCAGCAAAAAACACCAGAAAAATACATTTTGCCACTCAATCACACGCATACCAAGTATCAGCAGCTTATCATTTCTCAGTGTGTCGGACACCTCAGAAAGAGGCAATTATCAGTTCAGAGTACTGTTGACTCGAGAACTGTTGCAGCCAGAGCATTCAGTCTGATTTGTGAACTAGATGGAGCAGAGAGTTAGGAAAAGCAGATATCGTCTAGGTTACTGGTGTAACCTCCATTCCCTGATGGAGGGAATGAGACATTGTGTCAAGTGAAGTGACACTAGGGGACTTTCTTGAAGTTACAACTGATCTTGAGAAAAGGTCAATGAGAATTTGGTAGACAGAATTTGCATGTCCCTCCCCCGGACATACGGGTATAAAGGGAGGGAATCATACATCTGTTCTTTCAGGTTTTGCAATGAGGAGCCGAGAATAAGGTTCGGCCATTGCAGTGGCTGGGTTTGGAATGGAATTTATAACAGTAATCTAGACATTCCCCATCTGTTGCTCACTTCAACGTTGTGTTGAGTGAAGCGACACTAGGGGTCCCTATTCAATCACGCCATGCACTGAACCGTGTAAGTGCGCTGCTGATGCAGGTGCGGGAAGGCAGTTGCGTGCCAAAGCAACAGGCTGTGTCAGACTGCACCTACCCTTCCCCAACGGCGAACAAAAATCGTCATAAACGTTTTAGGTTCCCGGCATCCCGAAGGGGGGGGGGGGGGGGGGGGGGGGCAAAGCGACGTGCCAAGCATGGGAGCAGGACGCGCCAGCCACAACTTTTCTCTCTCAATGTTTCTCGCATCTTAACGCTATCACAAGCATCGGAGAAGGCATTCTTTTCCAACTCCTATTCTTTCAGGGGGAATAGACCCCACGGAGACCACCACTTGCCCAGGCTGGGGGGAGGTAAAGGGTGGCGAAATACATCACATGGGTCTTCACGCCACATGTGGAAATGGCGCAGTGGTAGATCCTACCTGCTGTGAGGGAGGAGTTACTACAAACACGGCGACCAGGTGCAGTGGGAACTGCCCAATGGAGACGCGGGTCCGCCAGTAGGGGGACAGTATGCAGAAAATACATACAGGGGGATTAATACACAAGGGTCCATCCCGTGGATGGCCTATTACAGTACAGAGTCATTTTAGTACCTGTTGTGGGTCTGGTTGGGGAATTCATCTGCTGAATTCGTGGACCAGAGGGCTAGGGAGGAAGAACATCGAGGGAGTGCAAATCTAGTGGACTCTCCTGGGGGAAAAGAGCACACGTGATCACCTCTTGGAGGGGACAGGCACTATGTGCAAACGGAACACCCAGACTTATATTCCGCATTCTCGAGTTCTACGTGCTCGGACCGGAGAGAACACATGAAGAGACCGACTCAACCCTGAGATTGTAAAATCTCATAAAGGTATTGGGTGTTGCCAAGCCTGCTGCTCTGCAGATGTTTGCTAGGGAAGTGCTGTTGGCCAGTGCCCACGAGGATGCCACACTTCTCGTCGAGTGTGTTCGAACCCACAAGGGGGCATGGCCTGGGTGTGATAGACCAAAGGGATGGCATCAGGACCCAGTGGGAAAGCCACTGTTTGGAGACAGCGTTCCCATTCCGCTGTCCACCAAAGCAGACAAAGAGCTGCTCAGAACATCTAAAGCTGCGGTCCACATAGGTACGCATACACCAGACACGATAAGTTTGGGTCTGCCTCCTCCTGGGGAAGTGCTTGCAGGCTCACCACCTGATCCATAAAAGGAGTTGTGGGAACCTTGGGCACATAGTCCGGTCGGGGTCTCAGAATCACGTGAGAGTCTTCCAGACCAAACTCCAGGCATGTTTTGCTGACAGAGAATACTTGCAGGTCCCTAGCCCTTTTTATAGAAGTGAGCGCAGTCAGGTGGGAGGTTTTTAATGAGACGTCCTTTAACTCGACTGACTCTAGGGGCTCTATCGGGTCTCTCCAAAAGCCCAGCTGGACCACGGAGAGGTCTCATGAGGGAAAGAGGCGCGGCCAAGGAGGGTTCAGCCTCCTGGCGCCTCTCAGGAACCTGAGGATCAGGTAATGCTTACCAAGGGACTTACCTACAACTGCGTCGTGGTGCGCTGCTACGGGAGCTATGTACACTTTCAGGGTGGAGGGGGACAGCCACCCCTCCAGCTACTCCTGCAGGAAGGAAAGCACTGGCCTGACTGCACATCTCTGGGGGTCTTCACTACAGGAAGAACACCACTTAGCATACACACACCACTTCAGGGAGTACAGCTGCCTTGTAGAAGGACCCTGGCCTGAGAGATTGTGCTTACCACTGTGGGTGGTAGAACACTTAAGTCTTCCGCATCCCATCCAGGGACCAGACATGGAGGTTTCAGAGGTCTGTGCATGGGTGCCAGATGGTGCCCCATCTCTGAGAGAGAAGGTCCTTCCTCAGGGGAATTTGCCAGGGAGGTGTTGTCACGAGGAGTGTGAGTGCCACAAGGGTGACTTATTCCTCATCCTTCCTGACCTTGCACAGGGTCATGCATTCACTGGGGGTAATGAATATTTGCACAGCCCCTGGGGCCAGCTAAGTGCTAGCGTGACTGTGCCGAGGGGGGCTCCTGACATTGCATACCAAAGCGGGCAGTGGGAGGATTCCTGGGAAGTAAACAGCGCTACCTGTGCTTTGCCAAATCTACTCCAAATCAGCTGGACCAAATGGGGGTGGAGTCACTCTCAGCTGAGTGTCACCTGCTGTGACAGTGTGTCCGCTGTAGTGTTGAGGATGCCCAGGATGTGAGTGGCCCACAGCGACCTCAGCCGCTGCTGACTCCAGAGGAGGAGATGGCGGTCAAGTTGTGACATGCAAGGAGAACATGATTTATATATGCTACGTTTGCTGTGTTGTCTGACCGGACCAAAACGTGCTTGCCCGGATCAATGGCAATAGCCTCCGCAGGGCGAGCAGTACAGCCTGCAACTCTAGGCAGTTGATGTGCCATCACAGCCTATTTATCCTTGTGATTTCCAACCCAGCATACAGGTACACCCTCCTTAACCATAGTCACACTCAAAATTACATTAAAAGATTAAAACATAAACCCACATCATGGGACAAAAAACACACTTGGCAAAATATAAATTATTCAAAATCTAAATTAATTGAAAAAAATAATAATTTTGCAGGTGCGATTCACCAAAAAGGGCTGAATGGTTGATTGACTTGTGATGAGCGAATGGCTTGCACATGCAGCATGAGTCTCGTCTCACTTTATTAGTGTTTAGTCTCCCATTCAACACATGCTGTGTGATCATAAGGAATGACATCACAGCCATTGACCAGGAAAATAAAAAATAGCTGTGTACACCCTGGTGTAAACTGTCAGCTTGTTGTTTTCCCATACCCACTTTGTCAGCCTGGACATTGTTGTTGATGCTCTGCCGATGCACCTGTTTATCTCTGTCAAAGCTCAGGTCATACTTCACAGTCGAGCTAAGGAATGTGAATTCATGTACCACCTCCAGTTTGTGTTTGTTGATGTTGATTGATGGGGGATCTTCCACACCTTGTCCCATCAGCTGTGTTTTCTGTCTGATGGTCAGGCTGAAATATGTGTGGAATGACTTAATCAAGCTGAGCAGTTCATGTGGGCAGCCAATTCTTGCAAGGTATTTGAAGAGTTCATCCAACAAGGTCAAAGGCCTTGGTTAGGTCGATGAAGGCAATGTACAGTGGCTGTCTCTGCATTTCTCCTGAATCTGGAGAAAATTGTGTTTATTGTAGAGTGTTCTGGCCTAAACCCATGGTGTGATTCAGGGTAGACTCTGTCTGCTAGCTTTTGTAGTCTATTCAAGATTATCCTAGCAAAGACTTTCCCGACAATGCTTAACAGAGATATACCTCTGTAATTGTTACAGTCACTTCGGTCTCCCTTATTTTTTTACAGGGTGACGATGTTGCAGGCTCTCATATCTTGAGGTACAGCTCCTTCCTCCAAGCATTGACAGAGCAGTTGTTATCACATTACTAATTACTTTACTTTTTTAGGCCACATAAGCTGCTTTCTCCGGGAGAAACCTAGGTGTGTTAAACTGCTTTCTCTTAATCAATTTAAACGGTGTAAGGAAAATGGCATTCGCATTTACAAGGTTTCAGAACGGCACTTTCTACAAAAGCCCTGGTATAAACCGTTTTCTTAAGTGTATGTAAACAGGGTAATTGAATCACTGACTCAAGTGATTTGTTTTTTACAGTGTGTTAAAAAATGTCACCCTGTGAAATCAAAATTAAAGTTTTGCTGCTTTTTGTCTATATCTATTAGATTTAATGTCATCTATATGCTAGTATACTTCTAAACATTGACAAAATTTGTTTTCAGAAGATAGAATCATTTAAAATCTGCAGTCTCTCTCTTCCACCAATACGGATCAAACATTTTGATGACTCATTCTGTACTTCAGATTTTCTGTCAAATCAGATGCTCTCAAGAATCTAAAGCAACCCGCCCACTACATTATAAATCAATGCCGATATCGCCATTTGTTGTTGAGCGAGAGAAATCAGCAAGCATGGGTCGTAGGTGTGTCTTTGGCTGTCCGAATGCATGCATTTTCTTCAGTTTTCCAACAGTAATTTGATTGAGAAGGAAATGGTTTGTGTTCATGCATTTTGAAAAAGGAGGTATTTGTGCCAACTCATGGCTTTGTGACTTTTTCATTTTTCTGATGATTCCTTCACCAATTTTGGGATGTATGCCATGGGGTTTGCAAGCTACCTTCAATCGGTAGAGATGGCCATTACTACCCTTTACACTGTGGGGACATCCCCTCCAGTATGAGTAAGTATTTTCTGTGACAATTATTAAATAAAATGGAATCAAAATCAATTAATTTTCTACAATTATTTTTCTAAACTCCATATGTCCAGCAACTACATATGTTTGATGTCATTATGACTTTGTGCGAAACACAGCTAACGTGGGCATTTAAAGTCAGTAAAGGTAGTAATATAAAACCTTTTAATTAAAGTATTGTGCTGTGTATTTCTAATAATACTGTCATAGTATTAGAAGCAACTTGATTGTACAGTTTCTATATAATATGGCCAAATGTAACATATAGCACTATACTTTAATGCTTGTTTTATGCCCATTTGCATTAGGACTTTGGTTTTAAGTTTTTTTTGTTTTTTTATTTGCATTAGCAATACAAGTGCGGCCTATGGTCAAGAGTGAGTCATGCATGTCAGCTGACTGTGGCAGAGATTTGGACATACCAGTGTGCACATTAACGCCGATAAAGAGACCAAGGCTTGTTGACGTTAGTTTCAGCCCTTTACAGCTCATCCCCATTCATTATGTTAAGATTAAGATTAAGATTCAACTTTATTGTCATTGTGCAGAGTACAGGTACAGATCCAGTGAAATGCAGTTGTTTTCACATATCCCAACTAAGCTGGGGTCAGAGCGCAGGGTCAGCCATGAAACAGCGCCCCTGGAGCAGATAGGGTTAAGGGCCTTGCTTAAGGGCCCAACAGTGTTATCATGACGGTGCTGGGGCTTGAACCCCTGACCTTTCGATCAGTAACCCAGAGCCTTAATAAGTATTTGATATTCTTCCTCAGAAATGTCCTCACTATTTGCACAAGTCCTGGTGCCAAAGCCAGCCTTACATTGGGAACATTATAGTAGGAAACCTGCAGTTGTCAGCTGCTGTGGCATTCAATGGTGCCTCATTCATTAAAGTCCACAAGGCGAGAATGAGTGACTGTATTGCTGTTTTGCTATTGTAGTAGTCGCATAGTGGTTACAATTGTGGTTATAATTGCTATTTGGTAATAATAGCAGTTATTGTAATTTTATCTTTCATTCTGTATTTGTTAATTTAGGTTTTGTCATCCCTCCGGCTCCAGCGCATAGGCCCCAGGACTTTTTTCTTATGCCACAGTGTCTACCTCCAGCCAGCCATTCTCCATCAGTGAATTCTGGATTAGGCAGAGCTCATTGACAGGATCAAGCAAGCTGGAAAACCAGTCACCCTGAGAGGTGACCTGAGAGCTGGCTCACCAGGTTGCTATATAACAGAGTTAATAAATGTCTTCTATTACTCCAAACACTTTTTTTGACATGATGTACATATATTTTTTCTTCCACAGGCCACTATGCTGAGTATGGCTCATAAACTATGAGTCTGGATCACAACAGGGTCTTGGATATTAAGCTTGTACAGGTAGGTTGAAAACATTTTTTATTTTCTGAATTAGTTTATGATCTGAAGTTATTTTCTGAACCCTTTCTACATGTCCTTGTACTCCCCCCACCCAAAAAAGCCTTATAATTTTCACATTTGAGTCCAGAGAAATGAAGTAGTTATCAGTGTATGGATGGAGAAAGAAGGGTGTCTGAGAAGCCTTGAGTTACTAGAGTCTGCTGTTTTGAAAGTTGATGCTGTTGTAACAGACTATCACCCATCAATTCAAAAATTGTGTGAGCAGAGGAATGAAATCCAGCACGTCTATTATCCATACCATGTGTCAAAATGTGTGCATCTGTTCCAGAGTAATACTAAGGTTACAAAATTCTAAAAAAAAAAAAAAAAAAAAATGTAAAAAACTAATAAAAAAAAACAGACCTCATTTTACTTTTTATCTGAACTTTTTCATTTATCTACAAAGGCCAATCCAAGAAGTTGAATGCACTTGGTAAGGAGCAGGGATGTGAGGATGTGAAAAAATGGCAGACGAGCATAATCAACCATTTGATTAGAGGCCATAGTTAAATGGACTTCTATCATCAACCATGTACAGATCATCCAACACCATGACAATGAACTGTTCCTTAACTGTGCCCACCCAGAGCTTGAAGACAAAGCATGGCTCAAATCAAGTAAGCTGTGTACAGCTTGTGCTCCTGTGTACACAGAATCTCATATTGCCATTGAGCACATTGCTAAATTTGATGTATTCAGGTACCAAAGCATGTGAAAAATTCTGCCATCTAATGTTGCAAGATCATCTGCAAAAAGACATTTCGAGTCTCAGTCCCCACTACCAGACGTCGTTGATTGAGGGTTTTCACAGCCTTATTCTCAAGTTTGCAAAAGTATGTTATGTTCTCCTTTTGGGGAATGCTGTACAGCTTGGTTGGTTCATAGTATACACTTGGCATTACCACCCTCACTTTTCTTCCAACACCACCACACAAAAGAATGGTAGGCTGTGTATCGATATCTTCTGTAAAGAAAATGTATGTATATATTAAAAAAATTGATTCTTCTGGAAGACTACTGTGCCACTGAAGCAGTACTGCATACTCTGATTGCAGCACCCAGGGATTAAGGCACACTGCTTCAGACCCTGACTGTTGTGTCATGCAATTAGGCACAGGGTCTGTCTCTTCAAATTTGTTCATTACCTTTGAAAGTGCATTAAAAAAAATAATGTACACTGGTGGCAAAAGTATGGAGTAATGTACAGCTCTTATGGAAAGCTCTTACTTTTATTCACCAAAGTGGCATTCAACTGATCACAATGTATAGTCAGGACATTAATAAAATGAAAAAATGCTTTGCAAATACAATTTGCAAACAATGTTCAGAACTTTAAGATCCATAACACTCTTGTCCAGTTATCTGTTGTCCAATGTCTGTTTCTTTGCCCATTCTTGTCTTTGCAATTCTTCCCATAAGTCCAGCACCCCCGAGTCTTCTCTTTACTGTTGTACATGAAACTGGTGATGAGCAGGTTGAATTCAATGAAGCTGTCAGCTAAGGACATGTGAGGCGTCTATTTCTCAAACTAGAGTCTCTGATGTCCTTTCCTCTTTAGTTGTACATCTGGGCCTTCCACATCTCTTTCTATCCTTGTTAGAGGCAGTAGTCCTTGTCTTTGAAGACTGTAGTGTACACCTTGGTATGAAATCTTCAGCTTTTCAAGCATTGTATAGCCTTAATTCCTCAAAAAAAATGATTGACTGATGAGTTTCTAGAGAAAGCTGTTTCTTATTTGCCATGTTGACCTTAGGACATCCCAGTCTATTGCATACTGTGACAACTCAAAAACAAACACAAAGACAATGTTAAGCATCATATAATGAACCAAATAGCTTTCAGCAGTGTTTGATATAATGGCAAGTGATTTTCTAGTACTAAATTAGCAATTTAGCATGATTACTCAAGGATAAGGTGTTGGAGTGATGGCTGCTGGAAATGGGGCCTGTCTAGATTTGATAAAAAATGACTTTTTTCAAATAGTGATGGTGGTGCTGTTTTTTACATCAGTAATGTCCTGACTATACATTGTGAGCTACAGTTGTCAAATATCAAATCATGTTTTTAAAAAGTGTGTTTTAAAATACATTGAAGCTTAATGTTAAAACAATAAAATGCAACCAAAGCAACATAAGTCATAGGTTTGCAATATTAGATAATATCATACGTTGCTGTACTATTCTATACACATTCAAGCAAATGGGTGCCTATAACTACAATGGTATGCAGTCAATAGTTTAGAGATACAAATGATTTGAAAGTGTACCATTAAGACACATCAACACCCTCCCAGTGATGACCGTCTGCCTCTTCATTAGAACTATCATCCTCTGTTGTTGGCTTAAATTGACTCCAAAGACAACCGCTGGGTTATTTTCTTCATCCCTTGAAGATTCTTTGAAGTCCGCAGGAATAGGTGAAGAGGTTGTGAAAAATCCTCCACAATGGAATCCAACATATTGTTATTGCTCTGGCTCATGTCCATGATACTAGCTGTCAACTCAAGAATGGCTTAGCACCGGCTGTGATGTAAACTAAACTCTAATGGCTATTTTAAAAAGGGAGCCATTCTATATGTCCCGCCCCATCTTCCTGTTTCAAAGTACCCATGAAGTGCGCTCTTCAAGGCACTTCATGGGTACTTTAAAGGAATATTGCAAATTCAGAATAAGTTAAGCTCAATTGACAGCATTTGTGGCATACTGGTTATTACCACAAAAAATACTTTTAAAAAAAAGAAGCAAAAATCAAGGTTACAGCAAGGCACTTACATTAGAAATGAACAGGACAATTTAATTTGATAAAACCACTTACATTATTTCTTCTATGTAAAGTTAGGCCTGTGTATTATTTTTGAGCTGTTATGTTGTTCAAATCTTAGTTTTAGGGTTTGCGCCATTTTGCAGTCACAGCAACCAAGTTGTAAAATTGGATATCGATTTACACAAAAAAGGTAAGTAAGCTATTTTCATCACTAAAATCTTTTTTTTTTTTCGTATCGTATGCATATTGTAAAAGAACAGAGTTATACTTGATGCTTTGGAGAAGTATATTGTTGTGGCGAAGAACAAAATCACAATGTCACAATTTTTTTATTTTTTTGGGGGGTCTGAAACTTGTTTGTTAAATTGTTGTACAAAAGCAACTCATGCATGTGTGATATTGAATAGATATAAAAATTTGTTTGCATTTCCAGCAAACACACTGTAAAAAGTGGAAGTATGCAATTCTTACCAACTGTAAGATTTTGGTCATACTACAGACACACTAGTTGTCTCATTGATATAAAATGTATTTTTTAATAAAAAAAATTGAACTGTGGCCCTTTAGGCAAAATACTTTTTGCTTTTTGGCCCCTGAGCTTTCCAAAGCTAAGTACCCTGGATTGCATATCTAATTTAATCTAATTCATTCTCTCTATTCGAAACAATAATTAGTGTTTTCAGATTAGACCTTATTCTTGTCATAATAAGCAAGGTTTTGTGTTACCTTCATGGTTTCAGGAAGCTCTAAATGTGCAGTGCTGGAATTTCCTCTCCATTAGCATAACTAGTGGTTTTATTTATGATATGATGAAGTCAATTTATCTAAATTACAGAGAGTAAGGACTGAAAAATTACCAGTGATAATATTTGCCCTTAGGGGAAGAATTTTGCTTAATGAATAACTTTGTCAATAAATTTGCTTTTAGAATTGCACTCTAAAATACAGGTATGCATGCAGAGTTTAGAATCGACCCCATCATTCATACGTTTAATACCAAGTTAAATTAACATCTATGAGGACAACAGCATCATCAACTCAAGCATCTGCTGTAGTTTTTCTCCTACGGCAAACTCTATTGGCCCATATGCAAATATGGGACTCTGATTATGTAAATGCTTCTAAATATGACAGCTATTCTGTGAGGAAATAATTAAAGTAACATTGCTCTGTGGAATCAAGCTCAATGCAACTGGAGTCAAGAAACAAGGGGAAATGTTTTACTTTGAGTGGGCCTTTTTTAATGCATCATTAACTATACGAGACTACAGTAGGTATGTGTTATTTCAACCAATTTATAACAAAGTGCCAAATGATAATGAAGACAGAAAGGGTCAGCTAATGGCATTTAAAAGTGGGAAAAGTATGGCGTGTGGCCCTTTTGTTATTCAGTTCCTTGCTTTGCTCTTGGAAATACAAGCATGTAATCATAGGCACATATCTTGGATAGTTTGCAGTACTTTTGTTTTTATTCTCATTCAAATTTTTTCTAACTAAGCACTAGGGATAGTCCAGTGGTATTTTGGCAACACATGTAGTGGGAAGACTTTCTTTAATTAAAAGTAGGAGCCTCATTTGTCTAATGGAATGGAAATGTGTTGTGAAGTTCCACTACCAGAGGCAAAATTATCTGCTGCCAATTAGCTGCTGGGTTACTGTGGTAACAAGAGAAAAGTGAGTGTAACTTTGCTGAAAACTAGCTTTAAAGGCACGCTCATGCTCTAAAATTATCATGCATTTGGGTTAACTATTAGAATGTTTAGTTGCATGGCTTCCTTATCAAAGGAAGTCATGCAATTGTGCGTGAAAATCCCAGGAGATCAGGGTGATTTTCAAAGTGGACAGAGATTATGTAGAAGAAACTTACAAAAAAAAATGCATGTTTGTAAGTTTTTGCCTGTTAGTTAAGAAATGTCTGCACAAACTTTGTCGTTGTAGCTTTCAAGTATAGGGGAGTCCGGGGCCAGTTGTTACATCTGAGTAACTCAAAAGCAAAATGTTTGTTAAAACACTGCCATACATTCAGGCAAGTTACTTTGCAATCAGATTACACCCAACTCTGGTGTCCATACAGAAACTGACTTTAAAAACCTTTACCTATGATAAACTTTCACTGATGTAAAAGTGTGACAAAAAGCCCCATCTCATCTATAAGCAGATGTAATGTAGGTGCTTTCAGTCATTCAGTCTTTCGATGCCTTTACACAGTTGTAGATGTTAAAAATACACTCCCTGAGCACTTTATTAGAAACACAATGGTCCTAATAATGTGCCTGACGTGATCTGCTGTTGTAGCCCATCATTCTCAAGGTTTGACATGTTGTGCATTCTGTGATGCTATTCTGCTCATTACAAGTGTACAAAGTGGTTATCTGAGATACAGTAGCCTTTCTGTCAGCTCGAACCAGTCTGGCCATTCTCCATTGACATCTCTCATTAACATGGCGTTTCCATCCGCAGAACTGCCGCTTGCTGGATGATGTATTCTGTTTTTGTCCCCATTCTGAGTAAACTCTAGAGAGACTGTTGTGCGTGAAAATCCCAGGAGATCAGCAGTTACAGAAATACTCAAACCAGCCCGTATGGCACCAAACATTATGCAAAGGTCAAAATATTTTACATCATTCTGATGGTTGAAGTGAACATTAACTGAAGCTCCTGACCTGTATCTGCATGATTGTGTGTATTGCAGTGCTGTCACACGATTGGCTGATTAGATAATTGCATGAATACGTAGGTGAACAGGTCTAATAAAGTGCTCAGGGAGTGTATATAGCCTAGTGTATATAAGTTTAAAGATCACATACAGTATGCTTTATAAAGTTAACTTGAGGCACACTAATTATCTCTCCTGTTTGTAATCCATTCTTAATTATATTACTGTAGACTATGTGCTTAAACGTAGTTGACACAAACACAGTAAATGCATAAAGTGAGATTTGGCCTATGGGAGCCACGGCATGCAGGCAGCCCAGAGGTGTGCTTCTGTAAATTAACACACATAACTCCAGGAACAAGGTCACTCCCGATGAAATCAATCACTGTACATGCACTCTAAGGGCTTGAAAGAAACCTTTTGCATCAAGATCCCATGAAGATGATGACAGGGTTGCTCTCTGAAGTGAGCTGGATGTGAGACTGAGAGAGAGCAACAGGACACATGCACCAAAATAGAGAGACAAGAGAAAGAATGGTACACTCACAGGAGGGTACTGTAGTGTTTTTTCTTTTTCGGCTGGCATGTATGCCATTCCCCGTGGCTTTAGAGGAGTGATGGGAGAAGAACAGGGGTGACAGAATGGTCTTCACTGCTACGCAACATGGACACAATCAGGCTGACTAAGAAAACAACAGCGATAATGAGATATCATTGTTCAGTGACAGGCTGAGTCTGTGGAGGTGTAGAGGATTATTTCCAGTAGTCATATCTCAATAATGTATTTAAATAATTTGTAAACCATAACATTTCATCCGAGTTGGCCCATAGAGAAAAACGAAGCAACGATCGATGTTTAAATGAGCATTGTTACGATTTTCCTAAATTTAGCCCCTAATCCAAAACTAAGCATAAAGTCTATCCCTTTGCCAAACCTTAAACCTAACTGGAGCTAAAATGTTATGCCTGTATACTGTAGTATCCATTTTATTCCTGTTTGTTGATTTGGTCTCTATAGGATTAAAAATTGTACATTTGAGCTAAACTCTGCAGGAAGGTAGCTCTCCAGGAGCAGGGTTGGTCACCCCTGCCATAGGACATATCAACGTCTGTTATTTGCAAGATGTGTAAGTGCAAGGCCTGGTGTCAAGCAATAGTAATCTTTTTAGCAATTTAATAATACAAGTAAACCTTCTCCATGAGCATTTAACTAGACACACAAAAAAAAATAATAAAATAAAAAATATATTCTGATGCTAGTGAAACGTTGTAGTATGGCACTTTTCGTAACACTGTCTCCTTAAGATAATTAGCTTATGATTCCCCTTTTGTAAGTTGCTTTGGATAAAAGCGTCTGCCAAATGAATAAATGTAAATGAATAGTAGCCACATTGTGTTTGCACTTGACACATTTTTTTACCATTTTAAAAAGTACAGAATGCATTCTGAACTAGGCAGAATGTGACTATTTATTTTAGATTTTCAAGGTCAAGCATTAGTAACATATTTATTAAGTTAATTCTACAGACAGTTTAAAGAGCTTCATACATTATTAGACTGTGACTATTTATTTACATTTTATTCAATTTGTCAATTCTGTTAATTTAGTCATCAATAATCTGCACAGCCTTAAATAAGTTTGTTCTTAAAGTAAAACTTTATTTTGGAGGGTGAGTACACACAATTTTGCAGACAGCAGGGACTAAAAATGAAATGTTTTTAATTTTGGTTCGTTCTGAGCAGAAACAGTACTTTTTTCGTTCCGTTGCCTCCTTTCCAAATGTTAGAATGAATTTAAAGAACTAAATTATTTTTAAATGATAGAACTCTGTGCTCAGGGTCTGGTATGTCCCAGTTCCAGTGTTTCATCTCTAAAGAAAAAAAGGGCCTGGTCTGTAAAAACAAGCTCAAAATAAGGGATTTGCCTTAACCAAAATAAGTGATAGTGAGCAATAAAATGTTGTCCCTTCATGTGGGGGAATTATCATTATAGAAATCATAACCACCAAAGTATACAGTAAAATTACATATTTTCAATAAATATCTTCTTAAAGCTACACTATGTAGATAAAAAATAAAACTGCTTGCGTCTTGCGGAAGAACATTGTTTTGGTTGTGCTTCAGCTCTGCTCCTCTGTGCGGATGAATGTGGTTACAGGACATCTTATCAGAGTGAATGGACAAATAAATAATGAAAAAAAGGAAAAGACTGATATCGTCTAGGTTATGGATGTAACCTCTGTTCCCTGATGGAGGGAACGAGACGTTGTGTTGAAGAAGCGACACTAGGGGTCTCTCTTGAGTGCCGAATATACCTCTGATCTATGAAAAAAGGCCAATGAGAAGTTGCCAGACAGAATTTGCATGTCCCACCCCTGGACATATGGGTATAAAGGCGGGGAAATAAGTCTGTTTCATTCAGGAATTTTCTGAGGAGCCAGCAACTCAGCAACATGGCCGGGAGGACACAACGTCTCGTTCCCTCCATCAGGGTACGGAGGTTACATCCGTAACCTAGACGTTCCACCGTCTGTCACTCACTTCGACATTGTGTCAAAGAAGCGACACTAGTGGTCCAATTTAAATCATGCCATGCGCTGAGCCGTGTACGTGTCTGGGTACGATAGGCCAATGAAATGGCATCCACCACCCAGTGGGAGAGCCTTTGTTTGGAGACAGCGTTCCCTTTCCGCTGTCCACCAAAGCAGACAAAGAGCTGCTCAGAACGTCTCAAGCTCTGCGTGCGGTCCAAGTAGGTACACAAAGCACGTACCGGAAACAGCAACGAAGGGGCTGGGTCTGCATCCTCCCGGGGCACCGCTTGCAGGCTCACTACCTGGTCTCTGAAGGGCGTGGTAGGAACCTTGGGCACGGAGTGTGTGTGTCTGCCGGACCGAACTACAGGCAAGTGTCGCTGACAGAGAATGCTTGCAGGTCCCTGACCCTCTTGATGGAGGTGAGCGCGATCAGCAGGGCCATCTTTAGGGAGAGGGTCCTGTGTCCAACTGATTCTAGTGGCTCGAAGGGGGGTCTCTGAAGACCTGAGAGGACCACTGAGAGATCCCAGGAGGGTAACAGGCTTGGCCGGGAGGGATTTAACCTCTGGGCGCCTCATAGGAACCTGATAATCAAGTCATGCTTACTCAACGACTTGCCGTCTACTGCATCATGGTGGGCCGTGATAGCAGCTACATACACTTTCAAGGTGAACGGGGACAGCCTCCCCTCCAACCTCTCCTGTAGAAATGAGAGCACTGATCTGACTGCGCACCTTTGTGGGTCTTCGGCCCGAGAAGAACACCAATTCACGAACAAACGCCCCTTTAGGGTGTAAAGTTGCCTGGTAGAAGGGGCTCTGGCTTGGTTGATCGTGTCTACGATGGCAGGTGGTAGATCAGCTAGATTTTCCGTGTCCCGTCCAGGGGCCAGACGTGGAGGTTCCAGAGGCCTGGGCATGCCCCGTCCCAGAGAAAGAAGGTCTTTCCTCAGGAGAATTTGCCAGGAAGGGGCTGTCGCGAGGAGTACGAGGTCCGAGAACCAAGCCTGGGTGGGCCAATAGGGAGCCACTAGAGTAACTTGTTCCTCATCCTCCCTGAACTTGCACAGCACCTGTGCAAGAAGGCTCAATGGGTGAAATGCATACTTGCACAGCATTGTGGGCCAGCTGTGTGCAAGTGCATCTGCTCCAAGGGGAGCCTCTTTTCGGGCATTCCAGAGCGGGCAGTGGGAGGTCTCTTGGGAGGCGAACAGGTTTACCTGCGCCTTGCCGAACCATTCCTAAATCAGCTGGACCGACTTGGGGTGAAGCCTCCACTCTCCACTGGCAAGCGCTGACATGATAGCGCATCCGCCACCACATTGAAGTTGCCGGGGATGTGAGTGGCGCGCAGCGTCGGGCGAGTTGTCACATGTGGCGGGAGCATACGCTGCCTTGGCGATTTATGTACGCTACAGCGGTGGTGCTGTCTGATCTGATCAAGACGTATTTGCCCTGAACCAGCGGGAGAAACCTCCGCAGGGCAAAGAATACAGTCAACATCTTTAGGCAGTTGATGTGCCAGCGCAGCGGTGCCCCTTTCCAACGGCTCGTGGCTGTGTGCCCATTGCACATGGCGCCCCAACCCAATTTGGAGGCATCGGTCGTGACCAGGACGCGTCGGGAGTCCTGCTACAAGGGGACTTCTGCCCGCAGAAAGCAGAGGTCTGTCCAGGGTTTAAATGTTTGGCTGCAGGCGAGGGTGACCATCACATGGTGCGTGCCATGGCCATATACCCCAGGAGCCTCTAGAAAAGTTTAAAGTTATTGCCTGGCCTGAAGGCAGAGAGGCATTCCAGCATGCTGACATTGAGACTGAGTCTAACTCCATGCAGGGAAAAGAGATGCTCTGAACCAGGGCGAGCTTCCTCTTTTTCCAGTTGACCTGAAGCCCTAAACGGCTGAGGTGCCTGAGCACCTGGTCCCTGTGGGTGCATAGTAACTCTTGGGAGTGGGCCAGGATGAGCCAGTCATTGAGGTAGTTGAGTATCCGGATGCCGGCTTCTCAGAGTGGGGCAAGGGCTGCCTCTGCGACCTTTGTAAAGATGCAAGAGGACAGGGACATGCCGAAGGGGAGGACCTTGTACTGAGATGCCTGGCCGTCAAACGCGAACCGTAGAAAGAGTCGATGTTGAGGCAATATTGAGACATGGAAGTACACGTCCTTCAGGTCTACTGCTGCAAACTAATCTAGATGCCGGACACCAGCTCAGCATGCCGGGACTGTTGAGGTGTGGCGGCAGAGTAGGGCTGCAACTAACGATTATTTGACTATTCGGCGATTATTGCAACAGTTAATCATTAGCTCTTAACCGATTATTCAGCTTGTGTCCCAACTTAAAAGACTGTATTAAACGTGCTGACTGACAATAAAGAGAACAAAATCATCTTTTAAAAATACCTCTAAATGACATTCACTGAATTAAAGGGAAAAAATACTTTTTATTAAGTTTAATTCAGTAAAAAAAAAAATTCTGCAGTATAGTTCCTAAAGTAGATGTATATTGTTAGATATTTTTTATTGGAAAACAAGCCAAAACAAATTATAAACTTATATTGTTTCAGTGGGTAATGGGGTGAAGACTACCTTTTTCACCTTTCTGTTCACTTCAATCCATCTTTAACTTACTAAAAAACAAACTCTCTCTTATTAATGAAGTTGCGTATTGCCAGTATTCTTCACAATAAGAAATGCACAGTGACATATAATCGCGATAAAAATCGCGATCTATCACATTCTAATCTAGCTGCATTAAGCATGCGCGCTCGAGGGATGAGCGTCCCCGTGACAGTGTGTGTCACATCCGGGTGCAGTTTCAATCTCTCCCCATTAGATCGGGACATTTGTGTAACTCATAGAAGAGGCGAATTTTGTTAAAAAAAAATGTATTGTCGACGTTGTCAATAACGTCGACTAATCGTTTCCGCCTTACTCTCCAGACAACCCACTTTGTTTAAAATGCATGATTAAATTATTTTGCCTGACTCTCCTTTCTGCCTACTGGGTTGTGATCTGATGCATAAAATTGGGGAAAAAAATAACCTTTGATTCTAACTCACTACAATTACTGTTTCCCTCAGTATATTGTCAGTCTGTGTATACATGACAGTGTGGAGAAGTTTGCAGCTCAATAACACTTTTACTGCAAAACAGGAACTGCCCAACATCAACCTGGCACTGTGGGCCGGGTTGATCAAATGCAAAGCTTTCTGGGTTTAGTAAATTATTGTCGAGCATGTGTGCCAAACTGCTCATTATACGACAAAATCCTGAGAGAAGCCACAATCTCAGGGGCCGAGGAACCAATAAAGTGGACTACTGAAATGGACATGGCTTTCAAACATCTACGTAACAGCCTCAGCTCTCCACCAGCCCTAGGCTTACCGAATTATGGTGAACCCATTCATCTGTACGTGCGCGAGGCAGCAGGCACAGCAGCAGCAATCCTCACTCAGTCCCATGGTGGAACATATAGACCAGTGGCATACTTGTTAAAAATCCTCTATGCAGTCGCCAAAGGCCTCCCTGAATGTTTGCGAGTGGTCGTTGATGCGGCGTTGATGGTACAAGATGCAGAACGTATTGTTCTCTAACATCCATTGGTCGTGCACACCTCTCACTAGGTAGGAGCCATTATGCATAACATTACTACACAACACATGACAGCACAACGGTGATCGGAGTATAAAGTTATATTATTGGATACTGCTAATTTGACCATTAAACCAACTTCCATTGTACACGGCCCAACGTTATCTTTACACCAAAAAAAAAACACAAAGGTGAATTTTCTATCGATTTAACACATGTACTTCCTGTTGGCCGGATGTTTCATCTTCTGCCCTGGAGGAGGGTGACCATTGGTACATGGACGGGTGCTGTTCCAAGCCAAATTATTCCGTATACTGGTGTGGTTATGCTATAACAGAACTCCCAAATCGAATTATCGAAGCTTATTCGCTCCCATATAAATCTGCACAAGCTGTTGAGTTGTTTGCGTTAATCAGAGCATGCCAACTGGCTAAAGATAAATTAATCAATATATACACAGACTCAAATTATGCTTATGGGGTGGTACATGACTTTCCCTGAATGTGGGAAGAAAGACACTTCAAGCTAGTTGCAGAATTATTGAGAGCAGCACAGTTGCCTGCAAAATTGGCTGTAATAAATGTGGCAGGACACATGACTGGGGTACTGGAAGAGGCAAAGGGAAATAGATTAGCTGATGAAGTAACAAAGTAGGCTGCAAAGGAAGTTATGTTAAGCCCCTGATCTGAATCAAAATGAAGAGAATGTTTTCATGATGCAATCTACACTTGTAAAAGACACTGACATTAAATTGTCACAGGCAAATCCATCTGAATCTGATCTTCAACATTGGGCCTTGAATGAAGTGAAACTGGACCAGACTAATTTGTTAAGGGATAAACAAGGGCACTTGGCTCTGCCCAAGAGCGCAATAGTAGTACTTTTGTCAACATTATCACGGTATCTCGTACGTTTCGAAAGAAAAAGTTATCAAGTTGATCAATCAAACCTATTGCATAAATGGGGTACGAAATGCAGTAAATTTGATTCTGTACTTATGTCTATCGTGCGCACAGAATAACAGACACAAGCCTATGAAGCACGACTCAGAATTACCATTTCAACACCTGCAAATTGATTTTCACACATACCACCTTGCAGGAACAACAAATTATTGCTCATAATAGTGGATCACTTTTCCAAATGGACAGAAGCTTTCCATGTGTGAGGGAGAATGTTAAAACAGAGGAAAAATTCTAGCAAAATAAATAATGGCGAGATTCTGCATTCCAACCGTTATCGAAAGTGACAATGGCACTCCGTTTGCATCCAAAGTTACGCAACTACTCACAAAGGAATTGAACATAAATTGGCATTTCAACATACCATATCACCCACAGTCGGTAGGCATAGTTGAACGGACATTAAAAAAACGCTTAAACAAAGCCTGCACCGAAACTGGAAGAACATGGGTTGATATTCTATCGACTGTGTTAACTGAACTCAGAATGTCACCATTCTCTGTTGTTAAACATTTTAAATACTAATAGGTAGGCCTTTCCTGACCCCTGGGGTCAAAGGCAGCGCTGGCTCTCTTTCCACAGGTGACACGGAGGTGGTGATCATGGAATAGGTAGATTCCCTGATTAAAACATTAAATGGCATAAATGGTGATGTCTCTCTTTATCTACCAATGCCCACAGAAAAGCCCACTCATCCATTTGTTCCAAATCAAGAGGTTCTGGTGAAGTGTCTGAAACCAACGAAGTGAGGTGAACCATAGTATCTGGGCCCGAATACAGTGCTGGGATTGACCAGAACAGGAGTGCTGACTGACCTTCAACAGAAGTGGATCCACGCAAGCCGCGTGAAACCTATGCCTGACTGGTTCAAGGGTGAACGGTGAAAGCACTGGAGGAGCTGAACACGCAGCGCCAGTGCCTAACCGGGAATTTGCGAATTAGGAGGACCTGAGGAGGGTTCCGAAACAGTCAACATGAAAACATTCTTACTGATGCTCCTATTATTGCAGGCGGTCATTTTCAAAAAAAACTAGACGTATCACAAACTGTATGCAGGGGACTCTAGACATGTTTTGTTTTTATTTCATACTATGTATAATTTGACACAACGTCCTTAAAACACGTTTTATGGTGCAAGATGCTGAAAAATCAATAAGACTCTCGCAGCCAAAGTGAGACGCTCCTAAATCATCCTTCCGATGCATGTGTACGAGAACAAAGAAAAAGAGCAGATGCAAGGCAAAAGAGCTTCCTGTGAGAAGATCCCTTACAGTCTACCAAGGACAGATTAAGTGTCATGTTTCCATTAAAGTTGAGAATTTAATATAAAAAACCATAACATCGCAAATACAATGTGCGAATAAACTGTGTTTCCATCCCATGTGTTCAAAAGAACAAAATTATCACTTCAGGACAAATTGTAGCCACTTTGACTCTTTTATTAATGAAATACTGTCTAGTTATTAATTAAATCGCTGTCTAGTGCACACAGACAAAAATATTTATATAATTTTTTCTCATGTCTGCGAGTCATACGATTCTGGGAGCACTATGTGTGTGCGTTCCTTCTTCTTTATGTCTTTGCCGTGCAAATCATTAATATATTTTTCAAAGGTGTCAATAAACCTGCTCTTGTTTGAATGTATAAAATATAAATGTAAGATATTGACATTGTGTAGGTGTTTATTCATGCCGAATTTCCTCAACTCTCACTGGACACACAAATGACTACACAGACTGATCATGTGATTGATTACAGTGGCAGCCAATCACGTGAAAGTATATCAGTGGTCAATTGTGTCATAGGTTAAAGAAGTGGCCAATGGCGTGCTGGTTTACAGCAGCAGCTAATCACGGACTTGCTGCTGCAGCGCATGTGCAGTGTTTGGGTGCTCTCAGGCTTAAGTTTTTTGAGCTTGTTTCCTCAACCACAACAACAATATGGACAAATACATGGAGAAAAAAGATGTGAGAGATTAATTTCTCCATTTATTTATCATTTAATGATTATTTGATATTATTTGATATTTGATATCACTTTCTGAAATAGCTTTCGTCCGGTACGTGTATAATCCAGATGAAATATTCTTGTTCTTGAGTAGGAGTTTCCATTTCCTCTGATCTGTAAATTTTTTTTATTGGCTATCCGGTGCAGGAATGTGTTATTTTTAATTTTATGATAAATGTCCATTGTGGCTGTTATCAGTGTTGTTTAGTGTTAGCAGTTATTTCTGAAGCTCACACTTTTTTCCGGGAAATAGAAAGAAAAATATGTCCCCCATTGTGATTGCCTTCTCAGCTGTATTGTTTGTGTGTATGTAGAGTGTGTGTTTTGTCTTTATCTCCCTCTCTCTTAATCACTCTCAGGCTGTTAAGGCTTGTCGCTGTCTGAACTAAAGGGTTAGCTGTTTTTTCAAATACAAAACGGTCAATAAACGTGTCTGTGTTTGCACTACTTTCGTCTCCCACATTTATTTTTCAAATGTAACACTCATCTACTGACATACAGATGCAATCTTGGTTTATTGCAATAAAAAGTTATATTTGGGTGAATTAGAAACCAGAACCTCTAAAAAGTAGACACAAAAAATAAGCACTAGAACAATCAGTCATGTTCTTTATTAAATTGCCATTAAGAATGACTGTTTATCAAAATAGGGGATTGTATAAGGATGGCCAAGGAGGAGGTGGAAACCAGCTAAACAGTCAACAAAGTTTTAATGCAAAACTCAACATAAAACAAACATAAACCATAACACAAACCGACACACATGCAATGCGCCCACATGCGTCTCTGGTCGCCCCTTATCTCGCTCTCCCACTGATCAGCTGATTCAGCGCTGGCCATGCTCCATCACGGCCCAGCCATGCCCTCCTTGTACAATAAAGAACTCGAGCTGGAGGGTCTGTCAGTACAGGAGAAACTCACGTGCAAATGTTTGTCACCTTTGCTTGGATATCACTGATTGCAGGTTTGCAATGTTTTTGGCCATGTTTAGGCACAAAACAGTGCCAAAAATTTAAGCAAGTAAAAATTAAGGTCAAAAGAATACTGACCACATTTACGTTGTATTAATATGAAATTACAGATTTACAACACATGAATTACACTTATGCAAAGCATTAAAGTATTGCTAATATTTTTTTGTTATGCTTGCAGCTTTATTTGCAAGACGTTCTGTGTGCATGCAATTTATTTTAAAGCTTGAAATTTGATTTACGCTTTCACAAATCTCACTCTGCGCATGCAAATATTTCTGGCACAATTTTACCTTCATACAACACACCAAGTGACATTACAGATTCTCAGATATATTCACATACTGCAGTACTCTCTTAAAAGATCTGTTCTTTATTAATTTTCAATATTTGTCCTAAGAGCCCTTGCAGGCAGAGAGGATCTCAGTAAGTTGTCAGAGAGGGGTCTGGTTGTGCTGAATGTATTCGTAATGCAGTTTCTGTACGTTCAAGAATCAAATAGTCATCGAATGAGGTTTGATATCATCAGAAACAGACTGTCACTCTCCAACTCTTTTAAATCAGCCAAGCCACAGGACACAAGGGACAAGGAAGCACCATGCCAAGAGCCAATATTTAGATGCTTGTGGCTCTACAAGACCTGGGAAAGAGTGTATTGACATGTAAGTAACTAAATTTGGATTTACTGAGACAGTGCTATTGACTAACATAAAGTCTGGCTCTTGACCAAACCAACTCACTCTAATGGAAAAGTCATCCTCCATCAACAAACTGTCACTCTTGTACAGTATGCAAATGACATTCAAATGCCACCATATAAAACATGCCATAATCTATGTGTTTACCCCATCTTCTCTTTTACATATAACTATAAATTACACCTGTTTCACCATAAGAATCCAAAAATGACAAATCACCATTAATGTAGTCCATTCTACTTGTGTGCTATACTATATAGCTTTGTGTGAGGAACAAACCAAAATCTAAGTTGGTTAGGGGCTTAAAAAAAACTTTATAATAGCTTGTAATTGTATTAAATTAGTATATGTATAATATAAATAAAACATATTGTGATTGAATCCAAACTGTGTTTTTCTTCATTCAAAAGTCAATAGTCTCAATGTAATACTGTACATGAATGTTCTGTATGTTAAGGGTTTATAAAGGACTTCATTTATGACTTAGTCATTTACAAATGTGTTATAAATCGTTTAAATGTGGTTGAAAGGGTGACTTTCATGCAATACCTTCCAAATAGTGAGCTATTTTACCTCACATGTTATAAATGCTTAATAACACTTTTTCAACATTAGTAACCCATCCTATTATAGAGATTAAATTGCTTGTTTTAATTCACTATATGAATCTGTTTTACAGTTTTATGACAACAATCATGAATTAGGGCATTAGTGTTTTTAATTTTTATAAATATGAATAAGTGTATTTATTAAGCATTTATAACATCTACTTTCAAATGCTCACTATTTGGAAGGTATTGCATGAAAGTCACCCTTTCAACTGCATATCAATGATTTATAACACATTTTTAAATTACTTTAGTCATTTAAAAGCATTGAAGATATACGTGTCATATTTAACTCTACACTCTCATATACTTAGACAACATATACAAAGATCCATTTACAGAATCAATTCCGCATCAAATAGAGCAAATGTGTTCAATAACACAAATCAAAGTGTATTTTATTTTTAACACTATACCCCATGCATAACTGACCCAAGGGAATTTAAAAAGAATTCAAATCAACTAATCAGAAAAGAGTAATTACAATGAACAATATGGTGAACATACTGGATCTCAATCATCTCTGCTAATGCTTTTACAATTAAATGCATTTATTTCTTTATTTATGAGAGAAAATTGAGGAGAGACACGCACAGTCATTTTATTTAAAAAAAATGTTTCATGACGGTTTGACCTCAATCATGTTTTCTTCTTGTGGTTGGACTATAAAATCTACCTGAAGGTTTCTATGCTGTGCATTCTGCAAACATAAAATAACTGGCCTGTAGTTGGCAGCCTTGACTGATACAATCACACTTTGCTGTCTCAATCAAAAGCCCAAGCTGTATCCACCATACTAAAAGGTTTATTCAAGCCATTGCACCCTGTTCTTTTTATAATATTTTATCTTTGCCTTTAAGGTCAGAATATATTTAAAGATAAATGGGATGGCAGATTCAACATGCATGAACAACATTTATCCAGTGGTGTTATGCTCACCAGTAACCCCCTTCCTATTGGTGAGCTGCGTTTTTTACCAGACAAAATGGTTGGTGTGCAGTAAAGGCATAGGCCATTGGTAAGGCAGCGATAGTGTTTCTTGGAATAAGTACCTTACAGATCGTAAATGGTCCAATCCATTGAGGACCCTGTTTACATGAGGATCAGTGGTGGCTCAGTGGTTAAGGCTCTGCGATCAGTGGTGCCTCAGTGGTTTAGGCTCTGGGATACTGACTGAAAGGTCAGGGGTTCAAGCCCCAGCACTGCCAAGATACCACTGTTGGACCCTTGAGCAAGGCCCTTGACCCTATCTGCTCCAGGGGTGCCATTTCATGGCTGACCCTGCGCTCTGACCCCAGCTTAGTTGGGATATGTGAAAACAACTGCATTTCATTGGCTCTGTACCTGTACTCAGCACAATGACAATAAAGTTGAATCTTAATGAGGGAAGTCTAAGAGGATTGTCATGAGAGGACAACAAGTTTTTTTGGCGATTGTTTGGTTTAGAACTGTGACAGTCGCTTTGTTTTCAGGTTAACAGTCCAGAGAAGGACTTCTCTGGTGACCCTCCAAGTGCGACGGCATGGACGGAACAACAGCGTCGGGTTCTTGGGAGGGAAACAATGGGGGCTGGTAGCCTAAACAGCACTGGAAGGGTTATAGACTGGTAGATGAGACTGGAAGGGAATTATGTGCATACTCAACCCAGGTCAATTTGGAACTACAATTTGAGGGCTTCAGCGATGCCACACAGAGCAGGATCCTCTCCAAATCTTGGTTAGTTCTCTCGGCATGCCCCATTAGTCTGGGTATGAAACCTAAATGACAAGCTCTCAGTCGCCCCATCTGTTGACAGAATTGTCCAAAACCTTGACATGAACTGGGTACCACTGTCGGAGACCACATCTACCAGGAGCCCATGAATGTGAAAGACGTGATCTAGACAATGGCCACTGTCTCCCTCTCTGAAGGCAATTTGGGGAGCCTTTGAGAACCTGACCACCACAGTCACTGTGTTGCTATTTGGAACCAGGAACCAGGTTTCAGGAACGGAACCGACTGTGCAAGAAACAAACACTTCTCCGCTTTAATGAACAGATGATCAGCAGCCACTGAAGCACTCTCCTGACTTGTTGGACATGGTCATGAGTATTCTGGGAGAAGATCAGAATATCGACAAAGTAATCAAACACAAACCAGTTGACCATGTCACTGAGCGCATCATTAACAAGTGCCTTCCATTTATCCCCTTCCCTGATCAGAACTCCTCCTGCAACACAGAAATAGACAAAACAGGGGAGAGAGTATGAAGACATTGTGACAGACTGAATGGACTCCAGGTTAACACAGAACTCTCAACCCAATCTTAATGTGGATTGTGTTTTACCAGCCACGGGTGTCTCAAGACCACAGGAGCAGAGGGAGAGTGGATGATGTAGAACTGGACCTCCTCCACATGGTTCCAGTAGATAGCGAGTATGAGGGGAACAGTGATATGAGTGACCTTGGTGAGAGGAGTTCCACATAGTGTGCTGGCAGAGATAGGGTCCTTTTAACACAATCTTGGGAATGGACATTGATAAACCAGATTAAATTCCAAGAAATTACCTTCAGCTTCAGAGTTGATAAGTGTTGAAATCTTATGAAGAGTATTCCATACTGCAACCTGGCCGGAGGAGACTCCTACTTCTGGAGGATTTGTCCAGTGGTGTTACGCTCACCAGTAACCCCCAACTAATGGTGAACTGTGTCTTTTACCGGACAAGATGCAGTGATGTGCCCTGGTTGTCCACAGTAAAGACATGCCATTGGTAAGGTGGTGATAGCGTTCCTTGGGCAATAGCTGAGCTCTCCCAATTTGCATGGGTTCCTCCTCCAACATAGGATTAGGCGGCACCACAGAAGATGGAGACAACCCCGTAGTGGCTGTGCAGTTGCTAAACAGAGTAATATGGCAACGGCAGATAACTAGCCTGTTGTCCACCCTGATGGCTAGGTCGACCATGTCAAAGTGTATGGGGAGGTCAAAGGCATGTAGATCTCTTCCTTGACCCGGTTGGAGAGGCCATGCAAGAACCGGTACCAGAAGGCTTGCTCGTTCCAACCACAGGATGCAGTGAGAGTGTGGAACTCAATCGAAATGTCTGGTCTCCATGATGGAGATCTGAGAGCACCCTAACTGTTTCACTACCACTGTCTGCATGGTCAAACACCTTACAGAGTTCTGCCGAGAAGGAACAAAAAGTCGAGCAGCATCTGTGATTGTTGTCCCAAGCCGCCGTTCCCCACTCGAGAGCACTACCTGTGAGTAGGGTAATGACGTATGCCACCTAAGCTTACTCAGATGGGAATGATGACAGCTGGAGATAAAATACAATGGAACATTTGGACAGGAAAACCGGCAAGATTTAGGCTCACCAGAGTAGAGGAAGGTGGATTCAACCTGCGCTCAGAGTCTCTGGAGACAGTGGTTTCTGCAGCAGAGGTAGCAGCAGCTTCGGTGGGGGTGGGACAAGTCTTGGGAGAGAGCTGTAGTTGTTGTACCAGCGATGATAATTTGGCCAGCCATGTCCTTAATCATTTGACCGGTTGTCAGCAGTTGTTCCTGCTGACAACCGAGGAGAGAACCTTGTTGAGCGACGGTGTTGCGAAGATTGGATTCCTCCACTCCATCCATGATTGGCCTGAACACTAACAAAACCAACAGAGGTAAAACACAGACACACAGGGAAAAAAACAGAGAGACCCACTGAGACCGTGACAGCACAGGTTTTTATAAGTCTGCCATGTAAAAAGTCCCTGTTTATTAATGTCTGATATTATGAGAGCTTTTGAAGAAGATTTAGATGGACTTGCAAAAGTTTGCCTTGTCCGTGGCTTCAAATCTTTTAAAAAATAAACAGATTTTTGTTTTAAGCACTAAGTAAAAGCCAACTACTTTAGCTATTCACAAGCACAACTATTCCTCTTTGTTATCTAACTTATTGAAAAAATGCATAATTGCTTGCAGCGGTGTGTACGTTACTCAAAAATTTAATCTGATACAAATTAGATATGTACTTCTATAAAATTGTAATATGTTTACTTTAATTAAAAAGTGATCACAATACTAATAACATTAATAACAACATTTCACGGAACAGTTGTTTTATTTTGCTCTATTTATTTTAAAATAATGAGTATTATCTTATTATTGTTATTATTATTATTATTATTAATACAACACTGCATTTGCTATTCCCATGTTTACTCATTTTATTTGTTGTTTGTTGATTTTCAAATATAAAACCTGTTTAAATGATTCAGTGTGTGTTATCAGCACTTTTTGTACATTTTCAGCACATTTTAACAATATCGTGATTATACTGTTAACACCATGGTTACTGTTGTAACCTCCGTTCCCCGAGGGAAGGAACGAGACGTTGTGTCAAATGAAGTGACAGAAGGGGTCTTCCCGTGACGCCAAACTTACCTCTGAACCTGAGAAAAGGCCAATGTCAATTTGGCAGACAGAATTTGCATGCCCCACCCCGGACAAAAATAAGGTATGGCCGTTTACAGTGGTAGGTCTAGTGCTGTGGCAGGAGGGACACAACGTCTCGTTCCTTACCTCGGGGAACGGAGGTTACAACAGTAACCATGATGTTCCCCTTCTGTCACTCACTCGACGTTGTGACGAATGAAGTGACACAAGGGGTCCCATATAAAACGGCACTCACTGACCGTGTTACATGAACTGCAAGACAGGTGCAAGCAGGCTACTGCGTTGCTAGAGGCAACTGTTTCGGCTGCACTTAGCCCTCCCAAACGCCCCCAAAGAGGTGTCACATACAGACCTTAGGTTCCCCGCACCCCTGAGGGGGGGGAGCAGGCGCTACATGACTAGCATGGGAGCAAGCCCAGCAGCCGCGCCTTTTCTCTCACTATGTCTCTCACATAGGATCTTAACGCTATGAAATGCGTCGGGGAAGGCGGTCTTTCCTGGAACTATTCTTTCAGTGGGAAAAGACCCTGCAGAGGCCACATCCTGCCCAGTCTAGGGGGAAGTAACTTGTGGCAAATACTCCATGAGGATTATGAAGCCGTACGTGGGAAATGGCGCAGTGGTAGGTCCAGCTTAATGAGGGGGGACTCTACAAGCGCGGCAACAAGGGCAGCGAGGCTGCCCAAGGGAAATGCGGGTCCGCCGACAGGGGGACCGTACCACGGGAAATACATAACGGGGAGTTTGCATGAAAAGGGAGGCTAGGGAGGAGAACATCCAGGGAGCGACGCTTGGTGGCTAACCTGGGATAGAAGGCGCACTGAATCAATTTGGTAAAGGGTGCTTTGTGCAAGTGGAACACCCGGTCGGTTGTGCCGCGTTACCGAGACTTCTACCGGCTCGGACATGACAAAACAAGGGACGAGAACGACTCAACCCTGAGATTGTAAAATCTGGCAAAGGTATTGGGTGTTGCCCAGCCCACTGCTCTGCAGATGTCTGCTAAGGAGGTGCCATGGGCCAGTGCCCACGAGGATGCAACACTTCTCGTAGAGTGTGCTCGAACCCCCAAGGGGGCGGGCACGGCCTGGGTGTGATAAGCTAAGGAAATAGCATCAACGACCCATTGAGCTAACCTCTGTTTTGAGATCTCAGGATAATGTGAGAATGTGCCGGGCCGAACTCCAAGCAGGTGTCACTGACAGAGAACGCATGCAGTTCCCCAACCCTCTTGATGGAGGCCTTGAGCTCAACTAAATAAAGCAGCTCGAAGGAGGGTCTCTGAAGGCCCGAGAGGACCTCAGAGAGATCCCAGGAGGGGAACAGACTAGGCCGGGGAGAGTTCAGTCTCCGGGCGCCTTTCGTGAACCGGATAATCAAGTCGTGCTTACATAGGGACATGCCATCTTATGTGTAGTGGTGGATTGCGATAGCAGCTACATACACCTTCAAGGTGGAGGAGGAAAGCCTCCCCTCCAGCCTCTCCTACAGGAATGAAAGCACTGACCTAACTGCGCACCTCTGCTGGTCTTTGGTTCGAGAAGAACACCAATTCGCGAACAAGCGCCACTTCAGGGTGTAAAGTTGCCTGGAGGAGGGAGCTCTGCTTGGTTGATCGTGTCTACGTATGTAGGTGGTAGATCTACTAGATCTTCTGCATCCCATCCAGGGGCCAAACGTGGAGGTTCCAGATGTCTGGGTGCGGGTCAGACTTTCTCATCCTGAGAAAGAAGGTCCTTCCTCAGGGGAATTTTCCAGGGAGGTGCTGTCGTGAGGAGCCTAAGATCCGAGATCCAGGCCCATGTGGGCCTGTAAGGTGCCAACAGGATGACCTGTTCCGGAGGGACGGAGGTTTCCTGTCCAGCCTCGCGCTCACGGCGGCTCAGGAAAGCATAGCGGACATCTGTGTGTCAGCCTCAGACTGTGCAAGCAGACCCGAAGGTGGCAGCCCAGACATCAAACGCCGCTGTGACGCTCTCCGATGCAGCGACAATGTCGTCATACAATTCCGGGGGCTCAAGGGAGAATGCTGGCTGGCCGCGAGGAAAGCCACACTCATCCCGAGCTCGGACGGAAGCAAGCAAGCATGCCAGGGGGCGGGTGGTTCGTGGGGATTTACCCGGCGAAACTGAGCCCGTCGTCATCCCCAAATCACCTTCATCACCAGCCGAGTCGTCCTCAATTCCATGGGAAGAAGGAATGATGTGGGGGTAGCTGAAGTGGCTTTCTTTCGTGAGAAAAGAAAGCCGCGACCGCAATGCCAAACGAGGCAGCTTTTATGACTGTCAGAAGTGGAGCGAAATCAACCGCATCCATGAACTACACAGAGGTGGAAAGACATCTTTAAAAAGACGCGTCCTGAAAAGGACGTTCAATGTCTGCTGTGTATTGCTCTTTTATGAGTGGGAATTGAAATTCTTTTAGAGGAAATAAACTCCTTTTAGGAGAAGAAACACTCTTTCAGGCAATGAAAGCTCTGTCGAAGTGCCCAGGGGCGTGGACTGCAAAGCGTGCAGAGAGAGAGAATGCCAGCAGTTAATTGTCTGCCTGGTAAGACAAATTTCCTCAATGCTTTCTACATTTTGCTTTCTACATTTTGCCATTTTGCTTGCCAAAACACATTTTCTTTCACGTACCATTACACTGTAAATATATTTGTGGTCAGGGCAGCTTCCATTTAGCAGCAGGTAAGTACGATTTGTTCTCTCTTGATAAACCATGCCAGATTAGCATTCTTGCAAAGTAGATCCAGAATATTCTGTTGACTGAAGCTTAACATGTCATGGACCATGCATCGTATTGCTTGTTTACGGGCTTTATCAGAGCTTCACCTTCAAATATCTCCTTTCGCTTCACCTATGTTAATCCCATTCAAGGCTGGGCATGGCGCCCTCCTCATCAAAGCAAACATCAAGATGCTACAAAATTATACACACTCATCTTGCTGACTGTCCCATTTCGGCATCATGTGAAAAAAATGTATTCACTGTCCGGCTCACAATGTAAAAGTGTAAAAGTAGTCCACACATTTAATTCTCTGTTGGCAGGCTTATCTGGATCCTTCCAATATTTTAAGCTTCTGTCTGTATGCACCCGCTCCAATTCACCTCTATTCCTGTCCTCCTACAGCTCCACACTGAATGTTTAACCCCTTTTTCCCCTGCTAGATTCCGATAAACATTTACTAAGGCATGGTACTGCATCGTCTATGCTCAAAGCTTATGATATGAAAGCTTTTTGATTTGAAACTAGTAGCACCTAATAAACAAGCAAACAAAATCTAGAACAAATAGTTTTCCTACAAATTAATGCCTACATATGTGGACCTCAAGACTACACTGGGAATTTTTTAATAATATTAAGCTATAGAAAATCTGATTTGTTTTTTCATAAAATTGTTTATTATGTTTCCAGGAGCATTATTTATTCATGTTTTTGAGACATTACAGACATACAGAGTAAACAATTCTTTTTTCTTTTCTTTTGGAACCTTTTTCTCCGCTTTTCTCCCAATTTGGAATGCACAATTCTCACTACTTAATAGGTCCTTGTGGTGGAGGACAAGTCTCAGTTGTCTCCACTTCTGAGACCATCAATCCATGCATCTTATCACGTGCCTCATTGTGCATGATATCGCAGAGACTTACCACGTGCCCCATTGAGAGCGAGAATCACTAATCGTGAACACAAGGAGGTTACCACCGCCCCCAGAAATACGGGTATAAAGGCGAGGAAATACTATACGTTCATTCAGGATTTTTCTGAGGAGCCGGGAGTGTCCGGCCACCTCAGCGGCTCAGCTCAGCGATGTGGCCAGGAGGACACGACGTCTCGTTCCCTCCATCAGGGAACAGAGGTTACATACGTAACCGAGACGTTCCCCGTCTGTTGCCCACTTCGACGTTGTGTCGAAGAAGCGACACTAGGTGTCCACTTTAAATAACGCCATGCGATGAGCCGTGTACTGCTGACACAGGAGCGGGCAAGTATTTCACGTGCACAAGCGACCAACTGTGTTTCAGACTGCACGTACCCTTCCCCAATGCCCCAAAAATGTCGTCGGAATCCTTTTGGTTACCCTAGAGGGGAACAAGGCGACGCTTGCTAACCTGGGAATGGGCCAAGCCTGGCTGGGCCTCTTTTCTCTCTATGTTTCTCGGCATAGAGCAAGAGCAGCCGCGGCCCTTACCGCATCATGGGAAGGGGGTCTTACTGGTTTCCTATTCTTTCAGGGGGAAAAGTGCCTGCGGAGGCCACACCTGCCCGAAAGGGGGAGGTAAGGTGGTGAAATACATCACATGGCCTCTTTGGTCACATGTGGGAAAAATGGCGCAGTGGTAGATCCAGCCTCGAGGAGGGGGGAGTTGCTATGACACAGCGACCGGAGGGCAGCGAAGAACTGCCTTAGGGAGACGCGGGTCAGCTCGTAAGGTGACCGTACCGCGGAAGTACACACAGGAGGAGTCCGTGTAGGAGGCCTGACCTGTGGAGCACCTATTCCAGTACAGTGTAGCCTGGGTACCCGTAGTAGACTGGGTCAGCAAGTTCCTCCGCTGAACTGCGGACCCAAAAGGTCTAGGGAGGAATCGACCAGGGACCTAGAGGGATCTCCTGGGAAAGAAGGCGCACTGTTTTACCTCAGCCGAGGGAAAGGGCACTGGACGCGAGCGATTCACCCGGTCAGATTGTCGGCGTGTACTGAGTTCTACCGGCTCGGACCTGAGAAAACATGGGACGAGACTGACTCAACACAGATTGTAAAATCAAGCAAAGGTTTTAAGTGTTGCCCAACCCGCTGCCCTACAAATGTCTGCTAGGGAGGGAACCCTAGCCAGTGCCCACGAGGACGCCGTACTCCTTGTAGAGTGTGCTTGAACCTGTAGGGGGGTGGCACGGCCTGGGTGCTTTATAAATAAAGGTTGTTGTTGTTGTTGTTGTTGTTGGGTGTGATAGGCCAGAAGGATGGCATCCACCACTCAGTGGGAAAGCCTCTGTTTGGAGACAGCGTTCCCTTTCCGCTGTCCCCCAAAGCAGACAAAGAGCTGCTCAGAGCTCTGAGTGCGGTCCAAGTAGGCACGCAAGGCACGTACCGGACACAACAGTGAGGGGGCTGGGTCTGCCTCCTCCCAGGGCAGCACTTGTAGGTTCACTATCTGGTCTCAGAAGGGCGTGGTAGGAACCTTGGGCACGTAGCCCGGTCGGGTTCTTAGGATCACATATATGTCTGCCGGACCAAACTCCAAGCAAGTGTCATTAACAGAGAACGCTTGCAGGTCCCCGACCCTCTTGATGGAGGCAAGCGCGATCAGCAGGGTCGTCTTTAGGGAGAGGGCCCTGAGTCCAGCTGATTCTAGCGGCTCGAGGGGGATCTCTGAAGACCGGTGAGGAGCACCAAGTGGTCCCAGGAGGGGAACAGGCTTGGCCAGGAGGGATTTAACCTCCGGGCACCTCTTCGGAACCTGATAATTAAGTCATGTCTACCCAGAGACTTGCCATCTACTGGGTCGTGGTGAGCTGCGATAGCGGCAACATACACCTTCAAGGTGGAAGGGGACAGCTTCCCCTCCAACCTCTCCTGTAGGAACAGGAGCACTGACCTAACTGCGTACCTCTGTGGGTCTTCTGCCCGGGAAGAACACCAATTCACGAACAGACTCCATTTCAGGGCATAGAGGGGGGCTCTGGGTTGGTTGATCGTAGCAACGACTATGGGTTGTAGACCAGCTATATCTTCCGCATCCCATCCAGGGGCCAGATGTGGAGGTTCCAAAGGTCTGGGTGCGGATGCCAGAGCGTGCGAACCAATCTAGATGTCGAACGCAGGTTAAGATGTGTTTCTACGTGAGCATTTTGAACGGGAGTTTGTGCAACACTTGGATGAGAACTCGCAAGTCCAAGATTGTTCATAAGCCACCGCCTTTCTTGGGTACGATGAAGTAAGGGCTGTAGAAACCCTTCTTCATCTCGGTTGGAGGGACAGGCTCTATCGCATCTTTGAGTAAAAGAGTGACGATTTCCGCGCACAGGGACTGGGCATGTTCGCCATGTACTGCGGAAAAGCAGACTCCCATGAAGGGGGGCTGGGGCCTGGCAAACTGAATTGCGTAAATGAGTCGAATGGTCTGGGCCAGCCAGCGAGACGGGTTAGGAATTGAGAGCCACGCATCCAACCTCTGCATTAGGGGCACCAAAGGGACGATTATTTTTGACGTACCCGGCGGGGCTTCGCAGCAGGGCGGTGCCTGGGAGCCTTACGGATCCTCGAGGGGGTCTGGGAGACGGGGGGTGTCTGCTACCTGTGGTGTGCTCGATGCTGGGGCTGAGAGCTGGGCCCAGGTTGAGGCGGAGCAGGGTGTTTCTTGGCCGCAGGGGGAAGCCCTCGGCGAGCAGATGGGGCACGGCCCATGGCGGCAGGTTTGCGGCGGGGCAGGATGTGAGAGATAGCCTCCGTCTGCTTCTTCACTGTGGAGAACTGCTGGGCGAAGTCTTTGACGGTGTCGCTGAAGAGGCCAAACTGGGAGAGGGGGGCGTTGAGGAAGCAAACTTTGTCAGCCTCATGCATCTCGACCAAGTTCAGCCACAGATGACGCTCTTGGACCACAAGCGTGGCCATCGCCTGCCCGAGTGCCTGCACCGTGACCTTCGTGGCCCTGAGGGCGAGGTCGCTCGCTGAGCGCAGTTCCTGCAACACATCAAGGTCAGGGCTACCCTCGTGCAGATCCCTGAGCGCCATGGCCATGGCGTGCAAGGTGGAAGCGGCCTGTCCCACGGCGCTGTAGGCTTTGGAGGTAAACAAGGATGTCATCCTACAGGCCTTGGAAGGGAGTATAGGACGACCCTGCCAGGTAGTAGGGTTTCCGGGGCATAGATGGAGCGCAAGATTCTCTTTCTTGAATGTTATCATCTCCACAGAAATAGAGCAGGGCATCTCCTCTGTCTCACTGCCTGTTATTAACACTGCGTGAATAAACCCACAATGACCATGGATATTTGACATTACTGTTAAGTGAAACTGGAGTACTTTGCGTTCACAAAATTAATAAGTTTATACCTCGTTTAAATTTTCACGGGAGTTTGGCACAAGTCTCTGTAGACGGCGAGCACATCAGAGTGCTTGAGCAGTGATTCATCCTCACATGACGTCCGCGGTGCAGTTCCCTGAGATGCTCTGAGTTCAACTGAATGAGACACAAATGTTTTTTCCTGCACGCATGAGACATGCAGGGAAAGGCGAGGCTGAATCCAGCTTCTTAATCAACTGCATTTTATTTAGTAAAAGGGGCTTGGTGCTTTGAAACTACACAACTCTATCACTGGCGAGTGAAATGTTAATATTTACTTACAGAAATTCTTTTGGTTGTGCGAAATCTACTCGCATATGCAAGTGATTCACTCACAATGTAGAGGGCTGGTTAATGTGACTTACCTCAAAAATGGGTCATCCTCCTCAACCGAATAACGTTAGACGGACCCAGGAATACTCCAGTGCAAATATCTGCAAGCGTGTATGAGCGTGTGAGTTTACAGCAGCAGAGGAGGAGCTGACTGAACTGACTGGCACACGAGAGAGAGTGCAAAACACAACCTTTTATTTTATATTATTATGAGATCGAGAAGTGCAATATTTTTATTTTATATTATATTATATTATATTTATCTAATATTTTAGATGAGTAAAAAATTTTCGGTTCAATACGAGACCGTTGAGGGGAAAATTAGACTGTGGCGGGCCGCCATAGTCGTGTCAATTAATGGGAAAAACTGTATTTATAATGTACAGTCTATTTTATAAACAGCTACTGTCATCATCCATCAAATATAGCTAACAGCTGTTGATAAAGCTGGCTAGCTAGCTAGTTAACACCGACATAGGCTATCGTATAAATGCAGTCAATGTATCATGCAAAGAAAAGTGATTTCAAACAACAGTCTCGCATAGCCAGACCTTTATCAACACTGTGTTCCAGCACTGTAGAGTCAAATATAATATATACAGTCTCAAAATTTGCAGTAAAACAATCCTAATTGTGTAATTTTAATTATGCTACTTCATCTGTCAGCATGATGCCAGTGAATCACATTGTCTCTTTGTACGTTACGTCATTGTTTTGGTCGATGCTGGCTCGCTCGCGTCCCTATGGAGTGTGAGCACGAGCGCGAGCAACAGGTAGTTGGCTGCAGTTCACATAACGGCCAAAGGTGTCATTAATAACAAGGGATTCTGAATCTTAAAAATTCCAAATAGAAGAATTCTGTATAGGTAGTTTGAGTTTTTGATACTCATTATATTATCAAATCTGAAACCTTCACAGCCCACCTTTATTAAACATGAAAATACCATGAGATGGTGATAACATTACATCGGCTGTGGAATTTAATGCCATTAAACATATTTTATTCAGCCACATACATTAAGTATAGGCCTTCAGTGCGATTCATGCAATTAAGTAAATAGAGTTTCACAATGAATAAGAGGCTAAACCGGTCATACATTACGTGGAAGTCAACTAATAATACCAACTGACATTTTAAAAACACACACTCACGAAAGTCAGAACTTGAAACGACATTTAATGCTCAAGCAAGCCTAATTTTAACTGTAGCATGTTTTGTGAAATAAACATCAAAAATTATAATTTTTCATATGAATCTACCAAGGAGGTCTATAATACCTGGAAAAAAATATCTACAAATATTTTAAATATTTGCTTGCAATACATTTCTTTTCGTCAGGGTACACGGTTATGTTGTTCCATTCAAGTTGGATGTGGGATATTCCTACTTGATATCTCCGACCATAAATGCATTCCATTCCCCGATATTCAGAAGATGACGTTTAAGGAAACAAAACTGCAATGCTCCAGTTAGTTTAGCAGGGGTTTGACTCTCATTAGAGATGTCTCCTAGCAACCCAACTGATAAACAATGCTGCAGCGCTAGCATTTGTACTTCAGGTGTACGATTATCAAAAGAGATTATAATGTTTTATACACCTGTTTCTGCAGGCGTTTGTTAAACAAACTTCAATATCATGTAATGTTGAAACAAACTCATTTATCGATATTACTTAATAAAGTGAATGTTTATCACTTACTTTGTATATCTCCCTGTGTGTTGACATGTTTGTATGACATCATGCACCTGCATCTCGGCGAAATTGGAATTGAGAATTTCTGCACGAGCCTACGAGTTGTAATTCTGACTTCAAGAAGCATCCATTGCACTTTTCCTAGTAGGAAGTTGTAAAATCCGAGTTGAATGTAAAAAAGCATGATTGCGTCACTCAAGGCCAGATAGAAGCCCTCTACCAGGACATATCATAGACATCACACCCACCAAGAACAAATAAATCAATCTGATTGGCTGATGAATCTGACAATCTGACATTAGTTGCTCATTCATTTGTGCTGTTGAGGGATTCTGTGGAAATTCTGAAGACCTGAGCTCAAATTCCTGCTTGGGCCATTTGATCTGTGAAACAGTTGTCACACTTTGCTTGTAAGCATCAAGGAATAAATTCTGACTGGATAAACTTTAAATTTTTCTCTATTTGTTTGTAGATTAATTAAAAGTGGAAAGTGATTAAAAATACATAGGCAAAAATGTGATTGAGAATGAAAGGATGAAAAATAATTATTTATTTGGCATGTTAGGCCAGCAGAGAAAGCTTTGCTGGCCCTGAGAATTGAGACTTGGTTCTCTGAGCTCATGCTTCTCACGACTGCCCCTCCCTGGCAAATCCCCCAGAGTAAGGACCTCCTTTCTCAGGGACGGGGCATGATTTGGCACCTGCGCCCAGACCTCTGGAACCTCCATGATTGGCCCCTGGATGGGATGCGGTAGACCTAAGTAGACCACTGGCGGTGGTAGACATTATCACTCAGGCCAGAGCTCCCTCTATGAGGCAGTTGTATGCCTTGAAGTGGTGTCTGTTAGCGAATTGGAGTCTTCCCAAGGTGAAGACCCACAGAGATGCACAGTCAGGTCAGTGCTTTCCTTCCTGCAGGAGAGGTTAGAGGGGTGGCTGTACCCCTCCACCTTAAAGGTGTAGGTGGCCACCATAGTGGCACACCACGATGTGGTAGACGGTAAGTCCATGGGGAAGCACGACCTGATCATCAGGTTTCTAAGAGGCGCCAGGAGGTTGAATCCTCCAAGGCCATGCCTCATTCCCTCGTGGGACCTCTCTGTAGTTTTGCTTGGCCTACAGAGAGCCCCATTTGAGCCCCTGGAGTCAGTTGAGCTAAAAGCCCTCTCATTGAAAACGGCCCTCCTGACTGCGCTCACTTCCATCAAGAGGATTGGGGACCTGCAGGCGTTCTCTGTCTATGATATGTGTGTCTGAGTTCAGTCTGGCATACTCTCACGTAATCCTGAGACCCTGGCCAGGCTATGTGCCCAAGGTTTCCACTACCCCTTTTAGGGAACAATGTTGAACTTGCAAGCGCTTTCCCGGGAGGAGGCAGACCCAACCTTGTCGTTGCTGTGTCCGGTACTTTGCGTGTTTTCTTGGACCGCACAGAGATGCCATTACCTTAGCATACCAGGTCCAGGGCACGCCATGCCCCCTGGGACTATGAGCACACTCCACTAGAAGTGTGGCATCCTCCTGAGACTTAGTGAACAGCACTTATCTAACAGACACCGGTAGAGCAGCAGGCTGGGTGACACTAAATACCTTTGCGAGACTTTACAATCTCCGGGTTGAGCCAGTTTCATCTTGTGTTTTAGCGGGTACAAACAGGTAAATATGCAGGCAGCTGGCTGGGTGTACCGCTTGCACTTAGCACCTTTCCCCTCCCTGAGGGAATAATGTGATTTATAGTGATTATAGTGATTTCCCGTGACTGGTGATCCCTGGATGGCTTTCCTCCCCTAGCACCCTGCGGCAGGCGAATTCGGCAGAGGAATTCAATGCCAGGTCCAGTACTCTTGAAGTATGCACTGTCAGGTCAGCCCCTGTACTTGGGATAATTGCTCCATATTTGGTGGTTCCCTGTCGGTAATCGAATATGAGGTGTTTTCCACAGTACGGTTTCCCTGATGGTAAACCCATGTCTTCCCTTGGGCAGAGCCACCAATCACTGTGCTTGTAGAGCTCCTCCCTTCCAGGTAGGACCTACTTCGTGACTCCTTTCCATGTGTGGTACTTCCCTGTTGGTAAGTCCATGTGATGTGTTCTCCACATGTTAGAGCATTGGGGAGGTTATGATGGGGCTGTGTGCACTTGTTACCCGGCACGCTGTAGCCTGCCTACATCTGCACCGTCGATCCACGTAACACAGTACAGCTGATTGTGACATTTTGTATATGGACCCCTAGTGTCACTACATCGACACAATGAGTGAGTGACAGATCGTCCCTCCATCAGGGAATGTCTTAGTTACTGTTGTAACCTCTGTTCCCTGATGGAGGGAACGAGATGTTGTGTCCCTCCTGACACAACACTGAACTACCTGCTGAAATGTTCGGGACTCTGTCACGGCTCCTCAGCACAAACCTGAATGAGTGAATGCAAGCCGGCTCCTTTTATACCCGTATGTCCAGGGGAGTGGCATGCGAATTCCACTCACCAATTTTCATTGACCTTTTCTCAAATATCAGAGTTGATTGGGGCTCCCAAGTTCGACCCCTAGTGTCAATGCATCAACACAATTTCTCATTCCCTCCATCAAGAAACAGAGGTTACAACAGTAACCGAGACATTTTCATAGGATAAATCAAAAGGAAAAAAATTATCAAAATAGGACAATCCAGTATAAAATGTACTAAAATGTATTTAAATTACCTCAAAAAATTCTAAACTATAACAACACTGCCTGATCCAAACTGGTTTATGCTGGTTTAGTGAGTTGATTAGCACTCCATGTATGTGAAGTATGAAGCATGTGAATGCCAATTATAAATATTCATGAGAAAAGCTTTTTATATTGTGTTTTGGGCACACATTAATGAGTAGTGTTTAATCATAGTGTGTATTGTTTATTATTTATGTTGCCATTGTTAGTTACAAGTCCAGTTACAGAACATGCATTAATTAATGTTGCAATATTACACTGAATTTGGAAAGAGGACCACTCAAAAAAGTGGAAAACCAACAAAACGTATTAGGAAAATGCAGTATGGATGCTTTTTTTGACACAGCTCTTGCCTTTCACCTCAACTGTGAGTAATGTAGCATGTGGAAGTGCTGGGAGCCACAGATAATGATGGAGTCTGGGCTCCTTATGTTCAGCTCACACGCTAATGTGTCCATCAGTAACCTGTCAGGATTTCACATTCCAATCACTAAAAGAGTTCTCTGTGAAAGTCAGAAATGAAATGTGGGGAGAAGTGCATATTTTGCTGCTTGACAGAAAAAAAAGAGTTTGATATGTCTCCCACAGATCACTACGTTCACTTGAAACGCTGTGGTCAGAAAATGGCAATTGTTCCACAACTCCTTTCAGAAAATGTCAGAATATCCTTCAGGGGCTTATTTTAGCATGAAAAAGTGTACAATAATAACAAAAAAACACTTGCAATGCTTACCTCAGAAAAAAAAAAAAAAAGATAATTTGTGAAAGCACAGCACATCCTAGTGGATGAAGAGCACCTCAGCTCTTTCTGTCTTAACAGTATCTCTACACAATCACAAATCAACTTTTTCTTGCCTTAAATCTATGGAGCCAGAGAAATGACAAAACAATTTGAATTTGAATTGTGTAAATTTTAATTATAGTCTTTTGAATTTGAATTATAAGTGTGATTTTGCCAACCGTTGTATTTTAAATAGGTTTGAATTAGAATTTTTTAAACTCCAATCCTGGATATTTCATATTTAACCAAATTGAATTTTTATTTTATGGCACAATTTTATAAATCTGTATTTTCAAATAGCAAATTTTTGGTTCTGAATTCTAACACTGTAAATATTCCGTTAAATAAAAATACAGCTTCAAGTTTTCAAGATGAAGAGGAAATTCAGAACACCAAATTCGTGCGGCTTTACTCTGCATCAATAACGCCCGCAGATTAATGGCATTGAAATGCCTTCATAATGATGACCATAATGATGAATAAAATTATGAAACAGTAAAAAGGCTTATACATTTTTACATTGTTATTATTAACAATAATCAACATTACTCAAAATCAAACCTTTTTATGCTGCTTGTTTAAACTTATTTTGCAGCTTTGAAGATTTATGACAAGAACACGTGAAATGTTCCGTTTAAATTGATTCTGACAGTCAAACTAAAAATAAATGGCATAATGACTAAACATCAACAGGGATGTGCACGTGTGAGAATGACAGTCATACTGTGTTTGTAACGTTTGTTGGAGTTCGGTGTGTAAATTAGTCATTAAATGCCTTACAATAAGCTACAATTTGCATGAAATTAATCGTATAGTGTAATCACACCTGCTAAATCACACACATCTGAATAATCATTCGTGATGTTCATGTCTTGAGCTCAAAACGCACTTACAAAGACCAACACGTGTCTGAAATAACATCCGACTTGGATCTGATGTGGATTCCGATCAGAGAATGAAGCAGAATTACATGAATTATTGAGTTATATGTGATGCTTACTCTTACACATACTAATCACTTTCATACTAAATATACTTTATACTAAAACAAATACCAGAGACCGCTTAGACAAATGTCTCATGTGCTGAGAATGTGCTTACGTGTTAATCATAAAAATATAAATCATAAAAGTTAAAGAACCACTTCATGGTCAGAATGGTGACCTTTTGAATCACGCTCTACGCACCTCGATCTTTAATTGGCCAAAATGCACCGTTCGACTTTTCCAAGACCCTCTACTCTTCCCTGTGGAAAACGGAAGCTTGACCTCACTTTCTGTAGCTCTAAATATTGAATTTGGTGTTCTGAATTTCTTCTTCATCTTGAAAACTTGAAGTTGTATTTTTTAAAACTGAATATTTACAGTGTAAGAATTCAGAACCAAAAATTTGCTATTTGAAAATACATATTTATAAAATTGTGTCATAAAATAAAACAGAGAGGGACAATTCAATTTGGTTAAATATGAAATGTCCAGGATTGGAGTTTATTCAAATAAAAATTCAAATTCAAACCTATTTAAAATACAACGTTTAGCAAAATCACACTTAGAATTCAAATTCAAAAGTCTATAATTCAAATTTCACAATCCAAATTATTTTGTCATTTCTCTGGCTCCATATAAATCAATATAGAAATCCACTATACATGAAATACTACTCCTAAAAAACAAAGATATTGGGTCAAAAACAATGCAGAAAACAATTCTCAATTTCAACTTGTGCATTTAAAACAAGGTTTTAATACAAAAAAATGTATATCAACTTAATGTTTAAAAGATTACATAAAATTACATATAGACATTCGGTATTTGCAGAATTAATTCTTTAATAATCAATTAATTGCCTGATCAGCAATAGCTACAGACATATTTCAGAAGGAGGAATGTAATTTCTGTCATAGTACATTTATTAATATCATGTGCTTTTAACTCTCAGAACCAATGAAAGAATTAGGCTATATATTGCATAAAGTAGAATTTATCATATGAAAATAGTCTCTAAAATGTATGTTTTAAATAATCAAATGAAAAGCGCATCTGAACTGAAATGTTCACTTTAACTGTATAATAGTTTACAACTTTAAAGCTCAATTAATGTTAAAATAACTTTTATTGTCAGTGTAAGCAAAAGGACCAGACTGCAGCGCACTGTGATATGTAATTAACATCTGTGACCTGCAGTGAATTTTAATAATTTCCTTCTAGTCGCACTTGGAATTACAAGAATCATCAGTTTATTAGATTCTGCCTAAAAAGGACACTGATGCAAATAATCACACTTGTTTTACACTTGATTTCTCATTAAATGGCTCAAACATATTATTGTACACTGGAAATAAAAACATATCTTTACGATGAATTGTCAAAATAATAAATCCACACACCATCAGAGAAATGAAAATGGTGGAAACGTTAACCATAAAGTAACAGGTGACTAAAGGATATGGAGTGAGGTTATTTCCTTGAAAAAGTTAACACTTCAATTGTCAGTCTTATCAAGGACAAGATGGTGCATGACAACAAACTGATCAATGCAGTCCTTTACTCCACATATATGGCATTGTACTGTTAAAATTGTGCGTGGAATTCATATGAATTGTGTCATTGGTATTGTGGGGTATATGAGGTAGGTATAAATGGATGAATTGGAACAATGATTGTCAAGAAAAGCAGTCCTTCAATCAAATGTTTCAGTAAAATATTACATGGAGGCATTCAAGTGCGTCTCCAATTTGCTTGACATCTTTTAGTCTAACTTTAAATGTGGTTCCTAAAGCAACAGCAGGGTGCCGAAAAAAGTCCTTTATTATTTATTCACCATTTGATGGCAACTCTAGTGCTTATTGCAAGCTTTTTAGAAGACAGTTGTGGTTTTGTCCACCCATCAGATCATTTCCATTAGTTAGGGAGAGGAGTGCTTGTTTTTGGGTTCTGTTCTGCTGCTTGAGTGGTCCTGAGATGTCCAGTTAATGGTGACTTACTGTGTCCCTTCTTATCTTGACCATTCAGATGTATGTTGAGGGGAACCATGTTGTTTCCAATCTACAATCTCTGCTGGAGAATATAATGTTTAGAATATGAAGATAACTTGTAAGCTGCAGAGGAAAGCTGGAGACAAAACATTTAGCTTATTTTCTCTATAAACTTTAACAAATGTAATCATCCAAAATGATTCTAAACAATTTCCTAATATTTAAAGTAATAGTTTACCCAAAAGCTTTGTATTTTCTTCTGAGAAATATCGACTACTTTTTAAGATGCTTCTATGAAGCTTTCTTTTTTATTTATTTTTTTTTTTTTTTGGAGGCCTTCAATTTCATTACATGGAAAAGGGGGATTGGAACGTGGCTGAGTAAATGACAGAATTTTTGGGTGAACTGTTCTTTTTTAAAGAGTGTAAAGCACTAAAAACATAAATGCTGTTTTTAAGACATGGAACTAATTCCCCATGAATTTCTAAAGTGGTAGAGACGAGACAAAAATAGACATAGCTAATCAGCAGTATGAATGGTGTACCTCCTGTCAGCAATCAGAAGAGAACGGTGTCAGGCTCTGGGTTTGGTAATGCTATGGAACTCTTTCGAATCTCCAGAGCAAGGAGTGATTCTTGCTCACAGTGAGGAGATAGAGCAGCGGGAGCTATAAAGAGTGGAACAGATCCCTTTAAACCAGCCGGAGGGAAAATACCTCAGGTTACAAAAACAGACACAGATGATTGAAACCAGAAAGAACAAAATGACTTAAATCTGATATAATTAAAATACTTTGAAATGTCTTCATGATTACTGAAGAGCTGAGAAGGATTTAGAACATATTGCCGACTTTGGTAACAGATTAAACTTCTATCTTCTAAATTTGACTCTCACAACCCTTACAAAAATGTACCATGGTACAGAGATGAAATCAGATTGTAATACCTTGTTACTTTGATATATGGGCCTATTACCATTTATCAATTAAGCCAATGGATATGACTAAAGTAGTTTACAATATTCATATGCCATGAGATTTACATGGTACTCTAAATTAGAATATAATTTTAGTACTATGGTTTTTAGTAAAGAAACAGGGTAATGCCATGGTACATTTTGTATGTTTTGCTAGTGAAGCAAAAGGCTTCCAGTTTCCCTGAAGATTTACAGTATTTTCCCTACAGTAAGACATAGCTGTGCTGTGTATACACAGCAATAATTTTCTCCTACCTTTTGGTTTCAGTTCTAAATCTGGCCTGTAGTCATGCTTAGTTGTTCTGCTATGCTTTCCTTGATTAAGGAGTTCTCTATGTAGTTCTGATTTGCTTATTGAAGCTTTGAGGCCCACAGGATGCATGGGGACATGGGCAGAGTTCCACTCGTAGCTCTCATCCACAAAGGCTCTCCTAGGTCTAAAGCCAGAAATTAAAGCAAGCTTAAAATGCCTAAAATGATGTTGAATACAGTAATTACTGGTACCAACACTGTGGCCAGGGAAGGAGTATTTAAAGAAGTCACAGTCTACCCTTTGAATATTTTTTCATAAAATAATAATTTCTCTGCTAGCAAAGTGATCTAGTTAGAAAATTAGAAATAAAAATTATAGACATCAGCAGATATTTTGTGTTTAATATAACTTAAAGATAAGTACTATGGTGGTTCATTACCATGAAAAAAAGCCATGAAACCTGGAATGTGATGTGTTAAAATCACAAACAAACCAACCAACCATGGTATTTACATTGAACTTCAAAGAGTACCAATGTATTACCATTGCATATACCCCCCCCAAAAAATGGTATTACCATGGCAAATGTCCAAAAACATCATGGTTTTGCCTGTGTGCATGTCCTAAAAACAAGGTATTACCATAAAAAAAAAAAAAAAAAAAAAAGAAGATTTTTACCAGTGTACAAAAACATGGTATTGCCATGGCCATGTCCAAAACTAACTTTGCTTTAACATTGTACATGTCCAAAAAACGCTAGGTATAACTATTGTTAAAGTCATAAATAACATAGCATTACCATGGTAAATGCTCAAAAAACACGGTATGGAGAAAGACAAAGAAAAGCGAGACTTCGTCTTACCTTTCTTGCAGTTCATGCTCTTGTAGGGTTGCCTCATCTCTGTCACTGTCCTGTGTGGTCTCGGGTGAGCTGGTGAGAGATGGGCTGAGAGAGAACTGCCTGCTGGTTGGGGCATCCATGCTGCCTCGGCCACTGCTTTGGCTTGCATAGCTCCTATAACTTCCTTCCGTCTCTGAATTCTTCCTGTATTGGTTAATTTCCACATCCACCTCCTGCACATCTTCATATTGTTCATCTCTCTCGTCATCTTGGCTTTGCCTCTGGCTTCCAGATGGTAGGGCTGACAGAGAAGGGCAATAAGACAAAGGCCAGCTTGAACCCCCTGGTGACAAGGTGGTATGAGCGTGATGTCCTGATGCTAGGTTTTTGCGGGACTCTGAGTCATTGGTAGAGCCACCAGAGGCTTTAGAGGCATGACAGTTAAGGTTTTGCAATTGATTTTGTGAAGGTACAAGTGAATATGCTTTCAAATTGGGACTACAATTAGTTTTTTCTGCCCCAGAGTTAGGCCTGCTTGCAAAGGGGGACATTGTAGAATCTCGACCAAGTGTCAGAGAGTCAATCCAGGCATCAGGGGGTAAAAATTGCTTCTTGTTTGTTTTAGAGTATAAACTTTGGGTGCTCTTGTCTCGATTCCAAGTGTTTGACCCCAAACTTTTTGTCTTATGAAGCATTTTTCCATAGACATCTCTTGGAGACCCAGTTCTGCTCAACATTTCCTGGTTTCTCCTTGAAACTGCAATCCCTGACTCTAACTTTTGCTCTAAGGATCTGTTCAGTTCAAGCTCTGATAATCTTGGCCTGTCATAGTCTAAAGTCTCGTAACTTTGGTCCGAGCCCATTATAGACCTTGAATATGGAGACCTTAGGCTCTCAAGATCAGGTCCATCCACATTCATCTCCGAATAGTCACCAGGCTGATTCATCTGTCTGGTGCTTCTATCAATTGTCCGCCCCTGCTGATTGTCAGAGGATGAATGTGTATATGTGTCGAAATGTTGTTGACTTCTACCGATTCTCTTCTGACTATGTCCTACACCATCATGAGTCTTTTCCACTTTGTAGATTGAAGGCCCACCTATCACTCTACCAAGATTTGAATCAACAGGCGTTCTGCATCTCCTATGGTCCCATGTGTGTGATTTTTGGCATTCCCCTCTGTCTAAACTTCTAGACCTTTGGTTGGGTCTCTGAACTGTATGATAACCATGTGGATTCAGCCTATATTTGTTGTCCTTTCTGTAGGAGGTATGTAAAGGCACCAAGCTGGCAGAAGAAATCCTGTGCCTTGCTTCCCATGGAATGCAAGAGGCAGCTCTTCCCTTCAAAATGGTAGTATTCTCTAATAAAAGGCTTTGTCTCATGGCTTGGTAGTTGCTCTGAGGTGTTGAAGTTTCTCGTGTTGGATACATTTCTCCATATATGTCAGATATCTTTCCATGGATAGATGGATTTTGTTCAAAAGTGTACTTGCGCAACTCCTGTTCAAGCTCCTCTCTCTCACGTGCCAAAGTCAAACAACGGCTCAAGTTTCCTTGTTCCCTCTCGTGCTCCATCTGCAAAACCAGGGTACTTGCTGTAGAGTGGCTGTTACCTCGTTTCTGGGATTGGCGACCCAGAGTAATTTCTGAATCGGGATAGAGAAAAGAGTCACTGCTATCTGAACAAATACTATTCTGGTCTTGTCCATTCAAGAATTCCTGCTCATGAATTGGCATGTAATGGCCATTTAATGAGAGATGTTTAGCCATAACTCGAGTCTTCCTGGAAGATGGAATATCTGATCCGTAAGGTGGAAGATCCACAGAAAGGACAAACGGTGGCTTTCTTTCATCCCTGTAGGATCTCAAAGACTGGGTTTTCTGGATTGCAAAGCTCCTATTTCCATCTGACGAGTGGTGAGAGTTTTCACTCAGGTTCCTTTTTATTTTAGAACTAGTAACATCAATGTCTTCACAAGTCTGGACAGCAAAGCAGCCATCAGGCCCTCGGTTGATGTACTCAACCGAATTCACAGGGGCAAGCAATGACAATTGGAGGTGGCTCTCAGTGAGTGAATGGTGGGATGGAGGGTTAGCTTGGGGCAGAAGATGTTGTTGCTGACCTTGAAAATCACTGTGAATAGACTTGTCAAGGGAGGAGTGATCGGAAGAGGAGGAAGTGTTAGAGAGTGGATGATCTGGTAGGAGCTGTTGTTTCAAGGTGTTGTCAAGGCTGCTTATGTCAGATCTGAGACACACCAGGAAGGGGGAGGAATAGGATAAGAATTTAGAACATGGTTGAAATTAATGGAAGAATTTTAGCAAAGAAAATATATAATGAAGTAGGAGGGGTGCACTTACTTGACAGGTGGGTTCTTATTTATTGCAGGAGGGAGATCTGAAAGGAGGGAACAGATTTTACAATGGAACAAGGGACAGGTTATATTATCACGAATGAAACATTGAATAACATTTTGACATGAGGTAAAAGAGTGAGAGCCCCCTCTAAGGTAAATAAATTGCGGCAGATGGTCATATAAGTTCTAAGTGGTAGATCAAAGTGTTGTTTCTTTACCCTTTATATTCTGTCTGTGCCTTTGGCCCCTTCTGTGAAATATGAAACAAACAATTGCCATGGCTAGGCACAGCAGTATCACTCCACCCATGACACCAGCCATTAGCTGATCAGGAAACTCCAGGAGGTGGGGGCTAGCTGGGGGCATGCCCATTCCTGTGGAATCCAGGAATGATTGGTTTAATGATTGGATGTTGTTTATAAGAGTTTAAAATTAGACAAATAATCTTTGTAACAAAACCTAGTGAGCTGACTTGCTGCCTTCTTGCATAGGCAGCATACTAATCATCATGGAACCTGAAAATAGACAAATCTGGAACACTCTACATAGGCAGTTCAACACAAATAGCGATCCAAATGGGAAGGTGACTCGCAATTGATTTTCATTGTAGCATTTTGCTAAGCTAACAACATGATACTCTAATAAGCAAGAAAATACATGTCACCCACAAATGTTTAGTAAAATAATAAATGTAATACCACAGAATTATTTTGTCAATATTTACATAAATAAATGTTTTTTTTTTTCACTGAGCTTATGGGGGTGCACTCTGAGATTGCATTTTCCGCAAAGGATACATGTGATGCTGCCATACAATTTGGCCAAAACAAGAGGTTCCTTTGGAGGCAGCATATTTAAGTTGCCTAACTCTGGAACAAAAACACTTTGGAAGTGCACCAATAAAGCCTTAAAATGCTGCCTCCAAAGGCAGCTCACTAGGTTTTGGAATAGAAAATTTGTCTTCCTAACAACAGTTAGTTAGAGGAAAATATAACAGGAAAAACAGTGCTAGCAACGTGTGTAAATAAAAACTGACCGATGGTGGAGACACTGATCGATGGACTGGGAATGCTGAGTTCATCTCCATGCCGAGACAAAAGCCTAAGTTCATACTTGCAGTCCTTTAGAGAGAGATGGAATGATAGACAGTGAGAAGGCAAAATGAAAGAAAACAAAAGAAAGAGTTAGATCTATCATCAAATCTTCAGAAATGGCAAGCTGGCTGATTCATGCAAAATGAAGATGTGAAAATCGAAATCTCAAAAATATCTTTGATCATGAAAACATCATGTACCTTACATAACCCCCCATGAAAGAATTGATTCTTGGTTGGGCTAATGTGTTCTTTCAGATTAAGCCATTCCTGCCCATCAAGACGTGATTGGACAACAAAACTGTCAATGGGTGGAGACTTGGCCTGGGGCAATGACCACGACAAAAGAATTCCCTCTGAACTCTGATTGATTGAGAGACCTGTAGGTGGTTCCAGCTTGTTCACAAAAGGAAGTGCATCTGTAAAGGAGTATCATATTAAATTAAATAAGAGAGAGATATCGAGTTGAACAGCATGTATCAATTCAGTCACCCTCAGCATGTAGCAAACACACAGATGGTATAACATTAACTTGGGTCAGCATGAGGTAGCCATCACAAAGGCTAAGTGTTTTAAATATCAATGAAATCAAAATTGTCCACGTCTATTAGCTCTGAGTCTATCTATAAGCATGTTTTATCTTAATAGTTGCAGATATGCACATTTAAAATGTACTGTCTTTCTCTTGTGGAAAAACAGACCAAATTTTTGATTCATCTTGTGTTTGGGGGGTTGTATAAAAATGTTTGTACAATAAAGTTTCACTAGAATGTGAATGTCCCTCTACCTTTAACCACTAACCCCTGACAAGAAATAGCAAGTAGCAAATTATGATTAATGTCTGTGGTGTAAACTAAAGGCCCTTTAATATGTACCAACCCAACTTCCTATTTCAATAGTAAATATGTCAACACAGGAAAGAAAACTGCACTTGTCATGCCATTTCATGTAATCTTTAAAGTTTCTAATGCACAGCTTATGTTTACCCAGAGTTGTGATTGTGATGATCTCACTGAAGGGCCCAGTGCCAACTTTATTTTGGGCCATGACACTGAACTGGTACTCAGTGGCAGGAAGTAAATTAGTGACCAACAAATTGTTCTCAGTGGACAGGCTTGGAAAAGACAACCACTCCTGTTTTTCATCTGTCCTTACTGGTGATGTCTGCTTATACCTGGACAGTAAAATAGGGTATTTGTGAGTTTTTAAAAGAAAGATATATAAAAGCAAACAAACATGAACAAATGTTTGTTGTTCTATCATAATGGGGGCGTTCCATTAACCTCTTTTGTTTATATAATAAGCTCATTACCCCTGAACCTCACACAAACATTTGGGGATTTTTTTAATTTCCACAAAAACATTATTTAGTATGTTTATTACAGTTTTATTCATTGGAATAATGAATAAACCCCACAATGTAGGTGATTTCATTTCAGGTTTTTCTATCCTTGTGGTCGACATTTGGTCCCCACACTTTCATAAAAGTAGTAGACACTGTCTGACAAGACAGATACCTACCAGACAGTGAATTTCTGGGTATATCCTCCATCAAAACCAGCTTCCCAGGACACATTGGCCTGGTTAATTCCTGGGATCACAGACACTGAGGACACTGCATGAGGACTTGTACCTGTGAATCAGAGAGAATGAGCAGGAAATAAAATATGTATGACATACAGTACGAACACATTAGGTGTGACAGTAAGATTATAGATGTTATAGTCTTACCCAGCACAAGCACTGTTGTTCTGGCAGAGACAGTAGCCACTTGGTTGGTGGAGCTGCACTCCCACTCCCCCTGGTGGTCTTTATTAAGAGGGTGCAGAATGAGAGAGCCATTCACCGCACGAGTAAACAGTGAGCGAGAGGATGCACCAAACTAAGGGGAGCAGTACATGAAAGCGTAAAGCAGATAATGTGATTAAATGCAAATTTTAATTGTAAATTGATTTCCTGCTGTAAGGAGATGCTTTATAATATGTGGAGAAATTTAAAATTCTTCATTAATTTTTTGTGTGCAGGATTGGTACTGTATAATTTTATCTAATGTGAATTTCCATGTTGATAAGCACAGTTTTATACACGCACTATGTGCATACGTATTGTCAACAAACATCACAGGAATGTTCAGAGTGAAATACAAGTTACGATCTCTAAGAAAGTTAAGAAAGTCTATGGGGCAAGGCATTCCAGTGGGTTTGAAATCAGAAATGTGAAGCTTGTATTTTTTTATTAAAGCACTTACATTAACACGTTAATCTCTGAGGGTGTTTTAAAAGATTTCCTGTTTCAATGACATACAAGAACAAGTCAAGTGTTCGGTATCCTTGTAAAGAAAACTTTTAAATTTTTTTTATAATATTTTAATGATAGATTATGATACATTCTGAGACTCTCAGTCTAAGAAACTGCTGGAAAAGCCAAATATTAAATTTTTTATATTATTATTCTGATTTGACATTATATATTTATAAATAAACTGTCTCAGAAAAACTTTTGTTTTGTTCCCAAGTTTGTGTGTTGCTACAACAAAGCAATCAAAAGTTATAGCATTGCAAAAATATTTTAGCATAGTGTCCAAAAATATCTCCATGTGTCCAAAAGCCTCTCCAAATGAATAAAACAAAAAATGTATTAATAAAAAATTAATTACACATGCAAACTCAACAATGACCAAAAGGTATGCAAAGCATGCAGACATGATTTTAGTAATGAGATTTTACAGAGTGAGTGCTTTTTGATGCATCGAGTCTGTTTGTGTACTTGGCGCCATCTCCTGGTGGCCATATGTAACATTGTGCTTCGTGTGGAGTATCTAAAGATCTCTCCATCAGATTACCTTGTGTGTGTAATATAATAAGATAAGATAATTGCCTCTTCTAAGTAATGGTATGTGATATTTTATGTTCCATTTATTTTTCGTGATGTTATAAGTGAAATCTCTGTATATAAGCCACTCCAACATAATTGTCAAAGACATATACTTGGCTAAAACTGAACAAGAGCTTTGAAATTTGCAGACAAATCAAAAGTGTTCAGTTTTGATCATTAATAAAAAACAAATGGCAATTTATATATTCTGTAATTTGTAAAAAATATCAAACTCATCAAATAGCCATGTGTCATATGTTATGAGAGCTTTCCATTTGATGAGTTTGATGTTTTTACCAATTACAATAATATGTAAAGTGCCATTTGTTTTTATTAATGATCAAAACTGAACACTTTTGATTTGTCTGCAAATTTCAAAGCACTTGTTCAGTTTTGGTCATAATGCCTGCATGCACTGGAGAGTAAAGCTTCTAAGCATTCAAACAAAACCTATTTTGTATTGGTCGAGACTGTAGTTATTAATATTTTGACTTTTGTCTGATATTTTTCTCACGGGCCCATCCAAGCTTAAAGGGTTCATTCTTTTTTAATGAATTTGAGGTGTGATGTTGTTGATGTCATCCTTCAAACTGTGGGTCTACTGCTAATTTTGATCTACATAAGTTTGCTCCATGTCAACTGTATTTTGCTGATAGTTACATCAGGGCCCTTTCTGGTATTCTTCATTGTACCATGTAAAGTTCATGGGTTAACCAGTGTTACATAGTCATGACAGGAGGTGAAAGATTGGACATACTGTAACTTTGCATTTACATGTTTAGTAAGCAATCTTGTCACACTAGTCTCACTTTAACATTCAGTATATAATGTTTAAGTAGTTATACTTTTGTGTATTTTAATGTGTATCCCTTTGCATTGCCTTAACCCATATACTTCTATTTTAAGTGCATTACTGTAAACACAGTACAAGGGAAAAGTCAAAATTGTTTTCTGTGATAAAAGTTGTACTTACCCTGGAACATTCCTACAACTAAACATGGTATTTTTCATGGTAATTAATTTATATTGTTACTATAATTATTTGATTAAGTTTTATTTATTTTGTGTCATGGCATGTGTGGTTGTCCCCTTATTCATGTAGGCGAAAAACTGTGGGAAGTAAGGCTAAACTATCTTATTTCAAATATTGTCATTTTTGTATGTTTTTCAAAAGGTAAATAAAAAAGGACTATTCAAAATATCTTCGCTCTGACAAGTAGACCAAGGGCAGAAGTTTGAGATGTGTGGAAGAGCAGACTGACAATGACAATCACCTTTTTCCAGTTGACTTTTGGAGACGGATTACCATTCATCTGACAAGGTATGACAAGCATCCTCCCCACTTCCTGTCTGTATTCCTTACGAGGTGACATTTTAAATGACGGAGGATCCTAAAAGACAAAAACACAAGTTTAAGGCTCTTAATTTATGGTTCTACAATTTAAGAAGATTCCAGGGATACTTGAAATTATTTGGATTTTGCTTGGTTAAACCATTAAATCTGCATGACTTTAAACAGAAGTTACAGAAAAGAATAAATAAAATATATAATAAAAAAATATGTATATGTTTGTACATTTTGTCAATTAATATAGGTGAAACTTGTATCTAAAAATATTTTGAGAACATCAAATTTCTCATTTAATCAAATCAATATCAAAATAAGTGCAGTTATATAATAACAGATAACTGCTTCAGTAATGAGGCTGAGGAGGTATATACACTACAAAAATGTTTGAGAAGCACTATTCTAGAATACATGTTCACCATATCTGATTCATTTTTCTAATTTACCATATTGACCAATTATATAATTGTATCAATGACCAACTGAAGCTATCTCTTAAATCCTTTCATTTATAAGAAGTGATACATAAAAAAGAAGGAAAAAAAAAACCATACAGTATATACTCTAAAAATCCCAACCTTTAGTATAACGGTGGTGGGCTCAGACTGGCCCATTGTCCCAAAGATGTTGTACGGAGTACACGTGTATACACCTGCAGCATCATCATTGGCAGTTGTTATAATGATAGAGCCTTCTGAGGTCAGTGTCCATCCAGGATACTGTTGAGAGAGTTTCATGGTGATTGTTTTTTTTTTAATTATGCTCTTTGGAGAGCTGTAAGATTTGGAGTGAGGTATAAATGTGCACAGTATTATGTCACAATAAAATCAATATGTTAAGTAGTATTACTTAAAAGACTTAAAGCAATTAGCTACAGACGTGTACTAATAAAAATAAATTACTTATAAAAGGCTAAAGTGTTTAATTAAGTTGAAAAATAATGGGGAAAGGAACAAGCGGTTACTCACTATGTCTAAATCTAGTGGATTTCCATCTTTGATCCAGTCAACACGTGATAGTGGAGGTTCAGCTCTGACAGGGCAGGAAATTATGCCTTTCATATCTGTCGGGAGGAAGGTCAGCTTGGGCATCTGAATCACCTGAGCAGGGTCTGTTAAAGGAGGGCACATTTTAACTCATCAACAAAGAATTGCTATGTGGTCCGAAAACAAGCGTAGAGAAAATACAGTGGCTACAAAAAGTATTTGGACAATTAAACCTCAATGAAACATTTACGAATGTCATAGAATTAACACAAAATCAAATCAAGTGTCATTTATTTTTTTTAAATAATAAGAATAAGAATATACCATAAGAAGATACAGGAATTTTCAAGCAAATCATTTAATAAAAGATGTTTGCTAGGTTCGAAATTGGAATGCAAGAGATATACTGAGACAGCAAGACACTTTCTGATCATAAAATATTAATGAAAGTTGGAACATAATTAATATAAAAGGTCTTTAAATGCAATAAACTTTTAATTCATAAATGTTTTTAATATATATTGAAATTTATATTAGCTAAGGCACTTCCCATCATATTCATTTACAAACACACTATTCAATAATTATTCATTATTAAATTTGCATGTAATATATAAATGACTATGGATTCCTTTATTTGTATTAAATTTCCCATACCATATGTGCAACATTTGGTGCAAAATGAAATAATGAATCTAGATTTCCTTTGCAATTCCTGGAACAAATATTTCAACAACATACAGTATGTAAATATATTTATAAACAATGTACAAAAAAAAATGCATTACATTTTCATTTTGCATCAAATCATGGCGTACATTTAAACAAAGGAATAGATTACCATTTCATATTTTACATTTCAAATTTAATTTTGTCAATATTAAGCCTCTATATTTTTAACTGTAGCGTCTTTTAGTACACTTGTTTCAAAGACATTCCCTATTAAGTAACTTGGGTTTAAGTGTCCTACTCAAGTGCATAATTGTTCATGGATTGCATATTGTGAGATATAAACCTACAACCTTTAGGTTACCAGGCCAAATCTTTAAGCACATCATTACACTTCACACATAAACACTTACGCTGCACAGTAAGGACAGCTGAGGCAGAAGGGGACACAGGAAGTCCATTAGTGGGTGTGCAGGTGTAATTCCCAGAGTCCCCTGGAGTCAAGCATGATATGAGGAGTGTGCCATCCACTACGACCTTTATACGAGACTTCAGAGACCTGAAAAACGAACAAACACATTCATACTGTAAATGCATAACATGCCATTTTTCTAAAACTGTAAATATTAATTATAAATGTCTAGTTTGAGAAACTCACTCAATGTGGTAGATGTCTTCTCCTTCTCTTTGCCACACATAAGTCATGTTGGGTGGGTCAGCCTCTGCCTGGCACTTCAGCTTGGCATCCTGGGACATGTTGAGAACAGTGTCCGTTGGAGGAATTATGATCACCGGAGGGCCTGTTTTAAGAAAATAAACTCAAGTAATAATGCAATAGATTGGAAAATTCTTCAGATAAATTCAAGGCTGATTGACATGTCATATATGGATTTCAAGTGAGATTTCCACACTAATGTCTTACCAAAGGATGCAAAAGCACCACTAGATGGCGACATGTGAACATAAACGTTAATAGCTGACTTTCACAACACAATAAACATAAACAATATTGTTTATCATTCTAAAAAATAACAATCATAAGCTTGGGACAATAAAGCTAACTTACCAATGACTCTGAGCTTTGTGATGTGAGTTACATTTCCTTCTTTATTGAAGGCTTGACACTGATACTGGCCTGATGTTTCTCTGCGTACAGCATGGAAAGTTAGACTTCCGTTCATGAACTTCAGGATTAAAATGAGAGATAGAGTGAGTGTGAAAAGAGAGACTAGAAAACATTATAGGAAAACTGTATTTTAGCTTTGATCCTTCTATGCTGCTGTGGTGATTTCTGTGGCTTTTAGTACCCATCTTTTTATCTACTGTATATGCAAGTATAGTTGTAAACGTAGACAAAATGAACTTTAACAGATATGCACATTTAACTCTAAAGTATTTTTCTTCCAGGAAATTAGACCAAACATACTATATTACTGTATAAGAATTTCCCTTCCCCTTAAAACCCCCTGAAACCATTGAGGTATATAATACTGTACCTGGGGAAAACTATTCATTAGCATTCCAATTCATTTCTGATCTATAATATAATGACGTATTTGTGACTTATATGCTGCAAGAACTAAAGGCTGTTGGCAATTTAAAAAAGGATGGGCCCATTGATACTGTATTTTTCACCACAACTTCTTGTTTCAATAAGAAATATGTAAACACAGGGAAGACAATTACATTTGTCAACTATTTCTTGGGGTTTTCAAGTACAAAATGAATAGCTGGGTTGATCTTCACTAACCAATACAAAATGCCCACCTTCAATTTGTTTTGAGGTTTGATTGGCCCTCCATCTTTAGTCCAGGTAATTGTGGGACGTGGGTTTCCACGGGCAACACACCTCAGTGTTAGTGATCTACCCACAAATACTTCCATGACAGGAGTTGGGGTTTCAGTAAATATAGGTGGAGCTAGAAATAGAAATAAGGAAAAATAACTTATAATATTTAGTGCTGTCAGTTGAGTAAAAAAATTAATTCTTGAAGTTTATCACGATTAATCGCAGCTTTTGAAATGCTGAAATATGACACTATATGCTGTATACATATTTGCTTGTCAAAATTCATATATTTCTATCTTAGGAAAGAAAACAAAACATTATGTAACAGTATAATTCTTTATTTACATTTCCCAAACAAAGACTTACATAGTATTAAGATAATAGCACCAATTCAAGTAACGTTAAACGTTTCCCAAAGTCTAAGTGGGAGTTTGACTAATTGAAAACATATACCCACACCACATAGAAAATGGACAAACCATATAGCATCAATCTTGTATTTATTGGATTTATATTTCATCTGTTAGAGTGTTTGTTTCTAATTTGCTATACATCCTCAATGGCGTCAGATACACATATTCACTGATACTTTAAGAGGGCGCACTCTGTCTGCTCGTATGAGTAATACATCATGTTTCCCAGCTGTTCAAACGCTTATCAAATCACATCATTTTAAAAATATGTTTTCCAATTTAATAGACTACAGTAAATATTAAATGAAACAAATGACAATAAAATGCAAAGTAATCTCTTCAGCTACCAAAATACTTTCTGAATGTAACTATTGATTTACTGATTAACAATTATTTAAATAGTGTAATACAGTTATTTATATTTTGTATTTTAAATAAGTAATGTTGTTACATGTATTCCGTTACTGCTCAACCCTGACTGTAAGTACCCGCTTTGCTACAGCAATCATGAAGCTGCGTTCATGATTCATGTCAGGGCGTCAGCAACAGCATCAAGCGCCGTCACATGAAAAGCGCTTCCAGACAAAAACGTCTCATTCTGTTTTGGTGATAGTTAAGACTTGACGTGCTTCTGTGATAATTAAAATGCAGTACTTGATTTCTACTAAAAATCTGGGCTTGTTTTATACATCAAATAGCGTTAAGAGGTCCTTTCTCCATAATTTTATCACTGAAGAGCTGTAACTGTTGTGTTTATGCTGTGAAGTGTGCATTAATGTGTCAATTCTGACAGCAATGACATACAATGTATGTTTATACTGGTTCGTACATGATCAATTAAAAATGATATCCAATGAAGAAAAACATGTTTACAGTGCTCCCAAATAGAATATGGACTCAAGCATTCCCTTTTCATAGCAATTTTTGCAAACAATTTGAACCAACTTGTCCCAAGGTGATTTTTAGTGGATGTATTTAAATCTAAACAATCTTATTTTGTGAAATGTTTTGATTGACAATTGTTCATTTGCTATATTTCTTTAAAATAAATGCAACATGGTTTGATATGTTGTTATCTTATGCAATGGCATTCAGAAATGTTTAAGTGTGGTTTAAGTGTCCAAATACTTTATGGGGTCACTGTACAGTTAGAAAGCCAAGTCATAAATTATGATACATTTTTCCATTCATTTTCCAGCTGTTGCTTTAAACATTGATTTCATGATTTTGTTTACTGTGATCTTTAGTGAAGACACATTTGAGGAGTCCAGCAATGCTTCCAAGATGGTCTTTATGCTTCACATCCTGTGACTCAAACAACAGAGCTGAAGACTGAACCTATTGTTACCACAGGCCTCAAATAGCTTCTGTAATCTGCGTTTAAGTGACGCAAAAGTGCTCAGAGAACTGCATTTAAGGTGTGGCCAACACAAACTCTCTCTAACAGGTGCACAGAGCACAGCCAGGTAACAAGTGCATGTAAACATGCCGGGCTGTGTATTCAGCTATTGTTAATTGCATGTTTGTATGAAGTCCTGTTTGAGTTGAGGACTGTGGGATGAATATAATGGCATTGTTACTGATCAGACATAAAGTGAAATGTTTTGATGATTTTGATTCAAGGCAATACTGATTACTGGTATAATTGGATATGCTTTAGATCAATAATTCAGGCACTCTCCTCATGGGACACGTTGATTCTCACCTGTGACGGAGAGTAGAGTCCAGCTTCCACTGCTTTCAGTTTCATCTGTTGTTTTGTCCAGAGGAAGAATTCGGCACTCATACAAGCCCTCATCCTCCAGGAGAAGCCCCCTTACTTGCAGTGATGTACCCTCGATGAGCGACACTCGGCCTGGACATTATCAGGAAAAGGAAGGGTCAGAGAACCAACAGCTCAACAAGTAAAATGACATTAAAATTGAATTCAGATTTTTACACTTCAATAATAAAAAGTATTAAAAGGACAGAAAATAGAAAATACATAATCATGAGTTATGAGTAGTGATATAATCATATGTCAGCCAGGCTGATATATTTAGATATTTTGAGACTATCAGCATTGGCAACTGTACCATTAGAGTGATTAACATTAGTTAAACTGTTGTGCCATTTCTACAATATACAGTTCCGACAGACTTGTGATTAGATAACATATATTTTATGTTTTTCACTTTTAACGTATGATTACTTCTGAAATGTAATCCAGTAATTATTACAAAATACACAACTAAAATTGTAATCAGTAATGTTGTCTTTTTGATTACTCATTTTAGGTAATCTACTCCGAATACCTTTGAATTTCTTATTGCATGCTTTGACGTACATCTCATTTACGTGCATTTAGTCAAAATTTACACTCCTTTCATTAAACATTAGCAAACATGAAATAAATAAACTAATAGGGGTCAATTTGCATTCCAGATCTATTAAATTATTCAAAAATACTACAAAAATGAAATTAATACAAAACAATGACTTAAATACACCACTTGTATGATTATTATTATTATTTATAATTTTTTTCAGTTATTGGGTCATTATTATATTTTTCTTGGGTTTAAATTTAAAAATATTATTTAAGTCTCATTAACAGATTTTTTTTAAGAGATGTAAGCATGTGTAGTGCATGAAAACATTTTATTATTATTTCTTTAAAAATATATATATATTTTAAATATGATTCATATTTGAAAAACTTGTCCAACAAATCAAAGTCACGAAGTTTAACCAACATACAGGTAGCCTTTTTTTGTCATATTATGACAAAAACAAAAAACAGAGAGGACCACTATACACCCGCAAGACTGTGAAGTTTTTTCAAAAATAATTATCTTGTAAAATATTTTTGTAATTAAATATCAATATTTTGACTAGAAAAAAAAGACAATTTTGTTCAGGTCATATGGAGTAATCCTGAAAGAATACTCTTGATATTCTTGACTTAAAAAATATAAAATGTTTGTTAAAAAAAAAAAAAAAAATCCTTAGAAAAACTTTTTTGTAAATAATAAACTGTACACACTCTCGTGTATTCAAGGAACAAGGAAATAATTGTAATATATTTTACATAATGGATACACCACATTACATTTTTAGTCATTAATTGTATTTATTTATTTTTTAAAAACGCTATAAATATTTTTTTTTAAATATATGAAACCAATGTGGACAAAAAGATTACATTTCTACGAGCTTTTTCTACAAGATTTAAAAGATTTGACATTTTTATAATCTCAAACAACTTTATTAGTCAATGGCATAGATAATGTAATCCCTATGTAATCCATAAAAATGTACAGTGATCTGTTTATACACATTTAAATATGTAATACAATTTAATTTAAGTATTTGAAATCGGCTATCTGATTACGTAATCCAGATTGCATATTGTTCATTGCTGCCCAACACTAACAAATAGTTAAAAGAATATATTGTAGAATATCGAAAATACAATGTGTTTTCAAAAGCTCAACAAGCTAATTTACATTTTATTATTTAAATAAAAAAACAAAACAATTTAAAGCTAATTTAAAATACTTGTCACTCATTAAAAAGTGCAGAATGATATTTTTCAAATATACACTTTATTTCAATAGCTCAACGAGCTCAATAGAATGTCTTTTGGTCATTCATAGTCAGAGTGTTTAGTCTAGATCTTTTTAGCTCTTGAAACTCTATCTCTCAGTTGCCAGGTGACTGCACCCTGTGACGATGGTGTTTGCTGACTCACCCCTCCCTGCTCTTTCTTCTACCTTTCTCCCTCTCTCTTTATCTCATGCTCATTCAGCGAAACAAGCTTTTCAAAGACTTTTTTGTTTCTGTAGCCATTTAAAGAGACCAGTGGTTGAAGTCTTCACCACAAGAGCCACATCAAAGTTCAAACCGGCTCGAACTGAACATCCATCATTCACAGATACACGTGCAGCCAATGCATGGCATATAGCTATGACCTGTTTATGTAAATGGATGGTGATAGTAATCATTAACTGGGATCCCAAGAGGAGTGGAGTGACTGTGGAAACACAGTCTGAGATAACAGCTGAAAAAAATCACAATACACTCGCCCCTGTTTATTTTAACCACACGAAAGCCAGAGATCAGGAAAAAAGGACACAGACACGATCCCACTGGATTTGGGCCATACAATGTGTTCCTGTCCAAACCGAACACACAGGGTCAGGGTATAAGCCTGCACTAAAATGTTGCCATGGTACCTGCTGCCAGTTGTGTGGATTTGAATTTAGTTGCTGTGGTGACAGGGATTTAAATCAGCTCGTGGGCGGGGCTTCACAGGAGTTTGAACTCTCGAGTTACTCAACACTCTTGAAAACAGCTAAGAAAAAGTATGCTGCTATGTTTAACATATAACGGCTACAGAGAAACTGATACAGTTTAAGACTTAAGAGATAAAGTGCATATATCTGCCCATAGGGAATCTTTTAAATATCTCGTTTGTTTCTCCTACACAGCAATGAGATTTAATGAAGAGCAAATTGAGACATTTTCATCTCCTGCATCTCAGATTTTACATTGTGCTCTGATCTGCCAATATTTCAAACTCTGCTATCCAAAAACATCTTTTTGCAGGGATTTCAATAGGAACTCAAACACTTAATTTGCTATATCTTCAAATTTGTTGTTATGATTTCCATATTTATAGCTCTATATTCTTACTCTGTCTACTGTCTTGAATATTTCTATTTTTATTTCTCAAATAGTATTTTAGGAAAAAAACATTTGAAACAGTTGATACAGTAACATTTTACAATAGGGTTGTGCATACATTAACATTAGTTAAGTTTATATTTAAGTACTGAATGTAAGTTTATGTTAGTTTATAATGTATTAACTAATGTTTACGCATACAGCTTTTAATGTTAAAAATGTATTTGTGGACATAGTGTTAGACATTATATTAATAAATGCTCTAAAAGTATTGCTCATTGCTAGTTCATCTTAACTGTTGTGTTAAAAGAATATTCCGGGTTCAGTACACGTTAAGATCAATATACAGCATTTGTGGCATAATGCTGATTACAACAAAAATGAATTTCGACTCGTCCCTCTTTTCTTTTAAAAAATTGAGGTTACAGTGAGACACTTACAACGGAAATGAATGGGGCCAATATTTGGAGGGTTTAAAGAAGAAATCTGAAGCTTATAATTTCATAAAAGCACTTACATAGATTCTTCTGTTAAAACTTGTGTATTATTTGAGCTGTAAAGTAAAGTAATTTCTGTAGAATTAAAGGGTTTATGGCAAGGCAATATGTCGCCAATGCACCAAATTAGTAAAATTGGATATAACTTTTCACAAAAAATGTTAATGTGATTTTATCGTACTAAAATCATGTTAACATGCAGATTGTTTACGCCATTAGAGACTATACTTTTGAAACAGTGAGTATTTTAACGTTTATGGACTGGCCACATTCACTTCCGTTGTAAGCGCCTCTCTGTAACGCAGATTTTTTATTTAATTTTAAATACATTTTTGTGGTAATCAGCAGTACGCCAAAAATTCTGTTGATTGAGCTTATTTTAAATGATCGCAGAATATGCCTTTTACTACTGTTATTGTATACAACCTTACTGTAAAGTGTTACCAGTGACACTTACATGAAACATAACTGAAAACTCCATTAAGTCACCTGAGCTCTGAAAGAGCAACCTGAGCAATACCAATTTTCTCTGGGTATAGTTTGAATATGAGTAAACTAAGCCTAGAGGGCACATCATTTTTGTCCATTTATGAATGATAAAGGAAGCATTGGTAAAGTATCTCCTACAGTTATTCAAATATTTGAATGAAAATAAAAAACATGATCTGTGTGTTCAACTATTTTCTGGTCAGGCAAAGATTTCTTTCATGTTTTCACATCCACACATTAACTCTGTTAATTTGTTTACTTATGTGTGACTATCCATGTCTCTCTGAGCAAATCCCAGTCATACAAACAGAAGCTCACTCCGTTGCTTAGTCGACAGCAAGTCAAATCTCAGGAGAAACTAATATTAGGCTCCTTAATGTATGAAGTAACATGTGATGTCAATTGCATCCAATACAACAGTATAGATTATTACAGACTAGCTTTTGCATACAAAGCAAATGTTTGATAAGATTTATGTTATAACGTGTAATTCATGTATAAAATCAGCATTAAAAAAAACACAGTTCTGAATCCAAATTCTGATTGGATGAGCCGTGTTCAAATAAACACATCTGTGTGCACACATTATCTATAAATGTGCCAATTTGTTAAATATTATTCTGGTTATTATTATCAATAATAAATATAAACGTTTAACTTTTTATGCAACAATGGTGTCTTAAATCATACATTATCAGACGGTGAGAGCATTTACACACTTGAACTTACACCAGTTATTACTCCATAACCCGACAGCAAATAAAGTCATGTAAATGGTTTCAAATGTGTTTATCAAGGAAAGATCAATAAAATGTTGTTCAAAAAAAAAAAAGATCTGGTATTTTCTATGTCTCTATAGAGTTACTCTGAATGGTACCAAAAACAAAAACATTCAATGAGCAATAGTTCTGGTACGGAAATGTCTTGTTGATAAGAGAGGTCAACGGAGAATGGCCAGACTGGTTTGAGCTGACAGAAAGGCTACGGTAACTCAGATAATCACTCTGTACAGTTGTAGCGAGCAGAATAGCATCTCAGAATGCACAACATGTCGAACCTTGAGGCGAATGGGCTACACCAGCAGAAGACCATGTTGGGCAGGTGAGTGTACTTGAGAAAGGACATGTAATATGGTTATTTTGAGTAAAACCAAAGTCAACATTTCCACCCTTCTAAATTTAAGGCTCATGATTATATGTCTGCATATTGTTTTCACTGAATCCAATGACTTCAAGCTATGAAACTTAGAGTCTAAAGTCATCTGCCTTGGGTCCAAGAGATATTTTGTCACCTATTGGCACAGTTTCAATTCAGAAAAGCGAGGGTCAGGTTTCAATTTAAAATTGTCATCAGCATTCTTGTTATTGTGCTTCAAGAAACTGAAATTTGAATCTGCTGGGAGGCTGAGTGGTTTGTTTAGATGAATGGCCTTTGAAAATAACGTGCAACTGGTTAGGAAGAGTTTTTACTCAAAAGGGTTTTTGAATGGTTGCAAAAGAAGGGGGAAGGTGGACATATGAAATAGAGGGCATATTCAAGTGTTCAGATGTTGATGTTCTTCAACAGAAAACTGTAAAAATCATAATTTTTTTTTCTTGTTTTCTAGTAAAAATATCTAAATATTATCAATACTATATATTAATTTAATTGAGATGCAAAAATCGTTAGATTACAAGTTAAAAAAAATGTTTTTTTTTTCCCTTTTTTAAGGATAATTTCTTGCCAAATTGGGTAATATAAATGAACTCATTTGAAGATATATTCTCTAAAAAGTAGTCTTAATATCTTACGAAATTTTGCTTCTCATGTAAATCTATCTCGTTTTAAGGAAGCTTAGATATTTTACTGGAAAACAAGACAAAAATACAGATTAACAAAACTATAATTGGGATCTCTACTGCACTATACTGACAACAGTCAATCTAATTTGGAGTTTCTAATTAGCAAATTTATCTGATCTGGTTGTAGTATACCACCGTAACCACCATGTAACCTGAATGTGCTTTTAATTATGTAAGGTTTAACAGTCTTCAAATCTTATATCTTACACCTTAGTGAATTAATATGACAATCAGCACCACAACGGACACATGAGACACTATATACTGTAGCCTGAAGAGATGAAATTCAAACCAAGCTCACCCTTTACCTCTTCTCATGCTGTACCTGAACCTTTAGTGACACTAGTGGCACTAGTGACACAGAAACTACACACTTCAACTTTAACTCACACATTTGCTCATAAACCTTTGCTTGTTGCATGAGTAAATACATTTTATTAGACAAATGAGTAAATTAATATAAAGTGGAACTGAATGATTTATGGATGATTCCCATCGATTCACAATTTTGTATTCCATCGTCCTGGCAACATTGCCACAGACAAATGCAGTGCAGTCTTCCAAAATTTGTTTAAATGCAAAGGGGTACATTGTGGCCATGCATAAACTGTAGGGCTAAATTGCTGCCTGAGAGTTAAGGATTCGTCCATACACAGACACTTGCAGTGTTACAATGGCAGCCTGTTTTTTTCTGTTAGAGCCATAGTGTTTTTAAGGACAGGGAAAAAGAAAAAGGTATTTTCAGGCTATTCAAAGCCTCTTTTCCCCATAGACACCCTTTTTGTCCCAGCTCCCAAACAGACAATAGGAACTTCTGCAATGAGAGGGGGAGAAACATGCAGGTCTCACAGCACACAAAAGAGCACAGCTACTGTATAAGCTGAGACATTAATAAATGAAATAAGAAGTAGGTGAGAGAGTCTGCATTGTGAAAAGTAGTATGTATGTACCAATTAGGGGTTAAGCCAAAGGATGTAACCAAATGTTCATGGCTGGGGGGACCAAAATATAGGCTTAAGAACCTGCCACTGAAAAAAACTATATTAACTGACCACTAATCAGAATATAACAGTCACTATGTTTACATGAACTCCAGAAAGCAGCTTATTGCGAGAAAAGGTGTTATTGCCAGAAAGCTGTGTTCCTGTTTTCATGCACTGTATAAGCAGCATACTTTTTACTCCCATATACATGTGGCTCGGTCAGTAAGAAGCGTTCTCCACAGCAATGTAATTTCCTTGTAAATAACTGACACTTGTAAATAACAAACAAGGCATCTGTGGAAGCTTTGCTATTTTATTCTCTGTTGCTTTTCTTTGTTTCCAGATATTCCAGATATGTTGCTGTTATGAAGGGAGGCAGACAAGGAGTGAGGATCCAGGTGCAGCTTTATTTAGATGGTGCAAGGGGTCAAGCAAACGGTGAAAGCAGGAACAAATAAACATCCACGAGGGGAAAACAAAGGTACAAACACAAGAAATAAACACGGGGAATCTTCCAAGGAGGACACAGGCAGGAACACGGTCGAAGGCAGGATAAACATGGAATATCATCAAACTCCAAACATCAAACAATAACCAACCAAGGACAAGGTGAACATGAGGGCTTAAATACAAAATCAAAGGGGAAACAAAAGCCAATGGGCAAACAGAACTCAAAACAAGATAATAAGGCAATTAACTAAAACCAATGACAAAACTAGAACTGATAATAAAGTAATCAAACAATGAACCAATGAAAACCAGACGTATGAACATGGAGGGAAAACAGGACATGACAAGACTGGGAAACAGGAACATAAGAGTGATTTCAAAATAAGAGTGCATAAACAAAAGACAGTATGGAACGTAAAAGGTGCCAGAACTTAAAAATAAGAGTGCATAAACAAAAGTGGATATGGAACGTAACAGTTGCTGTGTGTTGTTTCCTTAACTTTCTATCGCGATCTACAGCAGAATTTTGCTACAACAGTCGGTTTTCCCGCTTACATAAAATTCTGGGATTCCCCAATGTACGTGTATATATGCGAGGGACAGTCGATATTTTACAATGGTGTGTATAAATGGGTATAGCTTATAGTGTATATGATTTTCCCACTGTACTCAGAGAAATGTTTTATTCTTTCTGCTGCGTTGACTTGTTGGCTTATAACGTTAGTTATCCGGTCTGTTCACACACATGCACACTCTTCAATTACCCATCAGAATGCCGCTTATGTGTTTACATGGCCAAATAAGCAGCGTTCTCTGGGAGAAACCTGGATGTGTAAAACCGATTACTCTTAATGCCTTAAATGGCGTAAGAGAATCAGCGTTCTTGCTTACATGATGTTTCAGAGAGCAACTTTCTGCAAAAACCCTGCACTAAACCGTTTTCTTAAGTGCATGTAAACATGGTCAGTGGTGGTTACGACCCTGATTGCGTTGACTAGTTGAACTATCATGCGATTTGAATCATTTGAAATGGAGCATATTTTAATCTGAGGAAGAGCTGGATGCTATTTAAGCATTGACCTTTCATTGACTTTTCTGTCTAACAAACAGAATAGTAAACATTTGTAGTTAAGCAAGTTGTATTTACAATAAGTTCTCAGTATTGAGGAACTCACCATCATAGTTGGGATGCACACGAGGTTCGTGCACTCCAAACTGGATGAGGATGGATATATCATAGTCCTGACGCACCCACTCTATGACGTGCTGCGGGGCTGTACTGCCCTGGTCAGGGGCAGGTAAACTGCACGTCAACACAGCAGTGCCCCCTTTCTTGGCACGCACAAAAACCTCAGTGGCATTTGTTAGACCTGAGGTATTGAGAAAAATAAAAATGAGAAATAAAACCACAACTGCATAGTTCACAAATAGGCATTAACATCTTTTTAACTTCAATTAATATGTTTTGGTTAAAATTAGGGCTGTCGATTTAAATTTAATTCAGTGCGATTAATTTTATAAAAAAATGACACCTTAAAAAAATTAACGCAATGAATCGCATGCCCACGGACCATAATAAGTAAGATTCCTGAGAAATGCAAGCTTGTAGTACCACCTGTTTACTCCAGAGGGCAGTAAATGAAATTTCAGCCGTATGAGCAACGTTCAGTTTATGTGTGGCCAATCCATAAAAAAAACACTTCAGTAGACAGAACAACACAAACATGCATTATGTTCTTGCGTTCAAAACACTCGAAGGAGCGCAAATGCGATCTAAGGGATCTCAAGATGTGTTTAAAGATTGAGTATTAAACTATATTTAACTTGACACAGTGACCTAAACATTTTATGTTTATGACGCAACACACCCGAGACGTCTGACGCAGGTGTAAATTGACGGGCCCTTAAACAAGCCCTCATAATAAATCTCCAACTGATTGACAAATTCACTTGTGAAATGGATTGCTGTGAACTGTATGCCAATGATTGACTTATGATCAATAATATGGTAGTAAACAAAACATTGTATTCTAAAGCCGCTTTTTGTATTGTCTTATTAATGATTAACTCTTCTGCTACAGGAATGTAATTATCTGAATATTGTATATATATATATATATATATATATATATATATATATATATATATATATATATATAATTTTTAAAGATAACGTATAATTATATATTGATATAAATATGTAGAATCATTATATATTGAGTTATTGTTATATGAGGGTCTTTCTCAGCAAATATTTGATATTTGATTAATCGCAATTAATTCATCGGGACACCATGTTATTAATTTGATTACAAATTTTAATCGATTGACAGCCCTAGTTAAAATGTGTATACACAGTATGTATAGTAGAAAGTTTATTTTTTATATGCTTTCACCATTTCTTTGAAGTGTGATAATGCATGAAACTGCAACACATTTTCAGATTTTCAATGAATAACAACTTGAATTTTGATGTCAAATCAAATCACTTTATTGTGTTCCTCACACAAAGCTTTTGTATGGCTACAGTAGACTTGGCATTTAGTGCATAAGTCATATGGACTCATTTTATGGTGCTTTTATGGGCTTGACAGCCCCTGGAAAAAAAACTGTGTAAACATTCTGCTAAACCTTTCCTTTTGTGTTCCAATGAAAAAACAGGTCTGAAACAACAAGAGGGTGAGTAAATGATAACTGAACCTTAATTTGTGGGTGAACTATTCCTGCAGTGTGATGTATGTGCTTTTGCACGCATGTGTCCACTGTTAAAGTAGTCTAGTTACTGTAAAATACTCACTGAACAGGCACAAGGCTGCAACAATGACTTCCAACAAAGGAAGGATCTTCTGTGTCATGCTGGGCATTCATAAAGACTCACATATCTCTGAACCTGCAGAATATCAAACATCAAGATCAAAACAACAGACAGACAATGCTTAAAAACAAACCTCTGTTAGCTAATTGACTGTTATTACTGTAGTTGAATCCTATGATATGTCACAAACACTTCCCCAACCGTTCCTGTAATCTCTCATCACACAGTGGGATTATGGGATTTTATGTATGTATTGTATATTCATATACACATAAATCTCGACAAAAAATCTAGATTAAACTCACTCATGTATAAACTTGGTTAGAAACCCTAGTGCACATAGAAAGAAAGATTGAATAATGAGCTCCAGAAGCTGCTATGAGTCAAAGAGGTTAAAGTACAGTCTGGCACATGATGCCTTCATCTTTACGCTCCTCTCTGTGTAAGCCGTTTCCCATTCGTAAACGAATGAGCACACATAAATGTGATTAAACACACTACATCTAATAAAATAACCTCTCATTTATTAAAGATCTATTTCAGGTGGTCTGGTAGTTTGAATCCCAGGGTCTGCTGAGTGACTCCATCAAGGTCTCCTAAGAAACCAAATTGGTCTGGTTGCTAGGGAGGGTAGAGTCGTATGGGGTAACCTCCATATAATCCCTATAATGTGTCGTTCTCGCTCTCGGTGGGGCACGTGGTGAGTTGTGCGTGGATGCTATGTCTCCACGGTAACATGCTCAACAAGATGCATGGGTTGACAGTCTCAGACACAGAAGCAACTGAGATTCGTTCTCCGCCACCCAGATTGAGGCGAGTCACTACGCCACCACGAGGACTTAAGAGTGCATTCAGAATTGGCATTCCATATTGGGGTGCAAAAAAAATTTTTTATTTAAAACATTTGGATGATCTATTTCCATTGAAATGTCCTTTGTTTTAAATGTATTTATTTATTATAGATAAATCAACAGACAGACATTAGAGAAAAGGTGCTCTAACAATTTTTACACCATTTCACCATTTTGGTTACACTTTTTAGTTGCCATTAAATAGTCTTGCAAAATAGTGTTTTAAAATTATTTTTAAAAGTACAAAAAATTTTACGTAGTCTCTCTCTCACAAAACAATGCATGTATGAAAATGATAACAGATTAAAAACTTTTTGTTTAATGTAGCTTTTAGATGAATTATAGAGATAAATGATAAAAAAAGCTCATTGAATTATTATGTTTTCCAACCATTTTTGTTTTATTTACCACCACACCCCTATCAGTAAGGCTCAAGTATCTCTACATCAGCACCAAAATAGAAATGTGTTCCTTTTAATATTAAGCAATATCACACGAGCAAGAGCAGCCGGGTGCCACAGGTAATCACAGCCATGCTGATAGATGGAAAATACAGAACAAATGCAAGTGGGATATTGCTTTTATACAACAGTTCAACAAACAAGTAAATAAGTAAGGACTAAGAACAGTCCCAAAAAAATAAAAAAACTTTTGTTTGTTGAACTACTTGACACTGATCAGGATCTGCTGTTGCTTGTTGGAATGATGCACCCAAGCTTCCGTTACTACTTAGAAAACCACACTTTGGAACTAGTAACTAGTAACAGCTTTGGCTGTTTCTAACAAGTTACTGGATAAACAAGGACATGTGTGGATGAGAGAGAGAGAGAGAGAGAGAGAGAAATAGAGAGAGAAAGAGAGACTGATAAACAGTAATGCTGCAGCTGTTAGTTTAACTCTATTCCTCAGCTGAAGTGTGGTACTCTATTTCTCAGATATAGTGTAGAAGTAATCCAAGCAACCATGGAGTGAGAGACAATCCGAGTCGAAAATGGAAATATTTGGGGAGAGAAAACATAGAGAGTAAAGGCTGTGGCTGGCACGGCCTGCTCCCATACTAGATATATATACCCCCACCCCACAGGGATATTGGTAACTAAATGAATTTTTTTGGAGCGTTGGCGGTGGCTACGTGCTGTACTACCCGCTGAAATGTTCGGGACCCTGTCTCGGCTCCTTTGCACAAAACCTGAATGAGCAGTTGCAGCCTAGCTCCTTTTATACCTGTATGTCCAGGGGAGTGGCATGCAAATTTCTTTGGCTTTTTCTCAAAGATCAGAGGTGTTTTGGGCTCCAAGAGTGACGTTGAGTGAGTGACAGATAGGGAATTGGAACTAACTGTTGGATATTATTTATCTTAATCATTAGTATTCATTTAGTCACTTTTATATGAAAAACAATTGATAATGTGGGTGAAAAACACCAAGCAGCACATATATGTTAGCAATGAGTGCCATCCACAAATTTAATGTGAATCCAATTCTCTACTTAGCTCTTAAACTGCACACCCTGACCCTGCATTATGAATCAGTGCACAGTGCAAATGCTTGCACATTAACCCCAGTGCAATGAGGGCGAGAACTATTCTTAAAAACTCCTGACTGGGACCCCAAGACAATCCCACAGGTAACATATGTCTCACTGTGCATGCAGCTCCAAGTCTGTTTGCTTTGTTTACATCTATTGAATGATTGAAGAAACAACTTGTTTTGTGATACAAAATCCAAATATTTTTTTGGGGTGTGAATGAAGTTTAAAAAAATGCATTATACTAAATCAGCTCTATAGTATGCTGGTAAACCAGTTTTTCTTTGACAAAAGCTGGTGGGTATGCTTTCTGCTAATGTTTGCTGCCTGTTAAGGGTTGACAGCACCATCCAAGCTAGACCAAAGTCCCACATATATTACAAAGCAAACAAAAACTTTTAGATTTACTATTGTAGTTTTAGTAAGTGGCAGTAAAACTCAATTTATTAACCTTCAGGGGCAAGGGTTAGAGTATATGACATTTCAAATAGCATCTAACAAGGAAGCAAGCATTTTACTTGCACTTGTACACTCCTTTCTCTCTGTCAGGTCTGTAACCACCAGACATATTCACCACAGGGCTGCAATCACCAAACATGGTTAAAAATTTACTTCCGGTCCCCCAAATCCTTATTACATGGTTACAGCCTTGCTTCAAATGACTCCAAACTAAGCTTTTAAGGTTGGGAAATGGCAACATAATCACATAGGACATCGACATTGTAGGAATTTTGGTAGTATAAATGCACACAGTATGGATTAAAGTGTCTGCGTAGGAATTTTATAATGATTTAGCCGCATTTGACCACCATTATAAGAAAGATAAATTACAAAAAATGTGATTATTTGACTGAATAAAATTCTCCACCATTAAAATTGTAATACAATGGCTTGTTGTTACTGCTCACAATTTATATTTAAGGAATTAGCTTTAATAAGGTGTCGTGCACTACGTTCAGAAGCTGGTTTGGTTATTAGCAATAATTAATAATTATCAAAGATAATTATTAATTATTAAAATCAACAGAACATTGCTTTTAAATCAACAATCATCAAAGATAATTATCAATTATCAAAAAAAAATATAATAATAATAATAATAATAATGATTAATATCGCCGGGGCACCACCCTGGAATCAGGGACTGATAACCAGACAGTATAGTAGTCACATTATAGGATTGTTCTCTTAGGAAAGTTGACGTCCGGAGAACACCGACATTCGAAAGGAAAACAATGAAGACTTTTAATCCGAGCACTGACATGCCTTGCCAGACTTTGACACAGGTGTATGCAAAACAAACCAAAACACTTCTCTCTCTAAGTATAACAAAGTTTATTGATACATTAATATCAATTAATAATCAATACACTGCAGTCAATAAATTCTGACTTCCAACTACAAACTAAACAGTAACATGATTAGATATGGTAAAAAAAATTGCCTTTAATACATGAGGGAAAGGTGTGTGTGTGTGTGTGTGTGTGTGTGTGTGTGGTGTAAAATGGCGGACGTGGCTCTCGTGGAGTATGTCAAGTGAGGTTTCCGGCCGTAAATGTGGGTGGAGAGAGGCTGTTTAATGGCGTCCGTAGCGTGCCTCTGCTTGCATTATAACTTGGGGACAAAGCTGAGCTTTATCGCAAAGTTATCTACAAGCCAAATGTGTGCATGGGTATATTTGTGAGGGGTTGCATGTGTGTGCGTTTAGTACAAGAGAAATGAGTGAGTGGGTTTTTGCAATCGTGAGGGAAGAAGGCAACTGTTAGTTTATCATTTAGAGCTGCGGTGATCGGCTCATAAACTGTCCTGCGATCCTTTGTTCGTTAATGGTTAAACTCAGTGTGCCGGTCTCACCCGCGATAGCGGAAATAATTAACAGTCCAACGTGGTTGGACTACAACACATCAAATCTCATTCGTGGTAACAGTACAAACTGTTACAATAATACCTTGAGTATTATTAGCATCAATGAGCGGACTCAACACTCCGTAAACTGTACAAGCATTAACCTTGATATACAAGAATAACACACTATAATAATCTATCGCTGCCCAGACGTAAACATCTTACTTGAATTGCGTGAGGATGTGGGTAGAATGAGTTCATCCATCGTTTGACTCTGACTCGGTTCATCGAAGCGCAGGTGATGACGGGAGTACGTTTCCTCCAACAACTTGGTTGAAGAGGTAAGAGAAATCTTCCTTCTTCACTCCTGCAGGCAAACGGGTGAAGACGCACATTTCTCGGCAGTCTCCTTTGGATCTGTTAGCGTGTTCAGTCGATCAGAATTTCACACATAGTTGTAAAGTGAGCAAGGTTTCATGTGATCTGTAGACTGTTTTGTACTGCCTTTGTTTGATTTTGGCATGGTTGTTATCAGTAAGGCTTTATGACTGTATGTAGGCCTCAGTCAGGCTTTATGACTGTATGTAGGCCTGCCTTTGTCTTACATCTGAATACATGAGGCCAAACAAAAGGTATTATGATTAATTCACTTATTGGAGTAAAACTATTCTCATGGCTTAAGTGAGTTGTACAGAAAGTGAATGGAAATGATTGGAAAATTGAACTTCATGGGGTTCATAGACAATGCCTTGAGAACCATTCGATACTACTTTGAGTCTAACTCAATTTGCAATTGGCTTCCTCAAATTATATTAAAGAGACACCAGCACTTTCAGCAAAAATCTGGAGATGTACTTGTGTGCCACTGAGTTTCCTTGCATTACTTTGGTTCTTTGGCCGTGTCAGTAGAAATTTCTGGTTGTTTTGTCGATGTTTTGGACCTCTATTAAGATTGTGGATAGTTTGTTGCTGGAATGATGAGGCAGCTTTGAAACGAGGCCTCCTGCGAGGGAGACTCGCAACTCCCATCATATGTGTGAGCCATAGAGCAGAGAAGAAAACTCTTTTTGGAACTCTGCATTCCGAGCTTCCTGATCTCTACATTGTACGAAGACTGAGGAGCACCGGAGCGAGGGCTAAGAGCCATGAGGGCAAGAGCATGGAGGATGAAGCAAGCTGAAAAGAGGAAGAAGGAAAGGGAGGGTTTGTCCGAGGTGGGGAGGCTTTGTAATGTTAAGATTGACCATACCCCAAAGGTGTCTTGAGCCAATCAGAATTGTCTTTTGCTAGGTCAAATGGTAATTTCTGTCCTTCCTTCTGAAGGGGATTAATGTTCCTTTGTCCCATTTCCCACTCGAAAAAGTACGTTTTAATCAAACATTTTATATATCTTGGATACAATTGAATATATAAAAAAATTATTAACATAAACATTCCTGAAATGCAGAAAGAACATCAACAATAGTAAAAATTATGTACTTGTCATGAATTGTTTCCATTCTAGTAAAATTAAATTAATAAAACAAGATTAAAGATTATAATCATCAATTTGTCAGTTATAAGTGATTACAAATCACTAAACATATTTTAAAGGTTAGATCAGGCTACAATCATTTGTGTACGATCAAATTTTACTATCAAAAAGAGACTGTGCATTATGTAGTGTAGGACGATACAATGAAGACTCTCTTGTGTCATACAGATTTTTAGCATATGACACAGGAAATGTCTAATTTTAAGTGTCAAAGGACAAAGTAGTATCTTAGCTTTCCATGGCAACAGCTCTTTATCTATCTCTTGGAATGTGTGCGCAAGTTATGAGGATTTTCTAAGAGTGTGGATATAAGATGATCTCTTGGGAGTCTCTTGCAGATGGTCGAAACGTCATGTGATAACCATTAAGTTCAGGGCATTCCTTATTTATGACATGGAGAAGAAAAATCTTGGTGCATCCACAGAACTATCTTTGTTCATTGACAATTATTTATTGGCCAGATGCAGGCTTCAGCAAGACTCCTTGTCAAATTCATGGTTTCTCAATGCTTAGAGGCATTACCCTGAAAAAATGCAATCTTGGTGTAATTCTGTGGTGATTCTTTTTTAAGTTCCTTCACTGTGGAAATTAGTAATTCTTCTGCCCATAAGATTGGGATTTAGGTTAGTGCATAAGATTTATATGCATTCCTGTTGACTAAATTAGATCATTTAAAACTAAAAATACAATTAAGTTTTGAAGCCACTCTGTGAATATTTCACCTGGAAACTAGAGCTCACACCTGCAAATTCGTTCAACACCACTTCCAGCTACAGCCACTGGGGTAGTTGTTAGATTTAATTTCAGCTGAAGAGCTTTTGACCTACTGTCGCCAAATTCACAGTGAGTTTCACAGTTTGGAAATGGGTCAGTTTTGAAGGTTATACTAATTCGAATTCAAGCAATTGAAAGAATTTGATTCAAAACCCTAGTTCATTCCTCCTTTCTTTTTTACAGTGGACAGACTAAATAAATGTGTCTCAGTCAACAAATCTGGCTGTGTTGAAAAAGAACTGGCACAAATTGAGCCAAAAGCTAAATATAGGCTAGATCATACATTAAAAGCTTGTGGTTTTAAGCTTAATACACAAGGATTACAGTCATTCAATTATTTGTATTTGATCTATTCTGTGTACAACAGACCAATGTTGAGTTAACAATGATGACAAAGTAAATCAAACAATTCTAATGGGCAAGCTGGCTTTATAAGATCTAACATATCAGATAGGAATGAGGGAGTGTTAGGTTTAAAGAGCAACAAGCCCATTTTTGTGTGTAATTTTGTGTATATTATTAATGGCAGTTCAATCCAGAAGGATTATTATTGGTCAGGAGCAGGATTGCTGCCTTTCCATGCACACTGAGAGGCCTCCTTCCTCCGTCTCCGTTTTGTTTCAAGCTCTTCCTTCCGCTTCGACTCACCCAACTTGATGCCTTCAGACACAGCCTGACGCCAGCAACTGCGGTTGTCTGCAATCCTTTCCCAGTCATTCGTGTCAATAGCCGTCAGCTTAAGATCACGCTTGATGACATCCTTAAATCGCAACATTGGACGACCCACAGAACGGTGTCCAGTGACCAGCGAGCCATACAATAAATCCTTAGGAATGCGACCATCCTCCATACGACGCACATGTCCTAACCATCTAAGACGACGCTGACAAAGGAGGAGGTGGAGACTATTGCATTACGTGATTTGAAGTATGGCTGTGTTGGGGATTTTTTCACGCCATGTGATACCAAGAATGCGTCTGAGGCATCGAAGGTGGAAACTTTCGAGTCGATTTTCCTGCCTGGCATAGGAATTCCACGTCTCACTTCCATATAGGAGAGCGCTGAGAACACATGCTTTGTACACACTAATTTTTGTCTTGAGTGTGAGATGAGAATTTTCCCACACTTTCTTGCTAAATTTGGCCATCATGGAAGAAGCATGAGCAATGCGTCTGTCAATCTCTTTATTTAAAGAAAGGCTGCTTTCAACAGTGGAGCCCAAGTAGTTGAAATGGTCAACCACTTCAAGTACCTCACTGCCAATGGTTATAGACGGTGCTGAGCTTGGATCTAGACACATGACTTTGGTCTTTTGAATGCTGATGGTCAGTCCAAAGTTAAGACAAGCGTGTGAAAATCTGTCGATCAGCGCTTGCAGATCATCCTCGCTGTGAGCTACTAAAGCTGCATCGTCAGCAAAAAGCAGTTCTCTGATCATTACTGCTCTGACTTTAGTTTTGGCTTTCAGACGAGCAATATTGAACAGTTTGCCGTCACTTCTTGTGTGGAGATGAATACCTTGGTCTGAGCTCTTGAAAGCAAATTTCAGGAGCATTGAAAAAAAATATGCCAAACAGCGTTGGAGCTAGAACGCAGCCCTGTTTTACACCACTTAATATCTTGAATGAGTTGGAGGATTCACCATCGCAACTGATCACACCTTGCATATCATCGTGGAAAGATTTAATTATACTAAGCAGGTTGGGAGGGCATTCAATTTTTTTCAGCAGTTGAAAAAGACCATTTCTACTCACTAAGTCGAACGCTTTTGTGAGGTCGATGAATGCGATGTAGAGTGGTCTTTTTTGTTCCCTGCATTTTTCCTGAAGTTGACGTACAGAAAACAGTATGTCATTTGTGGACCTATTACTTCTGAAACCGCATTGAGCTTCTGGGTAGACACGGTTGGCAAGTATCTGAAGCCTGTTCAAGACTACGCGTGCGAAAAGTTTTCCTACGACGCAGAGTAAAGATATTCCTCTGTAGTTGTTGCAGTCGCTGCGGTCACCTTTATTCTTGTAAAGGGTGATGATCTTCGCATCCCGCATTGCATGAGGTACCTTGCCTTCACTCCAACACGTACATAACAGGTCAAACAACAGGTTTAATAAAACTTCTTTTCCGCATTTGATGACCTCCGGAGGAATCTCATTTGGGCCAGAAGCTTTGTGGTTTTTTAAACGGTCAATTGCACTACTGAGTTCTTCGATAGTGGGCATGGAGTCCAGTTCTGATAGGACAGGCATTTCTTCTATGGCATCAAGCGCTTCTTGGGAAAAAGGTTCTAAAAGGTTGTTATGGTCGAGGATGATAACAGAGTTAAGCTCCTGGTATCTATAAAATTCCCTCAAGACCTGCATCTCACTATAGCCTCTGACAACCAAAGTCCAACTCCTGGCCTTCACGTGGCAGAACTGTTTTCACTAACAGAAGGGGCGAAGGCGGGTTTTTGGCGCCTTAAAACCAAAAGGCTTCGGGTAGACGGAACTCGTTAGCCTCGGAAGGCAGTCCGTCTAGGGGAAGGAAAACCCTAACTTCAAACCTCCACTGCCGTGTGGCTACATCCATTCTTGGAAAAGGCTATGGGAGTAAACCCAGAAAAAAAAAAAAAAAAAAAATCAGGAGTGGAGACCCTCAGGCGGTTGGACGTCAATTCTGACTTCTCTCCGGCATCTTCTGCAGCCAAAGTGACTCCATACGTAATGCTTGCATTCCTATGGGTTTTGTCAACATGGCCGAGAGGGGAACCTTGCAGTACTGGGCAGGGCTAGGTTTCCATAAAACAGCCCAGGCAACCACACTGAAGAGGCCACTTCAGCCCACTCTTGAGTGGGAAAAAAACACGGAGGACAATAGTTTACCGGTTATAAGCCCAGCTTGATTGCCGTTTAGCTGGACGCCAGGGATTGTTCTTGTCGGTGGGAGGGGCCTTCGCGCCCCACTGGTCAGCTACGCCCGCCTAAGTTGGGCAGCCCCCAACCAATAAGTGCTGACCACGGCACGATCTTCCTGCTTCACTGGGTGACTGAAGCTTAGAGCAACTCGCTCAACAAGATGATTGTATACCACTCACCAAACAATACAAGCTCGAAAAAAGTTCCAGCTTTTCGCATCGCAAACTGGAACGTTAGAACGATGCGACCAGGTTTGTCCGACGATCTCCAAACAATAAGCAACCTCCGCAAGACAGCTGTAATTGATTGTGAGTTGCTAAAACTGAACATCGACATTGCAGCCCTGCAGGAAACATGCCTTCCAGATAGCGGATCTCTGAAAGAGTTGCACTATACCTTCTTTTGGCATGGTAAAAGTACGGATGACATTAGGGAACATGGTGTTGGGTTCGCAGTCAAAAACACGCTTCTCCCCATGATTCAACCCCCAATTGATGTATATTATTGATAGCCTATTAAATGAGACCAAATAAAACCTGACATGAAGGATGCTTTTCTCATCAATCTTCATTCACTTAATTTGTCTTGATCAATCAGATTGCTAAAACTAGTGCTGTCAGTCAATACATTTTTTTAATCACAATTAATTGCATAAGTTTTCAAAGTTAATCGTGAATCGTTTTTTTTTTTTCGAAAGAAAGCATAACAATATATAACAATATAATGCTTTATTAAAATTTTCCAGCCTTCCACAGATTAAAAACATAAATGCACTAAAACAGCACCAATGCAAGTAAAATTAATTTTTCCCAAAGTCGTTGAGGGAGTTTGACTAATTGATAGAACTAGTCCCCACATAGGATGCATTGTCATTGCAATGGACATAAAATCTCTTAAACTCTCGTACTCCACAATATGAATCACCTGACAGACTGTGGCTTTCTGCTTTGTTACAGAAACAGTGAAGCCGTGTTCAGCGCATCAGTTCCTGTGTCAAGCAGTGCTTTGAACTCCACATAGTTAAGACTCCTGCTTCTGTGGTAATTAAACTGCACCTTACAGAGGCTGCATAGTACTTGATTTCTATCACAAGTCACACCTAGGCTTGTTATGTACCATACAAATAGCATTAAGAGTAGGGATGTCCCGATACCATTTTTTTGAGACTGAGTATCGATACATTTTGTTTGGTACTTACTGATACTGAGTCCAATACCTGTTTTGTTTATTTTTTTCTGAACTGCATATCATCAGTTTATGTCAATTTTATCATCACAATGGTATTTAAAAGAATACATTTATTAAAACTTGAAAGTATATCAATTAATTTTCAACATGACATTGTCCTATTTTTATAAAATTAAGTGCTTTTATTCAGAATCTCACAGCAAAATCTAGAATACTGTGGATTTATATTTTATCAAATAAAGTGGTACACTACAGAGCATCACAGATGTGAGATATTGCTTAAAGATAATACAATTACCATTTATTTATTATTAGTAGTAGTAGTAGTATAACAGTGAATATTACACTTCTGTCATACTTTTTTTTATTGAAATTTAGCTTTTATTTTGACTGAGCTTTTATTTTGAAGTGTTTCTGTGTTGTTTTGGCCAAGGAGATCTCACATAATATTGGAGCCAGAGATCATCTATACTGAGATAAAAAAAAACTCTGCGTTTGTCAACTAGCATGTTACGACAGCAAGTCACCATTTGCGGATACCATACAAATGAAAGGGGAGAGCTGTAAACTGACAACTACCTGTCGCAAAATTGTCAGTGACTTCTCTTATAAAAAAGCAGTTTTATCATAGTAAACTGCATATGCTGTTCATTCCAAAAGGATTATTTAATGTAAAACATGTTGAAAATTAGTAGGTATGCGGTTAATTCCTTAAATGATGAGCTGTTTCCTCACAAAAGCAGTTTATTCAGCGCAATGAAGCATCTCCTCCATAGACATTCAAAAAGAACAGCCTCTGGTCTCCTCGCCACTGTACCACCCATAGAATGTCTATGGGACTGCAGTGTTATGCTATTTTAGGCTAAGCTTGTAGGATCCCCTATGTAGAAGAGCTTTGTGAGAGCTTCCCACTATGGAAAAGCCAGTCGCTGCGTGACTCAAAGTGATTATTAAACCGCAAAGGCTGCTATTTAACTAAATAAGTACACTGCCTGGCCAAAAAAAGTTTCATACTCTAATATTTCATTTTGATTATGGCGTGCAATCGTTGCAGCATTGTTTCGACAAACTTATGCAACGTCACAACATTTATTTCCATCCAGAGTTGCATTCAGTTTTGGCAGAGATCTTGTATTGATAACGGGAGAGTAGAACCACTCTGTAAAGTCTTCCGCAAGCACATCCCAAAGACTTTCAATGAGGTTAAGGTCAGTACTCTTTGGTGGCCAATTCATGTGTGAAAATAATTTATCATGCTCCCTGAACCACTCTTTCACAATTTGAACCTGATGAATCTTGGCATTGTCGTCCTGGAATATGCCCGTGCCGTCAGGGAAGACATTTTTTTGGATGTGACTTCAAGTGTCTAGTGATCTCCTATCACGATCATTCAAGATTTTTTCTGACCAAATTTCTTTTGCGAAGTTGACCACTACAATTCCAGGTTTTAATAATGTGATGGACAGTTCTTAACCCAATTCCAATAAATTTCAGCAATCTCCTTAGTTGTTTTCTTTGCTTGATTCAGGACAGAAATTTGACCCTTCTGAAACATAGTAACATCTTTTCCGTGACCATCTTCAGACATGGTTGTTTAAGAAATGAGAAGCCACACACTGCATCAGTTAGGGTTAAACAAATAGTTGCCAGCTGAAACATATTAATCACTGCAATAATGATCCAATCATAGGCTCTTATGTATCTGCTTATTTCAATCCAAACAGCAACTTTTATTTTTGGCCAGGCAGTGTATGTACTCTGTTTGTGCCTCGCACTACAAAGTGAATTTAAGATCTGTTCGCTGTCAACTGCTTCAAACAGAGCGCTCGATGCTCATCATGGTGTGTTCCCTGTAAGAGCCAAGAAGGATTAAAAGGTGCCTGCAGCTGGCATCAACATGATACTGTCTCCACACATGCACAAATGCTCACATTTGTAGTGCAGCACTCATGCAAACTATATATTTATTTAACTAAATTGCAGTTTTTGCAGTAAAATAATCTCACTTGTACATAATGTGATTTTAATTTGTGCGCTGAATGTTGACATAATGACATTCGTATGTCAGATGTTAACGGTTTTGAAATCAGAGCATTTTTACGAGTACCAGTACCAGTACATGAGTGTGGTATTGGAACTGATACCAATACCAGTATCGGTACATCCCTAGTTATGATGTCCTTAGAGGTCCTTTCCCATGGCTGTTATGTGTGCGGATCAGTGTAATGAATCTGGGTGGACACATCGCAAAGGTTCCTTACTAGTCCCACCAGTCTTTTTGCTGGTTTATGCTGTATTAACGGTAAAGGCGTTCAACGCGATTAACCAAATACAATGTGTTACAATTTTTAAATTAATCATATGCTATGCTGGGTTATTTTTGACTGCTCTGCTAAAGACACATGAAGTGACCAATAAATACCCTCTAAGATGTAACAAAGCCATTAGGTTGAACAACACTTCAACGAGACAAAGAAAACACCATCAATTATTTTGCAAAGACAGGCATTAACACAAGAACCCCATGTTTCACACAAGAAACCTTCAACCATTCTCACTTTAATAACACAGAGCTATATACTTGTTTAAACCATAAACACAGAAGTCATCCCATAGTGAGAAAGCTAGTTTTACTTGCTAAAGTTATTATTCCACCAGTACAAATAAACATAACAATCAACAGTAGCAGGCTCTGAGCAGAATCCTTGCTGACGTGACCATGGGTACACCAAATCTGAATGGATTTAATCAACTAAATGCACTAACAATTGATTTGTAGAGGTCAGAGATCTTAACCCATTTGCATTATTTTACAGAGCAGGCAACAATACTATTGATGTGAAGATGATATAGCCAGATGTGAACTTTGAAAATTCTCCACACTCATTTCAGGATAATAACAGAGATTCTATACAAATACAATATTGATATATAACTGGCTCCATTATGCTCATTCTATTACCAAGTGAACAAGTTAAAAATGCTATACTGATACTGATTTCAGCTTAGAGAAGAAATGAGATCACTGTCCGTCACATGCTAAAATATATTATGCGAAACCAAAAGTTGACCATAAATTTGGGAGTCTTGACCAACATGCAAATTCATGACATGACAGGGAGCAAACACAATGTTTACACAATTACAGAGATGACGAACACTTTCTTAAAGTGTCACATTCTCAATGAACAACCTCTTTCACTTCAGTCAACCATGCAAACTATGCTATTTAGTGTCATTATTTAAGAGATGCATTGACTAGGCCAGTGGTTGTCAACAGGTTTTGCTTCAGGATCAAAATGTAACACGACAAGAAGTGGTGGTCCAACACAGTACTAAAATTGTTCATCTGAAACCATGAATTCATTGCACAAAACACTGATATGGCTAGTTTCTACCAAGTAGCAGATACATTTGCACCAAAACACTGTTTGATTCGATGTAAAGCCATTGACGTCAGCAACAAAGAGCTTTTCCAACTCCCTATTCAAAGTTGATCCCAACGCACAATTATTTATTTAGTTGAAATTCAGCGTTATTTTATCCCCCTGCCATCTGCAGAAACCAACCACCCAGTTTTGAGTTGCAACTCACCAATTGAGATTTTGATTTGGGATTATTCATATTCCAAATCAGTGCTAACAATGTAACAACTTTGCCTATGCAGGTGGCATGTAAATGTGTATAAAGTGCCTTTTAATCCATGCATTTCATGGCACTGTGTATGTCTGGTCACTGAATTATGACAGTTTGGATCAGACAGTCAGTTATCTGTTTAATCCAGGATAATCAGGATGCAGTGACAACGTTTACATGCACTTAAGATAGCGGGTTATTCCAGGCCTTTTGGAGAAAGCGGCATTCCGAAACATCATGTAAACGAGAACGCCATTTAAGGGATTAAGAGAAAACGGTTTAACACACCTAGGTTTCTCCCAGAGAAAACCTCTTATGTGGCCATGTAAACACATACTCTGCATTCAAACAGGTTTTTGAAGAGTGCACATGTGCGTGGAACAGACCGAATATCAAACGTCATAGGATGGAGCCCAACAACAAGTCAATAAAACATTTTGGGGAGTACAGTGGGAAAAGCATATACTCAATAAACTATACCCATTTATACACACCAATGTAAAATATTGACGATCCCTCACGTTCTCGCATAAGCACTGATACATAGAGGGAATCCCAGTGTTTGACGTAAAGGGAAACCCCACTATAGTGCAATTCAGCTGCAGGTTCCGACTGAAATTTATGGAAACAAACACAGCAACAACTCTGGAATATCTTGAAATAAAGAGAAGCAACAGAGAATATAAAATTGAAGTCTTCCTCGGATAACATGTTTGAAATTTACACAAGCATCACGGGAAAATGACGTTGGTCTGGAGAATTCTCGCAATAAGCCAACTACGCCAAGGGGTAAACTCACCATAAATAAGAGTGAAAACTTGACAAAACGTTATTAGAGCAGTCTCTGACCAGCATATAAACTTACACTGCTATATACTGAGAATTTGACTACATTAAGCATGTGACCTGCTCTGAATCTACTGTACACATGGGTCCACACTGGGCAGACATTCCACAAAAATGGAAAATCCATTGTCATGACCCTTGCTTGCGCGCAATAAGAATTATTTGCACTCAATTAGGCGAGTTTGATTAGCATTTGAATGAACTTTGAAGACAGTACAATAATTAACAAACACAAGCAAAAAAATTAAGGCAATCTAATGTTGAAATGCATGAAGTTTTGTGTTGTAATAGACAAACAGGCCATAAATAGGATAAAGAGTCCTATGTGATAACCTAAGTATTTTTTTTTATTGTAGGGCACCATGACACTGGATAAAGGTTAGCATACAAGGTGATTTGGCAGGCTATATTTTGATCACATATATTAAAACATTCTCATCTTTCATCAGCCTCGATCTGCCCCCACAAACCCCCTTGGACCCCCTACTGGGGCAACAAAACCCTTGAATTCCTCCACAATGTCCCCCCACTGAGAGCCAAATACTTAATAAATCTACCATCTCTAAAATCAACAAACACACTCATAATATGTTGTCATAATCTACTTTGGAGAATTAGAACAAAAGGACAGTGGTGGTTTTGTCCAACTCCATAAGCATAAAATAGTAAGAACGAACGAAAGGATGGATGGACAGACAGTAAGATATATAGATAGATATATAATTTATTGCCGACACTAATCACTTTAACCAAGCTAAACAAGCAACTTTAACTATTTCCTTAGAATTAAATACAGCTAAGTTAATTTCAGTCATTCCATACTACAGTGTCACCAAGCAACACAACTATATTCCCTGTTATTTATCATTATAAGGGTGTGCGATTAAACAATATCACACAATATAATGTTAATATTCTTACTCATTATTTTATTATTATTATTATTATTTAGAAATGTTTAACAACTCCGACCATGTCAAAAATCCTATAGATTAAACTATCTATTTACATCTTGTCAGAGTCAGCGCTATTGCTTACAGTATACTCACCTGTATCACTTCATATATCAGCTGTTGTCAGCAGCGTTGTTTTCGGAAATAAACCACGCATATAATTATTCCAAATAATATTACTCATTCAGAGTTGTTTCCATATCAAAAGCAATTCTTATCGACAACTTCAGAAACTTTCCAAACAACAAAAAGAAATTGCCTCACATAGTTTTCCCCGTGGTGAAGAAAAACCAAGCGTATAAACTTTGTCTCTATGGCAGCTTTGACATCAGCGCACCTCTCGCTCGTCAGTTCACTCCTCCCCGCTTCCTTCATAACGAACGCAAACACGGGAGCGCATGCGCAGAGAGAGCACACTGACCGGTGCGCAATAAACAAGTCTGTATAAAACTTTCCGTGTTAATTACAGTGGAAAGGTTCCTTTTAATTTTTGATGTTTAACAAGTTTCCTTTAATACGGCTAATTTTGAATACAGAAATAAACAAGGTGTGTTGTTATGTGGAAGGTGCGTACCTTTTGCAAAACAAAAATGTGGCAGATAACTTTGACCTCATAATGCAAAGGTGTGTTTATTGACTTTTTTTTTTTTTTTGGCCCAGATTCTGACATTGTTTGTCATTGATATGTGAACCACTCCTGTGATTACAAACACTAAACTTATGAACGTGAAATAATGTGACAATGGTATGAGTGTGTTGGTTATTTAATGGTGATTTGGGCTATTTGGGCTTAGACACAAAGTAACTTCTACTGTAAAACCATATAGGCTATATATATATCATACATCCGTCTTCTGAATAATAATTATAATAGACAATCATATCAGTTTAATTAAATATTGTACTCCCCTCCGTCTAGACGAATTTACTTGGTACTCGGGCAGAGATATGATTATGAGCATAATCATCCGCGTTAGTGTGGGCGGGAGGTATGAGGTCAGACAGCGGTGTTTCTCACACTTTCAACAACTTTTCACTAGAGGGCAGTAAAGTTCTGTGCAATTCAAGGAGGTCCATGAAGTTCTAACTCTTCAAAACAGAGCACATACTGCATGTTTTATTAACCACTATTTTTAAAAAATTGTATGTGATACGCATTATGAAACGATAGACGTTTACACTGTTGTCACATGACTGCATTTTAAATTAGCCATTTGCGTACATTTATTGCGTTGTGGGAGACAGTACACATTCTATATACTGCAAGAATATAAGTGATTAGTCTGTTGCCCAAAAACCCCGGAAGTAAATTAGCATTTTCGATCCACGGGTTCTCTTTGGATTATCCTGTGGATTTTTATTATGGCAGGTTTTGATTTATGAGTAAAACAGTGTGGTAAACATCGCTTTAAAGGTGCACGCAGTAATTTTTTTAAGTACATTTGATGTCAGACGTTTACATACATTTAAGTCGTAGAAACTATTTATTTTATTTTTTTTTAACCACTCCACAGATTTCAAATTGGCAAATGATAGTTTTGGCAAGTCATTTAGGACATCTACTTTGCATGACACAAGTAATTTTTCCAACAATTGTTTACAGGCAGAATGTTTCACTTTTAATTGACTATATCACAATTCCAGTGGGTCAGAAGTTTACAAATACTAAGTTAACTGTGCCTTTAAGCAGCTTGTAAAATTCCAGAAAATTACCTCAAGCCTGATCGGTTAATTGGAGTCTATTGACGGTGTACCTGTGGATGTATTTTAAGGCCTATATTCTAACTCAGTGCCTCTTTGCTTGATATCATGGGAAAATCAAAAGAATTCAGCCAAGTCCTCAGAAAAAAAAATTGTGGACCTCCACAAGTCTGGTTCATCCAAAGAGCAATTTCCAAAGGTCTGAAGGTACCACTTTCATCTGTGCAAACAATAGTACGCATGTCTAAACACTACGGGACCACGCAGCCATCATACTGCTCAGGAAGGAGACACATTCTGTCTCCTAGAGATGAACGTAGATTGATGCAAAATGTGCAAATCAATCCCAGAACAACAGCAAAGGACCTTGTGAAGATGCTGGAGGATACAGGTAGACAAGTATCTATATCCACAGTAAAAAGAGTCCTATATCAACCTAACCTGAAAGGCTGCTCAGCAAGAAAGTGAATGCTCCAAATCCTCCATAAAAAAAAGCCAGTCTACAAAGACCTTACTTTTTGGATAAATGTCCTCTGGTCCTGATGCTGCGATACCGCCTGCCTGATGGTAGCAGTGAGAGCAGCCCATGGCTCGGGTGGCTGGAGTCTCTGATGATCCTCCAAGCTTTTTTCACACACCACCTGGTAAAGATGTCCTGGAGGGAGGGAAGCTCACCTCCAATGACTTGTCTGGCAGTTCACACAACCCTTTGCAGGGCTTTGCTGTTGAGGGCGGTGCTGCTGCCATGCCAGGCGTTGATGCAGCCAGTCAGGATGATCTCTACAGTGCTGGTGTAGAATCGTATGAGGATGTGGTGGTTCATTCCAAACTTCCTAAGCCATCTCAGGAAGAAGATCCTTCTTCACATCGGCCTCAGTGTGGCATATCTCCGAAGTTGTGGCTTAAGGACAACAAAGTAAAGGAATGGGAGTTGCCATCACAAAGCCCTGACCTCAATGCAATAGAAAATTTGTGGGCAGAACTGAAAATGTGTGTGCGAGCAAGGAGGCCTACAAACCTGACTCAGTTCAGAATGTGCCAAAATTCAGGCAACTTATTTTTAGAAGGTTGTGGAAGGCTACACAAAATGTTTGACCCAAGTTAAACAATTTAAAGGCAATGCTACCAAATACTAACAAAATGAATGTAAACTTCTGAAAGAAATAAAAGCTGAAATAAATCATTCTCTCTACTATTATTCTGACATTTCACATTCTTAAAATAAAGTAGTGATCCTAACTGACCTAAGACAGGGAATGTTATATGTATGTAAATATATGTTACACAATCAAACCTCAAATGTGAATTTTGAAACTGGCATGTTTTTTTTTTTTTTTTTTTAAATAGTATGTTGCTAACAAGTTGCAAGATAAGAACTACAACCATTTTCCTTTTCATCAGGCATGCACGCTCACATGCTTGTGGTTTTTGTAGTCCTTATCTAGCAGCATGTTGGCAATGTAAAAACTAAAATTAAAAAACTGCAGCTGCTTTAAAAATTGTTCAATATATGAATGTATGTAATTAATGTTGTAGAGCAAAACTATCAAATATCATCAAGTAATGTTTACAACAGACCTTACACTGATCAGCCACAACATTAAAACGACCTGCCTTATACTGTGTGACCTTCATATTTTTATTTATTCAGAATGGTGCTAAAAACAAAAAACATACAGTGAGGGTCAGGTCTGCAGGCAGAAATGCCTTGTTGATAAGAGAGGTAAACAGAGAATGGCTAGACTGGATCGAACAGACAAAGTCTACGGTAACTCAGATAACAGCTCTGTACAATTGTGGTAAAAAGAATATAATCTAATAATGCTATTCTGAGATGCGTGTTGGTGCTGTTTTGGCGGCATGAGGGGGACCTACACAATATTAGGCAGGTGGTTTTAATGTTATGTTTGGTCGGGGCCTGGGTACCTCAGCGAGTATTGACACTGTCTATCACCCCTGGAGTCGCGAGTTCAAATCCAGGGTGTGCTGAGTGTCTCCCAAGCAACCAAATTGGCCCTGATGCTAGGGAGGGTAGAGTCATATGGGGTAACCTCGTGGTCGCAATTAGTGTTTCTTGCTCTCAATGGGGCGTGTGGTAAGTTGTGCGTGGATCGCGGAGAGTAGCATGAGCACCACATGCGGAGTCTTCACGGTGTCATGCACAACGAGCCACATGATAAAATGCGTGGATTGACGGTCTCAGAAGCAGATGCAACTGAGACTTGTCCTCCACCACCCAGATTGAGGTGAGTAACTGCACCACCACAAGGACCTACTAAGTAGTGGGAATTGTGCATTCCAAATCGAGAGAAAAGGGTTTAAAAAAAATAAAATATTGTGGCCGATTGGTGTATTTTACTCAGAAATTGAAAAATCCCATTATAAAAAAAAAACAATAGGAAATTCCTGAGGGAACCCATGGCGAATTAACCTTCTGGTTCCACATACAAATAGACATCATGGCTGAACAGCAATATAGTAAAACAGTATGCTATTCTGAAAAATTATCCTTATTGTTCTTATTTTTTTTCAAGTGAAAAAAAGGAAGTTTGAAAAAAAAATTCTAAACACAAAACATGATTCTGGATAAAAATCAACTTTTTGTTATTTTGCTAAATTTATGGCATGACTTGCTACCCTTGCGACATTCAAAGTCAACACAACCTGCAAAAACCTGTTTATAATAAAGTTTTGTCGTCTAATAAGCATCACCAATCCTTGTAATTATTTTTTTTAAATAATATATACTTAAAGGATTCTTAAATCCATCCAATAACGACACATCCTTCGCACTCTTAGTGATGGTGACACCAAATGAAGGTGAACATCAGTACTTTATTAAATCATTTTCAAAGCACATAGAAAGCTTAATAAAACCAATACATCAAAACAATACCGCTATGGAAACTATAAAAATAACACAGGCTGGCTCTCTCTCTCTCTCTCTCTCTCTCTCTCTCTCTCTCTCTCTCTCTCTCTCTCTCTCTCTATATATATATATATATAAACACTTGGTACCTCTTAAAGCTTTTAAAACTATAGAAAACTTCTTTGAAGAAAGTTTTGCCAAAGGCTACAAAAATATAAGCATACTTTTGGTTGGCTTTTTATGGATTTAGCTAAATAAATACTCTATTTTTCTAAATATTGCACTTCTATGTTTGGTTAAATAAAGGTATTTAGCTCTCAAAAAAGCTTAGCCAGGCCAACGTTTGCCATAGTTTCTCTTCTAGAGAAACTCAGAGTAAATACAGGATGGCAGTCCAAAGGCAAATCATGCAACAGTTGCAGCTAAAACTCATAGTAAACATCATTCAGTACGTCTGAATCGGTTTAGTCATCAAAGTCTGGGATGTCATCATAAGAGTAACCTCGGTACCCCTTGGAGGCATAAAAAGCAATCCGCAGGTGATAGAATCCCGGAAGAAAGATGAGTATGCCAATGATGATTACTGGAATTGTGCGATCTGGGTACTAAATCAAGAGAGAACATTATTATCTAAATGACTGACAAATACATTTATACCAGACATAGTCAATAAAACTAAAATACTACATTGTTCTTACTTGTGCTGAGAGATATGCAAATTCCTTTAAATTAGGGCTGGCAGTCGATTAAAATTTTTAATACAATTTTTATTTTTTTATTTATTAATATAGTTAATAGTGATTAATCACAGATTTTGAAAATGCTGAAATTTGACACTATATATTGTTATTTTCCTGTCAAAATGCATTTATTTCCAACTTAGGAAAGAAAACAAAACAATATGTATTAATATTATAGTTTATTAACATTTTACAAAAAAGTCTTCCACAATATAAAGATAGAAATGCACTAAAATAGGACCAATTCAAGTAAAATTAAACGTTTCCCAGAGTATAAGTGGGAGGTTTACTTATTGAAAAAATGTGTCCCCATAGGTTGAGTATTCAGTCATATATTCATTTATTTCATACAGTATTTCTATATTCATATTTTACATTTAAAAGCATTATTATACATCTCATAGCATTATTTATGCATTTGCAACTGCTGTGTAAATGCATTTATTCCTGCCCTGTAAAAATACACCTAATTGCCACTTCAGATGCAGCTTATGTGCCACCTTTGCTGGGTAAAGTTAGCTTTAGTCCCCAAAGGTTTTGTATTCATTGCAGTGGACATTAAAACTCTTAAACTCTCATCCTCCACAATATTAATCTGCTGGTAGTCTGCCGCTATCCGCTTTGTTACAGCAATTGCTAAGCTGTGTTCATGATTTCATCAGAGTGTCACTGGCAGCATCCAGCACCACTTTGAACTCCATGGGAAAAGCAGAGTGATAGTTAAGACTTGGAGTGCTTCAGTGGCAAATAAAATGTGCTGAAAATACTTAATTTCTATCACAAGTCCCATCTGGGCTTGTTTTGTATATCAAATAATAGCGCTAAGAGCTCCTTTCTCCATTATGTTATCACTGACAGGGAAGCGCTGCTGTGGTGTGTGTCAGTGTAATGACTCCGGGCGGAGACATTACAAAATGTCTGCCCTACCAACAAGTGGTTATGCTGTATTAACAGTAAATGTGTTAATCACGATTTAGCAAAATTATCGGTAAACTTGTTTAATTAATTGCATGTGATTAACATGTTAATTCCGACAGCTCTACTGGAAATGTCAAGATTTGGGATCATAACTCATATATCTATGTTCCTTGAACTTATTTATTTATTTTTACTTATTTTACCATAACTTAAATAGTTTCGTTTATTCTCCAAGATGATCACCAAGTTAAGTGAACTTAATTACACACGTTTTGGAGACGACATCACTCAATCAATTGAGTAAAGTCAACTTATCAGGGTTTTCAATGCAGGTATTTATAATCATTCAGCTAAAACAATGTTTGGCATGAGAAGATTAATTGATTCACACACTAATAGGTGTACAGACAGTCTTTGTTTACTTGTTCAGTTTAAAACATTTACATTAATGTTTAAACTGTCAGTATTTGAGGCGAAGTGTTGCGACAGCAGGAATCATATTAAGATATATCACACTATGACACTGATTTCACATTCATAAATGTCTTCTTTCAATTTCCATATTTTTTGTCTACTCACCATAACATGAATGTATCCCGCCAAAAGCAGTGATCCAATAATAATCAATATAGAGCCAACCAGAAATAGAAAAGTCGCCAGGGCGATAGCCTTGTATGGTACTTTGGGTGGGCTTTTCTTGAACTGTAAAACAGAAGATGTTATGCTAAAACTATACATTTCTCATCAAATTTAAATATGCTGATTTTATGTATCAGTTCCTCTCACCTGAAGATCAATGTAGCCCTCATCGCTGTCTGCCAGCCTGGAGTATTTCACTTTATTGTTTGGAGCGGCACTGGTTGTGTTGTTCCGAGTTGGCATCATGATTGTGTCTTGGCTTGATCAGGATGTACAGGAATAGCAATCTAAAAAGTTCATATCTGAGAGCACATCCAATCCCAGTTGGTTCATTATTAACCAATATTTTTCATTTTGGTGAGGTGTTTTCAATTAGATAAAACTGTCATGGAATAAGATTGTGCAGTGCAAGTCTGATTACCAGCCCATTTAGTTTTACAAATATAACATTAAATTAATAACATCTTGACATAGTGCACTGTCTCAAGGTCATTGCAATCATAGTTCTAAAAATGAATCTATATAATCATATAAATCATACATAATTTAAGGAGCATGAATTTCTGGGGGAAAAAACTAAAATCGTACATGTATTCTTTATGCTGATGTTTCTCATGCAATCTAGAACAGGTAAAATCACTCGATTTGTGGCCTGATGTTGGACTACTGTAACGATGTATTGCATACATTTTTAAATGTATTTAGTGTCTGATGCTGTAATGTAATAGTTGCTCTGTGTATTGAAGCGTTTATATACTCACCAACTAATAGAACACGCTTTCACCGTAAGCAAATACTGTTTCAGAAGAAGTCAAAATAAGCAAAGTCGCTATTTGACGTTTTCGAGCAGACTGGCTGATTTTCTACGGCTACTTCCAGTGCAATAAGAAAACTTTAATTTCCCCACCTATAAAAATACTGCTAGTCTGTTCTGTTGTCATTGTTAACTTCCTGATTCCCATACTAACCTGCGCAAGCGCAGGAAAGAGCAACGGCGACATCCAATAGTGTCTCGTCTTAGATTTTATGCAAATAAGAACTATTAAAATTTTTCGAGTTAAATAAATAAAGATTATGGCTGTACAAATTAAATGAATATTAATATCAAATGTAATATTAATTGTATAGATATTAATTTACACAGAAAATATCATATATAATATTGGTGAAATGCATATAAAAAATAAACAACATTAATCCGTCACCTTTTATTTATTCTCTTGAGAGTTGAAAACCTATGGAAGACAAAACCTGCAAGAATAATTCATAAATAAATAAAATCAGAAAATACGTAAATACATAAATAAATCCACTTATTTGAGCGTAAAAACGCATATAAATATTAAATGTGCGTGGAGATATAATTAATTAACAAAAAACAAATAACACCCATCACTGCAAAAATAATACAAAATAAAACATAAATCATATTTGGAAATGCAAAAATGTTAGATTAAATGCTAAACTGAAAGTTAATTTTTTTATTAAATATGTCTATATTTCTTTAATAATTTATTTATTTATGTATGTAGTTCCCTATTTATTTTTATCTTTGAGCAGTATGTTAAAGGTGCACTCAGTAATATTTTTCCTCATTAAAAAAGTTTAACTTTTAATGACATTAATTGCAATTTTGCAATATATGCATGAAATCATGAGCACTCACTTTAAAATGAAGACTCCAGTCACATCAGTAACCTTATTAAAGCTGTTTTATTCTACATGAAGAGGGTCCGCACATGGGGGCTGCGATGTTAGTATCACATGACCAGCCCAATACTAATAGCTTAATCTCAGTAACCATCCGTAACCGTAACCGTAATTTGACACTTTCACTCATTGATTAAAGTAATCATGTCTGACTGTACCCCATCTGTTGCTCACTTCGACGTTGTGTCGAAGAAGCGACACTAGGGGTCTCTCTTGAGCACCGAATATGCCTCTGAACTATGAAGAAAGGCCAATGAGAAGTTGGCAGACAGTATTTGCATACCCCGCCCCCTGGACATACGGGTATAAAGGTGGGGAAATACGTCTGTTTCATTAAGAAATTTTCTTCGGAGCCGATGGTCGTGTATGCAGTCAACTGCTAGTCACACACCTGTTCCTGCCTTTGTTCCTCTGACGCTTTGCCTGCTGTTGGATCTACGGTGCACTTCAGTGGCTTTTCTCCTTCTCTGCACGGCAGTGCAGCTTGCTCCTGGGCGCTTCGACAGCGCAGAAAGCTAAAAGAGTTTATTAAAAGAGGGATTTTCTCTAAAAGAGTTTTTACACAGCGGCGTTGAACATCCTTTTCAGGACGGGTCTTTATAAAGATGCCATTCTGCCCCTTTGTAGTTCCTGGATGCGATAGAGTGCTCTCCGCTTCAGACGGCCACAGGTGTTGTCTCGAGTGGCTGGGCAGCGTTCACACCGAGGCAGCGTATATACGGCGATTCCCCTGGTGGGTAGGGCTGTTGCGCTCCTGTGCTCCCCTCCAAGGCCTGTAGGTCGACGTCTTCATTCACTGCCAACGCCTACAGCGCCGTTGGACATGCCACTTCCACTCTGCATGCCATGGCCCTCCTGCTATCCACCAGGCCAAGGCACTTAAAGATCTCCATGGGTGTAGCCCTGATCCTGATGTGTTGCAGGAACTGTGCTCAGTGACCGACCTTGCCCTCAGAGCCATGAAGGGCACAGCGCAGTCACTCGGGCAGGCAATGGCCACGCTCGTGGTCTAGGAACGTCATCTGTGGCTGAACTTGGAAGAGATGCGTGAGACAGACAAAGCTCGCTTTCTCAATGCCCCTGTCTCCCAGTTCAGCCTCTTCGGCAAAACCGTCGAGGAATTCGCCCAGCAGTTCTCCACAGTGAAGAAGCAGACGGAGGCCATTTCACACATCCTGCCCTGCTGCAAGCCTGCCGCCATGGGCCATGCCCCATCTGCTCGCCAAGGGCGTCCTCCTGCAACTAAGAAACGCCTTGCTCTGCTTCAACCCGGGCCCAGCTCTCAGCCCCAGCATCTAGCACACCGCAGGAAGCAGACGCCCTCCGTCTCACGGACCCCCTCGAGGACCCGCAAGGCTCCCAGGCACTCCTGAGATGCTCGACCCAGAGGCTAAGATGTTAGCTCTGGAGCTGGTAAGCAGACCAGTCCGTCCCCCAGTGTAGGGCCAGGAGGGGAATCTTTTGTTGAAATTATTTAATTTGCCGAAGTCTGAACTCTTGTTCAGAATGCTCACGCAAAAACATTTCTTAACTTGCGTCCGGCATCTTGATTGGTCCGCAGCGGCAGACCTGAAGGACGCGTACCTTCACGTCTCAATTCTGCCTCGACACCGACCCTTCCTACGGCTCGTGTTTGACGGCCAGGCATATCAGTACAATGCTCCCCCTCGGCACGTCTCTGTCCCCTTGCGGCTTCACGAAAGTTGCAGAGGCTGGCCTTGCCCTGCTCCGAGAAGCCGGCATTCTCATACTCAATTACCTCGACGACTTGCCCATTCTGGCCCACTCCCGAGAGTTACTATGCACTCACAGAGACTAGACGCTCAGGCACCTCTGCCATTTAGGGCTTCAGGTCTACCGAGAAAAGAGCTAGCTCGCGCCTAGCGCCCTTTCCCTCAGCTGAGGTAAAATTGTGCGCTTTCTCTCCCAGGAGATCCCACTCATTCGGATCTCTGGATGATTCCTCCCTAGCCCTGTTGGTCCGCAGTTCAGCAGAGGAACTCACCGACCCAATCCACTGCGGGTACTTCATCTACCCTGTACTGGAATAGGAGCTCCACAGGTCAGGACTCCTACGTGGACTCCCCCTGTGTGTATCATCCATGGTATGGTCCCCTTACGAAGTGGACCCGCATCTCCCTTAAGCATTCCCAGCTGCCTTCCGGTCGCCATGTTGTAGCAACTCCCCCCTCCTTAAGGCTGGATCTACCACTGCGCCACTTTCCGCATGTCGCCTAAAAACCCATGTGATGTATTTGCCACCTTTACCTCCCCCTTTCGGGCAGGTGTGGCGTCCGCGGGGTCTTTTCCCCCTGAAAGAATTGGAAACTGGGTAAGACCCCCTTCCCTCGAAGCGTGTAAGGCCCCCGGCCGTTCTTGCTCTATACGGAGAAACATAGAGAGAAAAGAGGCCCAGCCAGGCTTGGCCCGTTCCCAGGTTGGCAAGAGTCACCTTGTTCCCCTGCCTAGGGTAACCAGAAGGATTCCGATGACCTTTTTGGGGGCATTGGGGAAGGGTGCGTGCAGTCCGACACAGTTGGTCACCGTTGCACATAAAATACCTGCCCTCTCCTGTGTCAGCAGTACACGTACATGGCTCAGCGCATGGCGTGATTTAAATTGGACCCCTAGTGTCGCTTGTTCGACACAACGTCGAAGTGAGCGACAGTCGGGGAACGTCTAGGTTACATATGTAACCTCCATTCTCTGATGGAAGGAACGAGACGTTGTGTCCTCCCGGCCACATCGCTGAGCCGAGTCACTGTTGTGGCCGGACCATTTCCGGCTCCTCAGAAAAATCCTGAATGAAACAGACGTATTTCCCAGCCTTTATATGCAAATACTGTCTGCCAACTTCTCATTGGCCTTTTTTCATAGATCAGAGGCATATTCGGCGCTCAAGAGAGACCCCTAGTGTCACTTCTTTGACACAACGTCTCGTTCCCTCCATCAGGGAACAGAGGTTACATATGTAACCTAGATATTAATACTACATTTCTACAATGGCATCTGAAACTGAAAACTATTGATTTTATATTATGCTGCATCAAGCTGCTTGGTGTCATTGTAAGTCCAAGTTGATACAAAGACAAAAGTTACAGAGTGCACCTTTAATGAGAGGATGTCAATCAAATATCAGTAGGCATCTATAGGAATATCTACCTGATAGACACATAATAGTTTGTCTGTGATGGCTGAAGAGTTGTTGAAATCCTCTCATCAGGCATGTTGCGTGAAGGAATAATAAATACAGAACTACATACATCATGTTTTCCTTAACCATTTATTTGTTTTATATTGTATTATTTTTGCATTAATAGGTGCATTTATTTATTCATTTGTATATCTCGCACATTTAATTATGTATATATTTATACACAAATGTGTAGGTTTGTTTATTTATTTACATGTATTTGTGTTTATTTATTTAATATTATTGCAGGTTTTGCCCTCCATAGAAGCATGTAAGAAGAAAAAAAGAGCAGAAAGTGAAAGACAGAGTAAATAAATTACAAATTTGGTTTTACAAATGAAATTAATATTAATATTAAAGTTAATAATAATTGAATTTGGATATCAACGCAAAATTATGAGTTAATTAACACAGAACAACTAAATATAAATATTAACAACAATAAACATTAATAAACATTAATCAGAAAGTGTTAGAACACATTTTTTAAGGTTTCTTGTGGCATGTGTTTTTACCTCTTGTTCAAAAACCAAAATTTTTCAGCATTCTCAAATGCAGATTGATGTGAGAAATGTATTGGAATTCATAGACTTTTAAAAATGGGTGCAGGTCCCTGTGTTATTTGCAAAAAACAACTCTCCGCTAACTAAATTGGCAATTAGTGACAGTAATTTCACAGAAACCATTTGTTTCCTCCCTGCATAACTTAAAAATACTTGGTTTGTTCCAATATTTCAGATTAAAATGAGTTCCCTTTCTTAGGGGTGGTAGACTTTTTCAATCAAAGTTCTTTTTTAATCTTCCGATCATTTTCAGAGAAACTTGGAAAGTAACTGTTTATTATATTACTTTACAGTTATAATTAGCTTCTGAAATACCTTGGAATCATGGACAGTGTATCTATGTCAAGTAATACATCTTCATCAATGCTGGACAGAGAAAATTCATTTTTTTATTTTATTAATACAGTGAGAGTAAGTAGTGATTGGTAAGTATGCCATTTTTTTATTTCTAATATTCCATAATGGATTAGTTGGATCGGATGTGATTTCCACAGGCCAAAACACTTTTCAATTGCAAAACCTATTCCGTCATCTGGTCTGCTGTCTGCCAGCTTCTAATCAGTGGAGATTCTTACTTCTATATACTTTATTGTTTGTGCAAGTGCTGCTATTGGCTGATTTCCAAAGCAACCCTGAAACAAAACACTGAAGGACTCTTAACATTCGCATCACGTCTTGAGACTGCAGCTTTGGGGCAAGCGTTTTAATGGCTTAAAAGGATAGTTTACTCAAAAGTGAAAATTCTCTCATCATTTACTCACCCCTCATGCCATTCAAGATGCGTATTATTTACTTTCTTCTGCTGAACATAAACCAAGATGTTTATAAGCATATTTCAGTTATGTAGGCCCATACAATGCAATTGTATGTTGACCAGAACTTTAAAGGGCCAAAAAGCATAGAAAGGCAGCATATCCATAAGACCCCAGTGGTTAAATGAATGTCTCCGAAAGTGATACAATTGCTTTGGATGAAAAAGAGATCAATATTTACAGTCGTTTACAATCATTTTCACACATTTCTCAATACTGATGCATTTTCAAAACTCTTCACGCGGTCATCTCTATCAACAAACTAGCACAACAGTTAATGTTTCATCCAAAACACCCTACAACCATCACAACACTTCACACATCACTCAATATCAATTCATTTCACAAAAACATTGGCAAACTGTTTCTCCCAATAGAAATACTTTGTCAATCAAAAACACATGTCCTAATAAACACAAACAACAGGATTCATTACAAGATGTTTAATTTTGGCTTAAGGTATGCTTGATGTTTATATGTAAACCAATATTCTGTTACAAAGCAAGAGAGGCACTTTACTGTGTAGAATGTAATCTATTCTACACTGAGAGTATGAATGCATATCTTACCTGTTTGTTTGTTTGTTGAAATATTCGCACATTGGATAGCACTGTTGAGCGTGGGAGATTTGGCAGTATTTTACAGTATAGCCTCTCTCAAAGATAGACCATGGTTTATCACATCATCAATAATAGTAGCCTTATCTCATCAGAGACTATACAGTTCTTGGTTTTCCCTTCATTTGCCTTCCACTACACATGGTCTTCTGCACTCCTCACCTTCTCCTGCCAACTGCTCTTTTTATTTTACCTACTTGTTGATCCATGCTTGCAAAAGTAATCATTTAAAAAATGTATTCAAATTTTTTAGAGATGGTAATGGCATTGATACACTAGGTCTTCAACTAAAATGGGAATCTAAATGTATTATTATTTATTTTATTATTATTATTTATTTGCTTACCTTGATTTTGGATATACTGTATTTCAGTATACTATTATAATAGAAATATAGCAATTCTTTCAAATTTTGTTTTGTGTGAGGTTTTGAACTGAAGTTTGCAGTTTTTCTCAATCGCTGTGGCTAATTTTTTTGAAACCAACTTAACATTCTCTAAACTGTAAGTGGAATTGTCACGACCATTTTGTGGGACATCACAACTATATTGCATGTCTGCAAAATGTAGTAAATCACCCAAAACATTTAATTCATGCTTCAAAACCTTAGTTATTGTGTCAGTAAATTGGCCAATACCACCAAAATGAAAAGTTCCCCATCTGTCGATCACTTCGATGTTGAGTCGAAGAAGCGACACTAGGGGTCTCTCTTGAGCACCAAATATGCCTCTGATCTATGAAAAAAGGCCAATGAGAAGTTGGCAGACAGTATTTGCATACCCTGCCCCCAGATATACGGGTATAAAAGCAGGGAAATATGTCGAGTTCATTCAGAAATTTTCTTCAGAGCCGATGGTTGTACTGCAGCGAGCTGTGAGTCACACACCCGTTCCTGTTCCTCTGCCGCTTCTGGGCCAGCACGCCCAGACATGGAACTTTTCTGACGCCCAGATGGCCGACATGCTTTACCGGGCCCCCGCTAGCATGGGCTTGGACTGGAACCCTCCGTCCTCCCCACAGCCATCGCGGGTGGATGACTGGTTCCTGGGGTCTGGGCGCCGCTCACAGCCTCACCCGGGTCCCGGTTTTCCCGGAGGTGCATGATGAGCTGACATCATCGTGGAGAGCACCCCTCTCCACCTGTCACAAAGCCACTCGATCATCCACTCAGCCACTCGAATGTACACAACCATTCCCCAGGTGGATAGGGCTGTTGTACTTCACCTGTGTCCTGGAAACCCTACCACCTGGCGGGGTCGCCCTGTGCTCCCCTCCAAGGCCTGTAGGACAACATCCTTGCTGACTGCGAATGCCTACGGCGCCGCCGGACATGCCGCTTCCGCCCTGCACGCCATGGCCCTCCTGCAAGTCCACCAGGCCAAGGCGCTCAAAGATCTGCACGGGGGTATCTCTGATCCCGATGTGCTGCAGGAACTGCTCTCAGTGACCGACCTCGCCCTTAGAGCCACGAAGGTCACAGCGCAGTCACTCAGGCAGGTGATGGCCACGCTCGTGGTTCAGGAACGTCATCTGTGGCTGAACTTGGTCGAGATGCATGAGACCGACAAGGCTCGCTTTCTCAATGCCCCTGTTTCCCAGTTCGGCCTCTTCAGCGACACCGTCGAGGACTTTGCCGAGCAGTTCTCCACGGTGAAGAAGCAGACCGAGGCCATATCTCACATCCTGCCCTGCCACAAGCCTGCTGCCATGGGCCAAGCCCCGTCTGCCCACCGAGGGCATCCTCTGTGGCTAAAAAGCACCCTGCTCCGCCTCAACCCAGGCCCAGCTCTCAGCCCCAGCATTGAGCACCCCACAGGAAGCAGTCTCAAGGAACCCCTCGAGGACCATGTAGGCTCTCAGGCGCTCCTGAGACGCTCGACCCAGAGCCCGAGATGTTAGCTCTGGGCTGGTAAGACCACTCCATCCCCCGGTGGAGGCCCGAGAGGAGAATCTTTTGTTGGATTTATTTAATTTGCTGCCCCCCCTACATGGGGCTGCGGTATCCACATTCTCAATAACAGAGCTATTTCCTTTGTCTCTGGGTCACCAGGCCCGCAAATGCCGTTCTCACGGCACCCTGCCGCCAGACCTCTGCAGTCCAGGCATGCTGGACACGGACCCTCCGCCTTCAGCCCCATGACTGTTCCAAAGAGTCTAGAGGACGCATACAATGGACCTCCTCCTCAGTCGCTAACCTGCCCCTTGCCGGGTGTGCAGAGCAAGATAAGTGCTTTGAGTCTTTTCTCAGTGCTAGAGCCTCGGGACGCATCTTTGCCTCCCGACACCGTATTACCTGCTCCACCCCGCTGCTCCGCCCCACCAGGGTTCATCCCCACATCCCCGGCAACCTTAATGTGATAGCGGATGTGCTGTCATGACAACGCTTGCCCAGTGGAGAGTGGAGGCTTCACCCCCAGTCGGTCCAGCTGATTTGGGAACGGTTTGGCAAGGCCCAGGTAGACCTGTTTGCCTCCCGAGAGACCTCCCACTGGCCAATCTGGTATGCCCAAACAGAGGCTCCCCTCGGGGCAGACGCACTGGCACACAGCTGGCCTGCGGGGCTGCGCAAGTATGCATTTCCCCCAGTGAGCCTTCTTGCACAGGTGCTGTGAAAGGTCAGGGAGGACGAGGAACAAGTCACCCTGGTGGCTCCTTATTGGCCTACTCGGGCCTGGTTCTCGGACCTCGTACTCCCGCGAAAGCCCCTCCCTGGCGAATTCCCCTGAGGAAGGACCTCCTTTCTCAGGGACAGGGCATGCTTTGGCATCCGCACCCAGACCTTTGGAACCTCCACGTCTGGCCCCTGGACGGGATACGGAAGATCTAGCTGGTCTACCACCTGCTGTCGTAGACACAATCAGCCAAGCCAGAGCCCTTTCTACCTGGCATCTTTACGCCCTGAAGTGGCGCCTGTTCGCAAATTGGTGTTTTTCCCGGTCTGAAGACCCACAGAGGTGCGCATTTAGGTCAGTGCTCTTATTTCTGCAAGAGAGGCTGGAAGGGAGGCTGTAGATGGCAAGTCTTTGGGTAAGCACGACTTAATTATCAGTTTCCTAAGAGGCGCCCAGAGGTTGAATCCCCCTTCGAGCCGCTAGAATCAGTCGGACTCAGGGACCTCTCTCTCAAGACGGCCATGCTGATCGCGCTCACCTCCATCAAGAGGGTCGGGGACCTACAAGCGTTCTATGTTAGCGACACTTGCCTGGAGTTCGTTCCGGCAGACACATATGTGATCCTAAGACCGCGACCGGGCTACATGCCCAAGGTTCCTACCACGCCCTTTAGAGACCAGGTAGTGAACCTGCAAGCACTGCCCCGGGAGGAGGTAGACCCAGCCCCTTCGTTGCTGTTTCCGGTACGTGCTTTGTGTACCTACTTGGACCTCACACAGAGCTTTAGATGTTCTGAGCAGCTCTTTGTCTGCTTTGGCGGACAGCGGAAAGGAAACGCTTTCTCCAAATAGAGGCTTTCCCACTGGGTCATGGACACCATTTCATTGGCCTATCACACCCAGGCCGTGCCAACCCCCCCCCAATTGCAGGTCCGAGCACACTCAACAAGGAGTGTTGCATCCTCGTGGGCACTAGCCAGGGGCATCTCCCTGGCAGACATATGTAGAGCAGCGGGTTGGGCAACACCTAATACCTTTGCAAGATTCTACAATCTCCGGGTTGTGTCAGTATCGTCCCGTATTCACCACTCTCACCTCCTCTTCAGGGCAGGGGTGGTCTCTGCAGGGTTTTTACCCCCTGAAAGAATAGGAAACTGGGTAAGACCCCCTTCCCTCGATGCGTGTAATGGCCCTGGTCGTTCTTGTTCTATGCGAGAAACATAGAGAGAAAAGAGGTCAGGTTTTCCCAGGTTGGTAAACGTCGCCTTGTTCCCCTGCCTAGGGTAACCAGAAGGCGTGATTTATATTGGACCTCTAGTGTCACTTCTTCGACACAACGGCGAAGTGAGCGACAGACGGGGAATGTCTTGGTTATGTATGTAACCTCCGTTCCCTGATGGAGGGAACGAGACGTTGTGTCCTCCTGTAGTGGCCGTACCATTTCTGGCTCCTCAGAAAAATCCTGAATGAACTCGATGTATTTCCCCGCTTTTATACTCGTATGTATGTGTTTTATACTTTTGTACCCTGCCAACTTCTCATTGGCCTTTTTCCAAAGATCAGAGGCATATTCGGCACTCAAGAGAGAACTCTAGTGTCGCTTCTTTGACACAACGAGGTTACATACATAACCTAGACGTTTTTTTTATCTTGTGTGCCATACATTAGATGTTTTTTCACCATGGCAGTTAACCCTGGAAATGTGTGTTATATACAAATATGATTTTTGTTCTACTTTTTTGTTGACACTGACTGCTTACTGTACTATACAAGAATGTCAGTTTTGTCTAGCTGAATGCTATTGTGTATCACACTGAGCTTTTTAAATACCGATTTCAACAGTAGGTAAAAGTTTACTGGGGACAGTCAATACTGAACAATACTGTAGTACACAGAAAAAGGATCTTTAGCAATGTAGCAATGTGTTACATGTAAAGAGAAAATTCACATTTGCATGTCCATTTTTACACATTTCTTACATGTAAAGTCATATATAGTGAACAGAATATTGCCACAAAGTGACATCCATGCAATAAAAAAAAAGAAAGACAGCAATGAAAAAACCTGCAGTAGTTCTGTAAAAAACAGTAAATTGTACCTCCTCACTATATGTAGCACTTCAAGATCCCATCTTCTTGGTGGACACCATGTCGCTCTTGTTGTATATATATATATACTTCTCAGTTGAGAATAAAAACTGTAATAGTATTGTAAACAGTCTGGAAACAAGTGAAAAAATGCTGCTTTGACAAATTTTTGCTTGTTGTTGGGAGTAAGTGACAAAAGATTTCATGATTTTTGATAGAGATGAATGGATTTTGCATTAAAAAAAATGAAAACAGTTTAATCCACAGACTGACGTTGTGCTGATTGTATGAAGAGTTTTGATCATGTTCATACAGTATTTAGAAATGTGTGAATTATTATTTAAAAAAAACTGTAAGGCTGAGCTCAAAATGGCATACCATATGTGTATATGGCAGAAATAGTATGAGTAGTATGCCATTCCAAACTCAGCCTAAGTCATTTTTTACTATACATTCTCCTTCCTGCCCAGCAGGTGGCAATATGCACGAAGAATGCAAATTGCCTATGCAATCAATCCTGCATTCATTAAAGTTCTAGTGTTCATGCTATTAGTCAAATTTATAGGTGCACTCAATAATATTGTGTTTAAATGGATGGATGGATGGATGGATGGATGGATGGATGGATGGATGGATGGATGGATAATTGTGGAATTATGAAACAAATCATAATGATGAATAATTGAGAGAAAGCAAGGGACACAGAGAGAAATAGGGAGCAACATTCATAGCCATAGATGGACATGCCATTCATAAAACCACATAAATCACTCTGGGTTTCTTGCCTGTGACATGCACATTCATTACCAAAGCTGACCTTAAGAGACTTTATACACCTTTTCACACTGTTCATGCAACGATGAAATGAGCTCAGAAATTTGTAATATATGATACCAAACAATATGATAATCTAGCACTAAATGACTTGTTGCGCAATCAAATCTAATGGAATTGATAAGTGACACTGATAGCAATCTATGATTTACTGAAAGAGAACAAAGGAAAGGAATGGTGTATTAAAATGTGTGTGTGTGTGTGTGTGTGTGTGTGTGTGTGTGTGTGTGTGTGTGTGTGTGTGTGTGCGTGTGTGTGTGTGTGTGTGTGAGAGAGAGAGAGAGAGAGAGAGAGAGAGAGAGAGAGAGAGAGAGAGAGAGAGAGAGAGAGAGAGAGAGAGAGAGAGCACTGAGTAGCCTATGGGATGTTTATAGGATGTTTGTACAAACACTGTTGCAACTTGCATCCCTTCAGCTGCGTGGAATTCGTTTTCTCAAGGTCACGAGAGAGTTGAAGTGAACGACGACGGTAAGTTTTAATCGTGTTTTTTTAGAAGTAGCCTATATTTAGTTGAAATGATGAAATGCGTCCATAATTACAATTCCTAATATTTTAAAATGTTTGTTTGATTGTAAATGTGATTGCAGACTGCGCTTGGTTATTACTAACGTATTAATTTCCGTGCGTCTGAGTCTAAACAAACAACAAACAATGTTTGTTCGAAAATAAAACAAACATACAAATTTCGTATACACTTTTTTTTTTTTTTTTTTTTTTTTTTTTTTTTGGACGTAATGATTGATGTCTGGATCGAATTTGCTGCAAAGAACACACATTTAAATACCTGCATGTCTGCATGAAGAACTGCTTTAATTGCTCAATTTACATATATTTATTCAATTAATACGGTTTATTTTACTTTTGCAGCTAAATAATTTTTTATATGTGTATTATACAAACTGTATGTTATTATCAGCTAAAACAATTATATCTGATTTACTGTTTAAGTTATGCTGAAAAAACTAAGCCTTTATAATTGCAATACTAGTTTTACTTTGTTACTTGGTATGTGACTACCTTTAAAACAAGAACATTTACTTTGAAAACAAACCTATCCTGAGATATTTTAACTGGAATAAAATATGTGACAAATAGTCTCTTTATTTCAGAAGAAAAATATGCAGTTATTTAGCTACACTGAACAAAAATCTTAACCTAAAAAAATAGCTTTTGTCAAAAATATTATTTAACACTACAAAATCTAAATCAACATGACTTCATTAGGTTACACCAACAAAACATGGCATACTTAATGCCTATTTAATATCTGATGAACACACCAATGCATGGTTTAATGTTGAGGACAAACGCTTAAATACCTGATTCAAAACAAAGTCCAACATCTGCTGGAATTTATTTTTAACATATCTACAACATCCCCTCTCATTTTGGGTACTCTTTGATCCTGCAATCTTAACACAAGATCACCTTCTTTAGTTGTATCTTTCACCTTATCGTTGTAATCTTTGTATCTTGCTCTTGTTATTAAGCACAAGGCATATTTCCAACATATTGACATGGTTCGGTATATGTTCCCATAAATCTCCAAAAGCTTTGTATAATCAATCAGCCTGAGAGCTTTTGTATATGGTTGTTTGGCAGCTCACCAACCAGACACCATTTTCATGCTTGATTTTTTTCATTGCAGCATATCATTTCCGATTTCTTGTGTTTCAGTGAAATATGTACATTTTGTCTATAGTGTGCAGGGCTAAAGCAAACTGACAAATAGATCAGTCCTAAGGGTTTTGCAAATTGAGATGCCTAAACATGCACAGGACATAATTGCTATAACCTCATGTCGTTCCAAACCTGTATGCATTTTGTCCATCAAGGGAAAAAAGTAGAAATCCAGCAACGGTTCAGTTCACATTGACCAGGGCCTTTGAAACTCTTTAAAACACACACACACACACACACACACACACACATTGGTGCAGCTATAATTATGAGGACTCTCCACAGACATAATGATTTTTATACTGTACAAACTATAGACCCCACCCCTAAAAAAAACATTGTTTAGTTTGTTTAAGTGATGTAAATTGTGGGGACACTAGAAATGTCTTCATAAACCATATTTATAACATAATACCCTTGTAATTACCAGTTTTTAACCCCCCAAAAAAGTCATTGTAAACCACTTAGACCTGCTCTCTCACACACACAACACTATAAAAGTGTCATAAAAGCCCGGCATTCAATTTGTGTGCTGTATTTGATGTCATAAAATAGCTGTGAAAAACAAGTTACCAGGGACTTTGAAACTCCTAAATAAAACCTCCTAAATATACAAAAAGCATTATAAATGAATCGTAAAAGCAATCCATACAATTTGTGTGCTGTATTCTGAAACTTCTGAAGCAACATAGTCTCATGACAACTAATAATATTTAGCATGAGATGGTGAAATTGCAAGATATTGAATTTATGCATTGGCCAGACGTTTTCTTTCTTCGTTGCACAAAAGTTATTTTCCTATTACAATCATGGTTATGTTAAGGGTTTGGTTGGGGGTTAAACTTAGGAAAAATCATAATAACATCATTCATTGGTTAATTTTATTTTTCTCTATAGGAGTAAAATTTGATCACTATTTTACAAGCCAAATCGCTCTATTTCTTTTGCCATCTCGTACTATAATTTTGACTTACTATGAAGACTTTTTCACAGTAGACTTTTTATATATATATATATAAAGCCCACGTTCACATCCAGAATTTATAAATGATAAATGCAATGCCTTAGGTTACTAAACATGCGCAAACCAATGAGATTTTGAAAAATTTGGGTAATTTTGATTACCACTGAATGACGATTTCAGTTTTGTTTTATTGTGTTTTCCCTTTTCAAGGTTGCAAGTTCATATACAGAATAGAACGATGACTGATATCAGTCAAGAAGATGAAATGTTACACAAAGCTCCCTTCAAAACCTTTTTGCCTTGAACTACTGGATACTGAAGCATGTTGATTTTGAAACATTGTGTCTTGGCTGGACAGTCTATTTACATTGAGATGAATACATGATTCCTGTCACCACAAACATACTATAAGCCATGGATGACTGTGTCCTGGACAACTTGTCTGCAATATAACTACAGTTCTGACAGAAACATGACATTAAGCAGGTACACAAACCTAACTTCTTAACTTACAACTAGAAACTCTTTCAAATCATGACCAAAGTGCTTCCAGCAGAAGATAACTTAACTTCATCTTTTTATCCTGAAAACTGTCCAAATTGCAGTGTGATATCATCTTTTGACATAGGTGTCACAAAGACACTAGCCTTAGGCTTAGTGCTGATGGTCTTCATAATATTCGGTGTGATGGGCAACATCCTGGTCATCCTCTCCGTGGCATGCCATCGCCATCTTCGCTCTGTAACGCATTACTTTATCGCCAATCTTGCTGTAGCAGACCTGCTTCTGAGCTCTGTGGTGGTACCTTTCTCTGCTGCCTCTGAAGCCTTGGACCGTTGGGTGTTCGGGCATACTTTATGTAATGCCTGGACTGCGCTTGACGTACTGTGCAGCACAGCCTCAATCCTTAGCCTTTGCGTTATCTCTGTGGATCGTTGTGTGGCGGTCAGTTACCCACTGAGGTACACTTTCCTGGCCACAAGACAGAGGGCACTGGCCGCAGTCGCAGCTCTCTGGGCCCTTTCGGCTGCCATATCTGTCGGCCCACTGTTTGGATGGAGAGAGCCCATGCCGGAGGATGAATCAGTGTGCAGAGTCAACGAGGAACCGGGGTACGCGATCTTCTCCGCTGCGTGCTCCTTCTACGTGCCGTTGGCGGTTATTTTGGCAATGTACTGTAGGGTGTACGTGGTGGCCCGGCACAAGACTCGCTCCATGAGTAAGGGATGGCAGACTAATGGGTTAACAGAGCATGGGGAGACACTGCGGATTCACTGTCGCAATGCTCAGGATGCTGCTGGGAAGGAAGGAGCCATGCGATCAAAGCAGTCACACTTTACTTTCATGCGTCTACTGAAGTTTTCCCGGGAGAAGAAGGCAGCCAAGACTCTGGGGATTGTGGTGGGCTGTTTCGTGCTCTGCTGGCTGCCTTTTTTCGTAGTACTGCCAATAAGTGAGTACCATCAACAAGTTGTTTATGTAAACACACCAAATTTGGTCTATTTAAAAGAATAGTTCACCTAAAAAATTTATTTACTCACCCTATGTCATTCCAAACCCATATTAATTTTTCTGTTGAACTCAGAAGGAGAGTATGGTCAAGCTACTCTTTTCCATACATTGAAAGTGAATGGGGATGGATGCTACCAAGCTCCAAAAGTGACAAAAAGCACCATGAACGTATAATAAAGGTTGTCCATATGAGTTGTGTCTTCTGAAGACTTAAAGGGATTGTTCACCCAAACATTACAATTATTTTCATCATTTGCTCACCCTCATGCCATCCCAGATGTGATGTTAGCCTGTTAAGTCAATATAATGCAAGTGAATGGTGACCTAAACTCCAAAGAGCACATAAAGGCAGCATAAAAGCAATCCATCAGACTCCATGGGTTTAATCAATGTCTTCTGAAGCGATCTAGTTGGTTTTGGGTTAGAACAGACCAAAATATAACTCCTTTTTCACTGTACATCTTACCATTGCAGTCTCTAGGCACAATCATGATTTCAAGCTAACATTGAAATCATGATCAGCAAGGAGACTTAATATCAGGAGACTTAAAGTATAAAAATGATTAACATTTTGGTCTGTTCTCACCCAAAACCAATTGGATTGCTTCAGAAGACATGTATTAAACCATTGGAGTCTTATGGATTCTGTTTATTCTGGATTTATGTGCTTTTTGGAGCTTCAAAGTTGTGGCCACCATTCACTTGTATGGATCTACAGAGCTGAGATTTTCTTCTAAAAATCTTTGTTTGTGTTCTGCAGAAGAAAGAATGTCATACACATCTGGGATGGCATGAGGATGAGAGAATTTTCCTTTTTGGGTGAACTATACCTTTAAGGGGCTTCCACATCGCCATTGCCCAGAATTGTTGGGTGAACTATTCCTTTAACTTTTTTTCTATACAGATGCAATAACTCAGAGAATATTTGTATGGAAATGTAATGTTGAAAATATTATGTTGTTTTAGATGAGGAGTGTATGAGTGTATCTGCACACTGTTTTCAGGCACGGACAACACATTTCGGATGTTAAGCCTTCATATACTTTCTGTTATTTATTCTGACCCGTGTTTCCAAATGACCCAATACACATCCATTGTACTCCCACAACAGAGCTGTAAGTGACGTGTAAACTGCATTGCCATGATCCTCCCTGGGCCTTTGAAATTGCATTTAAATTAGGCTGTTTAGAAATAAAGAATGAATTATGGGAGAAAGGGGGAGTATTTTGCTCTTTCAACCACCCTTATTTGTTGTGATAGACCAGGTCTGCAAGAATAGTCTTCTATATGCTAAACAGCAACACTAGTTCAGTAATCCAGATGTATTTACAAGCAAATTGATATAATTTAAGCTATCTTTAAATATTCAAAGGAGATATACAGTTGAAGTCAGAAGTTTACATACAATGTTTACAGCCAAATTCATTTAAATTCAGTTATTTACAAGTTCTGACATTTAATCGTAGAAAACATTGCCTGTTTTGGTCATTTAGGATCACTACTTTATATTAAGAAATTATAGACAGAATGCGTCTCCTTCCTGAGTGGTATAATGGCTGCATGGTCCCATGGTGTTTATACTTCCATACTATTGTTTGTACAGATGAACGTGGTACCTTCAGGCGTTTGGAAATTGCTCACAATGATTAACCAGACTTGTGGAGGTCCACAATTAGTTTCTGAGGACTTGGCTGATTTCTTTTGATTTTCCCATGATGTCAAGCAAAGAGACACTGAGTTTGAAGGTAGGACTTAAAATACATCCACAGGTACACCTCCAATTCAGTACACCTCCTATCAGAAGCTAATTGGCTAATTCCTGGAATTTTCCAAGCTGCTTAAAAGCACAGTTAACTTAGTGTATGTAAACTTCTGACCCACTGGAATTGTGATATAGTCAATTAAAAGTGAAACAATCTGTCTGTAAACAATATGTTGAAAAAAAAAAAACTACTTGTGTCATGCACAAATTAGATGTCCTAAACGACTTACGTTTTAATGACACCAACCTAAGTGTATGTAAACTTGTGACTTCAACTGTAGCTTTTTTTATTGACCTGTGCCTAATAAGTGTAAAGCTAAGATACTATTAAATACTCTCTGAGTCAGTCCTTTGTGTTTTTAATGTAAAGCTTTCAAAACACTTGAGAGAAATGTCCACATCAAAGGCAAAGAGAAGCAATATCGCAGCCTTGAAGTCTCAGCCTTCGAAAATATTAAATCGGTGTCTTGGGGTCACAGTAAGAATTCAGCTGGAGGTCGCATGCCTCAGATAATGATTCTGTCTTTCATTTCTCTCCATGTCCCCAAAGGCTCCATCTCCCCCTCCCATAGACCCTCAGAGACTGTCTTTAAAATTACTTTCTGGCTTGGCTACTTCAACAGCTGCCTCAACCCCATCATCTACCCATGCTTCAGCCAGGAGTTTAAGAAGGCTTTCCAGAATGTTCTTCATGGCCACTGCCTCAGCAGAACGCCCTGGAGCCCCCCGGCAGGCCATTGTCGAAGCCTAATGGCCCTGCATGACCCCAAACCAGACTCACCCTTCAACCTCGCTCTGCCTTCACAGGGTTCACCATCTAGATCTGCTGACTCAGCAGCATGCTGGATGTCTAATAAGGCATCACCTACCACTATGGTACTGACTGAGCATTCCTGTACTGCACATGGCCATGGTATGTGTGTACTGAAGACCTGCTGCTTCAGTACCACTGAGAAATCTGCATGCTCTGGCACAGAACTGCATGCAACTACAGTACCCTCTCTGACTAAGGTTCATCAGGTTACAATAGGTGACATGGAAGGTGAGGCTATATGAAATGTTTCAGAAAGAATTTCAGTCTGAGAACTTTTAAATAAGCATTTTACAAAGAACAAAACATTATGAAACTTGGAAAGCTTCTGTAGAATGGTACACAATGTCAGAAGGCTCTGCATTTGAGGGATCTGGTGTACACGTATGCCACCTAATGGCAAAAATGACAACTCAATATTCTATGTTTAGTATTCTAATATGTGTATTAATATGTGTCTACATTTTGAGGATTCATTATTTTGAGTTTACTGACTAAATAACCCAACTAGGTTATACAGGGATAACTTATTAATTTGTGTTTGTGTTTCTTGTGCTTTGTATTACAAATATACACTGAAAACAATTTGGAGTGGGGTTTACTTACATGTAGAAATTTCTATTAAATTTAATAGATCATATCTTTAAGTAAAGGCTACGCACAATTCTTGGTGGCCTTAATTAGAAATTCTCTAGTAAAGTTTACTTTGCAATACTCTGTTTCAAGTAAACTTTACTTACTCTTTGTTTGCACATTTTACTTTAGCAGTGTAGTGCTGAATTAAGCCATACTTTTAAAGGTGTACTTGCATTTCAATGCATTTTGAACGTACTTTCTTTAACATCATCTCGCTTTAATGGCGTAAGAAACCAGATCCAGAGCTGCGCACGCAGCCCTCAACATCTTGTGCACAAAACACGATGACGTTAACAATCAACAGATCATTTTTGGATCATGAACGGGTAATTTTGAGAAGAAAATTAACTCAAAACAAAACGTTACCAAATGCACATAACAACAAAATCAACAATAAAAACGGTGTAAATCAACTTACATACAGTGAAACCATGCAAGCTCATTAATTATTCAAGAATTCACATATTTATTTTACCTGTTTAATTTACTCAAATTAGCAAATAAATATGACAGGATTTTCTACTTTTGGTTTTGTACCTGATGCATCGTTAATATAACAAAAAATCATAAATAATATTTACTAATAAGCTGTTAGAGAAATGTTTGCATCATACATTTTTCAAAATCCTAAATCTTTGTTTATTGTTGTGCTTAAATATGATTTCAGGCTTTTGGACCCCACTTTATTTGACAATGATAAGAAAATAATAGCAAACCCTTTTAGTATTACTGTATAGTTTGCTGCAGTACTTATTGGTTTTGGATTCAAACAATACATTGCGTCTTTGGTCATATTGATGGTATATACAGAACATATATAAAAGTGTGTGTGTTCACATTCTTTATTTAATTTGATTTTTTCTCACATTTTAGAATAATAGAAAAGTCATCACAACTAGGGAATAATAAAAATGGAAATATGGGACTTATGTGGTGACTAAAAAATCCAAAATAAATCAAAACTGTGTTATATTTTAGCATCTTCAAAGTGGCCACACTTTACCTAGATTTTGCAGAAATGTACTCTTGATATTTCCCAACTAACTTCTCGAGAAATCACCCTGGGATGCTTTTTAACAGTATTGAAGGAGTTCCCATCTATATTCTGGGCACTTATTGGCTGCTTTTCTTAATTATTCTGTCCAAGTCATTAATTTCAAAAACATTTTATTTTTTATAAAATTACGTTTTTGTAATTAAATAATTTAATATGATCGTACAATTATATTTTTGTCTACAAAACTAATTTCAAACATTTAAGCATACGCCTTTAGATCAAAACATTTTTAAGATCACGAGAAACATTTCAAGCAAGTGACCCCAAACTTTTGAATGGTAGTGTATACACACACACACACACACACACACACACACACATGTTGGGTTTCCATGTTTTATGAGGAATTTCCATAAACATAATGGTTTTTATACTGTACAAACTTTATATTCTATCCCCTAAACTTAACCCTAAGCATTTTCATTAAAATATAATTTAGTATGATTTCTAAGCTGTTTTCCGCATGGGGACCAACAAAATGTCCCCACAACGTCAAAAATTTCGGGTTTTACTATCCTTATGGGTACATTTGGTCCCCACAAAATGAAAAATACATCCTCACACACAAACACACACACACACACACACACACACTGTGAAAAAAGTCATTTTTGATCAAATCTAGACAGGCCCCATTTCCAGCAGTCATCACTCCAAAAACTTTTCCTTGAGTAATCACGGTAAATTGCTAATTTAGTACTAGAAATTCACTTGCCATTATATCAAACACAGTTGAAAGCTATTTGGTTCATTAAATGAAGCTTAACATTGTCTTTGTGTTGTTTTTGAGTTGTCACAGTGTGCAATAGACTGGCATGTCTTAAGGTCAATATTAGGTCAAAAAAGTCAAAAAAAGAAACAGCTTTCTCTAGAAACTCATCAGTCAATCATTGTTTTGAGGAATGAAGGCTATACAATGCTTGAAATTGCCAAAAACTGAAGATTTCATACAAAGGTGTACACTGCAGTCTTCAAAGACAAAGGACAACTGTCTCTAACAAGGACAGAAAGAGATGTGGAAGGCCAGATGTACAACTAGACAAGAGGATAAGTACACCAGAGTCTCTAGAGTATCAGTGTTATCAGAGCATATAACCATGCAAATATAGGTCAGGAGCTTCAGTTAATGTTCACATCAACTATCAGAATGGGGAAAAAATGTGATCGCAGAGATTTGGACCGTGGCATGATTGTTGGTGCCAAATGGGCTGGTTTGAGTATTTCTGTAACTGCTGATTTCCTGGGATTTTTCACGCACAACAGTCTCTAGAATTTACTCAGAATGGTGCCGGAAACAAAAAAACATCCAGTGAGCAGCAGTTCTGTGGATGGAAACACTTTGTTGACAAGAGAGGTCAACAGAGAATGGCCAGACTGGTTCGAACTGACAAAGTCTACTGTAACTCAGATAACCGTACTGTACAATTGTGGTGAGAAGTATAGCATCTCAGAATGGGCGGCGCTGTTTTGGCAGCACTTTATTTTAAGCATAAATCTAATACAATTATATGAGGTTTCTTTTTAAAACAAGAAAAAAATGCTGATGGTGTAAGAAAAATATTATTTTATATAACACACAATCCTCACACAATGTTAATGTATCTTGTGTTTATATTTTTTTTTTTTTACAAGACAAACATACTGATTTATGGCACAAAATAGGCATTGCATGGACAATAGGAATGGCACTGTGACAACTCAGAAAGTAGGGACAGGAGAGATCAAAGGTGGGTACAAATATGTTTTGTGTTACATTGTTTCAATTAAAGCTGTGATTACAATCCAGCAATTCAATGTTGTTCTTATAGCACTATGCCTAGAAGGGTTGCTAGGGATATGCTACTTGTCTAGCAGGCCATGTAGCCATAGTAACAGTGGAAAAGCAATGAGGCCAGGAAGAGACGAGCAAGAAACAGGAAAAAGAAAATAAATTATAACATACAGGAGGTAATAACAAGCAGACATATCCTCCATGGAGTGTATGGACCGAATTGACTTTCCAAATGGTCAAATTGTTATCCATAGTGCAGCAACCCATATCACCATTTTCATTAATAAATCAGTCCATGCACAGCGAGATTTAAGACTTGCATCAGCCTCCAATATACCATGCATATACCACATATCATGTGAGCACAGTTTTCTCTCACTGTTCGCTGTATTTGCAAAAATGTACTCAGAATTACTTTAAAAAGTCAAAAGAACATTGTGTTGGGTCACCACTTGATGTACAAAGTGAAATCTGGGTCCTGAAGCAAAACCACTGATCTTAGAGGTCTGTTCACTCTGAAAGTGTTCTACTAACTTACATTTGGATATCTTGTTACCTCACTTTGAACAATCAACAGTGTCTTTTAAAATCTCATTACATACATACAAAGCTGCTTATAAATAACCACAAATATGCTGGGTTTAACCTCAAATGTCAGTGCTGGAAAGAATCAGAGCTTGTTGCCTGTATATGTGCAGTCTGTGTGTGTATATAAGTGTGTTTCTCAGTGCTGAGTCACAGAGAGGAAAAGACAAGCAATGGAGAATGATGGTACAGGCCAAGATTTTGCCAATGTGCAAAAGGAGAAAAAAATAAACTAGCTGAAGGACAGATTTACTAAGAGAAAACAGACTGTATAAAACAAAAAGAAAAATAGGGTGAATAAGCATCGGCCTGCCATATCTTATCCATTCAGACATTTAAGCTATGCACATTAAAACCAGTTAAAGCCTTGTATTACTTTTCTTTACATTCTACTTGGCATTATTCTTCGTCTGGACTGACAATAAGGTTAAGCACCATCCACAAAATACATATTTTTATTAGCTCTGCTAAAAGTGTGCTAACAGATCAGTTGTTGCCCTTTGTGCTTTTGGACCAAATCAGATGAAACCTTACTGAAATACACATCTTAAACTAGACTATGCTGGTTTCCTTGGATTTAGCTGGTTTACCTGCCCAATATAGCTTGTGCTAATATAGCTAACCTAGCGGGCTAACAGATCAGTTGTTGATCTTTGTATTCTTTAACCAGATCAAACAAAACCTTGCTGAAATAAACAGCTTAAACCAGCCTATGCTGGTTTGCTGGAATTAGCTGGTTTCCCAGCCTGATCAGGCCAGTCTGGTTAACTTCTTTTAAACTTAGCTGGTCATGGATACCAGTTGGCACATTGCACAAATCTAACAAAATTTTGTGAGGTTAAGCACCATCCACAAAATACATATTTTTATTATCTCTACTGCTAACAGTGTGCTAACATACATAGCGGGCTAACAGATCAGTTGCCTTTTGCGTTTTCAGACCAAATCAGAAGAAACATGATGAAAAAATGAAGGGAACTAGACATTGCTGTAAGCACTATGGGGAGTGTCCATCCTCACAACCTTGCTGAAACCTTTACACAATCATGCCAATTCTCTGATTGGTAATGGTGTCTGAGCCCCGCCCCTTCAGCCATGCAGTTGGCCTATATAAGTGGGCGCTCAGTCACTCGTTTTATGAAACTTTAAAGTAGAAGAGTGGCCAGATTTCGCAATGTGTCATTCCCAGATTTCAGGGATCCGAGGTTACATGTGTAACTGGAGACGTTCCCTTTCGATTCAGTTCACTCGACATTGCTGTAAGCACTATGGGGCACTATGTGACATCACACTCCCAGAGTTATAACACTAAATAGAGATATTCATACGGAGTCACAGGCCACAGACTTATAAGTCATTTTTAAGTGTATATGAATAGTTCCACGTGGCTGATGCAAGATGGAATTTAATGTAGTCCATATGGATATACACAGTATGGTTTATTAACCCTCTCACAACATGGTTGGAAAAGTAGGTTTTATTACTTATGGGAGTGCTTATGACTTTTAAAGGGGCAGTTCAACAGAATAACACACTGTTGGTAGAAGGCTGGCACTGTCCATGGTGCTAGAGCAGCCAGGCAGCGGCAAATTACAACGATGCACATGTGCCCTAGCTCCAGGCGCAATGTGGAACGTGTCGCTCGAGCCAGAACTGGAGAGGTCTCATGTAACAGATCTAACAGCATCAAGGCGGATGCTGCCTCCATAAATCCCAGCATTCTCTGAAATGACTTCAGTGGTAATGTTTTCCCCAGTTTGAACTGAGACAGACACCAAAGAATGGTATGTACGTGCTCATTCGTGAGGTATGCGTGCATGCTCAAGGAGTCGAGACAAACTTTTAAAAAGGAGACGTGCTGGCTGGGGAAAAGTACGCTTTTCACCCAGTTGATATTCAGACCCAGATTATTCAGATGGCAAAGCAGCAAGTACTGTGTTCGCTCAATAGTGCCTCTGATTGGACTAGTAATAACCAATCATCGAGGTAATTCAAAACACGGACACCATTTATTTTTAATGGGGCGAGCGCCACATTGATACATATATGAAAGTGCGGGGAGCCAGCGACAGACCGAAAGTAAGAGCTATGAATTGATACGCAGTTCAATTGGTACATGAATTACGTGTCCTTCAGATCAATTGATGCAAACCAGTTCTGAGGACAGATGTGAGACAAAATCTGTTTCTGAGTTATCATTTCGAATGGGCGCTTCGCGAGTGTGTGATTGAAGCATCTCAGATCTACATTGGGCTAAAGCCTGCCATCTTTCTTCAGAATGAGAAAATAACGGTGAATCTCTGCAAGCAACACCTGCCTCATCCTGTGGTCAGACCAAAGATTGCTTAATCCAGGTGAAGTGTGGTGGCCGGCTTACAAACTGAATAATTTAACATGCTCGATTGTTTTTAACACCCAGTTCGTGCAGCGGGACAGTGAGCTTGTTGATTTGCGCACTATAGGAGATAGAGGTAGGAGTTTTGCTGAAGAAACGGTTCATTGAAAGCGTCTATGATGGTGATGTGGAGAACTCTTCACCAGAACACACAGGGTAGCGGTAAAGCTCGGTGCAGGCGCTGAGCACAGATGACAAGTTGTCCTGTTCGTGTCTTGCCGAGAATTTCTGTCCGTTGTAAGCGTATCTCGATGGTAAAGCAGAGAGGGTTCCAAGAGTAAGACGAAGTTTGCAGTCTTGAAAGAAGAAAATTCTGAAGAAACGTTTACTGAGGACCCACTTATATAAACCAACCATTGGCAATTGTTTCTGAGCCCCGCCCCTTCAGACGCACAGTCTGAAGGGACGGGGCTCAGACACAATTGCCAATCAGAGGATTGCCGTTATTGTATAAGGGTTTCAGGAAGGACACTCCCCATAGCGCTTACAGCAATGTCGAGTGAACTGAATCGAAAGGGAACCAGGTCATGCTGGGATGCCAGCTGACCAGCCACCAAATCAAGCCGTACACCAGCTTGGTCGGGTTGGGAGACCAGCTAGACCAGCTTAAACCAGCTAAGACAGGCAATGTTTTTCAGTAGGGAAAACAAGCATACAAATACAAAAATCTTTCGTTCATTCTTTAATAAGAAAACAAATGACACTACCGAAGGGCAATTGTTGAAAATTGTCAAACTTCCTCTATTTTATTTTTTTATATATATATTTTGACAATGTTGAGCATTTAATTACGGCACAAAATAGACATTGCATGGACAATAGGAATGGCACTGTGACAACTCAGAAAAGCAAGTCTTGCAAAAGCATTATGAAAAGGAGTTAAGAGAAAAATCTGGCACCTTTGTATCGGTTAACTGGCTATTTTACATTTAACAGCCTTTAAGTTTTTCAACTAAAAACATGAACAAGCTTACTGTATGTAAGAGTACTCAAAGTGATTAGTACATCTCAGGCACAGCTTGGATTTAAGCATACATAAAAGAAGACATTAATTTCTGTGAAATCACATTTGTTAAAATAGGAAGTAACGGCATAGTCACTTAATACTGTGTAAAATCTCGGCTGAAGGACTTTTAACATGGCATATTTGCAGTGTACAGCAACCAGGCCTACAGCACTGACTAGGTTTTTGGCTCACAAACCTTAGGAAATTGTTACTAATATCAGTGTCACGCCATTTTTTATGTTCTTCGTTAGTGGCGTACCACCAAGAAAGAGAGTTCTTCTTCAATCTTAAAGTGATTAAAATTAAATCCTGTCACCATTCACTCACCCTCATATCATCCCAGATGGGTATGACTTTCTTTCCGCTGCAGAACACAAACAAAAGCAAACAAAGATTTTTAGAAGTATATTTTAGCTCTTTAGGTCCATGCAATGCAAGTGAATGGTGACCAGACATTTGAAAGTCTAAAAAGCAGATAAAGTCAGCATAAATGTAATCCATAAGACTCCAGTGGTTAAATCAATTTCATCAAAAGTGATATGATAAGTGTGGGTGAGATAAAGATGGATATTTAATTCCTTTTTACAAGAAATCTTCACTTTCTTTCACATTTTGAAAGTGAATGTGGAGATTTATGGTTCTGAAGAAATGGATTTAACCACTGGAGCCATATGGATTACTTTCATGTGGCCTTTCTATGATTTGTTGCGCTTCATAGGTCTGGTCACCATTCACTTACACTGTATGGACCCACAGTGCTGAGATATTCTTCTAAAAAAAAGGTGTTTGTGTTCTGCTGAAGAAAGAAAGTCATACACATCTGGGATGGCATGAGGGTGAGAAAATTATGAAAGTAAAATTTTCCATTTTGGGTGAACTATCCCTTTAAGGTGTGGTTATACTAGACTATGTGCTTCAAAGCTGCATGGTTTCCAGTATTGTGGCAAAGTGGAGAAGGTTGTATATTTTAACATTCTGAATTTATTATTAATATTTTATTTATTATTAACTAAAAAAACAGAACCCGTAGAGCTTCCAAAGTATATTTGCATGTTCAAAGCCTTGTGTGGCCGCATCTTTATACTTGACCTATACTTGTCACTTTATTACAATTTCTCTAGCTGTCACTTATGCCTTGCTTGTACTGCACCTGCTGCGAATATGCCCAGAAAGCTCCCAGAAGTGTATCCTTACACAAGGTCATCAGTTTCCAGTACCCTCTCACAGTGGCTTAACAGTTCATTATTCATTCACAGGCAGACATAAACCTCTTTCATGGATGGAACCTTTAGGATTTAAAGCAGCTTAAAAATAAAAATAAAAAATGCAACTATTTATATTATTATTGAATTCCCTTCAAAATGGGACTTGGGGCCAAAACAGTTGCATTCAGCTATCACTTGCAGTCATGTTTTCTCCAGCTTAGCTCACTGCTTGTTTTCACATGCGGTTTCTTCTTCATTAACATTAAAAGTGCCAAGCATAAATATCTCTGGTTGTGAAACAACTTATGGATTTCAATTACCAAGTCTTGCGGGTTAACCACTTGAAAATATTAATTTTATTAACTGCGTACAGATATTATCAGCTGTGAATGTGAATACGGTCAGCTGTTCATGTTGGTCTAAATGTACTGACTGTTATAACGTAATGAGACATTCTTAAGAATAATGACATTCCTACCTGTTTTAAAGGGATAGTTAAACCAAAAATGAAAACTCTGCCATCATTTATTCATCCTCATATTGTTCAAAACCCATATGGCTTTCTTTCTACATTGGAAAGCAAAACAAGGTGTATGACAACATATGTTCAATCTTACTCACCATTCACTTTCATTGCATTTTGTCCCATACAATTATAGTGAATTGTGATCAGTGTTGGGCAAGTTACTCAAAAAAGTAATCCACTACAAATTACTATTTATATTTTAATATTGTAATCAGGTTACTTAATTGAAAGGTAATCACAATACAAATCTCTTATCTTTTAAGTTACTTTCTAAAGCACTTTTTACTGAAACAATCGTTAATTCGCTCAACAAATTCAAAATAATGTCCACCTCCTTGTTCATTGTCATACACATTTCAGCTGTCACAGAAACACAAACAGACGTACATATGATAATTTCAGTTCATATGTTAAACATATTATACATAAAAAACAATTTTGTAGAGTTATGTGTAATGTCCTTAAAAGTAATTACCTAAATTACCTTAACTGAGATGTAGTAACTATAATCTAATTACAAAATGTGTTAAACTACTTTTTTTTTTTTTACTTATAAGTAATTACCTGTAGATTATAGTAAATAATTATTTTGTAATCAGATTACAGCCAACACCTGATGACTGAGGCTAAAATTCTGTCTAACATCTTTTTTTATTTCACAGAAGAAATAAAGTTATAGAGGTTTGGAACTTCATGAGGGTGAGTAAATGATGACAGAATGTAAAATTTTTATTCACTATCCCTTTAGTACACTTTTAGCCTCAAACAATGAAATGAGAAACCCAGTACTCTATCCCGCTTGCCTTATTAATAAAGTAACAATGATAAACAACAGCTTTCTATCACACTCATTTGATCCCTCTGATTTCAAAAGAAATAAAGTTAAATACAAAAATAATAACATGACTCATGGTGGGTAAAAAGTACAGCATAAAAATCATACAATCAGAAGTGCTCAAATGTGGTTGTTACATTTTTACTTCTCTTCACATGAGGCAAATAAATTTTTTCTCAAGATGTCTCCTCTAGGAAGTGGTGTAGGGTCGGGAAAGAAAGCAGGGGTACTGGGGCAAGAGGTAAGGGGTTGGTAGACTAGGGAGTGGAGAATCATAGGCCCTTTAGAGGGTTTGGCATTTGTGATCTGAGCAAACACCTCGGTTTATAGACATCCCAACCCCCTATTCTGCTGTTGACTGAAGGGAGCTCTAGCCCAGGCTGGTAATGTTGGCTCTGCCACCAGGGGGCGCAACGATTCGTTGGGTGTTCCGCCGAGGGATGTTGTCATCAACCTGAGCACCTGAAAAAACAGATTAACCAAGATTAAAAGGATGGCTCACCAAAGAATGAACCTTTTTAAGGTTATACAGTTTTGGAACAACATGAAGGCATGTAAATGATGACAGAGTTTACATTTTTGGGTGAACAATTCCTTTAAATCATCATCTTGGCTTGTAAATTTAAAAGTGATGACAATGTTCTCTTTGTGCATATGGCATTAGTCCATGTCACTGACATCATTCTACATGCTGCTGTGGCTTTAACAGATCCTAAGCTATTCCAGATGTAATTAGCTCATTGATTTCTAGTTCAGTTTCTCACCAGAGAGGCTAAAGCCGGACTGATGCAGGTTGCGGACAGGTTGACCGGCCTGCTTGGCAGGAGAGGTCTTGGCAGAGGAAGCAGGGGTCACAGCTTTGGGCGCCACCGAGACCTCACAGACCGGCCCATCATAGAGACCTCGGGGGACACCCCTCAATTCAGCAAGCTAAGAAACAATGGAGAGGGGTGTTATTATATAACACTATCATAATCAGTGAAACAAAGAGAATTGTTCAGTGTCCAATTCTGCCAAATAAATCTTGCTATTCTTCTCACCGCATTTGTACAAAGTGGTTATCTGAGTTACCGTAGACTTTGTCAGTTCAAACCTGTCTGGCCATTCTCTGTTGAAGAGAGAGATCAACAGAGAATGGCCAGAATGGTTTGAACTGACAAAATCAATGGTAACTCAGATAACAGCTCTGTACAATTGTGGTGAGAAGAATATCATCTCAGAATACTATTCTAAGATGAAGGTTGGCGCTGTTTTGGCGGCATGATCTAGACCTACACAATATTAGGCAGGTGGTTTTAATGTTGTGGCTGATCGGTGTACATCAATTTGGGCCAGTACTGTTGGCTGATACCAATTTGTATCTTATAATAAAAAAAGGTAAGGCAGCATTCATGCTAAAGTGAACTTAATCATCCTCAACTAATATGCAATCTAGAATTTCCCATACTTTAAGTGAAATTGGTCATCAAATCATTGTAATGTACAGTACAAAATCTATCTGTTTACTGCCTATCAGACCTGGCTCCAAAAAGAGTATACTATTAGAAATTTATTTTTTTTTCTTCATAATTTACTCCTGAACGTGCAATAGACGTCAAGACTGTCACTGAAAAATAACTTTAAACTTAGCATATGTCTTCAGTAGACTTGGAATATGATGCATAAGTTGCATGGACTACTTTTAGGATACTTTGGGGACCTTTTCTAAGCTTAAAAGTGAGGCACTAACCGATGCCACTGTGTTGAGAAAAGGGACCGAACTATATATATTTACGTCATATTCTTGTCATACAGTACTGGTTTGTAATGACACGAGAGTGAGTAAATTAGGCCTATGACAGAATTTTCATTTTGGGGTGAAGCATTCCTTTAAAATAAAAGTGTAAAAGTTGTACATGTCCTGTAAATGAACCGGTAGAGCATGGTGCTGGCAATGCTGAGATCATGGGTTTGATTCCCAGCGGTACACACAATAAAATGCATATCCTGAATTCACAATAAGTTGCTTTGGAAAAACTAAAGTCTGCCAAATGCATAAATGTAAATGTAAAAAAGGCTAATATTGACTAATATGTACACTAATTGTTTGTGCATTCCAGATCGAGGAATCTTGAATTGACAGTCTTTGCACACTCACCCTACTGCGAGCCTTTATCCTCTTGTAGACGTGGTCAGGGAAAGGTTTACGGGTCACGTAGCGGCCACATCCCTCAGTGGTATGGAGGTTCCCATCCTCCAGAATGATCTTTCCCTGGCTGATGACCACCAGGGGTGCCCCACGTACTTCTGTGCCCTCAAAGATGTTGTACTCCACAGCCTGGAGAACAAGAAAAAAATGCATGACACATGACACTGGATCAGGGACAGCACAGACCAATAATTCCCAACCAGGGGTACGTCACTTGTATGCCAAAGGGGTACTTAAAAGGACAGTTCACACAAAAATGAAAATTCTGTCATCATTTCCTCACTCTCACGTTGTTCTAACCCCATATGACTTTCTGTCATCCAGAACACCAACAGAGATGTTAAGCAGAATGTCATCTTTTTTGCTATACAATGAAAGTGAATGGTGACTGATTTATGTTCCAAAGTAGAAAGAAAGTCATATGGGTTTGGTTTGGAACAACATGAGGATGGGTAAATGATTACAGAATTAAAATTTTGGGTGAACTATCCCTTTAAAGAGAAATGGTCTGCACTTATATAGTGCTTTTTTTAACCTTAGAGGTTACCAAAGCGCTTTACACTGTGACTCATTCACCCATTCACACACACATTCATACACCAATGGCGGCAGAGCTGCCATGCAAGGCACTAGGCTGCCATTGGAAGCAACTTGGGGTTCAGTGTCTTGCCCAAGGACACTTCGGCATGTGGAGTCGTGTGGGCCGGGAATTGAACCACCAACCCAAATTGGCAGCCGACCCGCTCTACCAACTGAGCCACAGCTGAAGGGGTACTTAAGCTTTTCTGATGGGGCTGAAGGCAGCCTGATCTCATGAAAATTAGGTGACTGTGGCAAAATATGTTTTCATTACACGATGGAATGGTGATTTTTATTGCATGGTGTAACACTTACCAGCACATATGACAAAAAATTTATAAAATAAATAAATTACACAAACACTAAGCTCTCCTGGTGGGATAGTTATGTTGAGTTGCTCATGTTGGAAATCATTATTGATCCCTTCAGACCGCTATAAAAACAGTGTGTTGAGGGTAAATCTAATATATAGACAGTGCAAAGAAAACATGGAGGTTGGAAATAGAGGGAGTGAATGAGAGAGGAAGTATATTAAAATGTACAGGGTGTGTGTGTGTGTGTGTGTGTGTGTGTGTGTGTGTGTGTGTGTGTGTGTGTGTGTGTGTGTGTGTGTGTGTGTGTGTGTGTGTGTGTGTGCGCTGACCACCCTTCTAAATGCTACTGGCGCTTTGCTAAAGGCAATATAGTAAGTCCCTCATGACCTAAAAAAAGCATGAAGTCATTCATTTTCTCCGATAACCAGCGCACACACACACACACACACACACACACACACACACACACACACACACACACACTAACCGGCTGTCCCCTTCCTCTGAACTTACATTAAACATGTCTTTTCTGACTGTGTTGAATATAAAATCTACAAGACAAAAAAAAAAAACATTCTTTGAAAGCTGGTGTTGTAAGCTCACATGCAAATAGAACACATTTTAAAAAAGATCTGCATTGAGTTGCATACACGGTTGCGCCTCCAAACCACGAGGGAGACATCAATTACCCAGCTGAGCTTAGAGCTGAGAATGACATCACTCCCATGAGTAACATGCACACACCCAAGATCTGGTCAGCACAACCAGGCTACAAACCAAGCATGTAAAAACACAATTTTGGCAATTGGTCTCCTATAGAAGAAAAAAAATCAATTCAGAATATAGGTGGTTGAATTTAGAACTGAAGTGTTCAAAACAAACAAAATAGCAAAAAAAAAAAAAAAAAAAAAAGATCCATGAAACCCCTCCCCTGTCTCCCATTGGTTGAAAAACAGATAGTCCAGCCCCAAACTCCTTGATGAAGTCAGGAGAGATGGAAACTCATTTCCTAGGCAGAACAAATGAATTAAATCTTTTAAAAATAATTATATGAATTTTTATAAACTTTATAAAAGGCTACAAAAACAAACCAAACGTTTTTTCTTTTGTAATAATGTGCAGTGATGAATTGTGCACAATAAGACTTGAACGTTTATCAAGAAAGTAAATAGGTTCAATTTTGATTGCACCTTTTTTTTTAAATACATGTTTATTTTCAAATCCATTTGATTTATTTTGTACAGAAAATTAAGGGTTTATTTATTATTTTCTTATTTTTTTCTATTTATTTAGCCTTTTTTTGTGCAAATATCACAGTATTGTGAAAATAGGTCATATTTTATTCTAAATAGAAAAAGAAAATGTTTTACTGAATTATTTCTAAATTGTAAAGGTTCAAGTAATTTCATTCAAATAGGTTTAATTTTGAAGCGTCAAATAAACTAATGCAAAAAGGGTTCATTTTGATTTCATATTGACTTTAAGTTCACATGATATTCCTAAAAGCAGAACTCACCAGATTGTGGCTCTTTGCTGATATAATCTTTGTAACATCAGGATCCCAAAGCACCAGATCAGCATCTGAGCCCACGGCAATGCGACCCTTGCGTGGGTACAAGTTGAATATCTTAGCTGCGTTGGTGCTGGTGACGGCCACAAACTGATTTTCGTCCATTTTTCCAGTTACCTATGAAAAACGGGGACCACCATGAGAGATTGTTTTCTTTGTATTTGCGTCCACATCCACGTGTGTTTAGTTGTCTGTTCAGCTGGGAATATTTAGACTCACATCTCATTTTGATTATTAGATTAAAAAATGAACAGAGACTGTAAACAACATCATACTGGCAGATTGCGATTAAATGTCCCCTCTTATTGCTTGCAGATCAGTATATTTCTGTCTCACCACACATTTGTCCCAGATGATGGACATTCTTTCCTCAGTGCCATTGGTTCCTTCTGGGATGAGGGTGAAATCATCTTTACCCACAGCTCTCTGGGCAGTGTTAAAGGTACAGTGAGCACTTCCTGTAACCTGCAGATCCCCACTAAAGGTAAAATATGGAGAAGCAAATACCATGTTAGGACAAAAGAAATGAGTGCAAGACAGTAAAAATATCGACTTTCCAATGCATTGCGATCTTCATTTGTATAGTGGTGGAGAATTAATCAGCAAAATTATGTCACTGTATGTTGAGAGTAATGGGTGTCCAAAGATGAGATACACGCACACCATTTGTCATTGAATAATGTCTCTATTAAAATCCTTTCTGTTCTTCACAGTCAGCTGTTGATCAAAAACAAAAAAAATAAATAAAATGTCATTTTAATCACGCATAGCATGCATAAAATAAAGCCAATCGAGTCCTCTCTCTTTAATATGCGCCAAATTACAGACATTCTTTTCTTAAAGAGACAGAGACTTTTTTTAGCACATGTTCAACAAAACAATGTAAATACCTGGAAATAGTACAAATTATGCAATTAAACAATACAAATGTACAAAAATAGAATCCATGCAATATAATATCATATTTATTGATTGAAGACATGGATTTGTTCAGTTTAAAATGTAAAATATAATTATTAAAATTAATCTTTTCTTAACGTACGTAGTTAGAAGGTCCCTTGTATAATTCACAGCATTAGCTGGGAGAGAATTTCTTTCATTTGTAAACAAAAGGGACTTTATAACTGAAATGTACCCATATGAATCGATATTGAATTGAATCGAGAGTTTGTGAATCAGTATCGAATTGGGAAATCTGTATCAATCCCAGCCTAATTTATTTGTGTATTTTTGATTATAATGATTTTACTTATTTAGCAGACCCTTTTACCCAGAGTGATTTATGGCTTCATAAGTGGGTCCTTCATATATATATATATATATTATTTATTTTTTTAAATTTACATATAGTTGATCATAAAGTAGAATAAAAAGTTTTCTTTGGATTAAAACAGTATCTGGTTCTAAAATTGAGCTTAGGTCTCATTTTGATCCCGTTACCAGTATCAGTCCACTTTTCATTTACACTATTATTTTTTTGTAACCCAGACCACTACATTCATCACCAGTTCTTCTTTTTCTTCTTATTTTTATAATAATAATAATAATAATAATAATAATAATGAATAAGCTAAATAATAATACAAATAAATTATAATAAAAATGTTCTAAAATGAATTTATTAATAATAATAATTAAACAAAAGAGTAATACTAATATATAAACACAATTAATAATAAAATAATAATAAAACTAAATAATAAAACATTTAATAATAATAATAATAATAATAATAATTACTAATAATCCAAATAAATAAACAAAAAATTGCAAATTACAAGACAAATAATAACTAACATTTAATAAAATTACTGAATAATAATAATAGTAGTAGTAAAAATAATGCAATATTTAATAATCACTTAGTAATTAATAATAATATTTATAAATTAACAAAATGATAATAAAACTACATAATAATAACAACTAATATTTATTCAAATTATTTAATAATACTAATAATAATAATAATAAGAAGAATAATAATAAATAATAACACATTGATTGTTTCTCATATGTGGAAACACCCTTAAAGTACACTTATTACAGAGGTAATCCCTCAGGGAAAACTTGTGATTTACCCTTATTCAAGGGTACAATGGTATTTTTGGATCAACTCTTGTGGGATTTGAACCTACAACCCTGTGGTGACCAGCCCAGATTTTTAACCACTAGGCTACACCTCCAAAAATGCATATTACAAATAAAGTCTTTGAGGGCTCTTACCATGACAGCAGTGAGTTTAGATAGTCCGGTGTGGTTGGATCTGGACTCAAGGGCGGGGACGTGACATAGGCGGCAGCCTTGGCCCAGTTCTTGCTCCAATAGTGTGATCCGTCTGTGCCAAGACTTGCTGTGATTGGCTCTCCATACACAACGGTGCCTAAACGGTTCAATGATCCTGAATTAGTAACAGCATATATAATTTTACTGTAATAACCTTGCCTAATTCTGAGGCCTGACCAGCATGATGTCATTCCTTGTTGTCTAGCCAAGAACAGTTATAGTGTGCTGTATTTTGTGTTGGACTGCAGTGCATCCCTGCTCATAAAACCTGCACTGAAATTTTTTTTGTCATTTCAACTTCATGTGGTAAAATCTAAATTAACTGGTTTTGTTGAAATGAAAGTAAGTGTTTAAGATCCTGAATATAACTGAATTGAATCAACCTGAAATAGCAAGGTTTTACCAAGGCATAACTTTCAGTAGATACAATTAGATTTGCTCTGTAAGATCAAATACAATTTTACCTTGTATAACCTGATATGTCTTCTAAGCTCAAATCACATTTTCAATTGAATGTAAGTTAATTTATTTCATCAGCTCAAATCACATTTTCACTTTAATGTAAGTTCATATGCCCCTTGAACACTTTTCTTCTGTAGGCTGCAAAAGGAAGGTTGAAAAAAGCTCCCCATTCATTTGTATGGTATCTGCAAATGGGACTAAGGGCACCTACACACCAGAGTTAATACTTTGTCAGAGAACGCTGCGAATGCATTGATTTCAAAGGGGATGGTGCATCGGAAGGATGGACACATCATGATATGTGAATGAATCCACATGCAAACAGTCATATAACCAAAAATCCTTTATAAGGGAGAAATAAAACACAAAAACTGTGCATCTAGTCTTAGCCAAACTCGGCAGAGAAATGAAATTACCCTTAAAAGGTAAAAACTGAGAAAATAAAACAAACTAGTACCAACTGACACAAACCAGACCGACAAACACAGGACAGAGCACAACAGAGGAAATAAATAGAGAAGCAAATACGGATGGTAACAAGGAAAGGCAGGTGTAACTGATACAAGACAAATGAGGGGGCGGGGTTTCACTCAACACTGAAATGACACATTGAGTGCGCAAAGCAACGAAAAACCAACAAAGCCAAAACAAGGGAGACACATATAAGTGTCAGGATCCAGCCACAAGTCAACAGAAGTGGCAGTATCCTGACAGGACAGGGAAAACGCAAGGGTTTCCGATAGTGAAGCTCCGTCATGCGACCAAAAGTTGAGGACATTTCAACTTTTGCTCCAACGCACTCTGGTGTAGGCATTCGTTGACCAATGAGAATCTCGGAGAGGCGGGACTAGCTGCACTGTGAAATCGAGAAAACATGGCGGAAAAGCTCAAGCATGCTGTGTATTCATTCCCTGTCCCTTATTATCCTTCTCGGTCAGGCTAAAAAGATAGTAATTTTGGAGAGAGAGCCTGGAGAAGAATTTCAGTGTTTACTGGTACATTGTCAGAAATATATATTTTAAATAGCCATCTCTATTCTTGACCACCTCTACCCTATGTTGTGCACACCTTCCAAACGGACCTGTGATCTGTGAGTTGTGCTTTTAAAAGCTCAACTGCATTTAACTTGAAACGGCATCTCAATGTGGTGCTCATGGCGTGAGACACTTAAAAAACAGTGAGACATATCACAACACTCAAATACGTCCATCTATCACATGACTGTCTTGGGTTTTGATCTCACCTTTCTTCCTGGCCTGGGCGATGACATCAGCGGCACTCTTGCTCATCACCTTGGTGATGTAAAGAGGACAGTTGGTCTGATTGGCCACTGTTACAGAACGGTTGACTGCCTCCGCCTCCACCTAATCAATCGAGAAATCCATCCATTACAAATGTTTTCTCTATTAAAGAGGAATGAAAAGGACAGTCTCTTTCTGTTGGGAAATGGAAAATGTCTTTTCTCAGAAATCATTGCCATCTCCCAACCTCTTCTGGCCGGCTGAGGACATGTCCCTCTGGTCCAGTGATACCCAACTCAAGGATCCTGCCCTGTTCCTGTTGATGGCAAAAAAGTTTGAAGAGAAAATAGGAGGGAAGGGAAGATAAAAGTAAGATGAGAGGGACCAATTTTGAAATAATTATGTCATAGACTCACTGTATACTTTATCTAAAAAAATGACACATTTTATCCTCGCAGTCAAACTTAGACCTCAGTGCAAAGAGTTCTCTTATCTTCGGAGATGATTATGATAAATAATACACATAATCATGGCCCAAAAGTCAGCTGCAATTAATTATATTGACCTCATGTAGGAATATTTGCTTTGGTTTCACTTGCCAATATAAAGTCTGAGTGTTCATTGTAGAACACATGTTTTCATTTAACATCTCCAAACAGTTTATTGTTGATATTGACTGTGTGTATTTGGAGCTCAGTGACGAACTATGTAACCTCTCTATATATCTCACCTCGGCTATGATATCTCCATTCTCAGCATGAACCTGAGCAATGGCCCCAAGATCCCGAATTACACTTAACACTTCATAGATCTGCACAGAAACACAAACACATTAAAACACACTTGAGAATTTAGCAAGGAATGCCAAAAACTGTGTAAGTATTCTTAAACTTAATCAGCGGCAAACTCCAAGCATCATTCATTTATGATAATACTCTTTTTGTAGAAATCATTTTCTCTCTTTTTTCTTTTTATTGCAGTGCAATTCTCTTGGAGCTTTTGAAGATAAATCAAAAACACACCGTGTTTCATACTTTTATGTAAAGCCGGACCACAAGGTGAAAAAAAGAGAAAAAAAAAGAGACACAAACAACACAAAAATAATGACAAAAATAATATGTGTCTTGGTGCTTCTATATTTCCCCACAAAAAAAGAAAATGAAAAAATAAATAAACAAATGAAAAAAAAAAAAATATATATATATATATTTATATATTAGGACTGTCAATTTAACATGTTAATTCAGTGTGATTAATTGTACAAAAAATAAAGCATTAAAATTCCTGAGAAATGCAAGCTTGTAGTACCACCTGTTTACTCCAGAGGGCAGTAATTGAAATTTCAGCTGTATGAGCAACATGCAGTTTATACAGTGAAGAAAACACTTCAGTAGACAGAACAACACAAACATGCGTTAAGTTCTTGCGTTCAAAACACTTGAAGGAGCGCAAATGCGAACTAAGTGATCTCAAGATGTGTTTAAAGATTGAGTATTAAACTATATTTAACTTGACACAGTGACCTAAACATTTTATGTTTATGACGCAACACACCCGAGACGTCTGACGCAGGTGTAAATTGAAGGGACCTTAAACAAGCCCTCATAATAAATCTCAAACTGACAAATTCACTTGTGTAATGGATTGCTGTGAACTGTATGCCAATGATTGACTTATGATCAATAATATGGTAGTAAACAATACATTGTATTCTAAAGCTGCTTTTTGTATTGTCTTATTAATGATTAACTCTTCTGCTACAGGAATGTAAAGAATTTTAATTATCTGAATATTTTTTATTTTACATATATATAAATATTTAAAGATAACTATGTATAATTATACATCGATATAAATATGTATAATCATTATATATTGAGTTATTGTTATATGAGGGGCTTTCTCAGCAAATATTTGTATATGCGATTAAATGCGGTTAATTGCGATTCATTAATCGGAACACCATGTAATTAATTCGATTAAAAATGTTAATCGATTGACAGCCCTAATATATATATATATCTGCAATATTTTTTTCTCCAATTTTTTTTTTATCTGTAGAAAAAAGATCTCTCTTTTTTTATTTGCTGTTACCAATTAAATTATATCAGCCATAGTATGTATCATGGCAAGAATAACATTTTAGGAAATATAACAGATGTTACTAATACATTTTTAAAAACGAAATTCATTACAAAAGCATTTTTTGGCCCTACTTTTTAAATGTCATTGGCATTTTTGTCACTTTCAATTTACATAGGTATAGCTGCAGGCCAGAGATCTCTAAATGGGGCAGAATCTCCAGAAGAGGGTGGGGTTACTCCAGAAGGGGGCAGGGTTACTCCAAAAGGTGGTATCACTTCCACTCACGGTTAAGGTAAGGTAAAGGGTTCAGTTAGGGGCTCAGCATATCTTTGCTGGTGGTTTGGAGCTCCCGCCCCTTTTTGGAGCTCTTCCTGCAGCTATATCCTTCTCCTTTTGGTGGCAATTTTCCACTGAGCCCTTATAAAAGACCCTAGTATAGATGGTAATACAAAAGAACTTCAGAGAATACCATTGCACTATGTATTACTATGTCCAAAATAAAGGTCATAACCAAGTTTTTTTTTTTTAAATGTCATGCATGTCAAAAGACGTACGAGACAAGCAGGTGGGTACTACTCAACATTAGGTATGTAACCTGAAGTAGGTCAGGGAGGAATTCATACCTGGGAATCAGTGAGCTGAAAGACATCTTTGTAAGCCAAGTACACAAGGAAAGAGTTAATTCCTGCAGACAAAGAAGGGGTATGAAATTACATGAGAAATGAGGGAGTCTATGAGACATTAGGTGAAACAGCACAGCAGCAAAATTCCTGACTGATGGAGTAAACTCTAATTCTGGTCAGTTTGTACAGCCGATACAGATGTTCACATAGGTGAATGCCTGCAGTGGTTTACCATGGTCTTTGACAAGTGCCTCCATCTCCTCCTGGACGCCCTTATGCCATTCGGTGATGTCCACGTGAAGGGAGTAATCACAGCACGCTTTGCTGTCTGCCCATTCACGCCACTGATTGAACGCAGAGATCAGACTCATCCCGGGTTCAGGTACCACGTGGTCAACTGTTTACATAAACAAAGTGGTTAGGTAGATATTGAGAAGCTTCTACACATTTAAGGTGTAGCTCCTCAAAAGATTACAATGATGTCATCATTTACTCTCCCTCATGTTGTTATAAACCTGTATGACTTACTTTTTTCCATACAAAGAAAGTGAATGGGGACTGAGGCAAACATTCTGCCTTAACATCTCCTATTGTGTTCCATGAAAGAAAGAAAGTCATATTGGTTTGGAACAACTGAAAAACTTTAAAAACAAACTACCATATTTTTTTTAATTAAAAATAGTGGTTGCTAGGTGGTTGCTTACTGGCCCAAGTCAAAAGAGCCCACCCTCAAGTCTCAAGTACACACATACTGATCATGGTGGTTCCGCCAGCCAGGGCGGCACGGGTGCCTTGGTAGAAGTCATCAGCTGCAGTCATGCCCCTGTCGGGCATCTGGAAGCGTGTATGCACATCAATGCCACCTGGCATCACCATGCGCCCATGAGCATCGATGGTTTTCACCCCACCTGGCACTATCAGATTTTCTCCAATTTGTCTGTAAAGCACAAAGGAAGACCAGAGTGAGATATAATTTATAGAATTCGGTGACTTTAATTAATCTTGATTAAATTTAATTGGCCTAAGCTATTTCATATGATATTAGAATGGGATTGTTCATTTATGCTAAACTCAGATTATTAAATAGACCAGCAGTCACCAAATAGCGGACTGCAGTCCAGGTCCGGGCCTCGGCATGGTTCCATCCGGACCGTAACACATCTTGACATTTGCCTCCCCATTTCTCCGTTTCTATACCTCAAGTGATCATCACGATAAAACAACGGAGCTGTGTACAGCGCAAGTGCTCTGGCACAGATAGCTCTGATCTTTCAGCGCTGTATCCTCAAATACTTTCCTCTATTACAGAACACACTTCATTTATACCAGGGGTTCACAACAGGGGCGTTCAAATGATGCAGCATTTTTCAATCATACTAATCAAATCAATCATCAAGTTCCTCTTAACATAAAACCATTTATCTAGTCTTGGAATATACCAGTTCTCCATTATACGATCTGATTTATACACTTTCACGCACTGCACGCAGAGTTGCAGATGTGGTTATTTTAACAACAGTAGACCATAGCGGACAAAAACAGTAAGCAGCAATATAGATGGATACTGGCATCTTTCGTAAAACACACTACGTGAATGAATGGAAGTGCATTCAACTTCATGTGTTTGAAATTAATCTGACCATTCAGCTAAGCCAGGTCTGTGACAGGACAATGTGCTTCCAGAACGCCTTTAAACTATATCATTTTTTCTGTAAAAATAGCAGATGTTTCGAGCAATGTTTTGATTATTTTTTGTGAAAATTAATCAAAGACCATCTCTCACATAAATGGCAAGGAAAAACAACCAAAAATATGATTTTACTAGTAGCATAGTGGGGTTCTCATGAGAACGTTTCCATTATTTGATAGTTTGATCATTTATAGGCCTACTTAACTTTAGCTAACAGTATTTTTAAGCTTCACTATTGTGCTGTACATTGTTTGTTGTTGGTAGATTTTCATTTTAAGGAAAATATACAAATTTTCCATTCTTTTACATTTTAAAAATTTTCTCTAAGGGGATACCCCTGAACCCCCAAACTATATATTTCCTTAATAGTCACAAGGCCTCCTATGCCTCTTGAGTATCTAAAAATATTCAAACACAAATACTGGACTGTTGTCATTCAGCTTCAAAATGAACAGTAGATTTGATCTTTTAATATTAATAACAAAGTGCTATCGATTGATGAACTCATTTAAATATTATAGTCTTTTGGTAGAACATCCCCCAAACCTCACTACTTTGGCTTTGTCTCTGGAACCCCAATGTCCTAATCCTAGCCCAGTTTTAAAGAGACTGTATTTTTATTTATTTTTTTATTTTAGAAAGTTCTATTACTGACAATGTGGAAATTTACAATTAGACCAACTATTTCAAGAAATTAGCATTATTTATGTCATGCCATAGCTATACTAACTACTAAGCCATGTAAGTTACTGTCTGGACCTTTGCTGGGAAGGAAATCTAGAGACCGGATCTCTTGGAACTTTAATTGAATATCCCTGAAATAGATGTTAAAATAAATGTGTGTTAAAGGAATAGTTCACCCAAAAACTAAAATTATGTAATCAAATCCTGTCATCTCTTAAACCTACTTGATCAAGCCATCCTCCATATAGATGTCGGCACAGAACGACTGATCATCGTTCACAATCTTAGCCCCTTTAATCAGAAGACGGTCACTCTGCAGAGAGAGATAAAGACTGTGTTAGCATCATGTTCCATCATATTGATGTATGCATGCTGCAGACCATGTCTATACACATTTACACAGCACTTTAAACTGTTCCAAGGTGATGATGGTGTAAGAAGTTTATTTACACATACAATCAAGAATAGTACGCAAAAAGAAACATTTGTCAGCAGGGCCGCAACCACTATTCTGATTAGAGGTCAACAGATATAGTTGTTTGTTGATTACATTTGGTTCCCCCTAATCTTGAATATGTGGTTTCAGTCTCGTTTTCCAGTATAGGAGAATGGTACTGAAAAGTAACACATTTACAAATTAAACTGGGACCAATAAAACAAGCTTTTGAGTTTTTACAAACCAGTATATCATCAGCCACATTCATAATAAGGAGCATCAGTGAATTCTCTGGCCTTCACAATTATAAACAATCATTTACCTTGGAATTTTTATCTGTTAATGCATGTGCTACAATGTGCTCAGCTGAAGCGTGATATAATGTGTTCCAAAAGATACTGCTACAATCCAACAAGTTGAATTTAAATTGGTACTTCATTCATGAATGTAATTTTGAAGGCTAATGTGTTCATGTACACAGTACAAATTGTTGACCTGCAATTGTTACCTAGAGGATCTATTTTTACTAGAGCTGTCAGAATAAATAATAAATAAATCAGGTTTTCAAAAAACCTTTGTAATGTGTCAACCCGGAGTCATTACACTGACACACACTTCACAACACACTTCACAACAGTACTTCCATGTCAGTGATAAAATGATGGAGAAAGGAACTCAACACTATTTGATATACAAAAAAATCCCAGATGGGTCTTGTAACAGAAATAGTGTTTTTCAGCCTAAGTAAGGCACTTTGTTTCACAGATGCACTTGACGTCAAGTCTTAACTATCACAAAAATTCTGTAAGTGCTTTTTATATGGAGTTCAAAGTGGCGCTTGATGTGAATCATGAACGCAGCTTCACGATTGCTGTAGGGAAGTGTATAGTCACAGTCTACTGGCAGATTGATATTGTGGAAGATAAGAGTTTAAGAGATGTAATTGCCATTCCAATGAAAATGCAACCTACGAGGAGACTAGTTCTTCCAATTAATCAAACTACCACTTTTAATGTTGGTGCTATTTTAGTGCATTTCTATTTTACAAAATTTATGTGATTACAAAAAATGATGTGATTAATTTTGATTACAAATTTTAGTCGACTGAAAACACTAGTTTTTATCTGATCTAATCCTTTAAATCTGTTTTGTTGGTGTAACCTAATGATGATTCAGATATATTCAATATTAGTTTTGACTTGAATCAAACCAGTTTATTTTTATGGATCACATTTTTACATTAACATTTTTTTTTCAGAGGAGTATTGTCTATTTTCTCCACATGCTGATCCAAAGGTATTTATTCCTCAGTTAATATTGATATCTGTCTGAAGTCAATGAAAAATAGGGTGAATTCATGTCATTCAGGCCACTTTTTTGACAAATTAAATCTCAAATATTTAATACACAAATCTCAGTGAGCAGGTTTACAGGCATGATCTACACTGATTATGCTTAATAAGCCTACAAATGTGAAAGATGATGTAAGCACCTTCAACGATTTTTTATTTTATCGTGGTACGGTCAAAGACGGTTTAAGCAAAAAAAGGAAAGAGCCAGTTTACTTGAACACAATGTGCTGATAACTCCCATAAATGTAAGCGCAGCATAGTTCTAGCGGGAAAACTAGCAGCTGTACATAATCGGACCATTAGCGGGGTAACTCCCAGCCAATCACATTTAAGCTATTGCTTTATTAGTCTGCTCACAATCTATCACATTAATGTTTCAGTGTGCTAACACGGCAACCTCTACAACCCCACCACCACTAGTTCAGTCCTGTCCTGCACGGTGGTAGGCTCATCGCCCCTGCCTCCTATCTCCGGCAGGATATGACGGTTCCGAGTACAACTTCTTCGGATCGCCAGATGGGGCCTACACCAAAGAGAGACATTACCTTTCTGTTTTATATCCATCAAATAAATGTCATCTTAACATTTAACAAGTCTTCCTGATAGAAATAAGCTTATTTAAAAAACCTGACAAAGCAAAAAAAACACATTTACATGAGAATTGAAATAATCAAGTTATTCTCTGCTTCTGACGTCAAACCATGAAAAGACATGCGCACAAGAATGCCGGTGAAGGTGTTTACATGCAACACGAAAATTGGGGTAGTGGGCAAAAATCTACCCGTGTCAATCGGTTTATTCTTAAGCCGTTTATGACTGATAAAGGAAAGCGGTTTAATGACCACACAGATTGTCTGCTTATTTAGCATAATTGGTGTAAGAACGTGCATGTAAACAAACTCATTGACATAGGTAGGTTTTTTTCAATTACCCAGATTTAGCGTACTTTCATGTTAACAACTTTACTGGCATTCTTACCAGCTTATTAAGTGTTGTGCATATGATTGTTTTCATTTTGATGACAAAAGCAGAGAAAACCCAATGATTTTAAATAACATTTCAACTTGGTTTCATTACGTTGTCATATTTTTATAACAAACTGATTTTTTATTTTTAGCAGCATAATGATGTGCATGTAAACGTTCTCAATCTCAAAAGGCACCCAATTTACTTGAATTCACCCTATACTTGTACAATCGTTGATTTTGAGCATATGCTACCATCATCATAGCTGAATGGGAAATATCCCGCTTCCAAATCTCAAAGACTGCTGATCTTGGTGTACAGTATGATTAGAGACAACATTTTGATGGGTCGGCCCCCTCTCCCTCTGGCCCAGTGGGTAGACCAGGAATATTTACAGTAAATCCGGACCTGGAAGGCCACCATCCTGTAGCGTTGGGTCTACCCCTGCTATTACGCACCTGTCTGTAATTCTCAAGTGATCCTGAAGGCATTGCATAGGTTGTTCATGCATGCTTGATAAGGATTGGAACTCAACTCTGCAGGATGGTGGCCCCCTCATCCCAAGGCCTAGGACAATGTTCCCAGTTTTCCCCTTCCCAACGACAGCCCTGATTAGGACTAAGTGTCTAAGTGTTCAGGGTTTAACAGGACACTCAATTGAGACTCATCTACAACAATTTTCCATGCAATGAATGAATAGGGTGAAATTAAGACTGTAGAACATCTATCTATCCCTACAGATCTTTGTATAAAGGGTAAAACAGTTGGCTAGATACCCCGGTATGGACACTGCAACCCAGGATTCTTTTTACATGCAAGGCCTCAGCAGAAATTTAATTGATCTGAAAGAGGAGCAGTGAAACAATTCCAGTCACAAGGCCCTCTGCATTATAATGGGACAAAGGCGGCTCTGTCTCAGTTTCTGCCTCTTTGCGTGCTTGTTGGAAACCCAGCAACATGAGGCACTGGGTGGCTTCACAAACCCTGTCCTGATTCATTTACCAATAAAAGAAAATACTCCAGTGACCTGACATCTACTATACATCTCGAGACTACATAAAAGTGAAAAACAACACAGATATGGTTTGACTGAAGACCAAATGGTGGTCCATAGCTGAGGGGCTTCTAGGCAAGTGCAAGTTGCTTTGGCGGTCAGCCACATCGAACAGCTGCTTTATAACAAACATTACATAACCGACAATCACTCTTATCTGTTTACTCAGCCTCTGTGAACGACTTGACCAACCTCAGCCACCAATTCCACTCATGTTGTGCTTAAGTATTATGACATCATTAAACAGGTCTTAATTTGAGGAAGTTTGAAAAAGAATTATAGACTACATGAAGTGGTTTCAGCCATACACAAGGTTATATATTCCTGAGAGTCACAGACACACCAACCAATGCTAGGCTAAAGCAGTATGACATCATCAAACAGGTCAAAATTTTAATTAGAGGAAGTTTGGAGGGGAAAAAAATATGCACTCCGTGCCTGGATTTTTGCTTATGTTGGAACTTTTCCAGAGAATCACAGTGCTGGATACTTAGCGCATGAGAACATAATGAGAACAGACGCTCACAGGAAGTCTAATGCTCTGCAGGTTTATTGCTTGGAACCACAGTTTGACCACTTCTTGCCATTAATGATGATGTATGTTAGAACATCAAGTCATCAGTCGTTTATAACTGATTTGGGGTTTGGCACTTTTCTCCAAATCAGCAAGATAGGCTTGTCAAACATGCCTGTTACATGCTGTCTACAGTAAGTAATTTTTAACCTACACTGTAAAAACTGATAATCTGCAATTGTTACCAGTATTCCTATGTTTAGATTTGTTTGTGTAACCTACTGTACTCCAGTTGATTCAGTGATGTTGAATACATTTTTGATGTGAATCAAAAATGTTTACAGTGTACTAAAGAAGTACTGTAAATTAAAGTTATATACTGTCTCATGAACACTGGTGAGTAGCAATGATTTGAAAATTCAGACACAGTATAAACCTCATCAGCTTGGCTCATGAATAGAATAGAATTTTCAAGGCACTTACAATAGAAGAAAATCTCAACAAAAGAATAAACCATTTTTTTCAAATGTAATATACTACAGCATTAAAAAAAGAACTGTGTTAAACAACATATTTAATTAATTGCTTGATTTCAAATGAGAAACCACAATAATGTGCAAATAAGCTTTCCAGGGGATCTCCTGTTGCATTCAAGGGGTAATTCCCAGACCCCCGTAATTCGCACCATGAGATTTTGTTAACAATAATTACGCTGGTATAGACATATGAGCCATAATGAGACTCACATTTGAGGCTTGTAGCAGGAAAGACAAATATAGTGATGCTAACTGAGTCATCCTATATTCATCCACACTCAAGGAATTATCTCGGGGGAAAAAAGAGCCTTGTAGACATACTGATCCAAGCTGACTGGCTTCCAGTCTCTATATTATAACTTCTTGCAATTCCATCCCTCAAACAGATTTTGTTGAGCCAGAATCTAGAGTTCAGACTGCATCTTAACCCCCATATGATCCTCTTAAAAGAAAACTGAAAGTGTGTTTCCGAGAGTTTTTGACCCTAGTGTGAATGCATGTTATTAGTCTGAATACTAGCAACTTAGACCACTAGCCAGTGTTCTCTCCTTTGAGGGGCAAAAATAGCTCATTGATAAGTCATTATGAATAGGAAGAATCAAACACATTCCTGGCAGAGTGTTTGTTATGAATCAAAGCTGAGGTTGAGCACTGTGTGGGGGTGAAAATGAGACACAACAGCAGGTCAGCATAGCATTCTGAGACGGCTAACTGGGTTGCACTGGAGCTGCTGTGGTTGCCATGGTAAATCATGGCATTCTACACCATAGCAACAATCTCCGCTAAAAAAAAAAAAATTTATTCTGGGTTTCTAACAACTCAGTCCACTGTCGGCCATCTTTGGAATGCTCGCATCATGCCAGTACAGCTCCTATCTACTTGAATGGAGAAAGACAAAAATCTCCAAAATGGTTGGTCAAGATTACAATCAAAGAATATATTTCAAATCAGCAAAAAATCTGACAACACTGGTATCATAAATTGTGCTTCTTTACTTCGGATTACACACACACACACACACACACACAAAAATGCTATTTTCCCGGCATGTATAGTTAATGCGCATTCTCGAGTTGATTGAGAGGAGATGTCTGTATCTAAAAGGTGATTGGCTCATTTACCTGTAAGGTGGGACTTTCTTTCCATTGACCGTTGGCTGAGGTCGGGTGTTCCAATTTCTCCCATTTATTTAAATACAAGTGGCCTGTCTCTGCTAAATAGCCTCTGGTTCAATACAAGTTAAGCTCAATTAAAAGCATAGGACAATGTTGATTATCACAAAAAATTATTTGGACTAGTCCCTATTTTTCTTTAACAACATCAAAAATCTGGGTTACAGTAAGGTACTTACAATGGAAGTGAATGGGGTCAATGTTTGGGGGGTTAAAGGCAGAAATGTGAAGAAGTAGGGATTAAGGGTTTACGATGTTACGTCGTCATGGTTGCAAAGTTGTAAAATTGTATATAACTTTATACAGAAAAGGTTTGTAAGTGATTTTAACACAGTAAAATCACACATTTCATGTATACACATTGTGGCTATACATTTAAGAGTATTTTAATGTTTACGGATTGGCCCCAATCCCTTCCATTGTACTGTAAGTGTCTCACTATAATTTTTTGATGAAGGAGGGACAGTTCAAAAGTCATTTTTGTGGTAATCAATATTATGTTACAAATGCTGTTAAATGAGCTTAATTTGTATTGAACCTGGAATATTCTTTTAATAATGAAATGGATTGTTCTGACTCTAAATTGTGATTGGGTGAGCCAGGTAATAAATGCACACCTGTAACAGTTAGGCTAATGAACTACAGTATATTGCTTCAGATTTTGATTTTTACTTATTTTATAAAACAATAAGCCCCTCAAACCCATGCTTTCCAGTGATTTTAATGCAAGTACGTGGATTTCACCTTTCTTTAATGTATTCAATGAAGTTAGCAAAATAAAAACAGTTAATTGAAATCTGAATTCATGACTATGACCAAAAATGAATAGGCAGGTGGTGAAGCTAACATACATCATTAATGAGGCCCAAGAAGGTGTCACTCTCCGCCGCCTGTCTGCGCAGCTGACCAATGCAGCTGGTCCAACCAATCCCACCCCATAAACCATTCCAGCAAACCGACATCAGACCAGCCAAGCAGCCATATGCTTAAGTGTGTAAAATATGTGTGTATTCAAACCACAGGAAATACAGTATCAACAAATCTAATAAACCTATAATGACTTCAAATCATATTTCGCTGTATCTGTATAAAACCATATCTGTATAGGATATATGCACGAACAGTTGCTCAGCCATTTCAGTTGCTCTTAAATTTCACTTGCTCTTAAATATTCTCCTTCTCTGCAACTCTTGCCAAAATAAGTCACTGAATTGGGCTGAAGCTTTGGGTCTTTGGAGGTCTACTGTGTACAGTCCAGTGCACATGAATTCCACTACATTACAGAGAGAGCAGGGAGTGATGACAGAAGAAGCCAAGCTGTGAGTAACAGTGAGAATGGATGCAACTAGTAAAAATATAAACCAAGAGATCACGGCACTCAGAAGGCATTTGATATCAATCGACAGATCTGTTTTCAAGTGTGAATTCCTTTTCGATTACTGTAACTGTCTTTGATGTGGCATATATGCAATAGCCACTGTAATAGGGGTGTGGCACAGATATCTTTGGCTTACTCCAATAACTTCTGTCCATGCTGAGAGGTTTGACTTCCAATATGTCATTCTTCTTGAATATTTTCCCTTCTTATACCTTGTTTCCTCTCTGAATATTTTACGACTTGTTAGCTGCATTCTGAATCTTTTTTTTCCGGCATGCAGTTCTGCATGTGCTGAGGATGAAGTCTTGGACTGGCTTGTCTCCAGGCTCTTAGATCAGTAAGAGTTGCTGGATGTGGTTTCCGTAACATGCAGGATGGAAACCACAACCCACCTACTTCTTATTCAGCATAGCTTAGATAATCTAAAAGGGTGACCTAAAGCAGTGGTTCTCAACCAGGAGGTCGGGCGGGCTTAAAGATCACTTAAAATATGATGTATTATTATAATTTTTCTATAATTATTGTAATAAATCTCACTAAAACTGCTAAAAATGTAATAACTTATTAAAAAAAATATCTTATTAATATATATATGGGGGACCTTCAAATATTTTCTCTTGGAGTCAAAAAGTTTGAGAACCCCTGTCTTAAAGTGCTACCCCACAGCTCCTAGCCTAAGATGGACTGAAAGTGCTCCCTTTGAAAAGAAACAATGGCACACCCACCACCAGCCAAGCCAAGTAAGAGCTCCATTTAACTGTGCTATAAGCAACATGCATTATTATAAAGATAGTACCAAAGCTTTATATAATTAGGAAGATTGTGATGTCACAAAGATAAGTTATAATCAAAGGGGTGGGGACGCATGACAATATCTATTCTATTGTGACTCTATGTACTGCTGAATGTTGCCATTGTATATAGATATGGATTAATGTAATGCAGAACCACACAGGTTCACTTCTACCATTTCCACTATACATTTCCAAGGTGTAGTGGGGTGTGGAAGGAAATTGGTTCATTTTCACACCGTTTGCTGATCTTATTTTCCATTTTCCCTTTCTGCCAGCCCATCGATGCGCCCTGGGCCCGATTTCCGACCACCAATTCTTTTAAAATATAACTGTCCTGCGTTACTGCGCCTGGGCGGAAATCCATCGCATAGCACTAGCAGTTGTTGAGCCGGACAGTTTAAACAAAGAGCGTCGCCGTGTCGACACAGCATTATGTCCAGAGCCATTCCGGTGCGTTTTGCCAGCATCATATACTAACAAACTGAGAATTTGGGGTTTCTTAAATGGTCTTTTTCATGCAAACTTTTGGCACGAGACATTCGCTATACATTGTAACTCTGAAAAATAACACCACATACAATGCAAGCGAGCGACAAATCTAGGCTCATCTACAATCAACGCCCGTTGTAAATAACGCAACCTGTTACTATGTAGTCCGCACGCGCTTCCAGCGATGACAACTGCATTTATGATGACGGGAGCGGTTAGTTTAGTCGCTTCGCTTGACATGTAGATGGGATGTGAATCTCATAAGGGACCGTACACATCGAAATCGTCATGGCGCTAGATAAATAAATAAACAGGGTAAGAAAAGGCAAAAGCGTACGCAGATGTCTCGAAGCCCGTTTTTAACAGTTGGAGTCCTTTTAAACTTGACACGGTGTCTTAAAAAGCCGCCACTCCTTCGCGAGACGCTAAAAAACAGAGAGACAAGGCGTAACGGTCGAGGACGTTTCGGTGTGAACGGCCCCTAACAGTAGGCTACTAGAACAAAATCCTGTGCCGCAGTACTGGACGAATTTTATAGAGTTTGACAACTGAATTCAGCTTAAGACATCAGTCAGATGCACTGACGGGCTTCGAACACCTGATCAATCCTTTATAATCTACATGTTTCGCGGTCGTTTCGCAACTGTTACAAAAAGGGTTTCAGGGTGTAGGAGCATTGCAATGTCAAATACATAGATTGTAAAAACATCTGAGGTTTTAAATGTCTCTAAACACTCTTCATGCTCAGGAAATCATTAAAGAAGATATTCCATAACTCACGGTTATGCGTGGAATATTCTTCTTGCCCTGATAGCCAGACATCTTCGTTATGCTCTATTCCCTTTGATAAACCGTTATCACTGCAATAATGGATGCAAAGATCTGCTTTGGGAGGGGAAATGGCTTGGTTCAGGACAAGTCTGAAGTCCTAAAGAAATCGAGATGCCAATTGAGCAGGCAAAAGCGCTAGGAATGAAGGACAAAGGACCTGTGCCCAATATCTCCTCTCCCTTTCTCCACTGATGCACCAAGTCCACTCAGACTGTCTGAGACGAAACGAGAGATTTTCATAGCGAAGGGCAGCGCGCATGCGCACAACCCCGCCCTGGACAGCATGCGGCTCCTCCCAGAGTCCTGATCCCGAGTCCAGAGAGGGCATGTTTCAGACAATGGTTATGTCACAAGATCACGAAGCTGATATAAAACAAATTGATAACAACAATAAATAAAATAATAAATGAATTATACTGAACATTTTAGTCAGGCAAATCTAACCTGCATTTAAACCCTGCAATATCATTAAAAAAAATAAAAAAAATTCTGTGCACACAATTTTACTCTCAATGAGCACCAATTTGTTATTGGTTTGACTTAATTAAATGTCGGACGTAAGTTGATGAACAATAACAATGAGTTTGATATGAAATTAATAAAAACAATGTTGGCTCTACTCAAATATTTTGTGCAACAAAAACCTCAATTAATTTTTTATAACTATATATATGTATATAAACTCTTAGCAGCAACATAATTGTTACACACAATACATATATATATATATTATTTTTTTGTATTGTGTGTAACAATTATGTTGCCACTAAGAGTTTACAGATGTCCAATCAGTTCTTATTTTAACAATCCTTCAGTATTTGCTACATGAGAAAAGCAATACACACTGATTTTTATTAAGAAAAATACCCAACCTTGACCTAACCATTTGCTCCACTAAAATTTAACATTACATAAACTCTTCTAAATTCATACACAATAGCACATTAATAAATAACAAGTCTCCAGCTTGTTTCATTTTGCGTAGAAATACATTAAAATAAAAATTAATTTTAAAATGTATTCTCCCAATAAAGTCCCATGCAAATCATGCTGGGAACTGTAAATCCTCTGCCCGGTTTCAGCAACATTTTGATGCAACAAATATAATTCACATAGTCACAGCACAATAGTATTTAGTGAACATACAGTAGATGGATTGTACACACTGAAATTAAGATAAGACTAAATGCGAAAGAATTAAGTTGCATTAACTCATTTTAAAAAAGTAAATAGAGCAAGCACTAAAAATCACGTTGAGTGAACACTGTAACAATCAACTTGAATCAATTTGAACATTTAGCAATGTGATCATATCACTCATTGATGTCTGTGTTGAATATCACTATAACTTTACACAATTTAATTGTTCTTAACTGAAACATAAATGTTTTAAGTTGATTTCAAGTCATATTTTCAATAGAGCTGCTTTCCCTTTTTTTCAGTGCAAATGTGAGAGTATGTGTGTGTGGACCTTGGAATTGTTGAATATTGGTTTTACGCTCACAACTGCCTGTAACAAACAAAACATTGTGGATTAACTGCCTAATATCATGAAAAAACTGAAGGGTAAAATAAGCCCAATAATCACTTAATGCAATCTTTTGCTTAAAACACTTGTATATACATAAATGCAAAGGCTATAGCTCAATTTACGTCTCCTGGCTTCATGTGGTCTCAATGCAGTAGACTTAAACATAATATTGATCTCTGCAGTCATTATAGACCATCAGGGAGGGAAAAGGCATAGCAATGGCCTTAAATCACGCTTGCCAAACACAGAACCACTTCCTGCTGCAGGGTGGGTGACAGCAGTTTTCGAAACCCTTGTATCGTGTTGCCATGCATGCAAGCTAAATTATTTCTTATTTCTATTAGGAGCATCTACCCTGAATAACAACATTTAAATAAATTGTACAGAGAATTAGAAAAAAAAAACTAGCATAAAATGAGCCTTTTCTATGACAGTTTATGGGAATCATAAGGGTAATTCTGAATATAAAAAGGAAAAATAGGCAGACTCTTATGGGCTTTTTTACAGTTTAAGAATTACGGCTCTTAAAGCCCTATTGGGGTGTACTTCAATCATCTGTAGCTATGGATACGGCATGGCAGAGACCAAGGCCCACACATTCAATCTCTTGGATTATTAGGCTCCAAGGAACAAGAACTAGTGGGTGAAAAATGAGTTCAGTAAACACGATCGGCAGGTCTACAATTTCTAACTTAATTTTAAATGTACAGAACTTGGCAAGGTATAATGACCACTGAAGTTAATTTTTGCATCCCTGACCTGAACAAGAGTTTTCAACCCTGGTAGATAGTTCCTGACATGATTGAATTAATTTGCAAGAACCCAGAAAATAAATTTACAGTATAATAGTTATACTTTGGTGATGATGGAATGGCTATCAAAAGGTAATACTTTGCGGTTCCTTTTACTAATATTTCATAGCAGGAAAGCACTTTCTGACCACTTGACCACTAGGGTGGTTGTATGATTATGCATCCTATTTTTCTGTATTCATAGTTTCTATACATATTATTAGAAGCATTTTTTTTATTATTTAAACAAGCTTTTAGATCAAGGTATATTACAATACTCTATACGTTCATGAAAAACAAATCATGACAGTGCACTATCACAGGATCTCTTACCTCGTCGTTTAGGTTCTGGAGAATCTCCTTACCGGCACTTCTTCTGATCTCCACCTTTCGTGGTTTGGAGATGTCCTTCTGCCTCTCTATCACTCGACCTTTACCTGAGGACAGCGAGTCAAAGTCCAGCGTCTTGTTATCTGCCGAACCCTCCACCGGGCAGAACATGCCACAGAATTTCTGGCGAGGCTGGTTGGGACTGGAGCTCCCCATGTTCTGGAAGAAGGCAGGTACATCTCCGACTGCAGACATTTCTCTTATATGCTGTTAGAGAACTGTGAGCAAAGGCATGTAAACCTCCGGTTAGAGCGCAGGGAAATGCTCTGTGTATATATAAGGTCAGACGGTGTTTTTAATTTTTTTAATTTTATATATTTATTAGCCTACTATTCAACCGTGCTCATTCATTTACTTTTGAAAAGCCTTTTAGATAATACATGCTTACTCATAGTCTATATAAACAACACTCTCCAAGCTGTTGAAGAGATAAAAACCTTAAGAATTTGCGCAAAAAAAAATAAAAATAATAATATTTATATATATATATATATATATGTAGGCCTATATATTTGCTTTACATTTTATAACATTTGATACATTATTGGAGGAATAGTACAAACATTAGACTATATCTAAAAGCGATGCCAGATAGCAGATGATGTTACCGCTGATGTGAGACCGATGGGTGAGGTGACGCTCTGCTGTAGGAATGAGAAGAGAAACAGCGGAAGTGATGCGGTTTTTGGAGGGTTAAACATGTAATGTGTCCATATCTGAGGGCTCTTTTTTTTCTCGGATGACTTGCCACTTAATGTCTATTGTGCTGTGCGATACCATTGTCGGCATAGACTACATGATTGGTGAACACGTTACGCGGTTAACTTGGCCAATACGTGAAGAGCCAAATATGTACAATAGGTTTTCTATTGTATGATCACCTAACAATTTTTGTGTTCTTTATTTGCTTTTCTGGATTCATGAAGAATTGTTGCTCCTTGAGTAGTTGAAGCGCCACGCCCATGCAGGTTTAAAGTTATGGGCGCTGTCCTTTCAGCACCACCGAATCACTGACGACGCGTAAAAGGAATATTCCAAGTTAAGATCAATCGACAGCATTTGTGGCATAATGTTAAATAACACACACACACAACAATATATATGTATATATTTCGACTATTTCCGTCCTTTTCTTAAAAATAAATAAATAAATAAATCAAAGTTACAGAGAGGCACTTACATTGGAAGTGAAAGGGGACTAAATTTAAACCATCCCTGGCCCACAGGATGTGAAAAATGTGTGTTAACATGATTTTAGTGTGATAAAATCACTTGGAAATTTTTGACCCCAGGGCCTTTGCAAGTCATAATCATGTTAACATGCATATTCTTTATGTGTTGTGGCTGTACTTTTGAAACTTTGACCCATTCACTTCCATTGCTATTGCCTCACAGGAACCCGGATTTTGGCATTTTTAAAAGAAGAGGAGGGACGAGTCGAAATACATTTTTGTGGTAATCAATATAATACCACAAATGCTGCCAAGCTTAACTTATATCAAACCAGGAATATGTCTTTAAAATGCAAAAAAAAATGCGCCTTCTTATTAGCGCCATTACGTTTTCAGCGTGAACAGCCCCTTACTTTCGTTACGATAAGATGCGTTTGTTTCGAAATTTAAGGTTTGCGTTCAAGAAAGGGTTAAATAAAATATGTAGGTAGCCATTTCTCTTCACATTTTGCTGAGTACCCTATGTTCATATAAAAACCTTGGGCGGTGGCACTTTCCATTTTTTTCAATGGAAAGTCCAATTCGCCCAGCAGACACAAGACCATTCCGTTCACTTCAGTTTCCATAACAACAACGTCTGCTCTCACTTGCGAATAAAAGAGTTTGTACCTTGGGTACTGTCTTTGCAGACTGGATTGTGAGGAAAAGAGAGAGAAATACAGTTTGGGTAATAAAAGAAAAAAGATCAATCCATTAAATAATGCATGTATGACTGATCCAGTAAGGAATTCACATGTTTAATATACTTTTCCAAACCACTTTTCTGGTTAACATAGTGGTCCCTATGGGTCATTATGCAACTTAGATAATGGTATTGCGTTGTTGAAGCACTACACACTCACACAAACATACATACTTTCGTCATCATTCAGTACAGGACCTCAGAACATGTTTCAGCCAATCACAACATGACAAATTCAATTACAGATCCTCCCCCAACAGCCAGTTCGGTTGCCATGGGTCACTGGGAGGCAGCCTTTTACTAGATATTTATGGGCATTAAGATTCACAATGTGGATGCTTCAGAACTACCACTTAAATATGCATATAGTTGAAATCATGCATACAAATAACAAAAATGAGTGATAATTTTGAATTGTTGCTGTGCTCTCATAAATATGAAAAAGCACTGCAGGTTTCAGCCATTGCAGAGTCAGTCATAATAAAACAGCAAATTATGTTTTATAAGTGTACAGGGGACATTTAAGGTATAATACAGTTGCCACCCTACAAGCACACCAGGCCCCATCCTGGCTCAACCAGTCAAAATGGTCTAGAACCGCCCCTGTTGCTGACTCTTCTAATTTGGTTTCTGCACCACAGTGCTCATGATATGATGAACCACACAGAGCCAAACACTGACACTTAGATTTATAGGTGTAGGCAAATGCATGCATAAACAGATACAACAATATTTTTGAATACTGATGTCACTCATTCATCATCCATCCTCACCTTCTTTCTAGTCTTTACTCAGAATGAGGCACACATTTCCCATCTCTGCCACTAGAGAGCAGTTGAGTCATGCTTTAGGAAGCCAGTTTAGATCTTCTGTCCATTTAAACTGATGAATTTTAATGAAATTAAAACCAGGCAAACTCTCAAAGGCAATTTAGCCCTTTTAGTGTTGGTAAATTGGGTTTTTAGCTACTTAGCTGTGGGTAAATATATGTAGAAGCCCCTGAGAATATGGTACAAGAATTTGTAAATTATTTCACCCAAAATCAATGGCTGAGATGGATTCAGTAGTATAGGTTTCTGTTCATATTTTCTGCACTGTTCTAAAACCAATCCCACTGTCGGATGATGTCATTTGAAAGATTTTAAAGGGATAGTTCACCCAAAACTGAAAAATCTCTCATCATTGACTCACCCTCATGCCATCCCAGATGTGTATGGCTTTCTTTGTTCTGCTGAAATCAAATGAAACTTTTTAGAGGAATATTTCAGCTCTGTTGGTCCATACAATACAAGTGAATGGGGACCAAAACTTCAAATCTCAAAAAAGCACATACATGCAGCAGAAAAGTAATTCGTAAGACTCCAGTGGTTTAATCCAGGTCTTCAGAAGTGATCCAACCGGTTTTGGATGAGATCAGACCAAAATAGAGTATAACTCCTTTTTCAGTATAAATATTGACATCAGCAGTCTCATGATTTCAAGCTGTATTACACTTCCTGGTGCTTGACACATGCACAGAGCACTAGATGGCGCTAGGAAATTAATCGAGTTTGAAATCATGATTGTGCCTATAGAGACTGCAATGGAAAGATTTATAGTGAAAAATGTGTTACATTTCGGTCTGTTCTCACCCAAAATTGATTAGATTGCTTCATAAGAAATGTATTAAATCACTTGAGTCTTATGGATTACTTTTATGCTGCCGTTATGTGCTTTTTGGAGCTTCAAAGTTCTGTCCACTGTTCTCTTGCATTGTATGGACCAACAGAACTAATATATTCTTCTAAAATTCTTTGTTTCTGCAAAAGAAAGAGTTTAACACATCTAGGTTGGCATGAGGGTGAGTAAATGATAGGAGAATTTTCCGTTTTGGGTGAACCCATCTTTTAACATTAACCCTAACCTAACCCCTCACATCTTCCAGAAGAAAGACTGTCATAATTGGCACTGTGGTGCTCGAATAATTCTCAGTGATTTACCTTTGAGGGACTTAAGCAAGAGGCTGTGAAAAGACCATATTATCTCATAGAGTGAAACAACACAACAGAACACATACAGTTGGGTCCAAAAGTCTGAGACCACATTGAAAATCAGGGGTTTAAAACGCCATTTGGATAGAGGCATGAACTTGACGTGTACAAGTGACAAACAGAAACAGGAGTCATTTAACTGACATCTCAAGAGAACATGAGCCGACACTAATGAGAGGAATGTAATAGAATGTAGACTAACGATGAAATCCCATCTGCTGTGTGAGTTTGTAGGTTATGCTAAGGCAAGCATAGACACAGAGCTGTGTGCAACATGACTAAAGATCTATACTAATGGTTAATGCAAGGACAAGATATCACCCCAACAGCCCAGGCTCAGTCTCTGCTCTCTTCCAGCTCCAAAATAATCATCTCAAAAAAGTATAAGGCTCAGTGTGTGAGCTGATGTGAGTGACCCAAGGTCAAATTCCCAGACATGTGCTTGAGAGCGCTACATTGATGCCATGGTGAGCTGTGGAGATAGTTAACTGCTTTGAATATGTTTATAGACCATATTTACAGATGCACCATCTTTGATTTTGGAAATGCACTGTATTAAGCCATAAAAAAATCTCTTAGATCACATCTACTTTTCCCAAACTATTGTTGTCTAGAGTGTTTTGTTTACTGAAATTTCTTGGAAATATGTTTCATCAGTGGAACCATTTAAAAACACTTTAAACAACTTTACAGCACATTTTAGAGCGTGTATGTCTATCCCTGTTTTGAGTGGTTGTAAGCACGAAGCTATATGGCTGCTAGGGTGTTAGGTACTAGACCATGTAAAAAGAGGTGATTTTGAATCTGTCAAATCAATAAAACGTGGTAACAGTCTGAAAAATTATCTCCACAAATGTGGTTTATTTACTTGTTTACAACTTCAATGAACAATCAAAAAACTAAAACCCCATTTAATATATCTTTCTTTATTAACAGCTATCCTGTGCCTTCTCTTCTGTGTTCTCTACACTAGTTTGCCTTGATTATTAAAGAATAAAAGTTCAGCTTAATGCATAGGAGAAACCTTCAAAATGTTGTATTAACAGAGAAGGTGGCACAAATAAAATAAAGTCTGGCACAGAACACAGACAATTGAGCTTTGTTAAACAATGACATCATAAAGTATCAAACATGATTAAGGAGCCGAGGCACAAAGATTATAAGAGATGATCTCTCAGTTGGTTTTTGGCAGTTGTGTTTGAGGAGAGGCAAATCCTTCATAGATTTAGATGAAGATCAAAAGAAATGTGTGCACACATCCAAAAAACACTTAAAATGTCTTGACAAAAAACACTATTAGACTTAAGTACAATTCTGTTCAGGGTAATAGCAAAACAAAACCCTGTTCCCAAGAATAATCATTTGGATGTTCATGTCCACTGGTTTAGTACATTGTCACCTGTTGTGCTGGAGTGTTAGTGTTAACTAAACGTGCATGACTAGACGGACGTCATTGACCTTTGAGCCGCGTCTAGCGTTTTTATATTTGTAGCGCCATATGTTTTGACGCCTTGTCAATGTAAACAATTACTGCATTCTGTTCCATTCGTTGTGGTCTAACTTTAGCACAAGAACGCGTTCGGTCTGAACGGCCCCTTTACTGCCACACATACATAGTTATGAAATCACTACCTGATATGTATTTAAAGGAAACAAGGGGCAAACAAAATTACAACAAACACAGAGAAACAAGCACAGAAATAATTTAAATAAAATAATATTTTTTCATACAGGGATCCATCAGTCCCATCCGACTAAATGGATTATGGCAGACAAAATGTTTATGAAATTACATTTTTCAAACATTAATTTATGTATCAGTCATTTCCTTGTACCAAACACTTTCTCTGTGTACTGTATGTAAAAGATTATGCTAAACTTTGTATAGAATTGCATCTGGTACAGTGAAATACATATATTATGTTTCATCTTATTAACAAGCTATTCTTTTTTGCCATTTTCCAACATGACAGGATGTGGATGGGGTCTACGGGGGTCCCTGACTTTCCAAAAACACAAACAAATCAATCATTCTAACATTTCTACCAAAACGTAAAATAACCAAAAGGAAAGCATTTGCAGAAAAAAAAAAAACTTTTAGCTACCACCCAGCCATGCTCATATGTCTTCAATAAGTCTATATATTTTGGTTTATCCCATTTTAAAAAAGAGGCCAAATTAGTGGGATGCTTTATTACTTTGTCATTATGTGTGTGGCCCACTTTTGGGCCAAGTGATCAGACCCAGTGATCAGGCTAGTGCTGAACTAGCATGTAGGTTTGGTTTAACATACTGCCCTCAAACACTTCCAAAATTAAATGCTATACATATGAAGAGCTAAGGGGGTGTTTGTTACAACATTCACTTTTGTGAAAGGGAAAAAAAAAAAAACAGAAAAAGGGATACCACAAATCAAAAATATGTAACAAAAAAAAAAAGGAAAAAAAAAGAGGGCCTGAAATGGAGAGAAGCAAAATTATCTGTTAATCTACAATGTGGAAAGGCCATGTAAAAGGAAACACCAAAAAGGGAAGGAAATAGAAAATTGTATGGGAGGGAAAGAGCGAAAGCAGAAGAAAGGGGCAGCAGGGGTCATTCTTTGTCCAAACTCCAAACTTCACCCTAATCCACCTGGGCCATTCCTGAGGCATTTCATCAGAATTGTGTTCAAATGGAGCTTGCAGGAGTAGTCAGTCTTTTCCCAATGTAGACCCTGTATTAGAGATAAAGGGAGAGAAATAAGAAATCATATGTTGAATATTACATTGTTGCTAAGCTACATGCTCATCGAGGGTGCGTGAACTGTCCTGGTGGTGCAATATGAACATTGATAGGTATGTGCAATTATATGCAGGAATGTTTAAGCAGGTAGCAGCCAACTAGTGGTTTAGGCAGCGGAGTATTAGCTGTATATTGCTCTTTGAAATGCCAAGAGCTTTCCAAAAGATGGTAAGACCAACCTGACTGTCTGGCTGTTAGTGAAGGGTACATGCGATGGTCACTTAAAAGAATAAAATAAATATTCTGAATTCAATACAAGTTAAGCATTTGTGGCATAATGCCGATTAGCACAAAAAAATATTTTGACTCGTCTCTCGTTTTCTTTAAAAAAGTTACAGTGAGGCACTTACAATGGAAGTGAATGGGGCCAATTTTTGCAGGGTTTAAAGGCAGAAACGTGAAGCTTATAATTTTATAAAAGCACTTACATTAATTCTTCTGTTAAAGGGGTCATGTGATGAGGAATCAAATTTTCTGTTATATTTTGACATGTAAGAGGTCATTCTACTATAAAAACATACTGTAAATTTCAGAACTTGAAACTTAATCCCAAATGCAATAAAAACATTTATTGAAAACAAGCTGCAAAAACGCCTCATTCTCTACACCTGTGACTTCCCTACATCACTAGGGGGCTAATTAAGTAATGACCGTCTTTACAGTGAAAAACATTGACTCCTATTTTGCATCATTGCACCCTTTGCCCCACCCACTAGTGCATCAACTGAGAGAGACAGAGCAGGACAGACAGGCCTACTGTGGCCTAACTATTCCTGAACACTAAACGGGACCCATCCGGACTATTTTGAATTATGTTTGAATATAAATATGCACTAGAAAGACGTCTTTGACCATTGTCATGTATCTCAGGCAACTTATAAAAGATATGGTGTCAAGTTACATCTCCACAAAATGGAGTAGGACAGCGGTTTACTGTCAGTACGATGCAACAGATGCATGGTAGACAGCATCAATGATTATAATGGGTTCTATTGGTTTTGACACAACACGATTCTCACGTCCAGTGTAGACAGGGTGTGTGAGTGTTAACAGTTGTGCTTGAAATGGATTGTGTTGGATGTGCGTAATGTGTAAACCTTGAAATTTAGATTTATATGGTGCTTATTCATTTTCTTCTGATTGAGTTTCAAATATGGCTGTATTTGAGGAGCTGCATGATGTTAGCCAATCATAACATTGTGCAAATCCGTTGAAGTTTAAAGAGGGGCACTTATCAAAAAAACAAGTGTTCACTTTAATAACATTGTCAGGGGACCTCAGGTAAGATAATAAAACTATATAAAAAGAGCATTTCATGACCACTTTAAAACTTGTGTATTATTTGAGCTGTACATTTTTTTACATTTTCAAATTAGGTTTACGTGGTCATGGCAAAAAAATGTAAGTGATTTTATCACACGAAAATCATGTTAAAGAATGTTCCCGAGCTCAATTCAAGTTAAGCTAAATCGACAGCATTTGACCACAAAAATGTATTATGACTCGTTCCTCCTTTTCTATCAAAAAAGCAAAAATCAAGGTTACAGTGAGGCACAATGGAAATGAATGGGGCCAACTAAAGGGTTTAAACACAATTATGTGAAGCTTATAATTTTTATAAAAACATTAATTCTTCGGTTAAAACTTAAATAGTTTAAATTGTCATTTTTACAGTCAATTTAGGGTTTGATGACATTACATTATCATGGTAATGTAGTTGGAAAATTGGCTATAACTTTATACAGAAAAGTATTTTTTAAGTGATTTTATCACACTAAAATCATGTTTACACACGCATCCTTTATGTCTTGTTTGTTACACTTTTGAAACAGTGAGTATTTTAATGTAAAGAAATTTGCCCCCAGGATCAGAGAACCCAATGGGTTTCGGGCCGGATTTGTGGCTTCAAGTAGGACTTTGGATTTGTAATTAATGAACTTGTTTTGTGCACACGATCTCAGTCACAGACATGTGTGAATGGATGAGTTAGGGGCCATTAACATGAACGTGTTTTTGCACATATCTGTTCTGTTTTCTCATTGTTTAAACACATGCTGGACGAATGCACCACGTCTCTCTTTTTCTTCCGTGTCTTGCACAGGACCGTCATATTTTAAACACCATGTCAAGTTAAAAAGAACAAATTGTCAAAAATGCATGTTGAGACACCTGTGCTCTGTTTCATTCTTTGCACTACGTCTAGATTGATTTAAGCGTAGGTGTCATAAAGATTCAACATTCTAAACAAGTTCATGCTGCATAGAGGTGACTGTTGCATTGTTTCATATTATTCCAGATTGTTCTGCACCAAGTGGAGTTTCAGCAAGTAAATGGTAAAGTCAGTGCTTTTTTTCCCCTTCTGATCAAGTGCACTAAGGGGCTGCTGTGCCTTGTTAAAACTGTATTTTTGCTGTTTCAATACTGTTTCCAAAGTAGCCTATATGCTTAAATAAAATACAGCCTATTGCAGCAGTAATTGCTAAGAGAAGAAATGAGATAGTAAGCAAATTATTGTTCTGGTCGGGTTCGGACTTAAAATCTGACGGTATCATTCGGGCTGGGAAGGGTTGGGTTCAGGTTTAAGGCCTGTGCAGACCTCTAATTCACTTCCATTATAATTGCCTCACTGGAAATTTTTTGCTTTTTTTAAAGCAAAGGAGGAACGAGCCGGAATACATTTTCTGGTAATCAACATTATACCACAAATGCTACTGATTGAGCTTAACTTGTATTGAACCCAGAACATTCCTTTAACATAAATATTGTCATTGATACAGTGAGTATTTTAATGTTTAAATGATTTGGCCCCATTCACTTCCATTGTAAGTGTCTCACTTTTGTTTATGTGTATATATATATATATATATATATATATATATATATATAATTAAACAAGGGGCAAGTCAAAATACTTTTGTGGTTATCAGCATTATGCCACAAATGTTGTTGATTGAGGTTAACTTGTAATGATCCCGGAATGTTTCTTTAATTTCACCATTTGTGATCCTGTGTGCCGTGTGATTAATTTCTGCACTTCAGAGTGCATAGGGCATAGGAATGCTCTCTTTCGATTGAGATTCACTCTGTATATGCCTCTTTGCATGCAGAGTTTTATCTGTGAAATAATCAGTACTCTTGGAAGGACGGAATTTCCGACCAAATAGCTTACACACATTTTCCTTTACACACATTTCTTTGGTGGTGTTTACAACTGTTTGCAAAGACTGCTGCATTACTATTTTGAAGAAATTACTACTTAGTTGCAATTCAGTATAATATTGTGGTATTATCAATTTCAGATTTACTCGCCCCTAAAAAAAAGTTTGTGGTTAGTCATTTAATGTGTCGTCAGAGGGCCTCTTCCTGTATAAGTGGCCGGTTTCAAGTCAGAATAAACCGCAAAGTGAACCAGACTCTGAATAATGCTCATTGAGAAAAGTCTGGCTCTATGTGACTTTCTGAATATGGCGTCGTTTCTAAGATAGCCCTCTGCTGGACAAAACTGAGATCCACAAGCAGTGCTTAAAACACCAATTATTTTAAAATCACCAGAGACCCTGTAGAGTTACACCTGCAAAATTTTGCAGGATAGTAGATTTAAGCTGAGCACCCTGATGTAAATGGAAATATGGAAATTAAAGAACTAGACATGTGTTATTGTGGTTGTTTTAGGTGAATGTACCCAAGACCCAAGACCAGGATGTGGGACAGGAGCAGTGAGGGGATGAACACTTTGAGAAACTCAGCAGAGAAGATGCCTCCTTTCTTCATCGCTCCTGTCTTCCTCATGCTAAGAGTCACTGAACGCCGCGGGTGCCGGAAGTGGAACTCCCTGCAGGACAGATAAATCCATACCATCATCATCATTTACTTGATCATAGCTTGTGTGAATATCTGTATGCTTGTCCTCATAAGTTCTTACTTAGGTGGAATATTCTCTGGTCTACTCGACCAGTCTGCCACCCAGTCTGAATCCGTCATTAATATGTCATCATCTCTCATCTTCTCCATGACGTCCTCCTGAGTGGACAAGAACACCCACCAGCACACATATACAAACAAACCAGGTCATGGATATATGCCAGAACATCCATAAATGATTATTATTATTATTATTATTATTATTATTGTTTTCTCCCCAATTTGGCATGCCCCATTCCCAATTCGCTCTAGGTCCTCGTGGTGGCGTAGTGCCTCAATCCGGGTGGCGGAGGACGTTGCCTCCGCATCTGAGACCATCAATCCGCTAATCTTATCATGTGTCTTGTTGAGCGTATTACTGCGGAGACCTAGTGTGTGTGGAGGCTTCACGCTATTCTCTGCGGCATCCATGCACAAATCACCACGCGCCCCACCGAGAGCGAGAACCACATTATAGCAACCACAAGGCGGTTAACCCAACGTGACTCTACCAACCCTAGCGACTGAGCAAATTGGTTGCTTAGGAAGCCTGAATGGAGTCACTCAGCACACCATGGATTTGAACTCGCAACTCCAGGTGTGATAGTCAGTGTCTTTACTTGCTGAGCTACCCAAGCCCCCATAAATTATTTCTTGATCCACAAACAAACCTGACTGTCTCTCCTCGTGTCCACGTCAAAAATGATCTGTCCATCATCCTGAGGACTGTGGGGTCGAGGAGGGCTGTGGGAGAGAGTTAAACAACAATTACATTGATATAGTGCAATGACAAGTTACTACACACTGTGGGAAGACACAGTATATATGCGGTTCTTGAGAAAACGCTAGAAGTATGCAAAATCAGACAAAAATATTTCCCTATGTACAGTAAGCACACACACACACACACACACACACACACAGCATAATTTCACTGCAATTCAAATTAGTTCTAGGTGTGGGTATTTTCAAATAATTTTTTAGTCTATTTCACTAACCAAAAAAAAAATTAGTAATCAATAACTCGTAAATTATAATGTCAGTTAAAAATATCAAGTATGACACATACGTGAAATGTACATTTTGTTGTATTTACAAACGTTACCAAAAACGGTTTCAGCATAAGTTTACTTCAACAAACTATGCTTTCCTTTTGGGGAAAAAATTAAATTAACAATATGCATTAATAATAATAATAATAATAATAATAATATTAAAATAACAGTAAAAAAAGATTTGTATTTACCTGGAGCTTACATAAAAACCAATACTGATGGCATTAGGGTAATGCATCTATATAAACTACATAAAAAGTATAAAAACATCACATTTTTATAATTTATAATATAACTAGGGCTGTCAATCAATAACATTTCTTTATAAAATGAATTACATTGTATGCCGATGAATTAATCGCATATGTAAATATTTGCTGAGAAAGCTCCTCAAATAACAATTATTCAATATATAGAATCCAATACGTTTTATGTCCATATTACTATTATGAGGGCTTTTCTAAGGACACATGAATGTACGCTGGGATCTCAAGACGTGTTTTTCTAAGTTTAGGCAACTACCTGTGTCAACTACCTGTGTCAGATGGACGCTTTTGAAACCTCTCACTTTGGTAGCGTTGCGCCATAACTGTATCAATTTTAGGTGGCTGTGTCAAGTTAACCGTAGTTGCCTAAACTTAGAAAAACACGTCTTGAGATCCCAGCGTTCAGATTTGCACTACATCAAGCTTGTTTCATTGCAATAACATGTTCTTATCTTGTTCTGTCTGCTGACGGTGAGTGTGGTTTGTTCTCTGTATAAGCTTTGAGTTTTTGCTTACTGCCCCCTGGAGAACACAGGTGGTACTTCAAGGTTGAGTTGTTCCGTTAGTATGAATATTACTTATTATGATCTGGACATGATTAATTGCATTCATTTTTTTAAAGCGTTATTTTTTTTATATAATTAATTACACCTAACATGTTAAAATGACAGTACTAATAACGTCACGTTATTTTTAGAATAACAAATGGTGAAAGTTGTTCAGATATTTAACGTACTTACTGGTCTAAAAAGCTTCCAAGTTTCTCATTCCGCTTTGCATTTATTTAACGCCATAAAAACAGATCCTTGTCCACTGGCAAGTACATTATGACTCAAACAAAAACCAAAACACCAATAGAGTAGAATTCAACTTGGCTTTGATTAAAAGCACACGAAGATGCCATCTTGTCTTCTCTCATCCAACACCTCAATGACAGATATTCACAGCACCCACCAGTGGACTCAGTTGTAACCATATATGTCCACTGGCATGTGGTAAGTGAAGCGAAGCAGGTGTTTTCAATTAATTCCGATGAGAATTCACCTCACAAGGGTGGCACTTGGCTCCCATTGAAATGAATTGAAAACGCCTGCTTCACTTCGCTTACTATGCACCAGTGGACACGTAGGGTGTGAGATTTGGTGAGAGATCCAGATGGAAAGTACTGGATAATTATACAAGGCAGGGAAATGCACAAAGGAAAATCAATTTGTGATATTCAAGTAGTGTTTTTAATAGTCGACTAGCTGGTGCAGAACAATTACTCGATTAGTAGATTACACGTGCACAACCCTAATTACTTCATAATAGAATTTGCACTTTATATTAATGTGGGAAAGATTAGAGGCAAACAAAGGCTCCAAAGGTCTTTGTATACTTAAGCCACACTTAAAAATAAATTAAATTAACAGTAGTTTCATTATATATAAAAACATCAATGTCTCTGCAGAGTAACCACAGGTTTAGTCCAGAACATTAACAATGGACATCATGTTCCAATAACTTTGACAGCCATATCTTAAAAATACTGTCTTTAATTTTAAACAGTATATCTAATGTTTTTTTTGTTTTTGTTTTTTTATACCCAACAGTCTTCTTTCTTGTTTTGCTTGAAAAGTGTGCTTATGCTAGCTTACTTTAAACTAAATGTCACTTTAATGGATATTTTGCAATCTAACGCAATGATACATACATTTTTAAGTGTGGCTTAAGTGTCCATAGACATTTAGGCCATATTTGCTTGTGTACATAAGAGAGAAACAGTTTTATCTAACTGTAAACACCCTGAATATTATGACTCATTGAATTTGAGTGAGATAAGTGTTACCATAATGGTATCCTATCAACATGAGCCATAATCAATGTGAGGATATGTAATTTAGTATGTTTATAGCAGTACTCCCTATCTATCTATGAGGTCTATATAACTTAGGCTGGGAAGTCAAGTGACATTTGATAGATATATATATATATATATATATATATATATATATATATATATATACACACATGTGTAATATGTGATAAATATAAGTACAACGTGAAGGCTATTGTGCCAAAAGCCATAGTTCCCCCTAAAAATTTTAATTGTCATAATTTACTCACCCTTATATTGTTTGTCCTTCGGTGTAGCTCTCAAATGTAATTTGTGCTCATGCTTTTTCAAATTTGGCGTGTCACATCAGGTTAAACGTCAGTGATATCAGACACCATTAGCTCTCATATGTCTCGCAACCAATTTTAGATTGAGGGCTATGGCGGAGCGGAACATTTTCAGCGAGTAACACAAAACTATCAAATGGCTTTAGAAGACTTGATATATTGTACAAGTCAAATGGACTACTTTCATTTAGCTTTTATATTTACAGCCCCTGATCACTGTCTGCTTTTGTTATGTTGGAAACAGCAACTTGGACATTCTGCCAAATCCTTTTGTGTTCCACTGAAAAAAGAAATTCATATGAACTTGGAACAGCACGAGGGTGTGTTTTTTTGGGGTGAACTATGCCTTTCATGAATTGGTGACCTAATAAATACGTTTGCCGTCTACCTGTCACAAGAGGAGTTACTGCGGCTGGACTCATGCTGGGCATCTAGCAGGATTTTCTCCATGTCTCCATTGTGGATGGAGGACGATGAGGGAACGTGTTCTAGCCCTCCCACCATTCCATCACACTCCTCTACAACCTGAGCTAGAGGAGGCAGCACCGAGGCGGTGGACGAAGTGAGCGAAGCAGAGTTTCTGTTCATCTCCAGCTCCACCCATGATCCTAAAAAGATATCATAAAACAATCAGAACAATGACACACAGGCAGACAAATACTGTATATGTTGCTTTCAGCAGTAAACATCTCTACGGACTGCCAGGATGAATCTAACAAAACAAAATGGCTTGATAAGTGCAGTTTTCTTTCCTGTATAAATATTATCCTATTATCTGGAGGGGACATTTTGAAAGGGCTCATCTGTTTTTATAAATTAACCAATAGTCTTCAGTTTACATCACAGATGTGAACTATGATTTGGTAGGTTGGTGATATTAGAGGGAGGGACATTCTGATTCTAAAGAGCATTTGATTGGGCAAATATTTGTAAAAACCATTCATTAATATTTCAGTCTTCAATATTTTTGGCCCATTTTTCCCAAAGAGAAAGACTATTTAAAGTGAATTTTGTCAACATTTAAGAGTACACTAGCACACAGATGTCCTCAAAGCTCAACATATATGTCCAAAAAAAAATATTTTTATTCATGGGGTCTTTAACCTTGTGTGACCCCGGGTACACATGCATGGGCGTTGTATTTTGGCCTCACTATACGCAACACATAATTTCAATTTATTTAAACTGACTGATCTCAGTTCAGGAGACTCTATGCTGTAAGTAAAGGGTAAAACTTTCGATGTACCGAGTCATGGGACAAAACAACATGGTGCTGATCACAACTGAGTTTGTCTTTGGGAGAAACACAAACAAAACTACATCTAAAAAACCTTATTAAGTTTTTACATTGGAACATGTTTGAGTCAAAAAAGTAGAGTCTCTAGTTTCATCCAATTGGGCGATTTATCGTGAAACGCCATGCTGCTAAACACAATGTATGCTAATTTGTACTTAAGCAAATTTCCTATATTTACTGTGCATAATCACACTGAGAATAAATGGGTTCTTCCAAATGTTGATAAATGTGGCTTTCAGAGACTTTATAGGGAGTTAGGATTAAAATAAGGCGCATTTCAAACTGTTCTGAGACCAGTGCAGATAGACAGCCTACTGGAGGTTAAGTCATTCACTAAATATGGAGCAAGGAAGCATTGGGGCTTCCTAAAGCTTTCTATGCAGCTAAGTGCTTTCAAACCTAAAATCCAACCAAAAGTTCAGTTTCAGGCTGCAGATGATATTTGGACCACACAACATGTTTGGCAGTACATAGATTCTGAATTTATAATGCGTCATTTTATTTTAACATGGCTAGCAGTGGTTGGAAGATGTTGGCCATTACTTTGAATCAGAATTTATTATGCTAATATCTGATGTAATGTCTGTAATGTCTCAAAAACATGAATAACTAACATTCTTGGAAACATATAAAACAATATGACTTTCTATAAAGCTCAGTACTCCAGTGTGCAATTGAGTTACCTTCAAAAGTCTGTGCCATTAAACTGGATGTGTGTTAATTAGGTAAGTTGCTATACATATATTGTCTTTAACTTACTTGTTAAGCAATATTCTCTTTAAACTGTTGCTCTTCTATGACAGTAGTTGACTTGAAAGAGAAAACTTACTGTAGAAGAGGAAATTCATACTAATCTCACCATAGCGCCCCTTGTGGCAACATTGAGAATGCAACGCATACTTGCGTTGTGTTGTGAATTGTGGTCTGATAGATTTTTTAAACCACACGGAAACCGAGCTTGTGCATCTAGAAGCGTGTGCGTATGCGCACTTACTTGGATTATGTTTTGGTCTTCAGAATTTTTGGTGAAAGTGTGCTTAATTTCACAAACAAATGTCATTAAAACAATGTTACAATGCAAATAATGGTCCTAATGGTGTGCATTTCTTTAAGCAAAATGTAATTCACAATACTTTGTTTCTTTTGATTTTGGGGTTAACAACATGTTTATGTAAGATTCGTCCATCAGGATTGTTGAAAATATGTTGAAAATTGCCAGGTAATGACATTGTATCCAAAAGATACTGAGGCTGATTGAGACATACTGAGGCAGACACAGGGATCTCCTTGTACGTGTGTGGTGGTCTGGCTTAACTTCTATTTACTGGGTGGTGAAAAGGCAATAAATGCCTCTCCCTTCAGCTCATTACAACCCCAATGATATATGACTCACACCAGACCTCACCGCTCCATGCTCTACGTGAGCACAAGCAGGGACACACTCCACAGAAGCGGACAACTTCACAAATACAAACACAAAGACTCCTTTGTCCATGAGTTAGGCATGAGGGCAGTGAAGCTTTCCAGGTTCCTCTTTCACCCAAATTTGCTTTGCTGTCTCATCAGAAATGCCTGTGTTACTGTAAAGTGAATCTTCTGTTTACATCCGTCTGCAATCTTTGCTATGTTTGCCCGCACACAGTACTGACCAACCAGGATGAGCTAAGTATAAATTGAATGGCTCGAGCCAAAGCCCCACTTCCACTTCGAGGAAAAAGAAAAGAAAAAAGAGGAAAACAATGCAGGCGTCAGAGCACATGACTTCCTTAGGTAAAGTAAACATGTGGATCATGTGACATGTGTCCTGTTTTGACTTGGTGGTGATAATGTTCATCGATTACATCTTCCCATCAGTATGGGCATGCACACACATTTCCATTTAATTCTATTATTCCATTTAGCTCCTTTTCTAATCTCAGTGACCTTGCTATCTACTGCCTACATAGGCGGCTGCCTTCTAAATGCCGATACTCATATACTATATACTCCAAGCAAGTACATGAACGCACACTCTTGCATTCTAAAATGTGTAAAACCTGCAATACACAGGGATGCATTACCGACCGGGTCAATGGGGCCAGTACCTACTGGCCCTTGACAGCCTGGGGGGGGCCCCTGGGCTTTAAGGTTGCATAATCCAGTTTGGCGATATCCCCGCTCAAAAACCCATCAACAATGAAAATGAAACCCTGGAAATAAATAACACAACTTGCTTCTCGCTATTGGGGCGCTATTGCCAACATTTATGCTATTTATCCATTTCTATGGTACGTTTTCACTCTCAAGTCAACTACTGCAATGGCAGAGCAACAGCTTGAAGAAAATATTGCTTAGCAAGTAAGTTAAAGACAATATATTTAGAGCATCTTACCTGTATAATAAAAACATTTAATGGTAAAGACTTTTGAAGGTAACTGAATTGCCCCCTTGAGTCCTGAGGTTTGTTACCCTCACAGTAATGCAAACACAAGTTATGTACTGTATTTTCTGTATTACAGTAGTTTTGAATTGTGTTTGAATTGTAAACATGCACTACAGCAATGTTTTTGACAGTTGCGCTTCTCGCTGTTATTTCAACAACTCAAGTTGTCAAGCGCCAGGTTGAGGAAAAAACGTTTCTCAAGACACCTGTGTTTGTTCTATTATGTTGCACTCCATTTAGCTTTTAAAAAACACAAGAACGCTTTCTGTGAGAATGGCCCCTATGGCAGTATCCTAATTAAATAGTAACCTCATAAAGGACTAATATGGAACACTCTACATAGGCAGTAACTCTCTCACTTACAGAAGAGAGGAGAATAAACTGATTTCAATAGTTTGGCATTTGCATGTTGCTAAGCTAATGATGTGATACTCTAACAGACATACAAATAAACACACATGCAAATCATAGGCCTACACAATATTGTGAAAAATAAACCATCTTTAACTATTTATCAGTATGGAATGAATTATACATCATTTATTTTTAAGCCTTGTCCGCCATCTTGGATGGCCTTTTTTATTTTTACTTAGCATATTGCAATGCATTATGATGTGGCCTTCCCCATAAATGATTCATATGATGCTGCCTTAGACTATGGCCAAAAGAAAGTATTTTAAGGCTGCATAATTATTGGAATAGCCTTTTTTGAACAGCCTTTGCATTGGGAGAGCATCTACGATTAAAATGCTGCCTACGTAAGCAGCTCACTAAGCATTGGAACAGATCCATATAGAGCGCAGGGAACCGGACAGTGCTACGGTCTCCTGAATTCTGCTTTAATCCACCAACATAAACACTGTAACAATGACACCAGGCAAGCTGAATATTCTGGCCAATGGTGAAACAAGCTGTGTTGGCTGTCACCAGGAAATAAACATAGATCAAAGATCAGATGTTCAGATTGAGAATGCGATTTATTACATAAGCTTATCCTTGCTCACTAATGAAATGATGATGCAAAATGGCTCCACAATTATTGATGTTGATCACTATCTGCACTAAAATATGAAAAGTTAAAAAAGAAAGCTTTGTGATATTATTTATAACAAAAATCCTCACTAAATTCTCATTACTGTAATGCGCCCTGATGTTTTACTTTTGAGGTTTGTATGCAATTCTCATTATTATCAATGATGATTGTAATTAAACTCATTAATGTAAAACAATGATTAATATTAAAATCAGAATAAAAATACTACTATGATTTATAAATACTTTATAATGATACTTCTTTCACATTAAAGAGAATGGGGAAGGAATCATTAATTGCCATGCATATGTCACAATGCAAAAAATCTAAATGAGCCTTCAAACAGGCTTTATTTTCATGTGAACTATGTGAAATATGACCTGGACAGGTACTGTAGTTAACAGATTTTGTGAGATTCACCCTGTTAGAGCTTCGACTGTGGGCAAAGTTTCTTAACACATCCTCCAGGTAGCAGTCATCATGTCTAATACTCGGGCAGATTGATCTAAATTGGCAAACAAAAAGTGCAAGCCAAACGCTGAGTCCATATTTGCCCATCTGTTACACCAGAAGGACTTGGCAAAGAAAAAGATTGCATTTCTCTTTATGACCACAAGTCTCTAAAGAATTTCACCAGTTAACTCGTTTTTATCCCCAGTGCACGTGAATGCTGTGGTCATCACATTACTGCATTTAGTTCGGGTAAAGGCAGTCTAATTAGCAGAAAAGTAATGGAGTTTTCTGAGATAATGCCATTGCGGTGCTGATGATGCAGCTTTAGAATGCAGCCTAATGAATTAAAAGACGAACTCGAATGCTACAGTTAATAATTTAAAAACAAATCATGGTTCAGAGAATTTATTCAGAAACTTAGTTAGAAGCAAAACCCATTTTCACTGCATCGTTCCAGATTAATTTAGATGCTACCACCACCACTCATCCTCATGACTCAGTCACCTAGTTTACATGAAACATACTGCTGCATATAAAAACGGATACTTTATGGTTTCAAATATCATGACTAATTCCCCTCTCCCAATCTGATTTCTGATCTGACGCTTTCCACGTGGCATGACTACTGTCGCTTTTGCCAGAAAAGGAGAAAAAAGTTGCATTGATCTCTAAATTACAAATCCTAAATTACAGTGCCTAGCCACTTTTCAGCCATCTGGGTCCTATGCCATGTACTAAACTAACCAGCTAAAACTAACCAGTTGAATCACAACATTACAAACTTTGATTTGAAGCAAAAAAAATTGAAAATCATACAAAATGACAAAGGCACACGACCCTGTGTAGATTTGCGAATTACGTTAAATTGAATAAAAAACTATGGGAATATATAAACTATTGATTTGAGGTTTTTAATTATAAGTATAAAAACAATATATTTGTAGTTTGAGGGTGTATAGGGACTCTGACTTGATAGCGTCATTCACAATGCGTCACAGAAGTGGGCGGACCCTGCTAGACTTATTTGGTGAGCTTTGTTTGCCATGGTTCTCTGAATGGTGGATCTTTCTCTAATGGATCATGGGTAATGTAGTTGTTCAACAGAATTTCCGAATTGAAAAAGTTTTTTAACAATGACTGATGGCTTCAACTAAGGCATATACCATTGATGAAACACCTCAGAGTTTGTGGTAGGTCTGTCTTTAAAGGTTTATAAGTCATCGTCGAAAATCAATTTGCATATGGAAAACATGAATGGGATTTCCTTCCAGAATAAAACTGTTGCGCTCTGTAGTGAAGGCTTAGTTCATGAATATTAGCTATGTTATGCTAAGGGAGCTTTGAAATTTCCTGTACCGCTCAATCCAGAAGATATTCATTAACATATTTATTTAATATTCAGAGATTCAATATTCATTAGCCACGCATTTGCGTTCATTAACTGTCCACCTGACGCTGATGATGGTTCACACCGAGGACGTTCCTGCATCCATCTGTCAAATCCACTTCTATGTAAACATTAGCTAGAGTGACATCTGTTTTTAACGCAGCAACGCCGCGTCTAATAGACTCCGTGTCACGTTAAAAACAACGTCAACCGTTAAAAGTGCGTCTCGAGACACTTGCGTTCTGTTATTTTCGTTGCCCTGCGTTTTAGAAGCAAGAACATGTTCGCTCTGAATGGCCCCTTACGCTCACTGCCTTTCAGCCAATCATTTATGCCTGCTGGGTATACGTTACATTCCTTAATTAATATTCATGACCCAAGCCTTAGCCACAGTTGAATGTATACACTGGCGTCCTGAACTAGGGTCACAGCTGTAACTAGCAATGGTGCTATTGCGCACGTAGCCAATTCAGCATTGCATTAGTAATAGCTTCTTTACTGTTGATGCAATATTACCCCAAAAAGGCCTGTGGTCTTAATATTTAGACACTGCAAAATGTAGCAGTCTGATTTTCGCATTTTATAAGGCACACCGTGAATATTAACAAGAGTTATTGGGTTCCTGTAACTTTAGTGCATCTTTTAGGAATTTCCGCTTGTTACCAAAATTGTATGCTGGCATCCAAAACGTATAAATTGATGCGGATTTGAATGAGTTGACAAACAAATAATTTGATAATTTAAGGGATTTCTGATCAACCCACATGACACTGATCTCATTATTGTTTATTGTCTGTCTCCATATGCGAATGGATATTTGTGCAGCTTTAAATTATTTTGATCTACTAAGTGAATTACGTGTTAGTTGGTGAGTAGAATCACATGGTGGTCTGTAAAGTCATAAGGAAATTATTTCTGTCAATAATTAGACCTGTTTGTTGTCAAGCTCGCAGGTTTCAGACAAATACATTCTCTGGCACACGTCACCATAAAAAAACAAAAAACAAACAACGAGTTCTTCTTTAGAGCCAGTTCAATTCCACACACCAGAGAAGCACATTTATGAGTTATATATATGTTAACGAAACAAAAAAATGGATTTCGAACATCTGCACAATCTCCATTATCGAGTTGCTCTAGTTAGAGATCTTGCCTTGCTGACATCTCCTCTGGACCGCCTCCTTAAAATACCCTGTCACACTATTGGGTTAGGCAGATGTCAATCACTTCTTAAGGCCCGCCTCGTAAGAAATCGCCACCGCCATTGGTCAGAATGCTCGTCAGTAAACATGACGCATGTCTCATACAGCAAGCCCCTCCCTCAGTCATGTCTATCGCAAAGAAATGTTGACTTGAACTAACAAAAGCGCAATTTACATTAAGCAAAGCAGTGAAAAGTAACAGAAAACACCAAACCATACACGTCGACTGCTTCTCAAACAGATTCGACGGATGACAATACAATACAACCAAGCGCTCCGGCTGTACGTACCGTTTAATCCAGGCTCCCCATTGTTGTTGTCTGCTGGGGCATCAGCGTCAGACATCGTGTCTCTGTGTAGGGCGACTTGCGTGAGACTGTCAGCAACGCTGCACAAACACTCTGAGCGCTCATTCAGGCCAGCGCGCACGCGTGATCCAGAGCCTGACCGCAGAACGGACGTTATTTGGCCGAACCCTATTCAATGTGGGGAAACAACTGGGTTTGGTGCCTGATCTTAGAACGGTTGAGGGGAGTGCAGATTTTCAACAGTGCTAAAATGACGCAAACATGGTCGGCGATTCTGATAACAAAGGCACAAAGATTACGTAATGGAGCTAGAGGGTATTATCTTATTGGAAAAACACAAAATGCATGTGGATTAAGGAACTAATGCTCTGAAACACACTTGTCTTTAAAGGGGTCATGACAAAGAGTCGTTTTGGCCTTCCCTTTAGTACTGAGAAGGACGTTTTGAGTTCTGGAACTTACAGTATGTTTTATAGTCCAATGAGCTCTGATATGTCAAAAGATCAAGACAAAGTTGATTCCTCATGCCATGACCCCATTAAAGGATTGTTCCGGGTTCAATACAAGTTAAGCTTAATCGACAGCATTTGTGGCATAATATTGATTACCACAACATTTTTTTTTTGACTGATTCCTCCTTTTCTTTAATATCGAGGTTACAGTGAGGCACTTACAATAGAAGTAAATGGGGACCATTTTTTGAGAGTTTAAAGGCAAAAATGTAAAGTTTATAATTTTATAAAAGCACTTGCATTCATTCTGTTAAAACTGGTGTATTATTTGAGCTATAAAATTGTTTAAATCATCATTTTCGCAGCAGACTATATGGTTTTAGTCAGATAAACCTAGTTATTTGTCAACATTACATCGTCATGGCAACAAAGTTGTACAATCAGACGTAAATTTACATAGAAAAAGTTAGTATGCAATTTTATCACACTAAAATCATGTTTACATGCATTTTGTTTACGTCTTGTGGCTATATTTCTGAAACAGTGAGTATTATAATGTTTACAGATTGACCCCATACACTTCCATTGCAAGTGCTTCACTGTAACTCAGATGCTTGCTTTTTTGTAAAGAAAATACAAGTCAACATTTATTTTTGTGGTAATTAACATTGCGCCACAAATTCTGTGAATTGAGCTGAACTTATATTTATTCAGGAATATTCCTTTAACAATCAGTGAGCAAAATATTTAGTGGTAAATCTCTGCCTTCGTGCTGGGTGAGAAGGTAATTTGTAATTAAATATTCAATGCAGCTAATCAAGGATAATATTCCATCTCACAAACATCAACACTAGTCATACAAAGCATTTGAAAGTGGATATTAATGTAAGAGGAAATCTATTGTTTTGTGTTTTTAAATTTTACTCAAGTGCATACATTTAATGTGTAAATATCAGACAACATATGAATTTAAATCTCCAGAGCATCCAACATGGTTCTCATAAGTCTTCCATATTCTGACCCTCAGATTGTTTTTTTTGGCACACATTTATCACCTTACCAGCTGCATTTAAAATGTGATTTTCACCTGAGCTTTTCATTGGTTATGCTTTGCATATTTAAAAGAAGAGGACACAACTCTGATTTGATTGTTCAGTTTATAAATACCATTTCATTATCATAATCTCTATAATCTTTCTCAATTTGTAACTCTTGAGAGAGAGTAGACAGAAAGTGGGTATGGATCACAAAAGGAAAATAAATCCACCAAAACCGTACGACTCTTACATGAAAGAGCAGTCCGAATGGAGTGTATGTGCTTAAGTGTAGACTTTAGATTACAACCGCAAGCACTGCAAGTGACAATGCCTGCCACAGGCCTGTTTGTGCCAAATGAAGCTCTTTAGGTCACTGTGAGGGTATATGTATGGGGATATCTTCAAAAGAAATATGGCCTTCCTCTTTGACACAGCCGAAACCATTTGTAGCTGTTTGGAGTGTTTTGGACAGTATATAACGTATCGAAATGAGTAACCTAAAAAAAAAAAATTATTTAAAAAAAAACAACAAAAAAAACAAAACAAGATGAAAACACTTATTCTTGAACAAGAATTAAAAGAAACTAAACAACTTGGCAGTTTCTCTAAGTTTTAAAAACAAGTTACAATGGCACAAACAACAAATTAAAGGACACAGGGACACATTCACATGAGTTCAATTGAGTTTTTATACAGAAACCTTGAATAAACCAAAGTAAAAAACTATGAAAAAAAAAAAACCCAACAACCTATGGTTGATATCTGTCAAAGATTGGAACTTGCTGCCCATTTCGTCCCTGGGCTCGGACTTGTGGGTAAAGGGAAAAGGGATGGAGGGTACAGAAAAAAGTTGGCACAACATCATCCAAGCATGGCGCATGCCGTGGTGCCAGAGGCTTGAAGCCAGGTTGTATTCTCTCCAGACCAGTTTGAACCAGTTTATTCAGTATTGGCAGCCACGTGGCTTCACTAGTTCATCCTGTCCTGGAGTAGGCCAATGTTGGGTATGTGAGGATGGTGGATGTCACAGAAATGATTTTTGCTAGTTCAACTTTTTTCCACAGAGAGAGAAAGAGGTTTTCTTTCCCCATGGCGACAGTATTAGTTAACTTTTTCCTGGAAGATGTAGAGGTTGTTGGTGGTTGCCACGGCAATTATATTTTCCTGCGGGTGCCAGGCAGTGTGTAGAATCTTCTTGTTGAAGTCCAGGCTGTCCACGCTGATCTCATCCTTCTTTCGTTTGCCACCCGCACACACCCTACGTGGCTTCAGGAACTGCCGGGGCTTGCAGCTCTCGCGTGAAGCCTCAAGGGTAACGTCCCGCCGCTGGGTGCGGTCCAGCATTCGGAAGAAGTTGTTGTAGGATCCTGTCATCACCACACTAATGGGACAAAAGAACAGAAACACTTAATGGTACGCTAACAAAGTGGCTTTAGCTGGAGAGTAGTCTGGTGGTTAAAGATTTAGGTTGGTAATTGATGTCCTACAACTGACTAGTCAAATAATGTTTAGCACAGAGGTGGTTCATCAATGGTATATGCCATAGTTGAAGCCATCAGTCATTGTTTAAAAAATATTCAATAGCAGAATTTCTGTTGAACAACTACATTAAGCATGATCCACCATTTAGAGAACTAAATGGTGTCCAACAAAGCCCACCAAAGAGCTCTGTAAATGCAGTCAGAGCGTCTACAAAATTTAGCAGTAAACCAAATATATTTTGTTTCTATACTTAATCATAAACCTAAAATCAATAGATTTATATATTTCCATTGTTTTTTGATTAGATGATATAATTTGCAATGCTTCATTGAATTGTAGTGCGTGCCATCCTGAAAGACAATAAGTACACAGTCTTGTACCTTTGGCTGTTTGTCAGATTTTCAAAGCCTAGTCAACTAAGTTTATCTTGATTTCTTTAGTTTAAGAAAATGTTTTTGATGATAATAAGGTCTTTAAAAATGATCACAATTACAAATAACATTATATTTACAATTCGCAGCTTACATGGTTTATCATACATGCTCAAACTCTTTCTGAAGTGGGCATTAAAGGACTCTGTGGATGACTTTCACTAAAGCAGGAAAGGACCTTGTACAATGCAACATCAAATGCATCCCCTTTAAAGCACAATTACGGTCAGTTTCAGGGTTCTTACAACTTCAAGCATTTTCAAGGTGCCGTAATCTACATTTTCGAACAACTCGAAGCTTTAAATATTATCCAATTCTAAAAATTTACAAAAAAGCAATGATAAATAAGCATTTAAATAAAATTGCCCAATCTATAAAAAAGAAAGTTTCAAGAATTCCTTTAAACACACAGAACAGCTAAGACTGGAACCCTTAATATAATTACAACCAAAGTCTTGCATCAGCACATACAGTCGGCATCACCGGTTATCAATAGGGCGTGAATTACCATTGGGGAAAACAATTCCTAGTTACTGTAGTTACTTGTTCATTTCAATAAATAAAATGAAAAGAAATATCAAATAGATCTAATTATTTTTAAAGAAAGTTTGAATGGGTGTGTGTGTTTCTACTTCAAATAAAGCAAAAATTCTACAACTGATATTTTGTTCCCATCTATTTGAATAAGGCTAAAAGACTGCTTTGAAAAATACAAGCTGTTCAGTGACAAGATATGAGATACATCTGGAATCACACCTCTAAACATGCATCTCTGCAACATAAATACATTTAGTATGATGGGATTGTTTCCCCCCACACCATTATAAGACATTACTGCAATTATCAGACTGATTTGAAGTATATTATGAATTCAAGCTGACAGAATAAATGCTTTAACAAATGTGATAAAACATTTTTTAATCACGATTAACACATTTACTATTAATACGCCAGCATAAACACTGGTTTGAAGGCGGAACCTTCATGTCATTAACACTGATGCACACGCCACAGCCCTTCTACCAAGGAGAGCCTACAAGTTTAGCATAAAATGGCATAACATGGTGGTTCCATAGGCATTCTATGGTAACACACTTGTTGACCATTACACTCTCACCTATGTTAGAGCCGCGGAGGTTGTTATCTCAGTAATTAATCTCTGCACATACAACAGCGCTTTCATAATAAAATGATGGAGCTCGTAACACTATTTGATGTAAGCCCAGATAGGACTTGTCATAGAACATAAAATCTTAACTATAACCAAAACGCAGAATGATATTTCATAGTACTTTGCATTCTCAGTGCATGTTAAAAGAAAAAAACACCACACACTAATAGCAAACTAAACTCGCCCTCCCTAGATGGATGGAGTTTGTGTGGGCTATTCGCAGTTTACTAACTAATGAGACAGTTGAAAACAGTGGCAGTGATTGGACAATGTTTTATTTTTTCCTCCCCTTTTCTCCCCAATTTGGAATGCCCAATTCCCAAAGGGCTCCATGCCCTCATGGTGGCATAGAGACTCGCCACAATCCAGGTGGCGGAGGACGAATCTCAGTTACCTCCATGTCTGAGAACGTCAATCCACTAATCTTATCACGTGGCTCCTTGAGCATGTTACCGCGGAGACATAGCGTGTGTGGAGGCTCACGCTATTCTCCACGGCATCCACACACAACTCACCACGCGTCTCACCGAGAACCACATTATAGCAAGCACGAGGAGGTTATCCCATATGAATCTACCCACCCTAGCAACCCACCAATTTGATTGCTTTGATTAATTCAGACTATACGTATATTATTTAATGAAATTGCAGCCATTAAGGGGGTTTAATAAATCGCACTGGGCCATATCGCAATTTTTATTTTGATTAACTCAGCCCTAAATTTAACATTTAAATTATCACGTACGTTGTTGACTTTCTGCCCTACTTTTAAGTATTCATGCAATACCACATATTGCTTGTAAATTATTCCAAAGTAAATTCAAGTTTTAACTAAATCTTTGTCTCCGCTTATACCTTCAGAAAGTCTGATAAGTGCTAAGCCCTTCTAACGTGGAGCTCTGAGTAGGGCATCAACTGAGCCAACACCGGCCCTTCTGCTCTGCATATAGATATTTTTTGTCTCCTCTTCCAGCCAGCCGTCACGCTGAAACAGCACTTCGACATGTGGATGTCAAGCAGTAACATTTCTTTGGTGCCAATCAACCACAGTGAAGATGTACAGTACTTCTGTGTGCGCATGACAACAAAGCAAGATACGGAGTGGTGCACGTGCACTCTCGCGACACCACAAACATACACTGGCGGCCAAAAGTTTGGAATAATGTACAGTTTTTGCTCTTATGGGGAAAAAAAAATGGTACTTTTATTCACCAGAGTGGCATTTACTATACATCACAATGCAATACATCGGGACATAGAACTTCTTAAACTACTTCAGAGTGACATTTCACCCCACGCTTCCTGTAACACTTGCCATAGATGTGTCTGTCTTGTCGGGCACTTCTCAGACACCTTACAGTCTAGCTGATCCCACAAAAGCTCAATAGGGTTATGATCCATTAACACTCTTTTCCAATGTCTGTGTTTCTTTGCCCACTCTAACCTTTTCTTTTTGTTTTTCTGTTTCAAAAGTGGCTTTTTCTTTGCAATTCTTCCCATAAGGCCTGCACCCCTGAGTCTTCTTCAATGAAGCTGTCAGCTGAGCACATATGAGGCATCTATTTCTCAAACCAGAGACTCTGATGTACTTATCCATCTGGGACTTTTACATATTTTTCTGTCCTTGTTAGTGCCAGTAGTCCTTTGTCTTTGACGACTGTATTGTACACCTTTGTATGAAATCTTGATTGACTGACGAGTTTCTAGAGAAAGCTGTTTTTGACCTAATATTGACCTTAAGAGATGCTAGTTTATTGCATACTGTGGCAACTCAAAAACAAACACAGACAATGTTGAGCTTCATTTAATGAACCAAATAACTTTCAACTGTGTTTGATGTAATGGCAAGTGATTTACAAGTACCAAATTAATAATTTAGCATGATTACTCAAGGATAAGGTGTTGGAGTGATGGCTGCTGGAAATGGGGCCTGTCTAGATTTTATGAAAAATTACTTTTTCCCAATAGTGATGATGCTATTTTTTTACATCAGTAATGGCAGTTGAATGCCACTTTGGTGAATTAAAGTACCAATTTCCTTCCGAAACAGCAAAATATGTACATTATTATTCAGAATGAATATGGGTATTTTTGGGTGAGATCTGCATTTTATTCCAAACGTGATGAAATGTAAACACTCCAAGAGTTTTCATAACGCAAGCAATAAAACGCAGATCTCACCCAAAAATACCCATATTCATTCTGACCCATTATAAGATATTTTAACGTGTGAATGTGTTTTTGTATTATTATTTGATTTAATCACAGATGTATAGGCTATATATAAAGTGACACTGCAGAGTTGAGCTCACAACAAACTGCTCTGTGGAAATAAAGCAAACTGAACTCAGAGCGCCTCCTGAACGGAGAGGTCTGAGGTCATTTGCAGGATCCTCACAGACGATACTATTCTAGCAAAAACATTTCAGAATACTGAAACAAATAAAGAGTGAGACCCCTTTACATGTGTAAGTGTGTGCGCCCCCCCCCCCCCCCCAAATGTTCGCTCGTGAGGAAAGCTGCGATGCTCTGTATTGTTGTTGCTGTGATTCATGACGCGTTCCAATCAACTCAGAGAATCTGAATTTCCACCTTTCAACTGGGAAAGTGCAACAGAATGACACTATATCGGACATCTACCTTGGAAACTTGCGGAAATCTTCATTTATTTCATCGAGATGCAGGTGTGTCATGTCACGCAGGACCGGGAGGTTTACAGTCAGTGACAAACATTCACTTATATTAAATATCCATTAACGAGTCAAAGTTCTTACATTAAATGATAATAAAACGTGTTTAGCAAATGTGTTGCAGAGACAGATGTTCAAATCACGGTTAATTACACTCTTTTGATTATCGTAACGATAGCTATATCAGTTTGGTTGCTATGAGATATCTCTGACAATCAATGTACCCCTCAAAATCACAAAGTAATCGATCTCAAAATTAAAAATAAGCTCCCTCTTTGACACGCGTGTGTTTTGTTGTCAGGTAATTGTCACTGGATTTCGAATTAAGTGAAAAGTCACATCATGCGTGATCACTATCGATCATCTTTTTCATGATCGTTCATTGCTGCCACGTCCAAATACTTGAGTTCTCGTGCCCATCTCTAGTGTCTAACAGCATTTCCTGTGTCATTCCGAATCCAATATATCTTCGTTACAAACCATGCACATTATATTAGCTACCTGCAATTTAACGTCTTCTTTCAGTGCGTGTACTTTGCTGTCTGTGTAGTTTGATATGTTGATAAAGATCATCAGGCTTCCAACGTGTTTAGGTTAATTTATAATAGGTTGCAAACTCTTCACTCTCTCACTTCATTAGGCAACTATTCATTATTTAAGGCTATTCTATTCATTAGGCTATTGTATTGATATTGGAAGTTCCATTCATAATGTTTCCCCCTTTTACCTGGTATAAAATGTCACACCGGTGCTGTCCCTTGTACAGAGTAAAACCGGTATCACCGTGGCAACCCGAAAGCATACCCAATCTTCCACTGACTTGACTACTGCCACTTTGTCTGTCTAAGAATGATAAGAGGGTTTCCTCAAGATAAGATCCCCTGCTGAGGGAGTGCCACACAATGAGTCATGTTCAGTGGCTGGTCTAAATGTTTTTGATTGGAGGGTTAGCATGTTCAATCCCAAAAGTATATTTAAATAATGTAATAATTAGGGCTGCCAATCAATTAAAAATGTATGAATATACATACCAAAACAAACTGATTTTAGAAAATAAATCAGACACCCCAAGGACAGCATGACTGATTACCCCATCTAGCTCATCTGTAAAGCTGTATGTGCAGCGGAAGGGAAAAACAAAAAAACAAAAACCCACTCTTTGGAAAAAGTAGCTCAATACTGAAAAAGCTACAGTAGCTCCACTGTTTTCAACACTGTTTTGAAAACAGTGGAGCTACTGTCACCCTGCAGAAAAATGAACTGAAGTTAGTAGCATTGCTACGTTTATATACTACCCAACACAGTTGTAGAACTATATATTTTACTGACAGAATTTTACAGAATAAAACTGAAGAAATTCAGTTAACAGAAATTCAAAGTGTTTACATTTAGGGCACTCTTCCATTACTGAAATGATCTCATAAGGGCTTGTGGAGATTCTGACCTGTCATTTCCGTTCCAGCAGCATTCAAACTTGTCAAAGATGCAGTCGTTCTCATACAGCGAGCACAACTTACTCCTGAGGTACTCGTGAACCTGCGGAAGCAAAAGGACAACAGGTCATGACCTCTGATCTCCAGGATTCACAACATTCACTGCAGGGTCAGAGGCAATAAAATAACCTGAGGGTCAATTCTGGTAATGACCTCATCTAAACCATGAATGTCAAATATCTGACACACTGCACACTCCCAGTTCTATGTGGATGGTGCAAACTGCTGACTTTGAACTTTTATGTCTAATCTCAACACTATGCTGCTAAATAATGTGGGGAGTGCCATAATGTATGTTCTGACTATATTTAAAATATTTGCTTGACCATACTGGAATGTTCTCTCTTTTAAATGGAATCTGTGAATCAATAAATGGTAAAGGGTCAACAGTTAATGCCCCACCATTACTTTTTGCCATTAAAATATCTACAGCAGCAAGAAAAATTATGTGAACCCATTGGAATTATCTGCATTTATGTATACATTTGTCTTAAAATCTGTTTGGTCTTCATCCAAGATACAATAATGAACAAAAACAATCTGTTTTAACTAATAACACGCAAATTATTGTATTGTTCTTGTGCATATTGAATAAATCATTCAAACATTCACAGTGTAGGATGAAACAATTTAGAAATGTATTTAAATTTTTTAAATAAATTAATTTTCAATGCAAAATCACTAAAGAAAGAATATTCACCGATCCCTCAGCCCGGGGTTGCCGATGTCATTGGATATATAGATATATATGTAGTGAAGGAGGGAACAAAACGATGTATTTTGCCAGAAAACGAAATACCCATCTGGTAGAGAATGCAGAGATGAAGTAGGTTCTTTGCCAGAGAGATGTTGACAACTATTGAAAAGCCATCTTTCAAAAAGAGGAACACACATTTTAATTGCACTTAATTGTTTTCCAGATTTATTAGAAATTTTAGTTAAAATAAATAAAGTTAAAAATTTGAAATCAAGGTGTCTTTATTGTGTAGGCTTAACCCTAAACCTGCTTAACTAAAATGACCCCATAGTACCACCTAGTGTCCTACCAGTGGTAATACCGGTGTTTGTTCGACCAACCGGCCAATCAAAACTTGGTCAACCAAGACTCTCCTCATCGAGTAATATTTGGTGGACTATCAGGGGGCAGCCCTAGGTGTTTCCCACAGATATTTCAGATAATATAGAAACTGTTGTATTCATCAAGTGTATCCAGCTTTGATAAAGCTCAAGCCTTCGTTGCTAGTTGGAAAACGGCACTTTAGAACTAGCAACGGATGCGCTGATTTTCGGCATTGGAGTAACAAGGTTGTGTTGTGTGTGCGTGCACGAGAGCGAAAGAGAGGGGGAGGGGCAACGCTATGTGAGGCTGATTAGGGTGAAATATATTGAAAAAAGTTTCACATATAAAAGTTATTTCGGATAATAGAAACTGTTGTATTAATCAAGTCACGAGGGTGCGGCTCTATTTGTTGGTTGAGAAACTAATGTATGTGTGTGTACATGTATATGTGTGAGCGAGAGAGATTTGGGCTCAAATAGGTAGGGTTGGGTGAAAAACTCCATCTCTTCTCAAATCAAAAACCTCTGACATTGTTTGAAATTGTTTTGGACTGTTTTTGTTTGTCTCTGGTCTGTGCAAGTTTCTCTTGTAAACAATGACGCGCTTCATGCCTCCTCCTCCACACGTGACCTTACCAACAAGCTTACATCAGATATGTCACAGAGATGTATTGAAGCACACAATCATAAAATCGAATATTCAATCGTTTGGGTTCAGAAGAACTTATTTGTTGACTGGAGTCGTGTGGATTATTTTATTGCACCCTAAATAGGCATTCTGGACTGTCAAAAAAATTAAGTACATTCACTTGCATTGTTTAAAGGAGGAGCCCTGAAATGAAATCCTAAAAATCTTAAATTCTGTTGTGATGAAGAAACAAACTCTGATAAAAGATACATCTTGGATGGCTTGAGGTTGAGTAAATTATCAGCAAATGAACATTTTTGGGTGGACTATTCCTTTAAATTTGTGAAATTGAATTGAAGACATTTTAAGACTATAAGGATCTGTGGGAAACCTGGGGGAAAGTATGTGAACCCCTAGGCTAATGACTTATAAAAGCTTATAGAGTCAGGATTTCATCCATTTAATGAAACGAGTTAGACCTACTTTGACTTAAAAAAGCACTCAAACACTTTGCGTTTGTATTCACAAGAAGCATCTGCTGACATGGACCATATCTTGCAAAAAAATAGATCACAGAAGACCTACGATCAAGAATAGCTGCATGCATAGTGCTGGAAAGGGTTAGAAAGTTATCTCGAAGAGCTTAGATATTCATCTGTCCACAGTTTGACAAACTGTCTATAATGGAGATGATTTAATACTGTGGCTACTCTCCCTTGAAGTGGCTGTCCAGCCAAAATGACAGCTAAATATTTGAAGGAATCATTGGAACTGGTTAACATCTCAGTTCATGAGTCTAATATATTGAAAACTTGGATTAAACAGACATGGTGTACTTGGCAGGACACCACGAATGAAGCCGCTGCTTTCCAACAAAAACATTGCTGCGTCTGAAGTTTGCCAAAGACCAGCTTAACACTAGTGCTGTCAACAGGGCAGAGAAACAAAATTCAAATGTTTCACTGAAATATTTCCAATATTAACATTCTATTAGAATTTTAAAGACTTTATTTCAGGTAGTGGTAAAAATCTACAAGACTGATATAGCAATTTTTTGTGTAAAATTACAGTCAAAAGATTTAACCAGTTCATTTTCTTAAATCAAATGTAAAAGCAACACTTCAAAAGATGGTTCTATGTTAACTTGGTTTTGCATGCTGTACCTATTCCATTGCCATAGTAGCCTACTACCACAGACTCCAGCCTTTTAATACCTGCGGTACCAGATTGTTTTTCATTAAATACAGTTGAATGTACGTAACTAATGCTAATGCAGTGAGACGCTGATGAGAGAGTAAGGCAAAGTGAAGACACAACTGCCAAAGACCTCCATCTCAGGGGGGGCCATTCACTCCAAACACATCCTTCTTTTTCTATGCAAGCATGTGCTAAACGGATGACTTTGCAGCTGAGAGAAATGTATAAACAAATCAGAAATGCATCTGATTTCAATTAAATTGTTTTATACTCACTGTAATACGATGACTTCAGATTGATCAAATTATTGCACTAAAAAAGGCTAGACACCGCTCAACAAATACAGTTTAACAGAAAGCAGGAGTCTCAATATGCTTCTAAAGTTCTTTTTAATTAGACACATCCTCTAAAACAGTGCTCCTGCATGAGACGCTGAACAAACAAAAACAAAGGGAAACAAAGACGCTCGTCTAGCGAGCATTTACATAGAAAAACAAATGGATGGCTGCAAAAGCGCTCTGTGTTAACAGCCTCTTACTGTTGGTGGAGGTCTTTGGCTATTGTGTCTTATAAGTGTTTCTCAGATTAAGCAATGAGTTTTAAATGCTTTGTCAGGAATGATGTTAAACTTGGAAACGTGTGTATCAAGATCCTCACATTCGGTTCCAGTGTGTTGTGTACAGTCATTTGAACAGTTTGAATAGTCTGAGCCGCTTCACCACGAGATCAGCCGAATACCGCTGCTATCTGTGAATAGTGCTACTCTACATACAACTGTACTTAATATAAAACAATGTGGTATTTCGCTGTTATTATAAACCTCAAGTCTGGAGTAGTAGGAATCAGTGCAAGCGTAATACCAGGTGAACTGTCTATTGAAGCGCCCCCCCATTTTACATTTGAGAGTATGGGCCAACTAAAACTTTTTATTTATTTATTAATGCGCAGTAGCTGAACATTTCTTTACATTTCTTGTTTAACAGCCAGGATAGGAATGTTCTATACAATAATATAACAGTGCTGAGTGGTTTATGTATTTACTGCACCCTCTTGTGGACAAAGGAAACATCAATTTAAAAATAAGCGGACCATAAAATTCAAATATTAGTTAATATATATATATATATATATATATATATATATATATATTAATATTTATATATTTATTTCATGTAAAAATGTACAATACATTTTCATGGTTTAGTCAGTACTGTTTTTTTTTGTAATAATTTAAGCACTCTTTTACAACTAGTGTTATTTTTTCATTCTGGATCAATTTTATAAACTATCCGTTGATTAATCGGTTATCGGCAGGTACTGCACAATTTAGTGATCGAAAAAATCCCTCAATCTTTATCTTACATTCAATGAATATTCTAATTTTAATTTGACAGCCCTACTGGACGCTCCACAACACTACTGGGAAAATGTTTTGTGGACTGATGAAACCTATGATGATTTGTTTGAGAAGAATACGCAGCACTACGTATGGCATAAAAAGGGCACCGCATATCAACAAAAAAACATCATCCCAACGGTGAAGTACGGTGGACGGAGCCTCATGATTTTGCCCAGTCAGAGCCCAGTCCTTAAACCGATAGAGATGCTGTGGAATGACCTCAAGAGAGCCGTTCTCACCAGACATCCTAAGAATGTGGCTGATCATAAGTAGTTCTGTAAGGAAGAATGATTAAAATTCCTTCTGAATGTTGTGCAGGTCTAATCCGCAGCTACCAGAAGCACTTGGTTGAGGTTATTGCTGCCAAAGGAGGATCGGCCAGTAATCAAATCCAAGGGTTCACTTACTTTTTCCACAGCACTGTGAATGTTTAATGGGACGTGTTAAATTAAGACATAAAAGATTATAATCGTTAGTGTTTTGTTAGCTTGTGTTTCATGCAAAGGCCCAAATTAACAGATTTGGATAAATTGGATTGTTCAAATGAAAATTGCAATTAATCAGAAAAAAAACAACAACATTTAAGAACAACTTTATCCATTTGGGAACTCTCACTTGGTATGTCTCAACAGGTCGATTCTCCATGTTGAGGTCCCAGATTTTGACGGACAGGTAGTCTCGGGTCATCATGTAGCGGCCGTTGTGACTGAACTTTACATCAGAGATGGACGAGATGATTTCAGAGAAGAAAGAGCGGTTGCTGGGGTCTTCTGGCTCCTCAAACACTAGTCAAGTTAAAAGGAGGAGAAAATCATTTTGTTGAAAAAAAAAAACTGAATTTTACGACATGGCATGACATCATGCAGTGACCACATCATACTGATGAATTTTACCTTTAAGGAACAATAAAAATTCAACTCGAAGGGAAAATGTTTGTTTTATTGGATTGATCTACAAATTAAATTTCTAAATGGATACTCACATTTAGAGTGCTTGTCACAAAGTGCTGACGCACGCATGTCACACAGGCGAATGGTGCCCTTACTGCTGCTGTAGACAAAGGTGTTGCATTGATGAGGATGGAACTCTGCAGCTGTGATCACCTCAGTCAGCTCCTCCATATTGGCTGGCTTTATGTCCACAATGTCTGGCATACAGTTAAAGCTACTTAACACTCTTGACACAAGAAACCTCAATAGCCTCCACACAATGCTCTCAGAAAATTTCTGTTGTGAAAAATGAATATCATCTAAATAAAAACAAACAATTTTATATCTGCCAGCATTAGTTTAAACACATGTATTGCCATTCCTGCCAACTTTTATCGGATACTGAAGCTGTGATCTGTGATCTCTAGGTGCCACAGATTGATGCGCAGGTCATCTGCGGACAGATAGGTCTCATTGTCGCTGTTGACCGAGATGGAGTTGATGTGGTATGTGTGGGCGTTGGCAAAGACCCTCCTTGGACTGGCCTCCACCATGAGATCCATTGGCCTAAATACTGGCACCTGAACAAGAACAGAGTTAAACTTCAAAGTTCTTGGCCAAGAGAATAAAATAAAATGTGTTTCTCCAGTTTCACAATAAATATTAGACACTTCTTTTTGCACATTTTAAATTTATTTTCACAAATGTATTTATTTTTTTGCAGAATATTTAATACATTGTGTTTTAATGGCCATTATAGGAAGTTAATGATAGCTAATATAAGGAAGATAATATAAGGCTAATCGATGAGATTTGTTAATAATAGAGCAGTCTGCATACAGATATCAGTTCACATTCTATATACTCAAGGAAGTCATAATCCTAAAGGCTAAGGTATACTTTCTTTTCCCACATGCCACTCCTAGCATATGGCCGAGAACGAAGCCTTTCAAAGTGTACTCTTTTGACCACACACATATAGGCTTTAATGTAAATTTAACAGCATTTTATGTTTAACCTGTTGATACGCATCCCCTTTTTGAGCACAAACCATGAAAATGACATACCTGAACTTAAATGGTTGTATTTACTGGACCCTTTGGAGTATGGACACAGTTGTAGTATCTTTTGAAAGAAGACACTTTTTGCTTTGTTTCCCAAGTTCAGAATTAATATATGTTGTTATTTTTTTAAAGTTAGAGAAGCTGAAGTTTATAGTAATGGAAATATTTGGTTTTTATAATCTAAAAAAACAATAATAAAAGTGCCAAGACAACCCAGAAATACAATGTTCTCAAAGCCACGAGTCTGAAGGAGTTACGTTTCAAATTTGAAGATGATCTAACAAAAAATGAGGTTCCTGCAAGCTTTTTTCTCAGTAAAATCACTGGTGGTATACGGAGTACATTTAAGGCTCCGCCTTTCAAAACGACACAAAATCTGACTGCACTGCTTGGCTATTATGAATAAAACTATGCCACATTTCTAAAAAATAGACTTTGGAGACATCCTCATTTTGTTTACGAGAATTTAATATAAAATATAATATACAATTTTATAACATGAATGCTGCTCAGATTGCATAGTTTGTTGAAAAACGATGACGAACGGTAATTCTTTCAGGCGAGATCTCATGTAAACAATGGAGAATATATCAATATTTCTCACATTTATCACTTTTATGGACAAAAAGTGCTATTGGATGTGGAACCGCGTGCGGTTGATTGCGTATCAACAAGTTAGAGGTTGTGTGTGAACAGGACCCATTGTTAAAATGCCAGCAAATCAGCCCTAAATACAGGCAAATGACACAACATAATTGTTTATTTTGGTGCCGATGTGTGATGTTCTTTACGTGTACTTGCACTTGAGTGTAAATTGTGGACAAGCATGCTTGAATTTACTCACCCGCAGAGTTGTGATGGTAGCAGCATCTCTGTAGCGTCCATCCTCCTCTTTAAGATTGTATCCCTCTGGTCTCTTGTCACGTTCACTGATCTTCCACAACTTTATTGTTTTATCTACAAACACAATTAAGAAATAGCTTTACTTTAAAATTCAGGATCAGCCCCACAATTAAAACTAAACAAATTTCACTGGCAAAACAGATACAGTGAAGAAATATTCTCCTCTTTCTTGCAAATGTCATCTTGCAGTAAAAAGCAAAAGTATTTACATGTGTAATAAGCGTTAGCTTGACTTGCATAACAAATTGAGCTGACAATTCACCAAATTTTTAAAACATCAGCACATTTTTCCCATGCCTAAACTGTAGTCCGTCACAAATATCTTTATCCAGTTATGTGGGTGAATAGAAGACCAGAGTTCAGTCCATTCAAGAGTCTCTACATAAAAACACACTGGTTGTGTAACATCCGAGAGATCTTATTTTTAGACAGCAGCGATACTGTATCCATGTGTCAGGAAAAAATGGATTTGGAGAATTTGCAGTGCTTAAACCAATCCCACAGAAAAAAATTATCAAATGCATGTCTAATTGCAAATCTATTTTGTACCGAGTACTGTATTGTATGGACTGTATAGTACAGGATATACCAACCGCTTAACTCCTGGCATACATTTTATACTTGAAATACCCCCTAAAAATGTCAAGTAATCTCCTAACCTTTTACTAAACAATTAATAATATATATTTCAAGACCAGACTGAAGTTTTAGATTTGAAACTTAGATTTATATATAAGCAGTATATATCTATATCTATCTATATATACAGTATATATTTATATATGGGCTGTCAATTGATTAAAAATTTTAATCGAAATAATTACATGACATGCCAATTTTTTAAATGAATGAACTGCATATTTAAATATTTGCTAAGGCCCTCAAATAACATTTATTCAATATATAATGATTAAATAATTATAAAGAGATATATTTAAATTATAAATATATTATATACAAGTATAATTTAAATATATATTTCTTTATAAATATATCATTATATATTGAATAAATGTTACTTGAGGGCCTTAGCAATTATTTAAAATCTTTTTAACGAGTGAAATTCAAGCATTTTCAAGGTACCTTAATAATATTTTTCAAACACCTCGGAGCTTTAAATATTATCCATCCAAATGTTAATTGACCAAAGTGCAATGATAAAAAAAAAATTGTTTCCTCTGTGATTTCAAACATTGTTGGGGGGGGGGGGGTACATTTATCTTCCGTTAGCAAAATGAGGTGCTGATTGGTCTGTGTGCTTAAAATGACTGCAAGAATGTGCAACATAATGTCCCAATACTGTACTAACCATTTGTGGACAACAAAAATTGTGCAGCGTTCTTTTGCCGTAGCCAGCGAATCTTGTTAATCTTCTCTTCAATTTCCAAGCTCTTCAGGTAGTCAAACTCAGGCTCGTGGCTCTGAAATGTGCTGTAAACATTGTATTCACTACGGCACTGTGGCTGACTCTTGTTCTGGAAGAGGAAAATAAAGTTTGAATGAGAAAGACATAAGGAAATATATAATTTTGGGGGTAACTATGGGATTATAAGATCACGTACCTCTGTCTCTTGCTGAAAGATGACAACCCGACCGCCTTTGTCCCCTGTGGCTAGCAGCTCCCCTGAGTGGTTGAACTCCACAGTAGAGATGATATCGGCTGTTGGATGGGAAGAAACATACATGCACACAACATTTGTCAAATCTCCTCCACTATTGTACTCCTGAAAGATACATTATGCCAAACATTTCCTTTTGTATTGCCTGGAAGTAAAGTCAAAGAGTGTGAGTAAATAATGACAGAAACACCAAATGATGTCATGACTTAATCTAAGGGTTTCTTTAAACATATTTAGCATCAGGAAGTCAGACAGTCACTCTTGCCTTGACTGACTCAAACAAGATATTCTTTAAATATAAAAGGCATCCAAGCACACAAAGACGCATGCGCACACATCTGTAACCTAGATTCCTGCAACAATATATGTTTCTGAATCAGCTGTCTTTCCTGCCTCAGTCATAGAGCAGCTGCTGGATGCACAGCAAGAATGCAGGAGAAAAGAAAAAAGCAAGGGACCTTTGTGTTAGCCTGACCACCCCCAACCCCCCCCCCCCCCCCCCAAGGGGCCAAAGCAGGGGCCAGAGGTTCTGTGCTTGTATCCGTGTGCAAACCTGAAAGAAAGCCACTGCTTCAGGCCAAAAGGCTTTGAAAAAAAGAGGCCTCAGCAACCACATTGACAATGCCCCCGGGCAGCTATTTTTCCTTATACTCATGAGCTGGTTCAGCTCATGTGCATCCACTTTAATACAACAGAGTGCAACATTTCCCGCCCACTTTAAGTTAAGTTCTGTAGTAGTTTTTTTTATTAAATTTTCCCATTGGGATATAAAATCCTTCGTAAAAAAAAGTTCTACTCAACGAACCAAACAGCTGCTAAATGAATCACAACATTACAAACTGTAATGTGAAGCAAAAAAGTTTTTGGAAATCAGACAACCAAAAAAGAACAAGACAATCCCATTAAGTATTGCTAATGATAATATGTAAATAAAAACTTTCAAAATACAAAGCTATCGAATTAAAGTTTTTGTTCAATGTAGATTCTTTATATATAAAGCATATTAAAAGATGTTAAGATACCAGTGTTACTGAGTACCGACTCAATCCGGAACCAGCTGACAAACCACAGCTTTAGAATGCTAATTTTGTGCACATGCTCTGTTATGCCTTACACTGGAACAATTCATCAAATTAAAATCATGACATCCTAGTGTGATTTATTAAATTGCTTTAAGGCTACAATCTTAGAGGAAGAAATGTGTACTTTGAAAGAATGTATAAATCTGACCGCTAATACACTGGAAACTCAACAGATATTGGAAAACATTTAAAACGCGTTGTATGAAATGACAGAGCACTAATCTACTGTGAACCACGCAGCACATGTAAACTATATATTTACATAATTAAATAACAACATTTGCACTTTGATCTATAAACTCAACATATATATCGCATTTAAAACAACAGTGTTGTTGTATAATTTAAAACATAACATTTAAAATGTACCACATACACAACACCAGTAATCTAAAACACAAAGTACAAACACTCCAAAACGGCGTCCAACATTTAATTTGTCAGACTCAAAAGGTCAGTATAAAGAGATTTCAGATGTGACTTAAGTCTCGGTGTCGCAAACTATGCAGATGTGAAGCTTCAGGTAAAAAATACACATCATAATAAAAGCATGCTTCAAAATATAAGCTGGAGCCCTGAAATTTATTACAACTGTATAGTAAAATTTAATATTCACTGTAATAATGATAATAATAATAATAAAAATGCAATGACATGTTGAAAAGTTATATTTTCACTTATTAAAAGTTTTAAGAATTAATTGATTAGACACCATTTTGATGATGCAATTATATTACATGGAGTTCTGGAAAATAATAATAATAACAAGAAGGAAAACATGATTTGGTAAAGAATAAAACAGATTTCAGGAGGGTGCTACTTAAAAACATGCACCCTTCATTGAGAAACACTTAAAGGAAACATGCATTTATTTTAATGTATTATTTACATTGAAATGTAACTTTTTAAATAGGCTAAATAAGGGTGTTCAATAGCACATTCATATTAGCATATTTATGCTGAAGTACTGAAACTGGTATCGACAACCATGTAATTTCACTGGTGTCAGTACAGACTATGGCATGTTGACTAGGGCGATGTTGACAGGAAACTACTACCGTTACATCAAGCAGTTGGTTATTGTTAATAAGTATGAATGTGGCTTTTTGGACAAAATGTGTATAGAATATGATCACTGATGATCAGAATACCAGTCCATCCAAAAGTGGGAAGTATAGATATACCTCAAAATACAAAGATGTGTATGCAATTGTGTTAGCGAAAAACTAGTGTACTTGCTACAAAGTGCCTTAAACAAATATGAGTATCTATCAAAGACATGATGATATACATCTGTCAAACTAGGACAAATCCAGCGATTAATTATTTCTTAGAAGCACTAATATCAAGCATTTAAATCCATTAATACATGAGTTCTCTTCCTGGCGTACTGGTAAAAGCCCTGACTCCTTGCAGTTGCAGTCAGCCAAAACAATTGGAACTTTTACGTTGTGTGCAATATGTATAAGACAGTCAGTGAGCAGACTGTTGCCCATGGGCATGCCATCGTATGCTGACACTATATGGGTGGGTACTCACCTTCGGCTACGTCATCATCAATCGCCCCTTTCACTTGCGAAAAGCACCATTGCACATCGTTGCCCCCGCCTCCGGCTCCTGAAACAATAAAAGCATGTTCAAGTTTCTTGCACCACACACACTTCAAGAAAAAATACACCATCTGAATACTGTGGACAAAGGCACAATCTGAGGCCAAGCGTAAATGGTCATGAAACACCAAAACACATTTTTCGAGATGTTAGCTGATATATACATATGTTGTACAGCAATGAAAACAATTAAAGCACCAATTATGTTTATTGTTAAGAGTTAAGTAGTTATTCGATTTAGCCATTTAATTCTTCTGTTTTAAAACCAAAATTGGCAACGTCTTAAAATATGAGGCATACACTGATGAGCTAAAACATTGTGACCTAATATGCCACCAAAACAGCACCGATTGTTGAGGCATGACTCAAGACTGCTGAAGGTGTCTTGTGGTATCTGGCACCAAGACATTAGCAGCAGATCCTTTAATCCTGTAAATTGCAAGGTGGAGCTGCCATGGATCAGACTTGTTGGTCCAGCACATCCCACAGATGCTCAATCGGATTGCGATCTGGGGAATTTAAAGGCCAGGACAACACCTTGAACTCTTCAGCATGTTCCTCAATCCATTCCCGAACAATGTGTGGAGTGTGGCAGGGTGTATTATCCTTCTGAAAGAGGCCACTTCTATCAGACATTACCATTGCCATGAAAAGGTGCTTGCAACAATGTTTAGGTATGTGGCACGTGTCAAATTGACGGTCACATGAATGGCCAGACCCAATGTTTGCCAACAGAACATTGCCCAGAGCATCACTCCCTACACTGGCTTGCTGTCTTCCCACAGAGCATCCTGGTGCAATCACTTACCCAGGTAAACGGAGCACACGTACATGGCCGTCCACGTGATGTAAAAGAAAACAGGACTCATCAGACCAGGCAACCTTCTTCCACTGCTCCATGGTCCAGTTCCGACACTCGCGTGCCCATTGTAGGTGCTTTCGATGGTGGATATGGGTCAGGCCTTGTTAGGAGATAATCAAACTTATTCCTTTCACCTGTGTGTGGTCATAATATTTTGGCTCATCCGTGTATGTATGAGTTGTGGTCAGCAGTAGAGGAATACTTCCATCCAATCGCTGTGCTACATCATGCATTAGCTCACGTTACAGCAGAGAATTCAAAATGGCACGTAGACGTGAAAACGGTTCCTTGCCCAGATACGAGAGCTGACTTTTACACAGAATGGAACGCAGTGGATTACCGGACCGGAGCGAGCGAGTTTGTTGGCTGAAGTTCTGCTACATGAAGCAGCTTATAGACGCACGTATTTCATTGCGTTTTCTCAGTGAGTCTCTGATCATGTACTGGATAACATGACAGCTTTTTTAAAAACAGAAGACAATGATTGAAACAGAAATCTCATGTCCACCCTTTTTTTTGGCTTCCTTTACCTTGTCTGAAAGTTACCAGGATTTAGGCCTACAGGGTTTACTAACACTCCGTCGTCAAGACATCAAAGTTGAAATACTAGACAACTTTACACAGACAACGTTAGAAAGCAATTTTATCACATTAGTCACGTTAACAAAACTTATTTTTTAATTATTACAGCTGTACTTTTGAAACAATGTATAGTAAATGTTTTGTGTACTGGACTTGTTTAACTATGTTCCTTATTGAACATAATTTTTTCTTTAGAAAAAGCTGAAATTATTTTCTCTGGTAATCAACATTATGACACAAATGCAGACATTTGAGTTTTACTTGTATTAAACCAGAGACATTCATTGTAAGATTATCTATTAATTTTTATTTGTCTCCAAGTGGTCCTTGTTTTGGTGGCAATGGCTGATTTCACTTAATTCTCAAAAGTTTGAACACAATTATAAAAAAAATTGATTAGCCTAGTAAAGCATTTTAACATTTTCACAAAAGTGCCCCAAAACTCTTGTTTCTTCTCGCATTTTGATAGTCGGCCATTTCTTGTGAGTGAATAGTTGTGCTTGACCTCCTCCCATCCTCAGATCAGATACATTGGCACTTTTATTCACCAAAGTGGCATTCAACTGATCACAATGTAAAGCCAGGCCATTAATAATGTGCAAAATTACTAGCACAATTTTGAAAAAATAAATTGTTTTTTTTTTTCCAGAACTTCTTAAACTACTTCAAGACTTTATTAAAACAGTGATGGTGTTGTTCTTTACAACAGTAATGTCCTGACTATACTTTATGATCATTGAAAGCCACTTTGGTGAATTAAAGTACCAATTCCTTCCGAATAACAATATCTGTACATTATTCCAAATTTTGGCCGCCAGTGTATATTGCAAAATTACTATTTTACTGTCTTTAGGAGTTCATTTTTTTATAAATTAGGAAAAAATTATAATACTGAAAGATGGTAGGAGAAAAGATCTACAGTAATAGCTAAGGAAATGAGGTAGAGAGCTTGGGACTCTTCACTATTGTCAGCCTCAAAAACTCCCTGCTTGGACAAACAGATCAACGATCTTGGAAGCACTCATAAAATATGACTAGCTACACTCCCAACAACTCACATAATGGCTGTATGATAGTGCTTGCGTCATTTTTTAATGAGAAACAGGCTGTTGAAATAGCGAGAAGCAGCTCGAAACTGGTTGGATTTGTTCATTAGACAAGTGACTGTAAGAGACCGAAACAAACCCCCAACATATCTCTCCACCTGGGTGTGTATAATGTTCAATTGCCAAAACACGCTTAAATTGAGCTCATTTTAGTATTTTAGTGAACAATTTAAGGAATTGTTTGGCGCGCGCGCGCATATATATATATATATATATATATATATATATATATATATATATATATATATATAAATAAACAATACAGCCATATGAGAAACATTGTTTATTGAACGAAAGTTTCAGTGGTAAGGGTCTGATTTTTATATATTTTTTTAATATCTAATCATTTAAAATATATATAAATAAAAAATGTGTCAGTCAGTAGCATTTAACGGAATCCTCCCACCTTAAAGTGTCACGACTGTTCTCAAAGATTGGTGAAGAGCAACCATCAGTAAAAAGATTTAAAAGCCGAAAGTATCATCCAACATTTTCATTTCACATCTTGGTGGTTTTAGCGGTTTAAAGTCACAATGGGGCGCGCGGCGGTTCGTCAGCTACACATGACTCTGCAGAAGCCGATTAAAGTTCGTTAGTTTGGGGAAGCTGATTGAACGAGGTTGAGATGAAGAGCAGATTGATACATCAGGCCAGCTAAAATACACTCATGGGAAGAAGCTGGAGATGATACTGACTGTCGACGGATTTTTATACACTCGATGTTAAAACAAGCACGCAGCATGAGCGCGCATATCAGCTAACAAACGATGAGGGGGTTACTCAAATACATTTACACCCATATGCAACTCATCATTTAAACAAATGGCTCCCAGTTAGATTCAAGATCACAGAGAAGGTTCAGTATTTATAAAAACACACGAAAATGATCGTTCCATTATAAGTGACTCCCGATCGAAATCGGGAAATCGGTTTCGCTGATTTGCAGTCTAACTGGAGGGAAACGAGGCAGCTAACTGGCTACAGTAGACCTCTAATTCTGATGATGGTTTCAGTACAATCAAGTCTCAGCATGCGATACAGTTTAAGTAAGGGATCGTAAAATAAAATCAGTTGATATTAACAGAGAGGTTGAGCAGCTCATAAACTTGTTTAGTTACCTGCCATGGCGAGAGTGGCGATGTTGGACCCTAGTCTTGATAAGCAGTGTGAAGGCAGAGACCAGAACAAGATGTCCAAGAGAGTCGCCGGAAATGCTGTTTTTCAAAATAAAAGCGCAAGGATAACTACACTGAAAAGTGAAGGGGAGATCTTTAGTTAAATCCACCAAATAATAGATACAGATATATTTTTTTATTATTTCATTAAATTTTAATTTATTTATTTTGCATTCTCTGGATTACACAATGTAAACAATTTGACATTGTTTAATTCACAAGGGGCCTCATCAAGTGAATAATTTTTCTTAGCTAATTTTTGATACACTGTTTTGGAGTTCCATGAGTCTAAAATTCTCAGGACCAGGGACAAACCTTTATGGGTGGGCCCCCCTCTTTTCTGGGCCTAATGAGAGTAGGCTTAGTGGCCCCCCCTCATCGCAGGGACCCCTTAACACACCTTTTCTGCCAATATATATTCATACATATGTCATTCATACACATGGGCTCGGTATTTATTTAGTGTCTACTGTAACTGTACATATAATTGAGTTTTTGCAATCTCAGAGAGAATTACGTCAATCAATCTGTCTTACTAAATCCATCTGTCCATTATCTATAAATAACCTCAGTGATACATGATGTTGAAATCTTGGATATGAAGTAAAGATAAAGGATGTCACTAGTACACAACTCAATTTTTAAATGATTTAGTTAATAAATTATATAAGGACTGTAACATTTATTGCTACATTATACCAGTTCTATGACAGCTCTGATGTCAATCTTACTATATTACCAAACTGCAATTGGGAAATATCGACTTTATAGAGCTGTTCAGACATGACGTCAATTTGTAGGCGAACGTCTCTGGTTACTCTTGTAACCTTGGTTCCCAGAGATGAGGGGAACGAGACACTGCTGAACGCATTGGGGAATTCCTTTTCCACAACCTAGTTGAAGCCTTTGTATCATAACAGCAATCTTATAATTGGCAATGTTGTTTGAGCCCCAACCTTTAAGGTATGCATTTGCCCTATATAAACGGGCACTCACACACCATTTCTTCAGAATTTTCTGACTGAGGACAAGAACGCATTCACTCGTACATCGAAACTCTGAAGTAGAAGTGCGGCTAAGTTTGCAATGTCTTGTTCCCTTCATCTCAGGGAAAAGCGGTTACAAGAGTAACCGGAGACGTTCCCTATCGATTCAGTTCATGAGACATTGTTGAATGCTTAGTCCCATCACGCCGTGCTACGTAACTTAATACATTTGGATGCATGCACCAGGGTATAAATCACTTAGAAGTATATGTTTATAACGTCACAGGCCTGCCGGGTGGTAACTTAGTACAATATCTGTTAAGTGTGTATGAAAATGAATAACCCCACATGGTGAAAACCAGATGGGAAGTAAATCTTAGTCTGAGGATGTGTATGACTCATTATAAACACAGTATAGTTTATACCTTTTGTACCAGAGGTAGGGAGGGATGTTTTATTATTTTTTGGAAGTGTTTGTGACTTCTAGAGGGAGTAGCGGCCTACTCAGGCGACTGTTTTAAAATATAACAGGTACCACGCCCGTGATAAGGGGCTTAGGCTCCCCCGCCGGGTGTTGGAATAGTAAGTTCTCTAGACAAAGAGGACTTGTGAAGCGATGGACGCCATGTCTAGGTTAAAAAACCTCATGAACGTGTTTTGCAAAGACCATCCTGCTGCAAAGCAAATGTCCTGTAGGGATATACCATTTGACCATTCCCATGAATAGTCCATGCCTCTAGTTGCGCTTTTATGCCAATAAGGCATCTTACACCCTGTGATTCATTAGCGAGGGCGATCACATCAATAATCCAGTGAGATAGCCTTTGTTTGGAGACGGACATGCATTTTGTGCATCCTCCATAACAAACAAAGAGCTGATCTGATAATCTAAACTGGCGAGTGCGCTCTACATGCATGTGTAATGCCCGCATAGGGCATAATAAATGCCCTAACTGCTCCTCATCCAAATTAGACGATGGAGAAGATTGTAAGTGCACTATACGAGCTATAAAGGGTGTGGAAAGCACTTTAGGCACATAGGCTTTTTTGGGTTTGATGGTGGCTTTTGAAAGCCCGGGACCGAATTCCAGACATGTCTACCGACAGTAGACACGTTTGACTGAGGACTGAGCCAACAGCAGTGCAGTCTTTAAAGAGAGCACATGTAACTAAACAGATTCCAAAGGTTTGAATGGGGCTCGTGAGCACCCTAAGCAAAAGATTCACTTTATGATCAAATTGTGTCTGCCCATAGAGGAGCCAGCCTCTGGAGTGTGAAATTCCAAGATGGTTGCTAAATACACCTTAAGCGTTGACGGAGTAACAACTGGGTCCAACTGCTCTTGAAGAAATGTCAGGATCTTCTTTATGAGGCAGTTCACTGGGTCTTTGCTCCGTAAATAGCAACAATATGCAAACACATGCCATTTTAGTGCATAAAGGCATCTCGTAGACAGTGCTCTAGCCTGCAAAATAGTGTTTATTACAGACTGAGCCAATTCTGGCTCATTTGTTGCGCACCGTTCAGGGGCCATACGTGTAGGTTCCAAAGCTCCGGCTGGGGATGCCAAATCGTGTCCTGCATTTGAGAGAGCAGACCCCTCCTCAGCGGTATTTCCTATGGAGGGCTGGCTAATATCTCCAGAATTTCCAGAAACCATGGTTGGTTGGGCCATTTTGGCACAAAGAACTGTTTCCTTGTCCTCTCTGACTTTGCTGATGACAGCATGGAGGAAACGAATAGGGGGAAATGCATATTTGTGCGTTGTCAGGCACTTGTTGGCCAAGGCGTCCACTCCCAGCGGGGCTTGGGACATGGAGTACCAAAGACAACAGTAGGCTGTCTCTGTGAAGGCAAATAACCCAGCATTTTCTGAGAAGACTTCAGTGGATATGTTTTTCCTAGTTTGAACTGAGACAGACACTGGTCTGGACATGCTCACTCTTGAGGTGCACACACATGCCCATGGAGTCGAGTCGAACCCCAAGAAAGGAGATTTGTTGGCTGGGGAAAGTGTTCTTTTCACCCAGTTGATATTGATATCATTGTTCAAATGGTGAAGTATAATGTCCCTGTGCTCGCATAGCAGAGCCTCTGATTGGGTCATTAATAGTCAATTGTCAAGGTATTTAAGAATGCGCATGCATGACGGACATCTTCAAAGGGGCGAGTGATGCATTGACACATTTTGTGAACGTGCAAGGTGCCAGATACAATCCGAAGGAAAGGATATGAATTGATATGTCATCCCTTCTAACGCAAAGCTCAAGAACATCCTTTAGATCTATTGACGCAAACCAGTCCCATGGGCGGATATACCATAAGATCTGTTTCTGAGTTAACATTTAGAATGGGTGTTTTGCCAGCATGCGATTCAAGCATCTCATAAGTAAATGTCTTACTATGTATTGTATGTATAATTGGTTTGATTCTGTATTTTTTAGAGTAAATGTGACTGCTAACGTGGACATGCCATCCATGGTTGCTAGACTACTGTGTGTACTGTTATGTCCTTCTTTCTAATATATTGACAATTTCTTCATGTGAAGAAACTGCTATCTACCATTTAAAATGCAATAGAATTTTTTTGTTTTGTGTAAAATAGAGTTAATATAGTGCTAAATAAGAGTTTATAATTATTATGTTTTTAGTAATTGAATGTGTTATTTGTTATATAAAATTGTGTGATATATCGGCATTGTAGCGGCCAATAGACCACCCTGCTCCCAGGATATCGGCATCAGCCATTAAAAAACTCTAATGGTCGACCACTATAAATTACACACCGTCATACCTCAAACATGACTTTTAAGCCATATTAATATACTTTAAATAAAAAAATAAAAAAACGCAAAAATTCCCATAGGAAATTCCCATAGGAAAATCCAGAGGGAACAACAACAGATGGCAAGTTTTCTTCCAGGTTTTTGGACTACAAGCTGCTTACATGATGTTTAAATTTTGTTTTTGAAGTTTGTAAAAAAAACTAAAGATTAGTTAAGTGATAATTTGATCTAATATATAATACATCATATGCATTAGCATTACAATACAATATTTACTATATTAAAAAGAAAAGTGATTAAGCAATATTTAACTAATTATCTTCCAAAATCACAATTAAAGTAGACTACAAGGTGTTTCATAAAATAAATAAATCCTCAAATCAAATATGACATATAATGATTACATGAAATCCTCTAACAATTGTTAAAAAAAAAAATCTAAGTTATGTTAATAATTCAAAAGACACTTTTAGTATTTATTTCAAATTTATTTCATTATTTTGAAAGGAAATCGCGAGCCAGGGCCCTCTGTTGCGTCATATCCGCCTCTTACCTTTGCTTGCTGCTGCTGATGTTTTGTATCAAAACTGTCCTGAGAACTTTTCCGGGTTTGTTTTACTGCAAGCAGTTTGTCTATGCTACGGGAAGAAGCCGTTTTCGGCATTCCTTTTGTTCTCTCTGCAATCTTAAACTCCCCTGTCTTTATTGCTACTAGATTTCATCCTCTCTGCACTTTCCTCCAACACTCATCACAATATTCAAAATGGCGCAACACCGCCCTTTACTGACGTCGTTAACATTGTCCATTCACTAGAACGGGGTGGGGCAACCGTCTCTGTTGGGGCTGCCTGGAGCCCCAACATTATGAAGCTGCAGACTCGGAGCCTGCATCTACAGTCCCGCACCCAGAGTCCCGCATTCTCAGACCCCTCGTTTTTCGAGACAGCACCTCCTGCTAAATGCCATTGAAAACAATAGGATGCAATATTACGGTCGCGTTTATTTTAAAGTTATCCAAATAAATATTTGCGTTTCCTGCTTAATGCATGTGCCAAAAAAACTCATTGTTTTCTCTGACTAACAAATTACCCAGTAGTTATTTTTTGAGCATAGGTCTAATTGAAAGAAAATTACTGATGGAAAGGATACAATTACAGATTGAACTATCTTCTGAAAAATATTATGTGACATTATATTGCTACAATGTTTTATTTATTCAAATTCCATTTTTTCTTTCAGTTCAACCTATAATGGTCTAATTAAAATTATACCATGCTAACATTACAAAACCTGTTTTTTTGATCATTTGAATGCAAAGCAAAACACAAATAAGAATAGACAAAACACCAAAAATAAACAATTCTGTACTTTATTTAACGATCACCTAAACATCATCTTGCTGTAAACAGGACAAAGCAAAGAAAAAAGGAAGAAAGAATTGTATTAGTGACTTTACTCAATTCTGATTAAATAATTAATGATGACCTTCTTTGATATTTACACACTTAATGTATTTAATTGGTCTACTTTAATGTCAACTAATTTTAATCAATAATAATTTTTACAATGGCTTGTCTACAAAAAGTCCAAGGTTAAAGGCTAACGTATTAGCTGTCAAAATATTTTCGGGGGAAAAAGGCGAAAAAACATACATTAACGGCTCAAATTTTGTTACAAACTATCTTTATAAATATTAAATGGACTGTGTTGGTGTATCGATGAGCTATAAAGTAGTTTGATTAAAAAAGAAATCGAATGATTCGCTAAATAAAATTGACGATACTCACGTTTCGGCTTAAGTTCTTCACATGTTTATCCGATCCAATTTGATAGGAGGGAAGGAGGTGCTGTCTCGAAAAACGAGGGGTCTGAGAATGCGGGACTCTGGGTGCGGGACTGTAGATGCAGGCTCCGAGTCTGCAGCTTCATACTACTCGCCTGGAGGGGTGATGATGTAGCTATGATGATCAGGATAGCCTGTCACTGTGTGGGTATGGAATGGTAATGGATATGGAAATTATACTCCAAACAACTGCGGAGCAAACAAAAGCAAAAATTTTTGACCTTAGCAGAAAATGAAAAAAAAAAAAAAAAAAATTTAAGTTATTCCATAAAATTATGTCACTTGTTTATTATTATTATTATTATTATTATTATTATTATTGTGTAAAATGTAATTAATTGAATAATTACATAATAGAAGCCCTCTACTGTTACACCAATGTTTCAAAGCTGAATGCGTAATAATAATAATATATTTCTGAAAGTAGTGGAGTACAGAGTTTTTATTATGTAATTACTCAATTACTGGAATTAAATTTTGATTGCATGGGTTTATGTCATGAAAACATGTCCAGGTCACATTTCACCCCAAACACAAAATAAAAAAAATATAGAAAATAAATCATATAAATTATATATTGAACAAAGAGTATATTGTTTTTGTTGTTGTTGTTGTTATTGTTGTTGTTGTGCAAAATGTTTAATTAATTGGATGACACCGCGTTCCATGTTACTTTGAATATAAGCTGACACTGTAGGCTAATTAAGGTAGCTGGGATGATTGTTTAGTAGGCCCACATAATAAAGCTTTTCTTTGGACAGGTTCTGAGAAGTGTAGTCAAGGCAAATTTGTATGATTGGGAGCTGGAAGTTTTTATTTGAGATGGAGAATAGGGGAGAGCATAGAGTGAGTCATTGTGTGGGAGTATGGGCAATGACCATTTGACCTTAGCCTCTGGGTATTGCAGCTGTACAAGAGAGCTGCTTAGTACTGCAGTATTATTAACTGGGTTGCACGGCAGCTCAGTGACAAATGATGTGGAAACAACATAATGATGTATTTTATACTTGATCTATGATATATTATGCATCACTTACTGTTTTACATAAGCAGCAATTTGCAACAGTTCACCATCTCTTGGCATGATTAAATTAGCTTCTTTTATACCTCATTTAAACTTGCATAAGGATGGACTTGGAATCGAAAAGAACAAAAGGTTACAGATTTTTATTAAGTACCAAAACAGCAATTAGGGAAAGGCGCATTTTGATTAACGTAATCAGGAATATGGTAACAGATGGGTTACATTGCCTATCCAAAAGAAGAAATCAAATACCAGCAGATGGCAGTCTAGCACCACCTAAATATCGATCCACCCTTGCTGATCAACAACAGATTTCCTCTCTCAGACCATAAACAAAATCAAAACTGATTTTGGATCAGCATAAATGGATAACTGTCACCAATACTGGCCTTATGAAAGTACAAACACATTTGACGCAACAAGGATGAAGAGTATCACCATTTCGCCTACTCATTTGATTGCTGCCAAAATCTAATACACTTCACCACCAATATCTGCAATATGTTGAGCACTGATGTTTATAGAGATGAGAAAAGAGACAGCAAGTGTGATGATTGGGAAATATTAACACTATGGCTATGCAGTGTAGAGGGCAGTGTTTCTGGCATTCAAATGCTCTTTTCGAAGTTTAATTACAGTGTTAAGAGTCACACTAACACATGAGTGCCAGACTTCCAGGACACACGGGCTGGCAGGGCAGCAAACCTGACCATTGCTGCAACCTATTCCAGAGAGAATCTGGCTGTGATTGCATTTGGTGCAGTGTGCCAAAGCGAGGCTTTTGGAAATAGCCCTAAAATCTGTCGGCTTTGTGGGGATTGAGATGGTCCTAGCACCTGCAAGCTTTTTTAATGCACCTTTCATGGATGGGGTACAAAATAGGGCCTGAAACTCTAAAAACTCTCTTTTTATTTTTCAACAAATGGTCAAAGAAACAATTCATTGTCAACTTCAGGAGGTCCAAGAAAATATCTAATTTTCATTCAAAATGAGGTTTGCAATTTAAGCAGAAATAATTAACCAGTCTAAATACTGTTTATAGGCCTTATTTGTGTGATTTTCTAACTTCCTACCAATAAACATTAAATAAAATTTGATAAAATTAAACATTTAATATGAAAACCATGACATTTTACTCAAGCAATGTGCTGTTTTAAGCCTTGTTTTTAAATATATACTAGCATTTCAATACTTTTCTAACATACTTAACTTAATGTATATGCTAATGTAATAAATATAAAACAGCATTACCTTGCATTACTTGCATCAGAAACAAGATTCAGAGCTGTGCATACAGACCTCAAATTATTGCACAAAGCACAATGACTTTTATTGATCATGAACGTGTCATTTTTACTTCAGACTTCACAAATCAAAAAGTTACCAAACATAACAACAAAATCAACAATAAAAACAGTGTAATTTAACTTCCAAACAGTGATACCAAGCTCATTAATTATTCAAGTCCAGTGCATGCTGGGAACACCAGCTTTGAAAAGTTAAATTAAATTAACATAATTTATTTACCTGTGAAATTGACTGAAATTAGCGAATAAATATGACAAGGTTTTCTACTTTAGGATTAATTCATGACGATGTATTGTAAAGATAACAAACAATCATAGATGCTATTTACTTATTAGCTAGAGCATTTATTATTCATGTTTGAATTGAGTAGAAATGTAGAATTTACATAATATTTTCAAGTTCAAACTGATTTAATGTAGAACATACTTAATCTTATATGCTATATTTACTTCACCACAATTTCTTTTTCAGACCTTATTCACAGCAGCAGCATCTTAGATTTTTTTTTTATACAATAATGACAACGAGGATGTGAGGGATAGACTTTTCAGTTGGTTTGTAGCTATTGATAAACTTATAATATTTGTTTATTAATCATGGTTGAATGTTGTGCTCGAAAAATGCATTTTACACAACAACATTAGTAAAATGTGAGAAAATGAAATGAAATTATTTGGGTGATTCTGATGAAACTTATCCTGGTTCTACTGTATTTAATTGTGTCATTGTTTTCATGACAGTTATGCACATTTTATCCTCAATTCTCATTACCGCAGTGGGGAAAAAAGGTGGTCATTATGTTATTGTCATTACTGCAATGTGGGAAAAATTATATATTATCATTATATATACTGTATATATACATTTATGTGAATGACAACATTTTTACATAATGGCAGTCCTCCCTTACTGCCCTTCAATATAAATAAAAAATAATAATAATTGTACAACAGCATATTTTTTTACTATAATAAAGCAACAAAACAAAAACAAACAAACAAAAAATAAATGATTACTGTGCTATGATAATGAGAATCATCACTGAAAACAAGTGCCCTGAAAAATAATATAAAATGCAAAAAATCTTAATGGTCCTAAATGTAGGCTTCATTTTCTTTATGCAAAATACACTCACTGCCTGGCCAAAAAAAGTCTTTAGCTTTGATAACAGGGCGCATTCATCGTGACATTGTTTCGACAACCTAATGCAATGTTACAACATTTATTTCCATCCAGAGTTTAATTCATTTTTGGCCAAGATCTTGTATTGATGACGATATTGATGGAGAGTTGAACCACTCCGTAAAGTCTTCTCCTGCACATCCCAAAGGCTTTCAATGGGGTTAAGGTCAGGACTCTGTGGTGGCCAATTCATGTGTGAAAATAATTTCTCATGCTCTCTGAACCACTCATTTCACAATTTGAGCCAATGAATCTTGGCATTGTTGTCCTGGAATATGCCCGTGCCGTTAGGGAAGAAAAAAATCCATTGATGGTATAAACTGATCATTCAGTACATTCTTGCAACGAAACAAAGCTATATATTACATTTTCATAAACATTTTTAATTAAATAGTACTTTAAATAATGGATTGAATATCTAGAGACAAAATGCCAAAATTCTAACATTGTACGATTTTAATGGTTGGATACAATCGGGAAGGTCATGACCCCTAAGGTGGGACATGGCAACAATGCCAATAAGAAAGGCTCATCGCTGTCACTGCAAATATTTACATACATCATAAACAGAGTGTTGACAGATGAAGCTAAAATGGATTGCAATGTTGTTAGCAATACATTTATGGAAATCATTTGTTGATAAAAATGCCTTCCATTCAGTAGCATCATTAGTACATCAGATTCCATTAAGATCACAATTAACTAAAGTCACAGTGAACATTGATCTTAATTACCTAAATTATCCTATAATTGAGTGATGTTTTCACTGGTTTATCTCTCAAGGGACATTTGAGACTACTGACCTTCTTCCTATGAGATTAGAAGAGTCAAGTTGGCTATTTGACTGGGAGGATGCTTTACGGTGCTAAATGTTGAGTTCAAGTCAGATTTTAAACATAAGAAGTCTCCTTCATACTTAAACATTCATTCAAAAGCAAATAGATACTTAAGGCTTAGTTATAAATAGTTAACACTATATAACTGCTGGTGCATAAAATTCTCTATTGATATTTTCTTTGTCCTGTTTTTGTAAAGTTTATCAGATTATTAACGGAATTTTTATAACAGACATTTTGAGAATATCCATATAAGTGGCAATTATCCACTTAAACAATCAAAATCATTGACATTATCACTACTTTCCATCATCACATTAGATTGAAAAATAAGATGACAAAGAAACATGAATGCAACTCATATCCAGCATATTTTTAGCGACACTATCCTTGTGAGATTCTTGTAAGGACATGGAGATGTGGAGTCGTATGTCCCTTAATTATTTCTCATTAAGGCCTGTCAGTGTGGAACATTACACAGACAAAAGGATAATCACCTCCCCAGTGAACTGACCTCTTTATGCTTCTGTTTAGGGTTAAACAGAATAACAGCACACCTCAGCTGTAGTGGTCCACTTCCACAAAAACTGTATACAATAGCGAGTCTGGACCCTGACACATCATTAATTTTGTTTACGAGCCGATGTGGACCTCCTCCAAGGCTCTTAGCGTGTTTTGAAAACACATAAATTGGCCTTTTAGATGTTATATTTCAATAAGCTCTTCATGTTGATTCTTGTAAAGTAAGTTGGACAGAATCAATACACAGAAATGACAAATCAGAAAATGTTATATGGTTTGTTGCCAGCAGGTGTTTAATTAGAGTGACACAACTTGACAGCTGGTTTTACTACATTGCTATGCACAATGTAATCATACAGTCATCATAATGGAAATGAATTAGTAGCAAGCCACCATGTGTTTCTTGTCATTCTAATGAGTGATCACCTGTAACTATTGCATATCTGTATAATTTTATATAGTAGGGGTATTTAATATAATAAAAGGTCCAGTTTTAAAATTTCCTTCCCTACAAATGTCTCAAAATACCTTTAACTGTACCAGGAGTGAATATATTGTCTGGCTATTGTACATTTCAGGAAGTTGGCAGCTACCTTGTCAAACTTAACCCATTTTATCCCAAAATTTCATTAAAAAAAATAAACAATAATAATAAGTGGGATAACATTGCATTTAGTTTTTCTATTTAGTATTGCCCTGAAGAATTTGGCATAACATATACTCACATACAGTACTGTGCAAAAGTCTTAAACTTAAGATGCACATAAGATGTTTCACAAAAGCATTTGTCTGAAGATGGTAATTTATATTGTCAGCTTTAGTGTGTCAGCAGGAAATATAAATGTTGGACTCCCAAACATTACTTTTGCAAATAGAAAAGATTGGAATAGAAGAACAGGGAGCCCTGCAACAGATGTCATGGCCCCCAAAAAGCCCCCCACATCGTGTCAGTTTGAGATTACATAAAGAGACAGAAGCAATTGAGACAGCCTAAATATACAGAAGAACTGTGGTGAATTCTCCAAGAATCTTGGAACATCCAATCAGCCAACAACCAAGAAAAACTGTCCAGGTGTACCTTGGAGAACTGGGGCTGTTTTAAGGTGGACAAGCCAAATATTGATTTAGCTTTTGTAATGTTTACTGGACATTGTATGACATTAAATGATAAATGAAAATTATTTATGTCATTATTTTTGAAGACATCCTCACTATGCAACATTTTTAACAAGTAAAAACCTTTGCATGGTACTGTATATTCCACAATCACAAAATAGTAACTGAAATTACACAAATGGCCCTGTTGAAAAGTTTACATTCTCTTGATTCTTAATATGGTGTGTTTCTTTCTTTATGATGAATGACTGTCTGTATAATAACTGTTTATGAGTCCATGCTTTGTCCTGAGTAGTGAAGCTGCCCACTTTTCTTAAGAAAAATGCTCCAGGTCTTGCACATTCTTTGGTTTCCCAGCATCTTCTGCACATTTCAGCTGTTTCCAACAGTGGCTACATAATGTTGACATCCAACTTAACAATTCAAGTTAGATCTTAAGTTCCATGAACTTCATACAATAAGTTCGGCAAACTCAAAAATATCAATGATCATTAAGTTTAATAAATTTGAATTTTTAAGTATAGCTGTCCATTATTTTACATTTTCTTGAAAATAACACAATACAAAATATTTTTAAGCAGATCTATATTTTGACATAAGATCATGTATAAGCCCCACCAAGATATGGTGGTGTAGAAGTATTTCAGAATTTTAGAAGTTGAATCGACTTTATAAATAAAGAAACTTACTTATAAACACTAATTACCCTGATGGTGACTTTTAACAAAACACAACTTTTTACAGCAAAAAAAAATAATTAAAAACACATAAAGAGCAAAACATCTATTCATTCAAAACAATTATTTATACATTACCATGCAAAAGTTTTAGGCACTTGTTAAAAAGATTACATAGTGAGGATGTCTTCAAAAATACACCTGGACAGTTTTTCTTGGTTGTTGGCTGATTGGATGTTCAAGATTCTTGGAGAATTCACCACAGTTCTTCTGTATATTTAGGCTGTCTCAATTGCTACTGACTCTTTATGTAATCTCAAACTGACACGATGTGGGGGGCTTTGTGGGGGCCATGACATCTGTTGCAGAGCTCCCTGTTCTTCTATTCCAATCTTTTATATTTGCAAACGTAATGTTTGGGAATCCAACATTTATATTTCCTATTGACTCACTAACGCTGAAGATATAAATAACCATCTTAAGACAAATACTTTTGTGAAACATCTTATGTGCCTAAGAATTTTGGACAGTACTGTATGTCCTCATAAGTAGGCACGCTTTGACCAAACACACTTAAATAAATTCAAGAGCAGGGGATTGTGGGTAGTGTCTTCAGCCAGAGTGCTTCTCCAGTGGGCATGCTCAGTAGCAGGTGCAACAATGTGAAGTTCATAGTGCGCAGCCTTACAGGGTTCCCCAGATTTTGACCTATACATTTTCAAATGGATAACCTCATTAAAGATGGAGAAGTCAAAATCAAAGATTTATATATTTCCTGATTTGCCATGGTAGAACCTGGCTTTATAGGCTTACAACAGTCAAATTTACATTTCACAGCGGTGGACAAAGTTTCAAATAGGAGGGTGCTTTTGAGCATGCTCAAAAGCCTGTTTGTTCTATCTTCACCACCAAACATGATATTGTATGTTTTCACTGTTTAATAATGTAAGTTGCTCTGACTTAAATGGCATAAAAGTTGACTTAATTGATTGATTTAAGTAAATTCACCTTTCAACATTAGTTCAATCAACTTTTAAAATTGAGCTTATTTGACAAACTTGAAGTTGGAATTTTACAGTGTACAAATTCTATGTAGCCTATGCTATCCATATGATGTCATATTGCATGTGTAATGATGAAATTACTTGTCATGTCAGGTACACATGATAACACAAAATTCACAACATTGGGACATAAAATTCAAAATACAACCCCACATATCAACATTTAAGTGCTTGTATAATGTGAAAAGTGCAGTGTAGCTGTCAGAATGTGACATTGTCTGATTTACCTCCATGTTCATGGGGAAATGAACCTTCACAGCAAAACAACTTGTTTAAATTTTCAAGTCACATAAAAAAATGGATCGGCCATATAATATATATATATATATATATATGGATATAATATAATTTGCAATCTGGGTCTGGATCTCCAAATTATAGATCATCTGCTATATTGTATTATTACATAACTGGTGGGAGTGTTTTCCATGTAATATAGTTGTAGATTTATGAGGAAGGTTCGGGCAAAAGCTTTACCTTTTTGAAGAAACCAATCTACTGTAAATACCCCCAAGCATCCATGTCAACATTTAGAGAATTGAACTAAAAGATGTCAGAAACACAGCTGTTGGCATGTACAGCTCTGTTGTGTGTCACTTCATATTTGAAAATTTGATTTATCACACCCACCTCATCACCTCCCTTTTCATTTTAGCTCTTCTGTGTCAGTTTGGCCTGAGGGCTCGGCGAGAGAGCAGCCCGTGATCGTTTTACCTTCACAGGATTCTCCTTTCTTAACATCAGTTTCCCGCAGCTCATTACAAGGGCTGTGCTTTGCTGTCTCAAGGGGCTGAGTGGAGTTTCCAGAAGGCCTATTAGTGCACGCCTCCCTCCTCAGTCTTTTAAGCTCATTCACTGTTATATTTCACCCGCTAGTGAGCAACTGTTTCAGTTGAACTGCTTCATTATGGAGCACTACTCATCTTCGCACTTGGGAGTGCCTCACTTCACAACACTCAGGTTTTTTTTAGGGACAGTAGCACTCTGGAGATGTCTCATCAGCTGGAATAGTTCTCCATAAATGCAACGTTCAATTTACTGGTGTGGTGCCAAATTATCACAACATGTCTCATGCTGGATAATAATCTTCTGGTGGACAATAAACTCAGTGGTGGAAAACCACACCCTCATAGAATTTATAGTTCTGTTTAAGCCATTTTCCCCTAAATACTCTGCAAAAATACTGAGTATAACCAATGTAATTATACTATGTTAGACATATTGTAATATTGAAAATAAAATTGTATATTGTTGTTGAAAGACACCAAGGGGTGAAATTCACTAAACAGATGAGTCACTTTTGCACATGATTAACCCTAACCCCCCACTAATGTCTGGTCGCATGGGCTGTTGGTTCATTTTTACCATTAGCCAAATAGCTACAATAGTACAACAGTAGTAGGTAATGAATTATGTCTAAAATCTTGGCAATAGTTAACCAACTGGTTTAATGCTGGTGACCACTAATGTAATAAAGATTGTTGCAATAAAACAAAATAACAACTGATTTGAAAAAGAACCATTACCATTGGGATATGAGGAGATTAAGGATGTGTCAGGATGGTCAACTAATCAACTAGTTATCCAACAGCAATAAAGTTGCATTTGTTAACATGCAATTGTAAATGCATTTGGATTCATGCAATGAACTAACAATGAACAATATTTTATTTATTACAACATTTATTCATCTTGGTTCATGTTAATTTCTGAAAATACAATTAGTTCATTTTAGTTCATGATACATTAACTAATGTTAACACTTTTTATTTTAAAGTTAATATAAACCAAGATTAATACATGCTTAATAAATAATAAAACAGTATCAAAACATCTCACAAAAGCACACTACTTATTAGTGCTTGACACATGCACAAAATGCTAAATGGCGCTATATGAAGAGTAATCAAGCTTGAAATCATGACCACCAAGGAGAGGAAAAGGAGTTACATTTTGGTCTGTTCTCACCCAAAATCAACTGGATCGCTTCAGAAGACATCAATTAAACCACTGGAGTCTTATGGATTATGTTTAAGATAACTTTATCTCCTTTATCAAGCTTAAAAGGCCTGACCATCATTCACTTGCATTGAAAGGACCTACAGAGTGAGATATTATTCTAAAAATCTTTGTTTGTGTTCAGCAGAAGAAAGAAAGTCATACACATCTGGGATGGCAGAGGGTGAGTAAATGATGAGAGAATTTGCAGAAGGAATTTTGGGTGAACTATCCCTTTAAAAATGTATTAGCATATGTTGAAATTAACATTAACCAAGATTAAAACATGCAATTCAAGTAGTTCTGTATCGTTGTTGCTGGCACTGGCAATGACAAAGACAATGACCAGGAAGTAAAGAACCCAAGTGCAAATTTATTCCAAAAGAGTAATCCATAAACCCTAAATACAAAGTAAATAAAACATAACATGTACTTGGCTTGACATAAACTTGACAACATAAACTTGAACTAACAACCAAAGTTACAACAACCAACATAAATACCTGACAATGGACAAAGGAAAACTTGAGGCTTAAATACATGACATGGGAGAACACATGACAAAGATAACAACCAAAAAAAAAAAAAAAACCCAATGAAAACAAGACACATGAACATGGAGGAAAACAAGAAATCACATGACAAGAGAACCACATGGCATGAAAAAGGAACAGGAATTTAAAAATAAAAGACATGAAAACATTAACCAAAAAATACACGTGACATATAGCCCCCCACTAAGGGGTGGCTCCCGACGCCCCAACATATGAACAAAACACATTAAAGATAACATAAACCCAAAGTTCTTGAAGTGTGGCTAGGCAAGACATGGCGTGGGGCATGGCCTAGCAGAGTCAATGGAAAGTGGGGCCCTGAGAGGCTCGAGGGGCAACACCAGGGAACTTGGTGCCTGGAGAGTAGCCAATGGCTCAAAGGACCCTGGTGGAGCCGGAGGTATGGAGAACCGAGGTAGCACCCAAGGCTCGGAGGACAGAGGTGGAGCCGGTGGGACTGAGGACCAAGGCACGGTCGTAGGGAAGGAGGTTCCCGTTGGAGCCGCAGGCTCGGATTGGAGAAGCGTAGCTGTGGGATTGCAGAGCTCAGGTGGAGCTAGGTGATGACTGATCAAGGTGGAGCTAGAGGGACCCCGGTGAAGCCGATTGGCCGAAGGACCACAATGGAGACGACGGGACATAGAGCCAAGGTGAAACTGAGGGCTTGGAGAACCAAGGCGGAGTCCAGGGCTCAGAGGGTCTAGGCAGATTTGGAGGGTTGGAAGTTTCCCTTGTCTGATCCTGAGGAAACATTCATAGGGTGGGTACAAGGGCGGGCTCCATCTCCAGGCCCAATAGCTCAGATGTGGCTATGGCATGGCTTGAAACAGACTCAGGCATGGCTGTGATGTGGCATGGAACAGGCTGAAGTGTTTAGGGAAAGGGCGCCAAGTGCAAGCGATTCACCCGGCCAGATCGTCAGCGTGTTACCGATTTCTACCGGCTCGGACCTGAGAAAATACAGGACGAGACTGACTCAACCCTGAGATTGTAAAATCTTGCAAAGGTATTAGGTGTTTCCCAACCCGCTGCTCTACATACATCTGCTAGGGAGGTTCTTCTAGCCAGTGCCCATGAGGACGCAATACTCCTTGTTGAGTGCGTATGGACCCGCAATGGGGGGGCCTGGGTGCGATAGGCCAGTGAAATGGCATCCACCACCCAGTGGGAAAGCCTCTGTTTGGAGACAGCGTTCCCTTTCCGCTGTCCCCCAAAGCAGACAAAGAGCTGCTCATAGCACCTAAAGCTCTGTGTGCGGTCCAAATAGGTACACAAAGCACATACCAGACACAGCAGTGAAGGGGCTGGGTCTGCCTCCTCCCGGGGAAGCGCTTGCAGGTTCACTACCTGGTCTCTGAAGGGAGTGGTAGGGACCTTGAGCACATAGCCCGGTCGTGGTGTTAAGATCACATATGTGTCTGCCGGACCGGACTCCAGGCAACTTCGCTAACAGAGAAGGCTTGCAGGTCCCCGACCCTCTTGATGGAAGTGAGCGTGATCAGCAGGGCCATTTTCAGAGAGAGGGCCTAGAGTCCAACTGATTCTAGTGGCTCAAAAGGGGGCCTCTGGAGGCCCTGTCAATAAGGAGCCACAAGGGTGACTTGTTCCTCGTCCTCCCTGACTTTGCACAGCACCTGTGCAAGAAGGCTCACTGGGGGAAATGCGTACTTGCGCAGCCCCGCAGGCCAGCTGTGTGCCAGTTTGTCTGCCCTGAGGGGAGCTTCTGAATGGGCATACCAGAGCGGGTAGTTGGAGGTTTCTTGGGAGGCAAACATGTCTACCTGGGCCTTGCCGAACCGTTCCCAAATCAGCTGGATGGACTGGGGTTGAAGCCTCCACTCTTGAGTCGCTGCTGGCTCCAAAGGAGGAGACGGCGGGCGAATCGTGACATGTGGCGGGAGCGTACACCGCCTTGGCGATTTATGTACAATAACACAGTGGTGCTGTCTCCCAACCCAATCTGGAAGCGTCGGTCGTAACCAAGACGCATTGGGACACCTGCTGCAAGGGTACTCCTGCCCGTAAAAAGCAGAGGTTTGTCCAGGGTTTGAATGTTTGGCGGCAGGAGGGGGTGATAGTCACACGGTGTGTGCCATGCTCGTCTCGGGACTCGAGTCTGAAGCCAGTGCTGAAGCAGTCTCATATGCATCAACCCCAGCGGCGTGACCGCAGCGGAGGATGCCATATGCCCCAGGAGCTTCTGAAAAAGTTTTAAGGGTCCGTTGTGCCCGGCCTGAAGTCAGCGAGGCACCTCAACACTGACTGCGCATGCTCGTTGGTGAGACGTGCTAACATTGAGACTGAGTCTAACTCCATGCCGAGAAAAGAGATGCTCTGGACCGGGGTGAGCTTGCTCTTTTCTCAGCTGACCTGAGATGCCTGAGCACCTGGTCTCTGTGAGCGCATAGTAACTCTCGTGAGTGGGCCAGAATGAGCCAGTCATCGAGGTAATTGAGTATGCGGATGCCGGCTTGGAGCGGGGCAAGGGCTGCCTCTGCGACTTTCATGAAGGGACAAAGACATGCCGAAAGGGAGGACTTTGTACTGATACGCCTGGCCGTCGAAGGCAAACCGTAAGAAGGGTCGTGTCGAGGCAGAATTGATGCCGCTGTAACGCTCTCTGATGCAGCGCTGATGTCATCCAATTCCGGGAGCTCAAGGGACCGGCCGGCTGGACGTGAAGCAGGCCGCACTCATCCCAAGCTCGGGTTTTGAAGCAAGCAAAGGTTTTTTTGAAGGTTCGAGGGGTTTACCCGGCGAAACGCAACCTGTCATTATCCCCAAATCGCCTTCATCGCCTGCAGCACCTTCCCCAATCACGTAGGAAGGAGGCGAGGTGTGGGGGGCGGCTGAAGTGGCTTTCTCTCATGACAAAAGAAAGCCGCGACCACAATGTTGCCATGGCTATGTTCTCGCACTGAGAAAACGCTGCCTGTGTGTGATCGCAGCCCAGGCACGCGAGGCAGCTTTTCTGACCGTGAGAGGTGGGGAGAAATCACCGCATCCAGAAATTACACAGGGGCAGAATGGCATCTTTAAAAAGACGCGTCCTGAAAAGGACTTTCAACACCACTGTGTATTGCTCTTTTAAAAGTAATATCACTCTCTTAATATGCTCTTGCACTGTCGAAGCGCCCAGGGGCAAATTGCACTGCCGTGCAAGGAAGGAGAAAGCCGCTGTAGTGCGCCGTAGATTCAACAGCAGAGAGTGTCAGAGGAACAGGAACGGGTGTGTGACTCGCAGCTCGCTACAGTACAACCATCGGCTCCGAAGGAAATTTCTGAATGTATTCGACGTATTTCCCTGCTTTTATACCCGTATGTCCGGGGCGGGGTATTCAAATACTGTCTGACAACTTCTCATTGGCCTTTTTTCATAGACCAGAGGCATATTTGGCACTCAAGAGAGACCTCTAGTGTCGCTTCTTCGACACGACGTCAAAGTGAGCGACAGACGGGGAACTTGGTCTTACAGATATTTGGAGACTTGAACACATCTGGTAGGGACTATAATTTTTTTTCAATAGTCCATAAGATTGACTCTAGAATAGATTTCATCTGTTGTTGATTGCTCAATAGGAAACATTTTAGTCTCAGATCTCCTGTGTTTAGAGGTGTTGCCATAAATGGAGGAAAGGAAATCATATAGTTGGTGCTTTAATGTATCCCTTTTGCAAAATCCTGAATTCCAACAAATGTTAAAGGCTGAAATCAATGTTTATATGGAGACCAACTGGTCCTCAGTATCCTCTGTGGGCATGGCTTGAGAGGCACTTAAGGTGGTTCTTAGAGTCCGGATCATACAGTATGCCACATTCACCAAAAAATACAATGCACGAGAACTCATGGAGTTGGAAGGGAATATTAAAAGTGCCAAGGCAGAGATGAAGGGCTGAATGTCATCTGATGGCCTCAGAGAATTGGCCCGATTGAAATACAGATAATGCTATTTTGTTGCTGGAGGTGGAGTTTTGGCTCTTCAGGGCAAGATAGTCAAACTTTGAGTAGGGGGACAATGCAGGAAAACTTCTTGCTAGATATATAATACAGAGAGAGTCTTTTTCATCCATTCCCTCTGTGAAATCTGCTGCTGGTGAAATATTTACCTCTAATATTAATAATGCTTTTAAAGAATTATTGATCTCTATAGTTCCCCATCTTTGTCTGCTGATGAGGATATTAGAAACTTTGTGGAAACTTTAGAGTTTCCTAAACCTAAATTCTCTTGGTTCTGAGATATTTAAGGCCTTGCCTACAGGCAAGGTTCCTGGGCCAGATGGCCTTGCTGCTGAGATTTTTAGATCTTATGCATCAAAACTGGCTCCACTTTTGCTAGAAGTTTATACGGAATCATTAAAGAATGGAAATATTCTGCCAACCATAATGCAAGCCCAGATCAGTCTGGTTCTTAAAAAGGACAAAGATCCAAGCGAGTATAAGAGTTACCGTCCATTTTCCCTGATCCAGCTAGATGTCAAAATATTGGCAAACATTTTGGCAAACCGATTAAGTAAAGTTATGACATTTCTTAAACATATAGATCAGGTGGGGTTCATGCGGGGCCATTGCTCTTCTGATAACATTAGGCGTTTCATCAATTTCATGTGGTCAGTGACAAATGATCAGACTCTGGTCGCTGCATCTCACTTGACGCCATTTGATATGGTAGAATGGGATTATCTTTTTAATATTTTGGAAATGTATGTGTTCGGGAATACTTTTATTGGTTGGATTGAGTTACTTTATAGACATCCGGTAGCGGTGGTACAAACGAATGGATTCATTTCAGATTATTTTACTCTTTCACAATTATTGCTCTCTCTTGCCATGGAACCATTAGCAGCCACGATAAGAAAGGAGAAGTATTTTACTGGGGTGGTGGTGGAAGGTGTGGCGCATTAGCTTTTGCTTTACGCAGATGATATTTTATTATTCGTCTCCGACCCTACTAGATCTATGCCTTGCCTCCACAGAATTATTAATTCCTTTTCTAAATTCTCAGGATAGAGAGTAAATTGGTCTAAATCCGAAGCTTTGGGTCTGACAGCATACTGCCTGGTAATGGCTTTTCAGCCTGGCGCCTTCCAGTGGCCCAAACAGGGTATTACGTATTTGGGTATTTTATTCCCAGCAAATTTGTGTGATCTAGTTAAGTTATGACCCTTTAATAAGAAGTTTTTTGAGCGATGTGGGCTTCATTACATTTATCTATGATTGGGAAGGTTAGTGTTATTCAAATTAACTGTATTCCAAAATGCAACTACCTGCTGCAATCTCTCCCTATACATGTCCCCCTCTCTTATTTTAAGCAATTTGATAGCATAGCAAAGTCCTTCATTTGAATGGTAAACGTCCCATATTACATTTGAGTAAGTTGCATAGGCTGATACCCACCTAACAGGGAACGTTCCAACAACTTTGGCTAACATTATTTAAAGGTTTGGGGGGAAAAAAATTATATAAAACGTTAATGGAACATCCTTATAACGTTATTAACCTTAAAAAACGTTCTACTAATGTTAAGAAAACTGGACATTTTCATGTTCCCACAACCAAATACTAACGTTAGGAAAACGTTCTTAGAACATAAAATTGTTAGCTGGGTAGGGGTTGAAAGACCATAGATTTGTTGAAGTCGATAGTTATGTGATTAAAGTCGAGTCGACGTTGACTAATCGCTGATGACGTCATTAATAAAAACACAAGAGATGGGAATGCTTGCAACATGCCACAATTTGCAATTTATTTGCAAAAAATTATACAGATGCTGACAGACAGCTCATAACATGCTGCAACTTCACGATAACAATGCAGCAATAACGCTAACTCCCATTTTAGTGCAAAAGAAAAATTCATGCATGTCGGCATAACATGTTAATGACACTCATACAAGATCTAGGCTGTAAGCCTACTCACTGTCACAGTCCTGCTCAGTCACAGTTTTTGCTTTTCGATCCTGGTTTGTGTGTAAGAAGATGGGGGCATCGACATGGGCTGGATGGATGCTCGCCCGCTGTCGGGTGATGGTATTTCCAGCCAGTGAAAATGTTTTCTCGCTTGGGGTGCTGGTAGATGGGACAGCCAAGTAGCTTTTGCAAAGCTTGGCCAAATGGGGAAATTTGTCCTGGTTGCGGGCCCACCACTGCAAGGGGTTTTCCATGGTGGGAATATGTGGTGTTGTTAATAAATATTCACAGACTACTTCGGCTGCTGTGAATTGGTGTCCCAGTTTCCGCCCACTGTCATAGTGTGGCCCAAAAAGCTGCTCAAAATCTTGCTCAAGTCGTTTTACCCAGTTACTGGCTCACCTTCGTTATCAACTGTGTCCTCGCTGTGTACATCCTCACCTAGGATGAAAATGATTTAGGCTATAAATTCACCACATCTGCGCATATTATTAACAACAACAACAACAAGAGATCAGCATTTTAAATCAACAATGCTAGCGCAGATTAATTCAGCGGACCCACCTTTTGCTGCAAGCGGCTCTCCCTCATTCTGGAGCAGGCTGTTCAGGTGGCTGTGGGCGGAGTCTCTTTTACTCTCTGGGATGAAATTAAGATGTTTAAATTGGGGATCGAATATACAGGCCACTGCAGAGATGGATTCTGTCAGATCGTCGGACTCCAGTTTGAAACATGTTTCCAACTGCCATCGAAACGTGTTCTTAAAGGCACGTACAGCTGTCAGGTCAGATGCTTCGACATGCAGAGTGGTGCTAATCATGTTGAAAATGACTGGAAAGATGAAAGACAGCCCCACATGCAACTCACCATACATTATTTCAGTGACTTTGGCCAAAGGTTGCAGCACTGGAATCAGCTGTTCCAGCAGCTCCCACTGTGATGCTCTCATGGCGAGTGACTTTTGGACAGCTGGTCGAATGTGGAATTCCATTGGACCGTACAGTCAGTCTGGAGTTTGTTGGCTCTTATGTCAAGTTGTTCCTGCCGTTTCTTCAGAGAAGTGGCAAACGCTGAGTGGCAAAAGTGGCTGACAACTCTCTTTGCTGCATCAATAGCATTCGCAACATCAGGTAAGACCAAGCCAGTTTTTATTGCTAGTTGTAGTGTTTGCCCGGTGCACCCCAGATCTTCACAAATCACAGATTTGTTCACAGATCTTCATCATCCCAGAAACACAACTATGCCCCATTCCTTGATTATTTCAGATAGACAGTCAGCAATGTTGACTGCAGTATGTCTCTCTGGCATCATAGATGTACACAGTACTCTGGCCTTCAGGTTCTATGTGTCTGTGATGTAGTGAGCTGTTACCATAATGTACGGCTCCATGGTGGAGGATGTCCACAAGTCAGTTGTTAGTGACACACTCTGACTTCTCATCTCCTTCACAATATTTTCATGCAGGCTGTCGTACTGGTGTTTGATAGTTTTCCACGGTGTGTTGTAAGATGGGAAATCGTAGCCAGGTTCAAAAAAGTGCAGTATTTCTCTAAAACCTTCTCTGTGCACTGCAGCTAAAGGCTGAATGTCTTTGACAATAAAATTCACCAGCATATTGGTGATTTGCTGCCGTCTTTTCTCTGTCACAGCAGGACGTTTGGTGAAGTCGCTAATTGACTGCTGTCGAGATGATTTGCATCATCACCTAGAGTTAGCGGATGCCTTTTCAGATGAGTGTGTATTACACTTGTACTTTTGTTGTACTTAAGGACGGACTTGCGTATTTTGAAAGTGACAGTTGTACAGGCTTCATCTTTAGTGAAGTATTTCCACACACATGATGTATCACTGCTGCTTTGCTGCAATGACCCATTGGGGTCCTCACCTGTTGTCTTCTGCAAGTCCGCCATGTTGTTAGTGTCAAAATCACATGATCAGCGACTAGTCAACTTTAAGCTTAATGCGTCATTGCAGAGCATTAAAGTCGACTAGTCGACTAGTCTGCACAACCCCTATAGGCTGATAGACAAAGGTGGGCTAGGCCTTCCCAAGATTTAAATCAAATCAAATCAAATCACTTTATTGTCACACTACCATGTACACAAGTGCAACAGTAGGTGAAAGTCTTGTGTGCAGTTCTGAGCAACATTGCAGTCATGACAGTGATGAGACATATACCAATTACAATAAACAACATATTTACACAACACAATTTACATATCAAATGTACATATACTTACACAACACAATCCTATTATACAATGTACAGTAAACAATACACACAATATAGAATACACATACAATAAAAAAAATAAATAAGAGTAAATATTTTTTATTTCTATTGTATGTGTATTCTATATTGTGTGTGAATGATTTAGTTTGATTATTATGCATTTGGTCTTTCAGTGAAGTGTTATGGGGAACTTGGATTTGTTTGATGGGAAATGGGGCAGTTATTTGGCGTTCTTGGAGGGCTCTCAGGGAGGGGCAGTGGAGAGAGAAGTGTAGTTTTAAATGTGTGTGATTATCATAATTGTTTTTAATTTGTGACCACAGAGATGTTTGCTGAGGGTCAGGGTAGGGATGGGGTTGGGGATTTTAAGGGGAGGGATAATAGTGGGGTTTAAATGTTGATTCTGGTATGTTTGGATTTTTTTTGTTAATTGTATGAATATATAAAAACTGTCAATCAGAAAAATATACGAACTTAGTGCAAGTGGGCGAGGCCAAGGGTATGATGACGCATGTTATGGAACGTGTAAATACAAATGAGCACTGTCTTGTGATATCACGAACACACATATTTCAAAGCGAGATGCTTCTGCAGAGTGGTAACTATAAATACTCTTTTTAGACTGGGGAGGATGTTTTGAGTTCTGAAATTTACAGTATGTTTTATGGTACTGATACCTATTATATGTCAAAATATCAAGGAAAGGAAAATCCCCGCAGACCTCCTGTTTGCTCCCGCCAAGTTCCGAAATGAGACCAGCCCACCTCATGGCCAGCTTGACGTCTCTTTCGGTACCTGCGAGCAGGAGGAGTCTTCGATCGCTGCATCAAGGAGAGCACTGGCGATGTCGGACACTGAGGGCTCGACTGTACTGCCAGCTTCTGGTCTGCCATTCCAGTCTGAGGCTGACGCAGAGCTGACTGACATGCTTGCCCGGGCCGCCACGAGTATCGGGTTGGACTGGAACCCTCCACCCTCCCCTGAGCACTCGCAGCTTAATGATTGGTTCCTGGGTTGGGGGTGCCGCACACAGCCAATTTTCTCTGTTGATAACACATTTTGAACAATACTTTAAAATAAACAATTTTAAATAGTGTAAATTTTTGTTATATTGTTGAAACTTTAAATTTTAATGAAGTTGCCTGCTTGGAACTTGGATCACCCACCAAAATACCATTTTGTTTCATAAATCAAATAAGCTATATCCTGCTAGGTAAGTATATAGATCAACAGGATAAGGTCCTCTTTGGTCACGTCCAGAGAAATTGTTATGAATGGCAGTCAGAATTGAAAGACCTGAGTCTGTGTAATCTCCCCAGAGCTAATAGAAAAACTCAAAGGCTCCGATATGAAAAGGTCAGGTCCAGTGGGAGAGAGAGAATGTATTTCCAGAACCAATTGAAGTGTGGAGAGTGATAGCAGACTCATCACAGAGAGGGCTTGTATGGCCTTTGTTTCTGAGGGTCATGGGTAGCTCAGGCCTGATCACTTGCTTTGGAATTCATGAATATCATCAAAACGTGAGACTGGTACCACTAGAAGTGGTGTTCACATGCCTTTTAACCTGTGATCCAAAAAAGACATCTTTCGCTGACTGTACCATTTCTGTGTGTCATTGCTGGTGATAAATGTCTTGTGACTTGCCACATTAATGCAAACCATCTGTTTTATGTTAGCTGAATGTGTTTTTCAATGAGGACAACTAAAACTGCACATCTTCAGGTAACCTACAGGGATAATTCAACTGAAAATGAAAATTATGTAATTTTTTACTGTCATGTTGTTCCAAATCCACATGCCATTCTTTGTTATGTAAAACAGAAATGGTGAATTTTTAGATTTGTTTGCCATAATGTAAGTGAATAGTGATTCCAGTCTGTCAAGCTCCAAAAGGACAAAAAGCAGCACAAATAACTTGTGTGCAATATTCCAAGTATTTTGAAGACATATAACAGCATTGTGTAAGGAACAGACCAAAATTGTAGTTGTTATTCACTGAAAATATTACCCTCTTCCACAGCTCTCAAATCTCATTTGCACACTTGACCAGATTAAATCAAACTTTGTCTTTCCTGACCTTTTGTCAATGTCTAATAGGATGCACCGAAATTTCGGCCACCAAACATTATCGGCCAAATTTTTAAATTTTTTTTTGTTTAAGACAAAAGAGAAAAAAGGTTGAAAATATATGCCCCTCAGTGCTCAGGTTTCACTCTCGATCGATCTAGCCATTATCACGGTGCTACCAAGCAAAGGACGATATCAGCGGTGTGGAAATACTTCAAAGCAGTAACGCCGCTTCTTATACGCATTCTACGCAGTCTGCATAGGGCACCAACTCCCCAGGAGGGCACCATCTTACCCAAGAAGGGCACCAGAAAGTCCACCGGGTGCCCTTCCTCACACGTTATACGTTATTCAAGGACCCGAAAGCAGTTGCGGAACACAGACGATCACTTCACGCTCATATCACTCGAACGAGACAATCCTCTTGACTACTAACCATGAACAAAGATTGCTTTCCATTACTTGCGTTAACTGCAGACAGGTATTTATCCGCCCCAAGCACCAGCACAGAGAGAGACTATTCTTAATAAACTAAATTTGTTTAGCCCTTCGAAACTTTGTTCTTCACTTGAGGCTACACCTGTGGTTTACAGTTAAGGTTGGTTTTAGTTCTATTACAGCTGTTTTGCACTGTTGTTTTACACAATAATTTTATAATAAAGTATAAATACGTTTACATAAACAGAATAGAGGCCCTCTGCCGTTCTGTGTTCTGCCTGTTGTTTTCATTAAAATGACTGTGTAGCATATTTAAACTTTTTGTATTTGCAAGATACTAGCCTAGAGCTTCTATGTTAATTACATGACTGCTGTTTTGCATATCATTATTGTTTACTAGAACATTACATTAGTTGGATAATTGTTAAAGAAAATCTGTTAAATTTGATTGTTAAAGAACTGAATAAAGAATAATATATTTAATATTGTTTTAATATATTTTCTGTCCAATTTTGGTGTTACTTTCAATAAAATTGTGATAATTTTATTGGTTGTTTAGTTTTTCAATTCATATTCATTAAATTCATGAAATTAATTAAAAAGTGTAATATTAATACAATTATATATATATATATATATATATATATATATATATATATATATATATATATATATATATATATATAAACAATTTTAAAATAGGTATAAAAAAAAAATTAATATTTTTTTCTCATTTTCGGCCAAGTGCATCCTGAATTTTAGGTTTCAACCCAGAATTTTCATTTTGGTGCATCACTACAAATAACTTTGAGGCAGTCTATATAATAATGTATTGAAAAAAGTTTGATCCGATGTGAATTCAAAATGTACTGTTTTTCTCTCCTGAAAAACAAAAAACAAACTAAAAATAGAATATTGATGATATCTTGCACTCAGAGGTGCATTAAAATTTTCTTTAATAAAATACTATCTAGAATTAAAAAGTATGTGACAAAATGCAAAAGACATACAGAAAGTATTGGTTCTGGGGAAGAAAAAAATTTAAAATAATTCAAAACCTCATCTTTGAAATGTCTACATATTCATATGAGAATAAGAATAAACCTCAGTTTAGATGTAAGAAAAACTCTCACCGTAGCTGTGTCGCAGTATTTACCATTATATCACAGATGCCCTGCGATTTGGCAGTCATCTCATTACAAAAACAACTGAAGTAGTATCAGGGACAGCACACCCTGTTCAGACCACAAATTACTCTGGCAAGGCGTTCTGTAATATTTTCCCTATGATCCAGGCAGCTTCAAAATGCTTTTGTAAACTGCTTTTGAACATTCGCAATTGTTGTCTCAGACTTCTTGATCCAAGAAAATTGCAAATGATGCCTCTATACATTTTGAATACAGTATGTCTTACAAATATGAAATTTGACTGAAGAGAGGCTTCAAAAGTTTCAGAAATGAGAGTTTTACCTGTTTACTCTACAGAAAATCTTTGAAGAAATATTTGATATAACTAAATGTAAACATTATTAAATATATATGCAATCTATTGACTACTTTGACTACTACACCCAGATTGATTTGCTTTTATTTATTTGTGTGCAATTTGCATAGATGACATTTAAGTAAATTACATTTTAAGTGCACACATGAGATTATGCTTAACTAGATTAAAAAGTTCGCTGAGACAAACTTTAAGTTGGCTTGTGAAAGTTTGGCCCAGAAAGTTTGAAGAAGTTTAAAGTAGTTTGAAGTTTAAAGTAGTTTGAAGATTAAAGTAGTTTGAAGTTTAAATTAGTTTAAAGTTTAAATTAGTTTAAAGTACTTTGAAGATTAAAGTAGTTTGAAGTTTAATTTAGTTTAAAGTTTAAATTAGTTTAAAGTAGTTTGTCACAGTAACCAGGTTAAGGAAATGAGGAAATTAAATAAAGTCAACCCAGAAGTCTCTACGATTTTCTGTTGCATAGATATGTGATTTGTTACTTGGTTGCTAGGATCACAATATCTGGTTGCTAGGCAGTTACCAGAGTGATACATATCAAGGCTACTTTCCATTCTGAGTGAAATAAGTCAAACAGGAAGTCTCTACGATTTTCTTGTGCAGAGATATGTGATTTATTACTTGGTTGCTAGGGTAACCCTGTCTGGTTGCTATGCAGTTACCAGGGTGATACTTGTCAAGCCTCCTTTCCATCCTGAGTGAATAAAGTCAACCCTCAAGTCTGTATGATTTTCTGGTGCAGAGATATGTGATTTGTTATTTGGTTGCTAGGGTAACCCTGTCTGGTTGCTATGCAGTTACCAGGGTGATACTTTTCAAGCCTCCTTTCCATCCTGAGTGAAATAAGTGAAACAGGAAGTCTCTACGATTTTCTGGTGCAAAGATATGTGATTTGTTTCTTGGTTGCTAGGGTAACCCCATCTGGTTGCTAGGCAGTTACCAAAGTGATACTCATAAGGCTCCTTGCAATCCTGAGTGAAATATGTCAAACCCTAAGTCTCTACGATGTTCTGGTTCAAAGATATGTGATTTGTTTCGTGGTTGCTAGGGTAGCCATATCTGGTTGCTATGCAGTTACCAGGGTGATACTCATAAGGCTCCTTGCAATCCTGAGTGAAATATGTCAACCCCTAAGTCTCTACGATGTTCTGGTTCAAAGATATGTGATTTGTTTCGTGGTTGCTAGGGTAACCATATCTGGTTGCTATGCAGTTACCAGGGTGATACTTATCAAGCCTCCTTTCCATACTGAGTGAACAAAGTCAACCTGGAAGCTACTATACTGTGGCTATGAAGATTTTAGGTCATTACTTATTGGCTGCTTGATAAAATAAATCCTCTGAGGGAGAGAGAGAGGGAGAGACGCAGGGCTGACAGGCCCTTTTTTGTCTGTGTGTGTGAAAACGTCAGTTGGGATTTAAATTTCTGAACATTCCGCAATGTTAAGTCAATGGGAGTTTTTCCGAGTTTTGATCGTCATTTTTGGAAAACCGTAAGTCCGACCAGTTAGAAAAGATATAGCAACTAACTTCAGAACAGTCCAAAGGTCTAGTCTGAGTTTGGAGTTTGTAGAGTTAAAGCTCTAGGCTGCATTAAAGTTAACAGTTTTCTAAGATACAATATCAGTAAGTTGGCTCTCACAAGCCAACTTAATAAGCAGACAAAGTGCAAGGTCATGTAAATATCTTAAATGGTGTTCCTTTATCAGGTGAAGGTTGAAAATGGTTTAAGCCAAAAATGATTGCCACATGTAGATTTTTGCCCATTACCCAAGTTTCACGTTGCATTTAAACACCTTTACCAGCATTCTTAACAACATGTCCAATTTACGCAACTTTTGTGGGCATGACAATGGGAAGTCAATGTTTAAAACTTTTAATTGAATTAATTGCATGTTATGCCATATATAAATACTTGCTGAGAAAACCCCTCAAATAAGAATGATTCAATATAAAATGATTAAATAATTATTTATTTAAATATAAGTGAACATAAGCCAGTCATTGGCCTATAGTCCACAGCAATCCATTTTGCAATTTTTAAGTAGGGCTTCAAAATATTACTTTATTGTAGTTATCTAAATCTGAGGCCATGGTTCTCAGCAGGAAACCGATGGAGTGCGTACTCCGGGTAGGGAAGGAGGTATTGCCCCAAGTGAAGGAGTTCAAGTACCTCGGGGTCTTGTTCACGAGTGAGGGTACAATGGAGCGAGAGGTTGGCCGGAAAATTGGGGCAGCGGGGGCGGTATTGCACTCGCTCTATCGCACCGTTGTCACGAAGAGAGAGCTGAGCCGGAAGGCAAAGCTCTCGATCTACCGGTCAATTTTTGTTCCTACCCTCACCTATGGTCATGAAGGTTGGGTCATGACCGAAAGAACTAGGTCGCGAGTACAAGCGGCCGAAATGGGCTTCCTCAGAAGGGTGGCAGGCTTCTCCCTTAGAGATAGGGTGAGGAGCTCAGTCATCCGTGAGGAACTCGGAGTAGAGCCGCTGCTCCTCTGCGTGGAAAGGAGTCAGTTGAGGTGGTTTGGGCATCTGGTAAGGATAGGGATCCCTAGGGAGGTGTTTCAGGCACGTCCAGCTGGGAAGAGGCCTCGGGGAAGACCCAGGACTAGGTGGAGAGATTACATCTCCACACTGGCCTGGGAACACCTCGGGGTCCCCCAGTCAGAGCTGGTTAATGTGGCTCGGGATAGGGAAGTTTGGGGCCCCCTGCTGGAACTGCTTCCCCCGCGACCCGACTTCGGATAAGCGGTTGAAGATGGATGAATGGATGGATGTAGTTTACTGTTAAGTGTTCTATTCACCAGCTTCTTCATAAAAACTGAATACTAAAAATGTAATGTGTTAGCTTGTGTAACGAAATATGTTGTCCAATAAAATAGTTTGCTCTGAATTCTAGATAAAGGCAGGGAAATATGTGTCTTCTGCAACAATCTGCCACACTGACAACACTAACAATGCTCTTGTTAAGGCATACTGTATGTAAGCATTGGGAGCTGCATTGAAAAGATTGCTAATATGCTCTCTGAAATCCCAGAAGAGTGACCTTTCTGTTCACATACCTCATTGACCTATTTGCACCCATCACTGAGGGCCGTTTAGTAAATGTACATAAACTTTTCTCAGTTGAGCTATGCTATAGCAATAATGTGCTTAATGAGGCTGTAAAATTACATATTTTACTAAGGCACCCTGCTGCTGAATGTACACTAATAGTAATTTTACTAAGGCACCCTGCTGCTGAATGTATTCTAATAACCCAAATGAATTATGTATTTTGGCATATTGTTTTCATTTTCTGTGTTTATAACATGAAATAATAATCTTCAACAGACACAGCCAGTGATACAGAGCTAATTTTGACTTAAAGAGATAGTTCGCGCAAAAATTTAAATACTCTCATCATTTACTCACTCTCAAACCATACCATATGTGTATGACTTTCTTTTTCCTTGGGGCACAAAAGGAGAAATTTTGCACAATTGTACTGGTTACACTGTTCCAGGCATTTACAATGAATGGGGAGTGAGGCTTTTGAGCTTCAAAAAGGACCAAAGGACCATTAAAGTGGTTCATACAACTAGTGAACTATATTCTAAGCCCTCTAAAGTAGCTTGGTACCATGCAATAGCTTGGTGTAATGAATACACCAAAATTTAAGTCATTATTATAAAGAGGCTGCCTTAAGCAGGGATCATACCCAGGTCTGCAGTGCCCACTGAGCTAACTCTCCAATAGTTACACCCAAGAGCAGAAGAGCAATGAGCCAGGATAATTAATTTTAGGATTATTACAAATATAAGCTTTACTTGAAGAAAAAAATGCAAAGTACAAATAAACAAGGAAAGCCGAGTTTCCACAAAACAGAGAAACAAAATAGACACAAGAGTCAAAAGGTATAATAAAGAATGATCTTTATCATTAACCTCCACAGGAGGCACAGAGTACATGGGATCAAGACTGAACACAAAGGCAGGGAACAAACAGAGTTATAAAGGTCTAGGCGCAGGTGACGGGAATGAGCGTTTAGGGGACAAGATTAGGGACAATGGTGCCTGAGTGGAGAGAACAGAGCTCAGGGTATAAGTGCCATCTGCAGGCCGGGAGGGAGCATGGCATAGAAGGCACAAGGAAAGCACCCCCTGCTGGAGAGGGGTGGAACAGCAACCCAAAGATGTGATCTTTACAGGAGCCCCTCCCCTAGGAATGGCTCCTAATGTTCTTCTGACAGTTCCCCCGGGCTTGTTGAAACTCTGAGATGAGAGTCGGATCCAGGATGTCTCGAACAGGAACCAAGGTCTGCTCCTCCAGGCCAAAGCCCTCACAGTCCACCAGATATTGAGTCTTCCAGCAGACCTGGTGAGAATCAAGCAGTCTAAGCAATGATGCGAGGTACTGGGGCAGGCTTACTTACTGGAGACAGAGTAGAGCAGAAAATGGGTTTTAACTGGGAAACATGAAAAGTGGGGTGAATCTTCATGGACCTGTGCAGGGAGTCAATAGGAAACTGGATTAATCTTTCTGAGGATCTTGAATGGACCGATGAATCGTGTGGCCAGCTTTCAGGATTCCACCCACAGAGGAAGATCTCGGGTCAGCCATACTCTTTGCCCTTGGTGAAGCATGGGTCCCACCCTCCGGCGTCGGTTAGACTGCCTCTGTTGTTGTCAGGTGACTCTCAATAAAGCAACACATGCTCTATGTCAGGAATGTTGGCCCTGGCTGACCAGCTGTGTAGCAGCAGGGACTTCAACCTCTGGCTCCTGTCCGGGAAACAGAGGGGGATACCAAACTGACATTCAAAAGGAGATATAACCTAGGGAAGAATGGTAAAGGGTGTTATGTGCGAATTCAGCCCAGATTAATTGAGAGCTCCATGTTGATTGATTGCCGGCGACCAGGCATCATAGTGTCCTTTCAATGTCTTGATTTATTCTCTCTGTCTGGCTGTTGGACTGGGGGTGGAAGCCGGAAGACAGGCTGATGGAGACAGGCCATGAGCTGGCCAAATGCCTTCCAGAACCGGGAGGTGAACTGTTGGCCCTGGTCAGAAACAATATCTTGCAGGAAGCCATGGATCCTAAACACATGCTTCATCAAGAGTTCTGCTGTTTGGCTGTGGCGAGCTTGGGCAAAGGTAAGAGATGACAAGTCTTTGAAAATATATCCACCACCACCAGAATTACCATATTTCATTGAGACTGTGGTAAGCCTGTGATGAAGTCCAAGGAATTGTGGGACCAGGGGTGTCTCGGGATAGGTAGTGGGTGCAGCAGGCCTTGAGGGAGGGTCCTAGGATCCTTGTTCAGGGCAAAAATGGAGCAAGCAGCGATGATGGCTTGGAAGTCCCTCTGAAGTTTAGGGCACCAGAACGTCCTTAGGACAAGCTTGCAAGTTCTAGTGGTTCCCGGGTGTCCAGAAGGGAGGGAAGCATGAGCCCACTGCAAACCTGGGCGATAGGAAAGAGTGAAATTAAAAAGAGGACTTGTCAAGAATTCAACCTCTTCGCTCCCGGTTCCCAATATCATAATTCCTCTGAGTTGGGGTAGGCCAACGATAGAAGCACGCACACGGGTGAAGCTTGTTATCACTCTTAAAACTCTGTGACAGGGCAGCTCCTACACCCACATCTGAGGCATCCACCTCCAACAAAAAAGGGCATCTCTGGATCAGGGAGAGTTAGGATTGAGGCAGATGTGAAGAGTCGCTTCAATCAATTGAAGGCTTGGTTAGCTCTGCTGGTCCACACAAATGGTTTGTCCGACTTCTTAGTCAGTGCGGAGAGAAGATCTGCAACAGAACTGAAGAATCTATTGAACCTCCAATAGAAATTGAATAAACAAACACAAATGTATTCAGTATCTCTCAGAGAGCACCATTAGTGAAGGCCTGGAAGATGTCTGGGGTGTTTACCAGGCCGAATGGCATTACCTGGAATTCGTAGTGGCCCATCGGAGTGTTGAATGCAGTCTTCCACTTGTCTCCCTCACAGATTCTAACTAGATGATATGCATTACGAAGGTCTAGTTTAGTAAAGATGGTGGCACCCTGCAGGATCTCAAAAGCCATGGTCATGAGGCTAAGAGGGTACTGGTTCTTGATGGTAATATGGTTTAAACCTTGTTAGTCTATGCAGGGTCGGCGGCTGCCATCCTTCTTTTCAACAAAGAAAAACCGGCTCCTGCAGGTGAGGTGGGAGGCTGGATGAATCCACTCTCCAGAGCTTCGTTGAGGTATTTGTCCATGGAAATATATTTGTCCAGAGAGAGAGTAGAGCCTTCCACAAGGAGGTAAGGTACCAGGAACCAGTTCAGTAGTGTAAGCATAAGATCTATGAGTGGGCAGTGAGGCAGCTCTGTCTTTACTGAAGACTTCATGGAGGTCTGCATACTCCGGGGGAAATCTGGAAGATGAGTTAGAGACTTGGGTTTAGCTGGCTCCATCTTGAGAACAGCCATGATTTCCGTGGACAGGGTCTCGGGAGCAGAGGCAGAGCTCTACCTGGAGTTATCTGGCGAAGGTTATGGGAAATATTCTAGTAGATTGGGGGAACGGCAGAAGGCGATGTCTTAGACCCGGCAGTTGGTTCCCCAGGTTCTAACAACCCCTTGGGACCAGTCAATGTGTGGGTTGTGAGCAGTCAGCAATGGGAAGCCAAGGATTAGAGGGAGCTTAGGAGAATGAATAAAAAAGAACTGTATCTGTTCTTGGTATTGCCCCACATTTAGCTGGAGAGGTGGGGCAATGAGCTAACATGTCCCAAACCCAGAGGACTGCCATCAACTGCCGAGATGTTAAGGGGTTTCTGAAGGATTGCAGGGTGAATAGAAAGTCGCTTGGCCAACTCAAAATTGTGCCCGGCGGCACAAACTTGATGTTGAATGCCCTGGGTGATGGTGGCATGGATAGTGTGGGAGTCCAGGTTGGCCTGAGAAGCAAACACATTCCAGTCCGTGTTCTGGAACTCATGCTGTAGTGAAGAGTCTGCTCCTTCCAGCCACACTTTTACAGTCCTCACTGTGGATTTCACACGTATCAGTGGAGTCCAACACGAAGCAGGAATGAAGCTGGATCCAGTTCTGGTGACCTAAGAGTCCTGAGCTTGAGACAGGGAAACAAATAAAATAATATTAGCATAGATGCCATTCAATTTATTGCAGAGTTATAGATCATGATCACTGTTTCTGGTTCTGGCAGACCTAACTAAAGCAGCCTAATTGTGTGTTGAATGATACATTAGGTGTATGCTTGGCTAAATAGATGAGTCTTTAGTATAGATTTAAACTGAGTGAGTATCTTGAACAGTGTTAGGGAGACTATTCCATGGATTATGAGCCAAATATTAAAAGGATCTACCTAATTTTTTGTGGATTTGGATACTATTAACAGGACAGATTTTTGTGATCCTAATGAACGTGATGGAATATATTGTGGTAGAAGGTCACTTAAGCACTGTGGAGCTAGACCATTCAAAACTTTGTATTTAATCAACAGAATTTTTAAATTAATACAAAATTTCTTAGGCAGAAGAATGATGTTCAGCAAACATTGGTAATTTGATTTCCAAAGGACAGATTATAGACAAATATAACACCTAAGTTCTTTGCTGTTGAAGATGATGTAACAGTACATCCAGCGAGAGTCAAATTATGTTTTAGCGTCTTATTTATTGCAATTTTTGGTCCAATAATTAGTACCTCTGTTTTGTCAGAATTGAGTAGAAGGAAATTTCTGGCCATCCAATCTTTTATTTCATTGATACAGTCTGCTAATTTGGAGAAATGTGAAATCTCATCAGGTTTTGAAGAAATATAAAGTTGGGTATTGTCGGCATAACAGTGGAAACTTATTCCACAATTCCTGATATCTCCCAGGGGAAGCATATACAAGGAGATAAGCAGAGGTCCTAAATCTGATCCCTGTTTCACTCCATACTTTACTTTTGTTTGTTTTGACAATTCCTCATTTACATAGACAAAGTGGTAGTGGTCTGCTATATAGGACCTAAACTATGCTAATGCAACTCCACAAAATCCAACTTAATTCTCTAGCCTATTCAGGAGAATGCAGCACTAAGATCTAAAAGCACTACTACTACTAGCAATCAGATGATAAGAGCAAGTAATTTGTAAATCTGATAAGTGCAGTCTCTGTACTGTGATGAGGCCTAAAATTGTTCATACTATTTCTCTGTAGAAATGAACATATTTGGGAGGATACTACATTTTCTAGTATTTTCTACCTAAACGGGAGATTTGAAATTGGTCTATGATTAGCCAGTTCTCCAGGATCAGGTTGTGGCTTCTTAATAAGCGGTTTGATAACTGCCATTTTAAAGTTTCTTGGGATATGTCCTAAGGATAGTGAGGAGTTAATAATATTCACCCGAAATGCATATAACAATAGTGGTTGGAGTCTCTATTTCCACGTTCCTTATAATAGAATCACCAATAACAAGGGCTTTTTAACATAATTCTCAGTGGGTGCACCTCTGATTAGGGAGAATCGATTGGAAACCCAATGCCGCCAAGATGTCACCCAAAAGCTCTACTGTGGGGGCTCTACAGCCGGAACCTAAGTTTGTGTGTTGATCTCTGTACTGCCCGCAAACAAAAGAGTACCTACTGGCTTCTCTTTCTCACTGACCTACACTAGCGTTCAGATGCGTGACTCTAACTCATTAACCGTCTCTGTCAGCCTGACTAATTCCTTATATTTAATACATGTGAATCCCTCACTGCTGATGGAAGAGGCCATTGTGAACATGTGACATGCAATGCAGGAACAAATAACATTAGTGGATGCCATGACTCATTTGTTTGTTGTTGGTTGTTCCTGAGCGGTTAGGGTTTGATATTGATGTGCATCCTTAATGCAATTGTTTGTTGTTGGTTGTTCTTGATAAGTGGTGCTTTGAGATCGATGCAATAATCTGTGTAACACAGAATAGAAAAATGCAGTTTAATTGCGATAAAAATAGATCGCAAGAATAGCTAGGCAGATTTTCAGTAAATAATGAGTTGCATTTTGCTTCCTCACATAAAGCTACAGTATGGCTACAAAAGTCTTTTAATTTTGTGCTTGGATAGTATGGACCACTTTTATGAAACTTTGATGGTGCTTTTTGTCATTTTGACAATGTCCTAGCCATTCTTTTCCATATAATGAAATTGAATGGCTCCATTCAATTTCATTATATGGAAAAGAATGGCTAGGATATTTATAAAAAAAATAATAATTCTGTTGTCCATGGAAGAAGAAAAAACAAAGTCATGCAGGTTTCGAATTAGGAAATGATCAAATTCATGACATTTTACCAAAACCTTTCACAAGCTCTTCAAGGGATATTCTGGTGAGAGAGAGATAAAAAAGTACTTTCTCAAAGTGGGAAGGCATTGTTGGATTACAGTCTAAAACCCACCGAAGGGGTTCAGACTGTAGATTATAATCCCAACAGAAGACCAACTGCCACAAACCCTTCACGTGAACTCTAAAATTTTCCCCATCTCCTTCCCAGCAGTGCAAGCATGTATTTAGACTCTCAACTGATTTATGAAGAGCAAACTCTAAAAGTCTAGATTATCCTAAGGAGGGTTTTGATGCTTTCACCACAAGCTACATGGAGAGCAGAGCAGATGTTCCACTCTTATGAGGTAAACACTGTTTGTAAAGTGTGAAATGAATGCCAAGCTTTTTAATCGAGTTAAAAGGGGAAAAAACAGATTAAATAAAACCAAAAGAGCACTATGGGTTCACTCAAGGTAATAAGACAGCAAACGAGAGAGGCAGGTTGAGGCAAAGAAGAATTCAATTGACAGAAATTCATTATGTCAGTTTTTCAGAGCAATTTGAGGTTGATTCGTCAGGATAAATGGAGCTGTACATTTTAATCCTCATCCGCAACTCCACCTGCATGTTGAAAGGAACCTTCAGGACAGGTGGTGTTGCATTTTGAATGTCTTTTGTTTAGCTGGCAACTGAAACAAGAACCATCCCAGCCTTGATAATCAATGCTGTGAACTGTTATGAAACACCTTCAGTTTTGTGAAATATATAATGTGGTGTCCTGCTATGATATCAAACATGTAACATTATGCTGTTACATGTTTGATATGCAGAAAGGGCAGGAGGCCGGTGTTTGTGGTGACTGGGCCAGGGGGCATGTGTTGCCATAGCAGCCATAGAAAGAGTCAAGGATACATATATTTGTGGTCTAATACTGGAAATATAAATAACAGACAGTACAGGAAAAATATTACTTATAATCTTTCAGCTTTAGTATGTTATGTATTTGGGGAACGCATCTTGTAGCTTCAGTTACTGTGTCCCTTTAAAATTTTTGTCTGAAATCTAAGTGTATCCTATTAAAAACTCAAAAGGAGAAGTTTTAAAGAATCTTCATGCTTTTCCATACAACATACTGTATATTGACCAGGGAGTCAAACTCCAAGCGATTTTGTCTGCTACTGTATATATAAGTCATCTGATAGAATATGACTGAAATTTTTTATGAAGCAGAAATTTCAGTCAATATACTGAAAATCTTCCCTTCCGCTTTTGCTCATTGGGTGAACTCTTCCTCTAAAGGAATATTCCGGGTTCAAAACAAGTTAAGCTCAATCGACAGCATTTGAGGCATAATGTTCATTTCCATACAATTAATTTTGACTTTGCCCTCCTTTTCTTTAAAAAAAGCAAAAATCTGTGTTACAGTGATGCACTTACTATGAAGTGAATGGGGTCAATTCGTAAACTTTAAAATACTCACTTTTACAAAAGTATAATGACAAGACATAAACAATATGTGTGTCGACATATTTTAGTGTGATAAAGTCACTTACTAAACTTTTCTGTGTAAAGTTAAATTAAATTTTACAACTTCATTGCCATGATCACTATAACACTATAAACACTGTAATTCTGGTAATAAAGTATGCTGCAAAAATAACATTTTTAATAACTTATCAGTTCAAATAATACACAGAACATTAATGTAAGCACTTTTATAAAAGTATTAGTTTCACATTTCTACCTTTTAAACACAAATTTTCCCCATTCACTTCCATTGTAAGTGTCTCACTATAACCTCAATTTTTGCTCTTTGTTTTTTTAAGATAATGAGGAATGAGTCAAAATAATGTTTTGTGGTAATCAACACTATGCCACAAATGCTGACGATTATGCTTAACGTGTATAGAATCCCAAATACTAATTTAATACATCTAGCTTTCCCCTCGACAAGGAAATATACAGCATCTTTAAGTACCATGGTACAACCATGGTTTTTTGAACATGGTAATACCATTGTTTTTAGGACATGGAACTCTTTTGGTATTCTTTGATGTGACTAGGAATAGTAGCAAAGAACATGAATTTGGTAATCATTTAGAATCGTGCAATACATCCTAGTCTCATAGTGTAACGCCACGCCAGCAGAGGGAGCCCTCTCCCGAGTACTGACTGTGTGCCGCTCCCTCTGCTTCATTGTTTACTTCCTGTTTGTGTGATATTTAAGCATGGCCTGTCTAACAGGCCATTGCGAAGTATTGCCAGTTTACCTGCCTTACCGAGCGTTATTTCCATTGCCATTGTTTTGACTACTTGTGTATGACCTTTTGCCTGCCTTAATCACTCTTGCCTGTTTTGGATTTACCCCTTTGTCTTGTTACCACGGATCTGACTGCTACTTTGTATTGAACCATTGCCTGCTTTAACGATTACGATAACTGCCTGACGATTCTAACTAGTTTGCTATAGATTAATTAATAAACATCTGCACATGGAGTCTGCCTCAGCGTCTGCTTCCTCACAGAATACTTCGCCACCGATGACTCCAGCAGAAGTTTCCAATCTACAGAAGGCATTCGCTTACCAAAATGACATCCTCAAGGAGTATCAGGAACAGCTGAGTAAACTACAGGCTACTAATGCCTATCTCACTCAGTACCTCCATTCATTGCCGCCACCCATGCCTAAGAAGGTAAGCTTTGCTTTTCCTGATAAATTTGACGGCTCAGCAGAGCATTATAAAGGATTTCTACGACACGTAGAAATCTTTTTTAAACATCAAAAGGCTGATTTCGAGTCAGATGAGAAAAGGTGCGCTTTTCTAATGACTCTTCTGACTGGAAAAGCTATTGATTGGGCTGCAGCCGTCTGGGAGACTGACCGTTCAATTCAAACTTCGTCTGCATATTTCATCCAGCAGATTAGAGAAGTTTTTGAATACCCAGCAGGGGGTATGGATATCTCTACCCAACTCGTGCAACTTAATCAAGGTCGACGATCCGCCGCTGAATACGCTATCGAATTCAGGACGATCGCAGCTCAGAGCGGTTGGAATGACGTTGCACTTAAAGCCATGTTCCAACGAAGTTTGAACATAGAATTACAGGCAGAACTTGCGTGCAAGGGTGAAAACTGTTCCTTCTCTGAATTCGTGACTCTTGCTATTAAAATTGATAACCTTATGCGTAATTGCCCCGCTAAGTCCAGGACACCTTCCATGAGAATCGCTTCATTTAATCCACCTGCTCTGGCGTCCCAGTCATTCCTACCCACTACTCAACCTGGCCCAGAACCTATGCAGTTAGGAGTCACTAAACTTTCTAAGGAGGAGAAATCTCGTCGCCTGAATAATAATTTATGCTTCTACTGTGGAAATTCAGGTCATGTCAATGCTATGTGTCCACTTAAGACCCAGAAAACCTCCAGATCTACTACTCGGGTGAGTGTTGGCCATCCCCCTCCTCTTTCTACCAAGTTCTTCACAATCAAAGTCAAGATTTCTTCTAACAATCACTCCACTGACCTCACAGCGCTGGTCGACTCCGGATCAGCACTCAATTTGATTCATCAAAACATTGTCAACAAATTCAACATCCCCATACAACCATGTGACCCGCCTCTCAAAATCAACGCCATTGACAATAAACCCATCGGAGTAGGCATCACACAACAAACCCTACCTGTAAGACTTCAAATTGGACTTTTTCATTCTGAAAATATTTCCTTTTATGTGATTGATTCCCCCCGCCATGAAATAATCCTAGGTCATCCATGGCTATCAATTCATGATCCAGTCATCTCTTGGCAGCTCGGTGAGATCACCCAATGGTCATCGTTTTGCAACTCACAGTGCATCAATGCCTCCGTAACCAAGTCATGTTTTACTACGAGCATTGAAAGTCCAGATACTAAGCCAGTCATTATTCCCTCTTGTTACCATGACTACCAGGAGATTTTCAGTAAGACCAAGGCTACACTTCTCCCACCACATCGTCCCTGGGACTGTGCTATTGATCTCCTGCCAAATGCCATGCCCCCCAAAAGCAAGATATATCCTCTATCACATCCAGAAACGCAGGCCATGGAGGAATATATTGAAGAGGCGCTCAGTTCAGGCTTCATCCGTCCTTCCACCTCTCCAGCAGCTGCTGTTTTTTTCTTTGTTGAAAAGAAAGATGGAGGACTCCGGCCTTGTATTGACTACAGAGGTTTGAACAACGTCACAGTCAAATTTAGTTACCCCTTACCTTTGGTACCCTCAGCTCTAGAACAACTTCGTGAAGCAACTATATACACCAAGCTAGACCTCAGGAGCGCATATAATGTAATCAGAATCAGAGAAGGAGACGAGTGGAAAACAGCTTTTCTGACCTCTAGGGGGCACTATGAGTACCAGGTCATGCCGTACGGACTTACCAACGCACCAGCAGTCTTTCAGTCATTCATCAACGAAATCTTCCGGGACATTCTTAACAAGTACGTAATTGCTTACATCGATGGCATCCTTATTTATTCCAAGACTGAAACCGAACATCAAGATCATGTCAAGTCTGTGCTCTCTAGACTTCTTGATAACCAACTCTATGTAAAGGCAGAGAAGTGCGAGTTCCATGTCAACCAAACTTCATTTCTGGGTTACAATATCAGCCATCAGGGTGTTGAAATGGATAATTCAAAGGTAACAGCAGTCACTGAATGGCCCCAACCCACCACAGTCAAGGAACTACAGCGCTTTCTTGGATTTGCTAATTTCTACCGACGCTTCATCCGCAATTACAGCACTATTGCTGCCCCCCTAACATCTCTACTGAAGGGTAAGCCCTCAAAGTTGAAGTGGACTGAAAATGCCACACTCGCCTTCTCCAAGTTAAAGTCCAGTTTCACCACAGCACCTATCCTCAAGCATCCAGATCCCAGTTTGCCATTTGTCGTAGAGGTGGATGCCTCTGACAATGGAATTGGAGCTGTACTCTCCCAACGTCATGGACAACCAGGCAAGCTATATCCCTGTGCATACTTCTCTCGGAAACTCACAGACGCAGAACGTAATTATGATGTCGGCAATAAGGAACTCTTATCCATGAAGGCTGCAATCGAGGAATGGAGACACTGGTTGGAGGGTTCTACCCATCCTTTCATGATTATCACAGACCATAAAAACCTAGAATATGTCAAGAGTGCTAAGAGACTCAATCCTCGGCAAGCACGCTGGTCCCTGTTCTTCACCAGATTCCAGTTTACTGTAACATACAGACCTGGTAGTAAAAATAGCAAGGCAGACGCCTTATCCAGATTACATAGCCATCTTCAGACAGAATTCAAGCCAGAGCCTATCCTACCACCTTCAATAATTGTTGCACCAGTCACATGGGATCTTATGGAGGAGATTCAACGGAGTCAACAGAGAGAACCCACGCCTCCTAACTGTCCTGCCAATAAACAATATGTTCCGGTGAACCTTCGTGCTAGAGTCATCCAGTGGGTCCATACTTCACTAAGCTCGGGTCATCCTGGTATTTCACGAACACTCAACCTCACACAAAATTCATTCTGGTGGCCATCAATAGTCAAAGATGTAACCGATTTTGTCAAGTCCTGCTCCATCTGTGCCCAGTCTAAAACTCCTAGACACTTACCCTCTGGTCTGCTACAGCCTCTGCCCATCCCTCAATGACCTTGGTCTCATCTGTCCATAGATTTCGTCACAGATTTGCCTCCGTCCACCGGATTCACGACAATCCTGGTTATTATAGACCGATTTTCTAAGTCCTGCTGTTTGATACCCTTGAAGGGACTCCCCACAGCCATGGAAACAGCTCTTGCACTCTTCCAACACGTCTTCAGAGTCTTTGGCATCCCTGAGGATATTGTCTCTGACAGAGGAACTCAGTTCATTTCTCAAGTCTGGAAAGCCTTTTGCAAGCAGCTGGACATCAATGTCAGCCTGACCTCGGGATATCACCCGCAGTCAAACGGTCAAGTGGAGAGGCTGAATCAAGAAATCGGCCGGTATCTTCGGTCTTACTGCAGTCGTGAACAGCATCGCTGGGCAGAGTTTCTACCATGGGCGGAATATGCCCAAAATTCGTTAAGACACTCCTCCACTGGTGTCACCCCATTCCAATGCGTACTTGGATATCAACCCCCCATGTTCCCATGGTCAGGTGAGCCTTCTACAGTACCTGCAATCGATGACTGGATTCGTCGTAGTGAGAGGGTGTGGAATTCCGCTCATGTGCACTTGCAAAGAGCTGTCAGGAGTCAAGAAGTTCAAGCCAATACACGACGTCGTCCACACCCTCCCTACCAAATTGGTCAAAGGGTCTGGCTCTCCACATGGGATCTCAAGTTGCGGCTTCCAAGCAAGAAGTTAAGCCCAAGGTACGTAGGCCCGTTCAAAATCTTAAGACAGATAAATGAAGTCACGTATCAATTGGAGCTGCCTATTAATTATCGTGTCTCTCCTTCCTTCCATGTTTCCCTCCTCAAACCGGTCCACCCGGGGGCTGACCCCAACACTGAGAGTCAGGAACCACCTCCACCGCTGGACATTGATGGGTCCCCTGCTTACGCGGTTAGGGAGTTATTGGACTCGAGAAGGAGAGGTGGTCAGCTCCAGTATTTGGTGGACTGGGAGGGGTACGGCCCTGAGGAGAGGTCTTGGGTAGCCGCCCATGATATCTTGGACCCGACTCTTATCAGGGACTTCCATCGAGCCAGACCCGATCGTCCAGCACCACGACCACGGGGACGTCCTCGTCGAGCGCCAGGAGTCGCTCCTGGGGGGGGGGGATTCTGTAACGCCACGCCAGCAGAGGGAGCCCTCTCCCGAGTATTGACTGTGTGCCGCTCCCTCTGCTTCATTGTTTACTTCCTGTTTGTGTGATATTTAAGCATGGCCTGTCTAACAGGCCATCGCGAAGTATTGCCAGTTTACCTGCCTTACCGAGCGTTATTTCCATTGCCATTGTTTTGACTACTTGTGTATGACCTTTTGCCTGCCTTAATCACTCTTGCCTGTTTTGGATTTACCCCTTTGTCTTGTTACCACGGATCTGACTGCTACTTTGTATTGAACCATTGCCTGCTTTAACGATTACGATAACTGCCTGACGATTCTAACTAGTTTGCTATAGATTAATTAATAAACATCTGCACATGGAGTCTGCCTCAGCGTCCGCTTCCTCACACATAGAATGAACTTTCCTAAAACAATTTATTTTTTTAAACCAAGTTCTACATGCCATGTTTTACATTTCAGCCAAGTTCCCTGATAAAATTTAACACTAGAGGTGCTACAACAACTGTGCATTTTATTCACTTTCACACAAATCACAAAAAGTGTTTGTGCTTACTATCACTTCATAAACACATATTTTTACTCACACACTGATATGTTATGAAATTGAAACACTTTTATTCTAATGCATCATTTGAAAAAGTATACATTTAACAATACATTTTAACACTTAACACAACCTACATTTACACACTTATTCCAACATGATTAGCTTGTGCTATAGCTCACCTGATAGAGTGTTGGACTTTGGACTTGGAAGACCAAGGCTTGAGCCCAGCCAAGCAGGCAAGCTGACACATGAGATGAAAGTGTCATAGAAGTGAAAGAAAATGATGTGATTGGTTCAGAAAATTAGCATTTCACGTCACATTTGCTTTCAGGACACTATCGATTAGGTTAAGGTGTTGGTTTAGGGTGAGGATCTCTCATTTGATTTTAGGCATCTACTTTTTAGGTTTAGGTTAAAGTTTTAGGTTAGGATGGTACCTTTTATTGACACCATTTCACTCGTTTTTGGTGCCACCCGCTGGACATTTCACTGGGAAACTCCAACGTATGTGTAATGAAGCATAATTTCTTCTGGCAAATATTTTTCCCCGGTCACAGAATTTTCCTGAGATCAGGCTGTATACATCAAAGTACTATGGTTTTACCATCTCACACCATCATGGTAACCAGGTGTTAGGTATCTGTGTAGTGTGTAAACCTCACTCCCCTGGCCTCAAAAGGCGCACTAACAACTTACTCTAGAGGCTGTAGCCTTTAGCCTCCTCGTTAGTGTGCCGCTTCCTATGATGGAACGAATCATACTCGAAGCAGGTCGAGCAGGACTGTTTACAACTGTAACGTGTAGATGCTGGACAGAAGGACCCAGGAGCAGAGGTAACAGTTCCAAAAAATTATTTATTTATGAAGTCAGTAATGCACCTCCACGCAGAGTAGAGAGTAGTGTGTTCGTCAGAGGAGTGTGTGCATCGTGGTAGTCAGTAGGAGAATGGCAATGAGAGAGATGTCCAGTGGACAATGCGAGCAACAGCAGAAGTGTAGATCCCCAGCATGTGGGCAAATAGCGGAATTCCTTTGTGGAATGCCAGGCTGAACTCAGCGAAGACTGGAAGGCAAACCATAACCCGAACAACATAGGCAAACCAACAGAGTGACAAGACTGGACCAACTAGACAAGGGGAGTGAGGTTAGTACTCAATTTAGCATAATAATCTGGCAAAGAAAAATTAGAGCATATGTAGGGAGTGCAGTCAGGATGGAACAGGTGTTGCTTGACAAGCAATCATTGGCATGATCGGCGCTTCCCTGAGAACAATAAAAGTTCCCATGGAAACGCAGATCATGCCAGTCGATTGCGCCTGTGAAACACGAGGGAAAGACAATGACAAAACAAACCAAAGCTTACCAGAACTATGACGACAACTGCATCACTTTTTGTGGGGATAAGCCTTTATTTCACACAGAAATATGTTCCGGTATCAGCAGAGTTTGAGTACAGGGCTTTTGAAAATGACCATCGACAAGACAAAGGTATCCATCATGTGAACTCCACTCAACAGTTTGGTGAAAAGTGGGGGAAAAAGCATTTGAGGCAGCAAAAGAGAATTTTAGCCTTGTAAAGAGAGCCATTCATCAAACATTACAAGAGGCACCCTTGAGATGGAGACACGGGAGGGAGCCATAATATTGCCGGAACCCTCCGTTCACAAGATTTCTGCACTTCATAACAACCACTGACAAGTCCTTATTACATAATGCATTAAGATTTTAAATCAGCCGATATCTCAGGCTGCTGCATGGTTGTAAAAAAAAAAACGAATGGACTTCAGGCCCTCTAACTTGCGCTCGGGCTGATTGTAGTGCTGTTGATGGATTCCCGCCCCACTCCCATTTTCCTCTGTTTAATCCCAGATCAAAGTTCCCATAAAAATTGGTTTGGATTTTCAGGGCTAATGGTATGATTTTCTTCTGATGTCACAAGTGGACAGTTTCTCTTTATCAGATTTTTGCAGAAGAGCTTGTAGTGTTCTCAGACATAAGTGCTCATAGTGGTGTATTAGGTCATCACTGCATGAGAGGAACTGAGACAGACCACGTTTGATGTCTTCTTCATTCCCTCCGGGCCATATTTAAGGATTCTGAGAAATAAAAAAGATATATTCCATACTGAAACATCTGGTACACTGAAATGTCTCACCTGTAATTAGATATCCCCCTAGGTATTAATGTTTCATGAGTTTAATATTCATTAATAATACAGTATTATAAAAGGTGCGTTCTAAGGTACTATTGGTCATGATTTGGGTTAGGCATTTAAACAAACCCCTAACACTAAGTATTAAACTTGGGTGTGTATCTTGTCGGCGATATTTGTGCTACAGACTTGAATGATACCTAAAATTGTATGGCATATTTAAAAGAGGTGTTATTTGACTTATGATTTGCATTTGGTGGACAATAAAATGTCAAAAAAATCACATAGACTTACTATGAAGGATGAATCTAAGGCATATCTAACAAAAGGAAAATCATAGAAACTGGAGGGTGGTCACTTTTGATTTGGCAACCACCAAAGTACACTGGCATCCCCATAGCAACCAACATGATCACACAGGAGATCAACATGTTGCTTCCGAATGTTCATGTGTCCAGAAGTGTATCCCATTCTGCAGAATTACTGAAAAGAGTAATTCCTCATCAGACATTTTTGCATCAGTTCATGTTTGATCACCTCTGGTGCTACTCCGAGAGAGGGGTTCTAGTCGCATGGAAACCAAGTGATCGTGATCAAATAAACAATATTGAGCATGATTCAGAGGTTTAATTTCTGATCTAAAATGTTTACTCCACTGACTGTTAGGTTTAGGTTTGGGGTTTGGTTTAGGGGGTAGAGTTAACAATATATGCATTCCGACTTTATTACATTTAGGTCTATCGATTTAACGCATTAAGTGCGATTAATTAAATAAAAAATTACGAGTTAATAAAATTAACACAGTTAATCATGTTATTACATAATAAGGAATGATTCTATCATCGGAGCAAGTTTGTTGTACCACCTTGATGTTTTTGAGAATCTGTGGGAAGTAGTGGGCAGTCAGTACAACTCCAGCTGTACAGGAAATGTGCCTCATCAAACCAACAAAAAAGCAGCTTAGCCTTCTACAGATGACACTCTTCGACTGAGCACAACAGAATGCAGTGATCTCGAGACGCAGTGTCTAAAGTCCCCAAAATACTTCCGGAGAAGCTCTTCTTCGTTCTTCATTCAGGGGTAAAAAGATGTAGATGGCACATGAGATTTGATTCCTTTTGTAGACTAATAAACAAAAAATCACGATATGTTCTTGTACGCTGGTGTGTTCAGGTTGAATACAGACTGAAAACGTAAACAAAGTAGTAGGTGGAGCTTCAGATCACACCTAAAGATGACGTGGACCAATGCAGCAAGAAGGTGTTTAGCAGCTGGTTAGAAGTTTTCTTAAAAGTTCACCTAAGCAACCAGTGTAACAAATGCTAAAAAACCTTTCAAATGTGTTCCTCTGATGCATTAGTACACAGACCAACAATTAAAAATAGAGCCAAGGCAAATAATAAGGATATGTTCAATGATGGAATTAAAACAAAACAATATTTTGTCTTTTAAAGCCACTTTTAGTATTGTCTAATTGCTTTACTTCTTTGCTGCCAAAATATATGTTTATGATGTAATGCATTTGAATGATCTGAATTATAATATTTATATAATATTATATTTATAATTATTTTAATTAATATATTCAATTATCTTTATTTGGGGGTCTTTTTCAATAAACAGAGTTCGTACACCTTTTGACCAATTAATTTACATAACCTTTCCAGTCATTTGTGGTTACTGGAAAATGGTATTTGTAAATAATTTATACAGATTGCATATCAGGCTGATGAAATATTTTAGAGTGTAACAAAGTAGTAGGTGGAGCTTCAGGTCACACAGGTCCCACTGAAGGCGAAATTTCTAACAAATATCAAGGTTAAATTACGATCTTGAACGATTTCGCTTTGAAGCCATTGGTCCAGCTAAAATACGGGACAAATTGCGTGCCATATTGATTCGATGCATCTTTTCATCTTTAAATACAGGATGATCCCTTTTTTTGCAGGATGGGTAGAAACCCTATCCATGATGTAGGTCGTGACGTTGCCAAATTATTGGTCCATAACAAGAAAAGTGCCCATGTCTTTTTAGGATTTTATTTATCTCCATGACTTGTCTTGGCTTGGCATTTTTAAAATTCCGTGATATTTCAAGTTTTCCATGACCGTGGGAACCCTAGTCCTGGTAACCACCCATAACACCCTAACAACAGCATAGCGTCATGGTGCTTAGTTTTGCATGGGTAAATAACCACTCACTAGTTTTAGAGTTTTAATTTAGAGCACAAAAAAAGATGTCCAAGTTACTAAGTAGCTTCAGAAAATGTTCCCCAAATTTGGCCCTATTGTTTGTGGAGGAAAGATGTATTAAATTATTACTGTAGTAATTTCAAGGGATATTTCACACTAGGTTTACAAAGCTTATGCACGATGGTTCCCAATCCCCTTGTGTTTACTCTCAGTAGTCCATCTGGAAAAGAAAGAGTGAGTCTTTGTCTTTTCTACTTTTCGACTGTGTATAACAAAGAGACCTGAAGAGTTTGTTTCTATTCATGTTATTTTTTGTTTTTATTTGTGTCTTCATCTTAATGCATCTTATAAGACTCATTTGAAGACATATATCAGATTAGTCTTAGCCTCAGATGGAACGCCCAGAGTCGATTTACTGAATGTCTGATGAATACTGCCCACAAATCTAGAAAGTACTTTCTCAATCTGGCAAGCTCTAATCTTAATGGCGTGTCACTTTCTGCACATTTATTCTCATTGCATTTTTTACCATGAAATTAAAGTGAATGGTGACTGAAACTAACATTCTCCCTAAAACAGAAGAAGTCATATGGGTTTGGAACCTCATGAGGGTGAGTAAATGATGGCCGAATTTGTATTTATGGGTGAACTATTCATTTAAATGCTATCTAGGTTGGAAGTTTGCTATAGGTTTTGAAACAGAGCAGTTGCCTCAGAAGTCCACTTCAAAAGATTGCTCTTTGTAAAAACTGTAATTTTCTACTTTTCTCGCATAATTATAGTGATAATTTGAATTAATCCTGGGAGAATGATCAAATTAAATCACTGCTGTTTACACCGTAAAGCCACTTCAACTAATTTCCTCTTACACCAAACAACTCTGACTCTGATTGTAGAAAAAAGGGGAGGAAAAGAGGGATGCAGAGAGATAGAAATAGAGAGAGAGAGATGCTCAGCAGATGACTTCGTCTTTGTGCCAGTTCTGCTTGTTTCATGTTGAGAAGACTCTGACAGAGACAGACAGATGGATGTGAGTTATCAGAGGGAGAGAAAACGAGGTCAAAAAGAATCTCTACAGGAAATGGAGAAAAGGCCAGGATATCACAGAAGCAAACACTCTCAATAAAACATCACTCATCAATCGCTCACTTCATGTTTGCATTAACAGCGTGAAAGACTTACATGAAATCTTTGGGTGTAGGAATGCAATACAGATAAAAAGAGACATTGAAATTGACCGTTGAATGTTGTTGTTCATCTGCCATCATGAGAGGATGTACTGAATGTTGCAAATGAGATTAGATTCATACAAATGTTGTTTAGACAGTCAACATGAAACATTGTTATCAACCAATTTTACGTTCTTAAAAGGCACCTATTATGCCCCTTTTCTCAAGATGTAATTTAAATCGTTGGTGTCCCCAGAATGTCTGTGAAGTTTTAGCTCAAAATACCCTACAGATCATTTATTATACCATGTTGAAAATGCCAATTTTTGGGTGGGAATAAAAACAAGCTGTTTTTGTGTGTGTGTGTGTGTGTCTTTAAATGCAAATGAGCTGGTGCTCCCCGCCCTGTATCTAGAATAGGGCGGAGTTTTTATATATCTGCTTCGGATAACTAGACATTATAAGAAATAAGACAGTGAAAATAGTGGTGTTCAGCCCTATATGTTTGAACCGGAGTCAGACATTGATGAGGGAGAGACTCCGTCAGAAGTAACAACTTTGAGAATGAACCAGGAATGGTTATTTGATTTTTGATAATTTATTTATTTGTTGTAGAGTTTTTTCAGCAGTTTTGCTATGATGGATGTGCAACACACACACACACACACACACACCCCCCCACACACACACACTTCTACGCTTACAAAACCACTATATTCCTATTCTAATCTTATATACACATATCTCCTTAAAGAACAGAGGCCAGTGGCATCCTGTTCTTGAACAGCAGTTTAACTCCTGCTTATCTTTCTTTCCTCTTGCTGCTCTGCCAGCTAAAGCCATTGATTTTGCCCTGAGGGCGGAGAGAATGAAGGTGCTGTAAGGGGAGTGGAGTGGGTTGGAGTAATGATGTTTGTATGCAGTATTAGTGGGTGTTGTACTCAAACATCACACACAGAGGGCCCTTTGTGCAGTCTATAGTCCGATGAATGGAGGCAGACAGTTTGAGCCGCACCTGAAAATGAGCTTATTGAAAAGAAAGTTTTTAAAAATGCAACTGCTGTGGTGATCTCACTGTGCTAATGCTTTTGCAGTTAAGTCTTCATATAGTGGGTCAAGGTTTAATGGTGAATGTGACCAGCAGCTGTTATTGTACATTATGATGATAAATACTGTATTATGAATCTTGAAGGAGAGATACAGAATTTCTCAGACCAAATGGTTTTGTACCGTCATTCTTTCAAGACATGTCAATGATAGCTACGCAGGGTAAATTATTCTGAACATTGAGTTTTCTGCAGTGGGCACAGGCTTGCCAAAACGGGACAGTTTAAGACTGGAAAAACATAGTATGGTCTGATGAATCTCAATTTCTGCTGAGGTACACAAATGGTTGGTCACTGCAGACTCAGCTTTCTGTTCTTGGCTGACAGAAGTGGAACCCGACGTGGTCTTCTGCTGTCGTAGCTCATCCGGCTCAAGGTTCAAAGTTTTGTGCATTCTGAGATGCTATTCTGCTCACTACAATTGTACAGAGTGGTTATCTGAGTTACCATAGCCTTTCTGTCAGCTCCAACCAGTCTGGCCATTCTCTGTTGACCTCTCTCATCAACAAGGTGTTTCCATCTTTAGAACTGCCATTTACTGGATGTTTTTTGTTTTTGGCACCATTCTGAGTAAATTCTAGAGACTGTTGTGTGTGAAAGCAGTTACAGAAATACTCAAAACAGCCCATCGGGCACCAACAATCATGCCACGGTTGAAATCACTGAGATCACATTTTTCCCAATTCTGATGGTTGATGTGAACAATAACTGAAGATACTGATGTGTATCTGTATGATTTTATGCACTGTACTGCTGCCACATGATTGGCTGATTAGATAATCTCATGAATAAGTAGTTATACAGGTGTACATAACAAAGTGATCAGTGAGTGGACTGTATATGTCTAAGGAATTCCAACATATCATATGGATACCAGTGTGTTCAGTAAGTTACTAAAAAAGTAATCTACTACAAATTTCAAATTACTTCTCTAAAACTGAAATCAGAGTACCGACTTTTCTGATGACTTAATTGAAAAAGTAATCACATTACTAATACTGTTACGTTACTTTCTAAAACACTTTTCTCAGAAAAAAACGTATTTTTCTGTTCAACGAATTCAAAATAACGTCTCTATTTTTTCCTTGTGCATTGTCGCATGCAAATGATACACTCAGAACCATGTGTTTCTCCTTTACAATGACAAATGGGTGCACAACCTTCAGCTCTCACATAAACAGATGTACATATGAACATAATTCATGTTTTAAATTGTATTCTACACAAATAATTTTGGAATCACTTTATATTAGGTGTCTTTAACTACTAGGTACCAGGCATATATTCGGCTAAGCACAAAAAAGCAGGGAAAAGTGTGGAGCAAAGTGGGGGACAGCAAACAACCGTCCAACGCTTTCCCCTTTGCAATCAGTTATCAACATTAGTTAACATGAACTAACAATTAAAACTACTTCTACAGCTTTTATTAATCCTGGGTAATGTTAATTTCATCACATATATAACATTTGTAATCAAATGGTGTACATGTTAACATAAATGAATGCACTAGGAACTAACGTGAACTAACACTGAAAAATTCATTTTTATTACCCTGCATTAACACAGATTAATAAATGCTGTAAAAAATGCATTAATTATTCGTTCACAATACCTAATCTTAACAAATAGTATAGTTAGTCACCTCAAAACCACCCGAAAAGAGCGCAGAAGTTAGGAAATCTACAGCCAACATTTGAGAAGGGATCATTCTGACAGACTTTGCGATTTGGATTGTAATATGATAAGCACTGGATCATCTCATAACAATGCTGTCATCTTAGTGTTTTCCCACACATGGCCGTTAGATGGCGCCATGAGCTTATGCAGTACTAACTGAAGCTGTCAATGCAGGGGTTTGGGGGGGGGGGGGGGTGGGGGGGCACAGCCTTAAAGCCCAGGACACCCCCAGGCAGTCAAGGGACCCCTGGTAGTCAAGGGCCATTGGGCACAGGCCCCATTGGCCCGGTCGGTAATCCGTCCTTGAGTGCTGGTTTTTTACAACTGTCACACTGGTTTTTACACATTACTGTGAAAATGACAATTACATTTTTTTTTATATTACATGTTCTTATGAGTGTCGACCTCTCTTTAATGTGTTGCTAGTATTATGCCGGCATTGTGCATTTAATTAACAGAGTTTTTACAGAGAGCAGTCTGCCAAAACTTATACATCCATAAAGTTAATTTACCAAACTAACTGGGAGAAAACTTGTCTAAACTGAACATTTTCTAATGTCAGCACTGTATCTGCAGGGTTATGATTATACATACAACTGGTTCAATATACTGGCAATGAGAACTTAAGATAAATGTCACGATTTCACTGCAAATATCACGTCAGTAAAACGGTAAATGTAGTTTAACAATAGCTATTTTAATCCGGAAGAATCACATCCCTGATGTACTAAAATATTTGCTACAATGCACGCATTGTGTACATTTATGTTGTTGTATTGCACTTACATTCAAAGTACCTTCAAATTAATTAATTAAACTGTAATTACATCTGTAGTTACACTGTTAATATACCTCTACCCCTAAACCCCAATCCATACACTACCTCTACCCCTAACCCCAACCCTTACCCTACCCCAAATCCTTACCCTACCTCTGCCTCTACCCCTAACCCCAACCATTACCCAACCCCTAATCCTTACCTTACCCCTAACCTCAATCCTTAACCTAACCCCAACCCTTACCCTACCCCTTAACCCAATCCTTTCTCTAAAACCAACCCTTACCTATACCTCAACCTCGGTAGCAGTAAATGTGAATCTTGTGATTTTGCAGAACAACATGCACTTACACAATGTATTGTATTGTGTATTTAATGTAAGTTCATGACATCTTATATAAAATGGCACCATAATATTATTTTAGAAATGTGTGTAACCCAAGTAATTAACTTAATTGAAAATCTGTGTGCGGTTCTTTGCTAGAAAATACTAGAATGTGGTTCATTCCTTATGCCGATAGTCAAAAGTCTGGCACTGTTAATTATAGGAACAGTTAGAGGGGTGTTAAAAAGGTTAGTTTGGCTTGTAGGTAGCGTAGGTTTGGCTTGATGCCCATAATGGAGGTTTGACTCTAACTAAATGTTCTACACCAGACTTATAAGATGTTGGTTGAATAGTCCGAATAAGGGACAGATGCAAAGCTGTTTATGTGATTGGTGGTATTGTATGAACGTGCTCCCTCAAAATGTTTACCAGGAAATACATTTTTACAGAGACACAATCAAGTCACTCTGCCATTTCCGAAATCTCGCTTTCCATTATGGGTTGATGTGCAAGCAAACATGCATCCTTTCTTTTCAAAGTTCTCGATATGTTATCACTGGATCAGATAAGTTATAGCGGCGCTGTGTATTTTACCCCCTGCCAGCGCAGCTGAAGTTCCCTGCAGAGGAAGTCGCCAGCAAGCCAAATGTGAAAACGCATACTCATTAACATAAGGGTGGAATCAAATGACAGTGACTTGCACACTGCAGCACATTAATTTGTGATTATTAACAATGGTGGCCATTGTGTGGCAGCATGCTAATTTTGTGGCGTTTCTAATGAGCTGTGACAAAAACTGCAAAATAATACAAAAAAAAGAACACAAGAGGAGGAAAGATGAGGGTAATCAGGAAGCGATTATAGTTTGTCACTTAATCACATGTCTCCAAGGGATGTCTCGGTGTCTTAATTAAAATGCCAAACCAACATCATTTCACCTAGAGAGAAGGGTTGAAGGAATGTGTGCTGTCATCTGTGTGTGTGTATGTGTGTGTGTGTGTGTGTGTGTGTGCGGGTGGTTTACGAGGGCATTATTTTTAGGTTACAAACTGGTAATTACAAGGGTATAATGCTATAAATTAGGTTTTTGAGGACATTTCTAGTGTCTCCATAATTCAAAGAGCTTAAAAAACACACTAAATGTTTTTTATGAAAATGTTAAAATGTAGAATTTTTTGTGAGGGTTAGGTTTAGGGGTAGGGTTAGAGGAAATAATCTATAGTTTGAACAGATAAAATACATCATTATGTCTATGGAGAGTCCTCGTAAGTATAGCCTTACCAACATATGTGTGTGTATGTTGGGGTGTCAGGAACTGACGCTAATTAAAGCTACAGTACCAAATGGGTCAAAAACACCTGTATGAGTCACTGGCTTTTGATTACAGATCAAAATTTTAAAAGCACTATTCTGGCAGGATTAGTTTTCTAAACAACGTTTAAGTTACAGTTGTTTACTTAGGATGTCTGTCATTTCATGAACTGATTTGGACAGGATTGGGATCTTTGTAGTTATTACAAAACTGTGTCATCAATAAGATTCCAACAACTGCAATTTGTCTGTCCACACTGAATGCAAAACTGCTGTGTGGCGCCATGCAATCACAGCTAATAAGAACATATTTGATGCCTAACATTCAGCTATGCAGAGTGGGTTTTTGGACTAATGAGATTTTGCAGTGGGCGTGGCTACCCAGCATTGCACCACAGAAATAGAAACCAAGCGAGTAACAACGACTCAGATTTACATGGAAGAGATGGAAGCATTTATCGCTTTATGTTTTATCATGTCATGCCTGGATTTAGGTCATGCACTCTATTGAATTAATTAAGGTGAGGAACATAACTAGTGCTGCTACTACAGTGGCCCATATGGCTGTCTGTAATCAAATCCTTTTAATCAAAATAAATGTTTTGGTTGGATGGAAGCAGTAGCCTACTTGATCCACTTGAACTGTTATTTTACCTTGATACAGGTCGGAAAAAAAGTGTAAATACAAAATGAAGGTGCACCAGACAAGACAACAAGAAAATTCCAAAATTAATGTGTGTTGTGAAAAAAAATTAATACAATAGATATACACAGATATTGCTGTGATCTGGCGAGTTTAGATTTCTCAGTGGACGAGCAGAAAAACGGTAATTTGCTCAAAATGTCCCTTATTTCCTTTAAAAAAATAGCACAAATCTGAGTGCACAAAGAATTTAAGAAGAATATCTCATATCTGTAGGTCCATAGCATGTGAATGAAGTCCAAAAGCTCCAAAAAGGAGAGAAAGTCAGCATAAAAGTAATCCATAAGACTCCAGTGGTTAAATCAATATCTTCTGAAGAAATCCAGTTGGTTTTGGGTGAGAACAGATACAAATTTTTCACTGTACATCTTGACAGCCGTCTACTTGGTGATCATGATTTCAAGCATGATTACACTTCCTATAGCGCCATGTAGTGCTCTGCACATGCATCAATCGCTAGGAAGTGTAATGGAGCTTGAAATCATGGTCATGCCTAAAGATTGCAATGACAAAATGTACAGTGAAGAAAGAGTTATAATTTGGTCTGTTCTCAACCACAACCAACTGGATCAAGTTCTGGTCACCATTCACTTGAATTTTATGGAACTGCAGAGCTGAGATATTCTTCTAAAAATCTTTGTTTGTGTTCAGCAGTTGACATGACTTTAGTGTGATAAAATCGCTTACTAACCTTTTCTGTGTAAAGTTATAGCCAATTTTTGATAACAACAAACACTTAAACCCTCAAACATAAGTTTAACAGAAGAATTAATGTAAGTGCTTTATAAAACTAAAAGTGTCACATTTCTGCCTTTAAACCAACCAAAAATTGGCCCCAATCAATTCCATTGTAAGTGCCTCAATGGCCCTGTTTCCACCTGGTTTTGTGTTATCCGACCACATGTGGTCAGGTGAGACACATGACTGTTTACACCTGGTCACTTAAAAACTTGAGTTTGGATTTGGATGGGACGGTCTCTGTTTCAAGACAACATACATCAATCACTGTGTCAGTGTGTTACTGAATGATATTAAAGCACAACAAAGTCAGAAAAGACAAAGAAAGTGCAGAAAAAATGGCACGCTGTTTCTCCCAGATGTGGTTGAAATTTAATCTAAGCACAAACGCAACATGTCAAGTAGAATTATCTGATATTTTAGTGGATTGCCTGTACTAAAGGAGTTTCAGGTATTCGTGCTTGTCATCTGTGTTGATTTCAGACACTAAACAAGATCCATGAAACTCTCGTGATTGTGTATGTATACTCTTGTTTTAATTTTCCGATTGGTTGGTTATTTCTTTTTAAAGCCGGCAAAGTTTAAACACTTGTTTTAGTGCAGCAGTTGATTGACAGTAGAGGGGCTGCACTTCACTGCTGTCAGGACGCATACTGGACGGATTAGTGTTTACATCTCAAATGTGACGTGAACACATTATTTTTTTACCTTATTCGTTTGTGGTTCCGATCACAAAACGGTTTAGACCCCATTTAGTATTTAGGGCTGACCACATGTGAGCGGATCACCCCAGACACATCGTAATACCAGGTGGAAACGGGCCAATATAAGCTCGATATTTGCTTTTTTTTAAGAAGAGGAGGGATGAGCCGAAATCTTTTTTTGTGGTACTCAACATTGTGCCACAAATGCTGTTTAGCTAAACCAGTGTTGAACTCAGAGTATTCCTTTAAGCACACAATTGTCAGTACACATAACTTCCCAACTCTCATTACATTACGTGTGAAGACATTTTACTTGTACTATTCCCATTGTTTTACATTATGATTCTCATTACCGTAACAGTATTTTTTTACTGCATTGAAATAAAAAATGAAAAAATATACATGCTATTGTACAATTATTATAATTGTTTTTTTTTTTTGTTTTTTTTTTTTTTTTTACATATAATTAAAACCATCAAAAAGGCAGTAGCTATTATAGCACTGCTATGATGTATAAATCATTTCACATTGCAATGCGGTAACATGAATTGGGAGGTAAAATGAGCAAAAATGAAAAGGCACTACCATCTATTATGATGACCAAATAACATAGATTTTAAATAATAAATAAAAAAAATTAACAGCTATTATTAAAAGATCTTTTTCCATCTTTTTTTTCTTCTTTTTTTGTGCCATTGCTATAACGGGATTTGGGGGGAGGGGTGCTGTCACGAAAATGTAATATAATATCTAATATAATTGTTCTTTTTTTTTTTTTAATGACGAGGACATTTTCTTGACTTGTTTCGTGAGAATCACAGTTTTATCGTTTTTGTGGAACACTGCAAGCATACCACTCAAGTCTCCTGTGCAGGGTACTGTGTCCAAGTCATTTATCATGATACCCGGCTGCTTTCCAAACAAAATGTGCGACTCCACGCTTTCCGCCAACACATCTGAACAAATCATATTTACTATCTCTAAATCAAACCGACACTTTTAGTGGGAAGCATCTGATGTATTAAAGAATACTCGCGGCGCAGCTTGTGATTAATCCTGCATCCCATCGGCACAACCTGAAACTCCCCTAATGTGCTTGTGCTGTCTAAACGTTTTGCAGTGTGAGTCTGTCAGCTTTATGAAGTCCGACTTACTTAATGGAGTCTGTCTGCTGCTGTGCATCTTTGAGGGGGAAGCAAGGGACGAGGGATGAGAAACGTGGACACTATGCCTCCACCTGCATCGCAAACAACAGGGAAAACTCCCTGCTTGTGTGTCCATCACTAAACCAAGTTTTCAGCTCGAGTCCCACTGCAGGACCAAGCGCAAAACAAGTGCATAGAACATTTGGTAAAGTGCAGTATTTAACTGTTGATGATGAGAGGTGTGTTTATCATCTGTGAAAATGGCGGTACTGTAATAACTGGGTACAAGTATGTCTGACATCAGTAATTTGTAGTGCCTTCAATCGATTTTTTTAACCACGATTAATCGCATAATTTTTTTGTAGTCAATCACGATTAATCACAGATTTTGAAAGTGATTACATTTGACACTATATAGTATATACTTCTTTTCTTGTCAAAGAGTATTTATTTCCATCTTAGGAAGAAAAAAATACAATAAGTAACAATATAATACTTTATTAACAATTTACAAACAAAACCTTCCACCATATAAACATAGAAATGCACATTTATGTCACAAGTTCCATCTGGGGTTGTTTTGTACATTATATAGTGCTAACAGGTCCTTTCTCCATCATTTTACCAATGACAGTGAAGCACTGCCAAAAAATACCTAGAGAGAGCAATCCCTTAGCATTCCCATTAATCTCAATGGCAGTTGCTTGGCTGCCGCATGTTGTTCCAACTAAATTTTGTTTTGTCAGGGTACACGGTTATGCTGCGGGATATTCCTACTTGATATCTCTGACCATAAATGCATTCCATTCCCTGATATTCAGAAGATGACATTTAAGGAAACAAAACTGCAATGCTCCAGTTAGTTTAGCAGGGGTTTGAATCTCATTAGAGATGTCTCCTAGCAACCCAACTGATAAACAATGCTGCAGCACTAACATTTGTGCTTCAAGTGTATGATTATCAAAAGAGATTAGAATGTTTTATACACCTGTTTCTGCAGGCGTTTGTTAACAAGCTTTAATATCATGTAATCTGGAAACAAACTCATTTATCGATATTACTTAATAAACTGAATGTTTATCACTTACTTTGTATATCTCCCTGAGTGTTGACATGTGTGTGAGACATCATGCACCTGCACCTCGGTGAAATTGGAGTTGAGAATTTCTGCACGAGCCTACAAGTTGTAATTCTGACTTCAAGATGCATCCATTGCACTTTTCCTAGTAGGAAGTTGTAAAATCGGACTTTCCGAGTTGAATGGAACGCAGCACTACTTTTCAAAACTGACACTGAATGCTCAAGCAGCCTAATTTACACTTAGAAAACTCCTGATGTTGCTATAACAATGAAAAAAAAAAAACATTTACCAATTTACTTGAAGTGAAAATCAGTCCTCCTTTCCTGATTAATAAATTAAGCAATCGGTCATGCAGAACATCTCATGTTTTTAAATCCATAAATATGCCAACTCGTCAGCAAGATCTTGCATTCTTCGCGTTTCAAATTACATACATCACTTAAAGTGTGATTGTGTCACTCAAGGCCAGCTAGAAGGCCTCAGATGGGACATATCCTAAAGATCACATCCACCAAAAAGAAATAGATCAATCTGATTGGCTGATGAATCTGACACTCTGACTTCTGACCAATTCATTTGCACTATTGAAGGATTTTGTAGAAATTCTGAAGGCCTGACGGGGTGCAGCTCAGACACACACACTGCTTCGCGCATGCGATTTGTGAAACAGTTGTCACGCATCACTTGCAAGCATCAAGGAATAAATTATGACTGGATAAACTTTTTGTTTTTCTCTATTTGTTTGAAGATTAATTAAGAATGGAAAGCGATTAAAAATACATATTATTATATTTTATTCTGTATACTCATATTAATTAGTTGTAATCAAAATATGCTTTACTTTCACACACAAAGTTATACATTACTTCTTCGTGTAAAAAAATCCTTTTGAGGAAAAAACAATACTTTACTGGAGACTGTGTGAATGATCTTTTGCTATGTATTTTCATCATGATTCACCTGCATGCTTTCTGGTGCTTTGAAACCAGCTTTACAAAGAAATACTACCTTCTTTTTTTGGGAAGGTATGGTACTGTAAATATTGTGCAATATTTGAACATATACAATATGCAGAGCATAATGTGATGCCTGATATACAGACCTGGTGTTATTTAAAATTATGCAGTTAAATTGAATGGTTACTTAATTGTTATGATATCTATCATCACTGCATTTATATATATACTGTATATAGGACTGAAATAGGCTTTATATATACTGTAAATATTCTTTAATATGCAGCAAATTCTAGAAGACAGCTTGCTTGATATATTCTTTACATTTAAGTTTAAATAAGTACAAAATGTAAGAAAAGTATAATTTTTTTAGAGACTTACATTAGCTATGCAATCTGATCATTCACATTATGAACAAATGCACATTTTTAATGCATTTGGGTGTGCTCAAACAATGTCAATACTATTAAATTTGGCTTTTTTATGCATTTGGACACAATCAAGTGTCAAGATTTGAACCCACTAAGGACCCCTTAGTATCAAAAGTATCAAAAAGGTATGTTCCATGTGTTCCAAAGAAACAACCTAAAATTTAAATCACCAATCATCATCATTTTACAATAAGGCTCAATGTGTTAACATGAACAAACTTTCTTTAAAGGTGCACTCAGTAACTTTTGTTAAAATCAATAGTTTTCAGTTTCAGATGCCATTGTAGAAATTTTGTATTCACAATCAGCCAAGATTGCTTTAACCAGTGAGTGAAAGTGTCAAATAACAGCAGGGTTACTGAGATTAAGTGAGTAGTATCTGGTCATGTGATTCTAACATGGCAGCCTTTGAGAGATGTTGTTCTCCCTCCTTTGGGTGTAAAGAAATACTGTATGAATCTGAAAACCAAATCTGATTTGTTTGCAGTTTGAACAAAGGCTCTCAACATATCTACGGATGCAACACGTCAAAACTAAATCTCTTTCATTATAACCAATGAATTTTATGCTGGAAAATATCATGTTTAACCTGGTTTATAGGCCTATATATAATTACTTTTGACTGTTACATCAAAGTCAGATTTTGATGTTTCTGTCCTTTGGCCTACTAATTAATTTCTAGTTGTTGCAATATTAAAGGAACAGGTCACCCAAAAACTAAAATTCTCTTATCATTTTCTCAACCTTATGCCATCCCAGATGTGTATGAATTTCTTTCTTCAGCAGGACACAAATGAAGATTTTTAAGAAGAATTTCTCAGCTCTTTTAATCCATACAATGCAAGTGAATGGGTGCCAAAAATGTGAAGCTCCAAAACATATGTCAGTATAAAGTAATCCATATGACTCCAGTAGTTAAATCAATGTATTTATAAGCAATTTGACAGGTGTAGCTGAGAAATAGATCAATATTTAAGTCCTATTTTTACTATAAATTTTCCTCCCTGCTCAGTCAATGTGCACTTTAACTTTTACATTCTTCTTCTTGTGTTTTTGGTGATTCATATTCTTCATCCACTACTGGGCAGGGAGAAGACTTTCTTGCAAAAATTGACTTAAATATCGATCTGTTTTTCATGCACACTTATGATACCACTTCTGAAGATATGGGTTTAACCACGGAAGTGTTATGAATGACTTTTATGCTGTCTTTATTTGCCTTTTGCAGCATTACAATGTTGGCACCCATTCACTTGCATTGTAAGGAACTACAGAGCTGAATTTTTCTAAAAAAAAATCTTAATTTGTGTCTGCAGAAGAAAGAAAGTCATACACATCTGGGATAGCATGAGGGTAAGTAAATGATGAGCCAATTAAAAATTTTGTCTGAACTAGATCTTTATCATTAGAATAATATACAGTAAAATATTCAGTTATAATGCCAATGGATTTTGGTAGAAATTGAAGTTGGATACATAGTTATTCACTCATTTTACTGTTATGTGTTATTGCCCTGCATGCTCGATTTCCATTGGCTGCTCACAGTAGGATTTAAGGTTTGAATCCAGGAGCATCATACACTTCGAGATTTTCTCTGTAGTCGTGGATAGTCTGCTTAAATTTCAATGAAATTACATGTCTGACATACTAGATGGAATCTTAGTTGGAGGGTAAGAAATAGAAGTCAGTACCTATCATATATTATGCAATTTTCGGTGAAATCTATTAACTTCGACTGGCCCAAAATCTGCAGACTGGATCAAACTAGTATGGACTCGGACCGACTGAAGATCAGGGCTTAAAGTTGTGTAATTCAATCTTTAGGGAACATTCTAAGAATATGGGCAGGTTCAATGCATCCAGAGTAGACAGGCTCAAGCATTTTGCGACGCACCACATCATTGAATGCTTCCATTGTAGACCTGGTATCTCTCTCCCTCTTACTCAGGCTTGACTATCTGATATCCCAGAATGAAGAGACTCTGTGACACTGACACTTTGATTAGCTAATTTCCAGCTGTTAATCAGGTTTTGGAATCAGGCACAGATGGCCTGACAGGGGACAGCTAAACAAGTTTTTATTCACTTAAATTGAGACAGGGCTTATCATCCACTAATGGTCTATTGAGGAATTGATTTGCTTTGTGTTAAGGGCACTCAAGCCTGCCATGTCGGTTTTAAAACTCACCTCTCCACTAATACTTCAAACAGTCCCAGCAGATGAGTCTTTCCTCAGGATTTTCTCTTTATCAGCCAAACATTAACGTGTCACTACAAACAAAACCAATTTTCTGCAACAATTCTACTGCATATTTTCTGTCTGAAATGGCCTTTTTCAAAGTATTAACTCCCCACAAATCCACAGAACAGTTGTACAGCATGTTTTTCTGACAGCTAATGATTCTCTTCATACATTCGGTGACACCAGTTCAACAGAAGAAATAAAGAAAACCATTGTTCTGTTCCAAAAATTGTTAAGTCATCATAATTATACTGCCTCCTAAGAGACCTCAATTTGGCCAAATTCTGTGGCAGAATTGACTTTGTGGATCAAGCGAGAGAACAAATATATTGTATTTCATTCAGTACAGTAATGTATCAATACATATCATTTTATCTAATTAAAAATTGACAATTTTACCTGATATTTGTGTGTTATGTATTTTTTATGCTTGTTAGACTATCACATTTTGAACTTAGCAAAAACGTAAAATCTTTATGTCAAACTCTATTGCAATCTGTTATGAGTAGAGTCTCACTTGTGCTTTGCGCGAAGACCCTTACGAAAATCGAGATTTGCCACTGATTATTTTCACATGCAAATGAACTTTGCAGCAAACTTCTGATAAACTTTTGCGGCAAATCAAAACTAATTTGCATGTGAAAATAACATGTTTTTTTTTTTCAAGGGGAGCATTATTTTGCAAGTTGCTATCTATGTAAAGTGTTCCAAATCATTCACTAATAAGGTTTCATTATAGATAAAATGCTGGTCTTAGAAGCAGTGTTGGGGAGTAGTTAGCTAAAAAGTGTGACACATTTTTCAGTAGCATGACAGTAGCAGAGCTATTTTCACAATAGTGTAGCTTTTCCGGTAATGAGCTACATTTTCCAACGAGTAGTGAGTAGCTTCACAAAACGCTATATTTGTCACATTGTATTTTTAAAGCAGCAACTGAAGTGAGTGAGTAATCAAACAAGCTTACCGTCTTACAGTCCTCTCTCTGTAGCACTGTGAAATCCAAATAATTTAACGGAATTTTTTTTATTTTTTTTCTGGACAGCACAGTTCACCGGTTATATAAATTATTCACTTGTATTTAGCATTGGTAACTCTTTTGGATGGTTTATGATTAAACTACTTTAAATTATGAGTAGCTCGAGAAGCTACAGTTTCAAAGTAGCTTCCCCTGCACTGCTTAGAAGGCAGCTGCCTATGTAGGCAGACATCAAGGCAGCTCTCTAGATTTTGGAATAGAGCCAATGTTTGGCCGAGAACTCTTTCTCATTCCTCTGGGTGTAAGGAAACCATATACACACTATTGTACACTTCTCTATTTCTATCGTCTGATTAATGTTCCTGGCCACTTTGGAGACTCTCTGATCTATGGCCACAACTTAAATATATATTTTCAAGAGAGGCGACACCTTTGTCTATTTTCTGTTCTACTTTATCTGTCTTTTTTTTTTGGGGGGCACCAGAAAAATATTTGGTGTGATGTTGTAAATGTGTCTTACTTGCAGTTAAAGCTGAAGAGTTTAATTCCTCCGGCACTTATTTCACCCCCAAAAATTGCAAAAATAATAACGTTTTCAGAACACTCTCTCCCATATTCCTTTGGTCATTAAAATAAAGAGTCCCACACCAAACTCACGCGATTGGTTGAGCCAATATTGCTGTTTGGCTGGTCAGGGTGCTCAGACAAACAGAGCAATGTTTTGAAAGCACCACACTGAAAATCAACCTACTAATGGCCTATTTATAGCTATCTCTACATATTAAACTAGGATAGGTGAAAGTATTTAAACATTGAAGAAATTACTTTCTTCAGCTTTAAGTAATAGGAAACAATAATTGGTGTATAATCCCAGAATATTTGTTCTTTACGTTAATATTGTCAAAAATGTGACAGTTCATTCTACCAAGCTTAAATATGGTGATTACCTTCCTAGTTATAATTCATTGCTGCACATTTTGAGTTCAGTCTGTCAGCCAGTTGGACGACTGATCACTGATGTGCCTTAAATACATTTAAAGACAGAATCTCATAGAGGCAGAAGAAAATATTAAAGAGCGCCTGTCATGTAGCTTGATATTTAAAAGGTGAAATAAATGACTTGGCACATGGCAAAATTGACAAGAAAACCTCTGACAAAATTGCTAGGAAAATGGCTCCCAACCATGTTAGATTACTTAACTGAAAGCCTTTGCCCTTGGTCACCAGCTAAAACTTTCTTAAAAGGTTTGACATTTTTTGAGCAATAAGACCATTTTCAAATGGTAAAAAAGCATGTGACAATTATTCATTTATTTTAAAATTTTAATGAGGCTGATGGCTTCTCCCCTATAATATTTGTCCTCATAAAAATAATGAATCTGATGATAGTAGAAGGAAACCATGCTAAATTGTATTAGCACCCTAGATTTTAATATTTTTCAAAAGAATTGTTAGTGGTGCTTGCTCACGTAAACCTTGCTGCCATTATAATAGGGCTAAATCCACATTCCGGATAAATTATAAAGCTGCTTTTTCATTTTTCGAAACGCTCCCTGTCCACACTGTTGTTATCAAACCTTTTTCAAAAGTTGCTTGTCCACACTGAAATGTCAGAAAATGCTTAAATCCTCTCACTGCGCTTTTAAAAAAAAAAAAAAAAAGAAAGAAGTAAGAAGCATGGCCCTGCATCATTTGGATGTGCCATCTGAAATGCAATTGTCCTCATGTTCCGCTGCCGGACAGCATATCCAAGTAAACTCCCTGTCACCTTTGAAGCAGTGCAATGTGAAAGTTGTACAATGTAACATTTATCTTTAACAACGCTATCAAAGTGGATAGCAGGCACAACAACGCCGCTGCAACATCTGGATTGTTTTGGGTTGCATGGAACAAATGACTGCATCACATGACTACAAATATGTCATATTTTTCGAAAATCGCTGTTTTCCCTTGCCACTTGTGAGAGCGTTTTCGGAAAGCTAAATTTGCGCTGCACAAAAATGCCATCTCAGTGTGGACGTATGGCCAAAATGTAGCGAAATTATTCGTTTTCAAACGAAAACATATTAGTGTGGGCTTGGCCTAAGTTGTTGTGAGTTTTTTGTGTTGATATGCAGTTAAAATTGTGTTTCGGGTAGTTGCTAGAGTGTTGCTCTTGTGTTTTGGATGGATGCTTACTGGCCTAACTCAAAAGAGCCCACTCCCATGTCTATTATATTCTTGCTATTCTTCTGGAATATCTGTAAAGTTTGTGAGCATGGATCTGAGTTGCCTTAAAGGATGGTTTAACATGAGCAACATGAGCATGAGTGAATGATGACAGATTGATAATTTTTGGGTGAACTATCCTTTTGATATTCTAGTTGAATCTGAAGAACAGAAGCCCAGTGGTACAAACATCAGCATCCATAGCCACCCCATCAGCTGCCTAAAGAAAGAAAAATAGCTTATACGCAGGAGGTCTCCAGCATGGGTGGGAAATGACCTGATCTTCACAAGCATGACACCCACTCTGTCTTCACTCGCAGCGTCGCTTTTTGTACATTACAGACTCTGTCTGCTGCTAATGACTGCACAAAAAAGCACTGAATGCTTGCTCAACAAGAAACCGAGGTTACAATGGGAGATGTTCCTTGAAATTTGCATGGCTTGGAGGCAAATGGTTTCTGCAGTCCCAGTGTGAGACATCTTCCACTGTCATAATCACTGCTGTCATCATCATCATCATAACATCAACATCATAATCTTTCCTTTTTTCCACATTTTTCCTTGTTCTTCCCCCTCTTTGTAAGCTTCATCATAATAACCATCATCATAATCATGAACAGCCAAATGATACAGCTTTGTGGGGAAACATAAAATGTACATATTGTGCTAATAAGGATAGTATTTGGGGTAAAAGCCCCCATGATGCCACTATAAAAACACCCACTATTAAGGTGGGGGGAATATATTTGTAATGAAGAATGTTCATAATGGGCTCACATTGACTGATACAATCGCAATAGAGATTTATGTGATTATAGAATACTTGAGATGTTATGAATTGCCAATTGTGATCGAAATTATCAGGAAATTGTGCCTTTTTTGGCATCTTGCTTTCTCAAAAGAATTTGAAGTTGACAAATTTTGCTGAATAATTATTGCCCCTATACATTATCTACACTATGACCATGTACACACTAATACGTTTTTGTTTGAAAATGCATCTTTTTCTCTACATTTTGGCCTTCCGTCCACACTAAGATGGTGTTTTTGACAGCGAAAACTGAGATTTTTGAAAATGCTCTCCCAAGTGGATAAATTTGGGTTTTTGCGTTGTAATGTGGACAAGGGAAACGGAGATATCTGAAAAAATACCATATTTGTTGTCATATTAGGCAGTCATGAGATCCATTCAACCCAAAACAATCAAGATGGTGGCCCATGTTGTAGTGGCATTGAGTGCCTGTTATTAACTTTGATAGTGTTATTAACAATAAATGTTACTTTGTACAGCCTTCACATTGCATTCCTTCAAAGGCGACAGGAAGTTCACTCAGAATAGCTGTCTGGCGTCGGAACAATATGACAATTGCATTTCAGACCGTATATGGAAAGGTGATTCTTCGGGTGTAGAGCCTGGGCCGGTATGTTGGCGATGTGGGGGGCTCGGGCATTTCCGGGACCAATGCCCGGTGATAGAGGTGGGGACATACCAGGCCTTTGTGGATTCGTGCTGCAGCCAAACCTCCATCCATCATTGCCTGTGTGGCAGACTAGCGGGGGCGGCATTCCCGACCAGCGGGAACCGCGCAATCAAAGTCATTTAAATCCGACCACGCCACCCTGGGGGAGAGCCAGGGAAATACTCCCAATAAAAGCACACACAGGTTCGTGGTTTCAGGCAAGAGGACAAGAGACGTGAATACCAGAGTACAAAAATAATTTATTTTTAACAGATGAATCATAAGGGAAACCGCATGCTCATTTCATCTTTCAACAATGTATTAAAATGATGGGCACCACAATTAGTGGCGAAATTCGTAGTAGGCTTCACACGCCCATGAAACATATCCACACCAATAAGCGCTGAGACTTACCAGGAGCAGGAAGGCTAACCGGGGACAGCAATTCCCCGATGAAAGACACACATCACCCACAAGTGTACACTCTCACGCACACACACACACACACAAAGGTGAGTCAGTTGTAACCCACAGCACTCCACAGGTGAAAGGGGCACTATCACCATCTAACGGGGAACAGCTAGCCCCCTGCACTAAGCCTTCAGCTCCTGAGAACAGAGAAGAGAAAATTAACAAAATACTCATAAAATTAAAAACAAAACAAGCAAACTGATTTTTAACATACAACACAAACCATGTTGGTGTGAAGGGTAGGGGCGAGCTAGTGACAAAATCACCCTACCAGGACCAACTTCACACAAACAAAAACATAATAAAATAGGTTAAATTAATACAAAATAACACCATTTCCAACTCCAATGATGATCTCTGTGGCTCAAGATATACACATATACAGAGAACGGACCCCACTTCTCTCGGTGAGAGAGGGAACATCAATTCTGGAGCCAGAAACGGTTTATAATATAAACATACAAACACAACAATGTATAACAAAATGGAAAACAAAACAAAACAAAACAAAAACAAAACAGCAGCGCTGTTCACTCTGCAGCTTCCATCCAGACTGACACCTTCTGGTGAGCAAATTAATTGATCTATAAAAGAACAAACGATTACACAAAACTAAACATTAAAGCCACCTAAGTTTTAATCACCATCGTATTTAAGGCAATCACATACCAAAGGTGTTGAGACTGCAGCCATAATTACGGCCGCACACACACGGCTGTATGAAACAGCTGACTGAAGGAAGGCAGCAGTTGGCCAGCGGAGCTTGATACAAGCCTCGCCCCAGCAAACGCTAATCACATACAACAAAACTAACATTAACACATGATACCAGAGCCAGGCAGTTAGCCTGACATCGAAAATAAATCAAACGATGACAACGACACATACTTTTGGCGCGGAAGCGCCCAATACCGGCAAGGGGAGGGGGTCATTGGACCATGACGCGCATCTAGGCGACACGTAGCCGCCCTAATATATCCCACGAATGCGCGCTGATGGGCTGTGAATAAAACCACCAAATACTAAGGGGTGGAATAAATTAAAACCAACAGATGCGCTGTTCTTATGCGCACCACATAATACAGATCACATTAAAAGTTCATATGCATAACCGGGAAAGATAACCACGGTTACACACAAATAACAACATTGGGGGGTGGGAATTTTTACAAGACAGTAGTCTGTCTCACTACACCCGGTTCAAGATTATGGTATCTGGATGACATCATAATATATAGTAATGATTGGCAGCGGTATATGCAGCATCTGAGGGAGGTTCTGAGGTCACTGCGATGGGCGGGACTCACGGCAATCCCCAAAATGTGCGCAATTGGATGGGTGGAGGTACGGTATCTGGGGTTTCATTTGGGTCTCGGGCAGGTGCATTCCTAAAGATGCTGGCTTGTGAACGGAGAGCGAGATCAGGAGATGAGAACAGTAAGGATCATCACCTGGCAATGATTATCTCTAACAGCTGTTTACCATTGCAGTGAGAGTTGGAGATGGATTTAAGAGTGAGATGGATACCAGTGAAGGAAAGAGAGAGTGCCACACACACCCCGAGACTGTGTTAAGCTGTGTGCACTGAAAAGCATGATTCTCGAGTTAAGTGCTGAAAAGCCAATCTTGTGTTATAAAAGAAATATAGGTTGAGTTGGATTTGCCATCTCCCACTTCTTCCTTGCAACCCCATTAAGCACTTTTTTACAGTGGTTTTCAAATGTATTTGGATTAATGTGGCCCTAGCCTATAAAACTAGAATCCCAAGTGTGGGGTACAACGCCGCCCCTCACCAACTTTTTTCAGTTAATTTGAATCAAAACAATACATTTGATGTCGACAGTTATCCCATCAAATTGCACTACCAGGATGCTTTTGCATGCTGTCTCCTTGTTTATATACACATCTCCAACTGTGCTCTACAATAGAGCTGTTCATCTTGTAGTCCAAAAACCTGGATTTTCCTATGGGTTTTTAATTGACCTGTTTCTGTGACGTCACTTTTTCCCCTCATACGCCATATTTGTGACCATCAATGGAAGGAAACAATGGCGGTGAATGGAAAAAACACCCGTAAAATGATATCAAGAAAAACCTCAAACTCTTTTATCCATGCTCTAATTGGGTAAAAATATGACCAAATGTATGTGACGATCCCGTTTGTATGAATGTAAGAGCTGCTTTAAACTCATGAAGAATACACAGAAAGCAATAGAGGCATATTGGTCAATATGAATAATACATTTACAATGTGGACGCACATTGGCAGTGTGAATAAAGTCTGTGTTTCATGATCTTATGTTGTCTTGTTTATTGACTAACATTAGTATATACACATTAAATATACACTATATATTTACATTATAGTGCTTTTTGAATTATTACAATGTGTTACAATTATGACATACTAGGCTTTATAAATAACATTGTCATGTGCATTTCCAGTTTAATTGTATCCGAATCGATGATGTTATAAATATGATTGACATAGATAACTAAGATGTCTAAAGTGTTTTATCTGTGCTCTCCCCCTTTATCACGACTTGTCTTTGACGAAATTAAGCCATGTCACTTAAAGCTGCACTATGTACGATTTATTGGTTAAAAGTGACCAAATTGCCATTTGTGATTGAGTGCATAAACAATTAGTGTTCAAAACAATGTCATTACCTTTCCCCGATTCACTATTGTAAGCCTATAAAAATTATATGTATTTTAAGCTGTCGGATTCGATTAGGCGCAAAATCGCTGGCTTATGACGTTCATCCTTGCTTCATTACATCATATCCACACACACAGGAAAGAAGTACAGATGTATCTACATTGTCCGGTGAAGTTACTGTGACATGTTTAATATGGATGACTTCTGAAATTGATTTCTTGTAATTGTTATATTGTGTATTTAAGCATATTATTTTTACATTTAATAAAGTATATTTTATCCCCATCATTATTGAATCCTTGTTTTATGTTTTAGGTTTAAGATGTTATTGCATGCATTGCATAGACATGCTATTATTGTAACTTATGCTGTACAATATAGTATAAAAATAATAAAGTGTTCTATTTAACTCATATCAGCCATATCATGGGTTTAACCTCATAAATTGAAAATGGTAGTACAATGCAAACATTAATAGTAGATAAAACACTTGAATAATCATGTTTAGATATGCTGATGGTGGCTGAGGAGAGTCCCCTGTTCTCTATTCAAAAGTGCTGTGAGTGTAGTGTCAGAAAAATTATTTAAGTGTAAAATTTATTCAAATATGTAAATAAGAGTGTTGTTTTTATTCATCAAAGCAAGTAATAATTCCATTTCAAATGTATAATCGTATAAGAAAATATCAACATGAAAATAGCACGTTATGATTCCGGCTCTAGTCTTGATCAAATACAGGCGATGTCCACGTAAGCTCAATTGGGAGATTCATCTGTCAGAAGAAAAGCGCCAGAACACGACTGACATAATGTTTCCAGTGTAATCATTTTGTTTTTTCGGTAAAAAAAAATCGAAACACTCTTTAAAGGGGTCAAGACATGAGGAATCAAATTTTCCTTGATATTTTGACATATAAGAGGTCTTTCTACTATAAAAAATACACTGTACATTTCAGAACTCAAAACTTATTCCCCAACTCAATAAAAGCATTTATTGAAACCAAACTGCCAACATGCCTCATTCTCTACATCTGATGTAGTGATGTCATCAAGGGTACTCATTAATTCATGACCACCTCTACAGCAACAAAATCAAAAAAGCCTACTTTAAAATCACCCAAGGCCCCGGCCACTGATGCTCACTTCGTAAACAGAGAGGCCTACTGTGGCCTAACTACTCCTGACTAATGGTCTTTGACCGTTTTGATTTGTTTGCAGTGATGTGCATCTCAGGCAGGATGATAAACTGGATGTGTGTGTCTTGTGAAGCAGTCATAATACGAAAAAATTATCACTGAAGAATATGGGGCAGTTAAAAACAGTATTGGACCAGATCAAAAACTTAAATTGTTTATGATGCTGACAAACTGTTACACCAGCTCGTCAATTGAAGCAACGCAATTGCTTGAGGCTGTCTACACCAGGCGCATCGACACAACTTTCTAAAATGTTTCACAGTATTGTTGGCAGTAGTATGCCAGCACAAACAAGACACCTGTTTACTGTTGCCGTGACGTGCCGCAAGGGATGTTTCAATGGTAGACAACATTATTGATAATAATGGGTTCTTCTATTGCTTTAGATGCAATGTACCTCTCGCATCCAGTGTAGAAAATGCAAGATGAATCTACTTTAGAAGCAACATTGCATTGGATATTAAGACTTGTTTTCAGATAACAGATCTTAAATTAAGTTTATTTTTCTTACTAAATAGATTTTTTTTTACATACAAAGAGGATGTTAGCACAGAAGTCTTAAAGGAAAAGTTGAACAAAATTCAGAAAGTCAGAAAGAAGTTGGAAGATGGTCATGCAAGGCTAACTGAGGACTGTCACAGTAGTACAGAATTTAGGGAGTAGGTATGATGACATTTGATCATAATCCATCCATCCATCTTCAACTGCTTATCCGAAGTCGGGTCACGGGGGCAGCAGCTCCAGCGGGGTGCCCCAAACTTCCCTATCCCAAGCCACATTAACCAGCTCTGACTGGGGGACCCCAAGGCGTTCCCAGGCCAGTGTGGAGATGAAATCGCTCCACCTAGTCCTGGGTCTTCCCCGAGGCCTCCTCCCAGCTGGACGTGCCTGAAACAACTCCCTAGGGAGGCGCCCAGGGGGCATCCTTACCAGATTCCCAAACCACCTCAAGTGACTCTTTCGACGCAAAGGAGCAGCTGCTCTACTCCGAGCTCCTCACAGATGACTGAGCTCCTCACCCTATCTCTAAGGGAGAAGCCCCCTTCTGAGGAAGCTCATTTCGGCTGCTTGTACTCACGACCTAGTTCTTTCGGTCATGACCCAGCCTTCATGACCATAGGTGAGGGTAGGAACAAAAATAGATCGAGGGCTTTGCCTTCCGGCTCAGCTATCTTTTCGTGACAACGGTGCGATAGAGCGAGTGCAATACCGCCCCAGCTGCCCCGATACTCCGGCCAAACTTACATAACACATTGAGATAAATGTTCATAAGACTGTAAGAAATAAAAATGGTACTTTTACACCAATCTCTTAAGAGTTTAAAACAACTTATTAGTGTGTAATTTACAGCAATGGTTCTCGGTTTTGCTTTAGGACAGAGATTTTACATTGACCATCAAGTGACCAAAACTGATTCTCATGCAAAAGTAAACACAAATATCCACCTGCTGTCCAAACACTGAAATGTATTAATATTAAAACACTGCAGCCCAACAATTTACAAATCATATTAACATTATTATTAAATGAAAGAAAAAAAAAAAACAGGCTGGATAGGAAAACTGTCAAGTTTGTAAAGGCCTAAATAACTGCCTGACAAATACTGGGCTAATTAGATGAATTTGCGGTAAAATATCTTGATGTGAAGCGATTTCTCTTTTTGAAAAGTTGATTAGCCTATTTCTTTTGCTATCCTAACTATTATATGGCAAGTTATTTTATTTCATATATTTAGGATTGTCGTGCTGCCCAAGACCCTATAAAAAACAGACATTTTTTGGGCACAGCCCACCAACTGAGAACAACATCCAATATCATTATGCATTTATATTTTTGTGCTTACTTTGGAAGCTATTATTTAAAAACATGGTTATATGTCACACCTAATATAAAATGAGACCCCAAATTCTCTGAATATTTACAGAGATTTCTATATTCTGCAGCCTCAGCAGTTAGGTGTAGCTGCACCCTGTCACAGAAGCAACTGTTAATGCGCAAACAAAATCTAAAAATATTTCTCAGAAATATAGATAGTTTGCAGACGGAACATCACCTCAGAGATCCACTGGGTAGAAATGAGTGTGGCATCTTATTGCAGTACAGCAGAAGCGTGTGGAGAGATCTTGACAAGTGGAGTGACATCTGTATTCATATTCTCAGTTACACAGATACACAGACTGTAACAGGTGTGAAATATTCATTGCGTTTGGAGGGTGTGTCTGGATCTGCTATTGAGAAGTTGGTGGCGTGAGTTTGTGAACTGCTTATGGAGACAAATGTGAAGAAATCTATGGAATAAGATATGTACATGCCAAAAAGTTTGAAGCTATGTGTGGGATGTATGGGATTTTTGTTTGTCTCAGCTTAAGTGCCTTTAACATGTGCCTTTCAAGTGGACTCATCATAGTATATCGTAATTACGAGTTCTGAGCACATGAATGACCCAGCAAATTTGAAGTTCAAGTGGGAAACTTGGAATTCTAGATGATACTGAGTTTCCGAGATGTGAAGGGTCCTAAACTTTCAACATGGCAGAAGAGAGTACATTTTCTGTGATGATTGACAGGTTTTGTTCATTTTATTAAATACAGCTTATTGTTAGTGCTTGCCATTTTGGTCATATTCATTTATGCATATCAGCAACCATTCTATGCATGTTGTACATTTTTACAGCGTGAAAATGCCCAACATGTAGAAACTTGAGGCATATGGGCTACAACAGCAGAAGACCATGTCGGGCACATTATTAGGACCATAGTGTTCCTTATAAAGTGCCCAGTGAGTGTAGATGGTCTCAAAGCTAACACAAATCAACTAAAATAAAACAAATTCAAATAAAACAAAGCAGAATAGCTTGTATTTGACTAAAATTCCAATATTGTCAGCAAGCTCACTGAGTTATATGTATTATAGTGTCAAAATAAAAGTTCCTCAAGACATATGAATGAATAAACTTAGCATTGTCCATGTTTCCTGTTCTTTCCGACAGCAAAGCACGTTAACAAGATGTACTTGTAATTACCACTTCAGAAGTGGGAAGTAGGAAAATTCCAATAGCACATGAAGGCAGCAATAGATTCATCATTTTACCTTCGTTGTTTTGTAATATTACCGAAATCGAACCTTGAGGCATATGGGCTACAACAGCAGAAAACCACGTCGGGCACTTTATTAGGACCATAGTGTTCCTAATAAAGTGCTCAGTGAGTGTAGATGGCCTCAAAGCTAACACAAATCAACTAAAAGCCACAAAACTCAAAATTAGCATTTTGTGGGGTCATTAAAACAAAATAAATCAAAGCAGAATCTAAAAAGCAATGCCATTCTTGTATGTAAATCTCAACCCCTGGCAATACGGGCCTACTGGGAGCTCAATTCAGTTGTTCGGTCCAGCGGTTTATACGATTACTGTCACCGTGTCTTCGGTGCTGCCCAGCTGAAGGGTAATTAATGACAGTGACCCTGCAGGGGCAGATGAAGGCTAGAGAAATTAATAAACATGAGGAATTGGTTGAGTGCTGCTGAGGGATCGAACGGGCTTACAGGAATCTATATATTGACTCGGGTGCCAGTGAGCCATAAAATATAAATCTCATGACCTGGGGCTCAAAGGGTTGCCGCTTCACTATCTGACAAGACTTAAGAATAAACAGGAAGTGTGTAATAAAAAAACAGAGCTTGAAAGTTAAATTAATGCATGACATAATAATTAACGTTGTATGAAGCTGATTATTCTGCTTAAAGAGCGACTAGCCTGAGGGGATCAGCATTATCAGTGGTGATTGCCAAGGCAAATGTCACAAACCCACAACCCTAAGTATTAGCTACCTGCATGTTTGTGCTATGTACTTAAATGTTACCTCAAATTGTGCTTGTTGTTGAGGTTGTGTTATTACTCTTGCAAGCAATCAGATGCACAATTTTCACCTAGTAAATTATAAAACAGGCAGAAAAATCCCATTGACTTGCATTGAAGGAGGATCCCGAGCCATGTAGGGGCCTGAATGACACTTTTGGGTAGGCTCTTTTGATTGGGGCCAGTAAGCATTCACCCCAAACACCCTATAGTAAAACATAGAGTTGTACTAAAAACCATGCAGAACAACTAAGCAAACTCATTGCAACTCTCTGGAAACAATCTACAACACCCTATCATCACCCTAGAAAGTTTTGCAATGGCAAGACCACACATATCTAGTTATAAACTTATGTACTACCAAAGTAACACTACAAATAGTTTATGTGCTGTTAGCAAAGATAAATCTGAGAAATAATCTAAATATGTTAAGTTGTCATTGTGCACAAATTACTATGGTTCACTACAGAGGATTTATTCATTTAAATGTTCATAATAAAGAAACAAATTACCATTACTGAATAACATCTGTGTTCAAAACTGCATTCTTGCCTTACCTATTCACTACAGTAAGCCTAAAATAATGATTTACATACAGAACTATTGGGTTTGATTTGGTGAGAAATTTCAGGCTTTTTTAATTCATCCGTGCACGTTTAAGTCAAATCCATAAGCAAATAAAAGAAAATCCAGCGATAGATATGCAGTTTAACTTGCTCAGACAACACATGTTTCAACTACTTGTTTTGTAGAACTTACTGGTCCCTGTTACAGGACTCCTATACATACAAATGTCTGTGGGCATGGCCACGAAGTTTTTTTTTTCATGCAAATATGCTCTATGTCTAGGCACAAGTGGGTTGGCTAAATTGTGCATACAAGAGATAAATGAAGACAGCCCATTCATAAGGTAGATAGTGAATGATAGTAATATAATACCATTTGTGTCTTGTCATTTTACGTAGTAACTGTGCCCTTCATGAATGTCAGCTATACCTCTATGAAGATTTTTAAATATGCGTGGACAAGGCGTTGTTCATCAGGACTAATTTGATGTAGGCAACTAAATTAGTGCTGGGATTCATGAAGGTAAACAGATTTGGCCTGCTGTCCATAACGGAGGGGCTCGAGCGCAGGACTGGGCTTGAGCTCTTAGATCCTTCCAGATGAACCTAAATGAGCAAACTCCTCCATAATGTATGTTTAGAACTTCATATTAATCTACTGACATACAGCACCATGGATAATATTAACTGTAATTGTCTGGGACAAACTTTTATGTGCCATTGTAAACACTTAGCACCTAATGGTTGAATCCCCAAACTGCAAATGCGAAAATTGAGTTCAGACATTGAGCTGAAAATTGACATGATTTTTAGATGTCTTAATGACTTATTTCTCACAAAAATAGCAAATTAGTCTTTGTACCATTTTATTTACATGGAACACCTATTTACAGTACTGTGCAAAAGTGCCAAAAAATATTTTCATTTATCAATTAACGCCATGCAAAGTCCAGCAAACATAAAAAAGCTAAATCAATATTTAGTGTGACAACCTTTGCCATCAAAGCAGCACATGTTCTCCTAGGTACATAGCGCAAACACTCCCACCAATGCCCAGTGCAAGTTTCCCAGGCACGAAAATTGGACTTAGATTTAGCACCCTCATGAAAATGTAATAAGACTTAGCACACGGTCATAGCGCATAACATTGCATCTTACACAGGTACTAAAATAGACCCCACTATATAGCCATACATAGGACATAGATACACTCTGATATGATGAATACAGTCAAATGTGGGTATATTTCACACCATCAGATTTGTCAGAGCAGAAGAGCATCACCGAATTATAGCTGATGTAAAAAACAAATGCATCTCTGCAAGTAACTTGCAATTTTAGCCTTCCACAACAGATGTCGAGAGAATGCCCAACACTCCGTTGTGCACCTTTAAACAAAAATTAAACACACTTTGCGATCAGTTAATATTCTTTGTAATTCTCACAAAACAATAACAAAAAACTTTTTAAAAATATGATCATCTTCTAATTATGAGAAATGTTTTAAGACATGTGAAAAATCACTCATACCGTTAGTAGATATAATTATTTGCCCAAAATACACATTTTGCTTAGCTGAACATAGTCATTAATCAACCAATGCACTATATATCACAGTTTGACAGTTACTGTGCCTCCTCCCTCTGTTAGTTTGTCATGTCTGCTTGTTTCCTTATTTGTTACTCTTCCTCTTGTGTCTGCAGGTGCCACGTGCTGTATTCTAGCCACATTGCCATGACATCACCAGTTACTCCTATCAGCTCATCAACCACGTCACCTGTCTCATTACCTCTCCCTATATTAGCTTCCCTCATGTATAGATCTGTGCTCAATTGTTTTGTTGTTTTATTAGTTTGTAGCCTGGTCCCTTGTCTGTTGGTTTGCCTATTAAAGGGTTCACCCATAAATGAATATGATCCCCTAATTTACTCACCCTCAAGCCATGCTAGTTGTCTATGACTTTCTTCTTTCAGTCAAACACAATCGGATATAAATCTATCTTCCAAGCTTTATAATCAGAATGAATGGTACTTTAGATTTTGAAGCCCAAAAAAGCGCATCCATCCATCAACAAAGTAATCCATACAGCTCCAGGGGGTTAATAAAGGCCTGAAGCAAAGCGATGCGTTTTTGTGTGAAAAATATCCATATTTATAACTTTATAAACTATAATCACTGGCTTCCGGTAATGGCCGTCCGAGTTCCGACGTATGATGTAGGCATAGTGTAAGCTCTGGTGAGTAATAATAATAATGAATGTGAAAGCGCAGAGGATAGAGGAAGCCAGTGAAAGCTTGGACGGCCATTACCGGAAGCCAGTGATTATAGTTTATAAAGTTATAAATATGGATATTTTTCTCACAAAAACAAGTCTTCGGTCGGTTCTAGTTTAATGCTATTTCTGTTTTTAGTTCACCGTTTCTTTGATTGTGAGTTTTTTTGTTTGTATTTTTTCTCTTTGTATAATAAAGCCTTTAAGTTCTATCTCGGCGCTTGGTCCTTCATCTCTGCAACACTACTGTGACACTTTATTTCCTAGTCGGCATGCTGTCTGTTCACACCTAACTTTTATTTTCTGCTTTATTTCATACAGGGGGACTGGGGGTAAAAATCTTGACACAGACGCTCATTCATAAAGGAACCTGATGTTGGCTGGTGCGTGTGTTTTTGTGTGTGTGTGTGTGTGTGTGTGTGTTTGTGGGTGGGTGGGTGTAATGTGTATTGATGTGTAGAGATGGACAGGATGAGCAGATGGCACAGAACTCAAGAATTCTTCGGAGAGGCACAGTCTTTATGGCTCATATACCGCTCTAATTATCAGCCTAAGTGGGTAAAATTAATAATAATAAAAAAAAAAAAAAAAATCCAATTAGCTCTGTTTAGTTCAGTGAGATAACTTCTCAATGAACTTTGCTCTTTAAGATTTCAATATTTTGATGGTCAATTTGTTGTGGAAAAAATGGTCTTGATTCATGATGACATGCTTGCCAAACCCATTTTTTTTTTTTAATAAACTTCTCCTGATGTTGTCAACTGTTACTTAATTGTTATGGATAAAACTGACTCTCCGGTCTGTGTGCTGGAATACTCACTCTTAATGGGAGTTTAAATTAGCCTTAAGATTTGTTTAGTCAGTATTTGTTTTTTAATGAGAACACAAATTTCGAGCTTCAGAGATATCAAATGCCATAAACGTTTATGTCGAAATATTCCTGTTCTGTAACAGCTAGTGATGTTACATGGGCACCAGTGTTTGAATTGTGCAAGAGCTCTAATGGGGCTCAACATAATAGATGGACAAAGATATCTCTCCATGTAGCATCCATGTAATAAATATACAGCTGTCTGATGTTGTTGTGTTGCAGGGGCATGGCTACTCACTATGGAGCCCCTTAGAGGACAGGGTGGGAACTTTTTTTCTGAAATAGATATGTGTTTCCTCACAATAGGTTCTGCATGCCCTTGCAATAGTTTGCATACCCTCACAATAAGTTTTGCATTCCCTCGCAATAAATGTACCATAGTTTTAGTACAGTAACTACATTTTAACCTTGATATTCATAGTAAAACCATAGTAATAATACAGGAAAATGAAAGCTATAGTAATAAAAATTATAATTTTGTGGTTATAATGGTTTTACTACAAATACCATGGAAAACCATAGTAACTAAAAGATTAACCATGCTTAATCCATAGTAAAACTATGGTTACTATGTGGATACAGTGTACTTTATTAAAACCATGGTTTCTGCCAAAAAAAAAAAAAAAAGCTACAAAAAAAAAAAGCTAAAAAAAAAAAAAAAAAAACAGGGTTAGCCTACAACAGTCATAGTTTTTAAAATATCATTTTAAAAAATTCATGATTTCCACCAAAAACTGTGGTTACTACAGTCTACAAAATTTCTATAGTTATGCCATGGTTTTACTTCAGTAGCCATAATTAAACAATGGTATGTGTATAGTAAAACCATAAAAATCACAAAACTGTGACTTTTATTAGCATAGTTTTTGTTTTCCTGTATTATCAATATGGTTATACTATGAATAGCATGGTTAAAATATGTCTGCTGTAGTAAAACCATAGTAAATTATTGCGAGGGAATGCAAAATATATGAGAGGGAATGCAAAACTTATTGCAAGGAAACTCAAACTGTTGTGAAGGAATTCAAATCTTACTGCTAGGGAACACAAAACTTATTAAGAGAAAGTGCAAAACTATTGCGAGGGATCGCAAAACGTATTGCAAGGCAAAGCAAAACTAGTTTGGAAAAAAATTCCCACCCTGTCATCTAAGGGGCTCCATAACTTGCCTATTAACTGTGTGCATATTAATAAACATAGTGATAGTTCAGTTATAGGATAAATTGTTATTTAATATTAGTAAATTAGGTGTACCAGCAATCATAAGTAAATGAAGAATTATAAAGTGAAAATGAGTATCCAATCTGCCAGTGTCACTCAGTCACCATCTGTAAATTCCTTCAGAAAACAGCGTGTGACACAGTTGAGTATATTTAAAATTTTCTGCTGGAAAAATTCTAATTTCAGTTACTCTGGGACAGATAATAGACAATGTCACATTGTGATGGCAATAATTTGAAAAAAAAAAAATAAATAAAGTACTTTGATGGTTACAGTGGAAATGGATGGATGACCAGTTATAATAGAAATGGATGGATGAACAGTTACAAAGGAAATGGATGGATGGATGTACCGTTACATTGGAAATGGATGGATGTACAGTTACAAAGGGAATGGATTGATTGATGTACAGATACAATGGACATGGATGGATGGGTGAACAGATACAGTGGAGATGGACGGATATACAATTACAATGGAAATGGATGGATGGATGAACAGTAACGATGGAAATGGATGGATGGATGGATGGATGAATTAATGGATGGATGGATGAACAGTAACAATGGAAATGGATTGATGATGGATGGATGGATGTACAGTTACAATGGAAAGGATGGATGGATGGAAGTAAAGTTACAATGGAAATGGATGGATGGATGGATGTACATTTACAATGACAATGGGTGGATGGATGTACAGTTACAATGGAATTAGATGAATGGATGGACAGTTACAATGGAAATGGATTGATGTATGGACATTAAGTGCAATAGAAAATCCTTTTTCAATGCCACTAATCCAATGTAACTCACTACAATGTAGAAATGCATTTTGTGATGACCATATTTCACCATGGCAACTACACTCTGTCCATTGCCCATTTATTACAGCATGCTGTGAAATCTCCATTATAGGTTTGGAAGTTAAAAGGCATAAAAAGGCTCAGGTCTTTATTAACAGGTAATCACTATCTGCAAGAGCAGTTGTGGCTTGATTTTTGTATAATATTAAGTATATCAATGACAATTAACAACATAATAATTAAAATAAGTTAAAAAGAATTATCGTAATAATTAAAGTGAATTAATAGAAATACACCTTTAAAATGCAGTATAGTATATACTATACATAAATTGGATTTATTACATATCTGATATATGAGGCTTGCTAAGCCACTGCTACTATTGTCTAAGTTCAGGGATTTCACCAAACTCCTAGCCCAGACTTAAACTTCACAGCTAACATGTCCCATATTGTTTGTACTACTATTCCCTATAGAAAATGTAAAAATCTAGTATTGTATATAATATCTGGAATGGACATATAAGATAACTTTATGTCTTCATGTTACTGCTAGAGTAGCACTTGGCATTGAAATTAAATTCCACCTACAATATCACAACACCACAAATTATGTTGTTTTTCTGAAGATGTGTGTAATATTTTCTAAAGCTTAATGTGATTATAAACACTTTCTGAAAGCACTCCAGGCAGTTGATTTGAGCAATTCATCACCTAAGGAATCAAAGCAGCTGTGTCAGTTCACACTATCACAAGGTTAACAACACCCTAAACATCTCCAACAAAAAAAAAAAAAAAAAATATATATATATATATATATATATATATATATATATATATATATATATATATATATATTTGGCATGGCCCCAGACTTATTTCTAATTCAGTCTCTAAAGTGCAGTCTAAAAAAAAAAAAAATAGTATAAAGGATAATATAAAAGACACCATTTTGTTATTTTGGGGGCAAATAAAGGCACCATAATCTTTAGAAAAATCCATATAGGAACAGCTTTATTTGAAATACCTGTGTGTTTGTCCAAATTAAGAGAACTGTGGCAATCTGTAAAGGAGAAATACTGAGGGAACTATAAATTTGCAGTCACACATGAAAATATTTCTGACACCACAGTGAACAGGATGTTCAGGATGTCATGTTCAAGGGCTTCTGGTTTAATAAATTATAAGTCACTAATAACAAGAAGTATTCCGTTAAATGTTTTTAAATATACCATACTCACGTTCCTGCAACAATAAAAAAAGATGCTACTTTAAAATGCTTTCTTTGGATCGTAATGTCTTCATGGTGTAAATATCACTCCATGTTGCAATAATTCGCTATCATTATGGGGCCTAAATTAACTTCACTTTCTCATGGATGAAACATTTGTGACTAAGGTTTATTTATTACTTATTTATTTTAAACCATCAGAATATTTAAAAGAAAAACATGTTTTATTTCTTCATTCTTCATATATATATATATATATATATATATATATATATATATATATATATATATATATATATATATATATATATATACTGTATATATGTCGTATATGAGAAGGAACATCTCTGTACTGGGAGGTAGACGTTACTGTAATTAACTACTTTTCCACAAGAATTTTACTTTTGTAAGTAGTTAAAAAATTGTATACTTTAACTTTTTTTTAAAATACATTTTTAGTGCTGTAACTACTTTTATTGTACTATTTTCCCACCGACTGTGTTCGCTACTTCCCTGTTTTGATTTTATTTTTATCTATCAACATGATTGGCTAGGGAGAGTCTCCTGACTCCCATCCAATAAAATCACACGTAAAAAACTTGAACAGCAGCTGCAGATCTGGTGCCAACTGTTATGGATCTGGAGAATACCTCAAGCACTGTTTACAGCTGAACATAACCGGCTGCACCTGGAAGGGATTTTCGCAGTGAAAAAGGTCAATTGCTTGATCGTGTCATGTGAGTTTAACTTACTCAAGCCAGATATCATCCTTAATCCTGCCTCTAATTTGAAGAAACATATCAAGATAAATTTCATATTTCTGCTTTCTAGATTCTGTGTGTCTATAACGTAGCCTGTAATTTAACTATCTATCTCTGAGATTATTGGGCTGCTGTGAGAGATTAATGTAATGTTATCTAGCACTATTGGTGGGCAATAAAATGATCTAGATGTTTATCTGAAAAAAGAGAGATGTCCTCGATCAAACTTTTGAGTAGTTTTCTATATTTAGCATAACATATTTCTATATGTTATACATCTAGAACAGGGGTGTTCATTTCATCAATTGCGATAGCAAGAGCATCACTGGTTGGTTGATCTAGAGGAATTTTTATTTCCTGAAGTCTGTAGCTGCATGCTGTTTGATTGACAGGCAGCTAAGGTTTGTATGCTTTACATGCACGTTTGCTGCTGGTTCGTGCCTAAATGATCAAATACACTTTATAATTCCGCCAGTGCTGTCTTGATGAGGCATTAATGTAAACACAGTTGTTTATGTCTAAAATGAATTTAAACAGTGGGACAAAATGTGCATTTGCATTAAAATGTCAGAATTGTACATGTGACCCAATAGAATCTAGTAGGCAATGTCATATAAAGCATATGAATAATAAATTTAGTATCTTTAAAAATATGAATGTAATAGAATAAAAGTGACATTTTTAATAATAATATTTAAAACAAAATGATTGTTTGTTTTTAATACTAATGACCACTGTGTAGAGAGTGTGTTAATTGGTATAATAAATTACCAGAATGTGAATCATCAAAAACACAAGAAGAACAATATGAATATGAATATGAATTAATAGTAAAAAAGGAATTAAATACTGATCTGTTTCTCACCACATCTATCATATCGCTTCTGAAGACATGGATTAAACCACTGGAGGCACATGGATTAGACTACTTTTATGTTGATTTATGTGATTTATGTATCTTCAATATTTAAGCACCGATTCACTTTCTGACCAAAAGAGCTGAGATATTCTTCTAAAAATCTTAATTTGTGTTCTGTAGAAGAAAGAGTGTCATACACATCTGGGATGGCATGAGGGTGAGTAAATGATGAGAGAATTTTCATTTTTGGGTGAATTATTCCTTTTTAAGTGTGATGTAGCCCCTGTACCAAACAACATTTCCCATGCCTGCTTTACCTCCTCTATTGTGCAGGACATGACGTGCCAAGTGATCCTGCTTATTTACCATTTTATCATGTTTTGTGCAACAATAATGTTCTGTCTGCATTAAGGGAAATTTAGACACTACAAATAAACTGATTTTAATGTAATTGTCTCATACATTAAGATTTAAAATGGTGATCAGTGTAACTTTTTCATATTTTAATTTGTGCTATGTTTCCCTTTTATTTTTTGGAATCAGACTCATGTAGTGTTTATCACAGTTAAGTGATGTATTTTAAAAGTTGGTATACAGTGTTTATTAAAAATGGGCATACGTTTTGCAACTCGGTACTCAGTACTCACCACTCATACTCGTACTCAAAACGAGTACTTTTAAATGAGCTACACTTTTACTCTTACTTGAGAAGTTTTTAGGATAGCTACTTTTATTCTACTCACACTACATTTTTGGGAAGTAACAGTACTTCTACTTGAGTATGATTTTTCAGTACTCTTTACACCCCTGGAGGTAGATCCCTCTGTTTATTGCACAGATATAAAGGTCACTTTTGTTTGTGATAAATAAAAGAACACCTGTCATAAAGAAAAATGCCTGGCTTCTTGCCAGTTGAAAAACAGTAAAACAATTCCCAGATTACTACCCAGCTCTTTCACAGGCACTCTGTGGAGAATTCTGGTGTCCTCTGAAGTGTCTATATCATTAGCCGCAGTCAAGCGAAGTTTGTGGTCCCAGTTTCATTCAGACTTCAGCAATCTTTACAACCCACCCTCAATATAACATCAAGTTAAAATAGTAGTCATGATATAGTGTCATGATGTTTTAACAAACAAAGGGTCTGTCAAATGCAAACCGAAAACAGGGTTTTCTTACAGAAATAAAACCTTCAATCATAGGGAACATGAATACATTTTATCCCCCTCCCCTCGTACTAATTCGTACTAACTTATTCCCCACCACTGCCAAAAGTACAATAAAAAAGCTTTGCATTTTATGTTGATCCCAGAATAAAACAACTATTCTGTTTATTGCATTCAAGTTAAATAAATGATTATGCACAGTAAGCCCATCATTGTTGCATAATAAAAAATAAAAAAGCAGTTTATTGACACCAGTCCACTGTTGAAAGCACCTAAAATGGGCCACGCAAACATCGGAACTGGACCTTGAAGCAGTGGAAGAAGGTTGCCTGGTCTGATGAGTACCGTTTTCTTATACATCATTCGGATGGCCGTGCATGTATGCACCGTTTACCTGGGGAAGTCATGGCACCACAATGCACTGTGGGAAGACTACAAGCTGGTGGAGGGAGGTTGATGCTATGGAAAATGTCCTGTTTAGAAACCCTGTGTTAACCCCCCTCCCCCCCATTCATGTAGATGTCAATTTGGCACGTGCCACCTACCTTAACATCCTTGCAGAACAAGTAGACCCCTTCATGGCAATGGTATTTCCTGATGGCAGTGGCCTCTTTCAGCAGGATAATGTGCCTTGCCACACTGCACACATTGTCCAGAAATGGTTTGAGGAACATGATGCATAGTACAAGGTGTTAATCTGGACTCCAAATATACCAGATCTCAATCTGAGTGAGCATCTGTGGGATGTGTTGGACCAACAAGTCTGATCCACAATGGCTCCACCTCACAGCTTACAGGACTTGATGTATCTGCTACTAATATCTTTGTGCCAGACACCATAGGACGCATTCAGGGGTCTTGTAGAGTCCATGCCTTGGTTGGTTGGCATGGTTTTGGTGGCAAATTAGGCAGTTGGTCATATATATATATAGAGCTGGGCCCAGGTTGAAGAGGAGCTGCCTGATGTTTGGAAGCCACAGGGGGATGTCCTCGGCGAGCAGACAGAGCACGGCCCACACTGGTATGGCGGTGGTGCATGATGTGGCTCCAACGTCGAGGGTAGTGAGAGCGGAGGAGTGAGGAAGCTGGTTTCGGGGAGTAAAAGTGCCCTCTATAGCTTTGTCAACTCGTGATGCACCTCCTGGAAGAGGGGGGTTGTGAGCGGCCCAGGTGGAGAGAAATTCAACCGCATCCAGGAACTACACAAGGGCAGAAAGACGCATCCTGAAAAGGACGTTTAACACTGTGTATTGCTCTTTTAGAGAAAATAAACTCTTTTTAGGGAAAAAGATCTCTTTAAGAAAAGCTGTCAAAGCACCCTGGGGCAAAGACAAGAAATAGAGAAAGCCGCTGATATGCATCATAGATCCAACAGCATAAGTTCTGTAGGGATGAAGCGAACAGTCTCATGAATGCAGCTCGCTGATCACACAACCGCTCGGTTCTGAAAAAAAATTCTGATTGGACAGACTCATTTCCCCCCCTTTATAACCCATATGTCCGGCGGTGGGACATGCAAATTCTGTCTGCCAATTTCTCATTTGGCTTTTCACAAGTTCAGAGATGCACGGGGCTTTCAAGAGGGACCCCTAGTGTCACTTCTTCAACTCAACGTCAAAGTGAGCGACATACAGGGAACTAAAGTTTAGGTAAGTATTTTGCATGACACAAGTAATTTTTCCAACAACTGTTTACAAAAAGATTGTTTCACTTTTAATTTACTATCACAATTCCAGTGGGTCAGAAGTTTATATTAGTAAGTTAACTGTGCCTTTAAGCAGCTTGTAAAATTCCAGAAAATTATGCCAAGCCTTTAGACAATTAGCCAATTAGCTTCTTGTAGGAGGTGTACTGATTTGGAGGTGTACCTGTGGATGTATCTTAAGGCCTGCCTTCAAACTCAGTGTCTCTGCTTGACATCATGGGAAAATCAAAAGGATTCATCCAAGACCTCAGAAAAAAAATGGTGGACCTCCACAAGTCTGGTTCATCCTTGGGAGCAATTTCAAAACACCTGAAGGTACCACGTTCATCTGTACAAACAATAGTATGCAAGTATAAGCACCATGGGCCCACGCAGTCATCATACCTCTCAGAAAGGAGACGCATTCTGTCTCTTAGAGATTACGTAGTTTGGTGCGAAAGTGAAAATCAATCCCAGAACAGCCTAGTATCTAGATCCACAGTAAAACAAGTCTTATATCGACATGTTTAATTATGTTTAGAAGAAAAAGGGTGAGGCTTGCAAGCTGAAGAATACCATCCCAACCGTAAAACATGGGGGTGGCAGGTGAGGGTGCTTTACTGCAGGAGGGACTGGTGCACTTCACAAAATAGATGGCACCACAAAAGAAAATTATGTGTATATATTGAAGAAACATCTCAAGACCTCAGCCAGGATGTTAAATCTTGATCACATATGGGTATTCCATATGGACAATGACCCCAAGCATACTTCCAAATTTGTGGCAAAATGGCTTAGGGACAACAAAGTCAAGGTATTGGAGTGGTCATCACAAAGCCTTGACCTCAATCTGATAGAAAATTTGTGGGCAGAACTGAAAAAGTGTATGCAAGAAAGGCAGCCTACAAACCTGACTCAGTTGCACCAGTTCTGTTTGGAGGAATGGGCCAAAACTCCAGCAACTTATTGAGAGAAGCTTGGTGAAATGACCTTCCCAACTGAATCAGTTTCTGTCTTCAAAAAACGGCTAAAATCACATCTTCTCCATGAGCACTTAACCAGTCAATAAAAAAATAAATAAAATAAAACCATTCTTGTTGCACTTTAATCTGTTTTGAATAATATTGTGATGTTAGTGAAACTTTGTAATATGGCATTTGTCTCCTTAAGATGATTCGCTTATGTTTTCCTCTTTTGTAAGTCGCTTGTGAATGAGCGTCTGCCAAATGAATAAATTAAAATGTAAATGTTTGACCCAAGTTAAACAATTTATGGGAAATGCTAAAAAATAATCACAAAGTGTATGTAAACTTCTAACCCACTGGGAATGTGATGAAAGAAATAAAAATCTGAAATAAATAATTCTCTCTATTATTATTCTGACTTTTCACATTCTTAAAATAAAGTAGTGATCCTAACTGACCTAAGACAGAGAATATTTTCTACAATTAAATGGCAGGAATTGCGAAAAACTGAGTTTAAATGTATTTGGCTAAGGTTTATGTAAACTTCTGACTTCAAATTTGTGTGTGTGTGTGTGTGTGTGTATGTGTGTGTACAGTATATATATATATTAGTACACAGTACCTGATTGGTATATCTGATCTAAGACTACTTTGTGTGGGGGCAGATTGTGTTGATTATGCCCTTTGGCTTTTCCAGTGTTTAATAACACTAATCACCTCTTAATGCCTCTAAATAAATAATACATCTATAATATGACGAGAAGTCAATGGTTGGAGGTCATGAGATTGATTGCAGGGAAAATTGCCAGCCTTCTCCCTACTGTGAGTAAATGGTCATGGGTTTAATGGGAGAATTTATAGCACATAGAAACACAGAGCTTACGAAATGCATTGCACTCCCTGAGGCCTTAACGTGACAAAGCTATAGCCACAGCTTGTAAAGTTTACATACATGTCTTTCTGAGTGAGGGAGAGAGTGTACCGATTTAGTAGTGATGAACTGATTTTTTTAGGGTTAGGTTTATGGGTTATAGTTTCTCTAACAAAGCTTTCCTGGTGAAGATTACTGAATCTTCCAATCAGATTTCCCTTTACTCTTGAAAATAAATGACTCTTCCCCTGTCATTCTATGGTTTGGAAACTTGACAGTGGGTGTGGAGGACGATGGCTCTGCACTGAATGAGCGAAGTGGATCAAATGTACTTTGATAAAGTTGACACAGATGCTACAGTAACCTCCAATACATGAAAAGTGACCCTCAAATATAACAGAGATACTAGTGCTATGCAAAATAATAGAAAAAGACATGCTGGTGCTATAAATTGATATTCAACATGATCAACACACCTTTGTGTGTTTAGTCAATGTACACTTCTTCAAGAACATGATTCAATGACGACTAGAAAAGCGCTTCAAGTTGGAGTATGATGACATGACAGAATACATCCCTGTCTATTGGTTTTATTTACAAATAACTAGCTATAGTTAAATATATACTGTAGACCTTTATCATGGACTGTGATGACACGTTTCCACCTTATTTAGCAGCATAAATCTATAAAACTTTTTTATATTGGCAATATTTAAAAAATTGAGTGTAAATGTATAACATCATGCTTTGTGTTATATTACCCTGGAATTCGTTTTTTTTTTTTTTTTTTTTATTATATTACCCTGGAATTCATATTTTAAAAAAAAATTATATTACCCTGGAATTCTTTTTTTTTTTTTAATTAGTTACCACAGCTGCAAGGGATTCTCTTATACAGCTGCTGAGAGAATGACAGTATATTTGGCATTTTCTCTCATCTGAAAGTCGTAATCCATGTCCTCTTCTGAAAAGTCATTGAAAAGTAATAGAGGAATTTTTTAGTTTGCTGTTGGAGCAAATGGGTAAGCGAAAATAATAGTTGCCGTGGTCTCCCATTCACTCCCATTCACCGCTGTCAAAGTTTACCCTGCAAACTTTTACTTCCGCATTCAAAAACCCGGATGGTGAAAAAGGTGTATTGTGGTGGGTCTAAGGGCAGGGCTGGACTGGTAATCTGGCATACCGGGCATTTTTACGTTGGGCCGATGCACTTTGGGGCCGATTAGGGACGGACTGGCATCAGAAGAACCGAGCGGGCCGGTGCATCGGCCGCAAAACGGACTGAATGGGACGCGATAAGCTAAAATGAGCTGCAGAAATGATATGCAGAAAAGGACAGCGAATTTGAATCGACTAGTTGACTATTAAAAACCAGTAATAGTGTAACCTCTAAAAAGTAGTAAAAGGAATAGTTCTCCAAAAATGAAAATGCTCTCATCATTTGCTCACCCTCATGCCATCCCAGATGTGTTTTTTTAAGTGTGGGTTAGAAACTGATCAATATTTAAGTCCTTTTTTTAGTATCAATCTCCACTTTCACTTTCACTTTCATATTCTTCTTATTTTGCTTTTGACAATTCACCTTCTTTGTGTATATCGCTACCTACTGAACAGGAAGGAGAATTTACAGTAAAAAAAGACTGAAATATTGATCTGTTTCTCACCCATCTATCACATTGCTTCTGAAGATTTAACCAATGGAGTTTTATGGGTTACTTTTATGCTGCCTTTATATACTTTTTGAACCTTGAAAATATTGGTACCCATTCATTTGTATTGTGAGGACCTACAGCACTTTGTCACACTACCAGACTGATTACACTGTGAATTTGACAACAGGAAGTCAAAGGATCTGCAATTATAATTGGTCTGTGCTTACTGAAATTCAAATTACTGCCCAAGTGGCTGAGGCTGGAAGTATTAACCAATATTCATGTGAAATGTCCACAGCGTGGTTATAAAGCTAATTTTATTTTTAGTTGTAAATGATGTATGTTTAGTTGCATATTATATTAACAAAACCCCAACCCTAAACCTAAATGTCAATGGAGTAAAAATGTAATTTTAGAGTGAAAATGCAGCCTCCAAATCCCACCTAAAGTTCCTAATGTGAACATGATTAATTCCTGGTTTCCATGTCCCGGAGATTGCCTGCTCAAAACACTATCAGAAACATCTATAGGGAAAGGTGAAGATGTGTGAATTGATACAAAAATGTCTGATGGGTAATGGCGCTTGTCAGTAATTTAGCAGAATGGTGTCTATTTCAGGTCCCATGAACATTAGAAAGTTGTATGTTGTTTTCCCGTGTGATTATATTGACACTACATCACTCACTGGAAAACGTTACTTGTTTAAAAACAATATATATTCTACTGGTCAAAAGTTTTGAAACACTTGACTGAAATGTTTCTCATGATCTTAAAAACCTTTTGATCTGAAGGTGTATGCTTAAATGTTTGAAATTAGTTTTGTAGAAAAAAATATAATTGTGCCAACATATTAATTTATTTCATTATAAAATAATACAACATAATTCCCATAGTTCAATTTATGTTATTCCTTAGTTGTGATGACTTTATTATTATTCTAAAATGTGAAGAAAAAAAAAAAAAAACTACTTTTGACTGGTAGGGTATATCATCTGAACTACAATCACTACTGAAAAATGTAGTTAGTAACTTATTTGAGTTATTCTCTCTTTAACACTGGTGCTTATGCATACTGTATGTGTCTGTGTGGACACACTTAAGCATGGTTAAAATCTTGCATGTGCTTTCCGGGGGTGTTTGGCTAGTGTTAGCACGAGCAGCTGTTATCAGTATAATGAGTGTGTCCCTTCTCTCTGTTATAATTAACACTGTTTAATTAAAGCTAGCCCACTCCTGTAGTTGGTTTGGGTGCCACTTGTTAAGTGGGAGGGTGAGAACACAATGGGCTGTTGAGGGGATGATTGCACGAAACCGCTTTCAGCCTTGTAATGATCTAAAACTGGACATACAGTACTTTTATTATTTTCATCTTGTGTTACAATATAATAGAATAAATATATGATTTTACATAATGTATGGAATTGGAGAATAGACTTTTGCTGGTGTCCCCCCAGCCTTCATAAATGTTGTTCAATGCGATCCTTATGAAAAGTTACCATGTTAACCATATTTTCTGCTAAAATATCTTACAGTTATTGTTTAACTACTATAAGCAATTTGATCACACTTAAATCATGTTAATATGCATGTTGTTTATGTCTTGTGGCTATACTGTTGAAACATGTATTGTTTGTGTATTTGAATGTTTACAGATTGGCCCCCATTCACTTCCATTGCAAGTGCCTCACTGTTACCCAGATTTTTAAAGACAAGGTCGAGAGATGGGGAGAAAGAGAGCAGAAAGCAGCTGGGGAAAAGCAGCTCGACTCAGTGTGCACTTTTATTGCTTCTTAAACTTTCATTGCACAAAATCTGCATCTTGTTTCATCCTGGCAAAATAATAAACACACTCTCTAGTTTTTATCTGAGAACAGTCTCTCTTTCTTTATGGTGTGGAGAAAATAGACTCGAAGAGCTTGCATTCAGCATGGCTTATGAAATATTGCCTTTGGAAATAAATAAATAAATGCATCATCGGAGGTTATGCAGGTACATATAAATGGAGGTTTAAATGGAGACATGAAAATACTGCAGACAAGCGCGTAGAATACGTGGGGGATGCAGGGGACATGCCCCCCTCACTTTCAATGAAACCAAATTTTGTCCCCTGCACTTTTTCACCTAGCAAAAGTGCTTACACGGTCTTTCATACAGCAAATGCCTAAATGTTTAAATGCAAAAGTTAAAATTCACTGGTTAATCATGTAATTAATTTGATAAATATTTTAAATCAATTGACAGCCCTAATATATATATATATATATATATATATATATATATATATATATATATATATATGTTTGTATTGCACTAAACATTCTGTCTCCCTCACTTTTTAAATGATTGCTTCGCCTCTAAATGCAGCGTCACGTTCTCGGCATAGTAAGAAGCAGATTGTATGAGTGTCTCTACAATACAACACACAGCAACAAGTAAATTATCTGCTTACTGTTTTACGATAAATACCGACATTACATCCTGTGTTTGTGTAATAGTTTATAAGTTCATATAACTAAATTCTGGTATTATTATCCTTCTAGTAATTTATATTATGACGAAATACAACAGAACTTTCTCACACTTGCCAGAAATGCAACCCCTTGTTTACTTCTGCGTTGCAAAATAAGGAGGATGGGATCAAATAAGGACGGTAGAGAATGGGAGGGGTGGGGTGAGGGAGGGAGGAAGGGAGGGATTGACAGTAGAGTCTGCTTGATCGCCATTTGAATATAAAGAAACTTTTCTAACCTTGATACAACGACAATAGGTCTGGCAGAACAGCTGTATTTAAAGCACCTGGCCCGACTCTAGCTCCGTGAGCCCAACTGAAACCCAGCCAACTTATCTGCTTTAACAACACCTTATTAAAATCAAGTAAGTTTCTCCTTTACCCCACTTCATCACAGCCTCTATTTCAACCCCACTGGCACCCGGGAGATGAAGTCATTCCACCAAACAAAGCATAAATCCAGAAAAGCACCATGGGCAAGGTCTTCAGCAGAGGTCTATTCTTCAACACTTATGCATGAGATCAGCAAATCTTCTGTTGCATTCATTTAGACACCTGGAATGGAAGGAAGGACACTGTCAGTAACAGGTGGGTGACTTCTCATGGCCTGTCAGTACGACTGGGCACACCGTCTTATCCAATTTTCGAAGTAAATGTGTCCTAAGTGCAAATGGGCACAGGAGGGAGTGTTTGCACTTCTTTAGGTGTAATTGCACAAACTGTGGGTGTATTGTATATAAATTAAGTGGCCCAAAGTGCAATTTGCTATTTTCCTAAGAATTGGTCGTTGCGTGAGTTCAGAACAATTAATAATTCCCTTCAATCGCTGTTGAAGCTGTTTGTTAAATCCAAAAATTATGAGATTTGTTTTACATTTTCAAGAGATGATGATTTATTTTCATTTGTTATTATTATTTTATTTATTTATTTATTTATTCATTTATTTTTTTGTTATGTTTAAGTTACTGCAAAAGGGGCCAGTGGAAGGAGAGACTAAATTGTTTGGATTTGATATTTTGGATCACTTTGCTATTTTGATTATATGTTTGAAGTGTAATTTTTTTAATCAATTATTACAAAATTTCAAAATCAGTGTCAATCGGAAGAAGTGAAGTGTGTTCTAATACAATCACTGTTAATACTAGTGTGTCAGTAGAGTAGATTAAAATGATTAATAATACTTACATTCTCTGTAATTTAACAAAGCCTACATCCATATCCTGAACCACATTTTCCATGCGTATAAAAGGAACGTGTCCCTTTAACAAGGATGCACAAAATAATGTAAATCCACATTTCTATTCTTCTAATTCATTGCGTATAGTCCATTTACACTACCACTTTTTTATGAATGTAATATCTTTGTTTATATTATTAGTGCTTGACATGGAATGGACTGTATAATAGGATGGAGATGATGCAGGAAAAGAACCTCCATTGACCCGATTAGTGCCTTGCATGGGCGATTTCGCCAAACCCACTTGCGCCTACACTTAGCGCACACTTGCACAAAAATACCAATACTTCATGGCCATGCCCATTGACTGCACTTATGAGTTAAGGCATTGCACTGTGCTTAGCACTTGCATGCTTTAAATAGTGCATGTAGTCTGTATGTGCCTCAAGCTACAAAGAGTATTAGCATTCTGCTCGCTGTTATCTTCTACAAACAGAGTGTGCAATGCTTATGATGGTGTTTTGTGTGTATGAGCCAAGGAGCTCATAAAGATATCAGCTGGTGTTGGCCTTCACAGGCTCTATACATTCACTTTGAAGCATGCAGCATATGCAAACTATATATTTAACACATTAAATAAACAGCCTTTGAGGTTTAATAATATCACTGGGACATAACGTGATTTTAATTTATGTGCTGAATATTTACGGAATTATATTTGTACGTCAGAAGGTATCAGTTTTTTTTATATCAGAGCATATTTACAAGCATGGGTACAAGTACATGAGCTACTTTAAGTATCGGATCAGATTCTGATACCAGTATCGGTATCGGGACATCCCTAATTTTTTCCTTTATTTCTTTTTTTTTTTCATTCAAAACGTTTTGAAAAATTTTCACAGTGCTTTTTTAAATCCAATACAAACATACAGTGACTAGGGGCTATAAAGTTCTAGAAAGGCTAGTATGATAAATTAGTCCACATATTATTCCAACACTTTATTCCAAGTCTTGATGAAATGACACGGGAGCAAGTAAATGATGACAGAATTTTCATTTTTGGCTGAACTATTCCTTTAACACCCCTTTACAAAATAAAGGAAGTAAACAATTGTGAAAGCAGCTTGAGGAACCAGAGGACAGGCTTAAGAGGACACACAAAAGCATTTTTTGTTGTTGTTGTTGTTTTCCGATGACTCTGCACAATCTTCCAGCGCTGTTTAATTACTTCATTAATTATCCTACTGAACCAAAATTGGGGATGTTTAACAAGAAGCCATTAGTTAATCTTCTTCTACAATTCTTTTTCTACAAGGTCAATGGAAAAGTCATTTACAATGAGATACACATTTGGATACAATAGCCTGTGAAAGACAGTGCTCAATGGACTCTCCCAAGGCAATAAGTCATTCCTAACAGCTTGGTGATTCAAAGCCTGAGAGCGTTTTTCAGCTTGGGACAACCCATAATATCCTTGGGAAATGGCACTGCAGACAGGCCATTCCAATGCAATACATTTTTTTGAACATATTTAAAAATACAGTCTTTGGGAATAACCTTGCCAAATTTTTAAGAGCTGCTGTGTTCAAGGACTGTCAATGGGTCTTTGCTGTTGCACTATTTTAGAAGCTAATCAGACTTCTAAAAGCTGTATATACTTAGGTATAATTACAGGAATCAATGCTGTGCTCTCCTAGATTCACCTCTTGTCAAGGCCATGAGATATGAACAGAGAAGACAGATGACCACGGTGAGACAATTTCATACCCTTGAACAATGATTGACACTTTTCTTTGACAGTTACTTTTTATATTTGACAGATGTTTTTGACAGATTTTTATATTTAAAGTGTGAGGGAAACAAATGTCACAAGACATTTGGTACTTCAATGTTCTGGATACCATTCACTATGAAAGGACCTACAGTACAGTGCTGAGATATTCTTCTCAAAAATCTTTGTTTGTGTCAGGGGCGGATCTACCGAGGTGGAAAACGGTGGCAAACACCGCCCTAAGAAAAGGCATTGCCACCCCATCTGCCATCCCAGTATAAGTATACAAATGTATAAAATATAAACGTAATATGTTGACATTGTTTATGGGTTTATTCACAACTACCTTAACTCTCACCGGACGCACAAATTACTACACCGTGTGATTGAATACAGTGGCAGCCAATCACGTGAAATTATATCAGTGGTCAACTGCGTGATAGGTTAATGAACTGGCCAATTGTGTGATGGGTTACAGCAGCAGCCAATTGTGTACTTGCTGCATGTGCAGTGTTTGGGTATTTGCAGACTTAGTTTTTTTTTTTGATTAAACCACAACAACAATATGACAATATGGACAAATTCATGGAGAAAAAAGAGATTAATTTCTCGGTTTTTATTAAAGTCTTCACTGAATGATTTTTCGATATATTGCCGTCAGTTGAGACGTATCCTTGGTACTTTCTGAAATAGCTTTCGTCCGGTATGTGTATAATCCAGATGAAACATCTCCAGTTCTTGAGTTGGAGTTTCTATTTCATCTGATCTGTGTATGTTTTGATTTGGCGATCTGGCACTGGAATGTGTTATTTTGAATTTATGATAAATGTTCGTTGGTGCTGTTATCAGTGTTGTTTTGTGTCAGCAGTTTTTTCTGCAGTTCACACTCTTTTTCAGGAAATAGAAAAGAAAATATGTCCCCCATTGTGATGGCCTTCTCAGCTGTATCGTTTGTGTATGTAGAGCATATGTTCTTTATCTCACTCTCTCTTAATCTCTCTCAGTTGTGTGGTAACCAGGTGAACTGATTGTTATTGGAAAGCACCCGTATGTGGTGTGTTTTCTTCCTATATAAACTGAGTGTTCCATAGCTGGGTTGTGCGATGGAAGATGGGTGTTCATGAACTGTGCCATCTTGGTCAACGATGCTCTCACGCAGATTCCCGCTGCTGGAGTGGAGAGTTTGTGGTTGTTGCTGCCTGAAATTACCACACCCTTCTCCTCATCACAGGGTGAATTAGAAACCAGAACCTCTAAAAACTAGAGAAAAAAAGTAACCATTAGACCAATCAATCATGTTCTTGATTAATTTGCTGATCTATGTGTTCATCTAATGACTAACAAAATCCCAAGGCTGATGGTGGCAGATGTAGAGATGAAATTACCATATTATGTGAAATATCTATTTGAGTGCTTGAATTAGTCATTACGAATGACTGTTTATCAAAATAGGTGATTTAAAAGAATCTTTTATTGTGCAGAAAATAATTGATATTTATGAGTTTCACAGCACAGCCACCCAAAGTACAGTTTTACTTTTACTTTATTTTTATTTAAGACTAACTTTGTGTTAATGTTACCTTTCAAGTGGCTTATTTTAGCTGTTACAAAGTTGATAGGTCTACAGGATTTTATTAGCAGAATAACATTGGGTGCATGCACTCGCCATCCATGGGTACATTTAACAAAATAATACAACTGGGCCTGCATAATGTGAAGTTAATTCCAGATTGCTATTTCAATGGTTTTATGTCAAACTAAGGAACTTTTAGAATGTGTTTAATGTCTTGGTACTCGGGAGATATTTGTATTTTTTTTATGTTGGCAATTCAGTAGCAAAATGGTTGCTATGTGTGGTTCCTGTGAAAATGCAGTTGTATTGCAAATTCATGGATATTTATAATTTGATAGTGACTCCAATTAATGAACTAGTACTTGTTGCAATGAAGCTTGGAATCCATAAGAAATATGCAGGGGCACTTGCTTTGGTGTTGCCACCCCTCATAGTCTACATGCCACCCCCTTGTCACCCCATGGAAAAAATTGTATATCCACCCCTGGTTTGTGATCTGCAGAAGAAAGAAAGTCACACACATCTGGGATGGCATGAAGGTGATTAAATGATCAGAGAATTAACATTTTTTGGTTGAACTATCCCTTTAAAATGCAGCATGTCGACATGTAGCTTCCAAATGTTAATTTACCCTGCAACCAACCCCATTCAGCTGAATTACTGACAAACAGCATACCCCATCATTTATTTTTGCATCACTTAAAATATGATTATAATTGTAAATTTTTTATTAACATGTTGAGCAAGCAACTTTTGAGACATGAGTTCTTGTCCCATGGACACCAGGAAATAATCTTGATCACATAAACAATGATGAGCATGATTTGGAGATTGCATTTTTGTTCTAAAATTACATTTTTACTTCACTGACGTTTAGGTTTAAGGTTGGGGTTTGGGTTAGAGGGTAAACATTTACATAATTTACAACAACAACAAAAAAGTAGCTTTTGGTGCCACTCATTGGATATTTCACTAGTGGGACAGAAAATACAGAAAATATTTAAAAGAATAAACATCCTACTTGTTAAACCTAATACTGTATTGCTGTTTTGTTTTTAAAGTGTGCCCATCTGTCTGTCCCAGAAACTTTTATGATTTTTATTTCAGGTTGCAGCTTGTTTATATTTATATGTTAGACACATCGACCTTACTGAGTGTATTTAACCTGAACTGAATAATTCTGATTTTGGAGCATGGCTGAATTTAAATCTAAAATTTCAAACCAGCTATGGGTATCAGAAATCCAACTGTCAGGTAAAATGGAACAAAACTTCCCTGCTGACACATTGGCGGCATCCTCAGATACTCCATTCCCCCTGGTAATGGAATGGTAGCATAGATAAATTAATTTATAAGCATATGGATGAAAGTCAAAAAAGTTAAAGATCATCAATCCTGCGAGGAGAGTTGCATTATTCATAAAACTACAAAGACAAACACCTGCATCTTTAGGCAGTAAACAAATAAACACAATGAGGATGAGTAAAATCATCCTCATGGCAATGGTTGTTATTGTCTGTCTGTACTGATGAAGCAATGTTAAGACACAGAAAACTGGTGGAAAACAACCTTTTATATGAAATATTTTCTATAATTTAAAGAAGATAATTTAAGATTCATATAAACTTCTCAAGACAGCAAAATTATTTGCTATTAGTACAAAGCAGGGACGTGCACAGACATTTTCTGGGGCAGGGGCTTAAGTGGAAAAAAGGGCACTTATTAATTAAAAAATATTAAACAAAACTTTAAATATATTAACACAACTCTGACTTCCTGACCAATTTATTTGAATTCCCTCACACACAATTGTTTCATACTCAAGAGATTTCTACAAAATAATCAGTTCACACAGAGACTATGGTCTTCTTTAGTATTCACTAGTTTATCACAAGAGCAACAGCAAAGGAGACTATGCCACAATGTGCATGTTTTCTATGCTACTAGTTTCAAGTATATATTTAGAATAAATGACTGCACCAAGAAGAGGGACATAGTATCACTAATAATTTGTTTATTTTGCACAAGGAAATAAATTGTTTTAATTCTTTTGGTGTTATTGGAATACATAACACTTATGTATGCACATTAGTGCATTTTAATTAGCTAATTCCCAATTTGCATATCAATGTGGTGATTGTGATGATGTTATTAGACACAAATGTAGACACCTGTAGTGTCTCCATTAAGTACAGTATATTAGCCTGTATGGCCATGATATATGGCCTTAGCTAAACATTAGCTAATTTATTACATTAGCTAGTAGCTCATGAGTCATGCATAATAGCAAGACACAATTTAACTATATTTGTCTTTTGGCTAATTAGCTGTAAAGTCGAGGCACTGGTAGCTTAGTATTTTGTTCATCACCACTCACCTCCACACAAGCCAAGAAAAACACAACTAGGATAGGAGTTGGGAGGGGCTGCTCTCTGTCTGTCTATCTGTCTGTGTGTGTCTGATGTGCTGATGTGTACTGCACTGCTGTGCGGAGAGAGGGAGAGAGAGAGAGAGAGAGAGAGAGAGAGAGAGAGAGAGAGGGAGGGAGGGCACCGGAACTTGACAAAGTCTGATCTCCTGATATTTAGATTTTGTATTCAATAAATATATTTGTTTGAGAGGTAAGCTGTGTGCAAATAGGAGTATCTATATATTAATAAAAAAAAGCAGCACCCCTGAAAAAAGGGCAGATGCTCAATCCCCTTTGATGTTAAAGTGATAGCATCATAGAAAGGAAAAATGTGTCATTATTTATGACTTTCTTACATGGAACAAGAAAGAACGTAATGATTGGAACAAAACAAAGGTGAGTAAATGACTGACATTTCATTTCAACTATCCCTTTAATATTGGGAAAACCCTTCGTCTGTTTAGAGAAATGCATATTGGGTTTTCTAATTGAAACTTGAGGTGTTTGAATTGGAGAAAATTACATTTCAAAGACATGCAGGAATAAGGCAAGTTTGCCATTGTGTCTACAGCTAGAAGCATTTGAAATAAACTCTTTTCAGACAGTGCAGCTGACATGCTCATGTTCACCGAGCATTGCCTATAGAATCAGGAGCTTCCTATCGGTCTCCTCACATATCACCTCTCCACGGGGCCCAAACGTCATGGAGGATGATTTAAAGATCACAGGCACCCACAGAATTTTCTATTACATGATTCAAGAAACCAGAGGGATAATATCCTACAAGTTGCCGTTCCCTACCAGCTCACAGCAGGATCCAGTAACAACAACATGTGTCTCACCTTAGGGCTGAAACATTGAGGTGAACTCAGCGTCTCCCTAAAGCAACAATGGAAATGATGAAAGGAGCATCTTAGCACAGGTGAAATGCCTGTAGGCAACAGACATCTTCTTCGCTAGCACTGCATATACAATTTTTTATTTCTTTGTGGAAACTTAAGAAAATTATATATACTTTTGCTGCCTTCAAGTCCTCCAGGAAAGATCCTACTTAAGATTTTAGAAGTTGTAATTACAATGTGATGGGCAGTCAATGGATTCATTGATACTGGTCTTCATTTTTTTTATTAATTTCCCCTTTTTTTCCAAATTTGGAATGCCCAATTACAAATGTGCTTTTAAGTCCTCATGGTCACGTAGTGATTCGCCTCAATCCGGGTGGCAGAGGACGAATCCCAGTTGCCTCTGCGAACGTCAACCCACGCATCTTAGCACGTGGCTTGTTGAGCGCATTGGCATGGAGACATAGCACGTGTGGAGGCTTCACGCCATCCACCACAGCATTCAAGTTCAACTCACCACACGCCCTACTGAGAATGAACCACATTATAGTGACCACGAGAAGGTTACCCCATGTAACTCTACCCTCCCTAGCAACCAGGCCAATTTGGTTGCTTAGAAGACCTTGCTGGAGTCACTCAGCACACCCTGAGATTAAAACTAGCAAACCCCAGGGATGTTAGCCAGCTTCTTTTACCAATTAGCTACCCAGGACCTCAATACCGATTGGAATTAAATGTTCTCTCTTTTTTCAGTTCCTGTCAAACATTAATTTTGGTGCTTCTGTAAAAAATTAAGAGCAGAGCAGAGCAGAGCAAAATGAGTAATGAGCCGTTCAAACAGGACGCATTGATACTTATGTTCAAAAACAGCAAGACAGAGCGAGGCGGAATGGTGCAGAATGTACTGTAATGGAGATGTGTTTTTCAAAACTACTTTTAAATATACACAGCATCTTAACAATGCTGCACTCATGGTGTGAGATGCTAAAAAAACAGAGAGACATGATGCAACAGCTATGTGTACAGACCAGCAATTTTAAAAATAGCACAGACATAATTTGAGATTTTCTAAGTGAACAGTCCCAAAGTCTATCTCAAACTAGTATTTATCTTGTCAACAAACGATAATGAGGATGAGACGAAAATATGAAAAAAAAAGTGCATAAATATTTAATGTCAATTCAACGCTTTACTCATCTGCCACAATAATGTAATGTCTTCAAATTATCCTCATTTGGGAGCTTTTCTCAGCAAATATTGATATATGATATCCTATATTTTATTGACAGCCACTGTATTTTAGCATTCTTATGCTGCCATGGAGAATAATAGGAAACGTCTCAGTTACTGTCGTAACCTTCGTTCCTTGATGGAGGTAATGAGACATTGCGTAAAATTAGTGAAAGTAGGGGTCTCTCTTGAGAGCCTCGGTTACCACTTATCTTTGAGAAAAGGCCAATGAGAATTGGCGAACAGAATTTGCATGTCCCTCCCCCGGACATACGGTATAAAAGGAGGGAAGTGCGCATCTGTTCAGACGAGCTGAGGAGCCAAGAGTAAGATCCCGGCCATTTCAGTGGCTTAGTACAGTAGCAGGTGCATCAGACTGCCTGTAACCTTCCCCAATGCCCCAAAAGACATCATATAGTTCCCCACATCCCTGAGGGAGGGAAGCGACGTAACTAGCATGGGAGCCTTTTCTCTCTCTATGTTTTCTCTCTATAGAGTTTTAGATGTGGCTGGGACTATATAACGATATAACATACACCAGGGAAGGCGTTCTTTTGAAATCCTATTCTTTCAGGGTGAAATTACCCCACGGAGACCACATCCTGCCTAGCAGGTAAGGTTAACACGTGGCAAATACGTCACATGGGCTTACCAGCCACATATGGAAGTGGCACGTGGTAGATCCTGCCTCTACGGGAAGGAGCTCTACAAATACAGTGACCAGGGGGCAGAGGCAACTCTGCCCAAGAGAGATGTTGGTCCGCCGTCAAGGGGACCATACTGCAGAAAATACATCACAGTAGATATTGGAATTATAAGAACCTGTGGAGCACCTATTCCAGTACAGGCAAATCGGTGCCTGCGGTGGGTCTGACTGTGAACTACCTCAGCTGAATTTGGAGTCAGAGGGCTAGGGAGGAAGGACACCCAGTGTCCGTGACTTGTGGACTTGACTGGGGGAGCAGAGCACACGTCTTCACCTCAGGGGAGGGGAAAGGTGCTATGCGCAAGCGATACTCCCTGCAAGCTGTACCATATTACTGAATTCTATGTGTTCAGACCTGTGAAAACACGGGATAAGACTGGCTCAACCCAGAGATTGTAAGATCTTACGAAGGTATTGGGCGTTTCCCAGCCCACCGCTCTGCAGATGTCTGCTAGAGAGGTGACATTGGCCAGTGCCTACGAGGATGCCACACTCCATGTAGAGTGTGCTTGAACCCACAAGGGGGCAGGCATGGCCTGGGTCTGGTAGGCCAATGCAATGCCGTACACAATCCAGTGGGCAAGTCTCTGTTTGGAGACAGCATTCCTTTTCCGCGTCTAAAGCTCTGTGTGAAATCCCAATAGGTGCGCAAAGCATGCACTGTAAACAGCAACGCTTAGGCTGGATCTGCCTGATCACTACCTGATCAGGTAGTGATCAGGCAGACCCAGCCTTAGTTCGTAGGAACCTTGGGCACTTAGCCTGGTCGGGGTCTCAGGATGACGCAAGAGTCTGCTGGACCGAACTCCAGGCAAGTGTTGCTGACAGAGTGTTCTTGAAGGTCCCCAACCCTCTTGATGGAAGTGAACACAATCGGGCTACATAAACCTTCATGATGGAGGTGGACAGCCGCCCCTCCAGCCTCACCTGCAGGAATGAGAGCACTGACCCGACTGCACACCTCTATGGGTCTACAGATCGGGAAGAACACCAATTTGCGAATTAGCACCACTTTAGGGCATAAAGTTGCCTGGTAGAGGGAGCTCTGGCTTGAGTGATTGTGTCTACGATGGCTGGTGGTAGACCGTTTAGATCTTCTGCATCCCATCCACCAGACGTGAAGATGTCATCCTGCCAGACGTGAAGGTTCCAGAGGTCTGGGCGTGGATACCAGAGGGTGCCCCGTCCCTGAGAAGGAAGGTCCTTCCTCAGGGGAATTTGTCAGGGAGGTGCTGTCGCGAGGAGCGTAAGATCCGAGAACCAAGTCCGAGTGGGCCAGTAGGAGGCCACGAGAATGACTTGTTCCTCGTCCTCTCTGACCTTGCAGAGGACTTGTGCAAGAAGGCTCACTGGGGGGAAATGCATATTTGCACTGCCCCCATGGCCAGCTGTGTGCCAGCGCATCTGTGCTGAGGGGGGCTTCCATCAGAGAGTATCAGAGCGAGAAGTGGGTGTAATCTCGTGAGGCAAACCTGTGCTCTGCCGAACTGACCCCAAATCAGCTGGACCACCTGAGGTTGGTGTCTCCACTCTCAGCTGAGTGTTACATGACGTAACAGCGCATCTGCTGTGGTGTTTAGGTTGCCCGGGATATGAGTGGCTTGCAGCGACCTCAGCCAATGCTGACTCCAAAGGAGGAGATGGCGGGTGAGTTGCGACATGCGACGAGAGCGAACGCCGCCCTGACGGTTTATATACGCTACTGTTGCTGTGTTGTCTGAGTGAATCAACATGTGCTTGCCATGGATCAATGGCAGAAATCTGGGCAGGGAACCCAGCCAGGGTTGATATATATATATATATACTCATTTAGAGGGCTGTCGAAGTGCTCGGGGCGTAGTCTGCATGCAAGAAGATAAAAGCCGTATTTCCAATAGCGTAGGCGAGGTGAGTGGAACAGCAGTGGGTTTTACTGAGCTCGCTGAACCTGCTTGGATCTGAATAAAAAATCTGTCTGAACAGACTCACGCTTCCCTCCTTTTATACCCGTATGTCTGGGGGAGGGGCATGTCAATGTCAGTTCCCCAATTCTCATTGGCTTTTTCTCAAAGATAAGAGGTGACAGAGGCTCTCAAGTGAGACACCTAGTGTCACTACATTGACACAACGTTGAGTGACTTACAAAAGGGGAATGTACTTTTCATGATTGTCACCTTCAAAACCATCTAAATTGTAAAATTTTCTGGCAAACTTGATTGCTGTTTTTCATCTACAGTATTCAAAATGCATACAAACTAAACTGTTTAGTCAATAGTCACAAAACCAACATATTATGATTAATACCAATTAACAAAATATCATTCACAATGGGAATGAAGATCAAGAGTTTCTCAATGGTAAATACAAAATTGTGTGAGCTCATTTCATTGATACAATCATTCCAGCATTACTTGAAAGCAGCACATGATGTCTAATAAGGTAAATGGAAAAATGCTTCTGGAAAAGGTGAGTTTTGTAAACCATTTATGAGCATGTCTGCACATAGATAATGAGGTCTGTGGTCATTTACCTCTGCCTTACCCTGACTCAGAAAAAAATCCAATCAAAGACTATTGTGAGTCACCAAACTCATCTCACCCTGCTGGTGTGTCATAAAGCCCAAGGGATGAGGAGATTCCACTTTAGATTAGTTTTGACCCCTGAGTCGCACATTATTCAGCTGATCTCCATATAATCACATGTTGTTCATTGTTAGAAAAACACAGATGTTCACATTTTATGTGCTTTGGTTAACATTTTGGTCAAACAGTTTTTACTGAAATACTGATTTGTAAATTTATGTTAGTTGAACTCTCTGAAAAAAGTTTAACTTTATTCAGTGGTGGATATTAGCTCCACATCATGACAATTTGTTGCTTTGATAGGCAAATAAAATGTAGGCTCTTCTCATATACTTTGTTTGAAATTAATTGAGTAAACCTAACTTAATTTTAATCTGTTCAAATAACTATTGAACACATTAGCATATTATACAGTATATATATATATACAGCCAAAAGTTTGGAATAATGTACAGATTTAGCTGTTTTGGAAGGAAATTGTTACTTTAATTCACCAAAGTGGCATTCAACTGATCACAATGTATAGTCAGGACATTATTTATGTAAAAAAACAGCACCATAACTATTTTAAAAAAGTAATTATTTATCAAATCTAGAGAGGCCCCATTTCCAGCAGCAATCTCTCCAACACCTTATCTTTGAGTAAGCATGCTAAATTACTAATTTGGTACTAGAAAATCAATTGCCATTATATCAAGCACAGTAGAAAGCTATTTGGTTTGTTAAACTATGCTTAACCCTTACCAGGCAGAGCGTTTAAATTAGGGAACAATTATTCCCATGTCCTGTCTCAATATCTTCGATGTCCAATCACCGATTTTATTTCGGGAAAACTGCCGGATACTCATGACAATATAAGCTAAAAGCACATATGATTGGTTAAGGAAATCTGGCATGAATAATAAATGTATTGTCATCATTGTCATCCTCCATTTGCCTGGGCGGAGCCAGAAAGGATGCCCCGAGAGATTACCTCCAGTGTTGGACATACCGCTTCAAATTGAAAACAGAGGTTGACTATGTGTTGTCAATATTGTCTATTAAAAGTAAAAACTTTTTTAGTTATGAAGCATTTATTTGTAGGAGTAGCGCTTGTTATTTCTGGAAAAAATTACATGACCATCGGCGTTCAACCGACAGGCAGCTAGGTTCTATTTTTAAGCAAATTTCTGTGAAACTTGCTAAATAAATATTAGCTTGCAATACTATATACATTTTTAGCTAAATATCAATAACTTTTTTTTACCAATTTTGTCACTTGTGGAAGATAGTCAAACCTTTTTAGTTTCAAAGCATTTATTTGTAGTAGCGCTGGCTTTTCTTTTTATATAAAAGCTTTTTAGGCAGTTTCTGTGAAACTTGCTAAATAAACATTAGCCAGTAATACTATTTACATTTTAACTAAATATCAATAACTTTTTGCCAATTTTGTCACTTGTTGAAAAATCTGCCTAAAGTAATGTGAGGCAGAGAGCAGACGCTGGCCAGACATTTTTTTATTTTATTTTTTATGCTGTTCAGACCTGCCTGGAAACTGTCCTGCTAGTTAGATAAGTTATCTAACTTGTTGTTTTTCCCATGTAATCAAAAAGAAATGGTAGATATCTTTCTATAATTTAGCAGATAGACTTACTCATCCATCACACAGACATGATTTTAGATTGTGTGTAGGTTCCTGTTTACAAGGAAAGTGTGAGATGGCTGTCTGCAATTGGACATTCTGGTTAGACTATTCAGTGTACAGATTTGTGAAGAACACACTGCTGGCTACCAATTACTTTTTTTCTGTTGTAGATGTGGATAGAGACTATGGCTCCCTGCTCAGCACCCCGAAGAGGGGGCTACTGATGAGCTTAGGCTCATAGCAGAGGAGGACATGGCATGAGGGCATAAGTGCACAGGAGGAAGTTCTGCTGACCAGGAACTACTGCTGGAAGACCTGGACCACAAGGAGATGGAGGATGAGATGGAACCTGATCCCCAGCCAAGACCATCAAATGGGTATATATATATTGTTTGTTTCTATTTCTTATATGACTGATACTCACTTAAATTCTCCCTGATTCCCATCGTCATTGGGGAACCAAGTCACTTCAGGGCTCGTTGGCAAGGGGATTTATGTTGCATGACCACTAAAAGATTCTTTCATGAAAAGATATATTCATGCAAGTTTGCCTTTGCAAACACTAAAGCCTGTAGTCCCTCCTTTGCATCACTCCACGCAGCCCATGTCCCTAAATTTGAAGAGTGCTCTAAGAGATGTTGGCTATGCTATTGGAAAAGTAGGACTGAAAATAAAACTAAAGTAAATTGTTCCACACCGGAATGTAATGGCAAAACACTTTGCTTGGTTCGTGATAGGAACTATTTTCAGTCTTGGCACTCAGCTGAGTGTGACCAGATTCGCAAAGAGGCCTAGATTGGGCTGTGCTTACAGGTGTTGTCGTCCTCCCCCTCCCCAATTTTCTCCCTCTCTTCTCCCACAGGTATTGCAGTTTTTGAGTATTTATGAATTTATATATATTCTGTTCCTGCACTCTTCATTAAAAATGTATTTACTGTTGATAGATCGAAAGTTTGATTTTGTGTGTTTTGCTGTGTAATTCGTGTGTAATTCTAATGTTCAAATTAAATAAAGTGTGTGTTTTATTGAACACATAAAATGTATATTGCAGTGTTTGTGTCTTTAAATTTCAGATCCAATCTCAATTTATTATTACAGGTGCTCAAAAGGAGTATTTTGTAATTGAGTAATTTGAATATGAATATCATATTTTGGCACAGACTGGAATTTTAAGAATTGTGGGCTCAGGCAGGAAAGGGTTAACATTGTCTTTGCATTTGTTTTTGAGTTTCCACAGAATTCAAAATACTAGCATGTCTTAAGGTCAATATTAGGTCAAAAATTGACAAAAAAAAAAAAAGAAACTTTCTCGAGAAACTCGTCAGTCAATGATTGTTTTGAGGAATGAAGGCTATACAATGCTTGAAATTGCTCAAAAAAACGTAAAGATTTCATACTAAGGTGTACACTACAGTCTTCAAAGACAAAAGACAACTGGCTCTAACAAGGACAGAAAGAGATGTGGAAGGTCAGATGTACAACTAGACAAGAGGATAAGTACATCAGAGTCTCTAGTTTGAGAAAGAGACACCTCACATGTCCTCAGCTGACAGCTTCACTGAATCCTATCTGCTCAACACCAGTCTCATGTACAACAGTAAAGAGAAGACTCAGGGGTGCAGGCCTTATGGAAAAATTGCAAAGAAAACGCCAATTTTTAAACAGCAAAACAAAAATAAATGTGGGCAAAGAAACACAGACATTAGACAACAGATTCATGGAAAACTACAGAGTGGGGGGAGGGGATATTTTTAAAGACAAAAGAGGGTAAAAGCTACAACTTTTGGCTGCCAGAGTGTATACAAATTCTTATAACAGGTATAAGAGTTTACTGATCCCCATTCAGTCATTATACTAATGATCCCTCTTTTTCTGCTTCATTTGAAAAGCAATAAACACTGGTTTTAACAGTTTGACAGAAACTCTTCTAAATCCCAACACAACAGAACATAAAACACTAACAAGTCATATACTTATTAAATTTTGTCTAGAAATACATTAAAATAACACTTAATTTCATAATTTACTCTCCCAATCCAGTCCCATGCAAAGCATGCTGGAAAGTGGAAATCATCTGGCTGGTTTCAGCAACACATTGACAAATATAATTAACAATTGGATTAGGTGTGCATAGATGGATTGTAAACAAAGAAATTAAGTGGAGACCAAATGCTAAATACTTGTGTTGCATAGATCATTTTGAATAAGTTAATTTAGCAAACAGTAAAAATCATGTTGAGTGAACACCATCCGTTAGAAGACTGAATCCATTTGAACACTTTATAGCAATGTGATCATATCACTTTTTGATGACTGTGTTGGATATCACTTGGACTTTACGCAATACAATTATATTCTTAACTCAAACATAAATATATTATGTTGATTTCAAGTGTACTGGTATAGTATTTTCAAAAGAGCTCTAATTGGTTCTCTAATTGGTACAATAATTAGCACAAATGGTTCTCGTCAGGGGCGGACTGGCCATCGGAAGAACGTCCTGTTACTTCCATAACCTCCGTTCCCTGATGGAGGGAACGAGATGTTGTGTCGATGTAGTGACACTAGGGGTCACTCTTGGGAGCATTAGACACCTCTGAACTTTGATAAAAGGCCAATGGGAATTGGCGAATGGCATAGCGCTCATTCAGGTTTTGTGCTGAGGAACCAAGAATAAGGTCCCGACCATTTCAAATCAAATCAAAATCAAATCAAATCAAATCAAATCACTTTATTGTCACACTACTGTGTACACGAGTGCAACAGCAGGTGAAATTCTTGTGTGCAGTTCCGAGCAACATTGCAGTAATGACAGTGACAAGACATAAACCACTTTACAATAACAACATATTTACACAACACAATTTAAATAACAAATGTACACATACCTACACAACAATTTACATATCAAATGTACACAATACACACAATGAAGAATACACATACACTAGATAAGGGTATAAATATATATATATACACTAGCTGAATTGGGAGCGAGAATATATTGACAAATGAGGATTAATAAAGTGCAGTGCTGATTGTAGATCGTGAGAGATCATGTGTTCAAAAGTCTTATTGCTTGTGGGAAGAAGCTGTCATGTAGTCGGGTGGTGCGGGTCCTGATGCTGCGATACCGCCTGCCTGATGGAAGCAGTGAGAGCAGCCCATGACTCGGGTGGCTGGAGTCTTTGATAATCCTCCGAGCTTTATTCACACACCGTCTGTTATATATATCCTGGAGGGAGGGAAGCTCACCTCCGATGATGTTTCTGGCCGTTCGCACCACCCTTTGCAGGTCTTTGCGGTTGTGGGCGGTGCTATTGCCGTACCAGGCGGTGATGCAGCCAGTCAGGATGCTCTCTACAGTGCTGGTGTAGAACCGTGTGAGGATGTGTTGGTTCATTCCAAACTTCCTCAGCCGTCTCAGGAAGAAGAGGCGCTGGTGAGCCTTCTTCACAACGGCCTCAGTGTGGACGGACCATGTGAGTTCCTCAGTAATGTGGATACCGAGGAACTTGAAGCTGCTGACTCTCTCCACCGGTGCTCCATTAATGGTGATGGGGCTGTGTTCTCTGTCTTTCTTCCTGAAGTCCACCACAAGCTCCTTGGTTTTACTGACGTTGAGGGAAAGGTTGTGCTCCTGACACCAGCGTGTCAGAGTGTGCACCTCCTCTCTGTAGGCTGTTTCATCATTGTCAGTGATCAGACCTACAACCGTCGTATCGTCAGCAAACTTAATGATGGCATTGGAGCTATGTGTCGCCACACAGTCATGTGTGTAAATGGAATACAGGAGTGGGCTGAGAACACAGCCCTGCGGGGCTCCAGTGTTGAGGGTCAGTGATGAGGAGATGTTGCTGCCCATTCTAACCACCTGACGTCTGCCTGACAGGAAATCCAGGATCCAGCTGCACAGCGAGCTGTTTAAGCCCAGAGCTTCTCATCAAGCATGGAGGGCATTATGGTGTTAAATGCTGAGCTGTAGTCTACAAACAGCATTCTCACATACGTGTTCCTTTTTTCCAGGTGGGAGAGAGCAGTGTGTATTGTAGATGCAATGGCATCATCAGTGGAGCGGTTGTTACGGTAGGCAAACTGCAATGGGTCCAAAGAGATGGGAAGAACAGAGCAGATGTGATCTCTGATCAACCTCTCAAAGCATTTGCTGATGATGGGGGTGAGGGCAACAGGACGCCAGTCATTTAAGCAAGTGATTTTTGATTGCTTCGGTACAGGCACAATGGTTGATGTTTTGAAGCATGTGGGGACTACAGACAGGGAGAGGGACAGGTTGAGAATGTCCGTAAAAACACCAGCCAGTTGGTTCGCGCATGCTCTGATGACGCGGCCCGGAATGCCGTCTGGACCCGCGGCTTTGCGAATGTTCACCCGTCGAAAGGATTGGGTTACATCCGCAACAGAGACGGAGAGTGAACCATCATCTGTAGTGTCGGCCGCGAGTGCTCTCTCCGCGAGGGCGGTGTTGTTGTTATCCTCGAAACGAGCATAAAAAGTATTAAGCTCGTCCGGGAGAGAGGCAACGGTGTTCATGGCGGAGATATTCAGCGGATAGTTCAGTGTTGTGGCAGGATGGACACCACGTCTTGTTCCCTCCATCAGGGAATGGAGGTTACGGAAGTAACCAGGACGTTTCCTATCTGTCACTTACTCGACGTTGTGTCAAAGAAATGACACTAGGGGTCCCCTACAAAAATGGTACAACTAGCTGAACTGTGTTATGTGGATCGGCGATGAGAGACGGGAATATGGCTGTGTACTGCATAGACAGTGCACCAGGCCGGCACATAACCTCCCCTGACGCTAGTATGAGTGTCAAACAGCCCTTTTGGGGACGAGTTGACTACCCAAAGGATAGGGACAGACTTGTCCTAGTCGTGCAAACTTTCTCTCTTCTTTTCTTTTCCTCCCCAGAAAAAGAGAGAATTCACTAACCAACCGGGACACCAGTGTCCACGTCAGGAGGGTGGGGGGTGGGGGTCCTTCCCAAGGGGAAGACACCACAGAGACCACACCCTGCACAGAGAGAGTGGGGGGGGGGGGGGGGGGGGTATTAAGACGAAATACATCACATGGTCTTGCCGAGTCTAGTCGGAAGTATGTCATGTGGAGAAGTCTCATGGTAGGTCCTGCCCAATTGTGGAGGGGACTCTGCCCAAGGAAGACGTAGTTTGCCAGCAGGGAAACATTTTTCAATGGAATATACATCGCAAGGGGTTGCCTATGGGGAACCAGTGCATGCGGGGAACCTGTCCCAGTACGGGGCTTAGATAGCACAATTACTGGGCTGGCAGTGAGTTTATTCGCCAACTCATCTGCCACAGGGCTAGGAAGAAATCAACCAGGGAACACATTTGTGAACACTACTGGGAATCAACAACGCACATCTTCAGCTCAAGGAAAGTGAAAGGTGCTAGGTGCAAGCAATATACCCAGAGGGTTGACCCAGACTTACCTGTTCATTCCTGCTAAGACACAGGATGAGACCAGCTCAACCTTGCCAATTGCATACAACGTCCCAGCTCGTCTTGGAGGTGTCGGTTGTAACCACGATGCGCCTGGAGATCTGTTCTATGGGAACCCGTGCCCGTAGAAATACAAGGTCATTCCAAGGGCTGAAAAGGCGGAGACAGATAGGCGTGATGGCCATGTGATGTGTCCCGCCATGCCATTCCCATCTCGGGACACGAGTTCAGAGCCAGTGCTGAATCAGTTTTATATGCATCAACCCAAGCAGTGTGACCACCGCCGAGGATGCCATATGCCCCAGGAGCCTCTGAAATAGTTTCAGTGGGACCGAGGTCTTCTGTCTGAATGCCTTCAAACAGGTCAGCACCGACTGGGCACGCTCGTTTGTGAGGCATGCCGTCACAGAAAAAAGAGAAGCTCTGAAACCAGGAGGAGCTTGATCTTTTCCCAGTTGACCTGAAGCCCTAGCCGGCTGAGGTGCATGAGCACGAGGTCCGTGTGTGCACACAACACATTTCGAGAGTGAGCTAAGATTAGACAATCATCGAAGTAGTTGAGAATGTGAATGCCCATTCGTGCAAGGGGACAGGCCGAAAGGGAAGACTTTGTACTGGTATAACTGACCCTCGAATGTAAACCGTAGGAAGGGTCTGTGTCGAGGTAGAATCAAGACATTGAAGTATGCGTCCTTCAGGTCTACCGCCATGAACCAATCTTGAAAGTCTTGAAAAAACCTTGAAAGCCTGGTTCAGAACTCCAAAAATTTCCAAGATTGGCCGCAACCCACCGCCTTTTTTCAGCACAATGAACTAGGGGCTATAAAACCCCTTCTTCATCGAAACCATCGGGATTCAAAAGATTTTCCTACTGGCCCTCCACTGGGGGATGGAGTGATCTGTTCACCAGCTCCAAAATAGCGGGTCTCCTGGTCCCTGGGTTACCCATCTCCGGGGCATTCGTAGCCTTCTTGGCAGCCGACCATGAGACGGGAGGCATCTGCTTCCTGCGAGGGGCTCGATGCAGGGGCGAGCCTAGGCGGAGCTGTTGTAGCCGCCACAGGGAGACGCCCTTGGCGATGAGCAGACGGAGTGTGGGGTCTTGAGCCATGCCGCTTTCTGGGCAGGATGATCTCCATCTGCTTCTTCACTGCCGAGAACTGCTGGGCAAAGTCCTCGACATTGTTGCCAAATAGGCCAGCCTGGGAAATGGGGACATTAAAGAACCACGTCTTATAGGCATCTCTCATCTCAACCAGGTTGAGCCAAAGGTGGTACTCTTGGACCACAAGTTGGACATCGCCCGCCCGAGAGACCACGCCATGACCTTTGTTGCCCAGAGGGCGAGGGCGGTCACCGAGCACAGTTCCTGCATCAATCCCAGGGTGGGACTACCCTCGTACAGCTCTTTAAGCACCTTGGCTTGGTGGAGGAGAGCCATGGCATGCAGGATGGAGGCGGTATGACCAGCAGCACCATAGGCTTTGGCCGCCAGGGATGACGTAACCGTACAGGTGCTAGACGAGAGCTTCTGGCACCCACGCTGTCTGTGGGCAGAGGTGGACCATGAGTGCCTTATCCACTGGGGGCATTGTCGTGTAGCCCTTGGCCGCCCCACCATCGAGGGTAGTGAGGGCGGGGTAGCCGAAAGATCGGGATCGACAGTAAAAGGTGCCATCCACAATCTTGTCAGCTCCTCATGCACTTCTAAGAAGAAAGGAACTAGGGCAGGGCGTGGCTGTGAGCGGCGCCGCGAGACCAGATACCAATCGTCGAGCCGCAAGGGTTCAGGGGAGAGTGGAGAGTTCCACTCTAGCCTGACACTCGCGGCTGCCCGGGAAAGCATGTTTGTCATTTCCACGTCAGAGTGTGACTTGGCGACCTCATCCGAAGGGGGAAGCATGGCCGAGGCTTTCGAGTCCGACTGGACAAGCCTGCTCTCCAATGCTGCACTCAAAAACTCATCACCTTCGTGGGCACCGAACAAGAGGTCAATCTCGCCCTGAGACAAGCCGGCACACTCATCCGAAAGCCTAACCAGAGCAAACGAGTGTGCCAGGGAATGGGAGGTCTGCGGGGATTTACCCAGCGGAGGTGGTCCCATTGTGGTCAACGAATCGGCCCCAGAACTCGCCGTGCTGGCCTCATACCCATGGGCAGAAGGACCGAGGCAGGGAGCCGCTGGGGTGGGGCGACCGCAACGTTGCCATGGTCATGTCCTCACAAAGAGGACATGACACATCCACAAATGATGTCTCAGCGTGGGCAGCACCCAGGCATGAAAGACCGCGATCGTTGCCGTCTGAAGGCGAGAGATATCGATCACATCCAGGAATAACACACAACTGGAAGATCATCTTTAAAATGATGTTACAAAATAAAATACTGTAAAAATGAGACACAGGAATGAAAACATGACAAATGTTATCTCTGTAATATCTCCATTGTTCTATGTTTTGATCATTATCAGTGTACTGTTTCAGATGCTTTGATTTTAAAGGCATGTACTGAAATATGAACAGAGGAGTATTTAACTTCACCAGCTTAATTGATTACCGTTGGCCACATAAATAAATCCCACATAATTTTACTAAAATGAATCCTGATCAAATAGGAAAGTACATTCAATACAGTCCATTCCATTATTGTAATTACTTCAGATGTCAAACTAAGCCAGAAAGCATGGCACTTGTTAATGAATGAGGTGGTTAGAATACAGGAGCACTCCACTTTCATATTAGCACTCCATTTTCTCCCATCTCTATTTTCAGTGTCCTCAACTGAACTTGTTTAAAGCCATGAGACAGAGAACTGGGTTGCTGGAGCAGCTATATGTGTTCAAGCGAAATACATTAGGCTGATTAATTCTCTGTGAGGGGAAGCTCTCTTTTCCCCAAAAGCCATTTTCCAAAACTCGTGGCTGACGAATCTTGCCTGTAATAGTTGATTGTTGATGCACAAACTTTTCATTACACCCACAGACACATTAGCAACCCGGCAGCTGGCGAGCTGTCATTGCACAACCAAGAATTGAGATGCGGCAATGTTACTGCAGTCATTAGTCATTAGATCACAGCTCTTCTCGCAGCATTAATAAGGAAGTCAAGATAATTGCGGCATGGTGTAGTTGTGGATGGAAGCTTCTCCAGATATTCTCTCTGTCTCTTTAGCCCTTCAATTAGCATTACTGATATTTCCCTTAGCCACTGGACCCATAGACAGTAATTAGAGTGCAGCACGCTGTTATCAGTTATCACCAGTGTCCGTGAGATAAGAAAAAAACAAACAAACTTGGAAAGCTGTAATGAAACTTATTGAGACTCTGTCATGCCAAAATACTGTATTAACTGTGTGAAGAAACATTGAAACTATTATTTATGTCAAAACATTGCAGAGATTGGCTGATTTAGGCCTATGTTCATTGACACTGTTCACAAATGGAGTACAAAATAGAACTCAGAACTCTTAAAATTCAGGAATTTATATTATAGAAGCTTTTTTTTTCTCTATTAGTTTTATAAGGGGTTTTGTTGTAGGTTACCGAAAATGTGTAAATACAGATTAAATTACAATCAAGCCACGTTGAAGCTTAAAAAAGGCAGTAAAAAAAGGACTTTAATATTGATCTGTTTCTCACCCATACCTATCATATCAATTCAGAAGATACAGATTTTACCACTGGAATTGTATGGATTACCTAAATGCTGCCTTTGTGTGCTTTATGGTCCTTTAAAGTTCTGGCCATCATTCACTTGCACTGTATAGATCTACAAAGCTGAGATATTCTTCTAAAAATCTTTATTTGTGTTCAGCAGAAGAAAGAAAGTCAAATATCTGGGATGGTATGAGGGTGAGTAAATGACGAGAGTCATTAAATCATTGCGATAATCACGATATTAGGGCTGCAACTAACGATTATTTTGATAATCAATTCATCTAACGATTATTAGAATAATTATTTGACTATTCTGCGATTATTGTAATGATAAATCATTAGCTCTTAACAGATTATTCATCTTGTGCCCCGTCTTAAAAGTTTGTATTGAATGCATTTACTAACAATAAAGAGGACCATATCATCTCATAAAATACATCTAAATTACATTCACTGAATTAAATGTAAAAACATTTCTTCACTTGGTTATGCTTCTGCAAGTGCAATAAAGACAAAATATACTTCTATTCAAGATCTATATAAACAGGAAAAAACAAAAGCAAATCAGAAATGTATTTTGTTGCAGTGTATAATGGGGCGAAGACTACACTTTCTCACCTTTCTATTCACTTCAATCCATCTTTAACTCACAAAAATCAAACTCTCTCTTATCAATAAAGAAGCGTATTGGCAATTTTCTTCACGATAAGATATGTAGAGTGATGTATATACTGTATTATGAGTCAATCAGAAATAACAGTTTCGGAGTTTGGAGTTATCTACATGATCTACTTCCATATTATTTGAACTTTAATTAAGCTATAACGCATTAAATATAACTGCATTAAAGATTGTTTTTATTTTTAAAGAGCTCAGGCTCTGCTTATTCCACAAAGAGAGTGCTTCTGTATTTACTTATTTTGTATTTTTGCATTTTAATTTCCGCACACATTGCGATCTACATTACCTGAAGCTGTTTGGAAAGCTTAAAGTGCATCTGGAATGTGAACTGTGTAATTCTTCCTCTCCTCATTCAGACGCGAGCTGCAGTTCTGCATCATCATTAGAGTTTAATGTGATCTCATGTTACGTTGAATGAGATCATATGACTATTCGACAATGTCAACAATTTGCTATTGTTGATGTTGTCGACTAATCGTTTCAGCCCTACATGATATTGCTTAATTTAATATCGCTAGAAAAATCTTTGCAGTGTTTTCCCAGCCCTATACTGCCCTGACGTCTGTGCTTGTTCTTGGCAGGTTATTTGCGTTCTTTCAGCCAATTAAATTGCTTTATGGTCCAAGGGGGATAGGATTCATTGGGGGGACTGAATATTGCATGACACTGGCACCATTGGTGGAAAAGTTGTATCATGCACCATTCACCTCTAGGACAAGTCTAGGACAGCAATTTTGACCTGAGGGACTGTGAATTAAAGCTGAGCTTTACTGTTACATTTACACATGCTTGCTTGTCAAATGTCAACCTCAACAAATGAGGGTAACGAATCCAATAGAAGAGCTGGAACCATAGTCAAGCAGTTTCATTTAACATGTGGCATAACGATTAATCATGTCCCCGTGCCGCCATCCACATTTACCAGAATCATCGTACATGTCCTTTACTCTGCCATCTTAAGTATCTCTTGATTTGGTTTCATTTTGATTATTAATGAGACTCACTTTAACATATTCTGCCAAGATATTGTTGTCCTTCAGTAACTGTTCTTGTAGTCTTCTCTTTTCTTAGGCTCTGCAATATGCTCCCATCAATGTGCAGCTCTCCTACACTTCAGCTGACACTCTGGGCACAGAGTCTTAATTCATCCTTAGTGTATAAAGAAACAGCCAAAAGTCAAAACATGTTTCCTAGCGCATAATAGCTAGTCAGTTGCATATGTGAAATAGTGGTACAGCTTGTTCCATGATGATTTTGTGCATCTGCAAATAGAACAAGCATGTTGTCAAGATGGTGGTGCATAAAAATGCAGCTATATTTGCACATACAGTGGACTGTTTTGTTAAACTTATCTTGAAAACAGGCACAACAATTGGAGATGTTATCGGTGCAAACAATTAACCCTTTAAATGCTTGACAAGGCAGCCTGACACCATGTCCTAACCAGCTATTGCTTCTGAGTTAACCTGAACTGTTATGCCCCCCAAAATATAGCACATTGCAGACTTTGTTTACAAACCTCTTTGCTAGTTTCGGAACTAATTTTAAAATCCAAAAAAATTCAGGGTCTTTATGCCATCTTGAGCTGGCTTTGATGTAATGCTAGAAGTTATTTAAATAAATAACAAATTAACCTAGAATATAATTCTCACATATGATAAGGAGGGAGAAATTTAGTCACCACAGTAGCTGTGTGGCGTAACAACAGTGTCCATCAACTGAATGTCCATCAAAGTACTGATTAATTTAGGTGTATACAGTAAATTATGGTTTCAGTTTCAATATAATCAAGAACAGAATCAGTTTATCATTTCTTGATAAAGAAGCTTAATATCATGTCCTAACCAGATACAGTAATTGCCCTTCCATGTAAATTTGAGTTTTTTTTATTTTGTACTGACCAGCCACAGCTGCAACAGGACATCTTGTAAAACGTTAAACGGAGGTCGTTAATCTCTTGACCGACGGGACGGGGAGGGCACCACTGGAGCGAATGACCTGCCAAAATGGAATGGTGGATGGTGGTCATAGTGATGGCCATGCACACCGGATTTGTGACCCAGGGAATAAGGAAACCTTATTATAAACTAACCTTAAATAAATTATGAACACTTGGTTCCGAATAGAAAATCTGAATGAGTGGTTTGCACACAAGCTCCTTGTATGTTCGGGGGAGTGGCATGCAAATACCATTCACCAATTCCCATTGGCCTTTTATCAAGATCAGAGTTGTCTCGGGCTCCCAAGAGTGACCCCTAGTGTCACTTTATCGACACAACGTCGAGTGAATGACAGATAGGGACCAACATATTTTAGTTGACGATAATGTGCAAAATTACAATTTTGCATAACAGTAATTAAACTGTAAAAGACCAAACTTCAAGCAAATATTCAAATAATTTTAAAAGTGTATAAACTACTTAAAAATTATTTATACAATATAATATGCTTCAACAACATGAGCAATAGTACAAATTATGAACATACTGAAGTATTAACTACTTTTTAGAAGTTTTTGGCAGCGGGGGCGAGGTCAAGCGTCCGTCCGGGGGAGAAAGCGGTAAGGGCACTTGCACTTGAGCCAAATTATGTCTAACACCTGTCCCTAATTTTAGTGAGCATGGGGAGAGCGGCATAAGAGCAGCCACAGAACCACCAGACGAGAGAGAGAGCAAGACGCGCCAGTCTAGTGTTGGCGATTGTACAGGAGAATCAAAAGTCTGTTTTTGTTATTTAAAGAAGTTGATTTCTGTACACTTTAATTCTGCTGTGGCATTAAAGAGAACGCACACCTCTAAACTGCATCTTCGTGGCCTCCTTATTGCCAAACCTGTTACAAAGTTACTCTATTGTAAATTCCTCACATATGGACAGTTCAGGATATTCTGTTTAGCACAGTAAATTTTTTAAGGAAATGGTGTATTCACAATGCAGGTTTACACAACTTAGTTTAAGTTCACCTGTTTAGTCGCTTCATTGTCTGTGCAAATGTATGTTGTAACATGATGTTTATGTTGTGTATACAGCTGATTTAGATCACAAATACAGGATGGGTTTAAATGGATTATTTGAATAAATTCTTTCTAGATTTTTCTTTCTTTAAAATAAATAAATAAAACTATGCTAACGCATTATTCATATTTTGAAGTTGTATTTTTTCTTCATATTTACATCAACATTATGTTTTAATTCAAACCATTTGAAAATCGCCACAATGATATTTTTTGTCTAACCTTGTTGACGAAATAATAAAAAAAAAACCTTCATAAACAAACATTTTTGGCAGTAATTTCATTGAAGAGATTAACATCAAAGTATTTTTACCAAGTCAGTCCACTGGTGGCCTGTAACAGGAGTTATGGAGGAGTAAAAGGAGGAGGTGAGAACCAGCTTGATAATATAAAGGATATTTAATTAAGAACTTAAACCAAAAGAATCACACACACATATGACGGACAGCTGCCCGTAAAGGCCCCGCCTTCCACCCTGACACACGGCCATCTTTGGAACCCTCTTGTACTAATGTAAAGCTAATGTACATGCACATTCTTTAGTTGATTGAAAAGCAATGTCTGTATTTAAAAAGTGATTGGCTTTTTCACTTGTAAGGCGGGACTTTCTTTTTACATCCGTTTACCTTTGGGTGTTCCAATTTCTCCCATTAATTTTAATAGAAGGGGCCCGTCTCTGCTAAATAGTCTCCGTTAACACTGCAGTCCACAGGCACAAATCGGTTCTTTAAAATGGCAAAGTATGATTGACTACACCATGTTTCTAGATATACGTAGTGCTGTTATAATTCTCTTCTCTATCATTTGTTCATCATTTGATTAACCATTGCTGATGTGATCAATAGAACATGTGCTCAAGCTGCCAACTTTCTGCTAAACTTTAGGCAAATACTGCTGAGTTTTGATTTTATATAATCAGGTTAATTATATATATATATATATATATATATATATATAGAAATGAGGGGTGATTGTGATGAAAATAATTACCATGACTTAATTTCAAAGGGCACAACACCCACAAAAATTTCTAAAAAGCTGCTAAAAGCAAACAGACAGATCCAAAAATGAGACGAGAAGGGATTGGGAGCTTGATAACATCTGCTCCTACAGGGCTTTTGGTAGCCATTATGCGCTTAGTGACATGGTCCCTGGAAAATCTCTCTCTAGACAAACTCTTCATCTCTGTCCAACCGAGAATGGCACTGAGGAGGTACACCTGCTTTCCCTCACTCATATCATCCTGGTGATGAAAAAAACAACAACAGACATAGGAGTAGAGTGTGCACGAGAGTGCTTGATTTACTGTATGTCAGGCATGTCGACCTTCTCCATGCATCAAACGTGCTTGAGCCATGGAGGGGGTATCAGGATGTGGCATCCACAATGTCTTCCCATCTCCCACAAATCTAAAACACCAGGCTGTATGTTCTATACTTCCTATTCCTCCGAGGGGAATGGCTCTGGGTGAAATATGGCTTTGAGTCAGGGATTAGATCGGAGGAGGGCTTATTATACTGTGGAATATAGATAATGCAGCAATGCGTTAGGGAAGGGGGAAAAAATCAAAGCAGAGCATAAACAAGCAGAGCGAAGCAAAACCAGAGTATGCTCCATTAAGTCACTTAATGGAATCCCACTGGGAGTAAAAGCAAAACATATTTCATGATATTATATACCTTTAGAAGACTTGGAATAGGACGCACCAGTCTCATGGACTATTTTTATGATACTTTGTTAGATTTATGCTTAAAACTAGAAAAAAAAAAAAAAATGCCATTCTCTCAACCATGGTATTTAGTAGAACTAAACAAGGATAATTGCCATAGCAACAATCACCAGCATACTGACAAGACAAGCCTGTGGCAAGTTTTGTCAGTTTAATAAAAGTTTATGTTCTGGAGGCGGCACAAGAACATACAAGCATATTTTGCAGCATTATTGCGGTGTTGTCTATTGCAGATAGTAAATAATATCATCCCATGCACACTAATAAGATTTCTCCTGTGCTGCTGAGTTGTCTCTGTTTAGCAAATACGCCGGCTGCAGGGGAAAGATATGCCAACCTCTCTCCATTGTGGGCCATTAGTGAGGGCAATCTCAGGATTAAACACTTGTGTGAGTTTATTCCTTTTCCATTTTCATGTGAACACCTTTTATGCACATACTGCAACACCTTGATTGGTTAGTGTTCTGCAAATAAAATCCCACAATTTATTAAAACTACATAAACAGATGTAGTCACCATTTTTTTTACATCATCTGAAGAAAGGAGGGAAATTTTCCACAATGCTAGTGTGTTGCGGGTCTTTGCCAGGGTGTTGCTGTGGGTCATTGCCAGGGTGTTTCTCTGTGTTCTGATTTTTTTTTATAGGCCTGTAATATAAGGGTTAGATCAAAGGGCAAGAAAAATTAGTTTAATGGTAATTTCAAATAAGAGGGGACTTAAGGGACACCCCTGTTTTGTAGAGTGATTTAAATGAAATAATCAGTTTGGATATTGTTTGTTCTGAATGAAGCTTGTGGAGATTAAAGCAACTTCTACAAAAATTAGTTCTTGAGTTAGTAGGCGGAGCTGTAGAATGCTCGAAGGGTGAAGCCATGGAAGGCTGAGCCGTGGAAGGTGGAGCCATAGGAGGCTCAAGGGGTGAAGCCATGAAAGGCAGAACCATGGCAGGCTCGAGGGGCAAAGTTGGAGAAGGCAGGGCCGTGGCATGTTTGAAGGGTGAAGCCATGGAAGGCGGAGCCGTGGGAGGCTAGAAGGGTGAATGACATGGAACATACTCAGACATGGCTGTGACATGACATGGAGCAGACTCTGATGTGGCTGTGACATGGCATGGAGCAGGCAGAGGCGTGGCTGTGACATGACGTGGAGCAGACTCTGATGTGGTGGAGCAGGCTGAGGGGTGGCTGTGACATGGCATGGAGCAGGCTGAGGGGTGGCTGTGACATGGCATGGAGCAGGCTGAGGGGTGACTGTGACATGGCATGGAGCAGGCTGAGGGGTGGCTGTGACATGGCATGGAGCAGGCTGAAGTGTGGCTGTGACATGGCATGAAGCAGGCTGAAGCGTGGCTGCAACATGGTATGGAGCAGACTGAGGTTTGACTGTGACATGGTATGAAGCAGGCTGAGGCACGGCTGTGACATGGTATGGAGCAGGCTGAGGCACGGCTGTGACATGGTATGGATCAGACACAGGCGTGGCTGACTCAGAAGCCGGGATCAAGATTGATTGAGGAGGAACTGCTGAAGCGAATGTCTCTAATACCAGCGTAACATATTCCTCCCACATGTAATCTCCGGTCGCCGGCAACTCCTTCCACAGGCTTGAGCAATGAGACTGATTTTATACATGGACTTTTTCTGAATCAGAAAAGTCAGTGTATTTAGCAAGGACACTAAACAGACAGGAATATTCTGGGATGGGTAAGTTTGCTCAGGTCAGCTGAATGAAAGGAGCATTTTGTGGTCAGTTCTGTAACGATCTGAAAGGAAGTCACGAGAGCTGGATCTAGGTGAAGCTAAGAAGTTTAATAAGAAATAAACAAGTGCAAATTAATGGGTAAACACAGGGAAAAAAATAAAACATCCAAGATAAAACAAACAAGAGCGAATTTCTCTGACAGTCCCTAATTTTTTCCTACGTACCGGTATTTATTTACTTGTTTGTTGAACTGTTGTATAAAAGCAGTAGCACACTCACAAACTTGCATTATTGTCCATCTATCAGCAAGGCTGTGATCACAGTCATGCTAATAGATGGACATATGTCGATTTTGGTCTGGTGAAGTAGTAGTCATAAGAATGTGTTTAAGTCATAAATCCAGTAATTTTGTTAATAGTTTGAAATTTACATTCTGCAAGTTTATCAGACAAAAAAGAAGTACAAGCTAGTGGTTCTTTGCTTTTTTGCTCTGATAGCTTTTAAGGTGGTGCTATGTGGTTACTAGGGTATTCTAGGAAGTATTCAGGCTGTTGTTCAGTGGATTCTAGGGTGTTTCTAAACCCATTCCCATCATTATATACTATTCTGGTGCCTATAGACTGTATGGCTTGGGTCCCTCCTTCAATGCAGGTCTATTTAATTTTTTTTAACCTGTTTTTGCCATTCATCAGGTTAAAGTCGTGAGTCAGACTGTTTAGAAAAGAAGTAGCTCTCTCCTCAACATGCAGCATGACTTGAGGCATCATTCATGTTCATAGTAAAAAGCTCCACTAATTATTATTTGATGTAAATTGGAAAGCAAAGACAAAAGACACAGCAACAGAGTCCTTAATAAATATTTTGCAAAACCATGTCAGATTAAATTTAGGCTGGAACATTTATTTTGAAACACAATAAAAGGCAAAAAGAGTGGAAATGGTAGGTGTAATGACAGGTTCAAAGTGTTACGGAGCAACTGGCTAATATGTTGACCAAATTGAGTGTGCTGTCATTTGACTCTATAATCGTTAATTAATTACATCATTACCTATCTAAATTACTGCATGTTGACTGTGCAGTGACAGAATTACTTCTTCAAAGCACATATTTACAAAGACACTCTCTAAAAATTGTTTAACAGTGAAGTTTTCAAACACTGCCCTGTCCAGACAAAAGTGTGGCTCTGCCCCAAACTCATGCCATTGGTTGAGCCAATATACTTTTGTCTGGCACAGTTAGCCTGCTTTAACAAACAGATTTCAGTTCTGTTTGGTGCTGCTAGTTGCACAGAAACATCACCTTTAAAACTGATGTGTATAATTTTTCAATACTGTCAATGTTTAAAGGAATAGTTCACCCAAAAATGAACATTCTGTCACCATTCACTCACCTCCATGTAATTTTTTAAGCTTTAAATTGAGTCATTATGAACTGATATTGTACAGAATTAAGCAAATGGGATAGAACAAAGACGCAAAAGACAGAATTTTAATGTTCGGGCATTTTGGTCTTTAAAATATGTTCGCTTTTCCCAGTTTAATATGCAGAGAAGTTGGTTAACATGTTGATTCCCCCAAAAGTCTAAAGATTGTGGCTCTGTCGCCATCCAAACTATCCCTATCAAAACATTACTTTGTTTAGTGGAGCATCATAACCAACCCCAACACAGCAATGCTGGCTCAAACAATTGTGTGAGTTTGTGGCAAGATTTCCTGCTTTTCCTCTGGAAAATATGGATCGTATGTGCAATGTTTCTTTAGGCAATTGGCACTATTTGATGACCTATGGGTTATTCACCAAATCTATTTAACCCATTTAACAATGGCATGTTGAGGGTAAAAGTCACTGCTCTCTGTTATCCACAATGTGTTTTTTTATCACTCCCCTGTCTGTCATAGAGTGACGTTAGAGGGGAAGGAGACTGCTCTGATGTTGGCCAATTAAGGCTTGTTTATTTTCCTCCTTTGTCTAATAAACGTCACTGCTATTTAATGGGCTGGTAGTGTAATTAAAATTCAAACCTCCGGGGCGAGGCAAACCTTCTGCCTGAGATGGCATGGTATATCACGCCACACACATCCACACAAACCAAGGTCATTGGAATTGTACAGTAAAATGTGAATTAAGATAGCTTCCACACTGTCCTACTGGTGGAAGCTGACAACGTTTATTTATAGACTTATGTTCAATTGCTTTTTTAATGCATAAACACAATGGTGGATGATTCAGCACAGCCGTGAACACAGGGATTGTAATGCATAAAAGCATGGAGGGAGTAATTGAAAGCAGTCTCCTGTTTTACTGAAGCACTACATTTGTGGTGTAAACAAACAAGGAAACAAACCAAAAAAACAAAAGTGTATATTCCTATGTTTTTAAATTCTAACATAGTAAGTGGTGTATGATTTGTTATTTGTTTGTTTTACAGAGGGCAAAACATAACTTAAAGGAATAGTTCATCCAAAAATGACAATTATGTTATTAATCCCTCGTATGAATATTGTATGAATAAAGTATGTTTTGTATGAATCAATAATAACAGAATTATTCCTTAAAGTTATAACATATTTTCATATGTTATCACTAGATAATTTAAACTATTCAAGAAATGTAGTTATATATTATAGATTTTCAGAACACTGAATTTAATGCATGTTTTTAAAGTTGGTTGAAAGTGAAAAAAGGTCTTTGGGAAACTGATATTGTCAAGGTGGTTGAGAGTTAAGGGAACCTCTGAAAGAGTTTAAAAAAATCTGTAATATTCACTTGACTCCAAAAACCCATAGGAATGGCAGTGTTAATTTCCAAATGTAAAATTAACCTTGATGAGATCAATTGATTTAAACCTTTAGGCCAAACCCTTGGGAGACCCACATGCCCTGATTTATTAAGATCCTAAATTAAGGTTACTAATTTGCTCGTGCAATCTAGCAAATTGCGTGTGCTTTCCTTAGGAGCATTACAGGGGATGCAATATCACACAAGCAAGCAAATCACACTATGTCACTGTGAATTCTATAACAGGGGGTCGAATGATCCTCAGTTTAAATTGGTCTCTTCTTACCAAAATTTTAACTACTGCCCCCAGTAGCTAGAGCTGGAAGTATAGTTGAAATTATGGGCAATTTTGAGCTCGAGTTTCCAAGTGAAATGTCCACAGAGTGGTGCCAAAAGCAAGTTGCATTTTTAGCTTTAAAAGATGTAATACATTCAACAGGAATGCATACTTTATTAACTCTAACTCCTTACCCAAACCCCAACCCTAAACATAACCATCAGTGGAATAAAAATGAAATTTAAGAGCGAAAATGCAACCTCCGATTTGCACTTACCATTTTTATGTGAATGTGATTACTTCCTGGTTACTATAGGTCAAGAACTTGTGTCTTGGAGGTTGAAAATTATGTTTGTGTATTTAGGATTTTAAGAGTTTCAGAGTCTCTCTTCAGGCTCTCAAGGGGTTGTGGGAATTAATACAAGATCAATACGAGTCCAACTGCCACACTAAGACTAAATGAATTTATCATTCATCAGTTTGGTAATTCTACATTGCAACTGAGCTCTTAGATATGGCACATTTACATGGCTCTTTGTGGGAGCCTTCTATGATCTGTTCAGACAAGAAAATAGATCTTAGGACCTACTTGCAACATATCCAAAACAACATTGTCCTAAAGTTACTAAATGTAACTTTATAGGGTACTTAGTTAGAATTATTTTTTATACAGTCATCAATAGTGCAGGCCTTAAAAATATATTTTACTGGTTAATATAAAATATACAATCGTATAAGGATGCCAGTAGTTCTTGATGTTAGGAGCCAACCGTAAGAGAAACAGAACATTTTAAAATGCACCCTGCTGTGCATTGCCAGCACAGTCTCTCAATCTGTTCCAAACAGACTACTGTAACCACGGCAACAGTGAGTGGAAACATTTGCTTTAAAAACATAAAGAACATATCTAATAGTTCCAACTCTAGTAGAAAAAGAGGCAAAATACAATGATTTTTGTCAGGAAGGATGAGACAAATGATCCAAGTGCAGAGACAATGATCTGATAATTACTTAACAACACAGCAATGCTGGTAAAGCTTCAGTAGGGGAACCCCAGCACCAACCTCAACATGGAGAAGGATGGTGTGTTTGTAGGCTTGTGTGGGTAGTGGTCGTGTGCAGAGAAGTCCCAGAGCAGAGAGGTATCACTGAGGGGAACTCAGAAGAACGTCATCGGAGGCAAGGCAACAGGCAGGATGGTTACCACAATCCCGGTGCACACAGTGCAGACTGGTAAGCAATACACAAAACACGTAACAGGGTATATTAGGGCAGAGGGAGAGTGTGGAAAGCAACAGGTCTCAAACAAACTATCGAGCAACAAACACAAAACTATATATTACTATATAGGTCTATGCATTCAGGGAACTAATGGCAATCAGGTGCTGCTCACTCGCAAACTGGAATGATCATGTTACCATGGAAACAATTGAGGCTTCCATGGCAATGCTGATTAAGTGAGCCAGCAACACCTGAACCAAACAGAACATGTAATGACAAATTGGAACATGCCAGCGGACTCACTGAGACGGTGACAGTATGGACGGTGATGGTGATGGAACCGATCGATGAGAGCATGGTCCAGAAAGTCCCGAGCCTGGAACAGGCATCCACGGGACCATAACCCTCCCAGTCTACTAGGTACTGAAGCTCCACTTCTGCCCATGAGGACCAACAGAACTTAGTATGGGTGAAAGTGAAATTCGTTAGGGGTGTGGAGAGCTGACTAAAGTTTCTAACTAAATGCTGGTAAAAATTTGTGTACCCCAGAAACCTTTGTAAAAACTTGCGGGATTCTGGGGTTGGCCTTAAACTTTAACTGCTTTAACTGGGCTCATGTGCACTCCCTCGGACAAGATGATGAAACCCAGGAATGGATCAGATTTTGCATGAAAATCACACTTCTCCACCTTAATGAACAGTTGGTTCTCTAGCACAGAAGCACCTGTCTGACGTGCTGGACATGGTCCTCGATATTCTGGGAGAAAATAAAATTTCATCTAAATAAACAAAAACAAATCGATCAACCATGTCCTGAAGCACATCATTCATGAAACCTTGGAAGACAGCGGGGGTTGGCCAATCTGAACAGCATGAACGAATATTAAAAGTGCCCCCTATGGGTGTTAAAAGCTGTCTTCCACTCATCCCCCTTCTTGATCCGAATCAGGTGATAAGCATCGCATATGTCCAACTTCGTAAATATGGATGCCCCCTGCAAGAGTTCGAAAGTTGAAGACATCAACAGAAAAGGATAGCATAAAACATATGGGCGATGAGGAGGAAGTGTTGCAGCACGGGACCAACTGAACACCGCCCCAGATCGTGTTATGCCACGGGTACACCAGATAAATCTGCTGGTTCATCCTGAAAAGACACACAAGACTGGACAGGAGAGACCGCACAGTTAAGACAATGGGAGAGACAATAAGGACTCCAGGCTAGAACAGAATTGGTTGACCAGTCAAAGTGTGGATTGTGTGGTACAAACCATGAAGGCTCTAGTATCACTAGTGCAGAGTGTAGCTACCCCACTTGAATTGATGATCAAGTACTCCTTAAACTGATGTTTCCATTAAGCGTTATATTTGTGACACTCATGTAGACACCGTAAGAGCTACAGCAAAAAATACAAACAATAAAAACAAACACTGTCACTCCAACACATTAACCAACATCACAATAAAACGATACAATTACACAATATTAAACTTAGTTTACCTTATAACCCTCAAGTGAGATGCACAAAACTTCATGGGGGAAGAAAACCGTCATGTAACACAAGCTGCGTCCTTCTTGAAAGTGTGCGCACATACACATAGCGGAAACAGAGCGTGCTTTATACACATGTAGATACACGTTAAGGCCATGTCATAATAAAAGTCCTTCAAAATAACTATACACATAAATAGGTACAGACATTATAAATTCAAGCAAATAAGCAATCATTTACACAGAGGGAGAGCAGACCAGCAGAAAGGAGAGTTGCTCAGTGTGGTTACACGTGATGAGGGTGAGCAGCTCCGTAGAATGTGTGACGATGGTCAGGAGTGAGCCGCTATGGGAGTATGCCATAATGGTTTTGGCCAACTTTAGTGTGGAACTCAATAACATCGTCCGTAACAGAGCAGTTACCCTGTGTCAAACCGGACAGATCCTAGATGCTTCTTGTCCACGTACAGATCCATCAAAAACACGAAGAAGCTCAGCCGAAAACTCCTGGAACGAGTAACAAGGGTGACAACTCTCCCATGCATCAGTTCCCCACTTGCCAGCCCTCCCAGTCAGGAGCGTGAAAATGAAGGCGAACTTAACTGCCACCGTGGAGTAAGTTGAGGGCTGGAGTGAGAAACAGAGTGAACACTGCGTGAGAAATGTGTGACAGAACCCCGCCTCACCTGAGTATGGAGGGGGAGAATTGACACTGGGCTCAGCGTCCAGCGCTAGGGAGAACTGCTGGGGCCGGTGAAGAAACTTCAAGCAGTGGAGTCAGAGTCAGGATGCTGATGTAGCTGTGGGAGTCGTTGGACCAATGATGTGAGTTCTACTAGCTGAGAAGCCACCATTTCAATGGCTTGGTTGGAAGCAGAGATTTGGTCCTGCTGGTGACACAGAAACACTCCCTGTAAAGCAAGCGCAGCCCGCAGGTTATTTTTGGCTCAATTGTTTTGTCAGGAAGGATTATAAAAAAGATCCAAGTGTGGAGACAATGATCTGATATTTATTTAACAACACAGTAATGCAGTGTGGAAAAGGATAGTGTGTTCATAGGCTTGTGTGCGTAGTGGTTGTGATCGGAGAAGTCCCGGTGTAGAGAGGTATCACTGAGGGCAACTCAGGTGAAGTGTCAACGGAGACGAGGCAACAGGCAAGATGGTAACAACAATCCCAGTGCACAGAGTACTGATGTAACTAATACATAGAACACGTAACAGGGTATACTAGGGCAGAGGGAGAGAGTGGTAAGCAACAGGCCGCAAACAAACAATTGAGCGACAAACACAAAACGGAGTGAGGTAAATATTATAAGGGAACTAATGGCGATCAGGTGCCGCTCGCGCGCAGCAAGCTGGAATGATCAGTGTTACCATGGAAACAATAAAGGCTTCCATGGCAATGCTGAAAACGCAAGCCAGTGACACCTGAACCAAACAGAGAGAACATGTGACAAACTGGAACAAACCAGCGTACTCGCTGAGACCGTGACAGATTTTAGCAAATGTTGAAGAAACAAAACGACATTCACTGGTCCAAATATGACAAAAATTGTATATCGTGGAATGAGTAATGTCTTACTTTGGTAACAGTATATACATTTTTTGCTAGAAATTCAATACAAATAATAGTTTTATACCTATATTAAATGGCCATGTGGTTATGGATATTTTTCCATGAACCTAAGAATGAGAACTAGGTTAATTAACAAAAAAAAAAAAAAAAAACCTGTCAAGAAAATGGCCTGGTATTTAACCACAAAGCAATGCAAAAGAAAAATAATAATATTTTTTTTCCATAAAGAAAATGAAGCCTACATTTAGGATCATTAAGACTTTTTTTAAAGACATTGTAACAAGTATTTTACACATAGGGAGCATCATTATTTGTGGCATCTTTGCTGCTTCGGGGCCTGCAACCCATGTCATCATAGAGGGAAAAATGTATACCTAAGTTTATCAAAATGTCCTACAGAATGATTTCAGGGTTGCTGTTCACCAGCTGAAGCTCAGTAGAAGCACATCATAGAAAATACACTATAGAATGGCTTAAAAAAAAAAAGTTCAATCCAACTTTTGGAGTTATCTTAACCCAATAGAGATGCTGTGGAATGACCTCATGAGAGCTGTTTACATCAGGCATGCTAATGATATGGCTCAGCTGAAGCAGTTCTGTAAGGAGGAATGGACAAACATTCCATCTGAAAGTTGTGCAGGTCTAATCTGCAGGTATTGGAAGTGCTTGGTTGAGGTTATTGCTGCCAAAGGAGGATCAACCAGTTATAAAAACCTAGGGTTCACTTACTTTTTCCACATCATTGTGAATGTTTAATGTGATGTGTTCAATGAAGAATATTATAATTGTTTTGTGTTGTTAGCTTAAGCACATTGTGCTTTGTCTATATTTTGATGAAGAAGAGATCGCATTTTATGACCAATTAATGCAGAAAACCAGCAAATTCCAAAGGGTTAACATAAATTTTCTTGCCACTGTATACACAACGATAAGTTAAAACATTATGACCACCTGCCTAATGTTGTTTGTCCTCCATGTGCCACCAAAACAGCGCTGATCCGCCATTGAATGGACTCTACAAGACCCCTGAATGTGTCCTGTGGTATCTGGCACCAGGACATTAGCATATGGTGTTCACTGTCCTTTTCTGCATATCGCTGCACCATTTTGTGGTCTGTTCTGCATAACGCGGCAGCTCATTGTTGATTATTGCGGCCAATTCGGCAAGTTTTGAGGCCGAACCACCTGCCAGCTTGGTTCTCCCGATGGTCATTCTGCCCCTGATCGGTCCAAAAGTGTGTCAGCCCACCGGGAAAAGGCCCGACCATACCAGTACAGCCCTGGCTGTACATCATTGTACCATTAGCTAGGTAACTCCTAGCCAATCACATGTAAGCCATTGCTTTATAAATTTGCTCACAATCTATCACATTGCTGTTACAGTGTGCTAACTTGGCAACATCCACCACTCCACCACTACCAGTTGAGTCCCGTCCTGCACGGAAGTAGGCTACCCCCTCCCCCCCAGGATATGATAGTTCTGAGTACAACTTCTTCGGACCGCTAGACAGGGCTTACGCCAAAGAGAGTTTTATATTCATCTAATAAATGTCATCTCGAATTTCACTCAAGTCTGCGAGTCTTCCTGAGAGAACTGATTGTTCACTTACCATTGAATCTTCTCAGACCTTGACATGTGGCCTTGTTTGGAGATGATCAGTGTTATTTGCTTCACCTGTGAGTGGTCTTAATGTTTTGGCTCATCAGTGTATGTGTGTGTATATATATATACATATTGCATCTTTTGATTTTAGTGTAAAATACGACCAGGACATTTTCTTGACTCTGAGAATCACCCACCATGATTCTTGATGCTTTCGTTTCAGCCACTGATGAGGTTGTCATAATAATTTTTTACCAAACATTTTATCTTCCCTTTTGTTTCAGGAGAAGATTAAGATATTAATCATGTTCAGCAATGAATATGTATGTATGTACGCTGTTTTATAAAAAGAGCAAGGAAGAAGAAGATTAAATTCCTAATTCAAACCTTATGTGCTACACCACCTTCATCTGTCTTCAGAAATAGTATCAAGCCCCCTCTATATTCGTAAGGCAAACATTGAGCCAAGGCTAAAAAACACAGTCTGAGAGGGCAAGGGCTCTTTGTCACTTCAGCTAATTGAGTAATTGGCCTGAAATGGACTGCCGTTCATTAAGCTCCCCTCCTCCCTCCTTCCTTTATTTCTGCTGCTCTAATCCTAAGTAATACAGAACCTCTCTTTCCATCATCCATCACCGTTTGACCATTTCTTAGTTTAAGGCTAACTAATGAATGTCTGTGCTGTGGGCTCACCGAGGACACAGAGAACACTGCCGGGCAGAAGACTCCTTATCAATTATGGCTCTATCTTGGACAAGGTGATGTTCAGATAAAAAGACCGCTTTAAAAGTCACGTACAAAAAAGGCCAGGAAAATATGCAATATAACCACACATACAGTACACACAGTTATGAGTCTGAGATAATAGCTGATGCACTGGACTCACCACACACACTGTAAAGGATGCACCGATATGAGACTTTTTTGGCAGATACAATACCGATTTTAACACACACACACACACACACACACACACACACACATACACACACTGCAACTATAGGCAGATGCAGATACTTTGCCTCTTATTAAACTTATTTTTTGTCATCAGATCACTGTTTTGCTGAGGAATGAAATGTACAAAGAGATGCAAAAGGTTTTTAATTGTTCTTACAATAATGAAAATGGATTGGATCTGTTTTTTAAGAGCCAAAATGAAAGATAAATACAAGATAATGATAAGAAGATAAATTGGTCGATAAATATTGGTGGCTGATTGATCAGTGTATCCCTAACAGTTTTGGGTGTAATATTTAAAAGAATAAGAATTACAAGTAATACGTTACTATAATCGAATTACTTCTAGGCACAAAAAAGTAATGTAATGCATTACATTTTAAATTCTTATAATCAGATTACAGTTACTGACTTTCAATGATAAAAGTAATTACTTTTAAGTAAAGTACGTGGGTTATAAATATTTATTTAAAAATAGTATTCATGTGTAATTAAATTAAAATGTGAATTCATATGTTCATATGTTGGCATTTCTGTGACAGATGAAGTGTGAAGTGTGACAATGAACAAGGAGAAAATAGATGTTATTTTGAAACAAAAAACTTTGTGTCAAGAGTTTTAGAAATGAACTTAGTAGTTAGCAATTACTTATGTGATTACTTTTAAATGAAGTAATCAATAAGATAATCTGATCTATAATTTTAGCTAAATAGTTTGTAAATTATAGTGGATTACTTTTGAGTAACTTACCCAAAACTGATCCCTAATCGAGATGTATTACTTGTGTTCCTGATAGTTGTATGTTTCTAGAACTTTGAAATATAAGTGAACACACACACACATACACATACAAAAAAATACAATATTTAATTCATCTTTGGTTGTTTTCCTGCATTATTTAGAGTTATTTTTATCACTTTATTACTATTTTCATACTACACCAAATAAGTGTTGCATCTACTTTATTGTCCTGATTGAGGGAACGAGAAGTTGTGTCGATGTAGTAACACTAGGGGTCACTCTTGGGAGCCTGAGACACCTTCTGATCTTTTATTAAAGGTCAATGGGAATTGGCAAGTGGTATTTGCATGCCACTCCCCCTGAGGTCCCGGCCATTTCAGCGGGTAGTTCAGTGTTGTGGCAGGAGGGACACAATGTCTTATACCCTCCATCACTGAATGGAGGTTATGGAAGTAACCAGGACGTTCCCTAGCTTTCAGTCACTCGATATTGTGACGATGTAGTGACACTAGGGGTCACCTACAAAAATGGCACAACTAGCTGAACTGTGTTACATGGATCGGCGTGAGACGGGCAGACTTCTGTGTGCCGCATAGCCAGCGCACCAGGCCAGCACGTAACCTCCCCTGACGCTAGTATGAGTGTCGAACAGCCCTTTTTGGACGAGTCAACTACCCAAAGGTTAGGGACAGGCTAGCCCAGTCATGCCTCTTCTATCTTTTTTACTTTTCTCCCCCCAAAAAAGAGAGAAATCGTTAACCGACAGGGACACCAGTGTCTTTGTCGGGGGGGGCATCACAGACATCGCGGAGACCACACCCCTCCCAGAGATGGGGGGGGGGGGGGGGGGGGTGTGGGGGGGTAGTTCATGTGGAGATACATCACATGGTCTTGCCAAGTCTAGAATGAAGTATGTCATGTGCAGCAGTCCCATGGTAGGTCCTACCCAATGGGGGAGGAGGCTCTACGAGCATGTTGACTGGGGCAGAGGGTTCTTTGCCCTAGGAAGACGCAGTTTGCCAACAGGGAAACATTCTCAGTGGAATATATGTCACAAGGGGTTACCTACAGGGAACCAGTGCATGCGGAGCAACTGTCCCAGTACGGGGCTTAGTTAGCACAAGTACTTAGCTGGCAGCGAGTTTCTCCGCAAAATCTATTTGGATCGCATCTATTTGCAATCCAAATAGATGCGTAAAGTGCGCACCGGACACAGCAATGCTAAGGCTGGGTCTGCCTCCTCCTGGGGCAGTGCTTGCAGGTTCACCACTTGAGGTTCAGCCACAGCGAAGGTCTACTTTTTCCTGAATCATTGGATTACAAACTTTTATTTACAAGCTTGACCATATTACTTAATTGCAGCAGGATTTGAAACAGCCCATATTATGCTAATTTTCAGGTTTATAGTTTTTTGGGGGGTCATGAGGTTGAGGTTTACATGCTTTAATGTAAAAAAAAAAACACATTATTTTTCTCATACTGTAGATTTCTTTTCCCCTCTCTTCATCCATTAGCTCAAACTCTCTGATTTAACTACTGTCTCTTTAGAGCCCCCCCTTCTGAAAAGCCCAGTCTTCTCTGATTGGTCAGCTGGCCTAGTCTGTTGTGATTGGTCATCCACGTAGCGCGTGTTTCGGAAATGTAATTCCTCTTACGATAACCTAGTTTCAGCTTCCAAATCTTCCTGGGCAGCTCTGTAAACACACTGGCATCAGGTTTTGCTATACCAGCTCTAGCCAAATTCCGATAATGAAAGTGTGGAAAAACAAGCTGATCGAAGCTGAACCACCTTCGCAAGCACAACTTCAGCAGTACGTTTAACAGTGGGAAGTTTTAATTTTTTAGCTTTCTTAAAGTACACAGTTGATTATTGTGAACCTAACAAAGCTTCAAGTAAAAGACATGTAGAGTATCTAAGTTAGTCATCTTTTGCTGGAATGGGTGTAGCCGAACTTTTGTCACCAGAGCTATGAATGGAGAGCAGAGGCTTACTCGGGTGTATTAGAGAGTTAGTGAGAAAGTTAGTCATGGACTACCAATAGCGGCCGTAACATTACAGCTTGTAATTACACTGCCATTCAAATGGTTGGGTAACTTGACTGAAATTATGCTTAAATGTTTGAAATTATTTTTGTAGACAAAAATATAATTGTGCCAACATATTAATTTATTTCATTACAAAACAAACATATTATATAAAAACAAAAGTTTTTGAAATGGATGACTTGGACCGACTAATTAAGAAAAGAAGACAATAAATGCCCAGTATTGATGGGAACTCCTTCAAAACTGTTTAAAAATCATCCCAGGGTGACACCTCAAGAAGGTGGTTGAAAAAATGTCAAGAGTACTGAAAATTTCTGAAAATTCTATGCAAAGGATGGCTACTTTGAATATGCTAAAATATTACATAGTTTTTATTTATTATAGATACAACACAATTCCTATAGTTTCATTTCTGTTCTTCCATAGTTTTGATGACTTTACTGTTTTCCTTAAATGTGAAAAAAAAAAAACACAATAGCATTAGCTAGCACTGGGTGTACAACGTAACTACAAAATTTTCGGTAGCAGATAAATCCACAAATAATCAAGCATACCTACAGATTGTGATCATGATGTATTGGATTGTCCCAACAAAGTGAGAACTGTACCATCTTTCAGGAATAACTGTCTTGTAAATCTGGCATTGGCTGAGGATGTACTGCTGAGGAATAGTGGATAAAATGTATTTTAACCACTGATACTTCAATTTGAAAACATGGGCTCTTACTGTTAAACTCCACATGAGTCCACACTCAAGGATTCATCCCATTCAACCTACCATTGAATGCTGTACCCACACCTGTGTATCCAACTGCTCGCAGCTTGGAGCGAGCTCAATAAAATTCAGCATAAAAATTCTCACACAAATCTTATGCTCTCTCATTGAGTCCCACACCCGAGGATTCAGCCCATTCGTATCACAAATGCCAATACCAGCATGTATCCTGACATTGCCTTGCATATGTTCCAGATGCCTTCGTTTTTCTATGCAACCTATTCTCTCTGCCAACATCCATCCCTCTACCCCTTCCTATCTATGGGCCTCAAGAGCGGATTCCCACGTGAGGCTGCCTCCACTGGAGAACTCCGCTCCAGACTTATTCCCCTCTATCTTTTTCCCATTTCGAATGCAGTGAGGTCCCCATTCGGTTGCAGGATGGGCTCATCCACTCAAGCGGCAGCCGAGCCCAACACACGTGGGGTTCGCCCGTTCACTGCGCAGGCCCCTCCCATCAAACAAATTGCATCTGAGGGATGCTTAAGGTCTGATCCGGGTGATTTGGGTTCTCCCACACCTGGGACAGGCGTGCTTGGGTGTGGCAAGGCCCCCTTTTGCTCAGGCGTGGCGAAGCCCTCCAGTTGCAATTACAATGGGCTCTCTGTGAGAGTTCATTTTTTATGCAGCTACAACCTCCACTGTCTTTCAGTGTTTCAGTCTAATTTCACTCTCTAATTCCTCCCTATCCTGCACCTATTGGTTTCCTATCCCCCAAGCGGACCCTAGCGTGAGGCTTCCTCTGCAAGCGGCTCCGTTTGTTCTATCTTCTTTGGCACCTCTCCCTATTAGGCAGACAAGGCTAGGTGAGTGCCCCCCTACCCTTCTTTTATGTCATTTCAGGTTACATTCTTTTGGTGGTGGTGGTGTTGGGGATAATATCATTAAAATCAATTGGTTCCTCTTATTTCTTTCCAACACATCACTTCACGCCTCACAAGGCTAATACGCCAGAGACTTGCCTTTCCGTTTCTTGGCTGCTTTTGGGGGGCATTCGAGCCTTAGCCCTCCACCATGGACAGCAAGCCACTTCTGTTTACACTATCCTCACTGCAGGATTACATTAACTTGTGAACTACTGAAAGGTGTTTTATTAACAAAGTTCGGGAGGAGAAAGTTAATTTAATCCGACCAATCACACAACCAGAATAAGAGTATATAAACAGTTGCTTACCTCTACATAGCATTGAGAGTTTGTGGCATTCCACCACCTCCCTATCTATTCCATCAATACTAATCCAGTCCAGGGGGGCATTCGAGCTCAGGTCAAGTCTTGAGCCTCAAGCCCACAGCCAGGGACAGCAAGCCACATATGTTTACTCTATCCTCACTGCGAACTACTTAAAATAACTGCCTTTTATAATGCTATTACCATCAAACTTATAATTTGCATCTGTTCTCTTTCAGTTTAATACATTTGTATTTGATCCAACTGATCTTAATGTTTAATCAATAAATAATTTGGTATATCTATAGATTTTCAACTGGATTACATGTGTTTGTAAAATATTATTAAAATATTGCCAATTTATATCATACATACGTAACCTCTATTGTTTATAGTATGTATCATATGCTTTCAAAATGTGTGTACAAGCATGTGCAATTAGTCAACATAGTGCAGTATATGCTGCAAGAAAGAGGAACCAAACAATGACTTTATAATCCGGAGGCCAGTCAGCGAGGTCACAGTGGTCAGGAAGTGGGCAGGAACTGGTAAGCCAGTGACATCAGAGTCATCAATGTCCACTACGTGATTCAGTAAGCAAAGGTGTATGTGGAGTGGAGGGGGGCGGGGCCGGGCTGGAATGATGCACGCCCAGTCCCCAATCGGCCTGATGGCGAGGGATAAAGGCGGCCGGTGACGACGATTCGAGAGAGAGAGCTCAATCCCGGACATGTCCGTTGTGTGTTTGTTTGTGCGTTTGTTTAAGTTTTCATTAAAGTATTATTTATATTGACAAGCCAGTTCTTGCCTCCTCCTTGCCCATCCTAACCCCATGTTACAGTGTAACTACTGTAAATCAAATTACAGGACTGTGACAAATTTGTCAGTCTCTCTCATTTGTAAGTCACTTTGGTTGTAAATGGTATTAGGGAAAGGTAAACCGTCAATTCATTCATACTTTACTATAGGAGTATGCTACAGTATGGTAAAGTTAATTACATTACAGTATACATTACTGTACATGCTACCCAATTCTTACAGTATCTAGTGACAACATACTATGTACTGTCAGAATTGACAGATAACATTAGTCTAGCCTCACACTGAATCTTCACTGATCACATCTTTTATTACACATTGGGTTGATTATGAGACATTATGAATTTATGGTAATATCAGTTTGGTTAGGCAATGTAAGTGTATTTGCTAATGTGACTTTACAACTGTATTTTTTTTTTTTTTAATTTTATTTAACATCTTTAAGGTTCATTTGAAACATGTATATAGCATTGTTTGCTACAGAGGGATGAGATTGATAAAATGACTAAATTAAAAAGATAATTCTGTTGTGTTCGGTTGATTAAATCAAATTATCTCATTAGACAACACAATAATCTTGCATTCTGAAACAGTGACTATATGAATGGAAACATGTATGACCTTGATAAAAGCATGTTTTGATGTTTTGAAACAATGACTAGCTTTGTTACAAGTGTGATCAGGTTGGTGAAAATTTACCATTTGCATGTGAAAAGAGTACCAAAGTGATAAAAATACTGTGATCTAAGAATACATTTTTACACTGCAGCCTGAATAGCTATTTGTAATGCTGAAGGGCAGTGGGTGAGAAGTGTTTATCTGCACCCAGCATGCACGGGCCCTGAGGATAAAACACTCTATATATTATGACTCAGTGTTGGGTGTAATACATTACTAAGTAATTAGTTATTATAATTAAATAACTTTTTAATTGAAAAAAAGTTAAGTAAGCAATTACTCTTAATTTTTCAGCAATTTAATAACAGTTATTTCATTGATATCATTGTATTAAATACTGTATAGACTCTAGAACAATTCTATATAAAACAATTGTGAATTTAAAATTGAACGTCTAATATTAAAATGTATGTTTTCTAATTTAATGCAGCCCCCTTAAATTCCTAATATTTTTGGATAACATATTTGGTTTTATATGATTTATTTGACAGAAATAAAAGGACAGGGTCATGTCTATCCTTGTATCTGGTTGAGGTTGATCAGGGTTTTAGAAAGTATTTAGTAATAAGTAATGCAATTACTTTTCAGAAAGAGTAATAAGTACAGTTATCCAATTACACTGTAGAAGATATAATTAGTAGTTAGTAATTAATTACTTTTGCAGAGTAACTTACCCAAAACTGGTTTGACTATTATATAAAAAACAGCAGTGAGTAATCATAATGTCCCTCACGTTGACCAGCTCACTTACTGCCCATTAATGTAACACTGAGAAACCAAGGGAGAATTTGGCCGCCTGCCCTGGTGCTGTCTAGATGTTTTTTTTAGATTATTCAGTGTGGACAATGTGAAATCGTGAAATTGCCTTACTTTGTCTAATTTGTTCAAATGTAACAACAGGAAATGTAAATTTAGCACCATCAAATAAAAAAAACAAACCAATTAAAACTCCAGGAGGCAGGTTGTGATTTGACGGTCAAACAAAGGTTGTTGCAGTAGCCCATTCATGAATAACATTTCTTATTTTTAAATTCATAGTTTTAATAGATGACAATTTGGTCATTATTTAGTATTATGTCATTCTGATGAATGCTAGTATGACTTTCTTTCTCCCTTGGAACACAAATGGAGAACTTTAGCAATATGGCCAGGGTGCTCTTCTCCATATAATGAAAATGAATGGGGACTGACACAATATGCAAAATTTTATATTTATTATTAATACTTGTGAGTATATGTAAAAAAAAACATATTGCAGAAAAACTTGACCAATAAGAGTCTGGATCAGCACTGCAAAAGTGATTTATCCAATCAGCCAATCTTGCTGTAGCCGCTGACTCCACCCTAAAGTTAACGCAGACCAGCACAGAACAGATGAAGAAGCGAAGAGCAACGAGATACCAATCAACTGTGCTGTTAGGAATTTATAGCAGCGAAAGTCTGAAAAATAGAAAATATTTGTTTAATCTTAAACCAAATCTCTAGAAAAAGAGAAAGATACTTACCTGAGGAGTGAATCTTAATGTCCAATCCTTAAGTAAAATCCTTAATTTTACCATTCATCCGGATAAATCCTGAAAGAAAAAGAACAAGTTTAGTTAATTATCGAGGAACTCTGGAAGTTTAATCTTTTATTCTAAATATAAATGAGAATCAGAAACATAAGCTTGTTTATTGAGTGAACTTGGTTGAGAAACTGTGTTGTGTAAATGCTACCACGAGGCATAGCATTTAGAGCTAAAGCTAATGAATGTATTAAGAGTAAAGAAAGTTAAAATAATTGTGTTGAATGCTAGGAAAACGTTTCTGAGAAAGAGGTTTTTTTTTGCTATTTGTGTAATATTTAATGTGTTCTGAAGCCACACAATAACATTAACAGCAAAATTGAAGTTGCTATTCATGGAAAATCCTCCCCTCTGCCATAGCTCTCAAATTCATTTGTGGTCTCATGGTCACATGGAACGAAATGGGGTGAGTAAATGGAGATAGAATTTTCATCAAAATTACTTTGAACTGTCAGACAGATAGTCCTGCTCACAAACTTATGCCATTTGTTAAGCCAATGTACAAACAGAGCAATGTTTTTGATAGCATCACAATGGTTACACTTTTCAGGAAAATGAACAGACAAATTTCGACACGTAACCTTTACCTAAATGTAAATCCGAGTTTAGAAATGTTTAAAAAAACTGTGCCATGTTCATTAAACACGTCAGGAGTTAAAGGTTCCGACACTGATGGTCGTGCATGTCACCACACAGCCAGCTTGTTCAACACCCATGGTGTGTATTGTCAAAATGAATGATACTACTGTACATCTGGCAGTCTGTTCTAATGAACACGATCTCACAAAATAAACCTCACCATCTGAGACTTTCACAGTTTTGGGGTGCTGCGAAAAGCCCATGAGGCCGGTGTAAATCTGATTGGAAAGGACAGTTTCACACACATGAGTGAGTTACTGATAGCCCTTAAGTGAAGGGTTTGTAGAGTATTTAATGAGAGAGATCCCATGTATATGTCTGTTTTAATTAGAGAGGAAAAGGTCAGTCCAAAGAACATGGAGCGAACCAATTGTGTCTCTTTTTAATTTATTCATGCAGCAGCTTCGCTTGCCCTTTAACCTCTTACGTGATGGGAGGTAAACTAGACAGAGCTCAAGCTGTTTACACTTAAGCAGTGTTGTAGGGTAAAAAACACATTTCTATATGTTGTCTAAAGCGGAGCTGGTCAACATTTAGAATTTAAGAATTGAATTCCTTTTACTTAATGAGTTGGAATTTGAATTGGACTGGCTATGCCCCACAGGATGAGGAATTTACTGAATTGCAATTCACAGAAATGCAGCAGTAACAGACGTTTTGATACAAAACATAATTACATAATTATATTATTCTGCATCTGTGATATGTAGGGTATTTCGTTTTTCTCAACTGATTAGACATGTTTCTATTATATTTTTCTAAAAGTGAATTACTGTTAAAACACAACACAGCAACCATCAAAAAATGTGCATTTCATCATATAACACCATAAGTCTGACATATTGTTTTTTGGGTAACTTTGGGTAACAAAGAAATAAATTCCATTGCGATACCATTTTTTTTTTTTTTTTTACATTTTTTTGGAGAACAAGTACAAGTACAAAACAATTAATTAAAACGCTAATAAAATGAAAATATAACAATTAATTTTCAACATAATACTGTATTATTTTTATTAAATAAAGTGCTTTTATACAGAACCAAATCAAATAATGACCCAATAACAATACTGATACTGGTACAGACATCCCTAAAAATAAATATTGTCATCAAAATCTGTGGTAAAGTAGACCATTCTCAAAAATAAAGAAGTGTGAACTATATAATGCCAAATTACTTAAAATTAAATCATTTAATACATAACAACCCCTATATAATCATATATTAATCATTTAATAACCAAATAAAAAATTTCCCTTTTATTTAATTTTAGCACTAGTTTGCACATTACGTTTGAGTTGATTTTTCAAATATGTGCTTCGTATCTATTCATTTTAATTTTCAGGGTTACTATCGCCACGCAAAATCAACAGTTGGCCAACATGTTTCGCAATCAATTTCTCTGGAATTTGGACAAGATTTAAAAGGACAATGGATGCAGAGAAATATTGTTTAAATAACAGTTGATTCAAAGCTAGTGCTAAAATCAAATACTGTTGAAGTTAGAAGTTTACATACACCTTAGCCAAATACATTTAAACTCAGTTTTTCACAATTCCTGACATTTAATTGAAGAATTAATTGAAGTTTTAGGTCAGTTAGGATCACTACTTTATTATAACAATGTGAAATGTCAGAATAATAGTAGAGAGAATTATTGATTTCAGCTTTTATTTCTTTCATCACATTCCCAGTGGGCCAGAAGTTTACATACACTTTGTTAGTATTTGGTAGCATTGCCTTTAAATTGTTTAATTTGGGTCAAACATTTTAGGTAGTCTTCCACAAGCTTCTCACAATAAGTTGCTGGAATTTTGACCCATTCCTCCGGATAGTACTGGTGTAACTGAGTCTGGTTTGTAGGCACATGCATTTTTAGTTCTGCCCACAAATTCGGATTGAGGTCAAGGCTTTGTGATGGCCACTACAATACCTTGACTTTGTTGTCCTTACGCCATTTTGCCACAACTTTAGAGGTATGCTTGGGGTCATTGTCCATTTCGAAGACCCATTTGCGACCTAGCTTTAACTGCCTGGTTGATGTCTTGAGATGTTTCTTCAATATAGTCCCTCCAATACCAGTCCCTCCAGCAGCAAAATACCCCCACAACATGATGCTTCCACCCCCATGTTCTTCAGCTCGCAAGCCTTACCCTTATTGACTAATTGTCTGAAAGCTTGACATAATTTTCTGGAATTTTCCAAGCTGCTTAAAGACACAGTTAACTTTGTGTATGTAAACTTCTGACCCACTGGAATTGTGATATAGTCAATTAAAAGTGAAACAATCTGTCTGTATACAATTGTTGGAAACATCACTTGTGTCATGCACAAAGTAGATGTCCTAAACGACTTGCGAAAACTATAGTTTGCTAATATTATATCTGTGGAGTGGTTAAAATATTTGTTTCCCGTCTGTCACTCACTCAAAGTCACCAGACATCTTGAGAAAAGGCCAATGAGAATTGGCATGTGGAATTTTCATGCCACTCCCCCGGACATATGGGTATAAAAGGAGTGACGCTGCAAATACACATCATACACACACCCCTAGCAGCAGAAAAAGAGCTCACGGAGTGAATAACTTCGTTTATATATGTATTTCTATTCCCATATACACACACACACACATATATATATATATATATATATATATATATAAAAACACAAATAAAAGAGTATATTTCTCTAAAAGAGTGGCGCAAACGGAGAGTGTCTTTTTCAAGACACATTTTTCGTTTGTGTATGTTTCCTGGTAGCGATCGTTACCTCACCGCTTAGTGACTGGTCTCACCCTCCGAGAGATGATGGTCACGGCGTGGTCTCTCGGGCAGGCGATGTCCACCTTAGTAGTCCAGGAGCGCCACCTTTGGCCCAACTTGGTTGAACCAGTTTGGCCTATTTGCCGGCACCTTAGAGGATTTCGCCCAGCAATCCTCAGTGGTTAAAAGACAGATGGGGACCATTCAACACATCCTGCCCAGGCGTGACGCAATGTCTCGCACCCCCGTCTGTTTGTCGCCAAGGGCGTCCCCCTGTGGCAACAACATTGGCTCTGCCACAGCCCGCCCCAGTAGGTTGGCCCCGGCGTTGAGCCTCCCGCAGGAAGAAGACGCCATCCATCTCATGACCGGTTGCCAAGAACCCAAGAAAGGCTTCGAAGTGTTCTCGAAAATCAGGCTGTTCAGGGAGTGGTCACAAGGAGCCATGTAAGTGCTTTGATGTCTCTAGACTCAGCACCTCGAGCTCCGCCCAGTCGCGAGGCCCCGCCCGCCAGTACGTCCGATGCTGTAGTTCCCTTGGTCCTTCTTGCGTGGAGCTTGGGGGTGTGGCTCGCGCTCCCCAACCCATCGCGTTGGTTTTGATCAGGACCGTCCAACTCGGCTACGTGATTATGTTCGCCAGGCCCCCACCTAGTTCAACGCTGTCCGCTCCACTGTGGTGAGAGGCGAGAACGCCACTGCCTTACGCGCGGACATTGCTTCTCTTCTACGAAAGGACGTGATAGAGCCTGTCCCTCCAGCCAAGGTGGAGAAGGGGTCTTACACCCCCTACTTCATCGTACCTAAAAAAGGTGGCGGGATGCGGCCACAAAACCTGTGAGTTCTGAACCGGGCTCTGCACAGACTCCCACCGAGATGCTCACGCGGGAACGCATTTTAGTAAGCGTCTGGCATCAGGATTGGTTCGTGGTGGTAGACCTGAAGTACGTGTACTTCCATGTCTTGATCCTTCTTCGACACAGACCCTTTCTCCGGTTTGCCTTCGAGGGTCAGGCATATCAGTACAAAGTTCCCCCATTCAGCCTGTCCTTGTCCCCTCGCGCCTTTTACGAAGGTCACAGAGGCAGCCCTTGCCCCGATAAGGGAAGTGAGCTTCCACATCCTCAACTATCTTGACTACTGGCTAATCCTAGCTCACTCGCGTGACATGTTGTGTGCTCACAGGGACCTGGTGCTCAGGCACCTCAGCCACTTGGGGCTTCGGGTCAACTGAGAAAAGAGCGAGCTCGCCCCGGTTCATTGCATCTCTTTTCTCGGTATGGAGTAGACTCGGCCTCAATGACGACGCGCGCCTCACCAACGAGCGTGTGCAGTCAGTGCTGAACTGTCTACATGTGTGTAAGACACGTTGGTCTCACTGAAATCCTTCAGAGGTTCCTGGGGCATATGGCATCCTCAGTGATGGTCACACCGCTTGGGTTGATGCATATGAGACCACTTCAGCACTGGCTACAGACTCCAGTCGAGAGAAGAGCATGGCGCCACGGCACACAGGTCCTTGTTACGCTGGCTTGCTGCCGCTTTCTCAGCCCTTGGTCAGACCTAGTGTTCCTACAAGCAGGAGTTCCCTTAGGCCAGGTCCCCAGGCATGTCATTGTTATGACAGATGCCTCCCAACGGAGCTAGGCCCCCGTGCTGAGGTAAGTGCTCCACATGTGCTCGTTGTCCCCTTGGGCAACCCTGTGTGATGTATATCCCGCAAAATGTTTTCCCTGCCGTTAAACCTTCTTCCTTGGACAGAGGGCCCTCTGCCCTGGGTCGCTGTGTTTGTAGAAACTCCTACCCCTTTGGGTAGGATCTACCACGACGCCCCTCCACACGATGTGCCTCCGCTCCTAACCAGTTAAGACCGTGTGTGTATTCCACCAAAAATCCCCCCCCCCCCCCCCCAACCCCCTCGGGGACGGGTGTGGTCACGATCACGATTACTGACGTAACCTCCATTCCCTGATGGAGGGAACGAGACGTTGTGTCCCTCCGGCCACAACACTGAACCAACCGCTGAAAGCGCCAGGTCTTTGGCTTGGCTCCTCAGTGTGATACCTGATGTGTATTTGCAGCGTCACTCCTTTTATACCCCTATGTCCGGGGGAGTGGCATGATCAGAGATGTCTGGGCTCCATAGTAGCGACCCCTAGTGTCAACTCATTGACACAACGTCTCATTCCCTCCATCAGGGAATGGAGGTTATGTCAATAACCGAGACGTTTTCATTATATCAAACTAAGTGTATGTAAACTTCTGACTTCATCTGTACAATGTACATACAAATACATACAATATATATTTAATGATACATTAATTAATTATGTATTTAATATTAAAAAAATAAAAATTAAAAAATTAAATAAGAAATACTTTGAAATAGCTCTTTTGAGATCCTTAAGAACACATCAGTAAATATAGTCTACTTGAAAACATAAGGTTAATTGCAACAATCAGCAGAAGGCCACCCCCTGACATTGTGATGGAGCCTATAATAGCCTGTTTCTATAATTAAGTGAAAAAAAATGAAACAAGGCGGAGACAACATGTCCCTCACCTTGCAATTAATAATAGAGGAATGATTGCTCTGTCGAACGAAAGGAAAAAAGATAAGAGAATCCATTATTTACATACACGTTTAATCCACCAAATACCTTGGACTGACACTGTCATTAATTTGAAGTTTACCCACAGTCATTTAGGGTCTTTAGGACTGTGCTGAGATTTTCTTTGAAGACAAGTAGACATTCATCAGGATTTGAACGTTGGTGTTTTTCATGTTCTAGTTCCAAGCAACTGCATTTCAGAGCAGCGTGCGTCTCAATTTGGGGTTGATAAAGGACTTGGGTAGAAATGGACGTAAAGTAGTTTTGTAAGGGTTTTGAGGGATCATTTCCATCATTTGTGTAGGGATAAGGAAGGAATAAAGACAAATGTCCCCTGCTGTTTATTTTGCATGGGTTTGTCTCTAACTTAATTCAAGAAAATCTGTTTAGTCTTCTCAGAGAGCTTTGTCATCCTGAACATTATCCTGTGCTCTCCTAGAGGAATTCAAACACAGATGTCTATGTTTGATTTTCATCTCACTTCCATACATTATTATTTGGCAAGTTCACTCAATGAGATTTGTAAGTAGGACATGTTCATGAGTCACTATCCTGATTGGTCCTGACTTCTGGAACACATTCCAGTTAACCAATCTGATTGTAGGGTTAGCTTTGGGGAAGAAAACATGTTATCAGTGCATGTTATCCCAAAGAAAAAAGTTGGTATTTGCAATCTTCAATAAATTTTAAGGAACAAAATATATTAAAAAAAATATACATTTTAAAAAACATTACCATAGTGATACATTGAGATGCCCTAAAAGGGTGAACTTGACTTCAGCCTGCATGTCCCAATCAAAAAACCTCAAAAGTGCAAGCTGTTAGTGTTTCAGGAGGGGTGGTAGTCCTCCAATCATCAACTGCAAACTTGCATTCAAGTCTGGCTCTAGTCTGATATAGAATGCACAATTTTTATGATCCAATCAATTCCTGAAAGGTTCAAATCAAGCTCAAATCTCCAATCTTTTTTTCTGCATTGAATATTATGTTTCATACAAAAATATATCACATAACTGAAGTTAAATGGGTTGCGAATGCCATTAAATGTTGACTTTCAGCCTAGATGCTTGAACAACATTGCTTATAAATGTATTGATTTCAGTGGCATAAAAATTTAGCTGCAATGAGTTCATATTATTTTTAATGATCTGTTATCATAATAGCTAACAGGTTACTCCCATGGCCAGCTCACCCCGCTGATGTTAAACATCTCTTAACCTGTCCAGACATGTGGTTCACCCGCTTGTTCATGAATAACTCCATCATCAGCTTTTAAATGGTGACACATTGGCTTAATCCGACAACGACTTTGCCTCAGAGATAAAATCCCTGTCATGTCCTTTTAGTGAACGCCTCTGGAATGACCATTAATACCTGCTGGATCACAGACTGTGAGGTCTGGAAAATTTGACTTGACATCTATCAACACCAAAGCATTGTGTCATGGACCATCTGTCATGCTACAAGAAAGATCAACAAAATCAGATGTAATCTTAAAAACATCCATAGGGGTGTGAGCTTGGTACATAAACATTACTGTGGAGCTGTTCCGTCATAACATAAATTTTTAGACCAAACCGGAAGGCTAATTCGACATGGGTTCACTCCTGGCTTTTTAGAATAGCAGTGTTTGATTTATGAGTAAAAGAAAGTCTGTGGTTAATAGTGTTTAATTCTACAGCATTAATGACCTATGCTCATTTATTTTTGCATCATCATCATTAAAAATCATTAGAATGTTTAAGATGCAGTTATTTTTTTAAATGTAATGGACCATTTTAACCGAACACGTTTTTGCGTAAAAGAAAAGCTGAACACAGCACATCAAATGGAACAGAATCCTGGTGTTTCAGGACACATATTTAAAAGTAACTCGACAAGTCATCTTAAAACACAGTACTCATGTTGTGGCACAACGGTCAAAAACATTTGTCTAGTGCATGATTGCATAGAAAAACTGTTCATAAAAAAAAACACAGTCTCTTAAACGCATTCTGTTTCAGCGGGCCCTAAATTGCTAACATGTTGCTACATAAGGACTACAAAAATTCCAAGATTTGTCAAGCATACAAGCAATTGTTTTTTTAAACACGAACGTCTCTTCAAGCAGGGGTGGTTCATGGGTCAGTGGATATTAGGCTCTTAGCCCAGACCTCTGTGGATAGATACGTATTGGGGCATCCTTTGATGAAATATTCGAAGTTTTGTGCTTTTAAAACTATGTACTTAACTAAATACAACATGATTAAAATGTTTTTTTTTTTTTTCCCTTTCAGCTTTCCGTAAATTCCCACACAGCTGTAATCATAAGTTGTGAGTGCTTTTCTTGCATGCGGATGCTGAATTGAACCAACATCTGTGTTACCGATCCTGTAGAAAGTCCTGTCTCATTACATACACATTACTATTGACTTCATACCAAAGTACTTGTACTTTTGATACTTCTACAAAATGATAAAAAACATAGCCCCCGGTAGCCCACCCCTGTGTGTGCCCATGTCTTCAAGCAATGTTTACCACAGACCTACCTTTACTTACTTTACTTATTTCACTTATATATAAATTGAAAACCACATATCTAAAACCCCATTGAAAATTCTCAAGGGAACACATGGCTCTAAAATGCTAATTCTCTTCCAGGTTTTAGGACTACAACCTAAACCGCTCTATGACTGGAGGAAAAGGACGACCCATTTGGTTTGTGTAAATAACCCCAATGGTTAAAGACCTGTTTGAAGCAGCTTTTCATCATGCTGTAATGCTATGAATATTGTGGGGATGATAGCTTACGGTTAACATGTTTATTTTATGAGCTTTGCAATCATTGATTGCCTTCTATGGTGTCTCTTTACTGCCCCAAAGGAAGATAACACATCTCCATAAAGAGGACAATAAACATTCACTGATGTGGCCAATGTGGAGGCAATTGTTGCAGAATGGCTGTTGCTACCATTTTCATTGTTTCTCAAGAAAATATTGTGGCATCAGAAATATGCAGTCAATTACCCATCATATACCGCAGTCCTGAACAATTGTTAGTGTTATGTCTAGGGACGAAGGATACTCTGACCTGACAAAGCATAATACGACTGTCAGTCGTGTTTTGAGGGTTAAATATGGTAATGTTCACACAAATTTCAGTTATAAATGAGGACAAAAATGCACATAATACACACATACTGGTATACAAAATGTATATCTTGAATGCACTGGAAGTCGCTTTGGATTAAAGTGTCTGGTAAATGTAAATAGCAAAAAAATTGTAGCATTAGCACTGTATTAATATTAATGTCATGTCTTAGTTTGTGGAAAAATGTCCGTGCTGATTTGCATGTTTGTGTATTAACTGCTTTGTCCCAAAATAAGAGGGCAAATTTTTGGCAGACAGGCAGATCAAAAGGAATGGCTTTTGTCTTGGTTGTGTGGCTCTGCTCTCCACCCTTTCATCTCGGCTCTGCATAGCCCTCAAACTGCCTGCCAGTGATGAAACCTCTCTTTACAAAGAGCGTCTTGTCATTTTCCTCACTCGTCTTGCTCAAGGTCAGAGGAATGGATTATTTATTGATCCAGAAAAATGCCACTCTGTGTCATGTGCCTGCAGGATCAGTGTTTCAATTACACACTCGTATCCTTTGCACATGGTTTGTATCCCCTCTAGCTACTGTACGTGGTATCTTCAGACATACAACAGACATGTGATGTGTGTCAAATCTTTGAGGTATCTTATCTTTGAGAAGTAGATCTAAACCACTCTTGGCCACCTGCATAGGTTATGTTTTGGATGATGTTTGTGCTGGTGTTCCCCCCCAACTAGCTTAGCCAGCAAAACTTCCTTGGTCAACCATCTTCGCAAGAAAGAATAAGCATTTTTTTGCTGGTGAACTGCACTGCTATGCTGGTCCAACAACTAGTCCAGTACCAAACCAAGATGAACAAGCAAGGAACTGTATGCAGATGTAAGCTTGTCTTTTCAGCAAAGTTCTAATTTAACCAGAGAAAGCGTTATCATTCCCATTCATCTCAATGGCAGTTGCTTGGCTGGCGCATGCAACTCCAGAAATATGCATCCTGGATGTTATGTTTGCAACATATGCACTTATTCTGAAATAAAAAAATGAAGAAAAAAAAATGATTCTCTTTGAGCCAATCAGCAGAGCCAAAAATGTTATTCCTGGAACTGAATGAAAATGACACGCTGACGCAGAGGGCAATCAGCCCTCCTTGCTCCAGATTTGTGCATTAGGTGGAACGTCAAAGGCAGCATTTAGAAAAAGAAGAAGAAAAACAACACGTTGCTGTATTTCATGTAGTTAAGAGCCTTTAAAAAAAGAAAAAAGAAAAGAAAAGCAGGCACTAGTGAAACATCTACTGTAATATGAGGAATTTTTAATTGTAATTTATGTTATGGTTACAGTATGTTGCTTGCTAAAAAAGTTATTAAAAAAATCTCAGTCATTTTCAGCATTTCATATGTTGTTGGTCTGCAAAATGTTTTTTTTTTTCAATCAGATAATCATAATTTCAACCAAATAGCCATTGTTTGGTTATTGAAGGATTGAAAACGTTTAATCTAGTAATAATCTAGTTAAAAATAATCGTTTCATTTATATGCACCAATATTTATCTACATATATATATATATATATATATATATATATAATACAATTTTAAAGGAATAGTTCAACAAAAATGATAACTCCCTCATCATTTACTCACGCTAATGCCATCTCAAACTTGTATGACTTTCTTCTGTTACACAAAAAATAGATTTTCATAGATGCAAAATGTGTTTACATCCATACAATGCATGTTAACATGTTCCAAAAAGGACATAAAGGCAGCATAAAAGTAATCCACATGACATAAAAGTAATCCATAAATGGTTTAATCCATGTCAGATTCACTGAAATGAAACAAACTCCATCAACATTTTTAAGTTTAAATCAGAGACACAATTAAAACATCACACAAATCTAGTCTAATGACATGGTCTTTAGAAAACTTAATGAACAAAAAAAAAGCTTATAATTAAAATAATAGCAGTCAATGCAGAAACATGCTGGTTGGTGTAGCTAAAGCATCTACAAGCAGGGATTACTTAAAGATAACCAGCCAAATCCGGACCTCTTGTGTTTGAACCCACAAACTGGAATCACCAGAAAAAATAAAATGGTGAGCTATAAAAAAAGGTAAACACAATATATCCTATAAAAGGCTCTACAAATCCTAATGCTGAACTTTGAAGCAACACATCTAGAGGAAATGTCATTTCATTGATGACTGACAGCACCTTGGTGTTTTGACAGTTGTTTTCAAGTGTAGCTTCTGTGGCTTGCCCTTGGTCAAAATCAGCGTTGACTGAGCAATTCATTCTTGTTTTATGTGTCCTTGCTTTCTTAGCGTTGCTCTCATCTGAGATGAATCAGGATGCAGTCTGTTTTTAATGAGGACCTCTGACACTAATGATCCTCTCACAATTTCATTAACCTGTCTGGGAAAGGAGGACACAGAAAAGAGGGACATTAATTCTCCAATCTTTCACTTTAAACATGATGATTGGTCATAACAAGTTGTAAATTTGTATAATCAGGGACTGTATTGTGATCTGAATTCATGTAATTACTTTTCTAATGATCAGAAATTAGCTGTAGCTAATGGCAAGTTACAGAAGGCCTTATTACAATGGTCCTGATTCCCGATTCATTGTGTTACATTAAAGCTTTTTTATATTTCACTTTTATTTCTGTCATGATCTGTATGGAAGCCATAGAGTGCCAATTAAAAAAGAACGAAGAAATAAATGATAAATCTATTAATTTGAAAATAAAAATATGGATAAATAAACCAATTTATAAATAGACAAATTAATAGACACATTTAAATGTTTATTTAATTCACATTTAAAAATGTAATTATGTTTAACAATTCAATTGTGCATTTATAAATCGTGTATTTAAACATTTAAAATGCAATTAAATGAAACAATAAAATAGCACATTGAAAAGTAATTTTTAAATGCACCTTTAAATTAGTGTTTAAAAAAGCATTTGGCTATTTCTATTCTTCATTCATTTGCTGGTTGCTTTTCTTCGTCTATTTGCCAATGGCTTTTCTTTTTCATTTTACTTTGGCTTTTCTTTATCCATTTAAAGAGTAGTTCATGAAGCATTTTAAGGCTTTAAGTAGCTCCTAAATCTACGACAAGTTAGAAGTCATCCTATGGACTTGTGTAGGGTACACAGATTGTTTAGATCCGTTTTACTATTAGATATAATTAATAATTAATGTTTATTCATTATTAATTAATAATTACATTAAATAATAGAATTTAATTTGTTAAATGCTATCCTCGGGGCACCACTCTTTTACAAGAGAAAAATTATAGTAAGTGACTGATCAAGTCTCATAAAATTCTACCCTGAAGTTAGAGTATCTTGATTGATAATCAAAATAATCAAAAAGGAGAAGAAGCTAGTCGAATTATTGCCATACGAATCCAACAGTAATCTGGTTACATTTGGCTTCTAACAACAACAATTTAACAATACTGAAGTAATACAGGAATTCTTGACATGGCAGAGGCTGGCTTCAACACAACATTCAAACAAACAACTAGGAGTACTTATTATAATATAACAAGATTTATTATAATCAAACAGCAATGAACACTGCCAATACTAGACAAATATAATACAAAAATATAAAATGGAAATCCTAACTAAATTGTGGAGCTATATGCTAGTGTATGTGTGTGTGTGTGTGTGTGTGTGTGTGTGTGTGTGTGTCTAGATTTGGTAACAAAGGCACAAAATGGTGGACTAAACTTCACGTGTGGAACCAGTTTCAAAATGGAGGATCGGTTTCAACATTGAGAACTAGGTTAAAAATGGTGAACTGAATTCAAAATGGAAACTAGTTTCACAATGGAGGATTAGATCATAAAGGGCGGAGCCAACGATTATTTGAATGTGTAGGGAAAGAAAGATGGCTGGATCAGATCCGGAACAATAGAGCTTATACCACGTGTGGGTGGTAATGAGCAGACACACAAAGGAACTGAACGAAACAGGCAGGAGAATTTGAAAAACACCAGCCTGATTCAGACATAACCGTGGTGCTGCTCGCTCTGTGAATTTCAGTGTGTGTGAGAGAGAGCGAACAAACAGGTGTTCATGCAATTTAACAGAGGATACGCAATTGAATCGTTAATTCAGATCACTCAATAAAATAACATTTCCCCAAAAATTACGATCTCATAAATCAACACAGCAATCAGCGATCGTAGTTCAACAGACAAATGTAACAAAACATCAAACATTCAACAATCAAATATATATGATTTAGTTTCATAAGAAAAGTCACAGTTTCTAACCTAAATATGCCCAGCTATCAAGCCTTACTTGGGAAATCCTGTGTGATTTCAGCAGGGTTGTCCATTTGAATTCCTGTTGCATTGAGTGGTCAGGAGAAAACGATCTGGATTCGGTCCTTTGTCTTACGCTCGTCAGCGAAAAGACGCGTCTCTGCGTTATTTCTCGGGTCCGGTGATGGAGAGAAATGCAGGGAGGTAGTCAACGTTGATAGAAAACAATTGAGATGGGAAGCTGATCGCCTTTTCCGTTTTCTAAATAAATTCACTGTTGTCTCGCAGTGAAACTTAAATGAACCGGTTGTAATACTACACGACTGGAACAAAGCTAAGTTAACTTACTCTACCGTGGCCAAATGGTGAGGTTAGAAAAACGTAGTCTCTCTTTGTCCAGAAGGAGGGAAATTCCTTTGTGTAGATACGACTCTTTAGAGCGCAGCTCGTGCAGTTGTAGCCAGCGAGGCTGTAAGCAGAGAGAGCGAAATCAAATCTCACCACTAGTTTTGTTAAGATGACGTCATCGGTCATAGGCCGCTTTTGACCAATGACGTTTGAGATTGAGTCCATGGGATGGACTTCCCATGCAGCTGTGAAGCATTCTGGGAAACTGAGTTCAATGTCTCACCTTTGATCATAGAACAAAGGGCCATGCTGTATTTGCTGCCATTTTTAGTGGGGCAAGGCCCTACACTTGTGTGTCTTCAGTGTCTTCAGAGTGACTTCACAGATGAAGTTGATGGCTGCTGTCATCAATCCACATTAAAAAAACGTTTTATTAGAATATTATTATGACATTGATCATTAAAAAAAGAATTGCTAGGTGTTTTCATTATTTGTCATCTGACCATTCATATTGTATGTTTTCTTGTGAATGTGGCTGAAAAGGCTGCATTCATGCCATCATGTGACCTGAGCGACTTTGACCATGGGGCCAAATTGTTATTGCCAGATGACTGGATCCAAGGAGGGAAAAAACACAAACCAGTGACAAGGTGTTGAGCACCCAAGGCTCATCGATGCGCGTGGGCAACGAAGGCTATCCCGACTGGTACAAACCGACAAAAGGTCTACTGTGGCACAAGTCACAGAATATTTTAATGATGGTTACGAGAGGAATATGTCACTAGGGTTGCAGCGGTATACCGGTTTCACGGTATACAGCGGTTTGAAAATTGACGGTTATCATACCATGTACATTTGCTTATCTACGGTATTGAGAAAAAAAATGCAACTGGACGGAAGATCTCACATGCGCGCGCGCATCTGCTTTCCTCCTTGTCTGCCTGTCAGACTCGTCAACTTGCATCACACACACACACAAATGCAGCTAAGAAAATGTCATAGAGAAGCGAGGGGGTCTGACATGAGTGTGTGTGTGAGTTAAAGATGTGTTTCTCAACTGGTCTATTTGGACTGGGTCACGGACAGCAGGGAAAGAGCAATGCCATGTTCTCCCATTGAAGATATTTTGGCGGCCCCCCAAGTGATCGACTATTAGGACTGCCGAGGCAGATTTAATGATAATCTCGCAAACGGCTAAAGAAGACATTGGCAATGTATGGCCCGCGGGCTGGATCTGGCCCTCCACATGGTTTAATGTGGCTCATTTATCGTAAAAGCGTTCTTTTTATTTTTCATTGGATATTTCAGTTTACTTGCATTGGGACCGAACGCATCTCCACAAGCGTTTAACATGCTCAGGGTTGCCAGATAAGAGGTGCAACACCCACAGTTTGAGATTTATACTTGCGCAAATTGGAAATATTCCTTCTAATGTTATACTTATTTTGTGCAATCTGCCAACCATGCACGCGAGTGTACTTTTTCTGTCTCTCGCTTTCCCCTTTGAACAAACTTCTGTAGTACAATATTCTGCTCAAGGAAAAGTGTTATACGGCCACACTGTGTCCATTCTTGAGAGCGCTTGTGATGTTTGGTGCTACTAATTAGGCAGTTAAACCTTCTCAGTGATTAAATTAAATATAAAAGTAGATCTCGGCATCATTGACATGCGAGCAAAAGCAAGCCAGAGACAAATATGTATATGTATTTTTCATTTGTGCAATTTAGAAATGTTGAAGTCCCTTTGCGCCTGTATGTTAATCTAACTCTTGCAGTAATCATTTATCATAGTCATCCAGCCGGTGTTTTTCAGTAGTGTGCTGAAAGTCAAACGTTGACATCAACAACAAAAATAATGTCACTTGATGCATGTCCTTGTACATGAAAACCATGAACAAAACTATGCAACATAAAAGGAAATGCAACCCAGGATACATTAAATACAGGTTATGCTTAATCTATGGCAGGTCGCCACTTGATGTCCAATGTAAAATCTGTCCTGAAGCAAAACCAGTTGAGAAGCACTGAGTTAAAGGTACAAACAGGAGCAGTCTAACTGTGCTGTCATGCGCATACAGTATATGTTAATTATTAATAATCAAAGAACATTACTTTAAAAGCTCACACATCTGATGTTATTTTTCATTTAGTAGTTCATTTAACATATAAACAAACATGCTATAGTTATATAACATGTTATAGTTACATGCTATTTTTTTATCATATTTATAATTCTATTTATTATTATAATTCTGTTAACTTTCTTATTTTTTCTATTTAATTTATTTTCAAAGTGGAGACTTTTTTACACATACTTCAATAAAGTAAATGGTTTCAAGTTTTAATTATAATAGTGTTTGCTCAAAAATAAATAAATGTGAAAAAAAAATTCAGTTTTCACTGATAATAGTAATTGTGTAATAGCGTATACCGTGATACCATGATATTTTATGAGACAGTTATCATACTGTGAAAATCTCATACCGTTGCAACCCTAGTCACAACACACAGTGAATTGCACCCTGCTGCGTGTGGGGCTGCATAGCCGCAGACCGGTCAGAGTGCCCATGATGACCCCTGTCCACCGTGGAAAGCATCTATAATAGGCACACGAGCATTGGAACTGGACCTCTAAGCAGTGGAAGAAGGTCGCCTTGTGTGCAGTTTATCTAGGGAAGTGATGGCACCAGGATGCACTGTGGGAAGATGACAAACCGGTGTAGGGAGTGTGATGCTCAGGGCAATGTTCTGCTGGGAAACCCTGGGTCTGGCCATTCATGTGGATGCCATTTTGACATGTGCTACCTAAACATTATTGCAGACCAGGTACACCTCTTCATGGAAATGGTATTCCATGATTCCAAACTGCACATGTTGTCAGGAATGGTTTGAGGAACATGATGAAAAGTTCAAGGTGTTGCCCTGGCCTCCAAATTCCCCAGATCTCAATCCGATTGAGCATCTGTGGGATGTACTGGACTAATACAGTTTAAGTCAGAAGTTTACATAAACCTTAAGCCAAATACACTTTAACTCAGTTTTTCACAATTGCTGACCTTTATTTCGTAGAAAACATTCCCTGTCTTAGGTCAGTTAGGGTCACTATATTTTAAGAATGTGAAATTTCAGAATAATAGTAGAGAGAATTATTTATTTCAGCTTTTAATTCTTTAATCACATTCCCGGTGGGTCAGTAGATTACATACTTTGTTAGCATTTGGTAGCATTGTTTAACTTGGGTCAAATGTTTTGGCTAACCTTCCACATGCTTCTCACAATAAGTTGCTGGAATTTTCACTCTGGGGGACGGAGTGGTCTTGGTACCAGATCCGGAGCGAACATCTGGCTGCCTGTGTCTTCCATCTCAGGAGCGCTTAGGAGCCTTCTGGTCCTAGAGGGGGTGCCTGTGAGGGGGGCTGAGAGCTATGGAAAATATTCTCTTTAAGAGGGTATACACTCTTTACAGAAGCGCTGTTGAAGTGCCCAGGGACGTGGACTGCACAGTGTGCAGAGAAGGAGAAAGCCACTGGAAACGCGCCATAGATCCAACAGCAGTGCTCTGATAGAAGTGAGTGGAGCAGTAGTGAAACTCAGCTTGCTGCTGCACAATCGCTCGGCTCTGGGGGCGGGACATGCAAATTCTGCCTGGCAATTTCTCATTGGCCTTTTCTCAAATCCAGAGGTATGCAAGGCTCTCAAGAAAGACCCCTTGTGTCGCTACAATCGACACAATGTTGAGTGAGTGACAGAAGGGGAACTCCAAACCCTAAACCTAACCAATGTTTTAATTAGAAAATAATTGTTGTGTACCTGAGATGACACAAAAACATCAGCTGTTAGTGAGCAGTATTGTATATACAAATGGATTAAGTAGCCAAATTTGTTTACTGACATTTCTTTTCTTGAAATAAAGTGTTGGATAGGAGGTTAGCTAAAATGTGATGCCAGTATTGTATCTATTTGAAATTCTGTTTGTTGATTGGTTACCTCTGCTCTTACAAAAATCAAGAGTTAATTGCAGATTTTTAGCAAACTTACATCAAATTGTCCATTGTCGCCAAAGGTTTGCTGCATGTTCACCGCTAGCAATGAAGAGCTGCAAACTTCTGGCACACATTTGCGGTGAATCACAAGCTCATTTGAATGTTACATTTTCATACAAGCCAACATTTCATACAATATTTTATGATTTCACCATCTCATGCACTATTAAAAAGGAATTGTTGAGCAAAGTTAAAAAATCAAGACAACATGATGCAGTACGATTTTTGCATTCTCTGAACAACTGTATTAATAATTATACTCAGTAAAATTGCTTTGTTTAGTCCATTTTAATTTGTTTGTTTACTAAATGCAGACAATAAAGTCTAGTCAAGACAACTACATATTTATTGTTCAGTAAATAATCAAATATCAATACAAGGATTTATAATCTGTCACCATTTCATTCTTATATATGGTTTTATATTACTTTAATATGAACTGATGTGCCATCTTTGCCACCATCATGCAAGACTTTGGAACACACACAGTTAGACTCAACCCTTAACCCACAAGCCTCAATAACAGTGACAACATCATTAAGAAAAAATATGAGCACAATGATTTAATAAGCAGGGACAATAAAAAACAACAACAACAGCATAAATAAAGTCAATAAACAGCTAAAAAATAAGCTTATAACACTAACTATGAAACTTTTTGTTCAGACAACTCAGTACAAGGCTAGCTAGGGCATCATTTAATGGAATATTGTTGGTTGTGTTTTTGTGTAGATGCAAAGTAATTTACATTTCGTAGTATCTGTGACTGAAAAAAGACATATACTCTATAAAATGTAATTGCATTTTTTAGAGACTCTGCTGGATGCCCAAAGGATTAAACCTGTGAATTAGTGTACTGCATCTAAGGTATACTGTTCATGACTTTGGACATATCCACTACTCATTACTTATGCCTAAGGCAAGGTACTAAAAATGGCAATCAGAGTGATCAAATTGACTTATCTATATTGCTCTACATCTATCCCAATCTGAACTGTTCCTTTAAGGAACAAAACTGCATTTGCACAAGAACAAGATACAGACTAGACATTTCTAAAATTACTGAGGATGCTTCAGAGGGACACATTTATCTTAATTTAGTAGTTGTCGTGGAACAAGTTGGAACTACTTTCTCCTATGCTCACTATTGCTAATGGAATTAGCTATTATATTTCGATTATCATTGAGTCAACCATAGCTACAGTCAGTATTGTCCTCTACAACATTACTAAATCTAGGATTTTTGTGTCTAAAAAGAGATTTATATCGAGTTTGAGACTGGAGATCACGGAAATCATTATTTACACAAACCAATATTTACAGATAAGTGCCTTTTTTCTCTGTACTGTGAGATTATGTGCGTTCTCGATCCAGCTCCAACTGATTCAAACTCATTGTGAGTTTAAGATTAAGCAGTGAAGGTCCTTGGCCAGAGTGCAGAAACCCCATTTTACTCCAGTCTTAGTAATCAGATTTTCAGTTAAAGTGACAGGCCATTCTTTTCCAGATGTGATTGAATTTGACACCTCTGTAGCCTGCAAAGGGAAGGTTTAACTTTTACTGGCTCCAAATCAAGTTCAACATTTTTTTAAATGATGTACACGATAAGAACAGATATATAACACATAAATGTATGCAAAAATCTCAAACCTCTATTCTCTCCTTGTTAAATAAATAAATCACTTAACTCAAGAAACATTCTCTAAACACAAGTTCAATTTTAAAAATTTTACTCTTAAGTAAAATTATATTGTTTTAAATATGTTTAGACATTTTTACTGGACAAAAATACTAAATAATAATGTATTATTTTTGCCTTTTGGATCTTGACTCATATTGCATAAAGTGTGCAGACAAGAGATGGTAGCTATTTAAGCATGCATTGCAAGTGGCACTTTTCTAGACCGCTGAGGGAATCAGGGGCCCACAACACATACACTTGAGTCAGAGGCTGCTTAATGATGACACCCACATCCAGGTTGGCCACCTGATGCCTCAGCCCCACTGAGGGCCCCATATCATGACTAATACATAACTTCCTGTGTGTGGTACATGGCGGTTTAGATGTTTTGATTACTCAGCAGCTTGCTAAGGGCAATTAAACGGAGTGGGACTAAAGCTCCCTGGCGCTTGAGAGAGGTTACGAGTTCGGCTAAAAACACTTACTCTGGACAATATCAGTACAAATACGCCACCAAAATAAGCAACAGAGTAGCTGAGGCCATGGTCGGAATTAACTCAAGGCAGCACGAGTATGTGCTGTCTTTAAGAAAGTCAGCACTGCTGCGGTGCACGTTATGGAAAGTGGAAGAGAACTGACTTTTTTTGCAAACTTTTTGAAACATGACTCCCAATTTCGTGTGATCTCTTGGTCGCCAATTTGTGAGAATTTCCTGAAATGACCCCAAAGAATCACTTGACTAATTTTATTGCTCGATTTCTCTGTTTTTATAGCCTGTAAACCTCAACCTTCCATTGCGCATTCGGTGCACAAAGGACTCTCTATGACATAAATTATTCACTGTGGCCTGCTATATGCTGTCAGCAGATCCCAAACTGAGGTGCTGTTAAGCGATTTCAAGCTGAGCTGGGTCTATTTCAGGGCATGCAATTCACCACAGAGTGAATAAATATCCCTCCCTCAGTCCAACTAAGCTGATCCACCTATCAGAACGTTTTTGACGTGATTGGACATTTGCTAACCAATCATAGTTTCAGTAGGGGCAGGACATTTCTAGCATCTAATGCTGATGCACAAGCATCCCTGGAGTAACCATAATCTGCACTGTAAATTTGTATCCCTGCTAAACATAAATATATATTCTATATATATATATATATATATATATATATATATATATGTATATACAGTGGCATGCAAAAGTTTGGGGAACCCAAGAGATTTGAGCTCTCAGATAACTTTTACCAAGGTATCTGACCTTAATTAGCTTGTTAGGGCTATGGCTTGTTCACAATCATCATTTGAAAAGACCAAGTAATGCAAATTTCAAAGCTTTATACATACTCTGACTCCTCAAATCTTGTCCCAACAATCAGCATTCATGTGACTAGCACTCTGAAAATTTAAATCATTGATGCATACAAAGCAGGAGAAGGCTATAAGAAGATAGCAAAGCATTTTCAGGTAGCCGTTTCCTCAGTTCGTAATGTAATTATGAAATGGCAGTTAACAGGAACGGCGGAGTTCAAGTTGAGGTCTGGAAGACCAAGAAAACTCTTCTCGTAGGATTGCAAAAAGGCAAATCAAAACCCCTGTTTAACTGCAAAAGACCTTAAGGAAGATTTAGCAGATTCTGGAGTAGTGGTGCACTGTTCTACTGTGCAGTGACACCTGCACAAATATGACATTCATGGAATAATCATGAGAAGAAAACCTTTCCTGCATCCTCACCACAAATTTCAGCATCTGAAATTTGCAATTGAACATCTAAACAAGACTGATGCATTTTAGAAACAAGTCCTGCAAACTGATGAAGTTAAATTATAACTTTTTGGCCGCAATGAGCAAAGGTATGTTTGGAGAAAAAAGGGTGCAGAATTTCATGAAAAGAACACCTCTCCAACTGTTAAGCATGAGGTGGATCGATCATGCTTTGGGCTTGTGTTGATGCCAGTGGCACAGGGGGGAAGATTTCTCTGGTAGACGAAAGAATGGATTAAATTAAATACCAGCAAATTCTGGAAGCAAACATCACACCATCTGTAAAAAAGCTGAAGTTGAAAAGATGATTGCTTCTACAAAAGTACAATGATCCTAAACATACCTCAAAATCCTCAATGGACTACCTTAAGAGGTGCAAGCTGAAGGTTTTGCCATGACCCTCACAGTTCCCTGACCTAAACATCATCGAAAATCTGTGGATAGACCTGAAAAGAGCAGTGCATGCAGGATGGCCCAGTAATCTCACAGAACTAGAAGACTTTTACAAGGAAGAATGGGTGAAAATCCCCCAAACAAGAATTTAAAGATATTTAGCTGGCTACAAAAATCTTTTACAAACTGGGATACTTGCCATAGGGTTTTACTAAGTACTGACCATGCAGGGTGCCCAAACTTTTGCTTCGGGCCCTTTTCCTTTTTTGTTATTTTGAAGCTGTAACAGATGGATTTAAAAAAGTAAAATTGCTAAAATATTAAAGAAATGCGTTATCTTTAACTTTATGATATTTTGAAATCAGGCCATCTTTTGCTCGCTTAGCTCTTCTCATCTTTTGATCAGGGGTGCCCAAACTTTTGCATGCCACTGCATATACACACATTTATTGTAAATGTAACTTATGCAATTAAACTTTAATTAAACTGCATGTTATTGCACCTGTGCTAGTTTATGATGATCTCTGCAGATGCTGGACCTGTGCCATAGCAGTGGCAGGGGAGTAAGGGGGGGGTGGGGGGGGTGGGGGGGTGTTGTTGGTGTTATGATGTGGTAAAGACACCTCTTCTTAAATCTCAGCGCTCTTAAAGGCACCTTGGCTTGAAAGGGGCAGGGGCTTGTGCCTTTGTAGCCCCAGTTCTGTGCACGTCAGTGTGCCGGAAAACTGTGGCCTGTAATTATATCAAATAATTTTTTGGGGTAGTATTGGTGTCCTTCATAAATTCACAGTATGCCCACCTCTTCAGACACTACTACACCACTGATCACCACCAACACTATATGATTTTCTTACTTCTGTAGAACATCAAATTTGATATTTAGCAGAATGTCTAAGTTAATATTTGACCAATATTTGATTTTACCGATAACTAAGGTGGTGAACAAAGCAGATAACTGATTAATCGGCCTATATATATATATATATATATATATATATATATATAACAATTCTTGTTTTTCCTTACTGTGATGAGCACTGACATAGGGCTCTATCTTCGTGACTAGATAGAGTGCTAGGTGCAGTGCTATGCACAACGGCGGTCTTATACAATGTTTGTGAGAGCACAAATTCTAAGCGTAATTTTCATGCCAGCACAAGTAGCCATGGGTAGGAGTGTTTGCGCTATCTGCTGGCATATGCACGTAATATGCCATGAAGTGGCGCAAAGCACGGTTTTCTATTTTCCTGAGAAAAGTTCCTGCATTTGCAGTTTGGGGATCCGAACCGCAGATGATATCAAAGATCTGTCCATCACTTTAATACTAGTTATGATATTAATGTCAATAGATCAATTTACAAAACTACTAATAATAATACATTTATTTTGTAAAGTGCCTTTTAAAAGCTCAATGACACTACAAACATTTTACATAAAAGATCAAACAGAGAAAGATATAACAAATATGCATTACAAAACAATTAACTTTGGGAGAGCAGCAAAGCATGTTTCAAGCATCCCATAACACCATTAATACCGCAGTAGAGACACGGGCAAACAAAAAGTCCCAGAGAGGCTAATAGAGAAAACATACAACACATAAATGGCAGTCCGAAGCAGCGCAGTCAACAATACAGTCAAAGAGCAGGGGATTCACAAGGAGGGAGCACAAACATCCTCAATAGTATTTCACCAATAAACACCATAGCATTGAAACAATGGCAGACAAAATGGGCAAGAGTTCACAGAAAGGATGTAGTTTTTGTGCAAAAGAATGTAAGAGACAAATGGTCCATATTTCTATTCTTCTATGAATTGCATACAGCCTATTTATACTACCAAGTTCTTATGAATAGGTTCTTTATTTATATTGATGTTGCTTGACAGGGAATTCAGTATAAAATATGATGCAGACAGTGTAATAACCAGAGAAGAACCTCCGAATTCAATTGCACTTGACCCAGCCCATTATCGCTTTGTGCGTGCGTTTTTGCCAACCCGTTTGTGCCTATACTTAACACATGCATGCACAAAAATATCAAAACTTTATGGCCAAAACCACTGAATTTGCATGGTTGACCTCCATTCTAGATTGCTTTTGTCAATACAATGAAAGTGGATGGTGACCTCAACAGTTAAGTTCCAAAAACTGCAAAAAGTATTATGTCTAATATAAATAATATAATAAACTGCATTTCACTGGCTCTATACATGTATTTTGCACAATGACAATAAAGTTGAATCTAATCTAATCTAATCTAATGTTTGAGGACTGAAATTCTAATCTCTATTAAAAAGTTTATAATTTGCATAATATGTACTGTTTCACATATCATAAGAAAAATTATCAGTATTCATTGTATACTGTGTAGTATGCAGTAAACAGCACACTAGTATTCAATTTTATCCCTTATTGGCATAAAAGCACAATAAGGTCACACAGAAATGGTTTTTGGGTCTGTCTGCGCTGTTTAATTTTTTTTTTTTTTAAATCTATGTAAACATGGACTAGACTGTTTTTTGATTGCTGTATTTTATCTCTTTTTAAAACACTTTAAGAAGATACAGATTGTTTTAAATTATCTTTGCATTATACTGGGTTGTTGGCTAAGTAAAAGTGATTTTTTTTGGAGTTGTGGTGTTTAGGAAAACAATAACCATCTGGCGCAAGTCTGATGAAAGCACTTTTTTGCTCTTTCTCAGACACATGCGTGTGGAGAGACGGAAGCCACATATATCACATGAAATGAAAACAAAATGAAAACTCATGTCTGTCATTTCCGTTAAAAAATTACAAGAACGTCCCGCATACACTCACTCATCATATTATTAGGAATAATATGCCCAACGTTGTTTTCTGTGTTGTAGCCTCAAGGTTCAGCACACTGGTCTTCACATATGCAACCACATCATGATGTTAATGTACTTTTACTTGGAAATATTATGATACCGATACCAAGTTTGAGTATTTACCCCCAGTATCGGCCAGTACGTGTACTACATAGTAGTATTGGTGCGTCTCTTCAGTTTAGCATTGTCATTCATTGACTTTATGAATGTTCATACCTATGTATTATATCATATACAGAACATTAAATACCACATTTATAAAAAAAAAAATTCTCTCATATTATCTCTGTAGAAGAAAGCAGAGCTACACAACTATGAGTAGCTTATCTAGAATCAAGTCAAAGGTCAATTTCATATGAAGCTGCTCCTCTAAAGGGCAGAACAAACCCCATCAGTGCAGCGATAGCACCTGCTCTCACTGGCAATGACCTCTCTTTTAACCAGCATACAAACAGCTGCTACAGTCTTACCCTTTATAGAATACATAACCTCCAGCTATTCTAACTATCGGACATTGTGATGGATGACATCTTACATGCAAAACTGGAGCACCAACTTTCACCTCCACAAGACATGAAATATGCAGTTATGACAAAGCAGTCAAATTGAGAGGCGAATGCACTTTCTCAGAGAACAAAACAAAAAAAAGGTTTCTTAAATGCTGTTCTGTATCTCATATAAAGTCTTACATTGTTGAACATACTGTAATGCCTGCTGTTGATGATTATGCTTTAGGGGACTAGCTATTGGCTGTTGCATCTGAATAATTAATTAATTGGTTTGTGCAACATTTGGGACTCTTGGAATGTTAATATTTGTCATGTATCTGTAATCGTGGTTATAATTATGTTTCAAATTCAGTTTGGTGTTAATTATGCATTGTCCTATCAGTATTTGGAAAATAGAAACTTCCTATGATTGATTCTGTAACTGGCTGCATGTCTACATTGATTTCACAAGTTACAATAATTGTGTTGAAATGTAACCTTTTTTGCACCTAATTCTTTTGGATTCCCAATCATCAAAAATCACAGTTTAACCATCCATCCATCCATCCATCCATCCATCCATCCATCCATCTCTTCCAATATAGTAGTTTGTTTGAGAAACAGACTGAAATTTAAGTCAATTTTTAAAAGAAAATCTTCAAGGTTTGCTTTAATTTTCCTTGATTCTATCAAATAGAACAGTATGATATACAATGTAAACATACAGTGCTGTAACTTTAAGAACTGAAAACTAAGATGCAAAAACAGCTGTCACATTGACAAATACGAGCTCATATTAACACATTAACACCTCTTCAGTATTCAGCAACTTGGCCTGCCAAGATCTCAAGGTTGAGGTAAGATCCCAAGGTGAGGTTATGTGGGGGAAGTTGGATAGACACATTTTTTTCTAAACAACAGAAGAGAATAACATTTTTACAGTTATAATATCTACCAAGATGAGTTAGACTGGGATGTGGGCAAAGTCCACCAAACTTCATGCTGTTCCTTGTTGTGGGGTACCACCTGCAGCTCTTTATGTCCCCCATAGTATTCCAACATTAGAAAATAGAGAAAATAGAGAAAAAAATGGCTGAAGTTTATTTTTAACAAGGTACCTGACCATTTCAGTCCAACCTTCACAGTTTGAGCAGTACGTTTCAACACAGAATATTTTGTAAATCCATCACAATGTAATTCAGGTATTGCAAACAGCCTTTTATTGAAGGATGGTGCAGCACAAACTATATTGGACCTAACAGCAAACCACAACCCATAAGTTACTCATTTCGAATGCAAAGAGACTTGCCAATCTTATCAGATTACGTTATACACATAAGTCTAACAACACAGAAGGTGCAGTTGAAAATGTTCAGTTTACTGTAAGGGCCAGAGAGAATAGAAAATGTCAAACTAAATTCCTTGGCAAACATTAAAAGTGGACCTAGGTAAAAAATAAAATAAATACAATGATAAAAATACATGATGATCTCTTTAATAATAATGCAGTATGTCTGTACAGGGATGTCATGAAATAGCATATCATACTGTTAAACAATACCATTGTTTCAGATCTTTTGCTTCAGTACAACCGAACCAGTCAGACACATTTCAGAGTGCAACCACACACAGCTCCATGAGTGCAGGCCAATTATCCCTTTCAAGCTGCTGCAGAAATTATAGCAACTGCTTGGCATTTTCATGTTTCTAAGCAGTTATGTTGACCTTTAGGCGATGTCCTTGTTTTTGAGTTTGGGAGAAATCATAAAGAGGTTTGTCACACTCCACTTTTTCATTTCTTCTTTTGGGTATTTCTGATGCGTGGAGCTCAAGCACTGCACAATCTGTACAATAAGAACTCAACATGGAACGAGCCGTGTAGGCTGCTGTCCTGCAGGCAACCGTGTCCCGTCGTGTATTCATTAGGCTTCGGACTGCATAGAAGATGACCTCCTATATCAGCAGGTGGCTCTGGATCATGTGCTTCTTCTATGCTGTACTAGACTCTTAAAAATAACCCAAGGGTCGCTCTCAGCATGCAGGCTGTACTATCCAGTAGTCTAGAATTTAAAAACTCTGTAGGTGTTCATCAGAGAAACATTGTTGAGTTTTGCAGAAATTGTAACAATAAGTACACAGGAAGCCCATTATAAGTCTTTTGAATGATTTTGAAATTACACCAATGATTACCAATAATCTTCAAACGCTTGACTGCAATCTTGATTCCTACTTCACTTAACTTCCTGCTGGTTCATTTGTAAAGGCTTCCAAATTCTTCAAGCACAAATCAGAGCCGATAAATAATTGTCCATTTAGGTTGATTGACAGGCATACGTTCTTCAACCTGGAAGGAAAGTTTAGCTTGTTCAAGGTAATGTGGAACTAAGGCAACACAATATTCTTTAATATCTTAATGCATTTAATATATATTTACTTTCTCCTAAACAGCAATGAGATTAAAAAGATCAAGTTGAGAATTTTGCTTAAATTTCTTGAGAAAAAAATCCCCATTTGTATTTTTAAGGTTAATTCTTTATTATCTCACCTTTGCTTTTTATGATACTATCAGTTAGGTTTAGGTTTAAAACCTGTTCAACTCGGCAAACAACGGCAGATCCAGAAGTGGGCATTATGTCGCAAAAAAGTTTATTCTTAAAATGTTTAATGTCTCTGAATACATACAGTAAGTCAAGCATATGGGGTATCGTTTGAAAGCTTAGAATCTGATAATTTCAAAGATAACCATCACGTCTGCATTTATGTTACGTAAAATAACAAAATAAGGCCTGAAAACATTTACGCCATAAATCAGTGCCATCTAGAGGCCATGTGGTAGAACAAAATAGCATTTAAATATACAAATAATATAACAAATGAAAGCTCTCATTCTCAGGAATGCAACAGTACAAATTATTTTGTTGCCCCATTACCAAAGTTTTAAAGATTTAAAAAATAATCAAAGTGAAATATGATATGAAAGATGATGAAATATGTACAATACAAATACAAATGTTTCTTTATTCACCAATCACTGATGCTGTAAGACCCAAATAGCTAAAAACTTTATATCTGCTTTTACCTTAGCAAGTTTTCTAAAAATACTTTTTTTTTTTACTTGTCTGTGAGGTTGCTTGTGTGAATTATCGAATGTTTTATCTTAGATGTCCAGAACAAAATATGCAGTCCAGCAGGAAAAGCATGGTAAACAAATCATCGTAAAAATATGATATCAATTATTGATGATAAAATGTTATACATTATCGCAAAGGATCTCAGCTTTCTAATGACACCTTGAGTTTCTAGTCCACTCAGAGACCGAGAAATTCCACACACAAAAAAAAAAAAAAAATAAATAATATAATATAATATATTATAATATATAATATATTATAATATATAATATATTATATATAATAATATATATAATAATAAATATATATATATATATATATATATATATATATATATTTTAGAAACTCCACATAATAGACTATAACTTCACTTTATAACTCAAATTTCTCCACAGTCACATTTTTGTTCAAGAGATCAGGCCATATATAACACCACTGCTGTGGAATGTTTTTAACATGTGGCTTGTTCACTTGGTTTGCTCAAAGTCAAATAAAATAAATAAAACTGTTTTATTATCTTCAATATAGAGTGAGTCCTGACCTGAACATTACCTGCATTGCAGGATGATGTTTTGATCTTGTATAGGGTCCACAGAATGGCAAGAGGCAGACAGGATTGGAGAGTGAATAACTGAAGTGGAGGCTAATGCTTCTTGCAGCTGCTGGGGAACACAGAAGCAAGGGCTGCTGAGTAATTCCAGGCCTGAGATGAGATGTCAATGGTGACATGATAAACATGAAAAAAAAAAAATTTGAGTCAGATACATCAGCTCACTCTAAAGCCGAAGAATGCTAATTAAAATAGAGAGCATGACAGCATGGATTGCTCTCGGACACACCAAATGTAAAGCCCAATGAATCCAAAGCTTTTCATTGAACACAATAGAGCACTTCTACTAATAGAGCACATCTTTTTTTATATATTGTTGAAGATGACAGTGACATGACACAAGTGAGTGTGTGTGATATATCAATGTGACAACCTGCCCCAGTCTGACATTTATAAAAAAAAAACACCCTTGTCCTCAGAACACATTTTAGGAGTTTGATTAAAGGAATAGTCCATAATCTAAAAACCTCATAGTTACTGAGAAATAACCCTTGTGACAGCTTCCCTGTGTGACAACTAGCTCCGGTCTCTGTAACAATAATACAAAGTGTTTATGAATATGAATCATTGCAAAGGGCACCAAATACTACTCAATCAAGTAAATACTTCCAACAAGGAATAATGGCAATTTAATAAAAAGGCACAATTCCAATTTGGAATTACTGGGTTAGACCTGAAGACAAACTCTCAGAGGCTCTAGTGAGAAACATATGTCATTGTCAAGGGAAATTTGCTATAAGAATAAAAGTTATACGATAGAGCAGAATATGTGACATTTAAAGTTATGAGCTGGAATAAAAAGATCATTATTTTGCTGCTAATAAAATGGTGATACAATTATTTCAGTTGTCATACAGTACCTCACTTGAAATGACTCCACTATTAAAATTCCCCATTGTTCTATTGTTCAGTGTAGCTGCCAGAAGAATTGATAATTTTAATAAAAAAGGGTAAAACTAATGTTGGTGTCATAGATACTTTACAAGAGGAATTTTCTTTTCTTTTTTCTTTTTTGCATGCAGTTTAATAACCCAGTGTGCAGTCAGATGTTATTGTAGCCTCAATCACACCCAAGAGCTTTGTCTGTTTTCAAATGCATCTTTTTCTGTTTGTTTGTTAGCTGAATCATATATTTAATTTCTGATCTTTTACACTGAATCGAACAGAAGCTTTCAGACAGAAGAAAGTAATGCTTTTAAACAACATGAGGGTGGGTAAATGATGACATTTTCATTTTATAATGAACTATTGACCTTTAAGAAAATAAAAAAGGGAAATGCACAATTACTGTTCCTTAAAATAATAAAGAAATCCTGCACAAAAGGAGCAGCAATTCGCCATTAGGCAACTTTTCATATATCTCAACTCTTTTTATTGTCAACACTCCTCGAAAGCAGTGCGCCTCAGTCACTTTAATTTTATGCCCTTAATAAAAAATGACCATATTCTCAGTAGAGAAACCCCAGCTCTTTTATAACTCAGTTACTAGAGCAGAAACAAATTAATTGTATCATTAACATCTGCCTTGTAATTAAGAAGTGGTGCTGGATGTCTTGGTTGTTGGGTCTCCAGTGGTGCACAGCATGAGTTGATAAAGCTGCAATACCGAAAGCGCAGGGAGGCTCATAACAGATATCCCAGATCAGATCGACATTCTTCAAGTCTCTATCCCATCAGCCTGTCATCACAACAACATGAGGTGTTGCATTAAGCCTTATTATTCTTTTCTTTGTTAACGACTGGTCCACCAAACAGAGATATGATGCTTTGTGAGCTGTCCTTTTTGTTCTAAATTATATTGGTGAATTGCGGTACACCTGTGGGTTGCAGAGCTCATGTCTTCAAGGTGTTATATGTTTGCTCATTCTGTTCTTCAACACGCGGAAAAGAATGAAACAACGCGACCCCATGGCATCACTGTGCGTTTCCTTGTCAAGAGAGATAATTATTTCGCCTATCTGGACCTGCCAGAAAGGTGCTAGCAGGGTGTCCAGAGACAAGCTTGTCTGAAATGGCACTACGGCATGCAGGGTCATTGATCAAAAAAGCCAGTATGGTACTTCATGGTAAATATTCATGTAAGCAAGAAAGAAGCAAGGCAAAAATAATTCGAATTAAATAAAATATTATAAGAAAAAGGTATAAAGATAGTGTTAAAGATAATGTTAATGATCCTGCTCTGCGGCCCACTAACAATCAAAGACCAAAGTATTTTGTTCTTCCTATTTAAATAGATTTTTTAAGAAGTCACTGATTCTAAAAAAAACAAACAAATAGGCATATTTTGCATTGGAATAAATTTTGTGTGACTTCAGTAAGGTGTGACATTGCAAATACTATACATAATGTACCAGAATTGGCAGAAATGTGTGTAGATTAAGTGATCAGAACTTTAGTCCATCCAAAAGTCATAAGTATTATTATTAATTAATTCACAAGCACTAATTAAGATTATTTAACGGACATAGCAGGATAGTCAGAAAACAAAGTGGTATAGTTTTCGACAAATTCTGAATGGTTTTTGAGCAATGTGACAAACAGTTGTTGGGACCTACACAGTTATGCGGTTATGTTGAAAAAAATCTCTGTCGAAAACAAAATATACCCGTATAGTCGGAGAACAGTGATATAGACGAAAACCAAACGGTATAGATTGACAAATCAATCAATGTGGAAGACAGTTGTCGAGACCAAAACAGTTGGAAAACATTGTGACATGGATGAAAAACAAAATGGCTTCGTTTTTGGCATAGTTCTAAAAGTTTTTGACATTCTGCATTGTTTTCGATCGAATGTGTTTTTGTCATAGTTTTCGATTTTCAACCATGTTGAAAGCAATGTTGCAATGTCAAAACAGTTGAGACATATAGTAGGAAAACCTAGAAAAATGGACTGAAACAAAATGTTACACTTTTGCCATAGTCGAAATTGTATTCGACATATGCCATTGTTTTTGGTCAATGTTTTCGGTTAAAAACGGTGCCAGAATATCATAAAAGATTGTCAAGGCACACAGAGTTGGAAAACATAGCAACACATTTTTCAACATAGCAGCATTGTTTTTGGCCAAACATGTGTCCGATCATTGTTTTCTGTCTATGGTGCAATGTTTTCAGATTATATCTGTTAAATAGTCAACATTGTTTTCGACAGTGGCACTGTTTTCTGTCAAATGCGTTTTCAGTATACGACTATGATAAAAACAATGCAGCAATGTCGAAAACAGTTCTCGAGATGTACAAAAAGCACCATCGTTTACGACATAGTCTGAATTGTTTTAGACATACTGCATTTTTCCATCGAACATATTTTCGGTAATTGTCTTCAGTTTCCGTGGAATGCACAGTTTTGTGCTCTGAGTATCTTTTGAACCTTATAAACTTTTTCTTACTGGTAAATCCAGTAATTAGTTAAAAAAGTGCTCATTGTAGCAGTCCAATGCATTGTGAACATAACTATGCAGACCTTGCAGACTGGTACAAACCTGTGCCCCCTGACTCCTGAAGTTGACTAAAGGAAGTCAATGAGATAGAACCTTGTGATTTATGTAAGTGCTTGCCATTTTTGTGTTCAATATGCATCAGACAGCCTGTGAAAAGACTGTAGGTGATCCACAGGCATGCCATCTGAGACTGAGATTGCCATCAACCCCACAATTGTCTTCTTAACATCACTGATCACTGATGCCCAGTGGGGAAAAAATGCTGAGTTCCCCTTTTGGAACAAATATCTTGATGTAATAAATTGCAGGTTTCTAAAGTTCCATTCATAACATGTACAGAATGTGCCATTGATCAAAATACACCAGGTGGTTCCATTTGGATTATGTCCCAGGTGATAAAGTGGAATCTGGCATGGCCAAAAACGGCATAGTATTATTTTAGTGCCTCCGTTACTCAAAGTTGACAGGCAAAAAGTCTGTGTTAATAGAGAGGCTGACTACTTAAACAATAGGAAAAGTGACTGAAGTGCTTTTCATGTGTCATTTAATGCTTGTCTCACATGCTGCAACATGTTGTGTGAAAGAATCCCAAAACTGGTGTCTCTGCAAATTTCAGGCTAGTGGAAAAGAAAATAGAAATACCTGTGCTCTCTCTTTTTGTCTCATCCAAAAGCTTTCTGTATATTAAATGTCTCTCTCCCCCTGCCCCATTTTTATGTGCTTTTATTGATTTTCTCATGCATAATCTGATTAATTTGTTGATGCTTTGTGAGATGGCGAGCCTGTGCATTAACTTGCTGCATTTGTTTTTATTCTCCTAATTATACCATTTATTGTCATTCCTATTATGCAATACCTTCTGAGCTCTGTAACTAAACAAAATTATGAAAATATGCTAATTTTAATTTAAGGAAGTATTTCTATAAGAAAATATACCAGACATTTAGAAATATGCTCTGCTCAAGGCACTTCAACTTTATTAATTATATCTAGATTATTTACAACATGGCAAAAATAATTAACAGGATGGAACCAAAAAGAATGCAAATACTTTGGACAGACTGAAAATGCAATGGATATTTTTTGACATTTATTTAAAAAAATATATAAAATGTACTAGAAGATTAAGAATCAACTTTATTGTAATTGTGCAGAGTACAGGTACAGAGCCAATGAAATGCAGTTGTTTTCACATATCCCAACTAAGCTGGGGTCAGAGCGCAGGGTCAGCCATGAAACAGCACCCCTGGAGCAGATAGGGTCAAGGGCCTTGCTCAAGGGCCCAACAATGGTATCTTGACGGTGCTGGGTCTTGAACCCCCGACCTTTCGGTCAGTAACCCAGAGCCTCAACCGCTATGACTTGATGAAGAAAATGACATTTGCTAGTTAAAATTGTTATTACAATAGACTAATAGAGTGAAATTGAAGACACAAATTGAAATTACTATATAGGAAAAAGTAATATTCCCAAAGAAACATGTTTTGTTTGAAATATTTCTTAATTACCAGTTTTTGATGGTAAGTGCTGCAAAAACGTCAACATCCGCTCAAATCAAAGTAGTACAATTATTTCAGATTCACTCGTATGTTCGCTAGATTGTGATATTGTAATAAAAGAAAACAAACTAATATGATCACCATCTTCAAACATTATCAGCTTAATATTTTATCCAACATATTAAGTCTCATGATGGGGACATGAAAATGTGTAGCATAACTGAAATGATCCTGGTCTTTTTTTATATCAGCTTGTCTGACTCTTTTCAAAGCAACAGAATTCGGAATTCTGGCGTGAGTCCAACTGCTCTGGTGACCTAAGATTTATTTTCCTTTTCAGTTCCCTCTCTTAATCCTCAACCACAGTAACCAAGGTCTCTTTTTGCTGTCTGCAATCAATATCTATGTCTAGCTAACACATATCTCACTGCTACCCATCTATACTACTATCAATCTTCCTGCAATTCACCTTCCAAGTGAAGCTGTGGATAAGGAGCTACTTTAAGACATTTTTTATTTATTTAAAAGCTAAAAATGGCAAATATTACATGGAGTATTCCTACAGTGGATGGCCATGATGCAATAAAGACCAATTGTTTACTTTAGCATGAAATCCTTTTGCTTTTTCTATCACAATTAGAATGCAGTACTCGTTCCAGTGTTGAATTTTCCAAAAGCATCATTAGCCAACTATGGTCGCAACTTCCATAGTTACAAAGATTTGGTGTTTCCAGAAACTGCAGTTCCAGCAAACATTTGCAAACAGGATCATGTGTGGTAGGAACTACAGCTATTTACCTGTGGACAGAAGCATAGTTTCGTGTTAGTTTACTGTGTGGACATCATTCCACTTCACTGAATCTTCTATGTCTTTTATTCCATATATAGCTTTCATACTCTGAACACGTTTACATGCATTTAAGAAAACGTTTGTGGAGGAGGAGGCATGGACAGAGATACGTGGTGAATGATTTCTAGCTGTGCTCAACATCTGTGTTGTGTTTCAGTGAGTGACTGGTGCTTTTAAGGAGAGGAGACAGTGACAGTCAAGAGAGCCCAGCTGAGAAGCTTCTTGTGTGTTGGCCGCTGCCGTGTTTCAACTTTTGAGTTATTGACCTGAAGCTTCACCATTGCGCTTTAATTGAATAGTTAATAAAAAGTGACATTCCTGAGATGGAATCGCTGTCTCCTGCTTCCCCATTCTTTGCACCTCATTACACTGGTGCCAAAACCCAGGATTGAGGGAGATACATTGTCATGAAGTCCTCACAGACGGCAGACATCATAAAAATCCTTGCTGGCATTCACCGGACTCAACACCAGGTCCTCCTGGAGCTTTGAGCAGAACAGGAACAAAGTTCAGAGAAAGGATTTCCCCAAACCTCACTCCCAGGGCCTGGGGGGTTCCCACCTTCTGTATCTCCTTCCCTTTCCCACCATGTTGGAGAATCTGTGGCGCTGGTGGGGGGCGGGGGTGGGGTGGGGTTGAGTCTGGGCCGGTGTGCTGGTGCTGCGAAGAGCCGGGCCAAGTCCAGGACTAATGTTCGGCGATGGATTTCGCATACCACCCCCGACCAACAGGGACGTACCAGGTACCTGTGAGCATTAATGTTGGATTCAGGTTGTAATCAGACCTCAATTCACCAATGCTTGGTTCAGTGGGAGGCTTTGGGTATAGCACGTATGGTGAAGGTGAGGTGTGTGCATGGGGATGTTCACGAATATCCCTCAGTGCCCATAGTTATTCAATTTCATGGGCAAAAATATAGAGGCATTGGTTAGTCCTTGTCTCACCCATCCGCTGATTTTGGGTACGAATTAGACGACATTGACGAACTGCTCAATCGGTTGGGTGCAGCTCGTTTCTATTCGGCACTGGATTTAACAAAGAGATATTGGCAGATTCCTTTGACTGCCATATCCCGAGAAAAAACTGCCTTTTCCACTCCATTTGGCTTATAACTATGCATCGTACTATGGTGGTTACGCACTGAGTTACGTAAGTGTACGGAAAACGCACCCCAGTTCAGTCAAAGACACAGAAATAGGAGTGGGGTGAATTCAGGTAGACTGGAACACGTTTTGTCTCAACGTCTTGGAATACTTTTAGCGGCAGCCAGTAGCCACTGAGAGGCTAAGTAATGGGAAAAAAATCTGTGACTCGTTCTGATGCAGTTGAAACCATAGTGATTTATTGATAGGAAAGTGATCTGTGTTTACAAAGTTACTGTAATCAAATTACTTTGTCAAAAAAGTAATGTAACACATTAAAATGTTAATTATTGTAATCAGATTTCAGTTACTTACTGACTTTTAATGAAAGAAATTATTTTTACCAACATTACTTGCACTCAAGTAATATGCATAATACATTTAAAATATGAATTCATATGTTTGTATTATAGCATTTCTGTGACAGCTGAAGGGTGTATGTCAATAAATGAAATATACACATTTTGAATTTGAGTGGAATACAAAAATATTTCTAGGAAAAGTAATTTAGAAAGTAACAAAAGTAAAAATAATTAGTAGTATGACTACCTTTTAGATGAAGTAATGAGTAAAGTAATCTGATTTCATTTACATTTTTAGTAGATTACTTATTTTCAGTAATTTACCCAACAATGAAAGTGATGGACTGTGTCCTAATGCTAGTGAAGAAAATAAGATAAGTAACTTGCATTATAAGAGACATTCAAATACAATCAGATAAGGTAAACAGAAAGTGAGTGTCTTAACTACTTACCCCATATCCACTTGCTACAAACAGGAAACATTAAGGAGCCAAATGGCTGTTTTTAGTCACCAAAATCACAGAATTTCTCGATTCAGATTGATTTTTCAGGTTATCAGCTGATAACCCATTAATCAAAGTTTTAATAAACAGTATAAATAGTTGGAAAGATAAGTTTGCATTCCCTTTTGTCTCATAAATGTTCACACCCCTTTCATAATTTATACAAATATAAGAGATAAATGTTATTTTTATTTAGTACTCTTCAGAATCGACATTACAGATATTTACATAAAGTATAGTATGCATATAGGAGTGTGTTGTCTTTTTGAGTGTAACGACAGGCAACGGGAGAGGATCTATGTGCAGCTTTTTATTACATTCAAAAACAAGTAAAACAAAAACCACGGAGAACTAGGCGCAAAACAAAACATAAAATAACTAACACTGGACACAGGGAAACCAAGGACTTAAATGCATAAAGGAACTAACAAGGGAATGAGGAACACCTGGGTAAACAATCAAGGAATGAGAACTAATCAGGGGAAAACCAATCATAAAATAAAACTACAAAGGACTACAAGAAACAAACAGGAACTAAACTAAACTTCAACATAAAAGCACAAAAACAAAAGACAACAGAGAACATGACATTGAGCATCAGTGAACGTTTGCACATTGTGTAATAGTTGTGTACAAGTCCCTCAATTGTAAGTGTCAAAAGCGATCAGTCACAACATTAATACCACCTGGCTAATATTGTGTAGGTCCCCTCGTGCCGACAAAACAGAGCCAACCCCCATCTTAGAATAGCATTCTGAGATGCTATTCTTCTCACACAATTGTACAGAGCTGTTATCTGAGTTGCAGCAGACTTTGTCATTTCGATCCATAGATAAAATAAACTCTAGAGACTGTTGTGGGTGATAATCCCAGATCAACAGTTACAGAAATACTCAAACCAGCCTGCCTGGCACCAACAATCATGTCAGAGTCTAAATCACTGAGATAAAATTTTTCCCCATTTCGATGGTTGATGTGAACATTAACTGAATCTCCTGACCCGTATCTGCGTGATTTTATGTACTGCACTGCTGCCACACGATTGTCTGATTAGATAATCGCATGGATGACTGTTGGTACCAAGATGGTGATGGTGTAAGTTTTTCAGTAACAGCTGATCTTCTGGGATTTTTGGACACAGTCTAGATTTTACTCAGAATGTTGTGGCTGATCGTTGTGTGTGTGTGTGTGTGTGTGTATATATATATATATACATATATATATATATATATATATGCACGCTCTAATAATATATTCAATAACTCACAAGATATCTGACGAAACCGAATATGAATGCACACAACCTCGCATTTTCGACCATTTTAGTCGCAGTCTGGAGCCCTGAGAGGGGAAGATTTTTAATCAATAAAGACCTCAATTTTGGTCCGTTTCTCTCACAAAACTATCATATACAGTAGCGTCAAAAGTTACCTGTTGTTGTATGGAAAAGAGGACCATAAAGATTTTGCTTTTGATTTTTTGCTTTTGACAGAAATACTAGCAGCATTTGGGTTTGAAATAACATTGTAGTGAGTAAATGGAGACAGAATGTTTGCAACTATTCCTTTAAAAAGCCACTTACATTCTTGTAGTAGACAACTCGCATTTTCAACAACCGTAAAAGTTTAACAATTGCAAAAGAACAAGCTCTTCAAAGACAGGACAACATGCACAAGTCGTATATAACATTCTGCATGAACAGATATGATAATAGATGTTCCTATCATAGGTTGTCTCTATTTGCTATCAGCTGACAGGAGCATGTCTTCAGTATTTGATGTGATTAATATGAAAGCACCCGACTGTCCAAATGTGCGGTTAGATAATTCTGTGCCGCACAGATGCCATGTGACACATGAGAACATTTTTAAATCAAATCTTTATCACCGACAGTCTCAGGATACAAGTTTGGCATGAATTAGATAAGGCTAATCGCATTTTATACCCCCCACCGAAAAAGCCATTTGAACTGCTTTGCTCACAAGACGTCTTTGCCTATTTTTGTGTGTGTAAGCATCTGTGTGTAGAATATGACTTATATCTAACACCTTAAGCGTTAAAGGTAAAGGGTAATATATATATATATATATATATATATATATATATACACATACACGTGTGTATATATATATATATATATATATTATTGATATTTAGTACTTAATTTAATAATTTAAATATATTTAATTTCATAGCAAATTTTCATCAAAATTAAATTGAGTAATCTTAAACTACATTAAATTAATAAACTCTTTTTCTAAAGATTACAAAATTCAATTTGATGACATTTAAAAAAAAATGCATGAATGCATGATTCTTAAAAATAGTATTTTTTAACATTAAACAGAAAACAAATAAAAATAAAACAAATACAAAATCTACAAAACATCTATAATAATACAAAAAAATATGCTAGGGTTTGTAGTTACAGGTAAATTTTAAAATAGAGACGGGACTGTTTGATAAACTACTAGCTACTAACTAACAAACTTACTAAATAACTAACTACTAGATCTGTTTGTCATTTAAATCTATCAAATGACTTCAGCAAAGTAGTAATATAGCGCACAATTCATTTAAACTTTTATAAAACTTGTTGCTTTTTGGTTGTTTTTTAAGGTTTGTAAGCTCAAGTCCCCATTCAATGTAATTGCATGGAAATTTTGAAAAAAATTTGGGGTTTACAGACAGTAGTGTAGATTTGGCTTGAATATTGTGCAGGGTGATTTCAGCATGAAACATTTACCTATGTTTTCAATGATAATGGGGTGGGGGGGTTGGTTGTAAATGTATGTTTTGATTATTGGGGGGGGGGGGGGTGTCACTCACTGCACCACAGTCCATAGAAGAAAGTCATTCACTTCACAAGGGTGAGTAAATTATGACTATATCATCCTAGTGCTGTTCAGCAATATGGACTAAAAAGTATGTCATAGAGTATATCAAAGCGTGTCTGCTATTCTACTGTTAGTACACCAATGCTGGGAAGAGAAAGGAAGAGAGGGCGAGAGAAAGAGATTAAGGGACCACCGTTATCAGTGTCCTTCTTCCCCAGACAGGTTAATGAGGTTGAGAGGGTAACTTTGATGTCAGGGTCCCTCATTAGAGACTGTGAGAGCCTGATTTATTGCAACAAGGAATCAACCTGAAAAAGCAGGAAGCTTTGAACAAGGATTAATTGCTCAGTGAATGTTGATTCAGACCAAGGGTAAGCAAGAGCCAAAGCCTGAAAATAAATGTTGTCTATACTGTATTTTCAAGATTACAAATTATACTGTACATAGGTTGCAGAGCTTTTTTTAATCACCAAACTATATTATCCATTGTGCTATTTTTATGACAGTTAAAAAATGTGGTCTGGGGGTTGGGGGTGCAACATAGTGTACACACGAATGCAAGGATGGAGTGGAGAGAAATAATATCAAATAAGAATACGAAAATGGAGTGGAAGCAAATATAATAGATGGGGAGATCAGAAACATAAGAAACATTAAGAAACTAAAATTTGAACAAAGATGGGAACTGCTTAAAGAATTAATTCTATAATACATGATGATTATTTCTCTTTGAATTTTCTGATTAATTGGCTAAATAGAAATGTAATTAGCAATTATACTGCCCTTCAAATGCAAAATTTAGTTATGACTGAAATCAGGTCTTTAGACTATAATCTGTCCTGTGACAGACAAGTTTTTAAAATAAAAAAATAAAAAACAGATCAAAATAATTTGATGGATAGATGGATAAATGGAAAGTAATGCCATGTTAGCACCAAAGGTTAATTTCATTGCAAAAACAGAGTTGCATGAAGCGTTATTAAAAAAGCTACAAACTCTCACAGCACTGTAAAAAGATGTAAATAAAAGTAAGATGCAAGGTGAAGACAGCATCACTCTGCGACTCAAAACGTACAACAGGCAAAACAGGCAGGCGTTCTGCAAAACACTGTGTACAGCCAGTGCTGCGAACAGTACCATAAGTTATTATTGGGAGGTATGGTTCTTTACAATTCAGGTCCAGTATTTCGCAAACACCCGCAACGTGATTTTGGGGAGCTGAGGTGGAGGGAGAGGGAGATATTTGATGAGCAGGAAGAAGGTGCCGGGTGGTACATTAACAGAAGCCACATAGTCACTGCTCAAGACACTACCAGGCTTCTTTACGTGTACTAAAAACCTATGCATTGCACAAAAATATCTCGTATTACCATTCTCGCTCATGTGATGTCTCTGACTCTCTGGTTTGCAGCAGACACTTCTTGAATGTGCCGTTGCTTTCAACCAATGACAAAATGGAAAAATACTACAAACTTCTGGTGCTATTTTGTGATTGTTTGGGGTAGTGCAGACTACCCTCAATGTTTTCAACAGATAGCCCGCCCCCAAATTGCTTTTAACCAATGCACAAATCATAAAAAAATATAGTATTTTATTTACTGCTGTGTTTGCCTAATGTTTGATTGGGTGGGCAATACTCACATTTGGGTGGGCTCAGCCCACCCCTGCCCATGCCTACATCCGTCCACGCTTCTGAAGGCATACGATGAGAACAGCATAAAATGTAAGTGATTTTTCAGTTTGACATTCGTGGCACGTTCATAATCGCATGAAAATTCAACCTCATTAAGCTTGTTCACAGTGGCAATTATTTATTTGTTGTCATTACCATTATTATTCAAAAGTGACAGGACTTATGATGGTGGTCAATAATACTTTTTTTTAGAATTGCATAGAAAGAGTGACCAGAATATCATGAAGACCTGGGAGTGGACTCTTTTCACTTGGGAAAGCAAACAACAAACCAGCAAATGTGTAGCTATGCAATTAAAACTCTCAAAACTCCTTAACAATCACATAGCAACAGGCTGGAAACCACATACAACTCAGCAGCATCGTGGTTGCAGATTTTGCATGGGCAAGCAGTGGTTTGTATTCTTTTTTTTTACTTCAGAAAATGCAAAACATTTTGTTTGGTTCTAATTGGAGCCGTGGGACAGTAGGCTTGAATTTGGCCTGTGGCATGTCCCGATTCCTTTCATTCACTCTCCGTCCACTCTATGGCCTTTCTATTCTGCGCTAAACAATAAAGAAAAAGCACCCTCATGTCACTCCTGCCTTACGATGAGAGTTCAAAGAGACCACTGCTGTCAAACTCCAAAAAGGACAAAAAAAGCACCATAAAGCGTGGTAAAAGTAGGGTGCAATATTCTGTGTCTTCTGAAGCAATACAATTGCATTGTGTGAGGAATATTAATATTATTATTATTATTATCATTATTCACTAATAATCTCAATGTAAACACTGCCACAGACACACTTAGCTCTACTTTAACAACCTGTCTATACAACATCTGTCCTCTCTCCTCTAGACCAGCACGTACTACTCCACCCAGCCCCTGGCTGTCTGACATCATTCGTGAACATCGGACTGATCTCAGGGCAACTGAGAGGAGATGGCGGAAATCTAAAGATCTAGCCGATCTAGGTAAATATCAGCTTCTGCTTGCAACTTTTTCAGATAACGTTAAAGCTGCAAAAACTTCATATTACCAGACCAAGATCAACAGCACCACAGACACTCGTAGCTTGTTTAGAACCTTTAACACACTTCTCTGCCCTCCCCCTCCACCACCTGACACATCACTGACAGCAGATATCTTCGCCACATTTTTTACTAATAAGGTTACAGCCATCAGCAATACATTCACAGCACCACACCCTGTCAAACACCCACCTCCTGTATGCAACTCTTCTCTCTCTATCTTCTATTCTTTAACTGACACTGAGGTCTCAAAACTCCTCCTCTCCAATTCCCCACCACCTGTTCCCTTGACCCCATTCCATCACACCTTCTACAGGCCATCTCTCCAACCATCCTACCTGCACTTACACACATAATTAACACATCTCTTCTTGAAGGCACTTTTCCCACTACATTTAAGCAGACTCGAGTAACCCCGCTGCTGAAAAAACCTACACTTAACCCCACACAGATAGAACACTACAGACCAGTCTCTCTTCCCATTCATGGCAAAAACACTTGAAAGGGCAGTTTTCAATCATATCTCTGCCTATCTCTCACAGAACAAGCTGCTGGATGACAATCAGTCAGGCTTCAAAAGTGGACACTCCCCTGAGACTGCCCTGCTGTTTGTCACGGAGTCATTGAGACAGGAGAAAGCTGAATCCAGATCATCCGTTCTGATTCTGCTGGACCTTTCTGCAACCTCTGACACAGTCAACCATCAGATCCTACTCTCCGCCCTCTCTAAACTGGGCATCACCGGAACTGTGCTTGGCTGGTTCAACTCCTATCTCTCAGGTGGGTCTTTCAAGGTAGCCTGGAGAGGTGAGGTATCCAAGCCACATCAGTTACATACTGGGGTACCTCAGGGATCAGTGCTTGGGCCACTTCTCTTCTCCATATACACAACGTCATTAGGACCCATCATACAGTCACATGGTTTCCCTTACCACTGCTACGCTGATGACACGCAGCTCTACTTGTCTTTCCAGCCCAACGACACCACAGTGACTGCTCGAATCGCTGCCTGTCTGGCAGACATCTCAGCCTGGATGAAGGAACACCACCTGCAACTCAACCCAGCCAAGACTGAACTCCTTGTCTTTCTAGCCAACCCTGATGTTGAACACAACATCACTGTGCAGCTGGGTCCAACTACAGTGTCGCCTTCCAAAACGGTCAGAAATCTAGGGGTAACCATTGATGACAAGCTAAATTTCACAGACCACATCTCAAAGACTGCAAGATCATGTAGATTTACACTCTACAATATCAGGAAGATAAGACCTTTCCTCTCTGAACATGCCACACGACTGCTTGTTCAGTTACTTGTCATAACTAGACTGGACTACTGTAACACTCTCTTTGCAGGCCTTCCTGCATATGCTATTAGATCTCTGCAAATGATCCAGAATGTAGCAGCATGTCTGGTCTTTAATGAACCAAAGAGAGCACATGTTACACCACTCTTTGTCTCTCTCCACTGGCTGCCGGTTCATGCACATATTAAATTCAAGGCCCTGATGCTGGCATACAAAACAGTCACTGGGTCTGCTCCAGAATACCTAAAAACATTTATACAGAGCTATGTTCCCACCAGAAGCCTGCGGTCAAAGAGGCACCAAAACACTTTCCCGGACTTTCAGTTTTATCACACCATGTTGGTGAAATGTTCTCCCCAACTCAATCCGTGAAGCTGACTCACTCTCGATCTTCAAAAAACAGCTAAAAACACATCTTTTCCAAGAGCATTTAACCAGTCACTAAAAAAAAAAAAAAAAAAAAAAAAAAAAAAATTAACAATTCTTGTTGCACTTAAATCGGTTTTGTATACTATTCTGATGATAGTGAAACTTTGTAGTATGGCACTTTTCGTACCACTGTCTCCTTAAGATGATTTGCTTATGGTTTTCCTCTTTTGAAAGTCACTTTGGATAAAAGCATCTGCCAAATGAATAATGTAAATGTAAATGTAATCTTGCCCTCCCCAAAGCTCATGTCTAGCCCATGTTCACCAACAGCAGTGTTTCTCAAACCTGCCTGGAGTACCACAAACACTACACATTTTGGATGCCTCCCTTATTTGACAAACTCATGTCAGATCAAGGAGCCTTCTACTAATGAGCTAATTAGTAGAATCAGGTGTGTTGGATGAAGAAGACATCCAAAATGTGTAGTGTTATGCTGTGTTGGGATATTCCAACTTGATATCTCCAATCTTCAAGGCATTCCATTGCCAGATGCCTGGAAGACGTGTAAGGAAACAAAACTGGAACTCTCCCATTAGTTTAGGGGTTCGATTGTCACCAGAGCTGTCTCCTGGCAACCAATTGATAAACATTTCTGCAGCGCTTTTGTGCAACAGGTTTACGATTATCAAAAGATAGTGTCATTTTTCATGTTTAGAACACCAGTCTCTGCAGATGTTTGTTAAACAAGCTTTAATGTCATGTGATATAGGAACTTTGACTCATTTATCGATATTATTTAATGAAAGTGAATGTTTATAATTTAATTTGTACATCTCCCTGGGTGGCCGACATGTTTGTGTGGCGCCACGCACCCTCATTTCTGTAAAATCTGAGTTGAAAAGTTTCACACAATTTCTAAATTGTAATTCTGACTTCAAGTGGGATTGCAATGCATTTTTCCAAGTAGGAAGTTGGAAAAGCTGACTTTCTAACTTGAATGGAATGCAGCATTAGTGGTACTCCAAGAAAATATTGAGAAACACCGATCTACAGAATTCAAAAGTGCTAGATGCAAGCTTTGACAGAGATCAAGATTATCGTGCAACAGTGCCCACCCACTTTTCAGACATCTTGGTCTCAGAAGTATTCTTCCAATAGGGATTAATCAGAAGGTTCCTGGTTCGATCTCCACAGCCACCACCATTGTGTCCTTGAGCAAGGCACTTAAATCCAGGTTGCTCCAGGGGGATTGTCCCTGTAATAAGTGCACTGTAAGTCGCTTTGGATAAAAGTGTCTGCCAAATGCATAAATGTAAATTAAATGCTGTGAACTAAACCAGCGCTTAGATTTAAAACAAAATTATTTGAAAATCAGATAAAAAGACAAGCTACAAGAATGTGTACTTAACACCTTTATAAGAGAATAAACTACAATCGCATGAAACATTATGAATGACGTAATCCAATTATAAACAATGAGAAAATATGATATTATTTATTCATAGTTGTTGAATATAAGTGTAGAATCAATATATCAAACTATATTGCAAAATTTTCAGATATTTACAATTATATATGTAGTTGAAAAGTGTAGGGACACCAACTCAGTTGCATAATTTCGTAGTTCGTCATGGAAGTTAGCAGTTGCTGAAGAGCTCTTTTGGTGTGCAAAAATTTGTCTTCAAAAGATACTAGCACACAAGTCATATGGACCACTTTGATAATTTTTTATTTTGGAGCATGACAGCCCCTGGTCACTCTGAACAATTCTTCAAAAGTTTCCTTTTGTGTTCCACAAAAAAAAAAAAAAAAAAAAAAACATATGGGTTTGGAATTACATGAGTAGGGTGAGGAAATAATTTCTTTCAATAAAATGTATTTGGGACATCAGTTTGGTATATTGTTTAACAGAAGTATAAAATATCACAAAATAGATGAAATAAGGAAGTATAGTGTATGTTTTTACTCTCCACACATTGTGCCAGCATGCAGGTGTGCGTTTCTCTCTGCCTTTGACTGATATACCAAGCCCTCCGAAATGAAACTCATCACACTCGGTCCAGATCAATAAAAAACCTGTGACTTCAACCTTGAGTATGATTGCTGTAGAAAATGACAAGATTGCTCCTGCAGAAGAGAAGCCTCTTCCAGGCCTTATGGAGCAGATGAAAGTGCAGTACGTGATGATGCAGACCCAACCTAGACTCACCTTTGATCTGCCATGACAAATCAAGTGCTGCGGCAAACCTCAGTGTTCTTTACTGCATTAATCCATTTAGATCTATTTGTGGTGGCCACGTAATGCCATACTGCAGGGAAATTATTATGTATTGGGTTGAACTAAGATAGAGTCCTGGGAGACGTCAATGGGCAATGGGTTAACGCAGTGTTTCATGCATTGTAATATGCACATCTCATTATGGATGATTTTTTTTTATTTTGGGCCCTTTTATCTTATAAAACAGTATAGACAGGGTGGCAGAACTCTGTTGGCTTGTATTAAAAGCACATTTCTGATACTGGCTACAATTATTTTAAACAGGTAAAGATGCCTTTGTGCTCCCGAACATAAAAAAATGGCATATGTCTGATCAAAGCGTTTATCCACAACCTATTAATTTCCCGGAGCGGCACATCTTACTGCCAGAAACTCAGAACACATTTGTCCAGAGAGGAACTTTGACAGTAGGGGGGAAACTTCCCGAAATCATTTGTCTTGTTCTGAATCTCTAAGTATCTACCTACCAGTGCAAACGTTACATTTCAGTTTGCATATTTTACAACAATGATATTATGTGGTTCTGAGGTGAAATATCCACTGTGTAGGACAAAAAATTTGTTAAATATTCCCCTAAACAGATTTTAATGACAATACTCTATATCGAGTTTTAAATCAACAAAACGTACCTCCCTACCCTAAACCTTCTACATAAACCTAACCGACAGTGCCATAAAAAGCAAATGTAAGATAACAATTGCAATTGCAGAAGATATAACGTCATATTTTTGATGCTTTTATGACACTTTCAGATCACACGTTGGCTCACATGCTCTTCATGACTAGTACCCTCTATCTTGCATTGCAAGTATAATGCTCACAAACCAGCTTATAAATGTAGCTGGTTATGTAATGTTAACATAGAACTATATTGCAATTCAATGAGACCAGGTTAAAATTATGTCAGTATGTATATTTCTGCTAATGAATTGTTAAAAAAAAGAATTCCATACATTCCACACTAATCACATTGCAGGATATGTCTAGAGAAATAGCCAATCAGTTCACAATGTTTTTGCTAATCGTATCTTGATGTTAAATCGTTGACATTTAATTTTTGATATTTCTGATATTTACTCTTCTACAGACTTAACATGCTTGTTATTGTATCTCATTGCTAAGACAGCATGGAACTTCTAAGGCTCTTGAATATTAATGAGGTAACCTAACTAGACAGTGTAGGATGATTACCTAGCAATGCCATCACAAGCTGATTAATATTTATGAGCTCAGTCTTCTCTAAATTACCCCCACTCTGAAACTCATTCCGCGGGAACAGGAAATATTGCAAGCCATATTTGAACCTGTGTCACATGTGCTAACCTCTAGGCCATGGCCCTGACATTTTTGCACACATTTTGAACCTTACTGAAATACAAAAGAAAAAAAATCAGAGTTTTCCCTTTTCATCTTCCACTGCATCACTCAAAATCACAATATAGAAGTTTTCATACGTATCGCTATAAAATATTAACAGTGCAATTTACCTTCCACATGCACTCCTGTCAGCATCTTTGTTTTGTTGCATATTAATTTGTTCCTGAAATCTCGTCTACCTAACAAGACACATACACAGTAAGTTCTAAAAACAATATCTGATTTCACAGAAATGTTCTTCTATATAAAAAGCATGTTATTCCATAGCTAACAAGTATGTGCAGTGTTGGGGTTTAACATTATAGTGTAGTGTGGCATTAGCTCTGCTTTTCCAGTAACAAGATACTTTTACCACATGACAAAATAGCAAAACACTGTTTTTGTCCCATATATTTTACACGCACAGCTTTGCAGCCGAGCAAACCAAGAAAATAGTCAAACATGCCATCCTAAAATGCCCTCTGTCCCATATGTGGTTTCTAATTCATTTAAGTGAATCTGTTAAATGATTCACATGTTTATTGAGTCCTTGTGCAACTTTATTACATATTTTAATTAAAAATGAAATATTTAGTTTTCAATAAATATTTAGTTAATACTTCTGTACGTACTATGCTTTGACTCTGGTATATTATGGTATTTATTAGTTACATTTAAATGTATCTTTTGAATAATTTGAATGTTGTCACCCTAATTGATTGTTGTTTTTGTGCCATATAAATGGTGATTGTATAAATAAATGACCTAAATATTCTAAAGTATTTAACTGAAATATTTAAAGATGCATTACTCTAAAATATCATCGATATAGTTAGATAAGTTTTGTATGTAGCTTGTAGTGTAGCTAAATACTTTTTAATAGGTAGCTTGACTGTAATTTATGAAATGATCAGTAGCTTGGAAAGCTGTAGATTCAAAATGCTGTAGATTTCCCAGCATTGGTGGCCACTGGTTATTGTCATAGCAACTGTATTCTCTAGTTTATCTCCATTCACACCTCAAAAACTGATTTAAATCTGTGAAATGGATATTTAGCTTAAAGGCCCTTGCACACTTGAGAAGTTCTTCTTTGCACTTCATTCAGAGGTAAAAAGAAGTTTGAAACAGCTGGGCATCAACATACTTTTAGCGAACATACAGACACCAGCCACACTTTAGTTTAGGTACATTTAAATATGAGCACACTCAAGACTACATGTAAAACATCAACTAATATGACATTGAAATGTGTTATCAATGATCCAATGTAATCCTTGCCTCATTCATTGAATTCACACTAGATCAGTAAAAGAAGCTATTTTAACTACTCAATGATGATTTAAAGTAATATATATGCAGTGTATATTGAGTCATTTGTCTTGTTTACATTCTGAATTCATGATATGCTAATGCACTAACACACTTTACATGGCAATAATATGCACCGATTACACTCTGTTAATGTAATTTACGATGACACTAATACTACTGCAAAGATTGGTGTATAAAAGAATGTTAATGGGCAGAATAGAGAAAAAAATATTATGTTGTGTGAATGGCTTTCAGCCGCAGATGGCACATTAGTAAATGAGGACTTTGATTCGATTTGATTCCTTTTTAGACCAATTAAAAGACTAGGAAAATGTCTCTAAGTGAACGACCGTAGAGATGTAGGTTAGTTTGCACCAGATCGCTAATAACTCTGCATGCAATTATTCTCGTTGACTGATCTGAACTGGCAGAACAGGAATTAGCCGTCGGCCTAAAAGAAGGTGAAGCTGTAGGTCACGCCTACTGATGACGTGGATCAGTGGCAGTAAGATGGTTTTTAGAAGCCGGTACAAATTTTATCCTAAATTATAGACACCTGTTCATTCTTCAATTTCGTAGGAAGTATGCAGAGGCCTTAAATAATTTAAGCTGTACAGCATTGTGGCCGAATAGAGATATCCTAACCAACTCATTATATTCCTCAGCTCAGTTAAAGCAGTGTGCTCTGGAGCTCATAGAGCTTCTTTTGACTTTCAGAAATTCTATAAGCATAAATGTAAAATATAAACCTGGAAGATCATTAAAAGGGTAAAGAACAGTCAATTTTCATTTCTGTTAATGTTTACATATGTATTTATTATTCACTGCAAAATGTGTGCTTGACATATTATATTTTGCTTGACTTGCCTTCAGAATAATGTTGTAGTACATGCACAGACAAACGAAAATTCTGTTTCATGCAGTTATTAATATCAGAAATACCAAGAGACACAACAGTTAACAACACACTCCACAGTTAATGTAGTCTACAAATTCAGCTTCATCTGGTAAGAAAAAAACAAATTAATACAATAATATATTTTTTTAATAGTTGCATAATGATAATAATTATTATTATTAGGCTGTTATTATGAAAAGGCATATACAAGGCAAATTTTATTAATAGAAACGTCTCGGTTACGTATGTAACCTCCGTTCCCTGATGGAGGGAATGAGACGTCGTGTCGAAGAAGCGACACTAGGGGTCACTCTTGAGCGCCGAATATGCCTCTGATCTATGAAAAAAGGCCAATGAGAGTTGGCGAACAGTATTTGCATACCCCACCCCCAGACATACGGGTACAAAGGCGAGGGAAATACGCACGTTCATTCAGGATTTTTCTGAGGAGCCGGGAGTGTCCGGCCACCTCAGCGGCTCGGCTCAGCGACATGGCCGGGAGGACACGACGTCTCGTTCCCTCCATCAGGGAACGGAGGTTACATACGTAACCGAGATGTTCCCCGTCTGTCGCTCACTTCGATGTCGTGTCGAAGAAGCGACACTAGGGGTCCACTTCAAATCACGCCATGTGCTGAGCCGTGTACGTGTACTGCTGACACAGGAGCGGGCAGATATTTCACGTTCACGAAACTGTGTTTCAGACTGCACGTACCCTTCCCCAATGCCCCAAAAAAGTCGTCAGAATCCTTTTGTTTACCCTAGAGGGGAACAAGGCGACGCTTGCCAACTAGGGAACGGGCCAAGCCTGGCTGGGCCTCTTTTCTCTCTATGTTTCTCGGCATAGAGCAAGAGCAGCCGGGGCCCTTACCGCATCGTGGGAAGGGGGTCTTACCCGAATACCTATTCTTTCAGGGGGAAAAGACCCTGCGTAGGCCACAACTGCCCGAAAGGGGAGGTAAAGGTGGCAAAATACATCACATGGCCTCTTCGGTCACATGTGGGAAAGAATGGTGCAGTGGTAGATCCCGCCTCGAGGGGGGGGAGTTGCTACAACACGGTGACCGGAGGGCAGCGAAGGACTGCCTAAGGGAGATGCGGGTCAGCTCGTAAGGTGACCGAACCGCGGAAGTACACACAGGAGGAGTCCGCGTAGGAGGCCTGACCTGTGTAGTACCTATTCAAGTAGGGGTAGCCTGGGGTAGTGGACTGGGTCAGCGAGTTCCTCCGCTGAACTGCGGACCCAAGAGGGCTAGGGAGGAATCAACCAGGGACCTAAAGGGGTCTCCTGGGAAAGAAGGCGCACTGTTTTACCTCGGCAGAGGGAAAGGGCGCTGGACGCAAGCGATTCACCCGGTCAGACCGTCGGCGTGTACCGAGTTCTACAGGCTTGGACCTGAGAAAACACGGGACGAGACTGACTCAACCCTGAGATTGTCAAATCTTGCAAAGGTGTTAGGTGTTGCCCAACCCGCTAATCTACAAATGTCTGCTAGGGAGGTGCCCGTAGCCAGTGCCCACGAGGACACGGCCTGGATGCGATAGGCCAGTAAGGTGGCATCCACCACCCAGTGGGAAAGCCTCTGTTTGGAGAGTGGTAGGGACCTTGGGCACGTAGCCCGGTCGTGGTCTTGGATCACACGTGTGTCTGCCAGACCGAACTCCATGCAAGTGTCGCTAACAGAGAACGCTGGCAGGTTCCCGACCCTCTTGATGGAAGTGAGCACGATCAGCAGGGCCGTCTTTTTAAAGAGAGGGCCCTGAGCCAACTAATTCTAGTGGCTCGAAGGAGGATCTCTGAAGACCAGTGAGGACCACCGAGAGATCCCAGGAGGGGAACAGGCCTGGCCGGGAGGGATTTAACCTCCGGGCACCTCTTAGGAACCTGATAATTAAGTCATGCCTACCCAGAGACTTGCCGTCTACTGGGTTGTGGTGAGTTGCGATAGTGGCAACATACACCTTCAAGGTGGAAGGGGACAGCCTCCCCTCCAACCTCTCCTGTAGGAACTGGAGCATTGACCTAGCTGCGCACCTCTGTGGGTCTTCAGCCCGGAAAGAACATCAATTAGCGAACACACGCCATTTCAGGGCGTAGAGTTGCCTAGTAGAAGGGGCTCTAGCTTGGTTGATCATGGCTACGACCGTGGGTGGTAGACCAGCTAGATCTTCCGCATCCCATCCAGGGGCCAGACGTGGAGGTTCCAAAGGTCTGGTTGTGGATGCCAGAGCATGCCCCGTCCCTGAGAAAGAAGGTTCTTCCTCAGGGGAGTTCGCCAGGGAGGGGCTGTCGCGAGGACTAAACAAAAAATTCTCCTCCCGGCCCTCCACCGGGGATGGAGTGGTGTTACCATCTCCGGAGCTAACGTCTTGGTCCCTGGGTCAAGCGTCTATGGAGTGCCTGGGAGCCTTCCGGGTCCTCGAGGGGGTCCGTGAGATGGGGGAGTCTGCTTCCTGCGGAGTGCTTGACGCTGGGGCTGAGAGCTGGGCCCGGGTTGAGGCGGAGCAGGGTTCATAGCCACAGGAGGACGCCCTCGGCGAGCAGACGGGGCATGGCCCATGGCGGCAGGCTTGCGACGGGGCAGGATATGAGATGGCCTCCGTCTGCTTCACCGCTGAGGACTGCTGGGCAGAGTTGTCAACGGTGGCGCCAAATGGACAGAGCTGGAGACGGGGGTGTGGGAGAAGGTGTGCCTTGTCTACCTCCCGCATTTCGACCAGGTCCAGTCTATTGATGCATTTCTGGACCACAAGGGTGGCCATCACCTGTTCGAGAGCCGGCGCTTCTGACCTCCGTGGCTCGGGGACGTGGTTGGAGTGTAGTTCCTGCAGCACATCAAGAACAGGACTACGCAAGTGTGTGTGTGTGAGTGTGTGTGTGTGTGTGAGTGTGTGTGTGTTTCTGTGTGTGTGAGTGTGTGTGTGTGTGTGTGTGTGAGTGTGTCCAAGTGCAAGTTTTGAAGTGCCTTGGCCTGGAGTTGGTTGCAGGAAGGGCCGTGGCGTGCAGGGCAGACCGTTCCACCGCGAGAGTAGTGAGAGCGGAGGAGCGAAGAAGCCCCGGCTTTGCTCAACTCGTCGTGCACGTCCGAGAAGAAAGGACCCGGGAGGGGGGGGGGGCAGCGCACATGCCCGCAGGACCGATCAAGTAGCCCGGGAAAGCATAGCGGACCTCCGTGCATCAGGCTCAGGCTGGGCGAGCAGACCCGAAGGTGGCGGCCCAGGCGAGTCATCAGCATCAGATGCCACTGTAACGCTCTCCGATGCAGCGGTGATGTCATCCAATTCTGAAGCAAGCAAGCGTGCCGGGGAGGCGGGTGGTTCGAGGGGGTTTACCCCGCGAACAGAGCCCGTCATAGTCACCAAATCGCCTTCATTGCCCGCGGCAACTGCATCAATCCTGTAGGAAGGAGGCGAGGCGCGGCTGAAGTGGCTTTCTCTAATGACAAAAGAAAGCCGTGACCGCAATGTTGCCATGGCTATGTTCTCGCACTGAGAACATGAACCATTCATAAAATGCTGCCTGCGTGTGATCGCAGCCCAGGCACGCGAGGCAGCTTATATGACCTTGAGAGGTGGGGAGAAATCACTGCATCCAGAAACTACACAGGGGCGGAAATTACATCATTATAAAGACGCGTCCTGAAAAGGACGTTCAACGCCGCTATGTAATGCTCTTTCAGAGAAATAAACTCTTTTACAGAGAAAATCACTCTTTCAATGTAACTCTTTCAATTATCTGCGCTGTTGAAGCACCCAGGGGCAAACTGCACTGCCGTGCAGAGAAGGAGAACGCCGCTGAAGTACACCGTAGATCCAACAGCAAACAGAGCATCAGAGGAACAGAAACAGGAATCTGGTGTGTGTGTGACTCGCAGCTGACTGCATACACGACCATCGGCTCCGAAGAAAATTTCTGAATGAACGTGCATATTTCCCTCGCCTTTGTACCCGTATGTCCGGGGGCGGGGTATGCAAATACTGTTTGCCAACTCTCATTGGCCTTTTTTCATAGATCAGAGGCATATTCGAGACCCCTAGTATCGCTTCTTCGACACGATGTGGAAGTGAGCGACAGACGGGGAACTATAAATGTAAAAGAGTAACATTTAAAAATGGGCATTTTGTTTAGTTTTGACGCACTTCCGTTTTAAGCCCTGCCAACTCCCGGTTCTATTTGAATACAGATACAGATAATTTTGTCATTCAAATGTATATAGATACAAATACAGATAATGGTTTCGCTGTTCACCCTTAGTTTAGAGTAATGGAGTGAAGTTTGTTCCCTTGTTTGTCATCACACGTGACCCTTAGTTTCGGTTACTCACGTGACTAGCTTTGTTGTGCTAGTAACATAAGGCACGTCTACCTTTTTTCACTTAACGATGTGACAGCAGCATGTATATATTTGACATGAATGCTAATGCGGAAGCGGCAGCCCTTGTGTGAAGCCCTTCTCATGTGAAGACCTACTTGTGTAAAGACAATCTAGTCTACCTTTGTGAGTCCACTGAGCAGGGACACAGACAAGGCGCTACTCACCATAGCACTCAAGTATCTTATATATATATATATATATATATATATATATATATATATATATTACTTATACATTCCCTTTCTGTGGTTCCCAACCCTGTTCCTGGAGGCCCCCCACTGCCTTATGTCTAACCCACGAATAATGTGCCCTCAAGCTCATTCCTGTTATCTGTTATAGACAGTTTACACAACACACCCCACACAACCTACAGCCACTTTGCACATCAACACCTGCTTCGCTCTCATTTTTGGTTGGATTCTGGAACTGCCAGTCAGCTGTGAACAAAGCTGACTTCATTCCAGCTTTCCCCACTCAGTTTTCCCTCAGCATCCTTGCACTGACAGAAACATGTATATGTCCAGAGGATACAGCAACACCCTCTGCTCTCTCCAACAATTTATCCTTCTCTCACACCACTCAATATTCCAGTAGGGGTGGGGGAAAAGGTTTGCTCATTCCAAACAACTAGACATTTTAACCACACTATGTAACAAAATTTATTTTGAATTCCATGCTTTAACTATAATGCAACCTACAAAAAAGCATGTTGTTGTCATCTATTGCCCTCTAGGTGAGCTGGTTAACTTTCTTGAGGAGTTGGATGTCCTTCTGTCCTCCTTCCCTGAAGATGGCATGCCACTTGTGGTTCTTGGAGATTTCAGCATACACCAAGACAAGCACCAGGCCACTGAAATTCATGCTCTAATGGCCTTGTTTGACTTGGAAAGACTAAGCACTACAGCAACTCACAGATTGGGCAGCCAGCTGGACCTAATTTTTACATGTTACTCTACCAACACGAATATTCTTGTTACTTCTTTGGATGTCTTTGATCAATACTTTGTTGAATTCATCAAATTACTTTCCAATCTATATTAAAACCCATATGCCTTTCCACTGCTGTCTCTACATCTCTTCCCTCATCCACCCTGGATGTAAACACTGCCACAGACACATTAGGCTCTACTTTAACAACCTGTCTAGACAGCATCTGTACTTTCTCTTCTAGCCCAGCACATATGACACCGCCCAGCCTCTGGCAGTCTGAAGTTCTTCGTGAACTTCAGACTGACCTCAGGGTGGCTGAGAGGAGATGGCAGAAATCTAAATATCCAGAAGATCTGAGTAAGTATCAGTCTCTGCTTGTACTTTTTTCAGATAACTTTATATCTGCAAATACATCCTCTTACCAGGACAAGATCAACAGCACCACAGACACTAGCAGCTTATTTAGAACATTCAACAAACTCCTCTGCCCTCCACCACCTGACACCATCACCACATTTTTTACTAATACCTTTACAGCCATCAGCAATACATTCTCAGAACCTTTATCAGAGGTCTCAATCTCCTCCACTCCAACCACCCCACCACCTTTCCCCTTGACCCTATTCCTTCCCACTTTCTCTAAGCCATATCTTAGTCCATCCTAGCCAGACTCACATGCATAATTAACACAGCTCTACTTACAGACATTATTCCCACTACATTTAAGCAATCTTGAGTAACCCCACAGCTTAAAAAACCTGCACTTAACCCAACAAAAGTAGAACACTACAGACCAGTCTCTCTCATCCTATTAATGGCAAAAACACATGAAAGGGCAGTTTTCAATCAGATATTAGCCTATTTCTCACAGGCTGCTGGATGAAATTCAGTCAGGATTCAAAAGTGGCCATTCCATGCAGAGTCGCTGAGATGGGCAAGAGCTGGATCCAGATAATCCGTCCTGATTCTACTGGACCTTTCAGCCTTTGACCTTTCATTCAACCATCAGATCCTACTGTCCACTCTCTACTCTGGGCATCACAGGAACTATGCTTGACTGTTTTAAGTCCTATCTCTCAGGTAGGTCCTTCAAGGTATCCTTGTCACATCAGCTACTTACTGTGGTACCTCAGGGCTCAGTGCTTGGGCCACTTCTCTTCTCTATATACACAACATCACCGGGACTCATCATTAAAGCACATGGCTTCTCTTACCACTGCTACGCCAATGACACACTTGTCTTTCCAGCTCAATGACACCACGTTGACTGATCGAATCTCGGCATGTTTGGCAGATATCTCGGCCTGGATGATGGAACACCACCTGGAACTTAACCCAGTGAAAACTTAGCTCCATGTCTTTCCAGCCAACCCTGCTGTTTAACACAACATCACCATTCAGTTGGGTTCAACTACAATAATGCCTTACAAAATGGTCAGAAATCTAGGGGTAACCAATGATAACAATCTCAGTTTCACAGGCCACATCTGTGCCAATCATATAGATTTACACTCTACAATATCAGGAAAATAAGACCCTTCCTCTCTAAACATGCCACACAACTTCTTGTTTAGTCACATGTCATAACTAGACTGGACTACTGTAATGCTTTAATTGCAGGAGAGAGCTGAATCTAGGTGCAGCTAAGGATTTTAATGAAAATAATAATAAACAAGTACAAAAATAAACATTCACGTTGGGAAACAAGAACAGGATTAGGAACAGGAAGAAAACAACAAAGGGCACTGGTTAAACATGGGTGGTGTAGATACATACAACAACTGGCAAAGACAAGCAAACAACAGGGCATTATATACACAAAGGATAATGACTAAATGAAACATAGGTGAGGACAATGAAAGACAGCTGGCAGTGATGAGGGCAGGGAATTATGGGAAGTGTAGTCCGGGAACAGATGACAGGGGAGAAACACAGGGCAGACAACAGTGAATCGTGGATTCTAGACACTCCCAAAAAAAACAAAAAATAAAAATTGTCCATGAAGTGTGGGGAAAAAAGGGGAAACCGGCAGTTCAAGGAGGCACAAGCGGCAAGGGGATGAGGGGAACAGGGCAAAGACAGGGAGGCAGTGCCAAGATGGAGCCAGAGACCAGGAAGACAAGAGCAGATGAGGCAGAAATCCATGAGACCAGAGTAGATCGAGTGGATGGCCAGGAGACCCAGGAGGCCAGAGCAGAGCAGGGGACCCAGAAGACCAGACCACCTCATGGTAGGGTCTGGATCAGGAGGCCTGGTTGGTGGCCACAGGGCTGAAACAGGGTCAGGAGGTCTGGGAGGCAGCCACAGACTAGAGACTGGAGCCATAGAAGACTCGGAGGGTGGAGCTGTGGAATGCAGAGCCATGGGAGGCTTGAGGGGCGAAGCCGTGAAAGGTGTAGCCATGGGGGGCCCAAGGCCAAGAGTCAAGGATGACTGAGCAAAGACCCCAATGGCTGTAGCCATGAACAGAGTCTCGGGAGTGACCCCTGTGCTCAAGGACATGAACAGTGTCTCGGGATCAACCACTGTGGTCGTGGGCAAGGACATAGCTTCTGAAGTGACCTCTGAGGTCACAGGCATGGACAGAGTTTCTTAAGTGATCTCTATGGTCATAGGCATGAACAGAGTCTCGGGAGCGACCTCTGTGGTCGTGGGAATGAAGAGAATCTCGGGAGCAGCCTCTGTGGTCGTGGGAATGAACAGAGACTCGGGAGCGACCTCTGTGGTCGTGGGCATGGATAGAGTCTTGAGAGTGACTTCTGTGGCCATTGGAATGAACAGAGACTAAGGAATGACCTCTGTGGTCGAGAACACTGGCAGACACTTGGAAACAAACTCTGTGGTCATGAACACCAGCAGAGACTTGGAAATGGAAGCCTTTTTCCTCCTCCTCCGGGAGGCTAAAGTTGGCAGCACAGGATCTGGGAAGGCCAAGGCTGGCAACTCAGGCTCTGGGACGGCCGAGGCTGGCAACGCTGGCTCTGGGACAGCCAGTGCTGGCAATGCTGGCTCTGGGACAGTCGAGGCTGGTAACGCTGGCTCTGGGACAGACAAAGCTTCCAGCTCGTTATCCGCGGCAGGTGTGGGCATTGCCACGGCTAATGGGCCAGGCATGGGTGTTGACTCGTTGGCTGTGGCAGGCATGGCTGTTTGCTCATTGGCTGTGGCAGGCATGGGCATTGGCCCGAAAAGGCATGGAGCAGGTTGAGGCGTTGTTGTGACATGGCATGGAGCAGTTTTTGGTGTGGCTATTACTGTGTGTGGAGCAGACTCAGGTGTGGAAAGCTCCAAAACTAGCCTCACTTACTCCTTCCATATGCAATTTCCGGTCTCCTGCAATTCCCTCCACCGGCATGTTGGTAGTCAGATTCGCTAGGTTTTTAGGGTCTCATCATCAAAACCGGTTTGGATGGCAACGGTGGAGAAGAAATAGGAGAACTCTCAAATTGTTAAATCCGCCTGACTCTCAGTTGTTCTGTGACGCTGGGAAGAAGTCAAGAGAGCTGGATCTAGGTGCAGCTAAGGATTTTAATGAAAATAATAATAAACAATTACAAAAATAAACATCCACGATGGGAAAACAAGAACAGGTACAGGAACTAAACAGTACCAATGCTTCCAATGTCTGTTACAGAGAACCGTTACACTCCTGTTGTTATAACCCTATATGACTTTCGTTTTGACACAAAGGCAGAAATTGTGAAAAAAAAATTGTGCTCAGTGATGTCATACAATGGCAGTATATGGTGACCACATCTTCAATATTCAAAAGAATGCAAAAGTATAATTTAGTAGTCTAATAAATTATTCTATGAGACTCATGATTGTTATGAAATCATACGATAAGGTTTGGTGAGAAACAAACTTAAATCTAATGTATTATTTAGTGAAACTGTTCACTGACCATTGATCTTCTGTGTGCATTCAAGAAAGGGCACGAGAGCAACAGTTTATGTAGCCCTCTTGCGACATTGGGGCATTCAAGTGAAAACTTGTTTTGTTTATCTAAAAACAGGTCCGCCACAGTGATAGCAAAAACAGAACACAATACAGCTGCACACAAAACAGAGAACAGAACTTACTAAACATAGCTGAAGAGTATGTAGTCAAAAAATGTTGTAGCCAAAAAATGGTTACAACCTGAAATACCTACTATGAAAGAATGTATTAATAATATGCTAGATATTTTTGTAATGTAAAAAATTACTTATTCATTAAAACTGCATATTTAACAAGATACAAGTAATTGTTTTGAACATTTAAAACAATATAGGCCAAAATGGAGTAAATATCCTACTCTCATTGATCCATTAATTCTTTTGTTTTGTAAAATAAAAGTAAATAGGCTTATTGTTAAAATTAAAATATAGAAGAAAAGCTATGAATTTAAGTTATTTGAAAACACATTCTCTAATAAAATTATTTTTCTTTCATGATTATTCTATTATATTCTATATAGGAACTGAACAGCCTGGTCTACCAATCTGATGGCTCAATCATTAGTGGATTTAATTATGCCAAACCTCCAGGTGGATTAAATCCATTCAGCGAAAGTATTACAAGCATGCTCATTTTGTATTCTTGATCATTAAAATGTTGCTTTACACCTCCTTCCAGGACAGCTGCTCCTTTTCAGCCCCTCAGCCAAGTAACATCTAATTTTCTCCATGTCTAAAATTTGCTACAAGTTATCAGATATCATCAAGTTGTTCTCAATCCCACCGTGAAATCGTGAATGAGAATATGTGGATGAAGACATGTGTGGTAATGAAACACTGCATGCCATTTGAAGGCAATAGAAGCAAATTAAGTTCCTCCCAATGGCAGGCTAGCGCCTTGCATGGTCGCTCTGCCACCATTGGTGTATGAGTGTGTGTGTGTGTGTGTGTGTGTGTGTGTGTGTGTGTGAATGTGTGATTGGGACACAATGTTAAGCACTTTGGTAACTTCTAAGGTTAAAAAAAGCGCAATATAAGTGCAGACCAAGATGACACAAAGACAAAAGTCAATGAGTGCAATAAGTAAATGTATCATGTATTAAGTATATTTTTATATTTTAATTGAAAAGAAGACAACAGTATATATATATATATATATATATATATATATATATATATATATATATATATATACACTACCGTTCAAAAGTTTGGGGTCACTTGTCTGAAATGTTTCTCATGATCTTAAAAATCTTTTGATCTGAAGGTGTATGCTTAAAAGTTTGAAATTAACTTTGTAGACAAAATATTATTCTGCCAAAACATATACATTTATTTAATTACAAATCTAAAATTTCCTAAAAAAAAAAAAAGTTTTTGAAATGGATGACTTGGATCAAAATATGAAGAAAAGAAGCCAATAAGTGCCCAACATAGATGGGAACTCCTTCAATACTGTTTAAAAAGCATCCCGGGGTGATTCCTCAAGAAGTTGGTTGAGAAAATGTCACGAGTACATGTCTGCAAAATCTAGGCAAAGGGTGACTACTTTGAAGATGCTAAAATATTACATAGTTTTGGATTTATTTTGGATTTTTTGGTCACAAAATAATTCCCATATTTCCATTTCTATTATTCCATAGTTTTGCTGACTACTATTATTCTAGAATGTGAAATAAATAAATAAATAAAGAATGAGTAAGTGACCCCAAACTTTTGAACGGTAGTGTATATATATATATATTTATGCAATGCTATTATTTTTCAAAGCAATCAGACGTACGATTACCTGGCGGACAATATAATGGGTGAAAAAAGCACAGAGAATTTGAAGTGGTCTTTTTTCACTTGGGCCAGTAACTTTGAACCACCTAGCAACCACCCAGAACCCCCTAGAAACCACCTAGAAATGCCTTAGCAACAACCCACAATCCCTGTGCAAAGGTATAGCAACACCCTGTAAACCATCCTCAATACCCTTACATTGTGGCAGCGAGTTTTGTACTGGCAAGCCCCTCTCACATATTCTGCAGAAATTGTAATTATCTAGTTCATACTGAGAGAGTTTGTCTGCTCTAAATGGCCTAATTAATGCTCTCAGAGTGAATTAAGCATTGAGGTTTTTTGTGCCATCATAAATGTTTTTTTTTTTTTTGTTGTTTTTTTTTTTATTACACCTCACCTATAAGAATAATACAAGCATTACAGCATAATTTTCTGTGAAGCTGCTTTGAAACGATGTGTAGTGTGAAAAGCGCTATTCAAATAAATATTACTTGACTTGATTAAATACCAAATTTACTTTGCAAAGTCACTTTGCTACATCAGAGATAACCAATAAGTGAGCTATGCATGGCTTATTGCCAGCATGGGGTCAGAGCATAGCAAGAACAAATGCCAGGCGAATAGTAACATTTCCCTACCGTACCTGAAACCTGCAGGTGTGCCTGGGCCATCTGTAACGGCCGACATTTCCTAAAAAAAATTTTGCTTCCTAAAGCGGCTGACCTGCTGTGTCCAAACAGAAGCAAAGACAGCTTCATCACTTAACTTTCAACTAACAAATGATCAAAGAGTAAAAAATGGGTGAGACAGATCTCTATCATTTTTGGTTCAGGGGGTGGGGGCGAGATTCAAGATTAAATGTAACACAAATGGAGACTTTTGCTTTCTAATGTTTCTAATATTATGCTCCTCAGTTGTATCTCACGAGAAAAATAGCATAATAATCTCATATGTCTGTCCTCTGGAGTTTCAGCAAAGATCTCCACAATGTTGCAAACTGTGCTCAGATTTGCCATGATACAAGCATCTACATACAAAAGTAATTTCATTTTGAACTCAAACATTTTTCATGATATACTTCCAAAATCAAATTATCTATACTATTGTACAGAAGCCCTGAACAGCAAAGTGATTTATTTATTTATTTTTTTAGGTGTCTTAGTGCCTTCCTGTCCAAAACAAACAAAACAATTTTTTGTCAGATTATTTTATTTTCACTCCAGACATTTTTCTCTCTGGAAATGTTTATTGTCTCTATAATATATATATATATATATATATATATATATATATATATATATATATATATATATATATATATATATATATTTGTCTTTGAAAATTATAAATTTTATGCAACACATGCTTTTTTTTTCCCTTACTAGCTAACAATTAGCATGTTCTTGGTTCATGTACTTCGGACACCAGGTGCCACTATCAGTAAACATGAAATCGTATGCTTACAAGGTGACAGATGGCACCAAGACAATTTTTTTTCACCTTGCTGTTCAAGGCTTCCATAATATCCACATTAATCCAGCTCTATAAACTTACTGTATGTCAACAATTATCTAATGTACAATTTTAACAATTTTGAGGAGTAACATCTGAGTGATACCTATGTGAAACGCAAGTTAAAACTCCATTGTGCCTCCTGAGCTATGAAAGAGCAAAGTCTGGCCAATAAAAAGCTTCTTGAAAAACAACCAGTCAAATAGCCTAATGCCGACATTTAAATCGGAGCACATCAAGAGCGGTTGCCATGGGGATGCTAGGCTTGTTTTTAGATCAGAATGTGTGGAGGGGACAGAAGGTGAGGGTCCTACGAGTGCTGTTGAGTCTTCACACAGAGTGAACATTAATTAAACTCCCTCATTACAAAGCACTAGTGAGTGAGGTTGCCCAAGCCTCCGAGACCCTCAAGGTAATGCAGATAAATAGGGTGCAGTCAAGCACAGATACCCGCTATTATGACTGCATTTCCTGGAAAATCCACACTAATGTACCAGGTATATTCACTTTTAGTTGCACAGGAACAGCAATTTGTTACCAAGTCACTTGAAATAGCAACTGATTGTATTTTTGGCACATCAAATTTCATATTTGTGAAATTTGATGAGTAACAGGCATTGGTAGAATTATAGACAGAAGTTAGGTAAAGCAGCCACCACCTCGTACTGCCCCCTGCAAGATGCCGCCCTGGGCGACTGCCCATGTCACCCATGCCTATACCGCCATTGGTCCTCGTGTTCCATCGCCGAACAGTAAACTTCACGTTGCCTTCGGAGGAATGCAATGTAAAGGTTGTACAAAGGAACTTTTATCTTTAACAACGATATCAAATTGAATAGCAGGCACAACAATGCCACTACAACATTGGCCACAGTTGAATCACATGACTGTGTCACATAACAACAAATATGTAATCATTTTCAGATATCTCTGTTTTCCTTGTCCACAATACAATGCAAAGACAGCATTTTCAAATGTATCCACTTTGGAGAGAGTTCTCGGAAAAAAAAAAGCTGTCTCATGTGGACGGAAGGCCAAAACGTAGCGAAAAAGTGTTGACGTGGCCTAAGATGTTCTGCCTTGATAGGGATTGGTAGTGTGTTTTGGTTGGTTTTCTAATTCTCAAAATAATGTCATAATACAATAACATATCCATGTTTTTTTGGAGTAGGTTCCACAGTAGTTAATGTGTAATCAATAGTCACCCTGCTGTTTAGTGCTGGTGTGGTGATGGGCTTGCTGTTATACCAGTATGGCCCTACTGTTTGCCAGTAAAATGTAGCTGGTGAGCCCAGTCTACCAGCATGGCCTTTCTGATGAAGCTGCTGGATTAGCTTATTAAGAAACTCAATGGAAAACCAGCACACCTACAATCCATGCTGGGGACTCCAAATTCAAAATATAATGGAGACAAATTATGCAGGTCCCACATTAGAGCAACAGCATCTTAAAATTGCTTTTTGAAATGGCTTTCACTGCTCCAAATGTGCAAATAACAATATTGAGCTTCTGTGCAACAGAACAAGCGAGCTATTTCAGACCGTTGCCTCCTTTGACTTCTTTGCCTAAAGGAGTTATTCATCCAAAAGTGCAACTGATGTAACATATATTTGACACTGTATAACACCTCCAAGACCAATAGAGCCATTCAAAGTTCATTAAATAATTGGTTCATAACTATGTGGCCAACAATAAGTGAAAATGCTAGTCTATCTGTTTAGATACACACTCTCTTTTTCAGAGACAATCTTTCAAAGAAGGCAAACTGAGATCATTAATGTAATTTTGCTGTTTGAATGGCACAATTTGAAGTTATTTCCTCTTGTGCTTTGTTCCTTTTTCTGGTTGCATGGATTTTAATGATGTAGGTTTTCTTAACAAGACTGTTGTGCCGCTGGCTTTTACAACACTTGGATAATGAAATGTTCTGGCTGCAGTATGTACCATTTTATTGTGTTGTGAATAAATACAAATTTTGCAAATGGGAACTGCAAAACTTGAAAATTACTACTGGCAAACAGAAAATGGGGAAAATTCCTCAAGTCAAAAATGTTCATTCCCGCTGGCAACCGTTGCTGTGCCTGTCTATACAGACAACACGTGAGTGGACACAATGATACAGAGAGGCCCTGCTGAGTTTTACAGAACTGAAAATCTTGTACGAGCAGTGAGTGAAAGTTTGCTGAACACACATTAGATTTGCCTGAATATTGTGCATAGGCAAAGCTGCTTTCAAATCCAAAAGGTGCTCATGGGACTCTATTCTGCATGCATTCCTGGTGCTTTAATTCTGAGAGCTGCTACCTAGGAAAATAGGGCACTTGAACAAGAGGTGCTAGGAATATTTCTTATTGCACTTGCAAGATTTCCTGGTTTCCAAGCCTACATCCTTAAAAGGGGATACATACATGGGAGTCCGTATTTGTCACTTTTTACTCCAGTGAATATTTCTCAGGGGAGGTTTATTTTTGAAAATCTATTCCTGTATATACACTTACCCAAGTCTTGGATAGAAAACATATATGGGCATTTGCTTTGTTATTGCCCAGGAAAAAAAGCTACAGTTCATGTTATCAAACTATATGTGGGAAATTGTCACACTGGAACCTGCCTGTTAAACAGCCTAAATTTAAACAGAAATAAATAATGAAAAGTTTTTAATATGTTAAAACCATTGTTTTAGCCAACAAAAATTATAATAAATAATCTGTATGTCTTTTTAATATTTCAAACATATATGATTACTTTCCCCAATAAATATATAAATTTGACCTGATATTTATGGAAAAATACCCTTGTCCTGACAACATGGCTCAGTCTTGAGTTAAAATCTACCTTCAGTATACAGTTGTTCTTTGCCTACATCTATTACAAAAACTGATGATACAGGAATTCACAAAAAATATTCTAATTTAATGTGCCGTTCACACCAAAAATTATTTGCACTAATAGAAATCTAGACAGAGCACCATGAACATAGCAGAATGCAGGTGTCTCAAGACATGTTGAAGAGTACTTTAACTTGACACAGCATCTAAAAAACACAGCAATCCTTCTCAAGATAAAAAAAAAAATGTGAGACGTGGAGCAACAGTTAAGATTAAAACAGATTTACAATGAAAAATAATTGAAAAACAGCATGGATGAGTGGGCTTTGAAGAAGGTGTCTGAAATCAATATACAAAACCACTGCCAGAGAAAACACTTTTTTTGTAAGTGTGACAACTTCCCCATGTGATACCTAGCCCTGGTTCCCCTGCAATCAAACTTTTATTTGTGTATATGTAATTAAACATTTTCTCATTTGTCTGCTACTTTAGAATCCACAGAATTGTGGTTAACGAGTAGGAAGTGGAGGAAACAAGGCAGTTCAAGTCTGCACTGATTGCGTATAACTGCATTTATTCAAAAGTCTGGTGACATTAAATCTAGACTACAACACAAAGGGCATTGGTTCCTTCATTATCTCACTCTCTCAGTGTAACAACACAGTCCATTAATCACCCGCAAACCCAACAGCCCTAAACCGCCGTCCCTTTCACAATGGGGGCAGCAACTGAAGTGCCAGACCGCTGTTTTCTTTCTCATCTTTTTTTGACTCGCCTCCATAATTAGCTTGTCTGCATACTGTTCAAAGGTGAACTTTGAAAGAGAGAATCTTTTGTGTGACTACATGCAAACTGTAGCAAATCTGATTAAATTGAAGGGACATCTGCAAAGGAGACGTAAACCATTTTTAGAGTTTACAAACAGACAAGAAATTGTTCTTTACTGGTTCTCCCAGTACTCCCCCCACCCAACAGATGGAAATAACCAAGATATAAAGGTTATTTTTATTGGTGTTTGTAATAAGATCTTTAATTGAGGGAATGAGGAAGCGAGAGATGGCATTTCCAACACAGGGTAGATGATTTATTTAAACAAAATGTCGCTTAACAGCTATAAAGGAAACTAATGAGGATATCACTGAACCAAAAAGAGGAAAAATCAGGGCAGTTTAAGTCTAATGGCAACGGCCAACACACAAACAGCTTGATAGTTATGCACAGGTTGAATTAATTCATCTATCATCTCCCTGGCCTCACTCTACACAGGATGGCACTTGGCCATGTCCCCACCTCCACATAACCCCACTGCCAACTCAGGCTGGGGGCCGTGGTCCGAACACAGGGTGAAGGCCCTCCCAAGCAGGTAGTATTGGAGGATGAATGGCAAGACACTACTTTTCTATTGTGCTGTACCTTAGTCTCTCTTACCAAGAGCTTTTTGCTAATTTACAGCATGGGGCATTCCTCCCCCCTCCACCTGGGATAACACAGCCCCCAAACCACCGTCCGATGTGTCCGTCTGTAATACAAAAGGTAGAGAGAATTCATGGGAATGCAAAAGTGGTCAGAAAAGCCTGTTGACACAGCTCTATCCACTTGACTGGGTCTGGCACTCCCTTTTTAATGAGATTAGCTAGTGATGTCCATACAATTAGGTAAAACCTATGATAATAGCCAGCCAACCCCAGGAACTGTCTCAACCCCTTTTTGGTCTTGGGTCTAGGACAACCCGCAATGGCTGCTGTTTTATCAATTTTGGGACTCACTTGTCTGTGACTCAAGTGGAGGTCCAGATACCTTACTTCCACCCACCCAATTGCACACTTCCTCGGATTTGACGTGAGTCCCGCTCACCTCAGCGACCTCAGGAAGGCCCTTAGATGCTGGATATGCCACTACTAATCATTGCTATAGATGATGATATCATCCAGATAGGTAGCAGCATACACAGCATGAGGGCAGAGGACTTTGTCCATGAGTCGCTGAAACATCGCAGGGGCCCCAAGCAAACTGAATGGAAGGGTAACAAATTGGTGTAAACTAAATGAGAGGAAAAAGCGGCTTTTTCTCAGGACATGGGAGCAGAATCTGCCAATATCACTTTGTTAAATCCAGTAAAAGTAAGCCACACCCAACCAATCAAGCAGTTCATCAATGCAAGGCATTGGGTATACATAAAATTTAGACACCACATTGACTTTTTTGTAATCCACACAGAACCAGACTAAGCCATTCTCTTCAGATCCAGCACCACTGGGCTGGCCCAGTCACTGTGGGATTCTTCAATATATTGAATTTCATTTTTGCTGTCTGAAAGTCCCTCCTCACAATTTTCCAATAGGATGTCAAGCACTCAGCATGGTTGACGCCTGTACAATAATTTGAATTGGGAGAACACCGTGGAGACTCTAGCCACCTGTCCCAATTTTGAGCGTCTTCGTGCATGAACTTCCAAATCATATTCTTTAGTGTCTAATTAAATTGTTTGACCAAGCCATCCGTTTGGAGGTGGTAACACTGGTCTGAATTGATTGAATCCAGAATAATTCCTACAGTTCGCATAGTGTACGTGACAGCTTCCGGATATCGCATTGCATATTCCACCAGAACCACCACAAAGAGATTTCTATGGGGCCCTCGATCAATGGAAGCGGGTGCAATGGCACAATTGGGATGGCTGGTGGATTCACCAGCTGACATTCACGGCATGCCGCATCACAACAGCAAACATCCCTGTGAATGCCCAGCTTTGTCTGAGCGCCTTATGTCACTCAATACAACCAATCCTTGATCATTTATAATTATGGATTTGAGCGTGAAATGTCTGGCTGGACGCATTGACCATCAATCACTTTCAACCGATCAAAGGCGTGCCTAAGTGTCTCATCTCGCTTCTGCTCCAGAGGGAAATCCCCTATCGGAAATCCTCTGAGGGTCATCCTGACGTGGAGCTGATGCAGAAGACCCCTGCTCCGCCTCCCCTGCCAGAGAATTACAAAATACATAGAGTTACATAGAGTAATGACTGAAATGCCAATCCGTACCCAAAATCAGCAGATGGGTGAGACGAGGACTAACTACCGCCTCAATTCTAGTTTGTGCCCCAGAAATTGAATAGTTATGGGCACTAAAGAATATTTGTGAACATCCCCATGCATACACCTCACCTTCAACCTATGTGCTTTACCCAAAACCTCACCTTGAACAAAGTATTGGTAAATCAAGGTCTGATTACATCCCGAATCGACCAAGGCTTGATATGTACCCACTTGAATACTCACAGGTATCTTGTACATCCCTGCCAGGTTGGGAGTGGCATGTGAAACATCGGGGATCCGCACCGATATCCCTACATCCATCATTGGGCATTGGTCCTGGAAGTGACCTGGCTCCTCACAGTGCCAGCACACCAGCTCAAATTTTTCACCGTACCTACACCCACAGATTCTCCAACCTTGCAGAAATGGGGAGACAAAGAGGGTGGGGGGTTACAAATGCCTGGAACCCACTGGGCCTGTGGAGCGAATAAACCCCCGTCTCCGGGATGCAGGGACAGGAACAGGACGAGGTAGAGGGGGGAAGAGACAGCAAGAGAGAAAGAGAGATAGAGAGAGAGCAAGAAAGAGAGAGGGAGAAAGCTTGGCTGTCATGTGGTTCTAAGGTAGCCGAAATGCATCCTCCAGCGACATCAGGCAGTGGCACTGGACCCACTCCTTGGTCCTTTTGGGCAGCCAGTCGATGAACTGTTCTAGCACCACCAAGTTGACAATCCCCCCCGGCATCGTGGCCCTCCCCTAGCAACCACCTCCGGCAGGCATCCCGGAACTACTGGGTGAAGGCAAATGGGTGGCTGAATTTCCTGTAGGTCAGCACCTGGAACTGCTGACAATGTTGCTCTGGGTTCCGGTTGATTCGCTGTTGGATGGTTGCTTCAGGTCCAGGTACTCCAGCAGTTTAGCCACAAGCAGATGTTGGGCCGTGAGCTGGACCTCCCCTGACATAAGTGGCAGCAGGCGGACCACCCACAGCATCTGGGGCCAGCCGACCCCGCATTGGCCCATTCAAACAACTCAATGAATGCTTCGGGATCATCCTGGGGCCCATCTTGTCCAGGGTGATCTGAGGTGGGGGGGTCCCGTGGCCAGTGTCACTGCTGGAGTACCCCCACGTGGCAGCAAGCTCTGGAACACCCGCCGGTCCTCCGCCTTGGCTTGCAGAAGCACCTCGAAATGTAGCTCCTGTTCAGAACGAAGATCCTGTAGGGCCTGGTTTTGAGTTTGGCGGATGCCAGCCAATGACGAGTACTCTATGACGGCGTATCTCCACTCAATCCCTGGTTTGGCACCAGTGTAACGATCTTTGATTCAGGGAATGAGGAAGCGGGAGAAGGCATTTCCAACACAGGTTAGATCGTTTATTTAAACAAAACGTCCACTTAACAGCGATTAAAGGAAACCAATAAGGATATCACTGAACTAAAAAGAGGAAACAAAATCAGGGCATCTGTAAGACTAATGGCAACGGCCAACACACAAACAGCACACAAACAGCTTGCTAGTCGGCTATCTCCCCCTCTGCCGCTGTCTCTTCTCCTTATAAGCCCTGGCATTCCTCACTGGAACACAAAACAGGTGTTACGCCCAGGTGGAAATCATTCACCACTAATCTTCCCTGGCCTCACTCTCCACAGGAAGGACCTCGGCCACGCCTCTGCCTCCTCATTGTGATAAATAAAACAACACCTGGTCCTGAAAAACCTTAAACTGGGTGCAAAAATTAGTGCAGAAAAACACAACAAACTAGCAACAAACAAACGCAGACGTCATGCAAAATCATGTTGATGCAAATCAACCCCTGCTACCCAGCATACTACTGTCAAATGTTCAGTCTCTGCACAACAATCTCTGCGAGCTGAGAGTGTGGATCTCTTTACAACGAAAGACAAGGGACTGCTGCATTATCTGTCTTACAGAAACTTGGATGTCTGCAGAGATTCCAGACACAGCATTCGAACCCATGTGGTTCTCAGTGCACGGAGAGAACAGAGTGAAAGACCTCTCAGGTAAAAGCAGGGTGTTGGTGTATGTTGTATGATCAACAAATCCTGGTATGATCAGAGGAACATACATTCTATCGAGTCTTTCTGTTCTCCTGATCTGGAATTTGTCATGCTTCGGTGTCAAACATTCTGACTACTGAGGGAATTCACAGCGGTCATTATCACAGCTGTGTACATCCCCCTACAAGCCGACACAGACTGGGCAATCAAGGAACTGTTTGAATGTATAAGTAAGCAGGAAATTGTGCACCCTGAGGCCGCATTCATTGTGACCAGGAACTTTAGCAAAGCCAACTTCAATTCAATCACACCAAAATAATTCCAACACATTAGTTGCAACACACAAGGGAACGGGCTAAAAATCCCTCCCCCACCCACCATTTGGCAAATCGGACCTCTCTTCCATTCTTCTTCTGCCTGCTTACCAGGCAGAAACTGAAACAGGAACAGTGTATTTTTATTGTATACAGTCTTCTTATTTTGTGTATACTGTTTATGTTATATTATTTTATTGTATACAGTCTTCTTATTTAGTCTATACTGTATATTGTATATTATTTTTATTATATACAGTCTTCTTATTTTGTGTATACTGTATATTGTAAATTATTAGGTGTATATTGTATATTGTGTTGTGTAACATGATGTATAAACTGTGTTTTGTGTAAATCAGATGTTTATTGTAATTGTCATACTGCTATGTTGCTTGAAACTGCACCCAAGACTTTCACCCACTGTTGCACTTGTGTATATGGTTGGGTGACAATAAAGGGATTTCATTTGATTTGAAGCCAAAAAATGCTGGTCAACCCCAAAATCCCATTAATTAGGTACAGAATCAGATCTCATGTTCACTCAAACACACAGCACTTTAGAAAGTCACATCGTATACGATGTATCACCCCTGTCTGATAAGTACAATTCTTTTGTTTGGGACTCCACCCTTATTTGGACTGCAAGTGCTCAATTCTGAAAGTGCATTATTGCGAAAAGGAGCCTGTGTTGGACTTGAAGATAAAATGAGTGTCAACTCGGTGCAGACAGGTCATTTCCCAACCATGCGGGAAGCCCCCTGAGCACAGTAAGTCTTCTCTCCTCGGGCAGATATGGATGCTAACGCCAGTCTCAGCTGCTGCTGCTCATCTGCTTCTCAGAGGGTTTAGCTGAGTCAGCGCCACGCTCAGCATCACACCCTCCATGTGGGGCCACCGGATTTGCATTTCTATAATTCATATTCTATTTTTTCATTCCAGTTTTCAGGACGGTGTTTGGGACAGTCAGGGCTGTTGATCTGGCCATTCAAAGTATTTGCATTATTTGAACTGCTATATAAGCTAGCTAGCCAAAATTTGTAAGGCCCTGAAAATGCCACACTTGAAATGTACTTGCAATGTCATAGCCATCCATTCACGGATCCATAAGTTATCCCCTTTGTCATTTTATGATACAAGAGGTGCTCATAAGCACTCCATTTGCGATCGGTATACACCCTCGATGTGCACTGGTGCGGTCACATCAGCAGACTATATCCCAATAGTCCATGTTGCAAAGTGTAGACTTGGAGTTTGATTGTGCAATTTGGGGCAGGGTCTAAAGGGATGTTGCCTGTAGACAGACTTTTGAAAATTGGAGTAAAGTCTGGTCCATTTTGCAACCTATTTTAGTCAAGAACTGCACACTAAGACAGGAAGTGACCATCTGACCAACTTGTAAAGCGACTACACGTGCTGTTTAAGGCTAGGTTTGTCAGAAATAGCAGATATCACAATAATAGACTTGTTTGAAAAAAAAAATTGGTACAGCACAAAGTGTTGGGTCAAAATTGGCAGTACAAAAAACACCAAAGAAATTATATAATTATTATTTTTCTTCATGCAATGGTACAAATTATTCTCACTGTGAATTCGAGGGCAATAGGTCAACAGTTCTTGGCCTATGCTAACTGAAATTTGAATAAATGCACAAGGTGCATCAAAAAGGGAGTAGTAGAGGTAGTTGCTTTAAGTTGTAAAATTTTCTAACACAGTGAAGAGGAATGCATATTTTATTAACCCTTTTCCGAACTCCAAACATAAACTTAACTATAAGTAGGTTAAATGTAATCTTAGAGGTAAAATGGAGCCTTCGAATCGCACTCTTCACTGAATATACAAACGCAATTACTTCCTTGATTCAACGCAGGACGAGAACTCCGCTCTCTGATGCAACACACCATTTTTCACACCACAGAAGAAGTTAAAAACATTTGAACTGATGCTGAAAGGTCTGATGGGAGATGCTGCTTGTCAGTAACTTGGCTGAATGGGGTTGATGTCAGGGTACTGGAATACTTGTTAGTAACATGTCAACTTTCAGTAAGATCTTGTTGAATAGTAATAAGAACAGCTTATTTCACATTAATTACTCAAAAAGAAAATATAACGTTCAATTCTGCTCATGAATATTTAGTTCACTTGGTCCTTACAACATTTTATGACAATAACCTCGCAAACCTTGGAAAATCCTGTGGTTAGTTGTTCCTTAAAAACACTTATTGTACAAGGTTTGCCATCTTTTTGTCATGCGAATATGGGTGGCATTTCACAGTCGGCACAGGCTTGGCAGTAGGGCTACCCCTTAGGTATTTTGCCACTTAAATTCGGGACATTAAAGCCAAAATACAGGAAGTCCTGGCAAATACAGTTGGCAACCCTGCATCAACTTGTTAGCATGCCAACAGCCCTGATCTTGCCTGGCGCCAGCCATTCCATTTGTAACTGCCCCTTTCAGCCAGCTTTTGGCATGTTTGTGTGCAATATGCATCAGACAGACTGTGGACAGTAAATGGGTGTGATGTTTAAATGGAGACTAATTAAGGTGTTACTGCAATTCCAATAACTGCAGTAACGGTGATATTATAGGTGGAAACTATAGTTCCTACATAATAACCAAACTCAAATTAACATCTACAAATGCCTTATCATGAACAAGTTGTTACCTCAGTTTGCCCTTCATGTTGTCATAAGATGGTAGTAACCACAACTACTCAGGCCCTTATGCAATAGCGACAGGCTAACATGACGAAAGCCTCATGTCTTCCTGTCATCTCTGATGCAGACAGTGGGAACAGATTTGGCTCAGAGCCAGGGACCACACTACAATTCCAATTTGTCTCATTCTAAACTATTTCTATGGCAAACAAGGGAAAAATGCTCGGAATATGAAGCCAGGCAGAAGTAATAAACTTTTTCAACTTTTTAAAACGTTCCAGCTGCCAAGGCACACTAGCTTTGTTTATCAAGACCACATATAATTAGTTTCACAATTTGCCAAAAACATAATATTTCCATAGATTTCCGACAAATCAACCCTCCAACCATTCTTAGAATTGAGTATTGTTGGTTTTAGAAAAACATTGCTTTGAGTAATCACCATCTGTTTACAGGTTTGGGAAATCACAATCTTCACATCTACTGCCTCAGCAGGCATCAAGAAATGTTTATTAATGCTCTCTGCATGTTTTAAGGATGAAATCATTTAACGTGAGTAATAACTTTTGGGTACCTCTATGTCTTGGCCACAGCTGTATTTATTAGAGTGTATCCAGATTGATTACTTTCAATGAATGAGCAAATTCTGTACATCAAGTTAGGCTATCGGGTGTGATACCGACTTGAATGGAAATTTTTGTTTCAGGTTTCTATTTCTTGTAACAGAAATCACATTTGGTCATGCATATGTTTATAACTAATAACCAATGTTGTGTAACATATACATTAGAGCAAAACAGATGCACTCTGATAGACCAGAATCTATAATGCATTATTAAATGTATTTAGTGGTGCTTGCAGGGCACGCTTTGTGCCAAAATTATGAGGTTTGTTGTGGACAATTCTGCTATTACTATTATTTTCTAAGCATTCAGACTTGGCCAAAAAAAAAAAAAAAAAAAAGAACTTATGGAGGATAGACCCTGATCATAACTAGGGACCAGAATACCCCCATAGCAACACAATAGCAACTGCAGAACACCTCAGCAACAACACAGCAATGCCCTAGTAACCACCCAGAACACTGTAGCATCATTATAGCAAGTTTTGCATGAAAAAACACCATTCATGTTTCCTTCAGAAGATGCAACATTTTTTTTGCAAGATTGAGGATAAAATCAAAAATAATCATCTAAAATAAGTCTCATACACCTACAGCACCAAGCTGCAGAGGGTGTGGATCCATTAAATCCAAGCTCCTTTACAAGACTGACTACACCTACACAAGTGATACAGCCTCCCTTGGCTACATATAATTGATAAGGCTCTTGAGAAAGAAACCTCGGGACAAGATGAAGATCAGGCTGAAGGAAATTGATTGAGCTCATAAATTCTGTATAGAGCACCACCATATTTTATTAGTGCTATGCTGGAGAAGTGAGTTCCTGCTGAGAATAAAAAAAAACTGCCATTGTGTGTGTGTGTGTGTGTGTCACAGAAGTCATGACTCAGCTTTTGTTTATTTGCATAACTGGGGACACATTTTACACAGATACAAGATATTTTGCCTAATTCCCCATGAATAATGAAATTACATTCACTGATGTAAATGCATGATAAGCATGCATCATCAGCTGCAACAAAGAAAAAAGATTCTCTTATAATATAAGAGCATAATTTTTAAAGTATACTGAACTCACTTATACTTCAACCCACTTTTATCTTGTAATCTCATGTTTTGACCCTTAATTTCTGAACATTTGGTTCAAAAAGGCCTTTTTTTAATCCTAGGCATCATCTGTCTGTCTGTAATCTAGCACTCGACAATACACTCTAAGAGATCAGCATTGTACACAACACAACAATGAAAATGCAAATAAAAAAGTGGAACTGAACAGATGTGGGTTTCTTGCTGTGGGGATACACTTACGAACAGGGAGTCTGCTTTATTACAAACAATAGTAATATCATGAAACAAATGGTCTGTGTTAAAAGCGTCATGATTTCTGCAAGGATAACCTGAGCTCAAAATGTGGCATCCCAATTGAATTAATGACCCATCCCTGGAGCTGAACTCCTGCTCAAATCCCTTTTAGTAGTTCTCCATAAATGAATGAGTCCAGTAGGTTTTAATATTTAGGTTACCCCACGGCTCACTGCATTCGATCTTATAAAACATAATGAGATTTCCCCAGCTTGCAAAACACTAAGTATTCACATATTTACCCTGATGGAGAAATATGGAAAGGAGAAAGGTGTTAGGACACAGTCTCTCAGAATGATTATTTATAGCACATTGTCTTGCCTGTGAGATAAATAAGAACTCTACAGTACTCTATATTCACTACCAATTTCATTTTTGATTTGTACTAGGAAGTTGCAAACAGTTTTAAGACATTACAGACATCACAGCATACTTTTCTGTAAAGCTGCTTTGAAACACTGTGTATCGCTGTGAAAAGCCCTATGCAAATTAAAATGTATTGACACAGTGCTAGATGCTTTGATATTGAGTTTCTTGCTGTGTTGTGGGAGATGAAAACATGTATATGAAGGTAAAATGTGTAATTTCTGCACTACTAAAGTCACTAAACAGAATTGGAAAAATAGTAACTATTTTCAAACAAGTTTCGTGAACACCTGTCTTATATTGGTCAGACAAAAAATAGTCCCACTCTCACCAATGGTAGAGGCAATGTTGCTTTGTCAGGCTATCCTATCTAACTCTCAACACTGTTAAAAATCTAGTATTTTTGTCCTGAATTCCAGTAAATGTATACACAAATTAGATCAGATTACATTTAACTGAATGCAAAGACTAAATGAGAGCACTTCCCTGCAAGTCTATCTCATCCATTTTAATCATACCTGAAATACCACACATGGAGTCATAGAAACTCAGTTAATAAGAGTTAATTAATTAATTCTAAAAATATATTTTGCACAAACGACTTCTTGGAAGCGCAGGCAAGCAGACTCTCAAGATTGGCCATCGACATGCCCGAGGCATATGATAGGACAAAAGCATGACCACAAGATGTTCTATAGAACTCATGATTGAAAGACACTGAGCTGGGAGGGCTTAGGCATGACTGATGATTAACTCCACGAAAAAGAATATCAAGGAGATCTTGGCAAGGAGCCAGGGTTTAAATAGGGAGAGACTTCTAATAAGCCTCTCAGGACCTGCTCTCATGTTCTGGAAATTTTAGGGTTGTAGGTCTTCTAAGAGCAACAGTGAGGGCAGCTCAAGTTAAAGGAAGTGCAAAATTATTTTCTGATGGAAATGGGATCAAGGTCTCCACTGCATCTTTCCTGAAGCTGTACCTCCTCCAGAATTATGATGAAAAGTGAGTCAGAGTTGAAAGGAGGGAGATGTGGCAATCTAATGGGTGGAAGGATAAATGGTGGGCGACTTTACCTACATAGAAACCCTGGGCACAAGACATACCCCATTGCCAAAGTATGTGCAAAATCATCCTGCATGTGCTTGTTGAACATCAAAGTTCAAGACCATTGGCCTTAATGTGGAGTTTGTCCTTCCTTTGATGTTATAACATCTTCCACTCTTCTGGGAAGACTTTCCACTAGTAGATGTTGGATCATTGTTGCAGGGTGTTGCTCTCTGATGTTGGGTGATGAGGTCTGGCTTGCAGTTGGCATTCAAGTTCTTCCCAAAGGTGTTCAACAGGATTCAGCTATTTGCTTTGTGTAGGCCAGTCCAGTTCTTCCACACCATTTCTCACCATTTCTTGGATCTTATGGTCACAGGGGCATTTTCATGCTGGAACAGAAAAGGGCCCTCCCCAATCTGTTGCTAAATATTTGGAAGTACACAATTCTCTAGAGCAGGGACCATTAACCATGTAGTGTATTATACAGAAGCCTATCCCTCAAAGCACTTTCAACAAGTTCCATTCAGATTACATTCAACGAAGGATGTTTGAGTTGTAACAGTTTCTATCCATCAAATACATGTGTATGTGAATAGTGGAATCAAGTACTCTCATAACAAATTTACCATTTGTAGTGCTTTCAGTAGTCTTAGTTTGATTTGTTGGCTATATACCCAATGTCTAGCACTAAGATTGCTTAATGAAAATGAAATTATATATATATTTTTTATGTTATGCTGTAACAGTTCAATAACTGGGAGAGTAAACCTACTAATATGCTTAGAATTCAAAGTACAGGTAAATTAGAGTTCTTTAAGGAATAGTTCACCAAAAAATAAAAACTCTGTCTTTATTTTACTTATTTTCTTGTTTCAAACCTGAAGTTATTTTTTTGCTAAAGATTATTCATGCAAACTCTTTTCCTTACAAAGACAATTCACAATGGCCACGGTTGTCAAGCTCTAAAATGGACCAAAATGGACCAAAGAACCATAAAAGGTATCCATAAGGCTTGTGTGCTTTATTTTGAGTCTTCTGATGCTGAACATTAGCTTTTGGTGGAAATAGACCAAAATTGTATATGTTGTTATTAACAGAAAATAACATTTTCTCATTTGCTGCATATTGGAACTGGTCTGTTATGCTCACTTATGACACACATGAGAACCAGTGCTGTTTTGGCATCAATAACATCAAACATGGCGTAACATGTCAATGTACCCTTTTTTAATCTGAACATAACTGTCTTAAATTTAGATTCATAAAACTTAGATTCCTCAAAATTATTTTTCATTTTCGGGTGAATTGTTCCTTTAAATACTGTGATGATTATTAAGACAACTGCTATAAGGAATGAAAATTAGCATTGCTTATGCAAGTCATCAAACTGCCTTTTCAGGTTTCTTAACTTTCAACCTCTTTCTATTGTCTGTTGCTTGTCCTTAATCCTCTCTGCCCAGCATTGCACATAGACACACACATGCAACAATGCTATCAGCCATTCCAGGCACGCAGGCCTCAGCACAATGTAAATTATTTAGCTGGGCTTGCTGGAGGCTGCAAGCGAATCATAAATCGAGACAATCTGGGGCCTTTTTCAGAGGGGTGACTATGGTTAAACGAAGCTAAACATCAATACCGAAAACACTCACAACCCTAATGCCATCAGAAAGGATAAAGTCAAACAGTGCACACTAGCTCAGATTTCACAATAAATGTTTGGGCATCAGTTCTTTGGGGCAGTGGTGCACCTATCTTTTGTGGATTACAGTTCTTGACAGGGCTTCAAAGGTTAACAAACACTTTATGGATGCAAACCAACCCCATGACTTGCTAAATGACTTCAATTATGTATGGCTACTAGGTCAGAGGAACCCACAGTCTACCTGAAGCAGTAAATCTTCACACATGGACTCGCATTCAATATTTTGACATGAAAATTTCAGCAATGCTCTTTTTGCACTCTGCAAAATGAATTAGAAATGAGAAAGTAAACGCCCCCAAAGAGTTGCGTGTTCGAGGCCAAGTTGCCAATTGCGCATTATGTTGAGTATTATGGAAATGTGTTTGACATAAATAAAAACTGCAGGTTATATTTTGGACACTTGTGTTTATACATAGAGCGATAGTATTTTTTGCATGATAGGCTCAAGTAAATAATCAGCCTTATTTAGTTTTTGATCATGTTTTATAGACTAAACACAGAGAGAGTTTTATAATTCAGCAAAAAAAATTAAAGACTATGCATCATTAGCATTCTGGGCGGAAAACTTTGTGTGGTCAGTGTGTATTCCCCATTTAATTTACTGTAAATATTAAACATTACATTTGCCCATATCAAACCCTTTGCAGATTTTGAATAATTAACTTACTCTAAGTGCCAGATGCCTCTGAATACTTAACATTCCTTAATTACAATAAGAAATAGAAAATGACAATTTTACAGTTTTATGTGCTCTACTTGTGTTACATGTCTAAGCAATGGTTTTCAAAAGGTGGGTCCCAACCCAATAATGATATAAGGTCATTGGCAGAAGGGGGGAAAACACTGAGAAATGCAATTTAAACTAATCATATAATGTTGTATAGTTTGGATAGAAAGCAAATGTGCTTACAAACTTGATAATGGGAGGAGAAAACACCCATATCTTTTGTTGTTGACGTTAATGGCCGTCCATCCATTTTAACTTTATGGTATTTGGGCGCAAATTCATCTGTCACTTTGTAGAAGCTAGCCAAATTAGGCAGATGCCAACATAGATAAATCCACACAAGGTAATAGAAAATTCAACTCTGTAATCATTAAATACAGGTTCACTTGCAGCAAGGATAAACATGGTTTGTGACGACCACAAAGTATTTAAAATTATAGATGCAGAGAGCATGAAACCATTGGAATTCAAGAGACATTTAAGAGACCTTTCCAAATCAGCCTATGTCTAGTTAATACCTTTTGTATATTGTTTGGCTTATGCAGTTCTTGGTAATAATACATTTCCAAGTTTGTATTTTTTGTTCTGTGTGGGGTTGCCAATTGATGTCCAACATAAAATCAGAATCCTGAAGCAAAACCAGTTGAGAACCACCTTGCCAATGCATAATACTCTGCCTATTTGACCTATTCTGACAGAAATCCAAATCTGACAGAATAATTATTGAGGGAAGAAAGGTAGTTTCTTGGTTGTTTGTCCAGCTGGTGTTTAACTTGGTTATTGTGTGTACGTGTTTATATGTATTAGTGTGGGGGTTTGCTCTGCAGGGCAGCTGCCATGTTTAGTGAGGCAGTTTGCTGTCTAATTACACACTGCAGGAGTGACCTTCCATATACCTCCTTTTCACCAGGCCTCAGGTACAAGCAAACCAATGTTATCATGCAGCATTTCCTCTAAACAATGTGATGCTACAGTGATCATGGCTAATGGCAGCAGTGGTTTTCCATTAATATTTGAAAGTCAAGACTCAGGGTGACACCTTGACATCCCCTACAATTGTATACAGTCTTTAATGAATTTGGAAGCCTCACCCCTGTAATTATCCTTGCTTAAACTTCATGCTTAGACCTGTATAAATTTCCACACTGGTCCAGGCTGATTAATACTGGTCTAGCTGGAGGACCAGGAATGCCAAGTTGTTCACCAGCAAAATTTAGCTGGTGAAGATGGTCGACCAACACATTGAGCCAATTTGTAAGCACAGCAATCCACTGATAACTCTAAAAAATCTGCGTATTTACAAAAATCCCACAAAGCTTTAGGAAAGCTACAATATTTAAGAATGATCTTACACTACACACATTTTTATTCAATCCAGTGCTCTCTAGAATGAGAATGTCCCTCCCAGTAATACCACCTGCAACTGAATATGTCACACCCAAACTTCCTGTTTCAATAGAAAATAAACATCATCACAGGAAAGAAAACTTTGCTCCTCTCCCTCTTCCAAAATTTCATAAGAAAGTACAATTAGAGACACCAGCATCACATCCATCCATGTTAGCTTAGCTACTGTACATGCTAATGCCAGACTCGTACCTTGTTACAATCAACTTGTAACTTTTTGAAACAACCAGGGTTTGAAATTAACACCCCCCCCCCCCCCCCCAACCCCCCCCCCAACCCATCAAATGTGGGTGGGTTTTATGCACAGTGGGGGGTCATTTTGCTTATCTAACATTACAAAAATGTAGTGTTCTGGTAAACTAACTGCAAGCTTGCCTCAAATTCAGCAAATTTGCCATGAACTCTCAATTTTTGTAAGGGTACCCACCACTGTATATATATAATTTTCTTTTTTTGATTTTATTTTTGATTTTATTATTATTATTTAATAGTAGAGGAGATATTTGACATGTCCATCAATATGACCAGTCATAGAAGTTCAGGTTTAGTAGCACTATTTAAATTTTTAACGGGAATTCAAACAAGGCTTTGAGGTATAGAAGTACATTCTGTTCAGTGGGTTGTATTGTCCCTCAAATTGGTGATTGATCAGCTGATGAAACATTGAGAAAAACATCTTTCAAAACAAAACAAACAAAAATCAGTTGAAAAAAAAAAAAACTAGAAAACTGTATGTGATCTTGGACCTTAATGCAGTGCACGCCATTGTACAGACTGCAGTTATTTCCCTAAAAATCCTCGTTTTCAGCTATGTAAAATTTTAAATGGCATTTACATTGACTATTTTTCTATTTCTAAACAAAAATTAAATAACACCAAAACTTTGCAGTGACAAAATGTATGATAAAACAGTTTTCCAATTCATATTAGATCAATCACATTATACTGTATATATGTATATATTTTTTGGTCGTACACCAATTGGTCGATTATAAGAGGCTTGCAGCAACTATTGGCCAAATTCCTGCCTGTTAATCTCTCCGCAAACGTGTGAAGTGCTGTTGTGTTCGGCATCAAACAGTTGCTTGACAGTAGAAGCAAATGACATCTCAATGCCCAAACGTAAGTGCAAATTTACAGAAGATTTGCACAAAAAATCCCCATGCTTTCGTCCAGGTCGAGAAGCAGAATGTATGACATGTAAAGCTGTCGCTTATGTGTCAGTTGCTAATAAAGGTCCAAGTGATTTAGAAGCAAACATTAGCTCTGCGAAGCATAAAGGGTCAGCAAAAGGTGAAAGCTCATCAGGTAAATTAACAGACTACTTTTTGCAACCTGGTAAAATTATCACACTGCTTCATTTTTCATGGCCATTCAAAACAATAGTAATAGTAAATAAAGGTACACTCGTGGCATCAAATATTTTATTTGAGGAGATCGACATTCAAAGGAATTTTTAATAGTGTTTTTTTCACTGTATTAAAGTTTGCATTCATAGTAACACTATCATAGTAAAACTTATCCAGTAACTATTCATAGGTATCCAAAAGACCTAAATTAAATGACTCCTCAGCTCCAAATAATTGTTTACAACCCCATGGCACACGATGAGAAGTGACAATTGTGAGAGTTATGACAAATAATTCACAGTGCATAGATAATGCTGGTCCTTGCTTGAATTCTGGGCCATGCGCAATGAGAGTTAATTAAAGTTTTATTTGAGTGCAATATGAAACAATATCATTTAATACCCTTTCATAATTGCTATGACACACATGGTGCAGGTAAAAAAGTTAGCACACAAATCCGTATCCAACTCTATTCATTTGTTCTATTATTTTTACATTACTAACTGAAAAGGCTGTACAAAAAGCTGCAAAAGAAAAACATTGTTAATGGATGTTCTACTTTTGGAAGATTTGTTTGTGGCATCATACGGAGGGAAAGGAATTTTAATGACAGCAAGGATTTCTTGGCTCATTATATTCTAGATTCCCAAAAGGTTGTGGGATTGGAATTATTTTCTGTTGCAGTAATCACATTCTGAGGTAAAAGACAACATTCAAATAAAGATGATCTGTGATGGGGACTTGACTATGACAGATGTGGAATGGCCTGGTAAAACACACAGTATAATGACACATTCAGTAGTTGAACAGACCATTCCAAAGACTTTGTTTTTTGACTGCCTGGATAGATCTTATTAGAAACAAAGTGCTGTACAACCACAAACTGGTGAGGTATTGAACAGCATGTGCATAAAATGTACTGCCTGTCCCATTTACCGGTGTTGTGCTGGAATCTGACTCCCTGCCAGATTTTTACTCCCCGCTACCTGAGTGGTCCCTATCCCTAAAGCCCATCCCTACACCCACCCCCTACCATAGTATGGAGTAATTGGTCCATATCCTTAAAGGCCAAAATGACACCTACCCCTAACCCCTCCCCATACTAGGGAGTCAAAAATCAGCATGACACTAGAAATCCCGATGCAAAACTCAATGGATATTCATAAACAGATTTGTGATAAGGAAAGCACATTATGAAAAATATCATTGTTGTTCAGTAGTATTTGGTATAGGTCAAATTTAAAACAAAAAACTAAGATTACAAGTTGCACATTTTATTTATTTAAAAAAGCGGTGACCCGATGGTGTCAGACAGTGTTTTACACTGCAAAAATGTTTTTCTTAATCACCATATTTTTATTTTTTTTATCTTTTTATCTTCCAGAAATTATAACTACATTTTAAGGATCTATAAAAACATCCTAAAAATTATTTTTATCTGAATTTTCGGAGAAACTAAAGTAAATTAATTTAATTTCTCAATGTTGTAGAGATAAGATTCCTTAATGGAATATTCCAGGTTCGATACAGTTGACAGCATTTGTGGCATAATGTCGATTAACACCAAAAAACTAAAAAATATTTGTCCCTCCTTTTCTTAAAAAAAAAAAAAAAAAAAAATCGGGTTGACAGTGAAGCACTTACGATGGAATCCAATGGGTCAATCCGTAAACATTAAAATACTCACTTTTTCAAAAATATAGCAACAAGATGTAAATAAAATGCATTTTAATATGATTAAAATCATATTATTAGCATTTTAAAACTTTTCTTTGTAAAAATATTTCCAATTTTACAATTCCGTTGCTATGACGACCTAATGCCATAAACCTTAAAGCCATAATAAAACCTAAAAAATGACAATTAAAACAACTTTTGAGCTAAAATAATGCTTTTGTTTGAGTTTGAACTGAGCTTTGATTTTATAAAATAATAAACTTCACATTTCTGCATTTTAACCTGTCCAAATATTGATCCCATTCACTTCCATTGTAACTGCCTCACGGTAACCATAATTTAAAAACAAAACAAAAAAACCTTTAAAGAAAAGGAGGGACATAATATCAATAATGATAATGGTATAATGTTGATTAAACGCAAATATTTAATCTTCTAATCTTCCGAACATTGTGCAGGTTCTGAAATTAGTAAGGTTTTATAAATCTGAAAACGTTTGTGTGTACGTGAAGTTGGACTTTTGTGCACACTTTAAGGACAAAATATACAGCATGTTTTATACACAAGGCCACAGCTCATCTTATATGATACTAAGTGAATCAATAACATTTGCTGTTTGTCTCAAATATGGAAGGAAAAAACTGGCAAATTATGTTATTGTGTATATTATTGTGTGTGTGTGTGTGTATATATATATATATATATATATATACACTACCGTTCAAAAGTTTGGGGTCACATTGAAATGTCCTTATTTTTGAAGGAAAAGCACTGTACTTTTCAGTGAAGACAACTTTAAACTAGTCTTAACTTTGAAGAAATACACTCTATACATTGCTAATGTGGTAAATGACTATTCTAGCTGCAAATGTCTGGTTTTTGGTGCAATATGTACATAGGTGTATAGAGGCCCATTTCCAGCAACTATCACTCCAGTGTTCTAATGGTACAATGTGTTTGCTCATTGGCTCAGAAGGCTAATTGATGATTAGAAAACCCTTGTGCAATCATGTTCACACATCTGAAAACAGTTTAGGTCGTTACAGAAGCTACAAAACTGACCTTCCTTTGAGCAGATTGAGTTTCTGGAGCATCACATTTGTGGGGTCAATTAAACGCTCAAAATGGCCAGAAAAAGAGAACTTTCATCTGAAACTCGACAGTCTATTCTTGTCCTTAGAAATGAAGGCTATTCCATGCGAGACATTGCTAAGAAATTGAAGATTTCCTACAACGGTGTGTACTACTCCCTTCAGAGGACAGCACAAACAGGCTCTAACCAGAGTAGAAAAAGAAGTGGGAGGCCGCGTTGCACAACTGAGCAAGAAGATAAGTACATTAGAGTCTCTAGTTTGAGAAACAGACGCCTCACAGGTCCCCAACTGGCATCTTCATTAAATAGTACCCGCAAAACACCAGTGTCAACATGTACAGTGAAGAGGCGGCTGCGGGATTCTGGGCTTCAGGGCAGAGTGGCAAAGAAAAAGCCATATCTGAGACTGGCCAATAAAAGAAAAAGATTAAGATGGGCAAAAGAACAGACATTGGACAGAGGAAGACTGGAAAAAAGTGTTGTGGACAGATGAATCCAAGTTTGAGGTGTTTGGATCACAAAGAAGAACGTTTGTGAGACGCAGAACAAATGAAAAGATGCTGGAAGAATGCCTGACGCCATCTGTTAAGCATGGTGGAGGTAATATAATGGTCTGGGGTTGCTTTGGTGCTGGTAAGGTGGGAGATTTGTACAGGGTAAAAGGGATTCTGAATAAGGAAGGCTATCACTCCATTTTGCAACGCCATGCCATACCCAGTGGACAGCGCTTGATTGGAGCCAATTTCATCCTACAACAGGACAATGACCCTAAACACACCTCCAAATTGTGCAAGAACTATTTACAGCAGAAGCAGGCAGCTGGTATTCTATCGGTAATGGAGTGGCCAGCGCAGTCACCAGATCTGAACCCCATTGAGCTGTTGTGGGAGCAGCTTGACCATATGGTACGCAAGAAGTGCCCATCCAACCAATCCAACTTGTGGGAGCTGCTTCTGGAAGCGTGGGGTGCAATTTCTCCAGATTACCTCAACAAATTAACAGCTAGAATGCCAAAGGTCTGCAATGCTGTAATTGCTGCAAATGGAGGATTCTTTGACGAAAGCAAAGTTTGATGTAAAAAAAATCTTATTTCAAATACAAATCATTATTTCTAACCTTGTCAATGTCTTGACTCTATTTTCTATTCATTTCACAACGGATGGTGGTGAATAAGTGTGACTTTTCAGGAAAACACAAAATTGTTTGGGTGACCCCAAACTTTTGAACGGTAGTGTATATAGAGAGAGAGAGAGAGAGAGAGAGAGAGAGAGAGAGAGAGAGAGAGAGAGAGAGAGAGAGAGAGATACAGTATTTATATAAGACAAAAAAATAAAATAAAATAAAAACACAGTTTTATGGCTGGTAAGGAATATTTACTCCTGGTAAACAACCTGAATTCACTTGCTATTGCCATGTGCAGCTTAAAGTTAATTTTGACCCTGTGAGGAACTGTTGCAGGTATGGTTGATATTGTGGAAGTCTAATTGTGTGGACCCTGTCAGACCCACTTACTCAAACTCCAAGACCTAGTTGAGACTCTTAACTCTGTGTGTCCAACTCTGTCTCTCCTTGAATTGGGCTTTAATGGAAAAAGACTTCATTGGAACAAATAGTTCCGGATTCCATCTCCTCTACTTATTATATCTGTAACTGCCTATAGGTTGAATAAATCTTTATTGCAAACCTATATGGCCACATAAAAACATACATTCATTTAATTGTATATGTATATGTTATACTCCCCCTGCCACAAGTGACATCTATTCCACATGTATAGTATAATATACAAGTAGTCATTTAAAAGAGTGCTATAATTTGACTAGAAGCTTATTATATTCTTTCCAAGCTGTGCTAATTATTTTTTATTATTATTTATTGAGCTGTCAGTATGATTCATGTAAAAAAAAAAAACTGCAGAACACCATTGCTTGTTATTCTAAAGCATATTGGCTTTCTTGGACACTAAGTCAATACTTTGAAAGGGTACAGTGGGATTTGATTATCACAAAACCCCTGTATTATTTTAATGTGTCCGCTTTTATGTTTAATGTTTGATGTAAACCCACACAGCTGTATAGGATACTTCACTTTTTACGTTTTATAAAGAAAATGTGAGTGGTGCTTGCCAATGCAAAACTCACCACCTTAATGTTAGGGTGTTGAGAGTGGTGCCAGGGCATTGCTAGGAGCTTACTAAGGTGTTCTGATTGGTTTTTAACATGTTGCTATGTGGTTGCAAGAGTGCTCTGAGTGGTTACTAAGTGTTTGCATACTGTCCCCTGCAGTCAAAAGAGTCCACCGCCAAGTCTCTATGATATGGCTTGGGTCCCTCCTTAAATTTACATTTATGGTATTGTTCGGGAAGTCTTACCTCTTTGAAAAATTAACTTAAATCACTTCGATTTAGGGGTTTGTTTAAATCCCTAACCCGAAGTATGAGCAATAGTCATAACACCACTAGGGGCCGTATAAATTGAAAGAAATTTTGTCCGACCACACTGTTTTTCAATGTAATTTTTGCTTTTGCGATCTCAAGTGTTTTCAATGGCATCGGCATTTGGTTTTTGCATATAATGTGATCTTTCGCATATTAAATTGCCAAATTAAAAAAAATGTGGCTCAATATTGCAGATATAAACTGTACTGTAATGCGATATAGACAGGCAAGGTGGAGGCAAGAACCGGCTTGACAATGTAAATAACATTTTAATGATAAACATAAAGCAAAGGGTAAAACACACACATGACGGACATGTCCGTAAATGATCTCTCTCTCCCGCACCATCCTCCGCAGTCAGCATTTATCCCTCTCCGAGGCTTGATTAGCCTAACAAGGGACCGGGTCTGTAGACTCACGACCCGGCCCCACCCTCCACCCTGCCACATTCCTCCCTTGTTCTCTCAGGCTGGGGTGACCGACTGCCTTAGTAGCCCCTTCTCCCCTCGCAGTCAGCACCTTGTCCCCCGGCAGGTGGCCGAGACTGCTCCATTGGTGTATGGTAGTGGTGAGAACTCTACTACGGCGTATCCCTCCTGCTTCCTGGATATCGGCACCAGTGTAACGGGATTTTGACGGGCAAGGAGGGGGCGAGAACCAGCTTGACAATATAAATAATATTTTAATGAAAAACTTAAACAAAAGACTAAACACACACATGACGGACATGTCCGTAATCGATCTCTCTCTCCCGCACCATCCTCCACAGTCAGCATTTATCCCTCTCGGAGGCTTGATTAGCCTAACAAGGGACTGGGTGTGTAGACTTACGACCCCGCCCTGCCACAAGAACAATTATACAATTATTCATGCAAATATCTAATCAGCCAATCATGTGGCAGAAGTGCAATGCATAAAATCATAGTTCAGTTAATGGTCACTTCAGCCATCAGAATGGGGAGAAAATGTGATCTCAGTGATTTAGACCGTAGCGTGATTGTTGGGCTGGTTTGGTTTGGCTGCAACTGCTGATCTCCTGAGGTGCAATTACAACTACTCTTGTTACAGTACTTGAGTCTAAAACAAACTTTTTATATACCTTAGAAAGATACAATACCAATAGTGTCAGAAATTAACGAAAATATCCCAGAAATTCTAAATATTAGGGCAAAAAATGCCACGCGATCTTCTTTAGACTTTTCAATGAACATAATTTTTTTTCCCGTGGTCCGGTTCCTTGGACCATCACTCTCCGCTTCTATCAAACCACATCAGTTTGTTATTGTAATCCCACGTTAAATTCTGGAACCGTTCGCCCCTCTTGTTCAAAATAAACTGTTCTAGCGGGTAACACTCTCGCTCACAATGCTATACTTTATTTCTCTGCCCTGTTCTGCTCTTTATCTGTCTGAAAAGCCTCACCTGCTAGAGGCCAAATGTGCGCAAGGGATGGATGTTAAATAAAGAAGGTATGAGAAATCTCAAAACATAATATAACCAAATAATACAATTTAATTACTAATAATATCTCAATGTTATATAACCATAATGTGAATTAAGACAGTCCAACAATTTTTAGAGTTTGAATCAATCGTATCTCTCACAAAACACTGTGTGAAATGTTTATTTTTGCCTTATTTTATTCAGCTGGCATGTAGGAGTTAATAACAGTTTGCTTAATACTCTCATTCCATATCTGGATAATTGCTGTAATATAGGATAAATTCCCTCCTCTATGATATTGCATTATATTTGTTTTGTACAGTATGTTAACTTAATAGCCAAAATACTTAATATACGTGAATGAGAATAAACCTGAAATAGGAATGTGGTTCAGTCACAATGCACATTATGTAGTTTAAAGACATTTTGAATATTACAAATGGCTATTTATATTTACATAAATGTTTGGAATTTGCAAGTGTAAAGTAACTTGTAAGAACTGAATACCTCAATATTGTGATTCCTGCATGGTAGCGTGGAACTAAATTGAATAAATATCACTTAAAACAATTATTTCAAACCATAATAATGTTGGAAATAAATTATTTTTACAGTATTTTTGATCAATGTAATGCATCCTTGGTGAAAGGAAGCATACAATTCTTTCAAGTCATTATGTTCTAATAATGGAAGTTTATATAATATATATAATATAGTTTTCATGAAGTAACTTGTAACATAATTTCTTGAGTAGTTTTTTGGCAAACTACTTATTTACTCTTACTTGAGTCATAATATTTCTTAGTACTTCTACTTGTACTCAAGTTAATTATTTCTTCAGTAGCAGTACTATTACTTAAGTAAAAAAAGCAGTACTCTTTCCACCATTGGGATTTTCAAACACAACAGTCTCTTGAGTTAACATCCATTTTGTTCCAAAAACAAAAAACATCCAGTGTGCGGCAGTTCTGCAGACGGAAATGCCTTGTTGATGAGAGAGGTCAACAGAGAATGGCCAGACTAGTGGCCAGACTTATTACGGTAACTCAAGTAAACACTGTTATATTGTAGTGAGCAGAATAGCATCTCAGAATGCACAACGCGTCGAACCTTGAGGCGGATGGGCTAGAACAGCAAAAGACCAAGTTGGGCACTTTATTAGAACCACAGTGTTACAAAAAAAGTGCTCAGTGAGTGTAATTTACAGAGTTGCAATGAAGTCTTTTGATGGTACCTTGCCCGAGTGGGTAGATAACAATGCGATGGCCCGCATTGAATTAGTTCTTCCAACAACTGAACAAGTAAGCCTGAATTCCTTTTTACTTCAACTATTACTGAAAATGGCAGTTGTTCTCCATCTGGATCATTCATTAGGGTAGATTTTTCATGACTTCTTAGTGAGACTGGAAACAGAAAACAGTCCAGTTCTATCAGAATCGTCAAGGCGATGCCCAGTGGTTTGTCAGGAAAACTGTGGAATCATGGCACTGCATCTACTTTATTTTAGCACAAGGGTGCGTTCAGTGTGAATGGCCCCCAAAGATAAAAGAACTTCAACTTCAACTCAAATAACAGGTCTCGAGACACCTGCATTCTGTTAAATTCATTGCAATTCGTAGCTTTTTTAATGCAAAAACACGTTCGGTTTCAATGGCCCCTAATAATGCTACAATGTGAAGCAACAAAAAGGATAGCACTACATGGGACAAGGGCAGCTGCCAGCATCATAACTTCACAGAGCATTAATTGTTCACTGCTGTCAGCAGGATTGTCTCTGCTCGTTAAACCCTGGCCAAGGAGCAGCCCATCAGCCAAATTGGAGTCCAGTTGGTATGTAAGTAAAAGTTCCAGGGAATGATGTCTGCGCATATCAGAGCGAGGTGTCAGCCTCAATTTTGGAAAATGTGCTGAGGCCAGGTAGAACTCTCCACCACTAGCCTCATATTCACAGTGGCGACTCAAAATGTGGATCTGCCAATTATTCCAGACTGCAAAGTCAACAATTGATCAGAGTAAGTTCTTGTCTTTTTTTCTCAATAAAAATTATGCAAATTGGTAAATATTTAAAGAATATTTCATAAGTGGTGCTTGCTAAGGCTATTAGGCCTACTATTGCTCACACTTAAGATAAGGGATTTTAACAAATCTTTAACCCCATGTATTGAACTTCAAGGCATAACTCATCTAGCAGTGTATGTACATGTGTAAGAACATCAATCAAAACTGATGAAAAATTTATCTGCAGCCTAGGTGGATAAACCAAAGTATTCTGGAGCCCACACTTTCATTAACCATGACCTCTTTCTGATCTGCTGGTAAAGACTGCACTCTCTGTCCTCAATTTCCAAACATTTGTACAATTACCTTGACTCAGTGCACTGACAAAACAGGGGAAAGCAGTTTTCTTTTAAAGAAGGGGACTAAATGAATGACAAACAAGCCTCTTTTATTCTTGTCAACTAAATTTATGCCATTTAGGCAAACGCGTATTACATTTATAAAATATGGACTCAAACGACTGAGTATTGCTTTGCCCTCTCAGTTCACTTAGCCTCAGGGGGTTAAATACTTTTGTTAACAGAATTGTTAGTTTGACAGGGACATATCATGGATAGAAATTATGGGGTGGTGCTAATGATGAGGCAGGTAATAGCAGTGAGACCCCATAATAATCAGTTAGATTGGCATTGTGGATTTCTCAAGAAAAAATGTAACCTGCGAGAAGCATACAGCTCTAAGATTATTAATATTTATCATGGTAAATAAAAAAATAAATAATAATAACAACATTTTTGGGTACATTTCCCAGAATCAAAATACACTTCGCTGCCAAAGATATGAAAAAATAATTTATGGTTATTAAACAGCCAAAAAAAAAAAAAAAAAAAAAAAATCCTTTTGAACGTCCCTGCAACGTGCTGGGAAAGTTAGTTTATGGTTATCAAAAATAAAAACCTGAAAAGAATGTTCCTAGAACGTTAGGAGCTAGTTCCCCAAATAACACCTCTCTGCAAAGTTTATGAAAAATTACGAAAGTATGACCATAAAATTAATGAAATGTTGAAAAATTATAATAATACAATCAAAAGTATGATTTTGCTAATTAAAACCTAAACATATTAATTAGATTACATTCATAAGTTCTTAATAGGTTGTCACACAAAAACATCCCTGCAACGCTCTGGGAAGTTTAGTTTAGGGTTATTAAAAACTAAAACCTGAAAATAACTTTACTAAAATGTTAGGTGCAACGTTTTTGAGTTCCCCCTAAAAACAAATGAGAATCACAAGCACAAGTTAGAGGAACGTTCTGTGTTTTTTGTTTGGAATACTTATTTTTAGGTGTTGTGTTTGTTTGTTCTTATTCATGTCAGTCTATCTAACAGACTTGTTGTGAATGTCACACACTCGTTCTCCTTCGGAAATATCGCCTGAGAGTATGAAAGGAGAAAATGTTGTTGTTGGAGATGTCAGCTCGCCAGAAGAGGGCATTCGGATTCTGCCTGACAAAATTATGGTGCGAAAGGCAGTCGTGGTTAACCACTCACAACACTGCTGCATCTCTCTACTGTCGGGAAATTTACAGAAGAGGAGAAACATACCCGATGGAGTGGAATACACTTAGAATAATTTCAAACTGTATTCACTGACGGCATTATTTTAGGTGCACGTTGAAATCTCCTCGACACCATAACACTGACTTTTGAGAGACAAAAATATATATATTTACGCTTCAGCTCCATCATTTGTTAAAGACAGTATTTGCGCAGTACGCAACGATGGAATATAATGAAGCGGAGAGGAATTGCTGGGATTTCCGCAAGTTTGACTTGTGGTAGATAACTTGGATTTTTAATCGCGCGTTTCTTGCTCTGTTTTTTAATATAATTTTAGGGTATCAACTTGTTTTATGTGGATGTTTATTTTGAACACCCGACGTATCTAAATTCGCTTTGGAGGGGAATTGAAAGACATGGTCAGTGGTCAGTCGCGAGAGACTCGCACCAACGGATACGAGGAAGGTTTCCCGCGCCTGCTCTGCGGACTGCAGGCGGGAACGTGGAAGAACCAACGCATCTGAAGAGAGCGTATGCCATGCCGCTTCGGGTGTCGCGCGATAGAGAGCTGTAAAACCTGTGGCCAGGAGTTGACTGAGACGCGGTGATGGGTAAGTTTACGGAAGATCACTCGGACCCGAGTGAACTGCGAAACTAAATATATATTTGTATTTTATTTTTTTAATTATTTTTTTTGCAGACATGGAAACCACAGCGTGTGTTTTATAGATCAACAGTTATTAAGGACAAATTAAAGAATGACACATTACCTACAGTTTAATCTTCTCTTTTAATTGTACAGCTGTCATTCAAATGATGTCCGTGCATTGAAACTAAGGAGAGATATGCATAAAATGTTCTCATGTTTGGCATATTGCATGCTTGTCAATGCGTATGACATTTTAGGACAATTTGCATGTTTTAATTATTTTTATTATTATTTTATTTATTTTTTTTGCATTTGATTATCATGCCTATTTCTAGATCTGATTTTTCATTCTGCAATTTACTATGGATGATTCTGGTGAGCTATACAGTCAAGTGCATCCATTCCTTCATCCATTCGTTTATTCGATGGGCTTCTCAATCCCTCACTGCTATAAAGAGCAGACCGACGCCAGATCATTGATTGACACTGGAATGTAAATCGGACCTCGTTTTTGGAGGCGAGGCAACTTTTCAGCGCGTGCCTGTTCATTATTGATAGTTTGGAGATAGAAAATTGCTAGTTGCGGCTATATCCTACGACAAACCTGCTTAGATATTGGTTCCTTCGGGTCATTTTGCATTTATTTACAGACGCATATGCCTATGCACAGCTTTAAAATCGATTCATATTTAGCCAGAATTATATGCGTTTCTTATAGTCTTTCGCGCTTTCTTGGACCATTATTTAACAATGTACTGAGGTTAACTGTAAACTGCAGACCTTCTCATGGCCGCGTTTGAGTGCTTGATTATAGATGTGCCTTCAATCATTTTACAAGGGCTATTTGACAGATATGCGACCTGCTCTGATTGTTATTCGTTAGCACCGCGCGGCGAGATGGCCTTCCACAGCTCGTAAAATAATGAGCTATGTTCGCTGCTTTGAGCCACTGTAGTGGGAGATCTTGACAGCAAACATAAAATAATCAACCGAGCAAAATATTGGAGCATCACTGCAAGGGGCATGTGTAGGTCTAAAGAGGCTAAATAAATAGTAGCTACATTGCCTCTCAAAAAAGAAAAGTGGCAGTGTAAGTTTGAATCAGATACATTCTCATTAGACTTCACTTGGATCATTAACTTTATCAGCATCATTTCATTAGTAAATGTCATTAAACCGATACAGTCTAATTGTATTTTTGATATGAATTGAAGGCAGTGACGTAATTGCTTTATTGTGACCGCAGCCTGCTCATATCAGTTGTTGGTATGCTCATGGATGTGAGCATCTTTGTATTTGGTATTTGTGATTTTCTTTAACAAAGTACTGTAAATTCAGCCAAAGCTTTACTTGTTTGAATTGTGGCATTTTATTTTTGAATGCTGCATGCATGGTTTTGCAATAATTTTGCCTTAAAGCAAAATGGTTGTTGTTATATTCCATAACCACCTGTACGAATTCCTGTTTTGAAGATATTAATATCCCATGCCCACTTCCTTCTTCAGCTAATCCAAACAGATTAATGCTTTATGATATTCAATTCAGACTATTTCTAGCCAGCTTTGTGAAATTGTTGGTAAGTTTTTACATCAGGCTTGGCATTGAAAGCCCTTTTACAGCAACAGAGTTTGGCTATGCAGTTTAGAAAGATCAAGCACAAAAGAAAAAAATCCCATTATGGAAAAATAAATCTAGGCTTAGGCAGAGACCTTCGCACAAGAACAAGTGTATTTTAGCCAGACCTCTGACCTCAAGAGCGAATGTTTAGTGGATTCACTGCTGATACAAAGCCTCACTTCATCCCTCCCACCTCTTTTATTTTGACAAGAACGTCACCTTGGTTTTCCTCTGCACATTAAGGTGAGATGGACAAAGGCTGGCACAGTCACTGAATAGCCAGGAAAATATAACCGATTTGGTTGACTAACAATCATTTAGATTATAATTAGGGACTAATAGGATGGCTGAGGCATATCTCTCAGGACATATCCTTTCATGCTGTAGTGGGCTCATGTCCAAGCTTATTGCAGCACTGGCTTGCACTGATAGCATGTTTAACATTGCCAAAGAGGAGAATTAAACAACATGCCATGGCTGGATTGATTTAAACAATCACCACTGTTAATTGGGTCCCACGTGGTATAATATTGCTCTATAAATGTAATACTTCAAGGACGCATAATAACAGCACAATTACAACTTTTCTAATTAGTCTTGTTAATCTTTGCTTTGGAACTGCAAAATAACAGATAGGATTGTACTAGCAGAACAGTATAAATTAAATAAAGTAATTGTTCACCCTAAATGAATTTTTTTTCCAGAATATCTTGTCTGCTCTTTTCCATATAATGAAAGTAAAGGGGGATTGTCTCCGTTAAGATCCAAAATGAAAAAGTATCATGAGTAAGGAGCATAAATTAGGTATTAAAGTAGTCCAGATGACGTATGCACCATTTTCCCAAGACTTCTGAAGTTGTACAATAGCTATAAAAAATCCTTTTGTGATCCACAGAAGAAAGAAAGATTATACAGAGTTTGAAAGACATGAGTATAAGTACATGATGACAGACTTTTTATATGCAGGTTAACTATTCCTTTAAATAGCTTGATTTGGTTATCACATTAAGTAGTTACTTCATTTTTATTTTTTTTTGTCAATTACAGGCTTTGCCATGAGGCACCACTGGTTCATGGTGCCACTGCTAATGCAGGCATGGCTCTCCGCCACTCCATGCTTTGGTGATCGCCCTTGCCCTCGGAGCTGCCGATGTGATGGCAAGATTGTATACTGTGAGTCTAGCGCATTCCGTGATGTTCCCAAGAACCTCTCTGGTGGCTGTCAGGGTCTGTCTCTACGATATAACAGCTTGGCAAGCCTAAAAGCAGGCCAATTTGTTGGCCTCAACCAGCTCATTTGGCTGTACCTGGACCACAACTACATTGCCAATGTGGATGCTAGCGCCTTTCAAGGGATACGGAGGCTCAAAGAGCTGATATTGAGCTCCAACAAGATTACACTGCTCCATAACACCACATTTCACCTGGTACCAAACTTAAGGAACCTGGACCTCTCTTATAACAAGTTACAGGCTCTTCAGCCAGGCCAGTTCCAGGGACTGCGCAAGCTTCTCAGCTTGCACATGCGCTCCAACTCCCTGAAGAATCTTCCCTCGCGCCTTTTTCAGGACTGCCGTAATCTTGAGTTTCTTGACCTTGGCTACAATCGTCTACGCAGCATCACCCGTAATTCCATGTCTGGCCTCCTGAAGCTAACTGAGCTGCATATTGAACATAACCAGTTCTCCAAAATCAACTTCTACAACTTTCCACGCTTCTACAATTTACGGTCTCTTTATCTACAGTGGAACCGCATTCGGACCATGAGTGAAGGCCTTACTTGGACTTGGTCATCTTTGCAGAAGCTTGACCTTTCAGGAAATGACCTGCAGGAGATAGATGCAGAGGTGTACCGGGCCATGCCCAACCTGCAGATGCTTAACCTGGATTCAAACAAACTTGTCAATGTGTCTCAGGAGGCTGTAGATGCCTGGGCCTCTCTGACCACAATTAGTCTGGCAGGAAACATGTGGGACTGTGGACCAGTTGTGTGTCCCCTTGTAGCCTGGTTGAGAAACTTCCATGGAAACAAGGAGATTAATATGATTTGTGCATTGCCCAAAAATGTTCAAGGTGAGAAGGTTATGGATGCTGTTGACGCCAATGGAGGTTGCAGGATTGCCCCTGTTACACCATCAACAGGAATTGCTCCCTCTACCCCATTTGTTGTCTTTGCCCAAACCCCTGCTAGCTCTTACATCCCAACTATCAAACCTGGAGACAGCAGAATGGGCAAGGGTTCATCTTTGGAAGGTACAACCTTTTTAGCACCTTCTCAGCCTGCTGTTTCACCACCTGAGCAAGACTTTGAGCCGGTATCCTTCCACAAGATAGTGGCAGGAAGTGTTGCACTCTTCTTGTCAGTTGCCATGATCCTCCTAGTAATTTATGTCTCATGGAAGCGCTACCCAAGCAGTGTTAAACAGCTCCAGGAGAATTCAGCTGCTGCTCGCAAACGCCGAAAAAAGTCACGGGAGACTGAGCGCACACTCAGCACACCATTGCAGGAGTACTATGTGGACTACAAGCCTAATAACTCGGAGGCCACAGATGTGCTGGTCAATGGTACTGGACCATGCACATACACCATCTCGGGCTCCAGAGAATGCGAGGTATGACACTACACCTCTGCTTCTTAAATTACAAATCAATTTGGTTTGATGGCAATAGAGTTAGATTCTTCAACTTCTTGTCTGAAAATCATTGCACAAATGCTGATTGGTGACATTTTTAGAGCATTTTATCTGTCGGATTAAAGTGCATGTGTGGGTGGGATATGTATTTAGCAGGGATATCTTTTAGTGGATATGTTTTGATACTGTACGTGTTTGGGACAATTGTTTGTGGTTTGTTTAGCCTTTGACGAGATGCTAATTTCAAATCGCATATCTGTTCATTAATTTTGTTTGTGTTTGTTGTATTATAGCCGTTTTCTGATATTAGTTCTGGTAACATGAGTACAGACAATATTATGGATAATTGTATTTTGGGCTATGATATGGTATTATGTATATCTAGACTACAGTGTAAGGTCTACCTGCAATGCCTTGTTCTTCCTGTGAGGCATTTACTTGAAGTGGATAGGATGGTTTTATACATGATCTACAGTATCAAGCAGGTTCTTGCTTGTACTCTTTTTTTAACCCGACATTTGTGTCACAATTATTTTGTTATCACCCATAAAATAATATGCTTGCCCAACTAGGGGTGTGCGATTATTTACAAAAAAAAATATATCTCAATATTTTCTGGGATTTTTTCCAATAACGATAAACAGACAATATTTTGCATCCTTCAAAAAAAATTATGTTGAAGGCTTATATTGTACTAGTTTCCTCTTACAACATATTAATAGCATAACATGATAATATTGATTGTTGATATTATTAATCGAAACAATATATTGAAGGAAAAGAGATCTTTATTATTTTAAACTGAATCATTCAAGAACAATACAAAACACTACTCTGCTGTAAGGTGAACTGTGCAGCATAAAAGCAAGAAGCAAAAATATGACATTGTAATAAACGTCACCAAATGCAAACTTCTTTCAAACATAGCACAAGAGAAAAAAAAAAAAATGATTGCATTTGTAAACAAATTACACCCTTCTGTAAATTTTTGCATAAAATCAAAGATGAAAAAAAAAAAAACCCAGGCAGTGTGTATCTTGGGTCTAATGTCTTCAAAAGTTGTTTAAAACCGCTTGAATTGGCACCATGTCTTTTGCGATGTAATTTGTGACAGCTTTTGTTATATCTTGCCATCTGTTGTTTTTTTGTCTTAAGGAACTCTTTTGTTAAACGATTCGGCCAAAGTTTGTTGAGTGTGTGTTTTTGCTTTTACCCTGTCAGCTGCAGGCGTGTTGTGTTCAGTTGACTCAGGAAGCTTTTCATATCCCTCAAATTCAGTGCGGTGGGTAGGTTGAAGATGGTGAAACAGGTTGGTCGTCGAGCTGCTTTCGACTATAACCATTTTTTTGTCACAGTTTGCAGATTGCCATCTTTTGACTAGCATCAGCCTTTTAAAACCAATCCACATTCATGCTATTGATGACGAACAATGTCTAGCAATTTACTAAGTGTGGGTTGCAAGGTTGTTGATGTTTGATGATCTTCTCCTCTTGCTGTTTCTTCGCTCATTATTAACTTCTGTCATACGCACCGCAATCTTATGTGCAACATCGCAATCTGAATGCGCATGTGCAGTAGTATATACTACTTTGCTGCAGCACGCAGTGAATTCGTGGACACTTAATACGGCTTTTTGAATGTTTTTTAAAATGAGTGACATACTCGATAATGTAATTTTGCATATCGTTAAAACAACAATTGTGATATTATCGTATACAATATATATCGCACACCCCTATGCCCAACTACTCCAAAGATCAAAATGGATTGGTTTAGTCTTTTGGAAACTTCAAACACATCCTGTTAGTGAAAAAGCCTAACTATCTTTCTAATCCAGAATCTTTTTGATTAATCTGTTCTTTAAGCACTGTTTGATCCATGCTCAGTTAGAGTGAAAGGGAGCAAAGATGGTACTCTATTCTATTTCCTCTTTTCTGCTTCTCATGCTTCTCTTTAATGACACCTCCACTTTATCTTCCAAGTGCTCTTTTTTAAACTTCTTCTCTGTGTTTCACATTATACAATTTCTTTTAGATTTTTTAACTCTTATGTATGTTTCAGACTCATCCTCTCCTCTTGAACCATCTTTCCCTCATTTTTAGATTCTCCCTATTTTTCTACAACAGAATCTGCAGTACCGATTTACAAAATACTAATTTTCACAGTGTGCCATTCTGTCATACTGATGTGAATGTGTGTGCGTGTGTGTGTGTGTGTGTGTGTGTTTGTGTTGACAGCTGGGGTCAATTGATGCTCTTTAACAGCTGGTTTGGTCCGTAGTTGGTGTGCTTTGCTATACTTACATGTGTTCATGCATTTCTCAAGGGGTAGCTGCTACCATTAGTCCCTAGGGCTGCCTGTCAGTTGTGCAAGAAGGTGTCATTAGATGCAGAAAGTGCCTCTGGCAGAGCCATGATAGGGGCCTATGTGCTGGTGGCAAGCAAAACAGGCCTGAGCGAAACAAGAAAGTTAGGTAGACAGGCTAGAAGACCGATTGGCATGATGCTAGACAGGTAAACAGGCAAGTCGCAGGAGGAGAGGACATTAAAGATGGGTGAGAGCACAAAGGCAAACAGCGTAACATTCTGACAGTGATGCTGACCTCTCCACATGGGCCCCTGTCCATTCTCTGATCTTCCAACTCAAATAATTTTTTGAGAGATCAGAGGTGCACTTCAGAGTCCAGCAGATTGACATGTTTTCCTTTGTGACTTCCTGAAGTCAAAAGACTTTTTTCTTTTTAATGTGTAAATCGCTTTTGTCTTTTACGCGCTTTTGTCTTTTACGCCGCGTGCATCCACTTTGTGCCATTTTGTGATGAAAGGTCTTGGCAACAAAAGAAGGAAAAAAAAGTAACAAAACATTGTGTCACATTATATCCACTTAGTCCTTTTTTAGGCATGCATAATGAAAAAATGGCTTATGATGGTAGCTGTGTTTTAGAACATGGTAGCTATTTTTTTTGCTGGTCTAACCTGGTCATTAGCTGGTCCAAGCTGGTCATTAGCTGTTTGACCATCCACCTTGTTACAAAAAACAGCTTTACTACCTGCAGCTGGTCTTAACAGCTGGTAGATGGTTTCTTGCAGGTCTATGCTGGTCTAAACTGGCCATTGGCTGATCTTAGCTGGTTTGAACTCATCCAAGCAGGTTGACCATCCACCTTGTTTCAAAAACCAGCTTGGCCACCTGAAGCTGGTTTGACTGACTGGTAGCTGGTTAGTTGATGGTCCAAGAGAGTCTACCAGCATGAACCAGCAAATGGCCATCTTAGACCAGCTGCAATGTTCTAAAACACAGCTACCAGCATAACTGGATTGTCCAGCAGGGATTGCCTAAAGCTTCAAAAAAGTCTATTTAATTAAGTACATAATCATCAAACTGTCTCATGCAGTGTGTACTTACTTGACATATTTCATGTTTTCCATTAACACTTATGTTGTGTTCTGGTAATTTTGACCCAAAGAGGATTTTCTTTTGCCTTAAAATGCTAGTTAATGTTATCCTATTGGACTAAAACTGACTGCTCACACAGCATATCACAACTTCGCCTTGTTACACTTTTGGTGTTCCTGGTCAAAAACTTGTGTGTGTGTGTGGTAATGTTGTTTGGATGAATGGATGTTAGATGCAGTTCAAGGTAGGCTAAAGTTCATATCTGTGAAAAAGAAAGCATTTAATATTCAAAAGAGTTTGTGCGTGTACGTGAGCATGTATGTGCTTGTGTGTGTGTGCACATTTGGGTGCACGTGCACAGGTCCAAGGCCTTTATGTTTGCAAGAACACATGCACATGTGAACATGAACATGATGAACATGCTCCTGAACACTCAATTGTTCTCTTATTTTTGATCTCCCCCATTAATTTTCAATGGCCAGTCATATTTGACTGGGAACACCACAACTGTGACTTTGTGCCATTTTGTACAAAATAAAAGCATTTCAAAACAAACTTCCTGGTTAAACATTAAAGCACACTTGTGTGATAAATAGTACAGAATGTTTTCATATTTTATTTAATATTGCCAAAATGATCCACAAATAATTTGTTATTCACTCAAAAATGGAGGTGTATATGCTCCAAAAGTTCTAAAAAGAAGTAAAAAACCTGTGCTAATTGAAATAAAACTTGTTGGCAAAGTTGGCAAAAAGATATAATACAATATTTGGTGATAATATAGCATAATGAGACATTTATAAGCAATTTTTATTGGCTGGTCATTCGAACACTAAATTAGGTTAAAAATATCAACACAACACAAGGGTTAATAGTTTATAATTCTGAATTGTTTGCCTCCTTTTCCCCCTACTGTCCTCCATACAACAGCATTGCTGCATCAACGCTAATGTGGTTTGGCTTCCCTCCCGTGCAGCAAAGCGCACGTCACCCATGACTGATGAGTTCTATTCTCTCTCCAGCGATTTGGTATTCTGTGCGCATACCTGATTTACAGGCTTTTCACATCAAGCCAACAGACTAGATTCAAACACACAGTTCAGATTGCTCCTGTCTTGAAAACCAGTGTTCTACTGATGCCTTACATCGCCTCTGTTGCGAATCACAAATAGCGTAAATGTGTGGAAGAGACTCTTAAGAGAGACTGTCCTCTGACCTCACCTTGATAGAGGTTCTCTGTTAAGCTGACATACGATTTGGCCATCTTTCATCATAAAATATAATGCCAAGATCTAATGTCTTCTTCAATCGATTTGGAGCAGCAAAGGGTCTTTATCGACAGAACTAAATAAGGCTCGACTGAGGATGAAGGGCCTCTTGAATCCAGTTATTTAGGTGATGAGCGTCATGGTATAGCAGATCTCACTGAATTCTTAGATTCTGCATTGTGCTATACTATACACTACACTAGATTATAATGTTCAAAGTAGAACAGATGATTAATATTTATAATAAGTGACATATGCTTCCAGTTCCTTTTACATTCATTATTGCAGTTAAAGAGTCATATGACCAAACCCTTCATTAATTTTTACATTGTCGATTTTACCTCTAGACATGATCTCATAAAAAATAAAATACTCATATAAGGGAAGGGGCATCATTCTGTCTGACCCATTGGGGCTATTGTGTGCATATGTGTAAGGCATGGAGGCGCTGAAATCATCAAGCGTGTTTGTGAAAGCACCTCATTCAATATTTATTCTCTTTAGTTGTGAGCAATTAGGCCAACCATCACATTTTGGTGTATTGTACATTATGTTGCTGTCACATTTGCATTAAAAGATTATTCTGTCAGCCCGTGATGTGTTTTTCGTGGATTTAAAATAGCTCTAATTGTTTTTGAAAAAAAAACAAAAAACACATTTTGCGTCAGTATAACTGTGGAAGGCCTACAACAAAGGAATTAATCATCATTAGACTCAACAAATTTTAGTTAACAAATTGGTGTAGGGCAGTACGTTTGACCCCTCTAACTAATGAAAATGGACTAATCCTTCCAGCAGACAAGAGTGCCTGTTAGAGATTAATGTTTGTGCAAAATCTGGTTAGCAGTTCAGAATGACTCCATGAATTAAAAACTAGAGAACTAGACTAAACTAGAGATGGAAAGATTTACTTGAAATCCATCAGTCCATGCTCCTGATACTAGCATACTGCAAATTAATAATACTGAATGATTCTAGAAGAAAAACACAGTAATCTTCTCCAACAGAAAAAGTCAAGTAAAGATAGGGTATGGAATAAGCTATAGAGCTCAACAGATCCATCTCAATCTGACCTGAAAGTCACAGCCCATTTAATTTAGCACCAATCGTGCTTTTTAAAGTCTGCAGGGTACATTATCATTTATTGGGATTATCATAAACGTGGACCTGCATCCTGGCACAAGGGCATGCCTGCCTACCCCCTCAAAATGAGATTTTGACAGCAAGCCTTGGCATCAGTCATCACAAAATGCATAACCACACTTTTCCACACCACTTTGTTTTTGTCCCCCTATCTTCAGGTTGGCAAAGCTTTGGCACCTGATAAATATTTATGCCCATCAGTGCTTGTCATTTTTGGCCAAGAATCCTGCATAGTGAACGATGCTGAAGTGTCCTTAACATTTGCACCGATGAGCAGGGAGGAGGTACACAACCAATAAGGGGTTCTTGCAACAAAAGCCCCTCATGTCTGCTCATGAATACCAGGTCCATTGAGGAGGAAGAGTGGGGTATATTGGGGATTGTGAGAGAGGGTTGTTTTCTGTCCCAGATGGCCTCTTGTATCTCAGTGTTATGAAAAACGGAGCTGGAGTGATTTGATGCTTAAATTGGATTGTACAGGGGTTTTGTCCAAATTGTGAGATTATAAAACATACATAATTGTGATTGAGTGGCTTCCACAAATTACATTCTAAACAGAGAAGTACAAGTGTCCTTGGCTGAAAAGAAAGCTAGGAATGGTGGTAATTCAATGGCTTATTCATGTCTGACCTTTTAACTCTCATATGCCTGTAGCGTTCTTTGAGTAAGCACTAGACTTCTGACATGAGCATGCATCATATATTCCACTGATTGTTTATTAACAATGTCATCAGCTCACTCTAAAACAGTGGTTCTTAAACATGCGAGTGTCCTCAGATGGTAAGGAATATTTCTCTGAAAATTTACATACTAAAAATATAGACATGTTGTAATATTGTAATAGCACTGATGTACAAAAGAAAATTATAATAAATTAAGTTACCGGTTTTTACTTTTATTCTTTATCAACTTCAAAAAGAAACTAGGCCACCATGAGCCGTGAAACTAAAGATAAAAACTACATATAATTAGCTGAAAGTAGTCAATTTCCTAAATAAAATCATATAAAAAGTTTCAGACTATTTCCAGTGCAAAATTTGCTGTTTTTCTTACACACCAGTTTCTTCTTCTTAAACCCCTCCCCTTAAAGGGAAAGTTCACCTCAAAATTAAAATCCTCTACTGAACACCAACAACGATTTTTAGAAGAATATCTCAGCTCTGAAGGACCATGCAATGCAAGCGAATGGTGGCCAGAACTTTGAAGTTACAAAAAGCACATTAATGCAGCATAAAGGTAATCCATATGATTCCAGTGGTTAAATCCATATCGTCAGAAGTGATATGATAGATGGGATTGAGCAACAGATCAATATTTTTTTACTATAAATTCTCCTCCCTTCCTACTAGGTGGCAATGTGCACAAAGAATGTGAACCACCAAAAACAAAATAAAAAGAATGTGTAAAGGAAAGTGAAAGTGGAGATTTATAGTAAAAACGGGACTTAAATATTGATCTTTTTTCTCACCCACACCTATCATATTGCTTCTGAAGACATGGATTTAACCACTGGTGTTAATCTTCTTTTGTGTTGTGCAGAAGACAGAATGCCACAGACATCTGCCCTTATGGCACCAACAATCATGCCACAGTCCAAATCACTGTGATCACATTTTTGTCCATTCAGATGGTTGATGTGAACATTAACAGAAGCTCCTGACCTGTATCTGCATGATTTTTTGCACTGCACCACTGCCACAAAATTAGCTGATTAGATAATTGCATGGATGATTGTTGGTGCCAGACAGGCTGGTTTGAGTATTTCTGTAACTATTAATCTCCTGGGATTTTCATGCAAAGAGTCTCTAAAATTTACTATGAATGGTGCCAAAAACAAAAAATATCCAGTGAGCAGCAGTTCTGTGGACAGAAATGCCTTGTTGATGAGAGAGATCAACAGAGAATGGCTAGACTGGTTTAAACTGACAAAGTCTATGGTAACTCAGATAACCGCTCTGTACAGTTGTGGTGAGAAGAATATCATCTCACAATGCTATTCTGAGATGTGGGTTGGCGCTGATTTGGCGGCACTAAGGGTACCTAGACTACCACAACTAATGTTGTGGCTGATTGTATTTCTGCAGTTGAGCATGCAAATAGGTGCTGTTTAATGTTCTTAATCTGCTTTCAGGTTCTTTGCACAATAATATTATTTTGTATGCTACAAAGAGAGCAGTAAAAAGTGAGGTGGTCGAAACAGGAAGGTTTTTTTTTCTTTTTACCCTTATAGCATGCATCTATATGCTCATTTTCATGTGGCCTGCTTTTGAATCAGACACTAGATTTTAATTGTATTTTTCAGCACTCAATTTTTAGCATGGTATTAATATTGACATGTATCCAGTCTGACAGAAGACTTCCTAGCACTTCTTGACGGATGGGAAACATATGTGTGTGTGTTTTTTAGATGTCACTCTGGTAGGGTCTTTCCACAGATCTGCAAAAGGATCAGTCAATGAACTGGTCAGGGTCTTAAAGCAATATAAAGTATCTTAACTACAGTAATACTGATTTTAATCAAAATATGCTGCTCACAGACAGTCCTTAAACTTATGCTCAAGAGATAATAATTTGCTCAATGCTGAAAAGATTTGAGGGAACATTGTATAATACTTGGATGTTCTGATTTAAACAAAGATGCTATGTGGCCTGAAAAGTGTGGCAACCAGTGCTCTTAAATATGGCTCCAGCAAACTTAAACACAAATGCAAATTATGTTAATAAAAATAGTTGTAATTGTTTTGTTATTGTGTTACACAGTTACCTTTAATTTACCTGCAAAGCTGCCCAAGCTACATTTTCCTCTAGGACAGTGAATCACACAGTCATTCCAAATACTAGAGATGGAAAATCTGTCCAACAACATTGCAGTGTGTTTTATGATGGGATAGAGGGTGGTGCTGGCAGGGAAAGCAGCGGGAGAACGCGAGGCAGGCAGACTGAAAGCCTAATTAATCCGGCCTCCCTTAATTAGCCTCTGTCCCCTCCATTATGTGCTTTCCAATGTGTTTCTCACTCTCTCTATTACTCTGTTTTCACTCTGTCCTTTCTCTCTCGAATGCTTCATCTTCCTTTCTCTATTCATCTTTTTCCCAGCCTTTATTTGTTCTGTTTCACTTTTCCTCTCTATCTTCCTGTCACTCTCCCTCCCGCTTCCTCCCCTCACCTAGCGAGGACATCGGCAATATGCTTTGGTGTGATAAACAAGCTCTCTCCGACGCAGAGGGCAGCAGAGGCGACAGCGTAGGCGTCTAAGCCTGCGTGGTATGTCTCTAACGGGAGACAAAAAGCACAGATGTGGTCTGATATTAAGCACTTGTTTTTTCTGAACGGCTATTGTTCGTAAGGTGCTTGGAGATGGTGGAATAGGAGAGCTGATCATTGTGCTCCGGGTCTGGCTCATGGCCCTGGGATGGAGCCCTCCCTTGTGCTCATGTCGATTAGTATCATGTCATGGCTTGAGCAGGCATTTTGCCCAGTGTGCACACATGGGGTTCTCACCTCTTGAGTACATGGCACATGGTGGGCTGGAGCATGTTTCCCGTTCAGAGGCATAGCTCTGGTTAGAAGAATAACAGCAGATTATGATTAGTGCTGTAACGCATAGCTAGAATTAGAATTAGCAGAATGTCGAGGCTCTACACAGAAAACAAAAATGTTAACAGCTGTTTATTCAGTTGTCATACATGGAAATGGCATATATACATATATATATTAGGCATGGGATTGATGACTTTTCCACACATTGATAATCAGAAGATATTCCCAATGATTCTTGATATATATCAAGATGTTATTCAGATATAAATATGGCTACTCATAATAGACCATTTCTAATTGTCCAGTTTGCGCAGTTACACGAGTTTCATGCACTAACCTGCAAACTCATCAACGTCTCTTTGTTCATTCTTGAAGTACAAAAACCTTTGTAACTTTGGACTGCCATCTTCTGCTCCATATCATCTCGTCCTGTGTGTGTGTCTGATACCTGTGCCTTTCCTTACCACAATCGGCTTGAGTAAATTTTATATCACCCTCTTGTGGTCTCCCACCGCAATTACACCAAACTGTTAAAAAGAAGCCATTGAGTGAATTGGAAAGCACACAAAATAGGCTTCTAATTTAAATATTGGCTCATTTTAATATATCGATGCCTAAAAATATATATTGATAAAATAACTTACTGATCAATAATCAATATATCAATATTTTATATATATATATATATATATATATATATATATATATAATTATTTAATTGTATTTATTTATTTATTCATTATAGATGTTTTGCCAGTTTTTTTTTGGAGGGCTCTAAAATTCATAACATGGATTTGGAATTTATGGCTCAGGTGACTAGCTAAAAAAAACCTGAACGCGGGACAGAATGCCCATTTTAATTTGAAACTGCAATTGATGCTACTGGATGGCTTTCACCTGATGTTTTAAACACCCTTTATCTTTTAGCTTTGAATCAATCTACTATATGCTAGTCTACTCTTAAAAAATGACAAAATTAACTTTTAGCAGATTATATATTTACGCATTTAAAATATACAGTTGTTTTACTCAGAATAAATGGCCTAAAATATTGGTGACTCATCTTGCACTCACAGGTGAACCCTTCTTTAAAACCTCTAGTCTACTGAATGTGGTAAATAATTAAAAAAATAATTTCTTACGGATGATGATAATTAAATGAAGCAGAACCCATCTACTTCCTTGCCAATCTCTTGGCTGCATGATAAATATCTTTAGAGTTTCCTTTTATCCTCCCCCTTTTTAAGAAGGTCTATTTGTGTATCATGATCATCTCACCTCCCTTACACCCAGGGCATTTGCCAGATCGCTCCTTTCCTCTCTTTTATTTTCTTACATTATTTTTATCTGTGGTGGGAGCAGATTCAGGAAGGTTGAGGAAATGGAACAAGGGCTGAGAATGGTAGAGCCTTCAATGTGGGAGGAGAGGTGACGTGGGAAATGACCTTTCAAGCTCTGTCTCATGAATTCATACCCCAATGGTTAGAAACATTTGTGATGGACAGCTTGTCATGTGGATTTAGTTGCCAGCACTCTAACCAGACAGCTTTTACCATACGCAATGCAAAAAGGTTTTTCAACCGGGTGTTCGCGAATGTACTGCATGGGGTTAGTGGACAGAAAACAAATCTGTGTTTCTAAATGTTCTAAATATTCTATTTTTCTAAATGTGTTTAAAATGTTCTATAGTTTTTTGTTTTTATTTTATGGTCAAAATAATTAGTCTCATACTGTAGGTTGATTCTGATGTGCTTGAATCCACATTAGCAAATGTAAATTTGTCTCTGTCAGAAAATACAGTGGTCTCATGCATCCAAGATTGGCAAATGTGTTAATTGAGAAACTAAGTCAGCGCTAGTCTAGCATAATAATGTTTGTTAATATTATTAATGTAAATATTATACAGTGTTACTGAGAAAATCGAGCATTTTTATATTAAGGTGTAGCGGTTGGAATCATCAGGTATTTTGCCAATATAGTTATATCGATATCTAGGTCACAATATGGTAACATTGCAATTCTTTGTGGCTTTTGTGGTTCTGCAATAGTCACAAATAATTGCAATGATGCTTTGCACATAAAGTACTGAACTTCATTGTTGAGCCATACATTTAGTTGTATTGACACCATTTTACAGTAAATTAAGTTGACTTACATTCTTATCTCTTTTTGGTCAAATAGAAATAAATGAGCATTTGTTGACGTAATGCTGTAGTATAAAATGTGAAAAATGTATCGAATATGTACAGTATCTTATATTATCAATTCTAGCTATATATATATATATATATATATATATATTCTAGAATATTGATCAGACTGATCGCACTATGAAGTTGACATCAGTAGGTTGAAAGTTTTGCAACAGAAATCAGACTCTGTTCACAAAATTTGTGTTGTTGAACATGTGGGTTTGTGTGAGCTCCAGTTTTGTGGTGAAATGTCCATAGAGTGAGTACTCCCTAATCCAAACTCCAACCCTAAACCTAACCTTAAGTTGAGTAAAAATTAAATTTTAGAGGAAGTATGCAACATCTGAACCATGCTCACCATTGTTTATGTGTACATGATTACTTTATGGTTTCTGTGGAACCAGAACCCGTATCTCAGAGTTTGCTTGCACATTGCGCTATCAGCACTAGAGGGAACGTGATCACAGTTGAATTCATTTAAGTCTGATGGGTAATGGTTAAATTGGGATTTTTGAGGAGGGGGAACCTTAACCCTAAATCACTAAAACTGAACTGGAGCACGCCTGCAGGAAATAGAATGAATCTATGAAAAAACTGCCAATAATAATACTTTTTTAATTGGAGGTGCCGGAACAACGTTCCTGTCCATTATGCCCCAATTTAACCCATGCTGATGGGGGATGGAGCTTGTCAGTAATTAAGCAAAATGGGGTTTGATTTCAGGGTACATAAACTTTCAGAAGCAACATGTCTATTTCCTGTGTATTCATACCCTGTCATGAGGAAAATTATCACAATACTTTAAAAAAATATATTTTTCCCTCCCTCCTCTGTTAAGAGGACCCATGGTTAGAAAAAGATGACAACCCTGCACTACAGCAATCGCAGAACAGAATTATAATTGGAATTAAGGATGCATCTTGGTCACTTTATTTGTCTTCGAAACAATACTCACAAGAGTGCTAAATTATAAGAAAGCCTTATTCTCATCTAAACTAGGGTGACTTCGTGTCAGGATAAGAGCTCAGAGAGCAATCACAATGGCAATGAGGTCGAAAAACATTGTCCCTGGACAGAGTAGGAGGATGACATGTATTACCCATCACTGGAAGTGTTGTCATATAATCCTTCATGCATCATTTCAATGTCCACGATGTCTTGTCTGCCGCCAAGGCCTGTTGGGAGCGTGCACTTAACTGAGCCCTTGGAGTACAGCCTGCCTCCTGTTAAAATGGTGAGATAACCGAGTGTGGTTTTGCAGATAATGACTATACCCTGTGACTCTGGCTCAGTGTCTCAAAGGTCCCCTGGATCTCATTGTGGACTATTCGAAGTATAGTGTCAAGCTGATGTGCAATTTTGGTGGCAACTGCAATACTTTGGCACTAGAAACATCTTTACGTTTAATTTGAATTAGCTGCAGTTCTCTAATATTATCTTCAGCAGGTGAAACCTATTGTTAACACCTTCATTATACAGTATCTGGGATGATTGATTGAACGGTGAGATACAATTATTTTATTTTCAAACTAAATAAGGTTAATTTAATGGAAGGTTAAAGGTGATGAGGGTAAATTTGTGTGCAAATACTTGAACAAATAATTGTTTGTTAAATACATTCGACTGTCCCAGCTTAATATGCTGAGACATGTGTAAGTACGCCATATGTACTGTAGGTTTAATTCCCTGAAACGTGTTCACAATGTGACTCAATTGTGCTATTAAAATATTTATCTGGTTGTTTAACGGACCAGCCACATAGGTCCAAAAGGGGGCACTATGTCGCAAAAAAGTTTACACTTAACATGTTCAAGTCTCTGAATACATAAGTCAGACATATGTGTTAACGATATGTGGTATCTTTTGAAAGCTTAGAATCTGATATTTTCATAGATAAACATCACTTCTGCATTTATGTTACATAAAAAATAAGGCCTAAACATATTTGTGTCATAAATCAGTGCCACCTAGAGTTCATGTTGTAGAAAGTTTAATATGAATATAAAAATGTTTTAAATAGAACTTAAAGGTGCTGTAAGCGATTTTAGCCATTCTACTTCCACTAGACTGAGCAATTGAATTAGCCACACCCCTTCTTTCCAAAACCCTGCACTCCAAACTTAACAAACACGAGCAGAAACGGTTGTTTAAAACAACAGCAGCAAAATAGTGCCCATACCTCACAAAGGTTAAGAACAACATGGTTTAAAAATGGCAGTAAGCCTCAATAATTCACTGCAACTACAATACTATGCGAATATGCTAAATGATTGTGTCTAGTGCTGTCACAGAGACAGGTGAGATAACTCATGACACTTATCACAAAGTGAAACATGATTTCTGTAAGACATCAAATGCAAATGTCTCTTTTATGCGCTGATCACTGCAGCTGAAAGCCCCAAATAGCTAAAAAAATTATATTTGCCTTTATTTTTTAATTGTCTGTGAGGTTGCTTGTGTGAATAATCGGATGTTTTATCTCAGATGTCCAAAACAAAATATGCAATCCAGCAGGAAAAGCATGCTTAACAAATCAACAGAAATATATCTTATCAACCATTGATGATAAAATGTTATACATCATTGCAAAGGGAAGAATCTTAGCTTTCTAATGACACCTAGATTGAGCTAGACACTTGGACTTTCTAGTACACTCAGAGGCCGAGATATTCAATGAAACAATGGGGGTGGTGCCTGAACTGAAATTTAGGCTGAATTATCAATGTACAAGCCCATCTGTGAGGGCTAAAATGTTTTAGAGCAACACCTACATTTTAGATCTGCATTTTGTGAGGGAAGGTGACATATTGGTGAAATATTTTTTGTAGTACTTGCTGCCATTTAGTTGAATAAAATAAGGCTTTTTGGAGGGAGATGGAGTGAACAGGACCAGAATTACATGCTTACAAAATTAGAGCAAAAAAACAAAACATATACAATATTATCTATGAATATTTTTAGATGTGTAAATGGTGGGCTTTTAAATCTGAGTGTGAAAAATTGCAGGTGGCAGGCCAAAAATCCCCCAGCGTTGAAGAAATTAAGCATCTTGACAAGCCAGACATAACAATATTGCCTTAACCAATGAGTTTGGTCATGACTATCTGTTCTTGTCCAACCAATGGCAGATTGACAGAAACCTTTTTGAAAGCAGCCCTTAGTTTTGCAGTTCTATTTGGTAAAGCTAGTGGTACAGAAATTACAAATGTAAGCTTTAAATACAGTAGAAGACCATGAAGGTTTTATCATATTTTTTTTTGTGGAATTTATGCAAAACATCATGCAAAAATCTTTTTTTGTGTCGCAAACTTTTCTTGTACCCAAAGAGATTTGGTTGTGAGGCTTATATCTTTTTTTCAGATTTGGTGCATGCTCAGCATCGCACTATGGCCTAACACAATTTGTCGCTTGATTTCATGTCGATCATGGATCCCAGGAAGCAGAAAAACTTGACGCATTCAATCTAATCACTATTGATGATTATTTTGACTGCTCCATTTACAGCTGTTGTCGTGATCTTCATCTTTTTGAAGTTGAGGTGGAGGCCCATCATTTCGCTTTCCTTTATGATTTTTAGTATGAGGTGTTTCAAACCATCTTCCGTTATCAATGTTGATATTTCTGCTATCAATCTTCACAGTGATTTATGATTACAGATATAATGTCCTCATAGCAAAGCATAAATTAATCCATGCTGTCATGCAAAGCCAAAATGTAGTAACTACAAATTAAGTGAAAATCAAGTTATGGCCGAAAACAGGTCTGGGATTATGATCAAGGGCTGCACGATAATGGTGAAAATGATTATTTTGCTAAAAATTGTATTTTAATTTTCAATTATTCTGTTATTTGAAAACTTTTTTTTAATTGCAGGGCTGCACAATTTGAACAAACAAACAAACAAACAAATAAATAAATAAATACTGTTTCCACTGCTTAGATCTTGATTCTAAAAGAACAAACAATATAAAATTACATTAAACAATAGCTCTCATTTTAAACAAGTTGTTAGAACTGCAAACTAGTAAATGATTCCTTTTGACAAAAATTAAGGCATGGTTGTGGTGTTCGGGTGTTTTAAGATCAATTCTTTAAATTATTATTATTAGCATTATTATTATATTCCATTTCCCTACAGTAAAATATAGGCTAGTATATATATAATATATTTCTGTAATAATTGAGTGCGCAGAATTGCTATACTGTCTCAAGCATCTATTTTGAAGTAAGACTAATTATTTTATCAAGCCTTTTATTTTGAATGAAGTATTGTTATTCTGTGTTATCAGCACAGGTGACTGTGGCGTTTTGTGCTCCTTCCATACATGGAGAAATGCTCTTGTCTCTTCCTCACTCCACACATCCCTGGTGCCATGAGGTTACTTTAGATTTGTTTACACACTTGTTATGGCCAAATGTATTTGGAATTAGGCAAATGTGCAACAGAGGTAAATGCATAGCATTTTAAATAACCCACTCAGCGCACGTTTGCGACATGCATGAACCGAACTCAGAGCACATCTGTTCTGTATAAAACATACATTATTTCAAAGCACGAGATGGAATAAATTTTATGTGCATCAAGCACAGAATGGCATACCATTATCCTTGTGTTCAGCGCATGCTCAAAAAAGAAACAGTGATTGGTCAGTAACAAACTTCTGAAGAGTGCGTGATTGGTCAGGTGAGGTGAAAACAGACTCGGTAGAGCTTGTGATTTGGTCTATCATCCGTAGACACAGCCTGTAATGAAAATGAACAACAATATGCTACTTTACCTGGCTAACACCTTCTGTTTGCTAGCTCACTAATATTGCAGACTATTATGCTTAATTAACCGTGAGAGGCTGAAATCGTTATCGTGATTAAAATAAGATTAATTGCGCAGCCCTATTATGATCTGTCCTGTGACAAAATGGTTTGTCTGAACTATACTCAGAAAACAGAATGAGACTATTTTATGATCCACATTTGGCTGGACAATCAGTCAAGGTCACAACAGATGTCATCGTCTGAGGAACAAAGAACTTATCATTGAACCTCTCTGGAACCCCCAGAGGATTTTTATGTAGGATGTGTTATGTAATTATTTTTGCTATATCTCTGAAAAGAGGAGAAACTTCAGATGTGAATTTTTAGATCATGCAATGACTCTTCTAGCATGGTGGTTGCAGCTAAACACATGGCCTATTTTTTAAAGTGGGGCATCTTAATACCTCCATCGAGGGGCTGCGAAGTGGTAAACACTCCTTTCAACACTGGCGCTAGCGGCCATCCCAAATGAAATGATCCACTTATGGTTTACTTCGCCTGTGCCCCCCACGTCCTCATGAGCCCTGTAATTCAAACGCACCCCTGCTCTATCACAGAGTTACCCGTGTGAGTGACCTAAGCTTTGTTATAGGTTTAATCGAGGATTCTCTCACCTTGTTCTTTGTACCGCTTAGCTTGATTTGAGCTCTAATTTTTGGATGTGCCTCATAAGCATAGCAGCCTGCGGGTTAACTCTGCCTCAGTCAGATAAGTCATATGCTACCAAAACCACCCACCACTTTTCCTCACTCACTGAGTGTGTTGATCTTTTTTAATGTCTTGCATAAAGTGCGCTTGCTTTTTGCATGTCAGGGCATTTGAAACAAGGTCACATCAAGATAGATGTGCCACATCGATTGCCAGAAATGGTTGTTTTCATTCTCTTTAAAGTAGCTACGCCACAGGGATACACATGCATAGATGTGTTGCATTTTGCACAGTTTTTAGAGCATCCCACCATGAGCACAGCATTTTTAACACTTTAAATATTCTTTTAAAAATGTATCTCAGGATGCCTGCAGTCTCTTCCATTCTGTTGTGCTCCTTCTAGTTGTTTTTGAGTGCAAGAACGAGTTTTATAAAAACACCCCATGAGAAATGCAACCAATTAGGGTAATGTGACTTGCTAAAGATCGATTAGTCACCTAGTCGTTCAGACAACCCACCAGGCTGTGTTAAAATATATATTTAAAATAATATTTAAATACATGTCCATAATAGCCAGTATTGCACTCTTAAATTGTTGTTATCAAATTGTACTAAAGATAACAGAGATTGATGATGTGATGATATCCAGTCAGTCAGATCCGACTCTCGGCAATTCTATGGGCCATCTCTCACCTCACTTTCCAGTCTTGGACTTTCCCTTTTAGCTGTTCTACGCCTACCCCAGTGTCCGTTTTGATGATGTTGAGCTAGCGCGTTCTTTGGCAGCCTCGTCTTCTTGTTCCACTGACCATTCCAAGCATCATTGCTTTCTCCAATGAACTGATCACATAATAGGCCAAAGTTAGTGAGCCTGGAGTCTGGTGATCTTACCCACAAGCGACATTTCTGGCTTGATGTGCTCCAGAACCTCTTTGTTGGTGACCTTTGCTGTCCATGGTAGCTGTAACAGTCTTCTCCAGCACCATAGCTCAAAAGCATTAATCCTCCTTTTCCAGCTTTTTTCAAGGTCCAGCTTTCACACCAATACATTGATATGAGGAACACAATAGCATGGACCAGTTTTCATTTGGTTGTGAGGCTTATATCTTTTTTTCAGATTTGGTGCATGCTCAGCATCGCATTATGGCCTAACACAATTCGTCGCTTGATTTCATGTCGATCATGGATCCCAGGAAGCAGAAAAACTTGACGCATTCAATCTATTCACTATTGATGATTATTTTGACTGCTCCATTTACAGCTGTTGTCGTGATCTTCGTCTTTTTGAAGTTGAGGTGGAGGCCCATCATTTCGCTTTCCTTTATGATTTTTAGTATGAGGTGTTTCAAACCATCTTCCGTTATCAATGTTGATATTTCTGCTATCAATCTTCACAGTGATTTATGATTACAGATATAATGTCCTCATGATCATTTCTGCATAAAGATTGAAAAGAAACAGGGACAGAATACAACTTTGTTGCATGCCTTTCCCAATCTTGACCTACTCGGTGTCTCCGTGTTGTGTTCAGACAGTTGCTTCTTGGTCTGAATAAAGGGATTTTATCAGCTGGATCAAGTGTTGCTGTAGTCGATGAAGCACATGCAGATGCTTTTCTTATACTTTCGACATTTCTCCATAATACACCGCAGATTTGCGATATGGTCACGGGTACCATGCCCTAGCTGGAACCCAGCTTGCAAGTCAGGTAGGTCTGCTTCGATGATTGGATGCAGATGCTATTGTATGATCTTCAGAAGGACTTTGCTTGCATGAGGAATCAGGGCTATTGTATGGTAGTTGCAACAGTCTTGCCTTGCATTGCCTTTCTTAGGCAGTGGGATGAATACTGATCTTTTCCAATCCTTTGGCCACCTACTGGTTTCCCAGTTCTACTAGCAGATCACTGGTTCTTGTATACAGCTCTTCTGTGATTTCTCGCCATCTGCTTCTGATGCCTTGCTTGTCAGTCAGGTCCTTCCCGTTCTTGTCTTTGATTGCTCCTTTGCGGGCAGTGAAGGGAGTTTGAATTTTCTTGACCTGTGCGAAAAGATCTCTGGTGTGACCTTTTCGACGGTCCTCCTCAATTTTCTTGCATCGCTGATCCCAGTATGCTTCTTAGTCCTTCCTTGCTGCCCTTTGAAACTCTGTGTTTAGCCTCCTAGCCTCATCTCGGTCCCCGGCAGCTTTGGCTGCTCTTATTTGATCGGCCATTTTTATGGTTTCTGCCGACAGTCACTTTCTCCTTTTCTCTGGTTTCTTGTATGGTATGTGTACCTGCGCTGTCTCACTTAGATATCCTGCCACCATTCATCCAGCTGTTTGTCTGCAGTGCCAAACAGTTATAATCTGTTCTTCAGTTTGACTATGTATGAAACATTAACCTTGGAGACATCAAATTCCTTTTGATGTTGCAGAATTTCACCTTGATGGCGGCTACAAGCAGCACATGATCAGAACTGCAGTCATCACCAGGGAATGTTTTGATGGCAAGGAATGAACTTTTCCAGCGTTGATTGCAAAGGATGTAGTCGATCTGATTGCGATGCTGTCGATTGGGGGCTGTCCAGGTGTACAGACTGCATTTAGGTTGCATGAACCATGTATTTGAGACCCTGAGATAGTTTTCATGACAGAATTGGACCAAACAATCACCAGCATCGTTCCTTTGACCCAGTTCAAACCGCCTACAATGTTTGCATCTTCCTGACTGCCGACCTTGAAATCACCTATGATATAAACAATATCCTATTTGGGCACCTGTTCCAGTGCTTCCTCGATTTTGGCATAAAAGTGTTCGATTTCATCTTCTCATATCATATTTGAAGCATGTTAGAGCATTTCCATGAATTTTCGTGGCAATGATTTTCCAGGGTACGTCGCCAGGACTTTCCCCAACCCTCCCAATTTGCCTGGGCTTGGACTGGCATGCAGCCCTACTTGTCACCCTACGTGGCTGTTTAACAGTGATAAAAAAGCAATTTAAATACATGAGATCCCTAAAAACCCTAAAAACATAGGTATATAGGTAGAGTATTCTTGACACAGTTGCGTGGGTTCTTATCATGGAAACACAAACACATAACCACAGCCAAAATGTTAATTTCTATGGGTATATGCATTCTTATAGGCTTTACTTAACCTCCTGTGCTGCTCTTGTTTATCATGGTTATTTATTCCTCATTCAATGTACTGTTTAAATCTTCAAAATACATTTTATCTGCCTGAAATCAGACTACCAGCACTTTATGGCTTAGCAATTTAACTGAGATCAGAAAGCATTCTCCTGAGTAACTGGCTGAAATATGCCTTTGGCTTGTGAAACGGGTTTAGGATGGGCAAGGAGGAAGCGAGAACTGGCAGAACAGTCAACATAACTTTAATGACATAAAATAACTGAAACATACACCCTTCTCCTCCTGTGGGAGGTGTTGCCCATCTGGCCATCCTTCTGCTGGCAGGTCTTCCCCGCCTCTCTGGAGCCCTGGGAGAGATGAGGGGATGGAAATGGGAGCTGGAATGAGGGAGGGGGAATGACAGAGCGAGAGAGAGAGAGAGAGAGAGAGAGAGAGAGGAGAGAGAACAACTCGCTCGGTGATCCCCGGACACGCCATCGCCTGGTCCTCAGACACTCCATCACTCTCTGGTGGACAACACCTCCCCTGTCCTCTGACCCCTGGTAGGCTTCTCCCCATCCTAGCGGATGGCAGTGGTTCTTCTGACTCCCGGTGGCCGGCAGCGACCCTGGCAGACTGCTTCGGCACCAGTGGAAAGGATTCAGGATTGGCATGGAGGAGGTGGGAACTGGCAGAAAAGTGAATGTAACTTCAATGACTTAAATCAACTTAAAACAACATAAAACACATAGACGCACACAGCGTGTGTCTCTCCCAGCCTTTCCCTCCCCCTAGTCACACACCTCCGCCACCCGATTCAGGCTGGGGAGACCTCCATCATGACATACTCCATGACAAGGTGTTGCCCTTCTGTCCGTCCTTCCCCGCCTCTCTGGGGCCCTGGGAGACACAAGGGGAGGGAGAGGCAAGAGGGAAAGAGCGAGGGGTAGAGACAGAGAGAGAGAGAGAGAGAGAGAGAGAGAGAGAGAGAGAGAGAGAGAGAGAACAACTCGACATCCCGTTCCAGCCACACCCTCCTACTCGTCACAGCTTATTTTTAAAAAATGATAAATTTTCCTTTAAATTAATAATGACCTTTTTTAGTGCACTGCTTGTTTAGGATGGTTATATTTGAAATAGGATATATAAAATACAGCGTTTGAGCATTTTGCCATGCAAAGAGATAAATGCCTAATATAAACAGTTAAATGTAAAATTTGTGCATATGCCACCTTAACAAGTTATTTCTACCTCAGGTGACCTCAAGGATGCAACCAAATTTTCATGATTGGAGAATAATGAGAATTGGAATATGCAAAACTTTCTTATACAGTATATACTGCAGTGTTAGGAAGTCCAATTCATTTTAGTGTACCGGTGTGTTCGGACAGTTCATGTAAATGAACAAGCAAAATAAACAATTCACAGATTCACTTAAATGAAGCATAAGAAGTACAATTAATTTTAGTATATCTGTTCATTCTGACAGTACGTGTAAATGATGAATAAATAATTCATCGATTCACTGATAATGAAGCATTAGGATTTCCAATTCATCATAGGGCATCGGTTTGTTCGGACAGTTCACGTAAGTGAACTGGTTATAATAAACAATTCACTGATTTACTTATAGTAACATTGGGAAGTCCAGTTCATTTTAGTGAATTGGTTCATTTGGATGTTCAAATAAATGATTCCCAGATTCACTTGTGATCCTGTGCAGAAGTCACTCTTTTTTATAATACAGTTAACTGCTCTTTAACACTATATGTTAGTATACATTTTAGATAAATAATTTAATGTTGTCAGAATAGATTAGAACAGTATTTGTGTGGCACAAATCATCAAAGATCTTTTTAAATATATATCTATATTTAAGATGATTTTATAAATATATGTGTATAATTCATATATGGACTAAACTATATAAATGTTTAAAAGATGGTATTAATTCTGTACTCAGAACTGACAGTTATGTATTTAAATAATTTCAAAAGTATTTCAATAGTATTTAAAAGTAGCTTCCTCAACAGTGATGTATATTCATTATTATTTTGACTTGAACAAAACCACTTTAGACTATATTAAGCCCATTTTCATTAGGTTTTATGACCAAAAAAAATTACAAAGTAGTTTTGGTGAAAGGCAGAGTTGCTTTACTAAACATTTTACAATACATTAAGTATCCAGGATAGATTTTCACTCCTCACCCAATTTTGCTGTTGATTGCACTGACTGAGTATAGAGTACCTGTCTGTGGCAGAAGGAAAAATAAATCATGGCTAGAGCTTTCTGGCCCCTCTCGCTTGACTGCAAACCTAAGGCACCCAATCTGTTTGCTAGCCATTCCAGCCTGCACCATTCTCTCCCACTTTAGTTCTGAAGGTGCTCCACTTTGTCGTCTGTCTGTCGCCATCTGCGAAATGAAACCCAGACCGGCTATGCTAGTGACTCACACAACACATCAATTCCCTGTGACGGGTTGCTTGTTTGGCCTATAAATCCAATTGAGAGTGACTCACTTACACATGACAAATGAATGATCAAATGATATCTGTGATTATTTATAGGTTAAAAATGTTGTAGATCAAGGTCACAATGACAGTGCCCCATTGGTTCATCCAAAGTATCTGCAGTCCTGCTAAATCAAAGAGTTTATTTTAGGGCTGTGTTCAAAATAACGATACGATGATGACCACTTTTAAATTGGATGAGACTCTTACTAAGGCTGGCAAATATAAAATATATGTGCATTTTGGCTTTTTGCCTTAACTCTGTAGTTGGGAGTAGGGCTGGGCGATATATAGAATATTAACAAAATAATCAAGATAATTTTGCTGACAATAATTTTGCTGATGAAATTGACCAATATCGTGAATATCGCAATGATTTTAATGTGCTTTCATTTGGGCATTAAGTTCCAAAAAGAGTGCATCAGTAGACTAATTTCACAATCCTTTAAGGCTGCACAATTAAACAAAATAACATCAAATGGCAACTTGGTCATTTGTGATTATTAATCCACAAGAAGCTGTAATTTAAAGACAGATAAACATGGTCTGTGTGTGATTCAGGACAAAACAGTGACGCGCTGATCTGTGTGCACGAGCATGGCGGCGATCTCAGATTAGTTCACGTGCATTGTGAAATCAAAGAATGCTGGTTCAAGCATTCGCACAATTCCAAACATTAGTATCAGTTACAAGTTATTATACAAATCTACAAACGTGGCACAGAATACAGAAAAGAAGATTACAGCATTTCACAAAATATTCAGAATATTTACATTTACATTTGGCAGAGGCTTTTATCCAAAGCAACTTACAGTGCACTTATTACAGGGACAATCCCCACAGAGCAACCTGGAGTTAAGTGCCTTGCTCAAGGACACAATGGTGGTGGCTGTGGGGATCGAACCAGCAACCTTCTGTTTAACAGTTATGTGCTTTAAGCCACTACGCCATCACCACTCACATATTGCAAACTTTCAGATACACATTGCCTTTTCTGTGTCGAAATACAAGCTCCTTGTGAAGTTGAAGTAAATACGACAGGTGAAGATGATGTAAACATGACAGAAACATATTAATTCTGTATAACACAAATCTAATAATCAGAATATTAATGATAATTCAGCATTATATTATAATAATCAACCTGATGTGCCCCACAGTATTAATTTAGTATTATTTAATGTTCAACTGGGGTATTAGAAATAAGTCAGTGCAGTAGCTTTGTACAGTAAAAACATTTGAAGGTATATAATGCTTTTTATTAAGCTACTATGTATCATTGTGTATGGATTATAAATACAAAGTGCATATCAATGAAAATTATTGAATTTCATTCTCTTTTGTGTTTATTTAATGAAAAACGTATTATTAGATTTTTATTTAATGTCTTTAAATATTTAATCTACTTGGCTACAATGGATGTTTGGATGAAATGATGTTCCTCTGAAAAATAAGAACTAAAAAACAAACACTTTTGAGCCATTTTAGAGTAAAAACATAATTTTTGAGATAGATATTGAATATCGTCAATAGGCTGAAAAAATTCAAGATTTTTTAAAGATATATCGCCCAGCCCTTGTTGGAAGTGAGACTTGACTCATACGATATCCAAATACTGCAAAACTGAAGCACTGCGCAACCTCCATCTCCCAGTACATATGTAAAGATAAAGCCGGCGATATCCGCTTCTTGTACACTCAACCAGAGTATTAAATTAACCATACTTTTTGAACAGTGGCAGATATTTAAGCCCATCTTTCTGCCAACCTGTACGTTTCAGACCTACTCGCACATGCATTTTGCACTGTCCACTTGTGAACGGACCTCCCGAGATGGATATTAATACCATGTCTGAACAGGGCAAGAGTGACATTGGAAAAAAAAGTCGTTACTTAGACACAAAGCTGTGTTTGAAGGAACACATTTCATTATATTTTAAAGAGCAGATGAAAGAAAAGCAGCTGTTGTGCAGTTCTGATTCATGTTCAATGGTGCTTTTGCTCATAAGCAAAGGGTGAGTGCTTTTCACTGAATATGCATATAAAGAGTTTTCTTTCTTCTCTATCTCAGTGACCTGCAAACAGTTTTGTTCTTCATGTGAGCGCTACAAATGATCTCAGAACATCTCAGGAGGTGCTCTGAGTTTAAATACAGCAGTTTGCATTTTACTGTACATGGATTGTGAATAGCTTATACAGTATACTTATATATCATATGCATATATGCAAAAGATAAAGGTTGCTGTAAAAATTGAGGTGGCTGGTAAAATTGGGCCAAAAAACTTAGTTTTGTACCCTACTCTCAAACGAGGTGTGTAAAATGCCAAAGATCTGCAGTGAAGGCATCATGGATATCGCATGTGAGTTACACTAACGTCTAGGTTACGGATGTAACCTCCATTCCCTGATGGAGGGAACGAGATGTTGTGTCGAAGAAGTGACACTAGGGATCTCTCTTGAGCCCCTTTTGCATCTCTGATCTATGAGAAAAAGCCAATGAGAAATTGGCAGACAGAATTTGCATGTACCGCCCCTGGACATATGGGTATAAAGGGAGGGAAATGCATCTGTTTCATTCAGGATTTTTCTGAGGAGCTGACAATGGTTCGGCTGCATCAGTGGCTCAGTTCAGCGATGTGGCCGGGAGGACACAACATCTCCTTCCCTCAATCAGGGAACGGAGGTTACATCCGTAACCTAGACGTTCCCCGTCTGTCGCTCACTTCGACGTTGTGTCGAAGAAGCGACACTAGAGGTCAAATTTAAATCACGCCATGCGCTGAGCAGTGTACGTGTACTGCTGACACAGGAGCGGGCAGGTATTTTAAGTGCCAAAGCAACCGGCTGTGTCAGACTGCACGTACCCTTCCCCAACGCTCCATAAAATCATCAGAGCCTTCTGGTTCTTTACCACGACAGGGGGGAACAAGGCGACGTGCCAAGCATGGGAGCAGGCCGCACCAGCCGCGCAATTTCTCTCTCTATGTTTCTCGTATAGAGCTAAAGCGGCTGGGGCCATCTTAATGCTATCATATGCATCGGGGAAGGCGATCTTTCCCAATTCCTATTCTTTCAGGGGGAAAAAGACCCTGCGGAGACCACACCTGCCCAGACTGGGTAGAGGTAAAGAGTTGTGAAATACATCACATGGGATTTTAGGTCACATGTGGAAAGTGGCACGGTGGTAAATCCTGCCTATTTGGAGGGAGGAGTTGCTACAAACACGGCGACCAGGGGCCAGTGGGAACTGCCCAAGGGAGACGTGGGTCCGCTCGCAAGGGGACCGTACCGTGGAAAATACACACAGGGGGGAAGTTCACGTAGGAGCCTGACCTGTGGAGCACCTATTCCAGTATTTTGTTGCCGAATTCCTCCTCTGAATTCGCGGACCAGAGGGCTAGTGAGGAGTCATTGAGGGAGCCGAGTTAGTGGGATCTCCTGGGATAAGAGCGCACGATTTTACCTCAGCAGAGGGAAAGGGTGATAGGTGCAAGCGATCCACCTGGTCAGTTTGTCAGCGTGTTACCGAGTTCTACCGGCTCGGACCTGAGAAAACACAGGATGAAACCGACTCAACCCTGAGATTGTAAAATCTTGCAAAGGTATTGGGTGTTGCCCAACCCGCTGCTCTGCATATGCCTGCTAGGGAGGTGCCCCTGGCCAGTGCCCATGAGGATGCAACACTTCTTGTTGAGTGTGCTCGGATCCGCAAGGGGGGGGGGGCACGGCCTGGGTGTGATAGGCCAATGTAATGGTGTCCACTACCCAGTGGGAAAGCCTCTGTTTGGAGACAGTGTTCCCTTTCCGCTGTCCGCCAAAGCAGACAAAGAGCTACTCAGAACGTCTAAAGCTCTGTGTGTGGTCCAAGTAGATACGCAAAGCACGTACCGGACTTTAATTGCATATCCGAGTCGAATGGTCCTGGCAGCCAGCGTGACAGATTGGGTAGTGAGAGCCACATGTCCAAACTCCGTGCTAGGGGCACTAAGGGGATGGTTATTTTTGACGGACCCGGCAGGGCGGAGCAGCGGGTTGGAGCAGGTAATGTGGCGTTGGGAGGCAAGGGTGCGTCCCGAGGCTCTGGTACTGAGAGAAGACTCGAAGCACTTACCTTGCTCCGCACACCCGGCAGGGGGCAGGTTAGTGACTGAGGAGGAGGTCCCGTGGAGGCGTCCTCTGGACTCATCAGAACCGGCCAGCCGTGGAACAGTCGTGGGGCTGAGGTCTGCGTCCAGCGTGCCGGGACTGTTGAGGTGTGGTGGCAGAGTGCCGTGAGAACGACACAGAGACAAAAGGAAATAGCTCTTTTATTGAGAATGTGGGTACCGCAGACCGAAGGGGGTGAGGCAAATGAAATAAATTCAACAAAGGATTCTTCTTCCGGCCCTCCACTGGGGGATGAGGTGGTCTTCTTACCAGCTCCAGAGCGAACGTCTTGGTCTCTGGGTCGGGGATCTCAGGACTGCTTGGGAGCCTTCCGGGTCCTCAAAGGTGTCCACGAGGCGGGGGCATGCGCTTCCTGCTGGGCGCTCGACGCAGGGGCTGAGTGCTGGGTCCGGGTTGAGACGGACCTGCACGTTTCTTAGCCGCAGGAGGACGCTCTCAGCGAGCAGATGGCGCGTGGCCCGTGGTGGCAGGTTTGCGGCGGGCAGGATGTGTGATATGACCTCCGAAAATTTCGGCCGAAAAGACCGAACTGGGAGACAGGTGCGTCGAGGAAGCGTGTCTTGTCCACTTCACGCATCTCAACCAGGTTCAGCCACAGATGTCGTTCCTGAACCACGAGAGTGGCCATCGCCTGCCCGAGTGACCATGCTGTGATCTTCGTGGCCCTGATGGCGAGGTCAGTCGCTGAGTGCAGTTCCTGCAGCACGTCGGGATCAGGACTACCCAAGTGCAGATATTTAAGTGCCTTGGCCTGGTGGACTTGCAGGAGGGCCATGGCATGCATGGTGGAAGTGGAGGTCAGTGAAGACGTCATCCTACAGGCCTTGGAGGGGAGCACAGGGCGACTGCCGTGTACCTGTGGGCCGCTCCGCCGCCGAGGGTCGTGAGAGCGGATGAGCGAGAGGCTTTGTGATGGGTGTAGAAGGTTGTCCTCCACAAACTCGTCAGCTCATCATGCACTTCCAGCTGTGAGTGGCTGTATGCGGCACTCAGACCCGAGGAACCAATCATCCAGCCACAAAGGCTGTGGGGAGGATGGAAGTTTCCAGTCCAGCCCCACGCTGACGGCGGCCCTGGCAAGCATATCGAACATCTGGGCGTCAGCCTCAGACTGGGTGTGCTGGACCAAAGGTGGCAGCCCAGTCGAGTCATCCACATCAGATGTTGGACCGCTCTCCGATGCAGCAGCGAGCTCATCCAGCTCGGGGGGCTCAAGAGGATAGGCAGGCTGGCTGTGAGGTGAGCCACTGTTTCCTCGAGCCCGGACAGAAGTCAACCTAGCGGAACCGAGCCCGCAGCCATGCCCAGATTGCCTCCTTCGCCAGCCGGGTCATCCTCAATCCCGTGGGAAGAATGAGCGACACTGGGGTGGGGGGGGTGGGGGTTCGGCTGGAGTGGCGTTCTTTCTGTTGAAGGAAAGCCGCGACTGCAACGTTGCCATGGTCACGTTCTCACAGTGCGAACATGAGCCATCCACAAACGCTGCCTCGGTGTGATCGCAGCCCAGACACACGAGACTGCATGTGGCCGTCAGAAGCGGAGAGCACTCTACCGCATCCAGGAACTACACAGGGGCGGAAGGGCATCTTTATAAAGACGCGTCCTGAAAAGGACGTTCAACACCAGCAGTGTATAACTCTTTTAGAGAATATAAACTCCCTTAATTGCACTGTCGAAGCGCCCAGGGGCAAGCTGCACTGCTGTGCAGAGAAGGGAGAAAGCCGCTGGTATGTGCCCTAGATCCAACAGCAAATATAAATAATTTCAAAAAAATTTCTGAATGAAACAGATGCATTTCTCTCCCTTTATACCCGTATGTCCAGGGGCGGTACATGCAAATTCTGTCTGCCAATTTCTCATTAGCCTTTTCTCATAGATCAGAGATGCAAATGGCGCTCAAGAGAGACCCCTAGTGTCGCTTCTTCGACACAACGTCGAAGTGAGCGTCAGACAGGGAACTATATAAAGAAAACACAATAGCAGGCTAATATGTATTTTTACCTGAATTTAGCACAGAATATTTTAATTTGTATTGTATTTGTGAATGTGGAGTAAATTATGGGCTATTTAACTTCTATTAAATTTACTAATTAATTTCATTTTATGATTATGATAATTATACAATTATTCTTTTGAATACAAGAACAGTGTGTAGAACAGATTTGTGTTTGACTTGTGTTCATAGAGGCTTTGACCTTTTGAACGCTTTAAAAATAAGGTCTGCATTTGAGCCAGAATATTTTAAACTACAGTAATAGTTGCACAATACACGTTTTAAAAGGAGAAAGAAAACAAAATAGCTTTTTTTTTAACAATTATTTATTTTTCTTTTCTTTTCATTAAATATCTTATTGTGTTTTGAATGGTGCAAAATAAAAGGTCAGAATTTTGCCATATTTAGTATACTATAAATAACTAAATTATGCTCAGGTGTTAAAAATTAACATGTACCGCGATTCATATGGTATGGTGATACCCAGCCCTAGTTTAATAAAAAAACAAAACCAAAACAACAACAACAACAACAACAACAACAACAACAACAACATACAAAACATCTGGGTTGAGGAATTTCCAATGGAAATAAAAGGGGCCAACCCATAGACATTAAAATACTCACTGTTTTAAAAGTATAGCCACAAGGCATAAATAAAATGTGTGTTAACATGATTTTAGTGTAATTCAATCACTTTCTAATAATTTCTGTGTAAAGTTATATGCAATTTTACAACTTTGTTGTCATGACGACATTACGGTATAAACCCTAAAACCATTAAAGTTGATGATTTACCTTAACGGCTCAAATAAAATAAATCAGAAGAATCAGAAGTGTTTTTATAAAATTATAAGCTTCAGAATTCTGCTTTTAAACCCTCAAAACATTTGGCCCCATTTACTCCCATTTTCAGTGCCTTACTGTAACCTCAATTTATTTATTTATTTATTTTTTAAGAAAAGGGAGGAATGAGTCTAAATTATTTTTGGGAGGGATAATCTTTAATTAACATTAAGCCACAAATAATGTACATTCAGCTAAACTTGTTCGGAATACATTTTTTATTTTATTGTTTAAAGTGGAACGACATCTAGGCCACAGAGCAAACTCGTAGCGGGAATTCTCACACAAATGAGCAGGGAGTGTGCGAGGAGTGTGAAATTTAATTCATAAATTTAATTCACTTTAATGCATAAACTTTGTCCAAATTTCGCATACTTGCAGAGTATGTACTGAATTTGATAAAGAACTTACATAATTAACAACTTTCTTGGTACAGTATATATAGTATAACAATTACACTTGAAAAGAGCTAACTCACTCATGTTTTTTTTTTTTCCATCGCTGCTCATTTTACTATTTGTAAAATGTCAGAGGCATTCTGGATGAAAAGCAAAATCATTAGCACCGATGTGGGAATTAGCGTCGACTTCCTTGAACTGTGTTTAAGATAGTACATTGGAAGCATTGCATTGATTTTCCCATCATTGCTGGCATTTGAGTGCTGTCAAAGTCCTCCCCAGTCTCCTTCAATTAACTCTCTTCCTAGGATTTCTGTCAATCCCTATCTGCTCGCGTACCCATCAATGGCTTTCTCCACTGAGCAAAAGCAACAGAAAGAACAGCTCTGTGTTTGGAGCCCTGTTGCTTTAGAACAAATAATCTGGTGTTAGTGGTATGTCCAAACTAGGGCTGCAACAACTAATCGATAAAATCAATAATTATCTATAATGAAAATCATCGAAAACTAATTTAATTACTGATTTGATGGATATTTGCGGCGACCACAGAGAAGATCCGTCAGTGATGTCACTTTACAGCCCAGTGAAAAATGTGTTGCATGATAAAACTCGTTTGAAAAATGGCAGGGACAAGTTTAAGCAGAAAACAAAAACATGACCCAAGATGTTCATCACATGAGAGCACATTATAAACACTTCAGAGAAGATCATAATAAGCATACAGTTTATAGAGGAGCGGTTGCTGCATCAGGTGCGTTGAAAGAGGGGTTGTGGGGTTGAAAGAGGGGTTGTGCTGTTTAAAGACTTCTCTCCAGTGTATAACTTACATTTTACTGCTATTTTCTATGTTCTGTAATGCATGCATGTTATGAATTCAAAATCAGACACGTATTTCCATTTCGCAAAACCGTTTGTCTTTACCACAAGCGAGTCTCCATTACAATTTACTGAGCCCGCAAGCACGTGCATCCATGTCAATCAAACCAAATACAAAGGATAAAGGGAGCGCAATCATTTTGATTAAACTGTACAACGTCATACCATGATTTCAGTCTCAATGTAATCAATTATGCAGCTTTCATGGATGTCACAATGTCTCAGAGGTCCAAGTGTTTCAACTTTTAAAGCATTTTAGATGATTTCTTCTCATCACGTAATTCAATGAGCTTAGGAAATCTAGGATGAGACTGTTTAGTGAAAGTCTAGGATGAGACTGTTCAGTGAAAGTCTAGGATGAGACTGTTCAGTGAATGTCTAGGATGAGACTGTTCAGTGAAAGTCTAGGATGAGACTGTTCAGTGAATGTCTAGGATGAGACTGTTCAGTGAAAGTCTAGGATGAGACTGTTCAGTGAATGTCTAGGATGAGACTGTTCAGTGAATGTCTAGGATGAGACTGTTAAGTGAAAGTCTAGGATGAGACTGTTCAGTGTGAGAGTGAATCTGATGATTGTACTATATAAACTGTATGCTGAATATAATGTAGTAGTATAAAAGTACACTGTAAAAAGTGATTCATGTGTCAAGTAAATCTGACAAAAAAAAAGACCATGACATTTATAAATATTACAGATATTTTATATTTGAAATTAAGACTTTGCGTTGTATAAAAAATATTGGGTAAATGTAACTACTGTATTCAAGAGAGAAGACAACAACTTTATTTTGGGGAAATTTGCACAATTTTGTGGTTTAATTCATGGACACCAATTCAACTAATAAAATTAAGAAAGAATACTACCTAATTATTTTGGGAAAATTTGTGCAACTTTGTGGTTTAATTTACGGACACCAATTCATTTGAAAGTGAACAAAACCGTTTGTCTTTACCACAAGCGAGTCTCCATTACAATTTACTGAGCCCGCAAGCACGTGCATCCATGTCAATCAAACCAAATACAAAGGATAAAGGGAGCGCAATCATTTTGATTAAACTGTACAACGTCATACCATGATTTCAGTCTCAATGTAATCAATTATGCAGCTTTCATGGATGTCACAATGTCTCAGAGGTCCAAGTGTTTCAACTTTTAAAGCATTTTAGATGATTTCTTCTCATCATGTAATTCAATGAGCTTAGGAAATCTAGGATGAGACTGTTTAGTGAAAGTCTAGGATGAGACTGTTCAGTGAAAGTCTAGGATGAGACTGTTCAGTGAATGTCTAGGATGAGACTGTTCAGTGAAAGTCTAGGATGAGACTGTTCAGTGAATGTCTAGGATGAGACTGTTCAGTGAAAGTCTAGGATGAGACTGTTCAGTGAATGTCTAGGATGAGACTGTTCAGTGAATGTCTAGGATGAGACTGTTCAGTGAAAGTCTAGGATGAGACTGTTCAGTGAATGTCTAGGATGAGACTGTTCAGTGAATGTCTAGGATGAGACTGTTCAGTGAATGTCTAGGATGAGACTGTTAAGTGAAAGTCTAGGATGAGACTGTTCAGTGTGAGAGTGAATCTGATGATTGTACTATATAAACTGTATGCTGAATATAATGTAGTAGTATAAAAGTACACTGTAAAAAGTGATTCATGTGTCAAGTAAATCTGACAAAAAAAAAGACCATGACATTTATAAATATTACAGATATTTTATATTTGAAATTAAGACTTTGCGTTGTATAAAAAATATTGGGTAAATGTAACTACTGTATTCAAGAGAGAAGACAACAACTTTATTTTGGGGAAATTTGCACAATTTTGTGGTTTAATTCATGGACACCAATTCAACTAATAAAATTAAGAAAGAATACTACCTAATTATTTTGGGAAAATTTGTGCAACTTTGTGGTTTAATTTACGGACACCAATTCATTTGAAAGTGAACAACTGCTCATTTGACGACATTTTGGCAGACTGGTCAACATGTGTACATGCTAAAAGGTAAGCCTTAATTTGTAATTTCCTTTTATTTCTTAATTGTCTTGTTAAATTTTGACCAGGTGTGTTCAATCCAGTTCTGGAGCACCACTAACATTGCATATTTTGGATGGCACCCTTATTTTATAGTTCCAGTTTATATCGAAGCCTGTCCTGATGAGCTAGTTGAATCAGGTGTGTAAAATAAGAGAGACATTCTGTGGAGAAAATGTAAATGATGGGCTGATGAAAAAAGGGCCATGATCGTTTAATAATACCTCCTTTATTCATCCATTCGCATGGAGACGGCACATAAATGGACAATGGTTATGCAATGTTAATTGTAAAAAAAAAAAAAAAAAACGACAATCCAAGATGTGCTTCAGAAACGGTTTGAAAATCAACGTGATCAGACTAAACAAATGGTCACTGTTTGCTTTATCTCAGTTTTTGTACATTGAGAACTTTGTTCAAGTTATGCTATGGTGACCAGATGTCCCAATAAAACCGGGCTAGTCCTGATTTTATGGACCGTGTCCCATCCTGATGGAGTTACAAAACTTCATTTGCGGTGCTTTTTTATCATGATCAACTTGCAACAAATAATGAGAGAAACATTCATTCCTCATAATCAGTAGTGCTGATCTTTCCCCCTCAATGATCCCTCCCACTTCTGCTGCTGTCTGTCAGCCCAGTATTTTCCCCAAACTTTTTATGGGCCGTGTGTTCCCGCACCGATAAAGAGTCTTATTTTCTATTATACACCCTGAGGGAAAAAAACAGGTAAAGGTAGTCTGTAAACCTTAAACCGGTTTCCAAACATGTTCTTGGGGACACACAACTCTTCTAATCACATTTTTTATGTCACCCTTATTTAACACAACTGATTCAAATCATCAGGTCATTAGTAAAGGCTCCATGATCTGGGTGTGTCAGATAAGGGGGACTTACAAAATATAAAGAGCTGTGGGTTGCCAGGAGCAGGAATAGAAACCCCTGGTGTAAAGTGGTTGTTAAAGACTATAAAATGAAAAGGCCTTTGATTAATCTTTATGGAATAGAAAAAACGCCTAAATTAAAAATGAATAAATACATTTCCAAATAAATGTGAAAGAAATAGAAAATGTATACATATAAATAAATGTATTTTCAGGACCCATGCAGAAGCATTGATGAGTTTCTCTCTGTGAAACACAAAAGGATGTGATAGGTACAATACACTAGTAGGCTAATAGTTTTGTTCATTGTTACAGCCTGGTAACTTTTAGCAAAACTTTATCTGATTCATTTTGTGCACCCCCTCATAAGTGTTGCATTGCAGACAGCCAGTGATGGATCCAGAATGGATTTTATGAATGTAGTCGAAGAGTCACAATGTTTACACTTTTTACATATGATTTACGAATAGTTGTCTCAGAATATTGAAATGAGTATGTAAACAGAATAAAATACATGAAACACTTTTTTTTAAATGCTGACATGCTAGAAATACTTGCAACATGAGAAGTATCAAATGCTTGTGTGTTTGTGTTCTATAGTGCTCTAATACAGATGTTCAGCAAGATCTCCTGCAGCATTTCATGAAAATGACTGTCAGCACAAAGGGTGAGCAGGTGGACTTCAGCATCATCTTGGAGAGGGGCAAAGTCATGACTGGGTTGGAAAATATGGCTAAAGCCTGTGTGATTCTTCTGGGACACACATATGCCTTTCAGAAGATCTTATTAAAACTGGATGCATGCAAGTTATCCACCAAAGTACAAGCACTTAAAAACAAACATATTTGATAGACTTTTGCATCAAAACCTTCCCTTTGTTTTTCTGGACCAGGATTTGGACCAGAATGCACTAAATAGAGGGATTTGTCCTTAAATTCAATATTAATACAAGCTTATAGCACGTATAACTGTCATTGGATTGCAAGACAAGTTGTTTACCTAGTTTTATTCCAGAATTTTTTTTCCCACAAAAACAACTCTGTTTAGAGACATGTAGTAAGTAATTTGGAGAATGTTTAACAGCAAGTGTTGGTATAGTCTTGTCCAGTTAGTCATGTATGGCATTTTCAACACACTCTCACGTCGAAATCATCAGGATTCATAGAACTTTTCTAAATTTGGCTAATTCGTATGATATCGTGCGACTGCACTCATTTGAATTACTACGACTTTCACAACAGACAATAACATAGCTGTACATTGTTTCCATCTAATACGCGACACTTGGTAGTCCTTGCCACTACCATCCACCCCAATGGAGCAGCCACGGCCATCTGCCAACGGACGGAGGAGCCCGGCCACCTGGAAGTGGAGGAATGGCCTCTGACCGCGAGGGGAGGAGGGGCTTCCAACCAACCACCTGGAGTGGTTACCAATGCCAGGGGCGGGGGAGACCTCTACCATCCACCAAAAACGCGGCAAGGCCAGAGGTCTGCCTCCGATCTGCCCTGGGAGGCGCGGCTGTCCTCCATTAGAGGGTGGATGAGTGACCGAGGACCAAGCTACGGCGTATATGAGAACCAGCGAGTAAGTGTTTTTTTTCTCTCTCTCCTCTCTCTCTTCCACTGCCACTCTGTGTTGGCCTTTCCCTCTCTTTTTAAAAAGATTTGTTAATTTGGCACGATCGCTGTTATGGCATGTAGGTTCAAAAAATGTTTTGGTTTCCCTCCACTTGTCCCCTCCCTCATCCAGGCAGACGGGGATGACCTGGGGGGGGGGGGGGGGGGGGGGGGGGTGGCGAGAGAACGAGGGAGGAATGTGACAGTGCAGAGTGTGGACCGGTTCGTGATTCCGCACACCCGGCTCCTAATCAGGCTAATCAAGCCTCAGTGAGGGATAAAGGCCGACTGGAAACTGCAGTGTGAAAGAGAGAGAGAGATTTATGGACAGCTTTGTGTGTCTTTTTGTTCCAGTTTTATATTAAAACTATTATTTATATTGTCAAGCCGGATCTCACCTCCTCCTTTCCATTAATCCCTTTACAATGTCCTTAACGCCTCGTGTGCGGAACTCGCGCTTCCGCATTAGACATCCGGGAATTTGTACTTGATGAAGTCGTACGAGTTTATGCAAACAACATCATTCGCGACCATACGAAATAGTCTACTCGTAAATTAAGTTTGAATTTTCATGAGATAGGGTTGGCATTTTTGTTTTTGGAAAACATTTAAAGCTTTGAGATTTTACCTTGTATTTAATGTCTAGCAGCTTTATATCATGGATGTGTTCTTTTTGAAAAGTTATTTTAGGATATGTTTTATAGCTTAAAGGAATAGTTCCCTCCAAAATGTTAATTCTCTCATAATTTACTCACACGTGTGCCTTCCCAGATGTATATGACTCTTTCTTCTGCAGAACACATACAAATCACAGATCTCTCCTCTGGTCCATACAATGCAAGTAAATCATACAAGTCAAAAGCACAGAAACATCATAAAAGTAATCCATAAGACTTTGGTGGTTTAATCCATTAAAACATTTGAAAATTACACTCTAATTACACTAATATTTTAATACCTTTTAAATATGATAAATTTATTAAAAAATACTTCTGAAGCTATCTAATCGGTTTTCGGTAAGAACAGATACAAATAAAACTCCTTGCTCATGATCGCCAAGGAGACTGCTGATGTCATAATTAGTATAAAAATGAGTTATATTTTGGTATTTTCTCACCCCAGATTGATTGGATTACTTAAAACATTAAACTACTAGAGTTATATGGATACATTTTAGGCTGTCTTTGTGCTTTTATAGTCCTCAAAGTTTTGGTCACCATTCACTTGCATTGTAAGGACCTACAGAGCTAAGATTTTCTTAAAATCTTTTTGTATTCTGCAGAAGAAAGTCAGTCATACACATCTGTTTTCATGAGGGTGAGTCAATGGTGAGAGATTTTTCATTTTTGGCCAAACTATTCCTTTTAGAGGAGGCATGTCATAATAAAACTTTGACTACAGCACAAATTTGACAGTAAGTTGACCCTTGTAAACTTTACCTTAATTTTTGTTTTTCATTAAATGGTGCATTTATTTGTGTATTTTAATTAAACTGTGTATTTATTTTCCTTTTTTTATCAAACAATTTTAGTGTAATGTAATGTACACTGCTTACTGTTTGATAGAATAAATTCAGCTCTTAACCGTAAGGATGTGTGTGTGTGTGTTTGGGTTTTATATGTTGTTGGGTGTTTCTACAAGTTATTCATCTGCCTATATATATATATATATATATATATATATATATATATATTCATATATAAATGCTTTGAGTGAGAATAATACTTAAAATATAAATGGATGAAGCGTTAAAATAATGCATCATGTAAAAATTATTAAAAGTGTTTTAAGGTGGTAAAATGGCACTTTTATCATTTTAAGCTTATAAAAATGACTAAATTATTAACTAAATTATGACTAAATGGCTTAATATCATTAGAAGAATAAAGCATGTTAGATTTAATTAATGTGATTTCATAAAAAAACAAGGTTTAATTACTAACTAGTTTGGATGACTTCTCATGATTTATTTAAGGAAATTCCATTAAAAAAAAAAAGAAAAAAAAAAAAAAGAAAAACAGTAAATACTAACTAATTTGGATGATTTCACATGATTTATTTAAGGACATTAAAAAAAAAAAAAACAAGGATTAGGTACTAACTAATTTGCGTGATTTCATTCATGAGAATTCATTTTAAAAAACAAGGATTGAAAACTTCTTAAATATATTACGTGTAATATTGTTACCATGCTTTTTTTTAGTTATCACAAAATACTTTTTTACAGTGTATAAAATGCTAAGGGTCCTGATGTTTGATAATCCTGATAATGCCAAATGTAATGTCTGATTTCACCAGTAAATGTATACCATGGCAAACATTATTTTACTGGATAAGCATACAATACCATTAAAAGTGTTTTTTTGTGTTTTTTTCAAAAAGAATAGCTAAGAAACATGTAATGAGTGATTAAACTTTTAAAACTTACAATAGGAAGAATTATTAATAGTTTTATTCTGGTGTCATTTTGCCATCATTTTACTCTTTAATGAATAGTACTTTTTGTTAAGCTTTACAAGTAAATGAAAATAACTGTTTTGCATATGTCCTGAAATAATAATAATATGAATAATAATACATTCAAACTTAAGTGTTAAGTGTTGGCCCTAGTCAAAACACTCTGCATCACAGACAGACACAGAGGAAGATTTAATTGCTCGGACATTGCTCTTTCATAACTCAAGATACTAAATGGGGTCTTCAGATATATTTCAATAAAGTTTCAACTTTGTCTTAGATGCTTCTCCTAAAATTTCCTTGGAAAAATACAAATAGACACAAATGAGAGAGAAATAAGAGTATTGAGCTATAAATTGAATGTGGATTTTCTCATATTGAAAATCAGACTTTTGATATCACAATTTGGAGAAACTCTAGAGGATTACTGCAGGCTTTTCTCTGGTCGAAAAATCTGAGAAGCAGGAGCCTACTGCAAAAGTCACCATTAGCTCTTGATTTAATTTCATTAGCATCTAAAAGAAACATTTGGGATATAAGAGGTTTCGTTTTTGATTTTTCTCTATTAATAGAAGAGTTTGTCAATGGAAACATAAGACAATTGTTATACAGCTCAGTCTTTGGTCCATGTATCACAAACAGCTCACTCCAAAACCTTGCTATTTTTCATTGCCCTGGAGGTGAATGGTTCCGGATAAGTTGCAGCCTAAATCTGAGAAGGAAATTGTTCTAGCTAGTCCTATGAGGTCTTGGCATCTCCAGCAGGCAGGACCATATGGGCCGTTAGAGAGGCAATGATTGCTCCAGCTTCCACTTCTGACTGTTTATCTTTCTCCATCTCCATCTCAGCAAACAATGCTGATTTAGGTGAGGCTCTGTAGCATTGTTCAGCTTTTGAATTGTCCAAGACTTTTATTTGTGAGTGGCTGTTTTGTCAAAGCTTATGCTTTTCACTTAAATCAGACAAAGAGAACTTATGACTGGCACAACAAGTGTAGAGCAGAGGACGATGTTGACTTTGTGGACCTGTTTAACTGTATTTGCAAGGCTGTGCATTTGTATTCCGAAGTCTGACTTAGTCATAATGGTTGGTGTAATTACAAGGCAGTGAGTAAGCAGTGAAATTTGCAACACTGGACAATTGCACTTTGTACATTTACCGCTCTGTTCAAACACAAACTCATTACACTACTTTCTTTGGCTGTTAAAAAAGACCAGCATTGCCCGTCGCATGCATATGTTGTGTTGGATGCTGGTCCTCAGTAAGAGATGCTGGTGTCCCCACCAATATTTTTATCTAGTTTGATGAGCAAAAACTTCTTTGGTAATCGAGCGTCATTAGAAAGACCATGCTGGTGAACAATATTTCTATGCTTGTTCACCAGCTAGACCAGAACCAAACAGCAATAAAGGTATACAATATATAAAATAGTGTACCAAAAAATTAAAATACTGTCATATTTTACTCACCCTCATGTCGTTCTAAACCTGTTGGCCTTTCTTTCTTATGCGGAACACAACAATATATATTTTAAATGTGTCGTGACATGAAGAATCAAATTTTCCTTAATCTTTTGACATAAAAGAGGTCATTGAACTATAAAAACGTACTGTAAGTTTTAGAACTCAAAACTTCCTCCTCACTTCAAAAAGATCATTTCTTGAAACCAAGCTACTTATGTTACGACTGTGGAAAACCACAAGTATGATACATTTTCATTTTCAACATTTACATTTTTGGGGCGAACTATCCATTTAACAACATTAAAAACAACAACAAAAAATGTAGTGGACTGACTCATTGAGCAGACATAATGACTGCTGACTCCCATTGCCAAGATGTGACGGTATATTGAAGGCCCGGGGCACCAAGATCTGTGGAGGTGTACTATACCCACATTTGACAGGCTGAAACCTGATGCTTGTCTAATGAGCCTCTCGATAAATCTCTTCTGCTATATCCCTCCCGCTCTTCATCCCCACGCCTTTTCCGGGATATAAATAAATTCCTGCTGCAAAAAAATGTCCTTGTCAAAATAAAGCAGTCTCCAACAAATGCACCATGGAGCATCAAATCACAATGGAAATTGCATCACTGATGGGCCTATCTCTGTAATTTCTCTTGGCAGTTTTACCTAAGGAATGCATTAAAGTTAAAATGACTCAGATGACATGTGACAGTCTTTACCTAAGGAATTTATGTAAGTTAAGACAAGTTTAAAAATGTTTTTTTTTTTTTTTTTTTTAATGAAAGAATATACCAGGGGAGAACTACAATGACTTATGAATACTTTATAATTTAAATAATATTAACATTTTAAGATTGTGGTAATGAGAATATCATAATGAGTCTTTTCCTCTTTTTTTTTTTTTTTTTTGCATTGCGGTAATGAGAATTGGTGGGTAAAATGTGCATAACTGTCATGAAAATAATATCACAATGCCAAAAAATCCCAATGCCACTAAAATAGATTTAACATAGATTTTTTTGACTGCAGAATATAATTTCATACTTGTTTCTTTTGATTTTGGAATACCAGGAGGACCAGGACATTTTCTTGACAAGTTTCGTGAGAAACAACAAGTGGGAGTACTAATCAGCAGGGACCGGTTGATATAATTTTATATTGATATCTGGGGCGTGATAAGATCTTTTACTAAATTTTTTCTCATTTATATTTAATGGACTTCAGTGCTTTGAGAGACAAGTGCTTTAATTAATCATAGAACCGGAAGTAATTTACAGTATAGACACTTAAAAATATTAAAGAAATAGTTCACACAAACCTTTATTATGATTCTGTATTGTAAGGTAAAATATCACAAAATTTTGAAATATTGATTTGCTCCTCCACCACTAATGTATAGCCCACCTCACCATGTGCTTGCATCACATTACCAAATACATTTTTCCACCAACATTTCATCATTGATTTTCCTCAACCTACTCCTAAAATTCCTTTCTCATTCTTTTCACTAATTGTTTTCCTTGCAAAGTAATCCCATTTCCCCCACTCCGTTCTTCATCCCATCACCTGCTGCTGAGCCTGAAGGAGTAAGCCCAAACTCCCCCACTCAAAATGAGCGATTATTCCTCATCTCATTTGCTTTGACTGGAGGGAAGACGGCTCAAAGCCTCTCTTGTTGAGAAAGGGTGCTCAGGAGTATGGAGAACAGATATGAGGCTTGGGGCATTGGCACAACTGGTGCCTTACCTTTCAGCTGTTCAACTCACTCTCCCTTGCGCTAAGCTTGTTTAGATTCACACCACATCACTCTTCAGCTAAGCGTGTACAAATCCCTGTTATTTTCCTGAAAATTGTCCCATAGATGTTTGTTTGGTTCAGGAGAGCGTGTCTTATTTTTATTTGTAAATGGATACTTTTGAATAATAGGGTGGATGAGTAAATCCATTTGGAAAAATAGTCAATAATGCTTTATTTGCCGAGAATAATCCTTTTTCAGTTGCTCACTTAATGGGCTTTGTGGGTGCTTAGACTTGGGTTGTCAAAAGTGTTGGCACTTTGGTTCTTTTTTTCATGAGTTACTGTCTACTTGCTTAATTACTAATTACAAAAAAATATTTGACTTTGAAAAACAATTAGGCTAAGCAAGCAAAGTGAATGGTGACTGAGGCTGTCAGTTCCTAACATTCTGCCAAAGGGGCTGTCCACACCAAAGTTGTTTTTGAGTTCGTCTGCACTATTTTTTGAACTTGGTCTCATAGAATCACTTTACTAAACCAGCATTTTACAAAAAATAAATTTTTTACTCACCAAGACTGCATTTATTTTATCCAAAATACAGTAAAAACAATGATATTGTGAACTCTTTTTACAATTTTAAAGAACCGTTTTCTATTTGAATATATTGTAAAATGCAACTTGTGATAAAAGATGAATTTTCAGCATCATTACTGCAGTCTTCAGTGTCAAATGATCCTTCAGAAATCATTGTAATATTCAAATTTTCTAATATGGGCATATTTACATCACATTTGACACATTTAAACCCGAACACATATTTGCCAGCACAAGCTTCGTTGATGATAATGAGGCAGCATAAATACTAGTTAAAATATAATCTAAACATTCTTATTATTTTTATCCAGAGCCTCTTGATGTGGGAAGTCAGAAACGTCTGGGCTGTCTATCTATCTGTCTATCTATCTGTCTGTCTGTCTGTCTATCTATCTATGCATGCATAGGGCTCTTTTCTGTACTTGGACTCGGAGCTGGAGAGCTACTCCGGCTGCTACTCGCAGGTGAGCGAGTGATGCCATCTTACCACCCTGTGAGCATTTAAAAAAGGCAGATATTTTTGTCTGCTTTTCAAGTGGTTGACACAACATATTTTCCGAAGCGTGCTGCCTGCTGGTCTGAGTGTGTGATGAGGATTCAACTCCAAAAGAGTAAAAAATTAATCTCAGTGATTTAGACTGTTGCATGATTTTTGGTGCCAGATTGGCTGGTTTGAGTATTTCTGTAACTGCTGATCTCCTGGGTTTTTCATGCGCAACAGAGTGTATAGAGAATGGGGCGAAAAACAAAAAACAACCAGTGAGCAGAAGATCTGTGGACGAAAATGTCTTGTTGATGAGAGAGGTCAACAGAGAATGGTCAGACTGGTTTGAACTGACATAAAGGCTACGGTAACTCAGATAACCCCTCATAACAATTGTAGTGAGCAGAATAGCTCAAAATGCAAAACATGTTAAACCTTGAGGAGACAGGGCTACAATAGCACAAGACCAAGTTGGGTTTCACTTCTGTCAGCCAAGAACAGAAAACTAAATCACGCAAAGTTTTTCCAATCATCTACTGTCCAGTTTTGGTGAGCCTGTGCCCACTGCAGCCTCAGTTTCCTGTTCAAAGCTGACAGTATTGTTACCCGGAAGGGTCTTCTTCTGCTGTAGCCCATCTGCCTCAATGTTTGACATTTTGTGTGTTCAGAAATGCTTTTCTGCATAGCACTGTTGTAATTCTGATGGTTGATGTGAACATTACCTGAAGCTCCTGACCCATATCTGCATGATTTTATAGATTACACTGCTGCCACATGATTGGCTGATTAGATAATCGCATGAAAAAGTAGATGTACTGATGGACATAATAAAGTGGCTGGTGAGTGTATACACAATATATCATCAGGCGATGACTAGAGTAAATAATCTTTAAAGTCAACCCAAATCATTTTCAAAGAATAATGGAAAACTATGTGAGTTGCACTCCGTGGCACTACAGAATTTTGACACTGAACATTGGCTTGTGTGTGTTTACCTTCGTAGAAATGTATTGTTTAGAATTTTAGAACATATTTTGTCGTCTGCCAGATGCGTCCGGTTCACAGCCCCCTTTAATTAACCCTGCCACTCACACTTTACCAAAGTTGTGGTGAGAAATCCTGTATGTTTAAAAAGATTATTGTGCAATGAGATGCCCAATTTATATTAAAAAAAAAATCCAGAAATATATCGTTAATCGTCTGGAAAATCTTCAGACTATCGATGCGTGAAAAAGGCATCGATCCCAAGCCTGGTAAACACTCACTAGATGGAATAGACTGTCTTTGACTGTTGCGCTGGGGCTCGCTTATGGTTTTGAATACTATAAGAGTGAATAAATAAGGAAATATGAATTAACTGTTCTTAAGAAATTAAGGCCCATTCAAAATAACTTGTTTAGGCATCCAGTGCATAAGCTTCTAAATTCTCAATTTGTTACATGGGAATGGACTTTTAGTGTCCTTTACAGTGTATAGAGAGCGTGATGGGGTGGCTTAACTCATGCAAGCAGGGAGTCTCACATAACTCATCTCAGTGGGAGATGGACATTCAGTAGTGTCAGGCAGGAACCAGAAAATGGATGAAACGATAGAGAACCAGGTGTGACTCTGACTTATTTTATTATTTCATATCATAGAACTGCGGAACAGCTAAGTCCAGCCTCATGCAGCTCTCACTCTCATTCTAAACTGGCCATGCTTGCTTGAGGTTAGCAGGGGCTTTCTGCTACTCAGCCGACAACACTGTGACTGACTGGCATCAGTAGTGATGGATGTGATGGGCAGACCCTTGACAGCGCCTGCAGATATCTAAGCGCAGGAGGCTAATTAACTGTCTTCTGATAAATCATTGAATGCAGAGATTAGCCTGAGGTTAAGAGCAGAGCTTCTAGCCATTGGTTAGCGCTAGCGATTAACACATATCTCGGCTTGTGAAATCAAATATAAATGACAATCTTTGCTGTTAGGGCCAAGATCATGAAGGAATGTCCACATGCCCTCAAATTTACATCCCAGAGTGCTATTTCTACTCAAACACTCATGGATAAGCAGTTTATGCTTCTTTTTTTTTTATAGTTGTCACTGCCGTTTATGTGTGGATATATGAATGCATCATAAACTTGGGCGTCCAAGAATTTTGTTTGCCTTCATAAACTCTTGCTCTCAAAATGGGCATACTACAGTGGTCTGTTAAATAAGACATTTTCTGTGGCTAAATTATTAAACAAATAGAGATGTATATCTGTGGGGAGACTGCTGCTTTGAGTGGTCTCCTTGAAGAGCGGCTGAACAACTACCAAAACACTAAATTATGTTTTTTGTTTTGCTGCCACATTGAAATGGGTTTCTTATTTTATAGTTTGAATAAAATAAATAGTTTGTCAATAATGGATCTTACACAGCCTTCGAAGAGGGTGGAATCATGACAGAGAGACTTGTCAAAAGACCTGTGTGACCTGAGACTTTGCTCCTTTTTAATCTGCGTTAGTTATATTTAAAATTTTAAAAATAAGATTTAAGCAGAAAAACAAAGCCACAGAGGAAGTATATGCACCAATGTGTATATATACACTTTTTACACAAACATCCACACTAGAATACCACAATCAAGCTTTCAATATAGGCAAGACAATTTTGAAATATTTTATATAAGCTGTTCCATGTCGCCAGCATTTTAAAGCATCATAAGTGCACTTGTGAAGTGAAAGTAATTATGCTGCCATCTAAGATACCTTTTTTGGACTAGTGTAGTCTTCATGTGCTGTCAGAATCATCCTAGTTCCCACTTCTGAAGTCATATTTATGAGAACATCGTGTTGAAGTGCTTTGTTGCTTAAGAGAATTAGAAAAATGGAGGATTCCAGGTTTACCCTTTCATATTTCTTGGAGTACTCTTATATTGGCGCTGTAAAACATTTTAGTCAGCTTACTGACAATAATAGCATTTTGAAAAAATACATGATATTTTCTCTCAATAAAAATGTTCAATACATACATACTGTATATATATATATATATATATATATATATATATATATATGTGTGTGTGTGTGTGTGTGTTTGTGCATTTCACAGAAACATCATGCGGGAACATGATTTCTAAAATAAAAAAATAGATAACAAAGAAACTCTCCTCCACCATGTTGAAAGTTAATGGCTCCTCCCAATTAAAAAACATGGGTATCAAAATTATCTCAGAGTTTTCAAGTCTTAAGTACAACTTAAGGGGGTTTTTGTGTGCAACGGCTGAGTAGGGAACTTGTATTTACAATAATTCTAGGCAGAATTGCATGTATGTGGAAAAGGAAATCCTATAATCCCAGTACAAGCCATCTTGACTTGTTTTCAATATGGCGGTGTGGAGCTCTCCAATTCTTTTGTTGTTTTTGTTTGTATGTCCTGTGTTTAGTATTTTTTTTTTTTCAATCAGTTTTACCAGTGATGAGCTGCTGAACATTCGACAGCACATACCAGACAATTTGTACCTGTTGTTTGACTACTGGAATGTTTAGCTGGACATTTTAGTCATAGACGAAGCTGTGTTGTTCAATCGCACTATGTGACGCATGAGAGGGCAGCATGCCGACGTGCTGGTCAAGCTTCGACAGCGTGGCTTTTGAACAGTGCTGCCGATAATTCATCTAGTGAATCTCTGCTCTCTTCCTCACAAAGTGGATGAACAACATCTCCTCACCCATACAACCAAGGACTTTTCAAACTCTGTTGCCTTGTGTTTCACAAAGTGAAGCCATTCCGGACAGCGTGTTACATCTTCCTTTAAGTGGTCGTCCGGCTTAAAGGGATAGGAGGGTCATCAGTTCGGTTGTCACAGTAACTGTCTCTATCTGATGGGCGTATTTCTGGCCCTAAAATACTTCCTCCGACATCTGAGAGGCTGCCATGTCCTTGTGCGGGTAGACATCATAGCAGCAGTCTCTTACATAAATCATTAAGGAAGCCTACGTTCTTGCCACCTGAATTTGCTGGCGTGTCGGATCCTCCTTTGGGCCCAGGGCAAGCTCCTGTCACTCAGAGCGATTTATATCCCTGGACGCCTAAATGTGGGAGCAGATTTTCTGTCCAGACAAAACTTACCGACGGGCGAGTGGAAACTCCACCCCGACGTAGTACAACAAATTTGGGAGAGATTCAGAGCAGAAGTGGACCTCTTCGCCTCTCAAGAGACTGCGCAATGTCCCCTCTACTTCTCTCTGAGTCACCCAGCCCCCCTGGGTCTGGATGCGATGGCGCATACATGGCCTGGACTGTGTCTATATGCGTTTCCCCTGGTTTCTCTGCTCCCGGGAGTCTTGGCCAGAGTTCGTCAGCAAGGGTCTTGCCTCTTACTGATAGCGCCTTACTGGCCGAACAGGATTTGGTTCTTAGAGCTGATATCTGTCCTCGACGGCTCGCCTTGGGTGATTCCGGACAGGAGGGACCTTCTATCTCAGGCACAGGGGACGATATTTCACCCCCAGCCCAAATTGTGGAAACTTCATGTTTGGCCCCTGAAGGGTACCAACTGAGGTTCACAGGGCTTTCTCTTGAGGTTATCGAGACCTTTTCAAGTGCTAAGGCTCCCTCCACTTGGAACTGATCTGGGAATATTTTACAGGGCAGAAGAGGACCTCTTCGCCTCTGTTGATAGCGCAATGTCTCCTCTACTTCTCCCTTAGTCGCCCAGTTTCCCCCCCTAAGTTCATATTACAGAACCAGCTAACTGCCAGTTTGCTTCAGTTCTGGATTTTCTGTAGAAAGAACTGTCAGCGGGCACTTGCCTCGCCACTGCCAGGTTCTATGTGGCCTCCACTGCAGTTTGCCACGCCTTGGTGGGCGGGGTGCCCCCTAAGAGGCATCCTTGCTAGGACCTCTTCATAGGGTAAGACCCCCTTTTTAGACCTTTAGAGTCAGCATTTGGTAGACTTCTGACTCTCAAGATGGTTTTTCTTATGGCAATTAAGGAGACTAAGGAGTCTCCTATTGTCTAAGGAGACTTGGGTACCTACAGGTTCTGTCTCTTTTGCCGGCCTGTTTAGAGTTTGCCCCAGCTATGACCAAAAGCATTCTTTGCACCCTCATCCTAACTACCTGCCCAAGCTGCCTTTCGCGACCATTGGCAGGTTATTTTCTAAGCCTTCTGCTCCCTGCCGTTTGTAACGCCGGAGCAGCTATGACTTCTCAGACTTTGTCCAGTCTGTACCCTTCAGACTTATGTCCACCGCTTTTGCTAGTGGCGTAAAGTCAGGGCAGCAATTCTTCACTTGGAAGCCATGACCGGGGGGCGGTCACCTCCTGGCAGACTATGTCACTTTGGGTGAGGGACTTTATTGCCCGGGCCTACGAGGTGCGCGGTCAAGCTTCGCCAGTAGGTTTTAGGGCGCACTCTACCAGAGGGCTCTCCTCCTCTAAAGCCTTGGCTAGAGGTCTCCCTCTGCAGCAAGTTTGTGATGCGGCAGGTTGGTCCTCTCCGCACACATCCATCAAATTTTATGGTTTAGATGTTTGTTACTCCGGACTCTTATGCCCTTGAGTCGACATCTCAATCTCATGTCTTTACAAGGTTGTGATGCGGCAGGTTGGTCCTCTCCACACACATTCATCAGATTTTATAGTTTGGATGTCCATGCTATTCCGGGCTCTTACGTCCTTGAATCGACATCTCAAACTCATGCCTGAACAAGTTTGTGATGCGGCAGGCTGATCCTCTCCGCACACATTCTCAATTTCTATGACAAATTTGTATGGGTTGGATGTTTTGCTACCCCGGACTCTTTATGTCCTTGGGTCGACATCTTAAGCTCATGTCTGATCAAGTTCGTGATGCGAACTTTATGGGTTAGATGCTTTGTTACTCCGGACTCTTATGTCCTTGAGTCGACATCTAAAGTTCATGTCTGAACAAGTTTGTCATGCGGCAGGCTGGTCCTTTTCCGCACACATTCATCAAATTTTATGGTTTAGACGTTTATGCTACTCCGGACTCTTACGTCCTTGAGTCGACATCTCAAGCTCATGTCTGAGACCTCTTGTGTTTTTGTGAGCACACTTCACAACCATAGGGGTCCGGACAGCCCCAGTGCGGAGGTGTGTGTATTGCGTTCCCCATAGCGCTTAGCAAAGAGCAGCATCATAGTGAAGCTTTTTGTAAAGGGAACGTCTCAGGTTACATGTGTAACCCTTGTTCCCTGAAAAAAGCGGAACGAGATGCTGCGCTTCTTTGCCGCACTGGGACATCCCAGGACTGCTCTTCAAAAAGAAGTATCTGACGACATCTGGTGACGCATCCATTTATAGCCTGGCCACAGGTGCGTCTAATGACTATATCAGCCGAGGCTATAAATTCCGGTCAATGTTCATTGACGTGTTACACACATATTCACAGCTCGTCCACGACTAGGGTCGTTCCCCATAGCGCTTAGCAAAGTGCAGCATCTCGTTCCGCTTTTTTCAGGGAACAAAGGTAACCCAAGACTTTTTGATGATATTACTCGGGTAAATATATTTGATCTATGATATTAAAGTTTAACTAGTAAATACTAAATCAAAATGTGTTTATGCAGTAACTAGCTTGCTAGCCAGCAAATCAGATATGCTAAATGTAAGCTAGCTAACACCATTTCATTGACAATTTTAGAGGCTAGCTATCATGATGCTAGCTAGCTCAACTGTGATGCTGTTTCTTCTGTCTTCTGCTAGCCAGTTTTCTGTTATCTTACAAGAACGTAGGTTATAGTTTGATTTAGCATGATGATTGAGGAGTGTTCATCTAGCCTATTTCTATTCATTTTTCCGCATCAGTTGTAAAATATTTTTTACCATTCCAGAATATTCCAATTGTTTAGCTAACTATTTATATATCTGTGCATGGCACTGCATTTGTTTTTTTTTACAAGCTTTTTCCTAATCTTATTCTACAGATCAATGCCACATGTGCCATCTGATGTGTGGATACATTTCACCTCAGCCAGTATGGAAGAAAAGGCTGTGTACATTTGCAAATACTGTGTAAAGACCTATGTTAAGAATGCCACAAAGATACAGTAGCATATAGTGAAGTGCCCAAAGTTTTTCCAATATTTCCAAAATTCCCCAGCTTAACTTCCCCTGGAAAGTTTCCGGAAATTTACAGATTTGCCCCTTTGCAACCCTATTCACAAATGTATTCACAAAATTAATCAAACACCATCTCTCACATAAATGGCAAGGAAAAACAACCAAAAATGGGAGTTTACTAGTAGCATAGTGAGTTCTCATGAGAACGTTTCCATTATTTGATAGTTTGATCATTTATAGGCCTACTTAACTTTAGCTAACAGTTTTAAGCTTCACTATTGTTCTGTACATTGTTTGTTGTTGGTAGATATTCATTTAAAAAAAATTCTCTCAGTGGATACCCCTGAACCCCCATACAATATATTTCCCTAATAGTCACAAGGCCTCCTGTGCCCCTTGAGTATCTAAAAATATTAAAACACAAATACTGGACTGTTGTCATTCAGCTTCAAAATGAACAGTAGATTTTATCTTTTAATATTAATAACAAAGTGCTCGCGATTGATGAACTCATTGAAATAGTATAGTCTTTTGGTAGAACATCCCCCAAACCTCACTACTTTGGCTTTGTCTCTGGAGCCTCAATGTCATAATCTTAAAATTGTTTTAAAGAGACTGTTTTTAATTTGATGTTTGTTTGTTTTTTCTTCTTTTACAAAGTAATAAGCGGTTGGCACACATGAATATTCAAGTGTTATGTAACCCTGTTGAATAGACCAGGACTTCTGGTCACCAGCATATGTTGTATTTTGGCTGCTGGTCCGCAGAATGGGATGCTAGTTTGCTGGTGTCCCCACCAGACTTCTTAGTTAGCTTAATCAGCAAGACTTCCTTGGTCAACCAGCTTGACCAGTATGGAAATTCAGTCCAGAATACTATGATATAGCACAAGGTTTGTTGCTATCTCTTATTCAAGAAAAGGCCTGGAAAGATCCAGCCCAAATTGAGAAATAAGAGAAAGAAAGAAAAGGTCAATATATAAATAAGTGCATATATAAATAAATAAAAGGTTTTGAGAATAAAAGGTATTGCGACCTAATGAAGGGTGTGCAGTATTTCTCTGGAGCCAGGGCCCTTGCCTCACAACTGACAAGCTGTCCACATCGGAGTGTAATTTAAGACCTTCCCCAAGAGACCCCAACAGAGTTAGGACATGTCTCTCTGCCTTTCACCCAACCTCATTCCCCATTTCTTCTAGCTAGATCGAAGCCTCCCTTGTTTCCATGTCCACACCAACTCATCCCTCTTTAAATTCACCTGTAAGCATTTCCCCAGCCATTTGTTTTCCCCGGCCTGTCGTCTTTTCATTCTCTTGTGCTTGCCATCCATTAATCCTCCTACAGCTCCATCCTCCTCCCAAGACCTGACGCTCCTTCTCATTTTCTTTTCGTCTCTTCTACCTGTTTCTGCCAGCCCCTGTAGCCCCCCATTACTGCAATGCTCCATTCATGTAGTCTCTTTCTCCTTACTAGTCCTTTGTCACTGCTCACACTTGCCCTCTCTTGGTGCATGCCCTTTGGATCATTGTGACAGGCCTAGGCATCCGCACTAAACCACAATGCAACAGAAGTGTCAATCCCCTTCAAATCGAGGGGTACTTGACCCCCCCCCCCAGATATTTGACATGAGAAGATTTTAAATGCAACTTCTAAAAAAATAAACAAATATTATATTTTTCCTATGCACTGCACTGCACTTTAATGCACTGAACAAAATAAAAAAACATTTTACTTATTTTATTTTTGTCTTATCCAATCACCAAAGGGAACTGCTTGTCCTGACCACGGTTCCCAATAGTAACTGTAAAGAACAGCTACACATCTGAACTCTTGCTCTTGATTGAATTAACATGGGGGTCAGATTGAATTACGTGTTGTTGCGGTCCCATTTTGAGTAAATGGCATTATGACAGTTGAGATTTAAAGTGGTGATTTGTTGAACGTCGAGGGAAATAAATGGCTTTGTAGACTCCAGGGCTCGGGCCAGCATTAAGCAACCTCTCCACACAGAGAGAGAGAGAATATTAAGCTCTCTTCCAAAAACATCATTTATCTTTAGAGTTTAACCACCCCGTTTGGCTCACACTGAAGCCACAAAAGCCATCATTACCTTTATTTTTAATCATTTAATTTACCCCTTTTAAAAATAAAGAAATCTACAAATGCAAAAACAGTGCACAGAACATTGAGGCTGTTCTGTAATAGCTTGCAAATCTTTCAATGCTCGTAATTAGCTATTTTACTCTCTATTATCAGGCTTGGCGCCACTTGCGTACAAATTGGAGCCATATGGACAATGTTTCATACACTTCTGCTAAAATAAACCACAAATGGGGGGGGGGGGGGGGGGGGGGGGGTCATCTGTTTATTTGTTTGCTTGGGAGAGTTAAGTTAATCTATTTAGCCGTAATGTTTTCTTACCTACCATAAATGATTCACTCATTTCATCTCTAGTTCATTATCGAGCTCGCCGTTTTGTAGTGGAGGCTATTTTCCAATCGCATGGGGAATTGTAATAAGGCTGAGACATTGAGTGCTACATCTAAATATAATGCCAAACACAAACATCTGTGTGTGTCCCGTTAATTTGCCACACCGAGTTTGCATAAAAGTCCCCTCTGTATATGTGAGCTTGACTGAATGATCTTTAAGCTGGGTTAATGGAGTTTACGTTTAAACTGCCTCAACTGCTAGAATACAAATAACCTCAATGTTGTCAATGCTTCAGAAATGAGCTTAAGATAAACACAGTCTTCAAAAGGAGGTGGGCGGGGATGTGGGGGAACAACAGAGAGTGGGAAACAGCTTTTCTGCAGCACTCTTCATGCAAATAGAATGACTAGCACCTCTCTTACTCTTTGCAGAGAAATGTTGCCATACTTGTACATGTCCAATGAGCCATGAGAGCTGGATGGAGTTAGTCACCAGGCAACAGCAAAAGCAAATAGCTCCCTCCATTGTTTTCCCCTTTTGTGCACTCTCTCTCTTTCTCTCCTTCAAATTTAGTGGTAGTGGTAGTTTAAGTGGTAGTGTGATGCTCTGGTATGAAATATAAACAGTTATACCACCAACAACCCCCACACCCCCCCACTCTGATGACTGACAGGGTCCCAGTGAAACGATAAGGCCCAGGGCGAAGGACAACCTTAATGAGGCCCTGCATGCATAGATGGGAATTAACGATTTCGGTTCCAATTCTAATTCCTCTTAACTATTCAGGTTCCTTAATGTTTCCAGTAATGATTCTAGTAACTTAGAAATTATTACTTTTGAGGAAGAACTATTTGGAAATAAGAGGTTAAATAGTTCTGGAACCAATATATTATCATAGCAATGTTTCATGCTGTAGATTCAATAGAGGGCACTGCTGCCGCAGAATTGCGCTGCAGGAAACACTTTCAGAGTATTTTAGTACAGTGTTCAGTCAACATCAGCAGAACATTGCGGTGACAGGGCGGAGGGAGGGGTCAGGTCGTGATTCTGCACACCCGGCCCCTAATTGGGCTGATTAGCCCGAGAGGGATAAGGGCCGACTGGAGACGGCAGTGCGACAAAGAGAGAGATTTACAGGCAGCTGTCCGACACCTGTGTGTGTGTGTGTGTTTGTCTTTTTGGCCGAAATCCGGGAAGGAAGAGAGATGCGCTGTAGTTGAGTTCTCGACGCAACCATCCACCCCAAAGGAGCAGCAATTCATTTTACAATTGCACATACAGGAAGTGTTAAAGGAACCAAAAGTCATGAAAATCATATGGTTCTGGTATTTTTTTTTAAATGGAACTGGTTCTGGAAAAGTACTAAACCATACTGACAAGGCTGAGAAAACAGCTAAGACAAGAAAATGGGCATCTAATTTACTAATCACACATTATCCAATAGAACCAGGTGTGCTGGTATAGCGCTGCACCATGTGTATATACATAAAGTAATTTTCAGTATTTTAAGAGAAAACATGCATTCCTTTCATGTAAATTAGGCTTATTATAGATTTTCTTCTTATTTATAAAAGTCAGCATTATTTTTGGCTGCGCAAAGAAGGCAGCGAATGTAATTTTGTTTAGATTTTATCAGTAAAAAAATTTGTTATAGCAATAATTCATCCAATGATATAGCGTTATAACTAGCTATATATCCAGACACCTGGTCTAGTTGACTGCACTTTTGGGATTTTAAAGTGCCGATTTAGGGGTGTTGATTGGCATGTTAGGGAGAATGCTGTAGATTGCAGCATCCTCTTTAACTTAGCACTCAAAACCGGCCTGCAAGCTGGGGTTATTGTGCCTTGCAAATTGCAATTAGCATAATTTTTTTTGCATGTTTGCATTGATACCTGATTTGCATAATTCCTTAAGTGAATCGGTGCTAAAGCAACTTAGACAGCATGTGCAAATAAATTACACTATCAACAGGCGCACCAATTCTTGGTGGAATCCCCCTTCTGTGTTTCTCCTTGAAGTATTATTGAGAAGATGTCAGCTGGTGAGGCATGTGGCTGCAGGTTATGACAGGGGTATCTGCACTGGGCTTCTCAAGTGGCCAACATGAATGATGTGGAGATATAATGGCAGAGTTCAGTGTAATCTTGTCACCTCTGAAGTGTTATAAATCACTGGAGGGAAAAGGGTTAGGTAGAGCAGCAAGTATGTGTGTGTAGGTATACATGTTCATATGGCATGGTGACAAGGGCATTACATAAGCTTTGGAGAGTATAGCTTATTTGCATATGCAATAGAGTACCAATAAATAATGAAGATTTTCCTGGTAGTAATTAATTACTAAAAGAAATCCTCTGATAGTGTCTTTAAACCTGCAGGGAAATTGCAAAAGAGTTTCTTGTGGCTATATATGATCTTAGAGTACCCCTAATTATACATGGGATTGGTTTTTGTACAGTTTTAATGAGGCATATATTATGGTTTACATTCATCTACTATGAAAAAGCACTTTAAAACATCAGAGAATCTTATTAAGGTCAGTATCATACTTCATTATAAGATCAGGATAACCTTATTTCCCAGTCTGTCGCTCACTTCGACGTTGTGTCGAAGAAGCGACACTAGGGGTCTCTCTTGAGAGCCTTATGCATCTCTGAACTTTGAGGCCAATGAGAAATTGGCAGATAGAATTTGTATGTCTCGCCCCCGGACATACGGGTATATAGGGAGGGAAATGCATCTGTTCATTCAGAAATTTTCTTCGGAGCCGACCAGTTGTGTGAGAAGCGATCTGCGAGTCCCAATTGGTTTCTTCTCATCTCTGGCATCAGCGTTTGCTGTTGGATCTACAGGGCATATCAGCGGCTTTTTCCTTCTCTGCACGGCAGTGCAGCTTTGCCCATGGCACTTCGACAGCGCCTTCGTTGGCTGTGGGAGGACAGAGGGTTCCAGTCCAAGCCCATGCTCACGGCTGCCCAGGCATGCATGTCTGCACATCAGCCTCAGACTGGGCAGTTGAGTCTTCTGCGTCAGATGCCGGGATGCTCTCCGATGCAATGGCATCATCCAATTACGCTGGCTCAAGGGAGAATGCCGGTTGGCCGTGAAGCGAGACGCACTCATCTCCATCTCGGACGGACGCGAGCGTGCCGGAGGGCGGGTGGTTTGTGGGGATTTACCCAGTGAAACAGAGACCATCGTCATCCCCAAATCGCCTTCATCGCCAGCCGGGTCGGCCTCAATCCCGTGGAAGAAGGAGATGCGCGGGGGAGGCTGAAGTGGATTTCACCTTAAGGAAAGAGAGCCGCGACCACAACACTGCCATGGTCATGTTCTCGCAGTGAGTACATGAACCATCCACAAACGGCGCCTCAGTGTGATCGCTGCCCAGGCACACGAGGCAGCATCTGTGGCCGTCAGTCTTGGAGTGATATCGACCGCATCCAGGGACTACACAGAGGCGGAAGGGCATCTTTAAAAAGATGAGTCCTGAAAAGGACGTTCAACACCTGCCTGTTTATCGCTCATTTATGAGTGAAAACTCAAACTCTTTTAGAGAAATTAAACTCTTTTATGGAGGGAAAACACTCTTTCAGACAATGAAAGCGCTGTCAAAGTGCGAGAGAGAGAGAACACCGCTGAAAACGCACTGTAAGATCCAACAGCAGTGCTTCTTGCCAGCAGAGGTAAGTGGAACAGTGGTGATCTTCAGCTTGCTGTTGCACAACCGCTCATTTTCGAAGAAAAAAATCTGACTGACAGACGCATGCCCGCTTCCCTTTATACCATATGTCTGGGGGCGGAACATGCAAATTCCGTCTGCCAATTTCTCTTTGGCCTTTTCTCAAGTCCAGAGGTACACGAGGCTCCCAAGGAAGACCCCTTGTGTCACTTCATTCGACACAACGTTGAATGAGTGACAGAAGCGGAACTCTTTTTAGCCATAAATCAATGCTGTACCATTTAAGCCCACTATGCTCCTTTAAGCCCAATGGGCCCCCAATGGGGCATTTCTTGCTTTTAAATTTGACTTAAATATGACTTTTCACTGTACTTTTGTCAATAGCTATTTCATCAATATTTTTCCTTTGCATTTTGTATTCTTTCATTATGTCTAGTCTGTTGTTAGACTGAGGTCAATTCGATATGCATTAATGTTTATTATTAAATGGATAATTCCGACCCTGAATTCAAAATAGATCGGCTGAATTCGGTCTTTCATCACTGCTTTGCGGCCATATTATAAAAGCAATTAACCACTTGAGTCTTTGTGTTACAGTGATTTTACTGCAGGTAAAACTACTACATTTCACATTATGCCAATGGCCCTGTACCAGATGTAACTTTTAGGCCTTGTTGTCCACAAGTCCATTAATACAACACGTCTACATCAAGTGCGTCATTTGGAGCAGGGCTTAAGAACGCCACTTACCCTTGGAAAAACATAACTGTAACACACAGCCTCTTGTGTTTATTGCTTTTTTATATGTTCCTTTTTTCATTAGATGTCCACTGTTCATTGATAACTTATTGTCTCATTGAGCTCATTGTCCCAGATGTGTATGAATGTCTTTCTTCTTTAGAACACAAACAAAGATTTTTAGAAGAATATCTCAGCTCTGTAGGTCCATAAAATGCAAGTGAATGGGTCCCAACATTTTGAAGACCCAAAAAGCACATAATGGCAGCATAAAGTAATCCATACGACTCCAGGGTTTAATCAATGTCTTCTAAAGTGATGTAATAACTTTGGGTGAGAAACAGATCGATATTTACATAATTTTTATAAATCTCCACTTTCATTTTCACAATGTAAAAGTAAAATTGGAAATTTATAGTAAAAAGGACGTAAATATTGATCTGTTTCTCATCCACATCTATCATATCGCTTCTGATGAAATGGATTTAACCACTGGAGAGTTATGGATGCTGCCTTTATGGAGCTTGAAATTTCTGGCCAACCTACAGATCTGAAATATTCTTCTAAAAATCTTTGTTTGTGTTCTAAAGAAGAAAGTAAGTCATACACATCTGGGATGGTATGAGGGTGAGTAAAATATGAGATAATTTTTTTTTATTTATATATTTTTTGGTGAACTATCCCTTTATTTCCACTTAAAAATTAATTTAAACTTAAACATTTAATAAACACATTAAATGTTTTTAATGCATCTTATAAATATTTAAACTTTGATGAAAGTATTTAGTCTGTTCACTAAATACATTTACTGTTTATCTACTGATGTATTTTACATAATGTAGAATTAATTCTTGTGTTGCTGAAAATGTTAAATTGTTTACCAGTAGAGATTTAACAGTATGAAATTTTCACGGTATGAAAACCAACACAAAAATACCTTGGTATCACGGTATTATGGTGCTTAACTTATAAACCTTTAATTTTAGGTTTGGCACATGTCTGATATACACACAGAATTTTGTTTTAGTTATAACAAGTTCTTTAACTTAATTTTTTATTTCTTTAGATAATCATAAAACAAGTAAAAAAAAAAAAAGGATTTTTTTTTTTTTTTTTGCAATAAGTCAAATGGTTTTTAATATAATTGAAAAATGTAAAATATATGTCAAATCAGATTCATACTCTATATCAAGTCAGGGTAGGTTGTGATGCAATTTTTACCCTGAAAACTCCAGTGATTTAATCCATGACTTCAGAATTGATATGACTTTCTGATTCTTCTCTCTGACCAGTAGGTGGCAAAGAATGTGAGAAAATAAGACATAAGGATTTTAATTTTATAAAAAAAAAAAATAATAATTATCATGAAATTCACAATTTGCCATGACCACCAATCATTGTTTTTGCCTCAAGTTCAAATTTGATCAGTAATATTATCAGCAGAACAATCTGAGCGAAAAGTTGAAATGATAAAATCAACATTTTAACAAATCAACAAGATTTCTTAGTATTTGGTATGACAGCATGCACTCAACCTGGCATGAACTTATTTGAGTTTGTGCAAAACCGGATTATCCATGCTATCCTAGCATGATTTTGGAAATGTTCCCAAGAGAATCTTGTGTGCTTCAACTAAAGCAACAATATCTTAAATGTTTAATTCAACATTTTAACATTCAAAGATTTTACGTCACATCTTTTCTTTTCCCCAATTTTCCCAATGGAAAATTTCTGTTTCAGACTTTTGGACCCCATTATGCAACAACAGTATGTAGTTTATAACTGAGCTGTGGTTATGTATTCAGGGGTGTAAAGTAATTAATTCTAAATACTCACGTTACAGTAATGAACTACTTTTTCCCCAAGAATTGTACTTTTTTTAAGTAGTTTAAAATTTGTATTAATTTATTCTTTCTTGAGTACATTTTAAGTGCTGTAACTACTTTTACTGCTTTATTTTCCCACTGTCTGCGTTCGCTACTTCCCTGTTCTGATTTTATTTTTATCTATCAACATGATTGGCTAGATAGAGTCTTGTGACTCTCGTGGAGAATGCCTCAAGCACAGTTTACAGCTGACCATAACCGGCCGCACCTGGAAGGGATTTTCGGAGTGAAAAAGGTCAATTGCTTGACTGTGTCATGTGAGTTTAACTTGCTCAAGCCAGATATCAGCATTAATCCTGCCTCTAATTTGAAGAAACAATTTTTATGCTTACTAGATTCTGTAATTTAACTATCTGTCACTGAGATTATTGGGCTGCTGTGAGAGATTAATGTAATGTTATCAATAGTGCTGGGCAATAAAATGATCTAGATGTTTATCTGAAAAAAGAGAAATGTCCTCGATCAAACTTTTGAGCAGTTTTCTATATTTAGCATAACATATTTCTATATGTTATACATCTAGAACAGGGGTGTTCATTACATCAATCATGATAGCAATAGCACCACTGGTTGGTTGATCTAGATGAAATATAAAATATTTACTTTTTATTTACTGACATCTGCCGCTGCATGCTGTTTGATTGACAGCCGGCTAATGTTTGTACGCTTTACATGCACGTGTGCTCCTAGAGCGCTAATGCTGGTTCACGCCTAAATGATCAAATACACTTTATTATTCTGCCAGTGCCCGTCTTGATGAGGATTTAATATGAACATAGTCGTTTATGTCTAAAGTGAATTCAATCAGCGGGAAAAAAAATCGTATTTCCATCAAAATGTCGGACTTGAAATGTACATGTCTAGTAGGCTATGTCATTTAAAGGATCAAACAACATTAACAAGGAAACAAGAAACCACTCACTACTTTTGGCTGAATAACTGTAATGTAATAGAATAAAACACTGACATTTTTAATAATAATATATTTTTTGAATTTTTTTTAGTTTTTTATCAAACTGACCCCTGATGTATAGAGAGTGTTAATTTGTGTAATAAATTACCAGGAAAGTAGAGATGATAAAATAGTTTATAATTATGATTAGCATTTATAAAGATAGAAAATCAACATTCACAGAGCAATACTTCAGCAGAACATTTCACCAGTCACAAACTTCAGAAAATTGTGCATCATGCATTAGAATGAGAACACAAAACTGTTTCTGGGCTTAAAAGATACAAGAACTAAATCAATGTTGAACATTGTATCTCAAAAGGAGGACACTGTGGCCCCCCTTGTGCTACTTAAAGAAATAATTCACACAAAAAATGAATTTACTCACCCTCATGCCATCTGTTTATGGCTTTCTTTCTTCAGAACACAAATTAATATTTTTAGAAGAATATTTCAGTTCTGTAGGTCCATTCAATGTAAGTGAAGGGGTGCCAAAATGTTGATGCTCCAAAAAGTGCATAAAAGCAGCATAAAAGTTAGACATGCAACTCCAGTGGTTTAATCCATGACTTCAGAATTTCTGATTCTTCTCTCTGACCAGTAGGTGGCAAAGAATGTGAATCATCAAAAACATAAGAAGTGAAAGTTAAAGTGGAGATTGACTGAGCAGGGAGGAAAATTAGTAAAAAAAAGTTAGTATTGATCTGTTTCTCACCACATCTATCATATCGCTTCTGAAGACATGGATTAAACCACTGGAGGCACATGGATTAGACTACTTTTATGCTGATTTATGTATCTTCAATATTTAAGCACCGATTCACTTTCTGACCAAAAGAGCTGAGATATTCTTCTAAAAATCTTAATTTATGTTCTGTAGAAGAAAGAGTGTCATACACATCTGGGATGGCATGAGGGTGAGTAAATGATGAGAGAATTTTCATTTTTGGGTGAATTATTCCTTTTAAGTGTGATGTAGCCCATGTACCAAACAACTTTTCCCATGCCTGCTTTACCTCTATTGTGCAGGACATGACGTGCCAAGTGATCCTGCTTATTTACCATTTTTTTTGCATTCCTTGCATTGTTTGAATATGTTTTATGCACAACAATAACGCTCTGTCTGCATTAAGGGAAATTTAGACCCTACAAATAAACTGATTTGAATGTAATTGTTTCATATATTATGATTTAAAATGATCAGTTCATTTGTGTTATCATGTCTACCTTTTATTTTTTGGAATCAGATTCATGTAGTTTATAAGTGATGTATTATAAAAGTTGGCATACAGTATTCATTATACTGGGGCATAGGTTACTCACATTAAATTTTTTGGGAGGTAACAGTATTTGAGAATGACTTTCCCCACCCCTGTATATATTTCACCATCTTTAAAAACAGTGAATCTGACACATCGCACACTGAATTTTTCATGGCAGGCAAGCACAGAGATTTTCCCACAGATTGACATCTATGTGCAGTCATTTCCTTTTGATTGGCAGAGAAGAGCCAAAGGCTGGACAGACTCAGGGCAGCACATGGCAGTCTGGCTGCTAATTAAGTTTTTAGAGAGCGTCTTTATGCATGCGTGCCTTCCAGTACAACAGTGCAAAGCAGACAGAGCAGTATAATTTAGCTACTCCACTAAAGACTGCCAAAACAAATTTGTTTCCAAAGGTTGTGACTGTGAACACTCCTTCATTTATCACCTACACTTGCAGAAATTTTGAAGGGATTTCTTTTTCATCTATAGTTGGAGTTCAGTGGGTTACTAACTACTGATGAATTTATCTATAAAGCACGCTCTTTGTAAATCGTGTTTCCTTTTATCCTTTTCAAATAGTCAATACACATGGCAGGAAAATTGGGCTCTAGGGAAGATTATATATAACAGAGCATTCATTCATGTCCCATGTTACCTTCATTTTTGTTGTTTTTACCCTTGAAACACTGTTTAACTTAATCCCACTGCTGAATTTCCATTCCTGGAAAGCCATCCATCCCGGACATACCTCTCATTTACTATCATAGCTGGGGAGCTAATTTCTTTTCAGCCCCTCTTGGAACGTGTCCAGGAAATCAAGCAGTAAGAGTGGGGCCCCCCTTTTCAATTTTCACACTAATACATTTCCTCCCCTTTATTTTCCCGAGTTCTTTCGAAAGTACAGGCAAATTAGAATTAATTGAATTCTGACATGTTCATTAGAATGTGAAGTTCAGGCCCGCTTTCTTCGAGTGGCGGCTTCAGTTGAAGTCAGCGGATGAGATGAGGGGAGACAGTAAGGCTCTGATCTCACGGCGCACTGACAAAGGACCTGAAAGTGCAAGAGTAATGCCTAAATCACTTATTCTGATGTAGTCTTAGATCTGTCAGAGATCTTGGTCTTTCAGGCTTAAGGCAGCTGACTTGTAAATTTGTCACGAAGCTCTTGAAATGCAGCTATTTTGTTGTGACTGAGAGGTTGCATTAATTTTCCTGTTTTTGAAAAAAAATTAAATAATACATTTTGTGTACATATTTGTGGCTCAATGATGATGGCTCAGTGTTTCCTGCAGCACTTTCAAGCGGCATCACCAAAAAATTATATAAATGTTTACTCTAATCTGATTTTTCTTCATAAGACAAATAAATAATAAAATAAAAAGGTTCTTTGTAAAAACATAAAATAAAATAAACATAGGTCGGTGGATGAATGTTTGTGCCTGGTCTAAATAGCTCCATAAGAATAGTTTTTTATCTATTCAAAATATTGTTTGCAATGAACGTTACGAATCTTGTATGCAACAAACATGGTGAATAATCTTGTTTGCAAGCCTTGAATTGAATGCAACACGATAAAAGCAAAATAATACCAAGACGGCTCGTTCTTTTTCTATTGTTTGCCTTTTTCATATGGTGTGACTAGTATAACGTGATTAATTAACAAATTACGCTCATTAACCTGTTCTTTTGATGAATTGCACAAAAGTCAGTCTTGTTTAATGTTTGATTTGCTTGTTATGGATAATATTCGTTACGAGGGAGAAGATATACGTCGATCACGATGTCGGAGCAATCACCTGCCCCGGTGTTCAGTCTATCAGTGCTGCACAACGATCACCAAAGGAACTGGGAAAACTGTCCACAAGTTGTAATGCACATAGGAAAAGCTGTAATATCTGCTTGACAATACGTCCTGACCCCCGAGAGGGACTTTAAGAGGGATTTCTAAATCGACTTAAAAGCACGGGATTTGCTTGTTTTCACATTGAAGTGCTCTCTGTAGTCAGTTTAATTTATTGTCTTCCAGTCGAACCCGTATCAGTTTAATTTTAACCAGCTTTGCTTTGCGTGTCTCCCTCAATCACAGCGTCAGAGGTTTTGAACTGTTTGGGTAGTGCAAAAACAGCATTTTGTAGAAAGAACTATGATATTTTGTTTTAATGTTCCTTTCTGGCAGCAAACATTTTCATCTGTAATCTGTTTAGACGGGTTGAATTTCAAGGGCCTTTGTCTGCAGCGTTACTGTGGTTGAGGCAGGAGGCAGAGTGAACATCTTCAAGGCTGTAATTTATTTGTTTTTAAATACAGACATTTGCCAGCACCGAGGGGAGGAGGATAGTGAGACCGTAAACTATTGAAGAGGCCTCTGAAAACAGGCAAAAGCAGTGGTGAGCCTCACAGAACTTAAGATATGTAAGTGGGAAAATTATGCTCTTTGATCTAACTGGCTTCATTGAAACAATTGGGGCACAACCCCAAAGGATCGTTCAATAAATATATATATATTGTTTAATGCCTTAGAAGGCATATCTAATGGCCCAAATAGCTGTAACCCCAAAATTTAAGGATTTGCACTTCCTCGCCCAACTATTTACCTTTATTTTAAGTCACTTCGTTTTCTCTATGTCCAGTGTTGGGTAGATTACTGCTGAATGTAATCTGGTACTAATTATAAATTAACAAAGTAAAATGAGATTTTAAATACTTGTAAACTAATCTGATTACTTTTGGATTCAAAAATAACAAAAGCAATACTGATTTTAGATCAGGAACCACTAGCATTATTTTCAATTCAATCATTTGTCCTTCACTTTAATTTTACATTCTTTGTCTCACCAGAATAAGCAAAGATAATTAGCATCGTAATCATTAAAACATAATTTAAGATATGCCAAAGCAACATATCCTATTAAGATAAATGAGCATTTAAGTATGACGTCTATGGTCCGTAATGGACTCTTGTTGACCTATGAGTGAATAATGATTTCCTGGGAAAGAATAACACACAGTAGAAGGTCATTGGGAATATTTGTGAAGATAAAGCGTGTGCTATGCTTTCTAGGCAACTCAATATATGTTGATGAAGAAATGTTTTCATGCCATGGCTGTGATTGATTACATTGCACAGATATATATAATATTTACCAGCCAATGCCATTTCAAGCCTAGTTTCTAAGTGTAGTTTGAAAAATTATTATTTGAAAAATAGTTTAGTTTTGATTACTCAGTGATACTGCTGTGGGTTGGGGGTATTGTTAATGTTTATAACTTTAAAGCGATTTCGATAGGTAGGATGTGCAGGATATTAAAGACAAGGACAGCCAACTGCCCATTCCCTCCCTTCCAACTCTCTCCATCACCCAGCACTGTTCAACCACGCTAGGACTTGCATCTAAATAAGAGGATCTGAATAACACTGTTTCATCCCAGGAGGGTAACTGGTGTAACATTCACAAACACACATTTGGAAAAGACACATTCTCACATACACAATTGCTCTTTCACAATTGCTCAGTTGCTAAATCCAAGATGGTGGACAAGGTGAGAGAACTGTAGTTTATAAATATAAATATTAAAAAATGTATTAAATTCTGATTAGTATCAATAAAAATACACCTGTGCAATTCAAAATCATCTATTTTACACAAAATGTGTGTGTCTGTGTATGTATTTTTATGCTTATCGAAGTACTGCGCTGTTAGCCTAGCAACATGCTAACATCAAACTCAATTTAAATCCATTGTGAGTTGAATTTCTAACTATTTGTTTAGTGTGTGAGTTGCTGGACAATTAAGAGGTTCCATTATGGTTAGCATGCTTTCTTAATAGGCAGCTGCCTATATTGACAGTGTGGCAGCTCACTAGATTTTGCAACGGAGCTAATATTTTTTATCAGAGTCCCACAGCAATATTAATGTGTATGATATAAACACGTGTTCATCAACCTTTTAGGTTTATGTCCATAAAGACTCCTTTACATAAACAAATCCTTTAACATCTCTCAAGGATCTGAGCATCACATCCTCTCACTTTGCCAGACATGCATCAGCGTTGGCAGAAATATTCTGCGGGCTACAGATTAAATTACTGCCATGGTGAAACTATAAACGACAAATTAAGTGGCTGGCAAAGGCTGCTACAAGAAAGAAGCGCTCGCCAGAACCCTAATGCCATTTTTTGTCCAATAAAGAGCAGAAAAGATGGGGTTGAAGCCTCCAATCTTTCAAATGTGTCACTCTTCCCTGTTGGAAACCTTCCTTGTTTGTGATTTTTGAGGTGTGGGTGGTCGGAATGTTGTGATTGCAGGGGCTGTACATGACTCAGTGGGGATCAGGTTATTACACTTTACATGCCACATCTTACATAATATCCACATGTGGAGCATTCCCATAATTCAAAACCCTGGTTAAATTGAATGTATGTATGTACATGCTTTAGAGGTCTGCACATGAATTAATTTGAAGCCCACACCTGGTCAAAAACCTGTGACAGGATAGATACTGTCAAATTTTATGACCCAAATCCCAAAACCACTCACTAATCTCTGACTCGAAAAGAAAAAGTGTTAAATTTAAATTGACATAAATATACAAAGTTATTGAAAATAGAGAGTTTATCAGATCACATCATATGTTAAAGTGTATATGGTAAAATGATTGTCGGGACCCATCATAACTTAAAGGCAAGCAGACTTTAAGCATATGGACATTCAGACTGATCTTGCAGTGAATCTGGAAACAGTGGGTTGACTAGAGCTCAACTAAATCTGTGCTTACTGAAATTCAAATTACTGTCCCCATTGGCCAAAACAGGAAGTATTCATAGGCTAATGTGAACTCCAGTTTCAGCTGAAATGGCCACAGAGGGGTGCCAAAAGAGAGTGGTAAAGTGAGTTGTTTTTAGATGTAAAGAATGTAGTACAGTGAAGAATGCATATTCCGAATTGTACTCGTCATTGATGAAACAAACGTGATTACTCCCTGGATTCAACCCGGTACGAAAAACCCAGGTCTTAAATGTGCTTTCGGTCGCACCACAGGAGAAGGCAAACACGGTTGAACCAATGCAACAATGTCTGATGGGAGTTAGCACTTGTCAGTAACTCGGCATAATAATGGGCCTGTGTCAGGGTACTGGAACATTTGGAAGCAACATGGAGGCTTCACAAGTTATCATGTTGGTGCATTTCCACCAATAGGAAGTGCCGTAAATTATGTATTTGCCTCTTAAGTGTTTCTCATTTCAGACTTGGTTCCACTCCAGCAGTTGTGTGAAACAGCAGCTTTTAATATCAATCTAAAAATGTAGATTATTTTTTACTTAGAAATTCATCAAAATAAACATCCAATTATGTTCCATGCCACTCATAATAGCTGAGGCTGGGGCTCATGTCTCACTGTGTTGTGAGGCCTCTTCTCCTTGGTGAACTAAAATCACTCAACATCTGATAAAGACTGCGTTATGGGAAGTGCATGACAGATTGCTGTGGCCATTTTGAAATCTTTTTGTTGGCAACACTTTCCTTGTTCACCTACTCTCTACACTAGTTTCTGATATGATAAAGCACATATCGAATCTTGGCCACGCTTACAATGGAAGTGAATGGGGCCAATCCGTAAACATTACAATACTGTTTTAAAATGTATAGACACAAGGTGTATACAAAATGTGTGTAAACATGATTTTACAAGGTGTAAACATGATTTTAGTGTGATTAAATTCTAATAAGCTTTTTCTAAGTAAAGTTATATCCAATTTTACAACACCGTTGCAATAATGACATAACACCGTAAACTCTGTAATCTCAGTAATTTAGTAGCCCTCCGCAAAAACGATTCAAAGGACTTTACAGCTCAAATAATACATACATTTTAAAATAATAATGAATGTAAGTGCTTTTATAAAATTATAAGCTTCACATTTACGCCTCCCGCGACCCTGTACACAGGATAAGCGGTTGACGATGGATGGACATTTCCGCCTTCAAATTAAACCCTTTAAAAATTGACCCCATTCACTTCCATTGTAAGAGCCTCACTGTAACCTCAATTTTTTGCTTTTTTAAAGAAAAAAAGGAGGGACGAGTGGGAATTATTTTTGTGGTTATCAACATTATGCCACAAATGCTGTCGATGTATCTTAACTTGTAATAAAACCGGAATAAAACTCACCTCAAGGCTTCTGCATTCCGTTTTTGTTCAGTTGCATTTCATCTAGCTGTTTTTGAACACAAGAACGTGTTATGTAAGTGAAGGTCTCCTCACTCATTCAGTGCTGGCTCGGTAAATGTAGTTTGGTGTGACACGTTGTCTACGGACTATCAAAAACATGAAGGTGGTGTTTCAAGCTTGAATTACTCCAGTGGTAGCAAAATTCATTATTACGAAATTTTACGTACAGCTGGGGCATAATTAATGGTCTTAATTTGTCTTAACGAATTGTATTATTCAATATAACTTTAAATTAATTGTTAAATTAACAGCCATAATTTAAACCCTAATCTATTTTTTATGGTCATATAAATTCTTCTTCCTCATCCAAGGGTGTATATAGTAAGATATGTAAGGCCTATATGTGTACATGCACAGGCACTCTCACGTTCTTTCACATTACTGAAATTACTCAAAGGGCATTGACGAATTTAATGAATTAAAGTGGACAGAGCTGACTCAGAGCGATCGATTGCTTGTCCCTTATGGACCTGTGTGGGTTTAGTGCTAGCAGTTTCATTCTGGCACAGAGAGAAGGACAGCAACTGAAAGAGAGGCAGGTTTGGGTGTAATGCTATGCAGGGAGGAGTAGGCACAAAGTGTTTTTAAGAGGCCAATAATTTTGTATTAATGAAGGTCTCCACCGGTGGTGGTTGACAACAGCAAAAACATCTATCTAAGGTTGTATGATACTGTACTTTAAAATGTGTATTCTTTGAACATTTAATTAGCATAGACTAGCATAGTTTATCAGCATAATATATAGAGATATTAAACACATTCATTTGGGTGGGTAGCCCAGTCGCTGTAGGTAAGGGAGTCTACACCAATAAACAAAAAGTCATGGATGTTAAATCTCTGAAGGTTGCAAGTTCGAATGTCCATTCTCTGTCCATTTGTCTTGTGCCCTTGAGCAAGGTATTTAACCTTAGAGTTGATCCTGGGTAATTACAGCATGTTAACCTCCTCCTTATGATCCCTGACCCTAGTATAGCCCCTTTACAAAAGAACAAATGGTGTATAGTACAACGACTGTGAATAACTAAACACTAAAACTGCACTGCGTCTATTGTGAAAGTAGCCTGAATGACCTGCTGCTTTGGAAAGATGATCAAACCTTGATGTAAGTCAACACTGCAGTGCAGACCTTACAGGGACATCGAAATGTGTGCAGGAACTACTTAAAACCCTGTCAGAGAGGGGTGACATTATATTAGCATATATTTCCTACCTCTGCAAATGTCACCCGTAGGTTTGTATGACTAGCCCAAAGCCTACTTAGTGCGGGATAAAGGAATATCATTAACTTTTTTAAAGGACATTCATTACATTTGAAGTTTTTTCTGAGATATGTGTCTTTGGAAATGCCCTGAAAACTGAACAATGACATATAAGCCTAATTTACTCTTTGTGACAACTACTAGGTCCATTTATAGCCTTTCTGTGTGCGTTTTGTGTATTTGTGTCTTTCGGTTTGATTAAAAAAATATACAAAATGACCAATAAAATCTCTCAAAAAATATTATTATAAAATATACAGTATAATAAAATAAAATACATAATGTAAAATATATAATGCCATTCTCATGAACTGTATATTACGTGAACGTTTTAGTGGCACGTTAAAATAAGATAAAAAAATATGATTTCATAAATGAATTCTTAACCTCATGCAACCCTGCTTCCACATGTGTGGACGTTGTATTTTGACTTCGCTATATACAATGCATAATTTAAATGAATAAAAAACAACTGAATACTGTTCACAAATCTAGATTGTCATTTAAAGGGTTAACTTCTGCTGCTCGAGTTTCCTTGAAGCGTTCCCAACAAAAGTGCCTCTGGTTAGAAATCTCTTTACGTTTTTACATTGATTGTAAAGAGGAGAGTCTCTAGTTTCATGTGATATGCTGCCTTAAAAATTCTATTCATTTTACGCACATTAGTGCCCTGATAAACATATATCCACGGTATGGAAACTCATACCGCATTTCCTCAAAAGTAGAAAAACATTTATTTTACAGTTATTTTGAATAACATTTAACTCTAAAACATCTGTGGGTCATTTCACTTCATTTCAATATACTTTTTTTTGTAACATTTTATTTTTGTTATCTTTGTGTATCAGACTAGTGGGGCTTGCCTTTGCTCCCCACATGCATCAATGAGCCTTGGGCGCCAATAACCCTGTCGCCTTGGACCACTTTACTCTGCATTTTCATATTGAGAATAAATGGGTTCATTCTAAAGATGGAAAATGTTGCTTTCAGAGGCTTTATATGGACTTGATGAAAATAAGGTGCATTTCAAACTGTCCTGAGACCAGTGAAGACAGATAGCACACTGGAGATGGGCTGGTTTGAGTATTTCTGTAACTGCTGATCTCCTGGGATTTCCATGCACAACAGTCTCTAGAACTGACTCCAAATGATGCCAAAAACAAAAAAAAAACATCCATTGAGTGGCAGTTCTGTGGATGGAAATGCCTTGGTGATGAGAGAGTTCAACAGAGAATGGCCAGACTGGTTCGAACTGACTAAGTCAATGGTAACTCAGATAACCCCTCTGTACTACAATTAATTAACTACAATTGTGGTAAGAAGAATAGCATCTCAGTATGCTATTCTGAGATGCGGGTTGGTGCTGTTTTGGTGGTATGAGGGGGACCTATGCAATATTAGGCAGGTAGTTATAATGTTGAGGCTGATCAGTGTATGTGGACATACATTTTTAGGACAAATATATTTTATTTTGATTGTTTATGAGTTGCTACTAGTTACAAATCAAAAAGGGAAACGCAAATACACACAGTTGTCACAAAGGTCTCAGGAGGTTAATGTTTGGAGAATAATCTCCTAATAGGTCTTTTGCAAGAAAGCGCAACGCTATACCAAAATTCATACACACAAAGTCAATGGGCATGGCCATGAAGTTTTGGTATTTTCATGCAAGCATGCGCCAAGTCTAGGCTCAAATGGGTTTGATGAAATTGTTTGTGTAAAGCGCTATAGGGCTGGGTCAAGTGCGATTTAAATCTCCGGCACCATCTGTGTCCTATTATATAATCCATTCCCTGTCAAGCACCAGCGATATAAAACAAAGGCTGTCTCCTTTGGAAGGATGCGTTTGGAAGAAAGTGGTTTCAAAGTCAAAACTTTTGCCTTCAGCCCACCAGATCAATGGTAATGTTATTACTATGTTAAACACTGGGGGTTAAGGAGGATATTTAAACACCATAAAAAAGTTTTTTCAAGACAACAGTGGGTGTGTTATAAAGTCTCAGCTTGGAACAATTTTGGTTGTCTTAAAGTGTCACGGAACTCATTTTATGTAATGCAGTAGTCTTTATCTATGTGCTCCGTGCAAAATTAGACCGGCTGGCATTTTCAAGGTAGACTATTGCTATTAATTTCCATCGCTTCACCATCCTTCTCACTCAACATGTGGCTTTGAATGTTGTAATGTACTTTTGTCTTTGTTGCTAACGTACAAGATAAAATGTAATGTTCCGCTCTGTTTTAAAGCCACACACAAATGCTCTTGACTGCTTAACCCCACTGTCATCGATTTATTTTTTTTTCATCACTGTTCTCTTGCATTTACCCCTTTTAGTGTCATTTTCCAATCTATTTCTTTCTGGAACACTCAATTCTCTCTTTTCTCTCGCTCTTCTTGAAGGAAGGTGAGCTGCAAGTTACCAATTATAGAGAGAAATTTGTGCATATGTGTCAGGTTTGTGTGACTGAAGAGTCGGAGAAGCTCAATTTAGAGGGCTGTCACATTTTCGTTTACATTTATTTCCCTGGCAGACACTTTCATACCAAAATGTCCTGTCACCACCTCGAAATAGAACTTTTTAGATGAGACATAAATACTTTTTTTTTTTACAATCTCAGTCTCTGCCTAAACCTACTCTCATTCGGATTGATGTAAAGTTAATGCAGGTTAATGGTTTTCCATTTTCCCTCTAGGGATGTCGAAAATACTGGTACTTCGGTACCAAGTCGATACTAAAATTATAAATTATTATATTATTAATTAATAATATTATTATTAATATTATTACATTTTCCAGTCTTTCTAAGGTAACTGTAGTACTAAGTACAGACTCAACAGTTCGATATATGAGTGCTGTTTGACTGAAGGCTGCTGCGACCTGTCACAGGGCCCTATTTTAAGAGTGCTATGTCTTAAGCGAAGTGCCATGTGATATGTCACACACAGTCAGTGGGCACGGCCATGATGTTTTGCTATTTTCTGAATCTAGATGCAAGGGGTTTTGCGAACAAATTAATACAAGTACAAATAAATTCTGAGGTTCTTCTCCAGTTATTGCACTCTGCGTTTACGTTGATGTAAATGAAGACAACCTATTTATTAGAATTTGGTCATGTAAATAGGCTGTATGCAATCCGTTAGAAGAACATGAGAATTGGTATTCTCAGTTTAAAGTAAAAGATCGGAAAGTGGAAAGTGTCACTCATTTGGACTAATCAAATGTAAACATGAGAATGGGTGATTTCTTCCATGTGTTTAGGACAAAAGGTTTTTATCAATAATAATTGTGTAACTTAATCAAAGATTAGTAATGTAAGCGGGGGGGTGTTGCATTCACAATGTACTTGCCACAAAAATCCATGAATGGGGATAACACTTCTAATCTAACTTAATAATGAAATGTTTAATATCATATTATTATTATTATTATTATTATTATTATTTATGGGATTGTAATGTCACTGGTATTGGTATCTATTGAAATTGTCAATTGTGGTATCGTGACATCCCTAATTCCCTTATTCCATGCCTTTCCCGCTCAATATCTCACTCTTTCCACTTACCACACCTATCACGATCCATGGTCGCCAATGACAAAGCACTCAAATTTAGTGGCATAAGAGAAAAGCGCATGTTTTTAAAGCAGGTACTGCGTAATGGGGCTTGATTGATTGACAGAGCCATTCTTTCATGCTCTTGAGTGACAGAGTTGCGGTCGCCATGGTGCCGAAAATGAGAGAGGAATTACAATGCAGGTCTGTCACTTCCTTGGGGACATGAGAAAAAGAGAAAACACAATTAGGCTCTTTACTTTCAAATCAAACACACAACCAAACGCCCACACGGCCTGCATCTACAGCACACACACACATACATATTCATGGACTCACACAATAGCACTTGCCACATTGGGCTCCACATCAAAAATACACTCGGCTGCCTTGCTTTTACCTGGTATTATACCCCTGACTCTCTTTGCCTTTAATCTGCCACCTCAGATACAACCCACAAGAGCCATTATGGAAATGCAGAACTGGGCTTCAGTGGCTCAATCTAAACTACAACCCTGGATGATTTGCTCAATGTTCTGGCTCACAAATCACTCTATTAGCTGAATAATACAGTGCTACTGTAATCATGTGCACAGATGCTATATAATGAATTATTTGTCAATATGGTTGTAGAGACAAACGTGAAAGGATATTGGGTAATCACTGGCTATGAAGTAAATCTGCGCTGCTATGGGGCAACTCAAAATGAATTGGAATGAATCTCTTGGATATATGCCTGTGTCGTTTTTTCAGCCCCAGAATCAAAAGTAGTTAACATTGTTTATATTTTATCTATTTAAGGACCATTACGAATTTTCAATTCTTTTCATTCTCAATGATGATTCTCATTAGATTCTAATAACTTTAATTCTTATTTTTAAAAATAGTTCGGAGGAGAGAGAGAGCTAAAGGCAGCTGCCTTGTATGTGTGTATGTCTTTTGTCTTTATGGTTTAACTGATCATCATGGTTCTCGCCTCCTCCTTATATATAAAATATATAATATAAATATTTATATATTTAACTTTACAAAATGTCAAGGGAGTCCTTAATTCCTTAACTAAATAGAATAGTTCATTCAAAAATGAAAATTCTCTCTACATTTACTTACCCTCATGCCATCCCAGATGTGTAATGACTTTCTTTCTTCTGCAGAACACAAACATATCTCAGCTCTGAACGTCCATACAATGGAAGTGAATGGTGACCAGACCTTTAAATCTCCAAAAAGCACATAAAGTCAGCATAAACGTAATCCATATAACTCTATGGTTAAAACCATGTTTTCAGAAGTAAACATGTGGGTAAGATCAGATCAATATTTAAGTCCTTTTTTACTATTAATCTCCACTTTCACTGACACGTCTGAAAGTCAAATGTGGCAGACATGTAGTTTCACTTTAACATCTGAAATTGAAAGGGAAGATTGGAGACCAACAGAGCTGAGATTTTCTTATTAAAATATTTGTTTTTGTTCTGCTGAAGAATGCAATTCATACACATCTGGGATGGCATGAGGGTGAGTAAATGATGAGAGAATTTTCATTTTTGGGTGAACTGTCCCTTTAATTTCATGAATTATGTTACTATGCAAATAATCTTAATGGTCCTAAAATAATCTTCAATTCCTTTAAGCAAAACGAACACACGAACATTAAAAATGAGAGATGTTCTGTGTCAAATGCTAAAAACTCATATCAAGACACAGAGCTAAAGCAGACTCCCTTATGAGACCCTCATGTTTGCAATGGAAAACACAATTCAAATACTAAGACATCTCATCTTAAATCCATGAACATTTCACAAAAAGTCACAGCACTTTGGTGACTTAACCCTCTAAAATGCACATAATCTACCTTTTATGTACCAAAATGTACACAATACTTAGACTTGCTAGACAATTCTGAAAATGATGTTGTTATAACCTGTAATCACTTTACTAACTGACGAATTGATGATTATAATATTTAATCTTGATTTATTCATGTCATATTACTAGAGTGGTAACTATTCAAGTTAATGCACATCATGTTTACTGTAGTTGAGATTTTTTTCTGCATTTCAGGAATGTTTATGTTAATTTTTTATATATTCAGTTTTATCCGAGATAAATAAAATGTATGATTAAAACATGTACTTTTTGAGCGGGAAACGGGAGTCATCACAGACAAAGTCTCATCGGTCACCTTCAGTAGGAGGGACGGAAATGGCCATGTGACCCCACAGAAGACATTTCTGATTGGCTCAAGACACCTTTGGGGTGCGGCCAACCAGAATAGTATAAAGCCTCCCCGCCAAGGAAGAACTCTCTCTTACTCTTCATCTCTTCATCTTCAGCTCTCTTCATCCTCCACGCTCTGGCCTTCGTGGCCCTTAGCCCCTCTGTATCCGCACAATATAGAGTTCAGGAAGCTCGGAACGTAAAGTTTAGAAAATAGTTCCCTCTCTGCTCTACGACTCACACTTGTGATGTGGAGTCGTGAGTCTGCCTCTTTTCAAAGCCCTGCCTCATCATCCCAGCAACAAACTATCCACTTTTTGCTGAAAGTGCTGGTGTCTCTTTTATATCATTTGAGGAATCCGAGTGCAAATGGAGTTAAACTCAAAGAAGTGTTGAATGGTTCTCAAGGCATTGTCTATAGAACCAAAGTTCAATTTTTCTGTACAGATCATTTCATTCACCTTCTTTTACAGTTCACTCACCAACCTGTAAGTCATGCTTGTCTTTGTCTTTAGATTAGCAATAAAGTCTTCATTGTCTTCAAAGTTAATTTGACTGTGGTATATTTTGATAAATAATCTCATCGAAGCTCGAACCATATCTGAACATATTTGTGATATTATTTTCAATAGCCATGAGAATAGTATTACTCAAAAGACTTCAAAGCTGTATCATATCAACTCAGTTTGACCGAGTGATTAGACATAGACCGTAATTCCGTAATTAATGAATTAATCACAATTCCTATATTAAAGCTAATTTCCTTACATATAAATTGTGAGCGAATAAAATGAGCCTGTTGTATTACATTTTAAATTGTGAAGAGTATTTATTCAGATTTCTAATCTGATTATTTGTCATTGATCCTTCTTATAATGGTGGTTGAATGTGGCTAATTCCATTTTAAATTCCATTACATATTATTGGTGAAGGTATGCAGGCACTTTAATTCATACGTGTACATTTATACTAACAAATATCCCTATATATAATGGCGTAGACATGCAGACAGTTTAATTCTATTCCTAACACACATATCTGTCCTACAATGAAGATGAATACATTCTTTAAAAAAAGTATTTGTTCATTGTTAGTTCATGATGCCTAATACATTTTCTATTTACAATTACAAACTAATTCAATGTTCAATCATTCTTTTACACCACATGTTCTTGACAGCTTTTGTGAGATTCACCCTTTTAAGGCCTTTTCAAGAGAACTGCTCTTTCTTTCTGCCTATTTTTAAGTGTCTTGACTATTTTCATCAATGTTTAAAGTTTTTGAATGTAAATATGTGTTTCTTTTTCAAAGTCCTAAACTCCCACTTTCATTCCCAGCATGCATTTGCTGGACCCCTCGGGCAATTAACACTCTGAATTCCATTTCTTTGCTTCATTGTTAACTTTTAACTGCACCTTTCATTCTCATGTGACAATTTATTTTTTATTATATGCAGGAAATGTACAGTTTTAATAGAATCATTATCTGTTTGTGAGTGTGGAATATATGGTCACATATCTGTGAGATTTGAAGCTCCATTCTGCAGGAAGTGCAAGATTATGGGCTATGGCCCTGTTTTATGTCAATTTTTATTGCCACTGAATCTTGTGTGGGGTTTATGGCCGTATGAAGAGTCTGATGTATCATCTTTAATACAATTCGGATGTGCTACTTCCTTTCGTCAACACAGAGACACGTTAAAACCCTGTTAAACGCCTTTAAAGTCTGGGAGCTTGGGGCCTGTTACATGCAACAATAACCCCTAACTGGAAATTCATCTCTGGTGTCATTTAATAGAATGTAGCCCTATACATCAGCCATAGTCACCGCCAGCCTTAGGGCAGATGAAACACGGAAATGAGCCACTGTGGCAGGTTGTGGTGAAAGTTGCCCACATGTATTAATAAAACATCCCAGAGTGTCTCTGAAAATCTTACACCATAGTTGACTTAAAACTAAAATCATTTACTCATCCTTATGTCTTTCCAGACCAGTATGACTTACTTTCTTTTTGTGGAACACAAAAGGAGACATTAAGCAGATTGTTGAAGAAGCTCTTGAAAGTGGATGGAGACCAGGGACTGTTAAGCTCCAAAAGGACAAACAACAAGTCTTATGAAGCCTAATGACAGCTTTGTGTGTTGAATATCACATTTGAGTAATTATTCACTGAAAATCTGTAAATATGTAGAAAGAAACTCATACAGGTTTCGAAAGACATCTGAGATTAGTAAACAATAATAAAAGCATCATTTTTAAATCTTCACATTTCTCATCCACATTTTGGATCAAACACCTGATTCAACTTATCAGGTCATCATTAGAACTTCACATGAATTGCATGTGACAAATAAAAGAAACACTCAAAATGTGAGGCATATATTTTGGATACTCCAAGACTAGAATTGGGAAACACAGCTTTAAATAAATGGCAAAAATGGTCTCAGGCCAACTGTGAAAGTTAATTTTCACCACCGATACAGTCATTGGACCATTGGACGTCTGAGTGTAGGAGTCTGAATGGGGCAGTGTGAGTGTCATTAGAGACCAGGGAGTTAGCAGACAGCCAGCAGCCCATGACCTGACATTTCAGATAGCTGAAGCAGGTGGGTCAAGGTGTAAAAGGAGAGGAGTGGTACTAGGGGAACAGATATGAGGAGTGTCTTCAAAGTTAAATGCTGCCTCAGCTGGGGCTGCAGCAAGCCTGATGAGATACTTTTGAAGCTGGTGGAGGCCAGGTGGCTAAGCTAGTTCTGGTAGATAAAAGATAATCTTGTTGACTTATGTGAGAGTTTGATTTGTGAGACAGGATTGGGCAAAATTCTGAATTCAAAGGAATATACACCCTAAAATGATGATTTAACTTACCCTCATAAGGAGATGTTGAATGGATGGTGACAGAGACTAATGTAACAGTAGCCAGCTGGTACATGATAGCTGTGCAGTGTGTAAACTTCACTCCCCTGGCCTTAAGAGATGCACTAGTGACCGAAGCTAGAGGCCTTGGCTTTTATAGACTCCTTGCTAGAGTGTCTGACTCCCAGGCCTTGACCCAGATGGTGGTGGTGGCGTAGTGGCTAGAGCACAGGGCTGCTAATCAGAAGGTCGCTGGTTTGAACCCCACGGCCACCACCATTGTGCCCTTGAGCAAGGCACTTAACTCCAGGTTGCTCTGGGGGGATTGTCCCTGTAATAAGTGCACTGTAAGTCACTTTGGATAAAAGTGTCTGCCAAATGCATAAATATAAATATAGATGGGAGTGAGGTTTAGGGGGGTTAGTTTAATGGTAGCCAGTTGGTACATGATAGCTGTGCAGTGTGTAATCCTCACTCTCCTGCCTATAAGAAACGCAATAGCGACTGAGGCTAGAGGCCATGGTTTTTATAACCTCTTTGCTAGCGTGTCTGACTCCCATGCTGGGGATCGCTGGTACGAATCCCACTCGGGGCTGTTCGAGTAGGACCGGTGACTCTGGTGCCATGACCTGGATGGGAGTGAGGTTTAGGGGGGTTAGTGTAACGGTAGCCAGCTGGTACGTGATAGCTGTGCAGTGTGTAAACCTTACTTCCCTGGCTTTAAGAGACACACTAGCGACTGAGGCTAGAGGCCATGGTATTTATAGCCTCTTTGCTAGCGCATCCAACTCCGATACCGGGGAAGGATGGTTTGAATCCCGCTGGGGGAGGTCGAGCAGGAGTGGGGACACTAACATTCTGCTTAATATTTCCTTTGGTTTTCCATGTCCGAAATAAGTCATATCAGTTTGGGACAACATGAGGGTGAGTGAATGAAAGGATTTAAATTTTTTGTTGAACTGTCCCTTTAAGAATTGGTTCCCTTTCTATTTGGAGTTGAAATTTTTAAATAAATTGTCCACACCACACAGGATGTTGAATCTGAATAAAGTTTGGAATGACAGGAGGAAATGCAACAGAGAAATTTAAACATGTTTAGCAACAAAATATGCATAATTAGCCTATTTCCCCCTGATGTTAAGTATATAGTTCTTATGTGATTAGACATATTTCTTTCAACTAAGCTCAAAACTGTCAATTACAACTTACAATAGAAGTGAATGGGGCCAATCCGTAAACGTTAAAATACTCACTATTTCAAAAGTATAGCAACTAGGCATAAACAATACATGTTAACATGTATTAAGTTTGATAAAATCACTTAATCTTTTCTCTGTAAAGTTCTAGCCAATTTTACAACATTGTTGCGATGATTATGCAATGTCAACAAACCGTAAAACGACTGTAAAAAATGTAATTATAAACTTCACATTTCTGCCTTTAAACCCTCCAAAAATTGGCCTCATTCACTTCTATTGTAAGTGTCTCACTGATAACTAATTTTTTTTAAAGAAAAGTTAGGTGTTAATAAACATTATTCCACAAATGCTGTCGATTTATCTTAGCTTTTGTTAAACCTGGAATATTCCTTTAAGTTCAAATACACATCTGCATCCTGTATGATCTCTCAGCTGAAATAAAATTTAATTAGAATTCAAAGGCATTCTCAATTTGATTCTGAATGGCACACAACCTTGTAGTTTGAAATGCGTGTTGAAATATGTTGCAGTTGTGATTTGTTTGGCTGTGCAAAGTGGTTTTCACTTGGCTGTGTAAACGTTTTCCTTGTGACATTGAAAGACTTCAAGTGTACAACAATTTCAAACACATTTATCCTTGTTTTATAACTTATGCATAACGCACCAAGCGTTAATGAATGGTTTAGAATAATTGCTTTTGGGGGGGGGGGGTGGTGGGGGTGTTGGATTACAAAGCTTATTTTACATTCCACTCTTATAATCACAGCTTGATGACAATATATGCTTGTATTATCAATCAACACTGTGGATATCATTCTCATTTCACTGTGTAATGGGCAGTAATAACTTTAACCTAGAGAGACCTATTAAGTCATCCTCCTGTTTGTCAGACACATCTGCCTAAACTCCAGATGTTAAGCGCCATAAACACCCCATTAAAAGATTATGTCACCCAAAAATGACAGTTCTGTCACCATTTACTCACCCTCATGTTGTCTCAAACCCATTTACTATCCCTTTAAGTACCCCAGAGCAAAGCAACAACATCTTCCATTCAGCTGTTAAAAAGACCCACTGATTATCTTCCCCCATCACCACACCTTCCACTACACATCCTCAAGAGTCCCTATTAGCATTAGCACGTGCAGCGCGGCAGCCATATCTCACGCTGTGACGTTTCTCATCGCTAATGCACTTAGTATCAACTTAGTAACCATCGCTTTGGCAAAACATCTGTTCTGCTCTTAACATCACTGGGATGTCTTGAAGCGTTTAAACTAAGTGTCATTAACTGTACTAATCAAACAGTGCGGCCCGGTCAATTGCTGTAAATGCTGCTGACTGCTGTAGAGCAGATGTGTAGAGATTGTTAGCACTAAAGCAATAACAGCATAAAATTGTAACAATGGCTATTGCTGTTTACGCTGTGTTGGAACTAATTACATGACAACTCGGAGAGTCTATTCAGAGTGGTTCATGCCCTTGGACTCTGAAATTATTTGTTTCTATGGCAGTATTTATAATATGAGAGCAAAATGGATCCATGTGAAGCTTTGTTGTTGATGGCAGCAAAATATTAAATCACTACATTAATTAATTCACCCAGCAACACTGCTACAATAAAATGGCATATCAAACAAAGAATATGTGTAGAGGTACCTAACCATCATGAACGTTTGAGGTTGCTGTCATTTTAGTTCTTTTACATGATGTCAGGATGGTCAAGATGGATCTTTCATAAGATTCTTGCAATAATTTATGAGTTTGACAAAGATATTCAAATGAAAATACGAGTTTCAAATTTATAATTACAATAATTCTAACATTGCATAAAAGCACCATATGTTCAGAATAGTATACTACCATACTCTTGTATACATATCATTGCTGCAGTATATAGTATGCATACTGTACAAAGTAGGCAAATTTTCCTTATAGTTAAAAAAAAAAAACAATTCTGGAATTATTTCTAATGTTTTTCTTTTGTAAAGAATTATTATGCATTCAATACAAGTTAAGCTCAACCGACAGCAGTTGAGGCATAATGTTGTTTAATTTCGACTTGTCCCTTTTCTTTAAAAAAGCAAAAATCGAGGTTCCAGTGAGGTATTTACAATGGAAGTTATTAGGGCCAATGTTTTGGAGAGTTCAAAGACAGAAATGTGAATCTTATAGTTTTACAAAAGCACTTAAATTGATTCTTCTGTTAAAACTCATGTATTATTTGAGCTGTAAAGTTGTTTAAATCGTAAGTTTAACAGTCATTTGAGGGTTTTAGGGTTTGTTGACATTACATCATCATGGTAACAAAGTTGTAAAACTGGCTATAGGTTTACACAGAAAAGGTTAGTAAGCAAAGTTATTGCACTAAAATCATGTTAACATGCATCGTTTACATCTTGTGGCTATACTTTTGAAACAGAGAGTATTTAAAAGTTTACGGATTGGCTCCATTCACTTCTATTGTAAATGCATCAATGTAACCCAGATTTTGCTTTTAAAGTCAAAATAATTTTTTATTGTAATCAACATTATGCCACAAATGCTGTCGATTGAGCTTAACTTTTATTGAACCTAGAATATTCCTTTAAATAGTAGGCTGTATACATAACAGTGTACTGTATATTGTGCCGCATTCAGATAAGTATCAAGCTGGGGTTTCATTCTAAACATAGCTAAAGCTAATTCTTCAAGGACTGAAAGCACGGGGCTCTCCTGAACTTTGACATGAGAGCTGTTAACCTTCTTGACCAGTTTGTTACATGTCCAGCAAGTCTGTGTAAATCTTTACGCTGGAGTGAAGCTAACAAACAGGTTTCAGCACTGTGGGTAATTGACTGTAAGGGGGTTAAAACAGCATAGCATATCCTCAGTTTTCATAAAAGAAAATGAAACCTAAGCCCTTTTCCTGGTTAGTTAAACTTGTGCTTTGATTAAAGATTATAAGATTAGTAAAGATAGAGCACACCAGCATGACCCTTGCTCTAGAAATGTAAGAATGATTTCAGAAGACCCTGAATGTATGTGACACAGGTGTTACAATGTACTGTGTAGTGTAAATATTTGGAAATTTATGGAAAATATTTAATGAATATCATTCTATTAGATTATGAAATACTGTATCATACTAAGTAGCATCTGCGAAAAAAAAAAAATTATATATATATACAGTGAGGAAAATAAGTATTTGAACACCCTGCTATTTTGCAAGTTCTCCCACTTAGAAATCATGGAGGGGTCTGAAATTGTCATCGTAGGTGCATGTCCACTGTGAGAGACATAATCTAAAAAAAAAAATCCAGAAATCACAATGTATGATTTTTTAACTATTTATTTGTATGATACAGCTGCAAATAAGTATTTGAACACCTGAGAAAATCAATGTTAATATTTGGTACAGTAGCCTTTGTTTGCAATTAAAGAGGTCAAACGTTTCCTGTAGTTTTTCACCAGGTTTGCACACACTGCAGGAGGGATTTTGGCCCACTCCTCCACACAGATCTTCTCTAGATTAGTCAGGTTTCTGGGCTGTCGCTGAGAAACACGGAGTTTGAGCTCCCTCCAAAGATTCTCTATTGGGTTTAGGTCTGGAGACTGGCTAGGCCACGCCAGAACCTTGATATGCTTCTTACAGAGCCACTCCTTGGTTATCCTGGCTGTGTGCTTCGGGTCATTGTCATGTTGGAAGACCCAGCCTCGACCCATCTTCAATGCTCTAACTGAGGGAAGGAGGTTGTTCCCCAAAATCTCGCAATACATGGCCCCGGTCATCCTCTCCTTAATACAGTGCAGTCGCCCTGTCCCATGTGCAGAAAAACACCCCCAAAGCATGATGCTACCACCCCCATGCTTCACAGTAGGGATGGTGTTCTTGGGATGGTACTCATCATTCTTCTTCCTCCAAACACGGTTAGTGGAATTATGACCAAAAAGTTCTATTTTGGTCTCATCTGACCACATGACTTTCTCCCATGACTCCTCTGGATCATCCAAATGGTCATTGGCAAACTTAAGACGGGCCTTGACATGTGCTGGTTTAAGCAGGGGAACCTTCTGTGCCATGCATTATTTCAAACCATGACGTCTTAGTGTATTACCAACAGTAACCTTGGAAACGGTGGTCCCAGCTCTTTTCAGGTCATTGACCGGCTCATCCCGTGTAGTTCTGGGCTGATTTCTCACCTTTCTTAGGATCATTGAGACCCCACGAGGTGAGATCTTGCATGGAGCCCCAGTCCGAGGGAGATTGACAGTCATGTTTAGCTTCTTCCATTTTCTAATGATTTCTCCAACAGTGGACCTTTTTTCACCAAGCTGCTTGGCAATTTCCCCGTAGCCCTTTCCAGCCTTGTGGAGGTGTACAATTTTGTCTCTAGTGTCTTCGGACAGATCTTTGGTCTTGGCCATGTTAGTAGTTGGATTCTTACTGATTGTATGGGGTGGACAGGTGTCTTTATGCAGCTAACGACCTCAAACAGGTGCATCTAATTTAGGATAATAAATGGAGTGGAGGTGGACATTTTAAAGGCAGACTAACAGGTCTTTGAGGGTCAGAATTCTAGCTGATAGACAGGTGTTCAAATACTTATTTGCAGCTGTATCATACAAATAAATAGTTAAAAAATCATACATTGTGATTTCTGGATTTTTTTTTTTAGATTATGTCTCTCACAGTGGACATGCACCTACGATGACAATTTCAGACCCCTCCATGATTTCTAAGTGGGAGAACTTGCAAAATAGCTGGATGTTCAAATACTTATTTTCCTCACTGTATATACTAGACCTTTTCTCACAATTAAGCCATTTTTGCAATGACTTTTACCCAGTTGGAAAAAAAGTGATTTTAATATCTTATACAGTATATTGCTTGTCTAAGAAATAAGATATAAATCATATTAATACCATATTATTTCATACATTTGTTAGTGTGACTTAGTAGTATAAACACTTTTTGGGGACCACAGTACATTATGCATTTCACAGGATATCCAAGGGACGTTCACTTATCAATAATTAACACCCCCACACACCCTCCAGAGCCCATTTCTTTTGAGGACTCCTACAGAGGCAGTTATTTTCTACAAGCTCTCACTTTGTGGTTTGCCACAGCTATGAGTCCATACCATGGAAAATATAGGAGGAAGTGTTGAGATTAGATGTATAATCCCCATGAATGCACAACTTTTATCTAGGACAGTAATTTACATACACGGGAAACAGATATAGGAGGAGACAAATGGAAATGATTTATTTTAAAGTGAGGAAAAAGAGTAAGTCATTTATATTTCTATAGCACCTTTCTAGAACAGACATCACAAAGTGCTTCACATCCACAATATAAAAACAAGGAAGCATAAATAAAATTAATTAAAAAAAAAAATAAAAATTAAACAAATGGGTTTTTAGCTGCTTCCACAGATCTTAAACCCCAAGGGAGAGCATTCCACAATTTGGGAGCAACAACCTCAAAGGAACAGTCACCTTTAGTCTTTATTCTAGAGCGAGGAACAGCTAATGAGACCTGTTCTGAAGACCTCAGGTTCCTGCTGAAGTTATAAGGATGCAATAACTATTTTATATAAGCAGGAGATTGACCAAGCAATGCTCTAAACACCATCACAAGAATATTAAATTGAATTCCAACTTTTACTGGAGCCAATGTAAAGAAATAAAAAATTGGTGTTACATGAGATCTCTTTGATGACTTGGATAAAAGTTTGGCAGCAGCATTTTGAACCACTTGTAATCGTTTCAAGGATGCATTATTAAGACAAGTAAAAAGGGAATTGCAATAATCAAGGCAAGAGGAAATGAACGCATGTATAATAATTTCAATTTCGATTGTGGACAAAATTGGCCTTAATTTAGCAATATTTCTCAACTGATAAAAACAGGTACACACAAGAGAATTTACATGCTTATCAAGACTCAATGTCCCATATAAACACCTACATTTCGGAGTGGAAAACATCAAGACATTAAGCCTCAAGAGGGAGATGAATTTGACATGGTGGTACAAAGTGTTAGAAAGGCATTCAGTTTGCGTTATGAAGAACGATAACACTGGCTCCAAGTAGGGAAAAGTGACCAAGAGTAAAGATTGGACTCACCTATAAGTGGAACATTTTATAAGGTACTGTGTGGAACTCCTTCAAGATACATTCACCTCAAAGACTGCTGGCAGGAAATACACTGTGTTGATACAGTATTGACTGGCTTCTGGTCATCATTGATGACCTTACTTCTGTGCTTATTCATTAAAAAATGTTTTAGGTTGGTGGTGTGTAGGGCTGGGTAGTAATACACCCAGATTTCACAGATTTCCCCATTCCGATTCACAAGGTCTCGATTCGATTCAGTCCCGTTTTCGATTAATTTCTACATCGAGTCATATGGGTATATTTCAGTCATAATTTTCCTTTTGTTTACATATGAAATAAATTACCTCCCAGCTAAGGCTGTTAATTACACATGGGACCTTCTAGCTAGGTACATTATGAAAATATTCACTTAGGTTTTTTAAAAAAAAAAAAAAAAAGAACAAATCCAGGTATTCAATCAATAAATATGATATTATATTGCATATATTATATTTTGTTACATTTTTATTGTTTAATTGCATAATTTGTACTATTTACCAGTACTGTCTCTTAAGAAAACTGGTACTTCTGTAAAAAGCACCTGTAAATGAGCATGTTTTTTTCAAGTCCTCGTGTTGGCATAGTGACTCGCCTCAACCCATCCAAGCACAACTCACCATGCACTCCACCGAGAGCAAGAACCACATTATAGCGACCACGAGGAGGTTAACCCAACATGACTCTACCCACCATAGCAACCGGTTCAAATTGGTTGCTTAGGAGACCTGGCTGGACAGATCATAGTTGAACAGACTCAATTTCGGTCATAAATCAATTTTGACAAAACACATAGTTACTGCATTTTGCCTTTGCACAATAGTGCTGCTCTGTGGTGCTATCAAAACATTGCTTTTTTTGTTTGGATTTCGTAACCAGCCAGACACTGTGACATTGCTTCAACCATTGATGTGAGTTTGGGGGCGGAATATCTATTCTGCATCCAGTGGAAGACTTTTTATTTATTTGTACTTTTTTGCAGTTCTGATTGGTAACACTAGTGGGCAAAAATTAAGCACTACACCTTTAAGAAAGCAGATGCAGACTGTCATGGCGATTAAAACGGAACCGCTTTTTTTTAAAACAACATAACCCCTGGCAAGGAATCAGTAGTTCTTGCAGGTTTCAATCATTCAAGCGTGAGCACAAATCTGATGAGGACTTCAAAACTTGACAGCGCTGGTTTACTTGACAGTGCATCATAAAAGCGTTCTGGGAAAAAAAAATTATTTGACTGTTGTAGCTGCAGGGACATTTTCCAAAAGAAGTCACCCACACAGCATAGAAGCATGCAGACAGATATTTGGAAAGGAGCCAGTCATAGTGTGGCCTTGTCCTTCACAGCAGCAGCAGAACTCTCTTTTGTGGCTTACGATTCAAAATGCAACCTTTGCCATTTGTTCTGCCACATCCACCTGTACCCGCCAAGCTTCTGAAAAGTCTCCCTGAGGAGCTGTAATGTCTCCTTTCTCCTGTCTGTCTCGTTGTCCTGTGTTGGCGGACTGACAGTAGATTGACTCTGTCTCTGGCTACATTTCTCACACTCCCTAGGGAGCTCCCTCACCAGGACTTCGACTCACTTCTGAGTAGGGCTGAAACGATTAGTCAATGTTATCGAAACGTTGACAATAACGAATTGTCTAAAAAACTGTTGTAGTTGAATAGTTTGATCTCATTTAACGTAACATGCACTCACATTAGACTCTAATGATGACGCGCGAGAGCAATACTGCAGCTTGTGCCTGACTGAGGAGAGGAAGAATTACACAGATCACAGTCCAGATGCACTCTAAACTTTCTGTACAGCTTCCGGTGATGTAGATCGTATGTAGAAAGTATGAGGGAATTGTACAAAAACATAAAATAAGTAAATACAGAAGCACTCTCTTTGTGTAATAAGCGAAAGCTTTTAAAGGAAACACCTCAGCATTACATCTTTAATGCAGTTATATTTAATGCGTTATAGCTTAATTCAATTTCAAATAATATGGAAGCAGATCATGTAAATAACTACAAACTCCGAAACTGGTATTTCTCTGTGCGGTCAGCGCCTCTTCTATAAGTTGCACAAATGTTCCGATCTAAGGGGCAGTGATTGAAACGTCATCTGGCTAATGGACACTCTGTTGTGGGGATGCTCATCCCTCGAGCGATGCTCATGATATATTGAATCATTATACAGTATATACACGTCACTGTGGATTTCTTATTGTGAGGAAATTTGGCAATCTGCAGCTTTATTAATATGAGCTATTAATATTAATATATCTTTATTAATATTTTTTTTGTGAGTTAAGGATGGATTGATGTGAACAGAAAGGTGAGAGAGGGTAGTTATACAATGCAACAAAATACATTTCTGATTTGTTTTGTTTTGGCTTGTTTTCCAATAAAAATATCTAAAACTCCTTTAAAACAACATATATTTTGTCCTCTTTATTGTTAGTAAGCAAGTTTTACAAACTTTTAAGTCGGGCACAAGCTGAATAATCGGTTAAGAGCTAATCGTTGAATAATCGTTGAATGAATCTTCATATCGATTATCAAAATATTAGTTAGTTGCAGACCTACTTCTGAGGCTGTCCGAGTCAGTCCCACAACCCAAACATTTCAGATGACTGACCTGAGAAAAAAATCCCTCTGATGGACTTTTCTTCCTCTAAAGCTCTGGCAGACAGTCAGAAGATAAATTTAAGCACTGCAGGGGTTACCCACAGCTAGTATGCAGAGCTAACTTTGATACGGTGGCAACCTCGCTAACAATTAAGTTAACTGAAACTGAAAATGACAAAGATACGTTTTTATTTTTTTATCTTTGCCCTTTGAATGAAACAGAACCCTGCGGAAAGCGGTAGGTGTGATCTAAAGATAAATACGCTCTTTATTTCAGATCCACTATTAGAATTTTGTTTGCTAGACTTGCAAAGTCCCAAATCATGGAGACAATCTAGTCTCCGTCAGATGCGGAACAATTTACTTTCCATTCTATCGTTCCAGGATTTGACATATGTCCTTTTATCTGAAACTGTTTTTGAAAAAATGGGAGAGAAGTATGTACTTTTGCTTACACCTGGGGTGCATCTTAGTCAAAATAGCAACTCTGGCTTTCAGGCTGCATAACAAAGTACTACGACTGAAGAAAAATTATTTTTTAGTCTACTGACAGTTTTGCTGCCGCAATGTTTGTGTCAGGAAATCATACTTAGAAAATGTACTCCAAACATTTCACCAATTTGTCATTTCTGTTTTGGATGCAACTGTCACATCTCATCTACTCTAATTTTCTAGTAGGATTAAGTATTTTAAAGATGATATCATTGAGTTCCCGTAGCTGAACTGGTAGAGTATGGTGCTAGCAATGCCAAGGTCACGGGATCAATTCCAAAGGAACATATCACTGGCAAAATGTACAGAATATTTTGGATAAAAGCATCTAAGATGCTTTTATCCAAAATATTCTGTACATTTTGCCAGTGATATGTTCCTTTGGAATTGAATTTTTATATATATATATTAATAAAAGCTATGCACAGAATATTTCAAAATCTTTTGAACAGATCCCAGTTGAACTATAACTTCGACCTTAAAGAGATAGTTCACCCAAAAATGACAATTCTTTCATAATTAACTCACCCTCATGCCATCCCAGATGTGTATGACTTTCTTGCTACTGCTGAACACAAATTAGATTTTTAGAATATCATCTCAGCTCTGTAGGTCCATATAATGCAAGTGAATGTGGCCAGAACTTTGAAGTTCAAAAAAAGCACATAAAGGCAGCATAAAATGAATCCATAGACCTCCAGTGGTTAAGTCCATGTCTTCAGAAGTGATATGTTTGCTGTGGGTGAGAAACAGATCAATAATTAAGTCCTTTTATTCTGTAAATCTCAACCTTTGACCAGCCCCAACCAGTAGGTGGCGATATGCAAGAAGAATGTGAATTGCCAAAAAACAAAAGAAGAAGAGTATGGAAGTGAAAGTGTAGATTTATAGTAAAAATAACATAAGTATTGGTCTGTTTCTCACTCACACCTATCATATAGTTTCTGAAGACATGGATTAAACCACTGGAGTATCATGGATTATTTTTATGCTACTTTTACGTGATTTCTGGATCTTAAAGGTTCTGGCCACCATTCAATTACATTGTATGGACCTACAGAGATTAAATATTCTGTCACATCATGAGGGTTACTAAATGATGAGAGAAATTTCATTTTTGGGTGAACTATCCCTTTAACCTTCTTAAATCCTGCAAACTTTACTTGAGACAATTCTCTTCAGGTATCTGTCATACATTAATAAAGGTCAGTGGAATTGATATGCATATATTATTTGATGGCACCCATAGTCTTGAATAAGCTGGACTACCCTCCTTGTATCTAATGCATCACTGGAAATATCATTCCAAAACTTTAAGAAAGTGTTAAATCTGAAGTCCCTGGGTATATCTAAAATCATTTAATCCACAGCTCTGCAATAGTTAAAGGGTTTTCTCTTAAAAGCCTCAAATGGCTGTAATGACTGAGAGAAGTACAGTGGATTTTGGCCTCACTTACAATATTCCAGTTTGTGTCTCAGTAAGAATCATCTCTCATCCAGTAATTACTAATGTGTCTTATATATTTTACCTGCATCTGTAAACTAAAAAATGCTGCCTTCGTATGCTGTATATGGAGGTAGGAAGGAATCAAGGCAAGGGTAATATTTGTGTCACATCCGTCTACTGACCGTCATCATCTGGTCAGTTTTTGATGGGAAAAAACCTCAATTGCTACTGAGACATAAACATTGTGGTTCCTTAATATTTGCTTGGTTATCTCTAATGCTCATTTTAATTTGTTTTAGATCATTAAACATGATGTTATGGTGCCTTGAAAGCCTATCTAAAACCACTTTGCTGAGAAGGTACCATCATAAAATATAGTTTTTTTAAAACACTGTCTGTTGATAAGTCAGGGACTGACAGGGAAGCAAGAAAGCTGCAATGTTTTGGTCACACCATGCGGTCAAGAGGTTCAAGTTATTATTTAAACTAAACATCAGAATAAGGAATAAACGTGATTGAAGACCACTTAGACCATGAAATGATTGTTGGCGACATACAAGGGGGTTTGTGCTGAACTCCTGGGATTTAAGCACAACAGTCCCTACAGTTCATTGAGAAAACAATATATATAAATAAATAAATAAATAGAAAATACAAAAATCATCCATTGAGCAACATTGAATGCCCTCACCAGTCACTAAAAAAAGGAAAGTTCTTGCGTGAACGCAGAAGAACTGTGAACGAGCTTCTCTCATAGCTCTAATGAATGTGTGATGGACGTCAAGATTTTAACTAATAAATGATTTACACTTCATAAGTCTATCATATGTCTTCAGAAAACTTGGAATATGATGTATGTGTCTCATGGACTATTTTATGGTAGTTTGGGATATTTTTTTCTACAGTAAAGTGAGATAGCTACTAGCCATTGCCACTGTATTGTAGATAGACTGCGATATTTATGAAAAGATCTACTTTTGTGTTATGTATAAGAAAGTCATATAGGTTTGGAACAATGTTTTTGATACATTTTTGAGTTAAATGTTCATTTAAGATTGGGCTTGGGTAGTATGAGATATTATAAAGATAGTACACTTCTACTTTAACTGTACTACAGTGGCCTAAACCGTACAGGTTTGTGTTTTTGCTCTAATTCTAAACCTTCTGCTTTTCTGCCCACAGACCTAGAGATGACACCGATACGATACTGACGTTTTTACCCAGATTGGATATCGGTCCAATGAGCCCAATCCAAATCCGATACCGCTTGTTGGTCACTGACGTTACTGTCAAGCTCAAATAACGACATAAATAACCTTCAAATCACCATCAAAGTAGTCCACACAGAAAGGCCGGGGCAACCGGGGTTTGAACCCACAACCTTCTTGCTGTGAGGCGACAGTGCTAACCGCTGCGCCACCATGTGTATTACCAATGTATAGTAAAATTACAATTATTATTAGTAGTAGTAGTAGTAGTATTAGAAATTACAATATAAACAAATAGGGTTCCAAAAATTACTGTGTGATTGAAAAGTGGATTGATACACTTCTAAAATTAAAATTAAATTTAAATAAATAACACACAGAGAGAGAGAGAGAGAGCGAGAGAGAGAGAGATTTGAAACTATTTACAAGTCCAGATACATGTTGTACTGAAGACTTTCACAGGAATTACTGTCAATTTTGCTGCTGCTTCCTGCAGACTAGTTAACAATAAAGTTACATAAGTCTTATGTAATGTTTTTTTGTTTTCCTATTTTATTATGAAATAGTGTGTTGTTAGTCGTTTTTGTTTCTTTACACAAAGAGTACCCCCAATCAGTTCCACACAGTGAATTATGATCTAATGTCATTAAGAAAAAAGCAACACTGGTATCTGGTCGGATTCGGCCGATACTGATAGTTCAGGTATCACAATTGGATTGGAAGAGAAAAATTGTATCGTTCCATCCCTAATCATAATGCAGTCACAATCATTACCACATTAACATTAATAACACAGCTGTCTAGTCAGTGGAGTCTTGTCAGAAATCCATTGATCTTCTGTCTCTTGTCACGTCTATCTGTCAGTTCTGTCAAGTCTCCTTTCACAATTCTCTTATCCCAAATTTTCTTCACTTGTTTTCCCCACATCTCCCACACTATTATTTTTACTCTACATACCAATCATTCACCTGTTTATTCACTGCAACAATGAGACGGTGCACTAAATTGTGTGACGCTCAGGCAGGAACTATTGAGCTGCAGACTTCAAGGTTATGATGTTTTGATGGAGCGATCCGAAATACACTCTGCTTCAGTCACAAGTTGCTTTGAGCCTTTGATTATCCCAATCAAAATCAGAATGAACTTTACAGAAGTATGCTTACACACACAAAAGGAATTTGTAATGGTGTCAGAAGCTTCCAGTGCAAAGAGAATGTCATATATATATATATATATATATATATATATATATATATATATATATATATATACCGTATATACATATAGTGACAAAAAAATAAAATATACAATAGAGCAATAATGTTGATCTAATATTTTATATACAGATTTACAGTTATGTGCAGGTGATGTAATGCATTGAAGAAGAGTTAGGATATGTTAAAGAATATAAATAAAATATGAATATAAGTAGAAATGGATGGAATGAATATTGCACATGGTTGTATTGGACAAAGGAAAGTATTTGGGGGCAGTTTTAACTGTTCATGTGCCTGGCTGTTCTGGTGCTCAGTGCTCTGTAGCGCTGGCCAGAGGCAACAAATATTTTTTTTTTTGTAAACAATATTATTGTTGGAAAAACAAGTGTGTTGGTTTTCACATTTTTACTAGTGTGTATTTGTTTGTGGCCTTGAATATGTGCACCTGTCTCTATTATTACTTTCAGAGGTAAAAACAAAAAAACACTGATAATAGTCAAGACCTACTGAATATTATATATCTTTATTTTGTTCTGCCTTTTTTGTCATGGTTTAGCCACTTCTGTTGGTTGTGTCTTTGTGGCTGAACTCTGACACTCATGTTTTGTGTCTAGTCTGTGTCTTGTGTGAGAATGCATGGCTTGCCTTTGGCATTGTCATGCATTCACATGTCTTGCTGTTTATTGGTGTGAGTGCATTGCTCTTATGTCATCTTGGTGACATGCACTCATGTAAATTGTTTGTGTCTGTCTCTCATGTCATTGGGTGCACTTCATGCTGCGTTCACATTGCCAGCTACTTTGTCGCTGCATGTCGCCAGTGGTGTGTATGAAGATTCTAAACAGTGCTGTTTCTTTACAATTACTATCCATCCATCTTATCCTGTGTACAGGGTCGCAGGGGGGCTGGAGCCTATCCCAACTAACATTGGGCAAAAGGCGGGGTAAACCCTGGACAGGTCGCCAGTCCATCACAGGGACGCACATAGACAGACATACACTCACATCCACACCTAGGGCAATTTTTTTTGGAGACACCAATTAACCTAGCCTGCATGTCTTTGGATAGTGGGAGGAAGCCGGAGTACCCAGAGAGAACCCACGCAGACACGGGGAGAACATGCAAACTCCACACAGAAAGGCCGGGGCAACCGGGGTTTGAACCCATGACCTTCTTGCTGTGAGGCGACAGTGCTAACCGCTGCGCCACCGCAAAGTCACTCTTCGAGAGTCACTCTCCCACATCCGGTTGTCAACGGTCACTGTCACTTGTGTTGCCGGAAGTCGCCAGCTCTCATTGAAAATGTATGAGATGAGGTCATTTTGTCGCTGCGTGTCGCTGGCAGTGTGAACGCAGCTTCACGCTGCACTCGCTTTGCGCTGCGCGTCCTGGTCGCCAGCCGTCTGCATTTTGTGCTAGGGTTCGGCCACTTCAGTGTTAGTTGCCTGTTTATTTGTGGCCCGAACTCTCGCACAGGTGTCTTGTCTCATTTTATCGGCTGTTGCATGCATCGCGTGGTTTTGCTTCATGGTGTGCGCACAGGCTATGTCTAGTTCAAGAGTGCCTGGCATCCCTTTGTTAGAGTTATCGTGCATTCTCTTGTCTCATCTGTTGTTTGCCATGAGCGCATGTTGCCTTGTAGTGTCTGCTGATATGCTTGTGTCATTCGTGTTTGTGTTTTGTGAGAGCGTGTTGCTTTGTTTTGTTTCTGTTTTGCCACATGTCTCTCAGTCTTGCGTCATACTTCGCTTCCTTGTCTGCCCATTATCAGTTCATTTGTTTCTCCTGCCATGCTTGTTATCCTGTTGATTTCTCACACTATTTTAGTCTCCTCATGTGCGCTGTACCTTGCCAGTTTGTCTTGTTTCCTCGTCCTGTCTGTCCTGTCAATAGTGTCTCCAGTTGGATCCGGTTCTGCTCCAGTTTGGATTGAATACACTTGGCTTCATAGTAAAGCTATAGGATGCTCCCTTGCTCCGTCATTATTGAATGACTTAACCTCCAGTGTGCTGTCTGTCTGCATTGGACTATCTATGCTATACATGCTTTGAATTATATGAACAATTCCATATAAAGCTTCTGAAAGCTATTTTTTTTCTCAATGTGAAAATGCACAGTAAATATAGGATTTCTAATGAAAACCTAGTGCTATTGTACACTATAGTGTACTTTGTACTTAGCAGCATGGTTTTAAGTGATAGATTGCTCAAATTGAAAAAAGAAAATAGAAACTCTTTTGACTCAAACGGGTTTCAATTAAAAAAACTTTTTCAGTTTCTTACCAGTTTTGTTGATGTTTCTCCCTAAGGCAAACTCATGTTGTTTGGACACATGACTCGGTACATCGAAAGATTAACTGACAAAAGAGACTCTGACAGCCCAAAGTGTGCTGGACTGAGATCAGTTGGGTAATATGAAATTTAATTATGCTTTACGTATAGTGAAGCCAAAATACACCATCCACGCATTTGGACGCAAGGTCGCATGAGGTTAATGAAAACTAAAATATGGTAAAAGCTTATTTACAAATAATCAAGGCTTTCTACTTTGCAATAATGTGTTTCATTTAATAAATACTGTATATTTTATTACTAAAACATTTTAATATATGGAAAATGTCACAGTGAGACTTCTGTGAAGATTTTTGAACATCTGTCTTAAATCTGTCATACTCTTGAGACAGAAATTATCTAATAATTCAGACTTTAGGAAATGTAATGGCTACATAAAAAGAAACAAGCTTTAAAATTATCGCAATAATCACAATGTTACTTGAAGAAATAGTTCAGCCAAAAAAATAACAATTCTATCATAATTTACTCATTCCAAATGTCCATTTTATCATGCTACTATACAGTATGTAGTAATATGTCTCATAAACATTGTTACATTGCATCTAATCTTTTAATCCACAAATAAATGTCTGGCTTTTCATTTTATCTACTCCCACACCAGCCCCCCTCCCTCACCTGAGATGATTCTGGGTGGCTTCGCTGCTTTGTTCAGTGTATCAGGCAGCTTGCACCTGTGTTGCTATGGACTCTATAATTTCCCCTCTGAGGACTTCCTGCAAGAAAACTGAACTGGATAAATCCAGAGACAGACTGAAGCTGCTAGGTTATCTGATGTAGATAGGTGCATTTGGATAATACTTTGTCTGCTGCCAAATAAAATCGTTCACCCACTGAGCGTGGGGAGTAACATCTCTTTCAGAACGCTCAGGGAAAAGAGACTTTGGAACCAGAACGTGCAGCTGTCAAATATATCCTGCTGCATCAAATGCCAAGAGTTCAAATTATTTAAAGAAGCCATTTAGCAATGATTTATAACACAAAACATTAGGCAGAGCAAACAGACTTTGGGTAGAACAGTCCATTTTAATTTAATTTTAAAGTTATTTTTATTTAACTATTCTCATCAAAACTTTTTGTTTAATATTGCTAAATGTTGAATATGTATTATCACCAATTTTCTCCCTTGGTCACCTTCATGGATGGATGATTTTCCAATGATCTCACCGTAATACAGTATGGGATTGTCTTCTTTGCGAAGGATGCAAAAGAAAGTTTTGCCAAAATAAATAATTTTAGAAGGCAGCAGAAATGTGCTATCATATGCTGCCTTCAGGTGCACCTAGGAAGCTCTAACTTCTGAGTTGGGCATTCATGATTACAGTAAAACATGTCTTGCATTCACGTTGAAAACAAAAGTGGAAGAAGCCAAACTCAAGTACAAAATACACAGTAAACAATAACAAAAGTTCTTTTTTTCAGTTGTACTGATTGCACTTTACACAACCTATATCTGTATGATTTATTAATGCATGGTATCTAGCATAATATTAATTAAGTTGTATAAAACAGCTGTGATAAGGGAGTCATTAGTTTTATATTAGTTGACTATAAGATCTGTCATATACAGTATGACAAATTAATATAATTTAAAGCACGGAAATGTAAAACATTTTACAAAACTGTTGCTTTCCATTATCTTTAATGTCGACAAGCCCCTTCCAAAGTCACAACTCGGCAACTCAGGTACCACCTAGAATTCCATATTTCTCACTGGTAAATATTACTTTGGTTATTCATGTGCTTGGAACTTGTTCAGTAATTATATTTTCAACTCTGCTTGAAGGCTGCAATATTTAGGCAGTTTTGTATTATATTGATATTAGAGCTGTCCAAGTTGAATCGTTAATGCATGCGATTGATTAAAAAAGTTTAACGCATTAAATTTCCTTATTCATGATTAATGCATTAACTGTTAATACAGCATAAACCATCATACACACTGGGTGCAGTGGGAAGGAACCTTTCCAATGTGACCACCCGGAGTCATTACACTCAGGCACACACCACAAACACAACAGCTGTGTCAATGATCATTTGATGGGTAAAGGACCTCTTAATGCTATTTAGTGTACAAAACAAGCCCAGATGGGACTTGTGACAGAAATAGAGCACTTTGCAGCCTCTGTTAGGTTCAATTAAATTACTACAGATGCATGTCAAGTCTGAATTATTACAAAAATACAGAATGAGACATTTTTTGCAAGCACTTTTCATGTGGAGTTCAAAGCGGCATTGCGAATTGTGAATGTGGCTACACGATTGTTGTAGCCACAGTCTGAGGAGGATGACAGTTTAGGTAATTAAATGTGCATTGCAATGATTACTCAACCTATGGTGTGGTGAGATCTTTCAATTAGTCAGCCTCCCACTTAGGCTTTCTGAAAAGTTTAATGTGACTTGATACTATTTTAGTGCATCTTAATACTGTGGAAAGCTTTGTTTGGAAAATGTTAATTATGTTACATATTGTTTTGTTCCCCGTCTGTCGCTCACATCGATGTCGTGCCGAAGAAGCAACACTAGGGGTCTCTCTTGAGCACCGAATATGCCTCTGATCTATGAAAAAAGGCCAATGAGAGTTGGTGAACAGTATTTGCATACCCCGCCCCCGGACATACGGGTATAAAGGCGAGGAAATACACACGTTCATTCAGAAATTTTCTTTGGAGCCGATGTCGTGTATGCAGCCAGCTGCGAATGACACACCAGTTTCCTGCTTCTATCCTCTGACGCTCTGTTTTGCTTTTGGATCTACGGCGCACTTCAGCGGCTTTCTTCTTCTCTGCACGGCGTGCAGTTTGCCCCTGGGCGCTTCGACAGCGCAGAGTTCTAAAGAGTTTATTAAAAGAGTAATTTTCTCTATATAGAGTATATCATATTTCTCTGAAAGAGCAATAGACAGCGGCATTGTACGTCCTTTTCAGGACGCGTTTATTTAAAGATGCCATTCCACCCCTGTGTAGTTCCTGAATGCGGTAGAGTGCTCTCCGTTTCAGACGGCCACAGGCATTGTCTCGTATGTCTGGGCACCATTCACACCGAGGCAGCGTTTGTGGATGGTTCATGCTCTCACTGCGAGAGCATGACCATGGCAACGTTGCGGTCGCGGCTTGCTTTCAACAGAAAGCATGCCACTCCAGCCGCCCCCTGTGTCGCTCCTTCTTTCCACGGGATTGAGGGCGATGTGGCTGGCGATGGAGGCGATTTGGGGAGGGCAGCGGGTGCAGCTCTGCCGGGTACGCCCCCTCGGACCACCCGCCCCCCGGCAAGCTCCCCAGGTGGATAGGGCTGTTGCGCTCCATCTATGCCCCGGTAACCTTACTACCTGGCGAGGTCATCCTATACTCCCTTCCAAGGCCTGTAGGACGACATCCTCGCTCACCTCCAAGCCTACAGTGCCGCGGGACAGGCGGATTCACCCTTGCACACCATGGCCATCCTGCAAGTCCACCAGGCCAAGGCGCTCAGGGATCTGCATGAGGGTAACCCTGACCCTGATGTGCTGCAGGAACTGCGCTCAGCGACAGACCTCGCCCTCAGGGCCACGAAGGTCACGGTTGTCCCCTTCCACCTTGAAGGTGTATGTTGCCACTATCGCAGCTCACCACGACCCAGTAGACGGCAAGTCTCTGGGTAGGCATGACTTAATAATCAGGTTCCTAAGAGGTGCCCAGAGGTTAAATCTCTCCCGGCCAGGCCTGTTCCCCTCCTCGGATCTCTCGGTGGTCCTCGCCACTCTTCAGAGATCCCCTATCGAGCCACTGGAATCAGCTGGACTCAGGGCCCTCTCCCTAAAGACGGCCCTGCTGATCACGCTCGCCTCCATCAAGAGGGTCGGGGACCTGCAAGCGCTCTCTGTTAACGTCACTTGCCTGGAGTTCGGTCCGGCAGACACATATGTGATCCTAAGACCCCGACCGGGCTACGTGCCCTTCAGAGATCAGGTAGTGAACCTGCAAGTGCTGCCCCGGGAGGAGGCAGACCCAGCCCCCTCACTGCTGTGTCCGGTACGTGCCTTGCGTGCCTACCTGGACCGCACTCAGAGCTTCAGGTACTCTGAGCAGCTCTTTGTCTGCTTTGGGGGACAGCGGAAAGGGAACGCTGTCTCCAAACAGAGGCTTTCCCATTGAGTGGTGGATGCCATCCTGCTGGCCTATCACTCCCAGGCCGTGCCACCACCCCCCTACGGGTTCGAGCACACTCTACAAGGAGTACGACGTCCTCGTGAGCACTGGCTAGGGGTGCCTCCCTAGCAGACATTTGCAGGGCAGCGGGTTGGGCAACACCTATCACCTTTATGAGATTTCACAATCTCAGGGTTGAGTCAGTCTCATCCCGTGTTTTCTCAGGTCCGAGCCGGTAGAACTCGGTACACGCCGATGGTCTGACCAGGTGAATCGCTTGTGTCCAGTGCCCTTTCCCTCGGCCGAGGTAAAACAGTGCGCCTTCCTTCCCAGGAGATCCCACCCACCCGGGTCCCTGGCGATTCCTCCCTAGCCCTCTTGGGTCCGCAGTTCAGCGGAGGAACTTGCCGACCCTGTCCACTATGGGTACCCCAGGCTACCCTGTACTGGAATAGGTGCTCCACAGGTCAGGCCTCCTACACGGACTCCTCCTGTGTATTTTCCGCGGTACGGTCACCTTACGAGCTGACCCTCGTCTTCCTTAGGCAGTTCTTTGCTGCCCTCAGGTCACCGTGTTTTAGAAACTCCCCCCTCCTCGAGGCTGGATCTACCTTCCGCGCCATTTTTTCCACATGTGACCAAAGAGGCCATGTGATGTATTTCGCCACCTTTACCTCCCCTTTTTGGGCAGGTATGGCCTCCGCAGGGTCTTTTCCTCCTGAAAGAATAGGAAACCAGTAAAACCCCCTTCCCACGATGCGGTAAGGGCCCGGCTGCTCTTGCTGTATGCTGAGAAACATAGAGAGAAAAGAGGCCCAGCCAGGCTTGGCCTGTTCCCAGGTTGGCAAGCGCCGCCTTGTTCCCCTCTAGGGTAACCAAAAGGATCCCGACGACCTTTTTGTGAAATACCTGCCAGCTCCTGTGTCAGTAGTACACGTACACGGCTCAGTGCATGGCGTGATTTAAAGTAGACCCCTAGTGTCGCTTCTTCGACACAATGTCGTCGTGTCCTCCTGGCAACATCGCTGAGCTGACCCGCTGAGGTGGCCGGACACTCCCGGCTCCTCAGAAAAATCCTGAATGAACGTGTGTATTTTCTCGCCTTTATACCCGTATGTCCGGGGGCGGGGTATGCAAATACTGTTCGCCAACTCTCATTGGCCTTTTTCATAGATAAGAGGCATATTCAGCGCTCAAGAGAGACTCCTAGTGTCGCTTCTTCGACACAACGTCTCATTCCCTCCATCAGGGAACGGAGGTTACATACGTAACCGAGAAAGGAAATAGGAGTATTTCGCCAGAGAAAGAGGTATACTTATAGAATAAAATTTCAGCACTTTCAAAATCTGCGATTAATCACGATTAATTATGACAAATTATGCGATTTATCATGATAAAAAAATGTTATCAACTGAAAGCAATAATTAATATTTTTAACAGCCTTTGCAATGGCCCTTAACCTTAAACAGCTGAGCCTATACAGTAGTTAAAACTGCCATAGTCAATAAAATAATAACACTTTAGATTTGTTTTGCATGAATTGACAACTTTCTGCCTTGTTATTACAGTACCATCTTAATACATTTTCATAAGGGACACTATGGCTTGACCTTAGCTTCAATAACACCAAAGCATTACTGGGTCTTATTAAGAACTTTTTGTTGTTGTTGTTGTTGCTAGCTGTTACATAAGCTTGTCCTTCAAGTGGACTTTATTAACTGGCTCAATGTTTGCCCATGTAAATAACTACACTATACTTCGCGGCTCTTTTGTTAAGAATGTGCACAACATCGTTGCCTTAATTTGAGTGTAAATAATTTAGCCCTCCGCTCTTCAAGCCTCAGTGAGTTTTCTAAGCACCTTTTTTTTAGCATAAGTTTTGAAACAGAAAAACCATTAGAGACAGCCTTGGTGTTTCTACATTCTCAGTTAAGAAACGTCAAAGGGATAGTTCACCCCAAAAAATGTAATCCTGTTTTCATTTACACATCCTCATCTTGTTCTAAACACATTTCTTTATTTTTTTCCGTAAAAAAACTAAAGTTAGGAAAATGCTAGACAGTTCAATTCAATCACCATTCACTTGATCATATGAAAATAAAAAGATGCAATGAAAGTGAATGGTGACTGATGCTAATATTCTGCCTATCATCTGCTTTTGTGTTCCAACATGGTTTGGGACTACATAAGGGTGAGTAAATGATGACAGATTTTATATATATATATATATATATATATATATATATATATATATATATATATATATATATATATATATATACAGTGTATATATATATATGGATGAGCTATCCCATTAATAGCTTGGCTAATGCTATATTCTAAGGAATACATGAAGAGGCAGTTTTTACTTTAATGAAAATTATATCTCTGGGGTTACTTAGCAGTATCACTGTCACATAAAATTACTTTTTGAGCATAATCCTGTCTTGTTTATAGACAAGAAGCTTTTGTGTTTTAAATCCACATACTTCACTCAACTATATGCTTATGAAAGTAATTTGGAAAAGGAACCTTCATGCTTTGAAGCTTCATCACTGCATTTCATATGCTAGGTTTGTTTTCTTCATCTATTTTTTTCCTCAATCAGGGGAAATGTTTTCCTAAGCTCCTTTTTCTCTCCCTTATTTCTCTCTTCCTCCCCAGATGGTGTTGCTCTAAATAGATTTACCTTTCGTAGAAGCAAAGTCCTTCTATTCATGTTTGAAATCCCAATCCTGGTTTGCATCCATAACCACAGCCCTGCTAACTTATGACCCTTTCTGCTGCGAGCCCAATTCATACCCCTGGACGGCAACAGTGGTGGGCTAAATACAGGCCCATGGGCTGTGCTCAGGGTTAAGGGAAGATCAAAGCTAAATCCCTGCAGACTAAATCACACTTCGGCTCCTGCTCTCTTTACCATTAACTAATTAGGCACAGGTCAATGAATCTCATTTACAGGTTTAGCTAGGTTTTAAAGGTGCTAACTTTTAAACAGAAAGAAATAATAATAGTAGAATAATGTAAAAAAAAAAAAATCTAAAATATGTACTCTCACATGAGATGAAGACTCTAGTCATATCAGTCTTAGAGAAAAAGCTGGTTCATTCTACAGGTGCTGGGTGCAAATGTAGTGCTGCCATGTTTTGATCACATGACCAGCTGAAAATTACTCACTTTATTTTGATAATCCCTTGTAATTGGATGCTTTTATTAAATTTTTTGCAAGTAAAAAATTACTCACCATTACGACAACAAACCACCACACATGACTCATCCCATATAGCATGCTACGACAAATGTTATAAGGCACACCATATTGCTAGTTATGAGATTTAATGCATATTTGTTCCCTGTCATTTCATTGTATTGACAGAGTGTCCTCGGGAAATAAAAAACATAGGTTGAACATGTACATGCAAAGAGGTAAGCGAGTGCAAACTAGAGAGGCATTCATCTACAAGTCTTAGTGGAACTCAATCACAAGCTGCAAGGAAACCATGTGGCGTGACACCCTCTTCAAAGTGCTGCAAATTTAGGTTTCGTTGTGACAGAGTCTGTGATTCGACTGCTTGCTTGCTTTGAAATGGTAGTTAATGTAAGTCATACTTTATCCATCTATATGGCATTCCAGGGAAAGACTATTTGTTTACCAATCTGTTAAATATTTCATACAAACAGGGCTGTCACTAAAATTCAAAGGGCCCGGGATGATTTTTTTTAATGGATGGGCCCCTCTTCCCCAGGGCCAAGAGCAGGACCTTAAAGGGCTCCCCTCATCGGAAGGACCTGGGACAAAATTTCCTGGTTACATACAGATAAATACATCCTTGGGTAGATAAGTATTTTACTGTAGAATGGGAGTGAATGCAAACAGCATTTGAATTTTATTTGCCCTCAGGCCATACTAATCAGATTAGCCTGATCAATATGCAGTTCTGGTGGTGGTTAGCATTCACCTTATTCACCGCAATCACAAAATGCATAATAAGACAGCAAAGATTAAAAAGAAAAATGTAAAGAATCTGTTAAAAGTAGAGCTGCCGGAATTAAGGTGTTAATACATGCAATTTATTGAAAACGTTTAACGCTTAAATGTTTCTTAATGGCGATTAACTCATTTAGGGTTAATACCGCATAAGCCAGCATTAACACTCTTTGGAAATGCAGAACCTTTGCTATGTGTATGCCCAGAGTGATTACATTGACACACACTTACAACACACACACACAACAGCGCTTCCATGTCAGTGATGATATGACAGATGAAGCACCTCTTAGTGCTGTTTGTTGTATAAAACCAGTACAGATGAGTCTTGTGATAAAAGGCAAGTAATAACTATCACCAAAACACAGAATGAGATGTTTTTGTCTGCAAGCACTTTTCATGTGGAGTTCAAAGAGGCACTTCACAATTGCTGTAACAAAGCAGATAGCCACAGTCTGCCGGCTGATTAGTATTATGGAGGATGAGAATTTAAGAGATTGAATAACCATTAAAATGAATATGCAACCTATGTGGAGACTAATTCTTTCAAGTAGTCAAACTCCCAGTTAGACTTTGGGAAATGTTAAATTTGACTTGAATTGGTGCTATTTTAGTGCAGTTCTGTCTTTATACAGTGGAAGGCTTTATTTGGAAAATGTTAATAAAGCACTATATTGTTACATATTGTTTTGTTTTCTTTCCTAATATGGAAAGAAATGCATTTGTACTGTAAATAAGTATATATAGTGTCAAATTTCAGCACTTTCAAAATATGCGATTAATAGTGATTAAAAAAAATGATCGACTGACAGCACTAATTAGACACTTTTTTTTTTTTTTTACTTCAATCGACACATTCACGCAGACAATTAAATCTATGCAGGCCAGTCTAGCAAAAAAAAAAAGTTGGTAGAGCGGGTCGGCCACTAATCGCAGGGTTAGTGGTTCGGATCCTGGCCCACACGACTCCACATGCCGAAGTGTCCTTGGGCAAAACACTGAACCCCAAGTTGCTTCCAATGGCAGCCTAGTGCCTTGCATGGCAGCTCTGCCGCCATTGGTGTATGAATGTGTGTGTGAATGGGTGAATGAGTCAACAGTGTAAAGCACTTTGAATACCGTTAAGGTCAAAAGGGCGCGATATAAGTGCAGACCATTTACCATTTATTCCGTTTTTAGCTACAGTTGTTGTATTGTATGTTATAGCTTAACTTCCTTTTAATTACACGTGCTGGTACGACATTCAGCACTTGTGAATATCTGCAAATAACCTAGTTATATTGCCTAGTATAATATTGACTACATGGACAGGTACAATGAATAACATTAGAGATAAGTAAATTGTTCAATTTACTCTCAAAAGTCTCCACTGATTATTAGATACACATCGACACATTAATACTAATTTGATGCTGTCAGAATTTGACGGAGAAGCCGGCCTGTAATTAAAATTAGCCGTATATTTTTTTAAGGCTCAGCTTTGTGTTAATTTTAGATGGCTTATTAAAGCTGAAGTCATCCATCCAACAGCTGCGAGTGGTTTTCACTTTTGCTTGTCATTAATGTTGCTTGATAAATATTCCATAATTCTCCATTTTGTTTGTATATGCAATGTATATGCCTCTGGTGACCTAAATTATTAAATTCAGTGTGCTCACTTTTATTTTACCCCATTATTGGTTATTAAAGTGGCATAAAGTAGATTCTGGACTTTATGAGCTCCAGAAGAGCATGTATTGTGTATGTGCTCCACATGTCCACAGAGGTTTAAAGGAATAATTTACCCAAAAATGAAAATTCTGTCGCGATTTACCCACCCTCATGTTTTTCCAAACCTGTATGACTTTCTTTGGTGGAATTTTCTGACAGTCTTTTCATTTTTGAGTGAACTTTTCCTTTGACAAATTAAAAAAAAATTGGGCCACATAAGATTACTTTTTTGTCTAACCTGACCCGCAACCTAAAATTAGTTTAACACCCTCGTCTAGCAGATACAACTCCAGAGCATGTTTTAATTATCCGTTTTTACAGTTTGTCCACACTATACAGACTTTTTCACAGTTTATATTCACTGTGTCCTCTTTTGACCTGTTCCCCTCATTCACACCTGGATTCTGTGAAACTATTAATGGCTCCTTGGCTTGGGTGGTCTCCATCCCTGTGCATGGTTACCTGTGGTGATCTTGTCCCCTCTCCAACAGCACAGCATACATCCAGCAGTGCAACTGTACTCACATTCAAATGCCCTGCCTGGTATCTGCTAACCACAGCACATACTACCTTGCTTTCCTCATCGGGTCGCTTCCCGTGGCCTAAAGAGCATCCTAAAGGATCAAACTTTGAAACAAGAATTACAATTACAAAATGCTGGAGGCATTGTTTTCTCTTGCTGCCTTTGCGAGAGTGAAAGTGGCCACTTTATCACACCGGTAGTGTGTATGGGCATATTCCAGAGTTTCTGAACAAATCCAGGAAAAAAGCTCTCTCATGAGAATGTGTTTTCATGGTGAAAAAGTTAGCGGAACTCTATTATTCTTTGTTTGTGCGTGAGAGAGTTCGAGTTGGAGGGAATTTTGCCAAGATGAATGACTACAGATATGGAGAATGTGTTTAAATAGAACTTTTTGGATGAGTTTCAGTGATTTTCAGTGGGTCTGTTGCAAAACCTGGTGAGCGGCCTCACTGCTAGTGATGTTTTTTTCAGGAACTAATCTGTCTTTTTGAACAAATCTTTTTAGTGAACAAATCGTCCTTGTTTATACCCTGACTATATTTCTCGTTACTGTCGTCTCTCCCCTTCAAAGACAACGAGCCCTAGTTTGAAGCATGAGACTACTTTGGTAGCTTTTAATGCCAATAAAGACTTACTATAGCACGAGCCAATAGCATTCGAGTGCAGGCTGTGAAGGAGCATATCATTAGTTTCACCCACTGAACGGATACCCTTAACTGAACCAGTCGTGTCAGTCGATCAAATGTCTTGTTCATTAAGTAACTGAATGTACTGGTCCGCTTGTTTAGGAACAAAATTAATAAATGAGGATATGCTGACTGACTGAACGAGAGGAGGAGGCAAGTCGTAAAAATCTCGTACAACAAGAAGAAGGGCTGGATTAATTATTAATAAAAGTGAGTGATGACCACACATTACAATGACATATGGACATATTTAAAACTCCAAATTTTTTAGGTTAGTATTTTTGTCTTTTTTTTTGGTATACAGTAGCTTAATAAAAAGTTGTGCTCAGCAGTGTACAATGTGTGGAAAAATGCTTATGATGCTTAAACACTTAAGAAAACACTTTCTTAGTAGAATTGTTGGCGTGTCAATTTTAACAGGATAATTAGACTTGTTCCTATGGTGAATGACTGTGCTTTTGATTTAATGCAATTTACTCATTCAAAACGTAAAGACAGTCAATAGGCCCAATCTACTGGCGTAAAGGTGTAATTTGCATAAATGGTCAATTAACAAATCAGTAAACGAATCTGAACAAATCTTCTTGGTGAACAGATTCAAAAGACTTGAGTCATTAAGGTGAATTAAAATCACCACCACAACTCACTGTCTACTTCCTACATGGGCAGATGCATTATAAGGCAGCCATGTAACCAACATAGAACCACATAAGTGACCCATTTGGAAGGCTTTGCATATACACAAATAGCGCTCCAAATGGGAGGCAACTGACAGTTGGTTCCTGGTAAGATTGATGTTAGCATGTTGCTAAGGTTATGTCACCTAGCTACTTCTCGTATCATTCTGTAGTCTCTTCAAGTAAGTGAATTCAATTCAAATTGATGTCAATTTATTGACTTATTTAACAAGTAGTCTTGTATTAATTGGGGTAGTGAGCCATCAGATGAACCAAACCAGAGGTTGAATTTGCTGTTTCTGGAGACTCTACAGTCTCTTTCTTTTATTAGCAAGTAGCAATTTAACAAACAGGATAATCTACAACCTTTTGGGTGATTTAAGACCCAGGTCCTGACCACACTGTCACATGTTTATTTTGTTATAATTATCCCTTAAGTGGTTTTAGTATTGAATGAATTATATTCATAATCAACAAATGATGTCTGCCTCTTTGGGCTGTGTAAATTGTGTTTTTTCATACATACCTGATTTGTATGCAGAATTCACTGTGAATGCAGAGCAAAAACAACACAGACAGCACTTGCAAACAAACCATGCTATTAGCAGGCACAATTCATTCTTCGTGGATTCCCCCCAGGATTTTAAGGTTCTGGGAAAGTCCAATGACTACATTGGAGTGTGCATGTTAATGTTTGCGTGAGAATGTGCATATATGTGTTGAATAGGCTGAGATCGAAATTCTCTGTTGTTGCTATACATCATGTCAGGAAGAAGAAAGTATGCTTGTAGTATTGACTTAATTTGACTCCCACAGTTCCAGAGATGATAGTACGGCACAGGTGCGTCTTCTGTCTTAAGGTGCTGCAAGAAATACACACACACACACAAACATTCCTGCTGAGATAAAGGCCTTAACCAATTCATATGCTTTTTCATCAAGCAGGTTAAGATGTTGCAGCTATTGCTCCATAGCCAATCATCATCAATGATGTTTTAAATAATTTCCATCCTTGGTACGTTTGCTCTAAATCTCATGTAGTCAAACTCTTGACCATTGGCATAAAGTCTGGTTCACTCTGCGGCAACTTTTTGTCACAGAAGACATTTTTGTGCTTGTCTAAGCTGGCTTTAATAGGGTTTTTTTCTATGTAAACATGTGCTAGACAGACGTGTTTGACTGTTGCTCCACTGTGTCTACATTTTTTCAGCCTTGCACACATGACCTCAGTGTTTTTAAGAAGACATGTGTTAAAAGAACTTCCGTTGCAACAAGAGATAACAACATCTTTCACAGCCATCTTTTCGAAGCATCCAAAGAAAGATTAGACAATGAGTCTATGAAAACAGGAATATAAGTCAGAGCATTGGGGTTAAGAGGTCAGGGTGACTCTTCTTTTGTCGGATGTCATGACTTAATTTTACATGACTTCCTCTAGTATCGGTCCATTAAGACATTACTCAAAACCTTATCTAAAAACCCCTCAAGAAGTGCATACTAAGTTATTTCTTATTTGTACTGCTTTGTTGCCCAAGGAAGGCAATGCAGACTTAACTTCTTTTGTCAGGCGGCAGAGCTAGATGCTAATATTGTTTGATACAATCTACCAAGCAGGTTGCATGCAAATGGCTTCAAATATACACTGCATGGCCAACAGCATGTGAACAACCCCTTCTAATGACTTTATAGAGAATTGTGTGCTTTGTGGCAAAAGTTTGGGGAGGGCCCTTTTCTGTTCCAGCATGACGATGCCCCAATATGGGACAATGACCTCCAGACAGATTCATTTCTCCTTCCATTGGGGCACATTTCTGTGAATTTGGAGGCGGTTGGAGCATTTGGATGATTAAAAGGATTTGATGAGCACTGTGTCATGTTTTTCTAATCTCCCAGATAAGGATTAGGCCCTCTGCAGTGTCGCAGGACATCTCACGTGGTGACTCTGCCGCCCATGTCCTCTTTGTTTTCTGTTGTGACAACATACTGACACTGATTCTCATAGGAAGTCCTGTATTATGTCGTCAGAGTTTTAGACAGCTGGCCAGGAAGGTGGACAGATGTGTACCACTCTTCTTTTCAGGATCCTGGACAGTTACCCGAAGCACTCAGTTCAGTACAACACAATTATGGAACAGACAGCATTGGTTTCAGGACCAAGGACAGTTACATTCTACTCCATTCTAACAAAGGGGTCAGGGTTTGGCTGGTTAGCATGGCCTAGTTAGCCCCTGCTAGTAGATGTTGTAATTACACCATCAAGGCCACACGAGCCTAACTGTTCTCATAGAAAGACGTAATTTTGGCTAATTTTTAGCTAAATTATTTTCATGTGGCTCCTTGTATGTATCGTAGCAATTTCCAGGTGAAAGGAACACTAGATATGCTGCAACAACAATCAATTGTATTTCCTTTTTACAAAAATCATGAGTAGAAGGGCAAAGAAAGGCAGTTCATAAAAATTGTTTGTTCCTTACACAATTCTTATGACATTTTACATCTACAACTACATTTATAAGTATGTTCAAGTGCCATCAAATTGCGCAGTAGCTGAAATTGCGATGGAAATGGCCGAGGTATGACTTCTGAAGACCACACGAGGTGACACGTGAGTCACAAGTGTCATAGGAGCACCACGAAATGACGTAGTTTCTTCAGCAATTGCATTTTGTTTTTTGTCACATTCGCTTTTTGGACACTATTGGTTAGATTTAGGGTAGGGGGTAGATGTTGATTTCATCAAACGTGAACCGTTTTTCCATCTAACATTTGTGTTGAATGACACTTTTGTTTAGGTGTAGGTCTAAGGTTTGGGAGATAGGTTTTGTTTATTTGAAACTAAATAGAACATTAAATTTAAAAACCAAATAGAATCTGAAAATTTAACTTTTAGCGATATGACCTCATTTAGTGCAACTCAGTGGACATTCTACTTTAATAGATATATTTCTAATATTTTATTATAGTGTAGTAAATTTTAACACTGCCTAGTTAGTTTGGAGGGCAAAAGCATTGAATGGATTTATATTGTTCCCTGTCTGTTGCCTTTCGAGTCACATCAGAGGGTAGTTGCTGGTGACGGGCTTGGGACAATGTGTGTTGTTGTGGTGTTATCAGAATTATCATGACGTCTTTGTCCTGCAGCTCTGGAGTGATTAATTCTATGATATTTATGGCTTAGGTAATTCACTCAAAAATATCTGTGCACAAAACGAACTGCCCATGAGCAAAGATACTAAGCAAACTTTCATGGGATCCTCCGCCAGCTAAGCAGTTGCAGTTGAGATTAATGGTAATGCTAAAGAATAGCCTTCACCAAGTATTATAGACCTACTTGGTTTCAGCAGCATGCACTGTATTAATTTACTCATTTTCAGTTGATTTTAGAATGGAATATGCAAATATTAGACATCTATGCGTCCCTTTGGGAGAAGCCTGCACATTTAAGTTAACTTGCAAATCTACTAATGACCAATGATATGATGTAAACATTGGGGGGGGGGGGGGGGGGGGTCATTTTGTCGCAGTTAGTTTGGAAGGTGTCTATGCCGAGACAGCAGAGTTTATTTTGCAAAGCAGCTGAAATTGTTGGGATGGGTGGTTTCCACCAGCTCCCATGTGGCCTCCATCACAAGCTGAATGCAAGAAATTATGATGTGTTTGATGAATAGATTGGCAAGACAGGATTCCTCTGTCTTCAAGCTTTCAAAACCCTAACAGGGATTTATCATTCTCATTTTCATGTATCTGCAAATATACCGGACATCTGTGCGATGTCAAGGAGGTAATTAAGACAAACGTTCATCTTATTCTCCAAAATGTGCCATGATCTACAACCTCTTCAGTGCTGAACAATAAGGATAGGTCCATTCACCAGTGCGAGAAATTTTCGACTAGATTAAGTAACTGTCACATATGTTGTCACTACATCTAACTGTTGTTGGTCATGTACTATACATGTGTTATGCTTTGTAATTTATGCGCAACTAGTGTCCTGTTGTGCTCTGTTCACACACATAAAAATATGTTACTAAAAATAGCTATTTTTCATATTTATTAAGGGCAAGTAAATTGAAGGCAAATTGAAATATTTGGTGTTGGACTGAGCATGTTTATTCTCACCCGCTGTTCTCAGGCAAGCTATGGCATTCTAAAGTATGCTTCCATTTTGTGATGTTCAGCAGATAGCGCAGGACGAGCGGGGTCTGTGTTTCCTGGCCTGACAGTGTACCTGTCATCTCCCTCCAAATAGTGTGTGGGCAGTTCCTCTGTGTGACACCTCCACAGAGACTGTCAGGGGAGAACAA